>JASDFA010000006.1:62460000-63710000 GCA_035772735.1 Datura wrightii
TAAGTGTGGCGCACTTCACACCCATGAAAAAGACTCCACTTAACGCGGCTTTCAGACAGCCTAGGACACTTTAAAACCTATTGCTCTGATACCAAGTTTGTCATGACCCAAACATAATCTCAGTTCGAGACATGGGACAAGGAGCCCCTAGAGACTCCAAGTCGACCCATGGCATGAACATACATCTAACTCAATAAAATAAAGCGGAAGACTTAACATAATAAATATAGCGGAAGTCTAATCATCACCTAACATCGGAATCGAAATTCACTTTAAACATGACAAGCTGATCACTACATATAGTTTGAAAGCCTCTATCACATCTGATGGGTTGATGGGAAAACACACCAACTAACCCGACAAGTCTAAAACTGAAAAATACAAGATAACCGGTAACGAATAGTCCTTAAGAGATGAGGAGTCACTACTGAAGCTGCATGCTAACTCTGGAGAACTGGCTAGGGTCGGGGTTGAGTCTAAAGATACAACATAGAGTATGCGGTCAGTACATGGAATGTACTGAGTATGCAAGGTAAGTAAAATGAACAGTTAAAATATATAAGAGTAGGACAATATGATCGTAACATAAATATCATAATGCAAGCATAAGGCTCAAGGTTTTCAAAACATTCATAATTCATTCATAATCATAATCATAAAGGAAAAACATAATTAAACATAACTTAAACAAAAGTGCACAAACATAACCATGAATAAATCATGAGGAACAATGGGAGGTCTCGTTGTAACCGACGCTATCATGGTAGAGCCTTACATGATGCTCCAACTATCTCACTCAAGTGGGCAGAGTCATCCCAGGCTTGCCAGGTAAGGGACATGCAGTATGTGATATCACGAAGAGGGGATCCATTAATATTGGAACATATATAACTAAAGTTACAGTGGCACGTAGTTCTGAGATACCGTCGAGGTACTTTGAACGTCGGTCTATTCGGTGCTAGACACTGCTCCCAAAAACGTGCATATTAGGATTGTATAGTAACCGTAACATCATTCATGAAATTCATGGATAAATAAATAACTTCATCATTGATCCCCATTGAAAAATACATGTTTAGCCATGAAAAAGGGCCCATGAATTTGCCAATGTCGTAAATCCATAAATCATGAAATCCACGCATACTTGTAAAACATGTATATACATATCTCATAAATCCATGGTAACTACTTGAGAGAAATCATATCATAAGCCATAAATCTTAGTGGGTTAATGAACATCAAAATCAAAATGGAATCATAACTTGAACTTCCATAAAACAACAATAATTGAGCATAGCTTGTAGGGATAAACATGAATTTATACATGACAGAGATTAACCCATAGATAGATAATAAGTATTTCATAAGAATTGGAATAAAAACCCCATACAATTATCAATTGAATTTCATGAATTAGAGAGAGATTGGGCATAGGTGTGAACAATTTCACACATTCATAACCCTACATACCTGATAGCATCAAATTCTACAACTTCTTTAGTTGCCCAAGGAAGAATTGATGAAAAACATGAAGGACTAAGCTCGATCACCTCTCCAAAACCTCTAAACATGCATGCATGAATATGAATAGCCTAGAATGAACTTACCATTCTTAATATTCACTATTCATAGCTTAAAACGCTGTAGTTTAGGCCTTAAGATCATAGGAATTACAGATAAGCCCTTACTAAATTAGCAGAGGAAAATAGACTGCCAGCCCAAAAAAGGGACTGGATGAGTCGTTACCTCTGACCACGACTCATCGCCTGAATCATCAAGTATACTGCCAAAGCTTCACCTAGAACTCACCACGAGCAACATCACGGTTTGTTACTGGTAACCACGACTCATGGTTACCACCCGTTAACTTTACTGCCCAAAACTTACCTGGGCTCACCATGGGGCAAACCACGACTCATGGTGCACCCAACGAGTCATGATGACCCACCCGTTAAGTGCATTGACCAAGTACTCCTACCTGCATGTCACGACCCGAGAGGACACCCGGATCGTAGACACAGGACAAGGAGCCCCGAAAGACCCCAAGTCAATCCATGGCGTGAGAATAATACTAATTCATTCATATAAGGCTGAGGACTTGACTTATCGATCATGAACTAACTGAAAATCATAACATCAAATGTAAAGAAAACAACAATACAAGATCCAAACATAAACGACTGAATACTACATATAAATCTGAAAGCCTCTAATCATAAAAGAAGGTTTGAAGGGACAAGAACCCAAATAACCCAAATATTTTGAGAACATAAGGCAATTAAACAAGTCTGAACATGAAGCTCTCGGATCGTGAGGACTCACCACTGGAGATTTAGCGAAACGGAGCACAAACTAGGGACGATGCTGAGCCTACGAACCAGATCTTGAAAATATATGGGTTAGCACTTAGAAAGTACCGAGTATGTACGGTATGCAACACAACGCTTAAAAACATAAAAGTTATAGGAGTGGGGACATCATGATCATAAAACTGAAATAGTAAGTATATCGTAAGGCTCAATATTATTCATAAACCTATCAAAGTCATAACTTGCGGGGTAAACATTTCATAAATCATAACTTGAGCCAAAAGAACATAATAATGCATATTTCAAAACCATGAGGAATAATGGGAGATTTCTATAACCGAAATACTCCACATGAGCACACATCAAGTCCGACTTGTTCGCCTATCGGGAGGCCGTTCATACCGTTCAAAGGATATGAACCATGAAAGGCGTGATATCACTCATGAAGGCCCCGTAGGGCATAGAGGACAGTCACTGAGGAGGTCCCAAACATAATCCTACGGTGGCACATTGTTCTAAAATTTGGGGTGTAGCTTAGGCCCCGAACCTACTCGGTGTTAAGTACTACTCCCAAAACATGCAATGTGCTCATAATATTCATAACAAGACATGAATGGCTAGTGAAAACATGGAAATCATGACATTCTTGAGAATTTGTATATCTAGCCATGGAATTGGGCCCGTGAGTCGGCCAAATCGTAATATAATTCATAAGAGACATGTGGGCATTGACCATAGTTTCAAACATACTTGACATGTTTAAAATCATAAAAATAAAGATCATTCTAACATGGGAAATTAAAACTTGAATACATGCTTAAAAATGTAAGAGAAAGTTGTTCATGTTTTCGAAATCATCTTTACCATGAAACTCACTAAAAATTTCCCCATGATTGGGCATCCATACTTTTAGAGATTTAAATCATGAAATATAAAATACACACGCAATATCATCCCAAATACTTCAAAATCTGTAATTTAAACATACTACCACACTTTCATGTACATTTGTGAGAAATCATGCAATTGGGCTAAGACCCACAAAAATTTTGTAACTTAATCGTTGGAAATGTGAAGAAATGGCATGGGTAGGGTCTAATCTACCCATTCAAAACCCCACATACTTGGAAATTTTGAGACTCTTATCTCCTTTTAAAACCCTAGGTAGAATCTTAAAGAACCTTGAAGAAGACACTTGAATCCCTTTCCTTTTTCATCTCAAATCTTACAAGTATCAAATGAGGTTCCTTATGGTTAATTTCCCTTTAAAAGACCCTGCCTCGACCTCAAAATGACGTAGTTTAGGTCTCAGGAGCGTAGAAAATTATGAGAAGGCCCTTACTAATTCGCAGGAGATAACTGTCAGGGGGTCCTAACGGATGACCTGACGCCTCGTTGCCAGGGCACACAATCCGTTGGTTCACCCGTCAAGTACACTGCCTCATTGTTCATGAAAATTCAATTGGCTTGGTAACGGCCCTTCTTACGGGTCGTTAGGACTGACGACGACTCGTTAGTTACCATTTGTTAAGTACACTGGATAAGCCTTACCATCTTACTTTAAGACCACCCCACGACTGACATGATGACTCGTGGTATATGACCACGAGTCGTTACATTGCCCATGGGGATCCCGAGTCCCTCATCATCCCAAGCCTTCCTCATGAGTCAGTCGACGACTCATTTGGCCTCTTCACAAGTCGTTAAGTGACCCGTTCTGCAACGACTTCCATATTTCTCCTGATTCACTTCCGGACCTGATCCTTGGGTTCTGAGGGTATAAAAATATCTCCCCCTTGGGAACATTCGTCCTTGAATTTTATAAACAAACAAAAAACCCAGAAACAAACAATCACTATATATATAGATGCTAATCATTGACATTCAAGACAAAAACTAATGTAACGACTACCCCCGAAGAGAACCACATAGTTGGTCTGAGTTCAGACATCACTTGCATACATCATATCAAAAAACAAACTTATATGCATGAATAGAACATGAAAAATTTAATAGAGGTTTAGGGAAAAAAAAATTGATACCTCAAATCGAAGCTGAGCCGGTAGAGAACAAATGGGGGTATTTAGCCATCATACTCGCTTCGGCCTCCCACGTGGATCCCTCGACATGCTGATTCCTCCATAACACCTTTACTGAGGCTGCTTCCTTGTTCCTCAGTCTCTAAACCTGATGATCCAAGATTTTGATCAGGAATTTCCTCATAAATAAGACTATCCTTCACACCAACATTTTCCACCGAAACCGCTAAGGTTGGGTCTCCCAAGAACTTTTTCAAGAGCGATACGTGAAATACGGGATAAACTAAAGCCAACTCTGAAGGTATCTCTAATTCATAGGCTACTTTACCCACTCGTCTCACAATCCGGTATGGGCCAATATAGCTGGGGCTTAGTTTCCTTTTCTTCCTGAATCTCATTACTTCCTTCATGGGTGATACCTTCAGAAACACCCAATCATCGATCTCGAACACAAGCTCTCTCCTCCTTACATCTGCATAAGACTTTTGGCGACTTTGAGCCATTTTCAGCCTTTCTCTTATTAACTGAACTTTTTTCCATATCTTCATGGACTGAATCGGGTCCTACTAACGAAGCCTCACCGACTTCAAATGACCCAATGGACAATCTACAACATCACCTATAAAGAGACTCAAACGGTGCCATTTGTATGTTGGAGTGGTAGTTGTTGTTGTAGGCGAACTCAATAAGAGGAAAATGCTCATCCCAACTACCCTTGAAGTCAATGACACAAGATCTCAACATGTCCTCCAAAGTCAAGATAGTCCATTCTGCCTGACCATCTATTTGCGGATGAAATGTCGTGCTAAGCTAGACTTGAGTACCAAGTCCCTTTTTAGATGACCTCCGAAACTGGGAGGTGAACTACGTGCCTCTATCTGATATAATGGACAAGGGTACTCCATGCAACCTAACCAATTCATGAATGTACAACTTTACATAATCTTCTGTTGAATCGGTTGTTTTAACCGGTAGGAAATGAGCAGCCTTGGTCAACCTGTCCATCATAACCCAAATGGAATCATACTTCCTACAAGTGCGGGGTAAACCGGTGACACAGTCCGTGTTGATCTCTTCCCACTTCCAAGTAGGTATGTTGATATCTTGAAGTATACCCCCCGATCTCTGATGCTCAATTTTCACTTGTTGGCAATTCGGGCACTTGGCTACAAGTTCTGCAATATCCCGCTTCATGCCATTCCACCAGTAGATTCCCCGCAAGGCATGATTCATTTTGGTGGCACCTGGATGTATAGAATATTTGGACCCATGAGCCTCATGCAACATCCGATTTCTCAAATCACCCATGTTCGGGACATATAAGTGACCCTGGTACCGAAGTGCACCGTCTCCCCCTTTGGGGAAGACTTCTACTTTCAGAGTTTTGACAAATTCTTTCAACTTTACCAATGGTAGATCTTCATATTGTTTAGCCTTCACCTCCGCTACAAGGGATGACTCTGACCCGTTCTGAACTACCATCCCACCATCAGTCGAACCAACTAATAACTCCAAAACGTACAAGTCGATGTACCTACTTTACCAGCACCTTCTTATCTACACTCACATGCAACACACTTCCCATAGAAAGTCTACTAGCATCTGCTACCATGTTGGCCTTGCCGGGGCGATAAAGGACACTCATGTCGTAGTTCTTAAGTAGCTCCAACCATCTCCGTTGCCAAAGGTTCAGTTCCTTTTGTGTGAACATATATTGTAAGCTCTTGTGGTCTGTGAATACATCTACATGAATCCCATTCACATAGTGTCGCCATATCTTTAAAGCAAATTCCACAGCAGCCAACTCGAGATCGTGGGTCGAGTAATTATTTTCGAGAGTTTTCAGCTGTCTAGAAGCATATGCTACAACCTTCCCGTGCTTCACCAATACACATCCCAGTCTGACCCTCAAAGCATAATAATATATGACGAAGTCATCGGTACCCTCCGGTAAAGTAAACACCGATGCTGAAGTGAGTCTGGCCTTCAGTTCCTGGAAGCTCTTCTCAGAAGCCTCCGACCATTGGGACTACACCTATTTCTGAGTCAATCTAGTAAATGGGGCAGCAATGGATGAGAAACCTTCCACGAACCTCCGATAGTAACCTGCTAAGCACAAAAAGCTTCTGATCTCCGAAGGGTTTAACGGTCTGGGCCAGTTCTTTACTGCCTATATTTTCTGGGAGTCCACCCTTATACCTTCGCTTAAGACCATATGTCCCAAAACTGCAACTAATTTCAGCCAGAATTAACATTTTCTAAACTTGTCCTATAACTGGTTGTCCTTGAGGGTCTGGAGTGCTACCCTCAAGTGTGTGACATGTTCCTCCTCACTTCAGGAGTATATTAATATGTTTTCAATGAACACGATCATGAACATATCCAAATATGCCTTGAATACCCTATTCATCACGTCCATAAAAGATACAAGGCCATTGGTTAGTCTATAAGACATAACCGAATTCAAAAAGGCCATATCGGGTCTTGAAAGCAGTCTTTGGGATGTTGTTTTCTCGGACTCTGAGTTGGTTATACCCGGACCTGAGATCTATCATGGTGAAATATTTGGAACCCTAAAGCTGATCGAATAGGTCATCGATCCTGGGTAAAGGGTACCTAATCTTGATGGTGACCTTGTTCAACTGTCTATAGTCAATACAAATTCGAAGGGAACCATCTTTCTTATAGACGAACAACACTGGGGAACCCCATGGGGACTTACTTGGTCTAATGAAACCCTTATCTAGAAAATTCATCAACTACTTCTTTAACTCTTTTAGTTCGGCTGGGGCCATATGGTAAGGAGGGATTGATATGGGATGCATGTCGGGAAAAAGGTCAATCTCAAAATCAATCTCCCGCTTGGGAGGAACACCTGGTAGGTCATCTAGAAATACCTCTGTATATTCACCCACCACAAGAACTGACCGAATGGTCGGGGTCTCGGACGTGACATACCTAACCCTAACCAAGTGGTAAATACAACCCTTGGAAATCATTTTTTTGTCCTTGATGTTGGAGATAAAGTGACCTACTTGTACAGCTTGACCAACCCTCCATTCTAAAATCGGTTCGTTTGGAAATCGTAACTCCACTTACCGAGTTCTACAGTTAACAGAAGCATAATATTAAAACAACCAATCCATGGCTAAGATGATGTCAAAATCATTCGTAGCTAATTCTACTAAGCATGCGAAAGTAACCCTATATGACACTGCAATAGGGAAACCTCTATATACTCGCCTCGCTACGACTGAATCCCCAACCGGGGTAGAGACAGTAAATGATTCGGACAAGATTTTAGGACTGACTCCAAAGTGACTAGCTATGTAAGGTGTCACAAAAGATAAAGGTGGATCCCAGATCTAATAAAGCATATGCATCAATGTGAAAGACTCAAAACATACCCTTAACGACATCGGGAGAAGTCTCCTACTCCTACTGAGAGCTAAGTGCATAAAATTGATTTTGGCGCTGCCCACAAGTGAAGCCAGTCGGAGCACCCTGCTGAGTCTGACATGCCATGGGAACTGCTGAACTGGCTACTAGAGTGCTGGCTCCACTACCCCCCGACCTAGCTGAAGGGAAGTCCCTAAGTCTGTGTCCGAGTTTTCCACACCCGAAACAAGCGTCTGAGCCCACCAAACATTTCATTGGGTGGTTCTTGCCACAAGTAGCACAAGATGGGAATGTGCGCTCTGTGCGTATGCTGTTTTGACTCCTCCAACCTAAGGTCCTACTCCTCTGACCATCCTGTGGCCTGGATGGAGTACTTGATAAAGATGGTGTTGGTGCAATGGACCTGTGCTGGGACTGCTGGTCAGATTCACCCCTTAACTTAGGCTGGGAAAATCTGTGGCTATCAATTCTGGACCTCTTGGCCTCTCTCTACCTCATATGAGCTGCTTCCATCTACTGGTCATAGAGAACTATCTGTGGCTGGTCCATATCCTGATGAAGCATGGCTGTCCTACAATCCTTATCCAGGTACTTAGCTACTCCCTACATGAATCTGCTCACTCGCACCCTTTGGTCCATCACTAGCTCCTGGGCATACATTGACAATCGAGTGAATTCAAGTGAATATTCTAGCACCGTCATCTTTCCCTTCTTAAGGTTAACAAACTCAGTTGCTTTCAATTACCTCATCTCCCGAGGAAAGAACCTGTCAATAAAGGCCATGTGGAACTAATCCCAACTAATAAGGTCGGCTCCCGCTGCCCTACTATCCTTCCATTACTTGAACCAAATGAAGGCGACCTCCGTCAACTAATATGAGGCCAAGTCCACTCACTCCTCATTTGTCACCCCTATCACCTTAGTGACCTTCAAGATTCCCTCAATGAACTCGTGAGGATCCTCGTCCACCTTTGCCCCTGTGAACTTGGGAGGGTTCATCCTTAGAAAGTCCCTGATCCGCGTTGTCGCTGCATTGCCGTTTTGAGGAATATGAACAACAACTTATTGGTTGAACTGAGCGGTCAAAGCCTGCGCCAACATTTGAATCGCCGCTCAAAAATCGTCGTGGACAGCTGCCTCAGATGCCTAGGGTTCCTGAACAAGTGGGGATTGCTGACACTCGTCATCATTGCTCTCCCCGCGACCTTTAACATTCCTGTTCCTCCTTCCAATTATCCTTCTGGGAGCCATAATTTTCTGCAATCACGATTAGCAAGAATTAGAAGGATGGAGAGGTTTTCACCGCACAACATAGATCATGAAAGAAGGGAACATTTTCTAAAACATTTAGTAGCCTCTTCGTCATAAATGTGGCACGCTTCACACCCATGAAAAAAGACTCTACCTAACGCGGCCTTTAGACTTTCTAGGACACATCTGAACCTATTACTATGATACCATGTTTTTCACTACCTGAGAGTATACCCAGATCGTAGACAAGGGACAAGGACCCCAAGAGACCCCAAGTCAACACATGGCGTGAACCTAATACTAATTCATTCATATAAGGCTGAGAACTTGACTTATCAATCATGAACTAACTGAAAATTGTAACATGGAATGTATTGAAAACCATAATACAAGATCCAAACATAAACGGCCGAATACTACACATAAGTCTGAAAGCCTCTGATCATAAAATATGGGTTGAAGGGACAAGACCCCAACTAACCCAAAAATTTTGAAAACATGAAACAATTAAAAAACTCTGAACATGAAGCCCTCGGATCATGAAGACACACCAGTAGAGATTTAGCGAACAGAGCACAAACTAGGGATGATGCTGAGCCTGCGAACCAAATCCTAAAAATATATGGGTTAACACCCCGAAAGCACTGAGTATGTAAGATATGCAAAACAATGCTTGAAAACGTAAATGTTATAGGAGTGGGGACATCATGATCATAAAACTGAAAATCGTTAGTATATCGTAAGGATCAATATTTCCAAAAATATTCATAACTCATCAAAGTCATAACATGTGGGGAAAACATTTCATAAATCATAACTTGATCCAAAAGAACATAATCATGCATATTTCAAAACCATGAGGAACAATGGGAGATTTCTATAATCGACATACTCCACATGAGCACCCATAAAGTCCACGCATAGTCGGGAGGCCGTTCATACCTTGCCAAGGGTATGAACCATGAAAGGCATGATATCAGTCATGAAGGCCCCGTAGGGCATAGGGGACAGTCACTGAGGAGGTCCCAAATATAATCCTACGATGGCATGCAGTTTTGAGATTCGAGGCGTAACCTAGGCCGCGAACCTACTCAGTGTTAAGTACTACTCCCAAAACATGCAATGTGCTAATAATATTCATATCATGACATGCATGGCTAGTGAAAACATGGAAATCATGACATACTTGAGAATTTGTATTACTAGCCAAATCGGAACATAATTCATAAGCGACATGTGGGAATTTCCCATAGTTTAAAACATATTTTACATGTTTAAAATCATAAAAAACGATCATGCTAACATTGAAAATTAAAACTTCAAGACATGCTTAAAAATGTAAGAGAAACTTGTTCATGTTTACGGAATCATCTTGACCATGAAATTCTCTAAAAATTACCCCATGATTGGGCATCCATACTTTTAGAGATTTAAATCATGAAATATAAAATACACAAGAGATATCAACCCAAATACTTCAAAATCTGTAATTTAAACATACTACCACACATTCATGTAAATTTGTTAGAAATCGTGCAATTGGGTTAAGACCCACAAGAATTTGGTATCTTAATCATAGGAAATGGGAAGAAATAGGCATGGGTAGGGTCTAATCTACCCATTCAAAACCCCACATACTTGGAAATTTCGAGACTCTTAACTCCCTTGAAAACCCTAGGTAGAATCTATTAGAACCTTGAACAAGACACTTGAATCCCTTTCCTCTTTCCTGTCAAATCCTACAAGTATCAAATAAGGTTCCTCAGGGTTGATTTTCCCTTAAAAGACCCTGCCACGACCTCAAAATGACGTAGTTTAGGTCTTAGGGGCGTAGGAAATTATGAGAAGGCCCTTACTAATTTGCAGGAAATAACTGTCAGGGGGTCCTAATGGACGACCTGACGACTCGTTGCCAGGGCACACAATCCGTTGGTTCACCCGTTAAGTACAATACCTCTTTATTTATGAAAATTCAATTGTCTTGGAAACGACCCTCCTAATGGGTCATTAGAACTAACAACGACTCGTTAGGTACCACCCGTTAAGTACACTTGATAAGCCTTACCATCTTACTCTAGGACCACCCCATGACTGAAATGATGACTTGTGGTGTCTGAACAGGAGTCGTTACATTGCCCGTCGGGACCCCCAGTCCCTCATCATCCCAGGCCTTCCCCGCGAGTCACTTGATGAATTATTTGTCCTCTTCACAAGTCATTAAGTGACCCATTATACCACTGCTACAATATTTTCCAATTTTTCTCCTAATTCACTTTCGGACCTGATCCTTGGGTTCTTGGGGTATAACGCTGCACCTCCTCCCCGACCATGGCTGACTCAATGAGTCGTGGGGCTGACCACGACTCATGATCATGTCCGTGGGGACTCAAAACCCTATATTTCCAACTCAAGTCATACTCCTCACCATGAGTCACTTAACGACTCATGGTCAACTTGACGGGTCAAAGAAGACTCGTTCTGTGACTTGGTGTAGAACATACTTTTTTCCTCTATTCAACTCCCGTGTCTGATCTTAGGGTTTTTGGGGTATAACACCCACGCAAATTTCAGGGCAGGCATTCAGATGGTATCTCAGTCCTTAACTGCTCAAGTCAATCAAAAGGCAGTAGCGTATGTCCCTCAAGATGGGAACGCGGTGATGGCAAGAGTTAGAGACTTTCTGAGAGTGAACCCTTCGGAGTTCCTCGTGTCAAATATGGACAAGGATTCACATGAGTTTATCGATGAGGTTCTGAAGATCACTCAGATTTTGGGGGTGACTAGGGAGGAGTGCACAAATTTAGCCTCATATCAGTTGAAGGGGGTTGCGCATATTTGGTTCAAGCAATGAAAAGATAGTCGGGTAGTTGAAGCAGGCCCTATAAGTATGGATGAGTTTCATGCCATTTTTTTTGATTGATTCTTATCTTGAGAGATGAGAGAGATCAAAGAAGCTGAGTTTGTGAACCTTAAGCAAGGGAAAATGACAATTCAGGAGTATGCCTTGGAGTTCACTGTCTTGTCCAGGTATGCACCTGAAATGGTGGTTGATTAGAGAGCTCAGGTGAGCATGTTTGTACATGGGATAATATACTACTTTGTTATGGTTTTTTAGATCGTGATGCTACTTGACGACATTGACTTTGCTTGGATTGTCTTGTATGCCCAACAGATTGAGGCAGTGTAGATGAGTGAGCGGAAGAGAGAGGCCAAGAGGTCCAGGACCAGTTGCTTTGGATTCTCCTAGCAAGGATCCAGTGGGCACCGTCAGCAGTCCCACTAGAGATTTTCAGCCCCAGTGCCTTTGTCTATGAGTGTGCAATCCAGATGTAGGCACGATCAGAGGGGACGAGCATTGGCTCTAGAGGATAGAGTAGTAAACGCGCAAATACCTTCCCTCCAGAGTGTAGAAGATGTGACCAGAGACATGTGGTCCAGTGCTTGGAAGGATTAAGTGATTGTTTCTAGTGTGGGATGTTCGTACATATTATTAGAGATTGCCTAGCAGCTAGACAAGGTCATGATAGGGGTTGAGGCCTGACCTCCAATTCGACGGCTCCACCAGCATGCCCAGCTCAGTAGAGGGAACCTACTAGTACAAGTGGTGGTCAACGTCAAAATATATTTTATGCCCTAGCATCCCGTCAGGAGCAGGAGGTCTCCCTAGATGTAGTCACTGGTATGTTACGAGTATTCCACCTAAATGCATATGCATTGTTATATCTAGGTGCTACTTCATCCTTTATGACGCCCTATGTTGCTAGTAGTCTCTGAGTTAGTCCTGAAATCTTATCAAAACCCTTCTCAGTCTCTACTTCAGTTGGCTATTCAGTTAGCTAGACGGGTGCATTGAAATTGTCCTATCACAGTTCTTCAGAAAGTCACCACAGCAGATTTAGTAGAGTTAGCCATGACTGATTTTGATGTTATCCTTTGCATGGATTCGTTATATGCATGTTATGCCTCAGTCAATTGTAGAACCCACGCAGTAGAGCTCAGATTTCCGGGTTAGCAAGTCCTAGAGTGAAAAGGTAGTTCAGTTATGCCTATATGTCACTTCATTTCCTACCTTAAGGTCAGAAAGATGATTTATAAAAGGTGCATGTACAATCTACTTAGGTTTAAGTATGCTACATCCGAAACCCTGATTATCCAATTAGTTCTCGTATTTTATGAGTATCCAGAGGTGTTTCCAAATGATTTATCAGGGATCTCTCCTGAGCGGGAGATTGATTTTGGTGTGGACCTTATTCCCGATACGCAGCCCATATCTATTTATCCTTATATAATGGCTCCAGCCGAGTTAAAGGAGTTCGAGGAGCAGGTGAATGACCTTTTAGACAAGGGTTTCACAAGATTGAGCAAATCCCTGTGGGGTGCACCAGTTCTCTTTCCCTGCAAGAAGGCTGGTTCTCTTCGTATGTGCATTGATTATCGACAATTGAACAAGGTCACTATTAAGAACATGTGTCCTCTTCCCAGTATTGATGATCTATTTGACCAGCTTCAATGTGCTAAGTGCTTCTCAAAAATAGACCTCAAGTCTGGATACCATCAGCTCAGGGTTCAGGAGAGTGACATCCCAAAGACAGCCTTCAAGACTCGATATGCTCACTATGAGTATGTAGTTATGTCTGTTGGACTAATGAATGCTCCTGCAACTTTTATGGATTTGATGAATAGGGTGTTCAAGCAATACTTGGATATGTCCATGATTGGGTTCATAGCTAATATTCTCATATACTCTCCAAGCGAGGAGGAGCATGTCGCTCATCTGAGGGTTGTTCTATAGACTCTAAAGGATTGCCAGTTAAATGCTACGTTTAGCAAATGCGAGGTTTGGTTGAATTCAGTGGCATTTTTGGGCCATGTGGTGTCAAGTGAGGTTGTCCAAGTAGACTCTCAAAAGATAGAGGCGGTGAAAATTTTGCCTAGACCAGTGAGTCCTTCGGACATCAAGAGTTTCTTGGGTTTAGATGGTTACTATCGAAGATTTGTTGAGGGGTTTTCATCTATTCTAGCACCGTTGACCAAATTGACCCAAAAGAAAGTAAATATTCAATAGTAAGAGTTTTGTGAGAAGTGCTTCCAAGAGTTCAAGACTCCACTCACCTCAGCATCGGTGTTCACCCTACCCGAGGGTACTAATGGGTTTGTGGTATATTATGATGCTTCAAGGATTGTCCTTGGTTGTGTACTCATGTAGCATGATTGTTATACCCCAGAAGCCCAAAGATCAGACCCGGGAGTTGAAACGGAGAAAAACATAAAATCTGGCATCAGACATAGAGCGAGTGGTGAGGTGACCCATTGGTTCAGCCCACGAGTCGTGATATGACTCGTGGTGACGTCCAGGTGAAGAGTTGGAAATTTGAGAAATGGGATCCCCATAGGCTTGACCACGAGTGATGGTCAGTCCCCACGACTCGTTTGGTTAGTCATGGGGGTGGTGGTTGAGTTATGAGGAAAATGAGGACAGCATACCTGACGGAAAGACCCCATGAGTCGTGGTCAGTGCCCGATTCTCGGAATGAGTGATGATCAAGAAGGGAATAATTTTATTAAGGCTAAGGAAGTGTACCTGATGAATGAAGACCACGAGTCATGGTCACTAGGAAACAAGTCATTAAGTCTTCCATCACGAGCCCCGGACACCTGACAAGCATTGCAGCCGACGGACAACTCCACGAGTCATGGCCATGGAGGACGAGTCGTTGGTCCCTCATTGGGACCATCTGGCAGTTATTTTCTGCAAATTTAGTAAGGGCTTTTCCATAATTCCTAAGATCCTAAGGCCTAAACTACATCGTTTTGAGTTATGAATAATGACTTTTCAAGGGGATAAGTTCATTTTAGGTCATTCCATATTCATGCATGCAAGAGTGACAATCTAAAGAGGTGATCAAGGTAATCCTTCAAAGTCTTTCTTCAATTCCTTCTGGGGAATTCAAGGAAGTGTTAGAATCAACCATAACCAGGTATGTAGGGTTATGAAGGGGTGTTTTCGTTCACACCCATGCCCAATCTCTCCTAATTCATGAAGAATTGTTCAAAAATCTTATAGGGTTTTATCTTAAATCTTGTGGAAATCTAATGATCAATCCATGGGTTATCATTTTTCATGATTTATACCATATTTTATGCATTATGATTAGATTCTACAACTAATTCGATTGTAAATTTATTGATTTCAAGCTCCACTAAATTATGCCTAATTTGAGGTTGGTGAAGCAGCAATGATAGGACCAGATTCGGTTCATGAGACGATAGAGAAGGTTCAGTTGATAAGGGATAGGTTGAGAACTGCTCAGAGTTGCCAAAAGCCCTATGCCAACATCAGAGGGAGAGAATAAGAATTTAAAATTGATGATTGGGTATTTATGAAGGTTGCTTCTATGAAGAAAGTGATGAGGTTCGGAATGAAGGGAAAGCTTAGTCCCAGCTATGTCAGCCTATACAGGATAGTGAGACGTGTTGGCAAGGTGGCCTATAAGTTGGAGTTGCCCTCAGAATTGGCTTCTGTTCGTCCTGTATTCCATGTATCTCTCTTGAAGAAATGTTTGGGTGATCAAGCTCTAGTTGTCCCAGTTGACAGTGTTGGTGTAAAAGACAACCTCATTTATGAGGGGGTTCTGGTAGAAATACTGGATTGTCTTGTTCGAAATCTATGGAATAAGGAAGTAGCTTCAGTTAAAGGGTTATGGAGGAATAAGCATATTGAGGAAGCTACGTGGGAGCCAAAGCAGATATGATGGCTAGATACCCACACTTATTCTCTACAGGATCAATTTCTTCTTGAGGTATCAGTTTTTCTCTCAAACTCTATTTAATTTCCCCTGATCAGTTCATGTGCCCAAGTTTATTTTATGTATGTTGGTGTATGTATGATTTATGCATTCCATTCAGCTATGTAGTTTGAATCGGATATAGTCATTCCGTCAGTATTCGACATAGATGATCAGTATTTGGATACGATGATTGCGTTTCTCTACTTTTCTGTATGTTTTCCAACATTCAAGGATGAATGTTCTCAATGGGGAGGTATTGTTATACCCCAAAATCCTAAATATTAGACCCGAGAGTTGAAATGGAGAAAAACTTAAAATCTAGCATCAGGCACAAAATGAGTCGTGAGGTGACCCGTTCGTTCATCCTACGAGTCTTGCTATTACTCGTGGTGAGGTCCAGGTGAAGAGTTGGAAATTTGGGAAATAGGATCCCCACGGGCATGACCACGAGTTGTGATCAGTCCCCACGATTGACCTAAGTCAGTCGTGGGGAGTGGTGGTTGAGTACAGAGGAAAATGAGGACAGTGTACTTGACGGAAGGACCCCACGAGTTGTGGTCAGCCCCCAAGATTCGTGGGATGAGTCGTGATCAAACAGGGAATAATTTTATCTAGACTAAGGCAATGTACCTGAAGAATGGTGAGCACGAGTTGTGGTCACCAGGAAATGAGTCGTTAAGTCATCCGTGATGAGCCCAGGAGACCTGACAAGCAGTGTACCTGAAGGACGACTCAACGAATCGTGGCCATGGAGGACGAGTCGTTGGGTCCCTTGTTAGGACTATCTGGCAGTTATTTTTTGTGAATTTAGCACGGGCTTTTCCATAATTCCTAAGATCCTAAGGCCTAAACTACATCGTTTTGAGTTATGAATAATGACTTTTAAAGGGGTTAAGTTCATTTTTGGCCATCTCATATTCATACATGCAAGAGTAATAGTCTAGAGAGGTGATCAAGGCAATCCTTCAAAGTCTTTCTTCAATTCCTTCTTGGGCATTCAAGGAAGTGTTAAAATCAGCCTTAACCAGGTATGTAGGGTTATGAGTGGGTTTTTTCATTCATACCCATGCCCATCTTTCCTAATTCATGAAGAATTTTTCAAAAATCTTATGAGGTTTTATCTTTAATTTTGTGGAAATCTAATGATCTATCCATGGGTTATTATTTTTCATGATTTATACCATATTTTATGCATTATGATTAGATTCTACAACTAATTCTATTGTAAATTTATTCATTTTAATTTCTACTAAATTATGCCTAATTATGTAGGTCCTATGAAGAATTGAGTTATGATCTCTACTACTATCGTTGATATTCATAAACCCATCATGATTTATGACTCATAATATAGATTTATTCAAATGTCCATTATGAGTTTATGATTTACAAATCCTATGCATGATCTATAAGTATGCATGACCATCATGATTTTACTCATCATGTTTTGGCCGACTCACGGGCTTTACCCTCATGGCTAGTCACATATTTACAAGAATTCTTATGATTATCATGATTTAACTAGCCCATGAATCTCATTTGTATTATCCTATGAGCACTATATATGTTTTCGGAGTAGTATTTAACACAGAGTAGATTCAGGGCTCAGGTATTGCCCTGAATCTCAGAACTACATGCCACCGTAGGACATGATGGGACCTCCTTTGTGACTATCCCTTTGCCAAAATGGGCCCTTTCATGTGTGATATCACGCCCTTCATGGTTCTACCCTTGGCAAGGTATGAACACCATCCTGATGAGGGATTCATAGGTCGGGCTCCATGTGTGCTCATATGGGGTATGTCGGTTATAAGAATCTCGCATTATCCCTCATATTATATGCATTGATACGTTTACTTTATTTGGCTGAAGTGATGACTTAATTAAGTTTCTCTCATGACTATGATAATGAATGGTTTACGAACGAATTGAAAACCTTAAGCCTTATGTTATCTTATGGTATTTATGTTATGAGCATATTGTCCCACTCTTATGATTGTTTATAAGATTTTATGTATTTTTAAATGTCCATTTTAGTTACCTTACATACTCAGTACATTCCATGTACTGACTGCATACTCTATGTAGCCTTATGTTATCTTATGGTATTTATGTTACGAGCATGTTGTCCCACTCTTATGATTGTTTATAAGATTTTATGTATTTTTAAATTCCATTTTATTTACCTTGCATACTCGGAACATTCCATGTACTGACTGCATACTCTATGTTGTATCATTTTATGAGACAATACCCGGCTCTCAGTCTCAGCCCCGTCAGTAGTCCATTTCAGAGTTTAGCATCCAGCCTTTTGGTGAGTCCTCATTCTCCGAAGACCATATGTTTTAGATATTGATGTTTCTTTTTGCTTTCAGTTTTTTCGGGTCAGTTGGGGGTGTTGTCCCATCAATCCATCTGATATGATAGAGGCTTTCAGACTAATAGTAGTACTCAGTTTTTATGTATTTAGTACGTTCCGCTTATCTTGCTATGTTATGATATGTTTACGTTTCCGCTATATCGTTATGTTATGTATTCCGCTCTATGATATGAAGTTAAATGAATGTTCATGCCATGGCTCAACTTGGAGTCTCTTGGGGCTTCTTGTCCCATGTGACAATTTGGGTCTATGTTCGGGTCATGGCAACGGTAAAGTTGTAGCCTGTGGTTCCAGACAGCTAAAAGTCCATGAAAAGAATTATTCGACTCATGATCTTGAACTAGCGGTGCTAGTATTTTCTTTGAAGATTTGAAGACACTATTTGTACGGGGTCCATGTAGATTTGTTTACGGAAAACAAAAGCTTACAATACGTGTTCACCCAAAAGGATTTGAATCTACATCAAAGGAGGTGGTTGGAGTTACTCAAGGATTATGATACGAGTGTCCTTTATCATCCAGGCAAGGCTAATGAGGTAGCAGACGCTCTTAGTAGACTTTCTATGGAAAGTTTGTCCCTTATAGGAGAGGAGAAGAAGGAGTTAGTAAAGGATGTGCATTGGCTTTCACGGTTAGGAGTTCATCTGGTTGACTCAATTGATGGTGGAGTTATTGTGCCGAATGGATCAGTTTAGTGACTGATGTTAAATCTAGGCAAGATGAGGATCCTGTTTTGGTAAAGTTAAAGGACGTTGTTCAGAATCAGAAGGTGGAGGTCTTCTCCAATGTGGGAGATGATGTGCTTCGATATCAGGGTTGCTTGTGTGTTACGAGTGTTGATAATTTGAGAGATCGACTGTTACATAAGGCTCATGGTTCCAGATACTCTAAACATCCAGGTGCCACCTAGATGTACCATTGTTATACCCCGTAGAATTCCCGGCACCTAGATGACCTATTCGCACATTGGTTAAGCATATTTGAAGGCCATACGTGCTAGAGAAAGGCCCGGGAAAAGATCGGACGAGAAATCTGTCGAACCATCGCGGAAGGAGCCGAGGCAGAGCCCCTCCGCGATGGCAGCGTGTCACGGAGGAGGAGCTTCCGCATTGGCTCCGTGACACGTTGGCCTTGTCCAGGCCCAAGTATATAAAGCCCACTTCGATTTTAAATCAGTTATATACTTAGAAATTTCCAGGAAACAGAGAGAGAAATCAGAGAAAGAGGAAGAACGAAGAAATTATATAAATTTCGTCCGATTACGCTGCTAAACGTTGCCCAAACTCAAATTAACTCCAGATACTGAGGTATTTAGCTGCAAGGAGTATTCCTACGGATTCAGTTTCGTGAAATACGGTCGACGAATCATCGAGCCACCGAGCTAAGGTAAGTGGAATTGCTCTAAATTAGTGTCTATGTGTTCCTAGGTGTGAAGTGAATATTTCTCCCTTCTGGACCTCTGAAAAATAGCGAGTTTCTGGCCGTCTTTCGATAAGCCTAAGTTTAGGCTATAAACTTTATCGAAAGTGACGTTGCCTTTTGAAATAAAGTTGTATTTAGTATTGATTGACATATTTATGAATGCAGTTGGGAGAAAACAGTTGAAGTACCGGCCGAGCCTCGTCCGACAGACGAATGGTTTAAGGATAAGGTATGTAAAGCCAGTTCCCTCGGCAAGTTAAGTAATATCTGTACAGTATAGTAATTTACAGGACAATAGAATGTTCAGAAATCAAGTGTTACGTTTATTGTGAATGTTGATACGGTACTAGAAGCATCAAGTTGTAACTTGCATGAAACATACTAGTATGACATAGATCCTAACAAAAGTATTAGAAACCGTCCAGCATGTTCAGTATGTGATGTAATACGAAATGTTAAGATATTATTTTATTCAGTTAAAACCCCGTAAAGCGATGCAATATCCGTAAAGCACCTCAGAAATAGAATGGCAGGCTAAAATGAAGTTTAGAAAGCATGTTAGGAATAGGAAATCATGTTAATACAGAAACTCAGTAAACAACATAGTTTTCAGCAGAAACACTATCTTGTATAGCATTTGCCCCAGTACAGTCTGGCAGGAGACTATATTCATATATATATATATATATATTTACCAGTCTCAGCACGTATTGAATACGTACAGATTACTATCATTAGTTCAACATGTAATGTATACGATACTTTACCCCTATTAGCCTCAACATGTGAGATATGCAGACAGTATTACTAGTTGAGACCATTGTATTTTTTGGGGTTGGACTACCTAGCATCCATGACCGCCCCAGGGTTAATAGCTGTATCGAATCGTCCGCCAGAGGATGAGGATACGTCTCTCTACGGACTGGCATGCCGTCCCCCAGGGGACGAAGATGGGATGCCAGTTTTCCCCATATTTTGCCTTGGTCGGCTTTTATACACCCCCGTTGAGCGGATACGCCCGGGTGTTGATTCAGGAGTCCTCCGGACTCAGGTACAGTTATAGTCAGGGGCTCAGCAAGCCCAAGTGCATACCCAGGGGATCGGCAGGATGCTTACAGGGTTATAGGAGATGGGATGACCGGGGTAGGGGTATAGATTCTGTGCTGGTTGTACCTCCCGGCTTATGGGGGCCGGGTAAGGTTTGTGGGTGCTATACTATGTTATGTTATGTTATGTTATGCCATGTGACGTTAGATACAAGTAGATCAGCAGTGGAGTGATACGTCTCCAGGTACGACCCCTATTTCCTTTCCAGTATAATTAAGAGAAGGTATGATTTACAATCTCAGACAGTTAATCTATTCTTTCTACTTCAGTTTCATCAGTTATATTGTTGTTTTCAGATGTTTCTTTCAGTTATTGCTTTACATACTCAGTACCAGCGGTACTGACGCCCGGTGGGGCACTGCATTACTTGCCTGCAGGTACTCATAGACGAGCAGGCGACACTACGTTATTCCTGTCAGCGATCGAGTATTCAGCTCCTGTCATCCGGAGACTGAATTCCAGAGGTGTATTTCAGTTCTTTTGTTATATAGTATGGGTATGTCGGGGCCCTGTCCCGATCATTTCTATTGCTATTCCTAGAGGCTTGCAGTCTGTATATATCTCCCTGTGGTCAGATGAGCCGGTCGTGTGAGGCCGTGCAGTTGTATAGTTGTTAGTACTCTTTCTTTCTTTTATGTCAGCCGTGTAGGGCCATAGTTTGCCAGTAGCGGTGACCTTGCCGGTCACGTAGCTTTCTAGTGTTTTATGATTAAGTTATAGATAACTAGACAGCATGGTGGCCTTGTCGTCCCTCATAGGTTTTCCTGAATAGATATGTTTCTGGTCAGCTGTTAGTACAGGTACAGAAGGCTATAGGCCAATGGGCCGGGGGCTGTGTTTACAGCCGTTATATAGCCCTTTGTTTCCAGAAATATGAGTTAGAGCCAGCCAGGCACCAGATGTGCCCAGGCTTAGCAGTCCAGCAGTTCAGGTCCCAGTAGGGCACCAGGTGCCAGTCATACCCCCCCCCCCCAAGGCGGGGTGTGACAACCGTGACCTACGGGAAATCTGTTGGTGGAATGGAATGAAGAAGGATATAGCAGAATTTGTGGCTAAGTGTCCGAATTGCCAATAGGTGAAGGTTGAGTATCAAATACCTGGAGGTGTGCTTCAAGATATTACTATCCCTACTTGGAAGTGGGAGGAGATTAATATGGACTTCATCACAGGGTTGCCTCGTACTCGCCGACAGTATGACTCTATTTGGGTGGTTGTGGATAGGATAACTAAGGCAACTCATTTTTTTAACAATCAAAACCACCGATTCAGTGGAGTATTATGCTCATTCGGGATCTAGTTTGGTTGCATGGAGTGCCCTTTTCCATTATATCAGATAGAGGTACTTAGTTTACCTCCTAGTTTTGGAGATCATTTTAGAAGGCACTTGGTACTCAGGTCAAGCTTAGCACAACATTTCACCCGCAAACAAATGGTCATGCGAATCAGACTATTTAGACTTTCGAGGATATGTTGAGAGCGTTTGTGGTTGACTTCAAGGGTAGATGGGATGATCATTTGCCTCTCATTAAGTTTGCATATAACAACAGCTACCATTCCAGCATTAAGATGGATACATTTAAGTCTCTCTACAGGAGGAGATGTAGATCACCTATTGTTTTGTTTGAAGTCAGTGAAGCTGTGGTGATAGGTCCAGATTCAGTCCATGAGGCTATGGAGAAAGTTCAGCTTATAAGGGACAGGTTGAAAACAGCTCAGTTTCGCCAAAAGTCCTATGAAGATGTTAGGAGAAGGGATCCTGAGTTTGAAGTTGATAATTGGGTGTTTTTGAAGGTATCCCCCATGAAGGGAGTGATGAGGTTCGGCAAGAAAGGGAAACTCAGTCCCGGTTATGTTGGCTCGTACCGAATTCTGAAATGGGTTGGCAATGTAGTATATGAGTTGGAGTTTCCCTTAGAATTAGCTTCAGTCCATCCAGTTTTTCATGTATCGCTCTTAAAGAAGTGCTTGGTGACCCGGCTTTAGTTGTTCCAGTGGAGAGCGTAGGTGGGAAGGACAACCTTAGTCATGAGGAGGTTCCGGTGGAAATGCTTGATCATTAAGTTCGTAAGCTAAGAAATAAAGAAGTAGCTTTAGTTAAGGTTTTATGAAGGAATCAACATGTTGAGATAGCTATATGGGAGACGAAACAGATATGATGGCCAAATACCCGCATCTATTCTCTTCTGGCTCAGTTTCATCTTCAGGTATCAATTTTCTCTCTAATACTCTAAGTCCTTCTCTTACCACGACAAAGAACGAAGACTTGGTTTTTACAATGAGCCATTACATCATTCGTTACTTCCATTTCCACCTAAACACCGGAACCCACGATTGCTAACAATGACTCGTGGTTATTCCACTCGTCCTGTGCTATTTTTCCCTAGTTTCTGCAGATTTCAAATTTAAACTCCCGCGCCTTATTCTGAGGCACCTCTGGGCTATTAAAACCACGAGTCGCTAAGTGCCTCGTGGGGTAAGGTTGGGACTTGATTGAAAATTTGGGAATTTTACTGACCACGAGTCGTTGGGTCAGCCGCAGCCAAGGGGTGCTTGAAATATGAGAAGTTTCGGTAGAGGTTGTAACGGGTTGGTCACCATGAATCATCTGGTACACCACGAGTCGTGGTGTCCCTCGTGGTGACTCTCAAAAGGTTTTTGGCAGTTCAGGCAATGACTGAAAGACCATGAGTCGTGGTCCAGGGCACGAGTCGTCTAGTCCCTTCGAGGGACTGGTAGTGTGTTTTTCCCTTCGAATTTAATAAGAGCTTTATTCCTAATTTCCTAAGTCCTAAACTACGTCATTTTAAGCTCAGAATAGAGTGCTTTAAGAAGAGTTAAGTCATTCTAATCCTATCCTAATTCATTCATGCAAGCTTAGACTTTTGAGAGGTGATCAAGCCTAGTTCTTCAAAGTTCATCCTCAATTGTCACTGGGCAATCAAGGAAGTTGTGAAATCAGATCTCTTTTGGTATGTAAGTCTAATAATTGGTGCAATAATCCACACCCATGCCCAATTGTCTATCTCAATTCATGAAATTCTATTGATGAATATATGGGGTTTTTACTCAATGTGTGAATTTCCTAAGTAACATTTATGGGTACAATCTAAGCATGTTTTAAATGTTGAATTATGATAAATGGGCAGATTTTACGACGTTTTAAATTATAAATTATGTTTTGAAGTTTTCTAAAAGTATGATGCCCATCCTTGAAATTTCATGAAAGTTGAGATCCATGAGATGTATGTTTCAGCATGATAAGATGTTTATGAAAAAATATGATTTCAAATTACCCATGTCTATGATCATGTTTTCAGAGTGAATCAAATTGATTTCAAGCATGTGTAAGTGTTAGGCGAGCCTATATGATCAAGTATATTTTATGATTTCATGAATTAGCTTACTACATGGTTTTGGACTCTAGACTCCCACTATATTTAGCTTATGGTATGGTTTGAGCTAAGGCTACTCATGTTATGATTTTAGATTTACATATGCATGCTATGAGTCAGCTTCATCTCTAGACGATGGTTCATCTTTATTGAAAAATAATGGAGAGCATATGCATGTTTTTGGGAATAGTGTCTAGCACCGAGTAGGCTAAGGGTCATTCAACCCTATGACTCAAAACTACGCACCAACGTAGGTATGTTCAGATTATTGGGACCTCCCTTGTGAGCTTCCCCTACCCCCAAGGGACCTTCAACTGATATCAACATAATGGTAGCATCCTTTTCCCTGGCAAAGCTTTGGATGGCTCTGCCCACATGGTTGTGATAGTCGGGACCATGTAAGCTCCATCGTGATAATGTCGGTTATATGACCAGTCTCCCATTATTCCTCATGATTTCAGTTATGCATGTTCAGCAGTCATGATATTCTCTTTTCAGCAAGTTTAGCCCAATGTTCAGTTTTACTTATGATTATAAGTTTTCATCTTTGGGTCATTCGAATCAGTTATGATATTCAGTTATGTTCAAATCATGATTTCAAAAAATAGCATGAAAGCCCTACTCTCAGAATCTTCTCTTGATTATGTTTTATAATATGCATGATTTATGATTTTACTTACTTGCATACTTGGTGCATTTTAAGATTGACCAAATACTCAATGTTGTATCATTTCATGATACAGGCTCGAATATCCAGACTCAGTATTGCCGCTAGCCAGATTCCCAGCATCAGTACTTCCCGATCAGAGTTGGTGAGTCCTCATCTTTTGAGGTTCTTTCTATTCAGATATGTTCTGTATTTTCAGTTTTAGACTATAGTGAGTTAGTTAGGGTCTTGTCTCATCAACTCGTCAGTATTAGAGGCTTTTTGGACATTAGTATGTGTTCAGCTTTAGACTTAAGTATGTACTCAGATGTTATGTATGTTCAGACTTCCACTTTGTTATTGATGTTGATCTTTATGGGTCGACTTAGAGCCTCTCGGGGTTCTTTGTCCTATGTCTCGATCCAGACCTATGTTCGGGTCGTGACGTGGTTAGAGGCCGAGATGTCAACACATCCAGTGCACTATTGCTCAGATATTATATGGGCCCCAGTTCATACCTTCACATGTTACGCTAGAGTATGAATATCAAGTGGAGGAATCGAAATAGATCAAGCAGCTCGGCTTTGATGAGAGGAGGATGCAAATACAATGGCTGTCCGGCGTTATCGCTGAGGACAAAGAAGAGGCTAGGTAGGTCACTAGCGGCTTGAAGGTTATAAAGAATTCCCTATGTTTCATAGTAAAGGTCCGTTGGACATTAGTGTGCCACCAATTGGCACTGGAAGTTAATGACAATACCCTTAGTGCAGATAGAGCAGCTTTGGTGGCCTATATCATGTCCAGATACCCCATCAACATTCCGAGGGTTATTGTAGAGGAGATGTGAGATCGGGCTATGGGATTGAGCACTACTATCCCATTCCCTAGTCTCATCTTCATATTATGCATCAAGGCAGGCATCACAGTGTGTCGGGGTCCTAATTAGAGGATAGCGGATCGCTAATATTGGCCTGATCCGAGATGAAATGAACCTGGTAAGTTGGCTCAACTTTTCACCGCAGTTCCACTGACTTGTCCAGTTGGGAGTGCAAAGGTGATTGCCTCCACCATCAAGGAGTAGGGCGAGACACCAGCTACAGATTTCCATTACTCAGATGTAGCTCCCACCATTTCTGCTGCATCACTTTCTAGCCTCCCTAGCCAAACTCCAGCTGGGTACATCCTAGTGCCCCAGGAATATCTCTATAAGTTGGCCAAGAGACTGACCATGGCTGAAAGGAAGATTCAATCAATGATTGCCAATGTTAAGCTCTGGGTGAAGGCCGAGATTGAGACAGCTGTACAGGCCCTGCATGCTAGAGTAGACAGGCTTGAAGAAGATTCAATATTCATATGCTTGACCAAACTGATACGGGCAGCCTCCATTAGAGGTTGGGGGCTCTTCATAACCATGTGGCCAAGCTATCGTCACGGCAGCCGGCAGTCATACCAGCCCCCTCTCTTCCTGATCTAGATGCTAACATAGATAAGGAGCTTGATTTGGCGGCCTACTGTGAGCCCCCAGGAGCAGTGAAAGAAAAAGGGAAAAAAAGGTCTCCGATGATGTTGGAGATGAGACCTCAAATAAGAAGAAGAACAGAGAGAAAAGAGAGCGTATGTGAGCACAAGTAGAGAGCCTACAGACTCATGATACACACTTGTTAGAGCTGCAGGAATGAGCTAGAGGAGTAGGTATATCCACCATGGCCCAGACAAAGCATGCTAGTGGCAGGGACCCTTCGGGCGAGCCACATTAAGCCCCGACCATTACAGAGGCCGCAGAGTTGGACGAGACTACTGAGGGGGTAGACACTCCCTCTATTGACCCACCATTGCGTGCATCGGCCACCGCCAGCGCCACGATTACAGCAGAGGCACCTACTCCGCAGGTTGACAGGAGCGCTTAGTGCGTTGTAGGTATGTTCCCTTCCCTCTATGTTTACAGTCTATTCTTTAGGGACAAAGCATGCTTTTTAAAAATGGGAGGGGATGTACTTGTATTTTTGGGCTTTTGGTTCATCCGAGGGTTTTTCTTGTCATGTTTCTTTTCCATCGGGCATGCTATCTAGTAGAACCGACATGTTTAGAATTTTATTTTTGTGATATTTGTTTAATTGGAAAGTATCTTAGGAGTACTCAGCCAATAAATCACTAGTTTTTGGAATTTTGAAAAATTGACACTTGTTAGAAATTTTTGATGAATAGTAGTATACTTGTGATTGCATGCATGATTTTTGTGGATCTTTTTATGTTATTTAGTATATTAGCATGTGTAATTTTCTTTAAGCCATCAATAAACAAAACAGGTAGAGTGAATGAAAGTCATGTACCATGAGTGAGCGATGTCTGATACTTAGTTCAATACTGCGTAGAGGATCTAGAAGTTTCCCGGTTGGTCTTTGCATAGGTCTTAGGATGGTTCGTAGAAAAGGATCACAGGTCATTCTTCTTTAGACCATTTTTAGCTTAAATAACTATTATACCCTGGGAACCCAAGGATCAAACCCAGGAGCCAAAATGGGGAAATTTTGGGAAAATGTTGCAGCAGTGCAGGATTAGTCACTAGACGACTCGTGAGGAGGCCCCATGAGTTGTAAGGTGGCTCATGTGGAGGCTGGAATGGGCTGAGGACCTATGGTCCCCACGGGCATGGGAAGGACTTGTGGCTAGCTACCACGAGTCGTCAAGTCTCCCTTGGGGTGAGTTTGAGGGTTACCTGGGAAGTCTGACCAGTGCACCTAACAGGTGGGACCCCATGAGTCGTGGCTAGTCCCAATGACTTGTGAGGTAGGTCGTGAGTAAGAGTGTGGAAATTTATTAAGGATGAAGTAGTGTACTTAACAGAAGGTGACCATGACTCATGGTCCCTTGTGACAAGTCATTTAGTCACCAGTTACGAGCCTAGCCGACCTGGTATCCAGTGTACTTGACGGGCGACACGACGAGTCATTGCCCGTCCTGACGAGTCGTCAGGTCACCCGTTAAGGTCACCTGGCAGTTATGTTCTGTGAATTAGTAAGGTTCTTCTCATAATTTTCTACACTCCTAGGACCTAAACTACATCGTTTTGAGGCCGGGATAGGGTCTTTTAAGGGGAAATCATTCTTGATAAACCTCATAAGATGCATGTAAGAGTAGAGAGGAAACATAAAAGGGATTCAAGTGTTCTTCGTCAAATTCTCCAAGATTCCATCTACGGTTTTTCACGGGAGTTAAGAATCAAGAAGCTCCAGGTATGTGGGGTTTTAATGGGTGGTTTAGTCCCTACCCATGCCCAATTTCTCCCTACCCATGCCAGGTCAGGGGGTTGTGGAGCCCGCACTCCAACAGCTCGTTCAGCAGCTCCAGTGGCACGTCCTACCTAGCAGGGTGCTTCGGCTGGTCCAGCTAGCTATCAGCGCCAGAACCGTTTTTATGCACTTGCCTCTCGACAGGAGAAGGAGACTTCTCCCGACGTGGTTACGGATATGTTGTGAGTCTTTCACATTGATACTTATGCTTTGTTATATTCGGGAGCTTCACTATCTTTTGTGACATCTTACATTACTAGTAATTTTGGAGTCAGTCATGAAATTTGTTAGAACCGTTTTCTAAATTTACTCCGGTTGGGGATTCAGTCGTAGCGAGTTGGGTATATAGAGGTTTCCCCACTACAGTATTGCATAAGGTTACCTCTGCAGACTTAGTTGAATTGGCTGTGACTGATTTTGACTTCATTTTTGGCATGGATTGGTTGTTTGAATGTTATGCTTCTATTAACTGTAGAACCTGAGGGGTGGTGTTCCGATTTCCAGGTGAACAAGTTTTAGAATGAAGGGGTAGTTCAGCGGTATCTGTAGGCCGCTTTCTCTCTTATCTCAAGGCCAAAAAAATGATTGCTAAGGGTTGTATTTACCATTTGGCTAGGGTTAAGGATGCCATGTCCGAGATCCCGAACATTCAGTCAGTCATCATGGTATGTGAGTATCCTAAGGTATTCCCAGATGACCTACTAGGTGCTCCTCCCGAGAGAGAGATTGATTTTGAGATTTATCTTTTACCCGACACGTAGCCCATATCGATTCCTCCCTACCGAATGGCCCCAGCCGAGCTAAAAGAGTTAAAGGAGCAGTTGAAGGATTTGCTGGATAAGGGTGTCATTACACTGAGTAAGTCTCCATTGGGTGCCCCGGTGTTGTTCGTCTAGAAGAAAGATGGTTTTCTTCAGATGTGTATTGACTATAGGCAGTTGAACAAGGTCACCGTCAAGAATAGATACCCTTTACCCAGGATTGTTGACCTATTTGATCAGCTTCAGGGTGCCAAATGTTTCTCCAAGGTAGACCATAGGTTTGGGTATCAACAGCTCAGGGTTCGGGAGAGCGACATCCCGAAGACCGCTTTCAGGACTTGGTATGGCCATTATGAATTTGTTGTTATTTTGGCCTAACCAATGCACGTTTAGCTTTTATGGACCTGATGAACCGGGTATTCAAGGCATATATTTATATGTTCATGATTGTGTTCATTGACGACATATTAATATACTTCAAGATGGAGGAGAAGCATGCCGCAAACCTAAGGGTAGCACTCCAGACCCTCAAGGATAACCATCTATACACCAAGTTCAGCAAATGTGAGTTCTGTCTGAATTCAGTTGTATTCTTGGGACGTAGTGTCAAGCAAAGTTATAAGGGTGGACTCCCAGAAAATAGAGGTAGTGAAGAACTAGCCCAGATCGGTAAATCCTTCAGAGACTAGGAGCTTTTTTGGGCTTAGCGGGTTACTATCGGAGGTTCGTAGGATATTTATCGTCCATTGTAGCCCCATTGACTAGACTAACTCAGAAAAAGGTGAAGTTCTGATGTTCTGAGGCTTGTGAGAAGAGCTTCCAAGAATTGAAGGCCCGATTCACTTTAGCACCGGTGCTGACTTTACCGGATGGCACCGATGGCTTTGTGGTATACTGCGATGCTTTGAGAGTGGGACTGGGATGTGTATTGATGCAGCACAGGAAAGTCATAGGATATGCTTCCAGACAGCTGAAAATTCATGAGAAGAATTACCCGATCCATGTTCTTGAGTTGGTCGCGATGGTGTTTGCCTTGAAGATATGGTGACACTACTTGTATGGGGTTCATGTAGATGTATTCACTGACCATAAGATCTTACAGTATGTTTTCACGTAGAAGGATCTCAATCTTCGGCAACGGAGGTTGTTGGAAGTACTTAAGGACTATGACATGAGTGTTCTTTACCACCTGGGTAAGGCCAACGTGGTACTGGATTCCCTTAGTAGATTCTCAATGGAGAGTGTGTCACACGTGAGTGAAGACAGGAAGGAGCTCGTGAAGGAGGTACATCGACTTGCACGGTTGGGAGTTAGTTTAATTGGCTCGATCGATAGGGGTGTAGTTGTTCAGAATGGGTCAGAGTCCTCCTTGGTAATGGAGGTGAAGGCTAAGCAAGATGAAGATCCAACATTGGTAAAGTTGAAGGAAGCTGTTCAAAATCAGAAGGTTGAAGTCTTCTCCTAAGGGGGAGATGGTGTACTTCGATTCCAAGGTCGCTTGTGTGTTTCGAACATGGGTGATTTGAGGAGCCGGATGTTGCATGAGGCTCACGGATCCAGATATTCTATCCATCCTAGTGCCACCAAGATGTATCATGCCTTGAGGGAAATCTACTGGTGGAATGGCATGGAGAGGGACATTGCAGAATTTGTAGCCAAGTGTCTGAATTGCCAGCAAGTGAAAGTGGAGCATCAGAGCCCGGGAGATATATTTTAGGATATCAGCATTGCTACTTGGAATTAGGAAGAAATCAACATGGACTTGATAATAGGTTTACCCCGCGCTCATAGGTAGTTCGACTCCATTTGGGTTGTGGTGGACAAGTTAACCAAGGCTGCTCATTTTCTATCCATCTAAACTACTGATTCGGTGAAAGATTATGCCAAATTATACATCCAAGAGCTGGTTAGGTTACATGGAGTTCCCTTTTCCATCATATCGGATAGAGGTACTCAATTCACCTCTCAGTTTTGGAGATCTTTTCAACAGGGAAATGGTACCCAGGACAAGCTTAGCACGATATTTCATCCGCAAACAGGTGGCCAAGCGGAGTGGACTATCCAGAATCTCGAGGACATGTTTAGAGCATGCGTTATTGATTTCAATGGTAGTTGGGATGAGCATTTGCCTCTTATTGAATTTGCCTACAACAACAGCTGTCACTCTAGCATCGAAATGGCACCATTCGATGCTCTTTACGGGCGAAGGTGTAGATCGCTCATTGGGTGGTTTGAAGTTAGTGAGGCTTCGTTGGTGGGTCCAGATTCAGTCCATGAGGCTATGGAGAAAGTTCGGTTGATAAGAGAAGGGCTGAAAATGGTTCAAAGTCTTATGCGGATGTAAGGAGAAGAGAGCTTGAGTTCGAGATCGATGATTGGGTGTTTTCGAAGGTATCTCCCATGAAGGGAGTAACGAGATTTAGAAAGAAAGGAAAACTCAGCCGCCGCTATATTGGCTCCTATCGGATTCTAAGACGAGTGGGTAAAGTAGCTTATGAGTTACAGTTACCTTCAAAGTTAGCTTCAGTTCATCCCGTATTTCACGTATCGCTCTTGTAAAGTTCTTGAGAGATCCAGCCTTAGTGGCTCCAGTGGAAAGTGTTGGTGTGAAGGATAGCCTCAATTATGAGGAAATTCCTATTGCGATCTTGGATCATCAGGTTCGGAGGCTGAGGAATAAGGAAGTAGCTTCAGTAAAGGTGTTATGGAGAAATCACCATGTTGAAGGAGCTACGAGGGAAGCCGAAGCGGATATGATAGTTAAATACCCTCATTTGTTTCCTACCGGCTCAGTTTCAGTTTGAGGTATCAGTTTTTGCCCTAAACCTCTAAAGAGTTTTTCCTATTCCATTCATGCATGCAAGTTTATTTTATGATATTATATATGTAGGTGATGTCTGAATTTAGTCCATCTATGTAGTTCTTTTCAGCGGTAGTCGTGCCATCAGTTTTCAGCTTAAATGATCAGTATTTGCATTGGTGATTGGTTGTTCCTGAGTTTTTTGCATGTTTCTAACATTTGAGGATGAATGTTCCCAAAAGGGAGATATTGTTATAACCCAGGAACCCAAGGATCAGACCCAAGAGTCAAACGGGAAAACTTTGGGAAAATGTTGCAGCAGTATAGGACTAGTAACTGGACGACTCGCGAGGAGGCCCCAGGAGTCGTCAGGTGGCTCATGGGCAGGCTGGAATGGGCTGAGGAGCTGAGGTACCCATGGGCATAGGAACGACTCGTGGCCAGCTACCGTGAGACGTTAGGTCTCCCTTGGGGTGAGTTTGAGGGTTACTTGGGAGGTTTGACCAGTGTACCTAATGGATGGGACCCCAAGTCGTGGCCAGTTCCAACGACTCGTAAGGTGAGTCCTGCATAAGCCTGTGGAAATTTATTTAGGATGTAGCAGTGCACTTGACAGAAGGTGACCACGACACATGGTCCCTTGTGGCGAGTCGTTGAATCACAAGTTACGAGCGCAGCTGACCTGGCATCTAGTGTACTTTACGGGCGACCCGACCAGTCGTTTCCCGTCCTGACTAGTCGTCAGGTCACCCGTTAGGGTCATCTGGTAGTTATTTCCTGTGAATTAGTAAGGGTCTTCTCATAATTTCCTATACTCCTACGACCTAAACTATGTCATTTTGAGGTCGGGAAAACGTCTTTTAAGGAGAAATCATTCCTGATAAACTTCATTTGATGCATGTAAGAGTAGAGAGGAAAGAGGAAAGGGATTCAAATGTTCTTCTTCAAATTCTTCAAGTTTCTATCTAGGGATTTTTTGAGGGAGTTAAGAATCAAGAAGCTCCAGGTATGTGGGGATTTGAATGGGTGGTTTAGTCCCTACCCATGCCCAATTTCTCCCTAATTCCATGATTAAGTTCCAATTCTTGATGGGTCATAACCAAAATGTATGTTTCCTCAAAATTCAATATGAGCATGTTGTAGTATGTCTAAAATCATGGGTTTCGAATTTTTGGGCTGTTTTTACTTATTTTATTCAACATTTGATGATTTAATCCCTAAAAGCACTTGTGCCCAAATCATGGGGCTTTTAGTGAAATTCATTGTTATGGTGATTTCTCAAGCATGATATGAACTTTTGAATTTTAAGCATGTTTTCAATTACTCATGTTATTATGATCATGTTTCCTATAAATTTAAGCATTTCAAGTATGATTGAAATTATGGGCAATGGCCACATGTCGCATATAATTTATGAACTATGATTTTGGCCAATCCACGGGCCCAAATCTGTGGCTAGTATTACGAATTCTCAAGCATGTTATGATTATCACGATTTAACTAGCCATGCATGTCATGTATGAATTTCTAGGAACACGTTGCATGTTTTGGGAGTAGTACTTCACACCGAGTAGGTTTGGGGCCTAGGTTATGATGAAGGGCATATTCACACACTTTATAGAAATATTTTAGCCTGTACTTTACTATGTTCTGAGAATAAACTATGTGTGTTTGCATGTGATTATGTTATATATTTGTGAAAATGGTTAACACACGTGATTAGATGTTTTTAGGGTTTAAAATGATGAATTTGAAGGTATTTAAGGCTTGATCAAATGTGAAGAAGTAGGATTGAAAGATGCAAAAATTGAAGTTCGCACGACTTTGGTATTGCCATGCTTGAGGAAGCCACACACTGGCACAAGACTAGACGTGGCACGACCCTCCTTCAGCACAACAGCATGCGCGCGGAAGCAGAATTTCTCGGCATTCAGCCATGCGACGCGCCCCAACTCTAGTGCATGGGTAGGCGTGAGGCGCCCCAATATTTGCGCAAGGAGACACGCGCAGCAGCCTCCTTCCAATGCATTGGCAGGCGTGTAGCAGCAGCACTGGATGCGGCAGAATCTTGGGGCGACACGGTAACGCTTTCAAAACGGGTAAAAATTGAGATTCCTACTTCAACTAGGAAAAGAAAAATTAAATCCCAAGTCAAATTCATCCAGGAACAAGGAAGATATCAAACTACTATAAATACCCTTCTATTTTCATGTATTAGCTAACTTCAGAAGTTTAATGTTGTTTTTATGTCTTCAAGAGTTGAAGTTTGACAACAAGTTTTAGAGTGAATTTTAAGACTTGTTAGAAGACACATTTGAGATACGATTGTAACGTTGTTCTTTCAAATTTTGCATTAATCAAGTGAGTTCTTTCTATCATCGTTGTAAGTATTAATTTTTGCTTTTATTTATGAATTCTATTAATTTACTTATAAATATTATAGGCTAAAACTACCACAACTAGGGTTGTGGGAACCATGACAAATTAACACACATAGATAAAATACTTAGTGATTCTTGAATGGAGTTTATGCATGTATTATTTCTTCCCTTGTTTTAGTTGATTTTTAACAGCTGCAAACATTAGAACTTGCCTTATTCTTACTTATAGGATCAAGGAGGTAGTGAATGGAAAAAGGGATTAACAACGAAGATTTGAGGCTATCAACCCTCATATAAAAACTTGAACTTATCCGGGGATAGCTAACTTGATATTAAGGGTAAGGGTCAACTAAAGTACACCCGTAGGCAGACCAAGTTGCATGGTGAAAATCATTTAGATAGGGTACCAACCATTTAGGTGAACTTAACTTACCAATACTGCATGCTAAGCACCGGAATAGATCACTAGTATAAAAACGTCTTGTGGTTATGAAGTCATGGGGAACACTTACCCTAGTTAGTTTCATTAATTTGGATACAACAATCAATTTCTCAAAAGAAAATTATTTGTTACTTTTACAAATCCCCCCTCTTAGGAAATAATTAACTAAATAGCTTAAGCACTAGCGTTATTCTACATCCTTCTGAATTCTATGTGGGATCGACCCCAACCTGTAGTTGGGTTCTTTATTGACAACGTCCACTTCATACTTCGTAAGGAGGTGTGGTTTGAGCGTTATTAGGTTACACCCCGAATCGCAGAACTACGTGCCACTGTAGGTTATGTTGGGGACCTCCTCAGTGACTGTCCTTTTGCCCTATGGGGCCTTCACGAGTGATATCACGCCTTTCATGGTTCATACCCTTGGTAAGGTATGAACGGCCTCCCGACTAGGCTTAGAGGTCGGGCTCCATGTGTGCTTGTATGGGGATGTCGGTTATAGAAATCTCCCACTGTTCCTCATTGTTTTAATGCATGTATGATATGTTATTTTGGGTAAAGTTAAGTTTTATGAAATATTTTTCTCTCATGTTATGACTACGATAGGTTTATGAATATTTTGGAAATGTTGAGCCTTACGACATACTTATAATTTCAGTCTTTATGATCATGATGTCCCCACTCCTATAACTTTTATGTTTTAAGTATTTTCTTTCATACCTCGCATACTCAGTACGTTCCAAGTACTGACCCGCATATTTTCTATGTTGTATCATTTTATGATACAGGACCTGGTTTGCAGGTTCAAACATCGCTCTTAGCTTTCTCTTAGTTCTGCTCTTAGTTCTCAGTGGTGAATCCTCATGATTCGGGGACTTCATGTTCAGATTTTTTTCTGCCTTTTAGTATTCAAAATGTTGGGGTTAGTTGGGGTCTTGTCCCTTCGACCCATCTATTATGATTAGAGGCTTTCAGACCTATTTGTGGTATTCAACTATTTACTCTTGGATCATGTGTTGTTGTTTCTTATATTTCATGCCACGTTTTATTTATTTCCTAACTATTAAGCTAATTCTTCTGCCTTCTGTGAATGGTTTGGTTATTTGCTCATGCCATGGGTTGACTTTGCGTCCCTCGGGGCTCCTTGTCCTATGTCTACAATTCGAGTGTACTCTCAGGTCGTGACAATAACCCTACTAAAATCATATGATTCTCTTGATCCAAATTTTTTAGCCTTAAATATACTATTTTACTTTGATTAACCAATTAATCGTATCCATTTTTATAATGAACCTATTTTTGCCTTGGTCCCTCCTTGGATATTGTGAACCTTAACATAGGTAAAATGCTTATGTTGAGGGTGGCTAGAGTAGGGGATGATGAAAAGGCAGAGAAAAAAAAGGTGAAAAATAAGGTGCTGTGTGACAAAAGAAAAAGAAAAGAAAAATGAGAATGATCCATGAAAAAGCTTGAAGAAACACAGCACACTCATAGAATTGCATAAAATGGAGAAAAGGGAGGGAAAAAAGTTAAACAAGCTAAAAGGTGAAAAACTGAAAAAATGGAGCCACATGAATGTGTGCCAAGGAAGGGTTTAGTAACTTAAAAGATTCCATATCTACCATACCCATCCAGAAAGCCTACATTACAAGGCAAAGTAATTCTTATAGTGATCCTAACTTGACCATTTAACAAACCAAAGTAGATAAAATAAGGGCAAGCCTATGGTATCAGATATGCTGTATTTGGAACTTCTTTGTGAGAGTGAGAGTCTCGCTTGTTCTGTCCCATGTTATAAATTTTACTGTATTTGTGAGTGGAGGACTTTATTTATTGTGAGGGTACATGGTTTGTATTTAACTCTACCAGTGGTCTGTGTAAAAAGCATTGGTGATGGCTTGACTACATGTTAATAGCTAGATGACATGTCTTGACCCCTATTTATCATGTTTTGTGGTTGCTTGTAGTGCATTTGCTGATTTGGTTCACGGGAAAAGGTCAAAAACTTTTTGAGTTAATAGTGAAAATTTTGTTTGATGTTGGCTGTAGTATCCTAGGTTTATTTTCTAGTGAAGCATCTTGTTTGTTTTTTATTTTACTTTTCTTGATGATATGTAAAAGTCTTAAGTTGAGGGTGTTGATGCGCTGTGAGTTTACAACACTTTCGATGCTTAAAACTGAGAAAATAGAATGGACATAGGTATATGTATATGGATATGAGGCATTTTTACTTTGATTTCAGTGAAAATAAGTGTTGGAACAAAGATATGTAAAAGAAGCCTTAAAATGCAGAAAATCAGCCAAAGTACTAGTCTCAGTATGAGTAGTACCGTGACTGTACGAGCCATACTGAGAATCATGATGAAAGTCAGAATGCTAAAGTGAGAAGAAGGAAACATACGACTCTTAGTATGAGCCGTACCAAGATGTTACGAGCCATACCAAGATGGTAGGAGCCGTAAATAGAGTCGTGGAATTATTCAGAGGAAATTACACAAAGGTAGACTCTTGGTACAGATGGACTCATGAATCGTAGCATCACTATATTAACCGTACCATGAGCCGTGGTGAACTTTAGAAGATTCATTGATACATGGAAAAACTTTAGACAGTCCGAGTCATAGGAAGAATGTACAAGCCGTACCTCAACACTCGTGAAGCATTTTAGAAGATGTCAGAGTTCTCAGGGCCAAAACCATGGAAGCATTGTACGACTCATAGGATGAAGGTACGAGTCGTACTAGCCTTCCAAAACTTAGCCAACTTTGTAGCAGCCAAGGACTTAAGGAAATCAGGTATGACCCATACAATCCTACTACAGATCGTAGGTCCAGTCGTGACACTATAGGCACCAGATATGGAAAATTCCCTGATAGCGTAGGAAAAGGTTTCTTATGTCAGTATGAATAGCCTTTATGTTTTATTTTAGTTAGAGAAGGACAAAATCAAGTTAGTAGACGTGTGAAGAACTATTTTTGTTAATTTTTATCAAGTTTTGAGGAGAAATTCTTGGGATGAAATTCTTGATTTCCAACATTGTTCTTGAGATTGTTCTTTGATATTCCAATTGTTGTTGTAAGTATTTAATTATGTGTTTGTTTATGAATATAAATTATAATCTTACAAGCATGAGAGGCTAAAAACTCCACAACAAGTGGCTGAGGGAACCATGATGGATTAACAAACTAGGGTTGCACAATGTGATTCTAAGTCAATGTGAAAATGTTGTATTGTATTCTCTTCATGTTTAAACATTTCTTAACAGTGTACAACAATTAGGACTTGCCTAATTTCTTACTTTCTTGTTCCTAGAAAAGTAGAGATTAGGAAAAGAGAACTACAACAAAGCCTTGGTCTTTACGATCATTATATTAACTTGAGTTGGGGTTGTAGGATCGTTAAATTTGGAACATATTGATAATGGTTAGTTTGAAATTGCTCATGAGACCTGACTCGATGATTTAGTATAGTTATCAAATAGGGACGAACCAGTCATTTAGATGAACCCTAGTTATCAGTTCGACAAGTAAGCATTAGGATTGATCACGTATGAATACCCAAAGTAGTTATGAACCCATAGGGAACACTTACCCTAGTTTTTTACAAATCTTGATTTAAATCACAATTGTAATTTTTGTTTTAATATTGTTTTCTTTTAAACCACCAATTTGGAGATATCTCACCAACAAGTTCAATTACCAACATTAGTCTAGATCTTACCCTATTTCCTGTGGGTTCGACCCCAACCTCTTAGTTGGGTTCTTTCTTTAAAAGAACCGCTTCATAATTTTTCAGAAAGTGTGAGTTCGAGCGTTATAAGATAACACCTATAGCCTATTGAAAAAACAAAATTGTGGGTTGAAAAACCCATGATCAAAAGAAGAAACAAGAAAAGTTGAGGGGTGCTATCCGTTGTTTGGATGAGGCCTTAAAAATATTTTTGAAGGTGTTACAAGAGCGGATCATGAGAAAAATTGTGAATGATGAGAGGGAAGAGATAAGGTGAAGTAAAATTGCTAGTGTGACGGGATGTTCCAATGTTTTCACAAAAGGCATTAGGGAGGTTTTAGTCGCTAGAGCTAAAAGTTATCCTACCCTTACCGCTGGCCTTCATAGACCTGCTAGTCCTTAGTGATTCCAAGTGTAACAACTCCACATTAGTGGCGAGTTACATAAAGGGAAAAACTATGGGTCAATGTGTATACACTTGAATTTCCTTAAGAGAGTGAGCATCTTTGCATCATTTCATAATTCATATGTGTGAATTGCATATATGTGAATGGGACTCACTTTTGTGGTGAGTGGCATCATTTTCTCGGAATAAATGCTAAAACTTGTGTTTTCTATTGAGAGGTATGAATGCAACAAGTTCTAGCCTGAACTTTGAGGAAAAACTTGAATGTTGATTATCAATTACTTAATATGCTTATTGATTTCGATTTATTGGAATATGCCCCTAACTAAATTGAAAAGAATGAAAGTGAGCTATGCCAAATGTTTGTAGTTACCAATCGAGTTTGTGCAACATATTTTCAATCTTTTTATTTCCCTTGAGTTGGTGTGAGATTTTGGGGTTGTCTTAAATTTTGGTAGTCCCTTGTGCAAATCATATGATGAGGGTTCTTAATTCAATTCTAAGTTGGGAGTGAATGCTTTGCTTGAGGACAAGGAATGGTTCAAGGTTAGGGGTTTGATGAGTTGGTGCTTTACCAACTCAATAGGATTTTACTCCAGAGCAATTGCTTTGGTTTCACACATGTTAGGAAGGTTTTATGCCTTTTCTATTTGATTTTGCAGGCATTGAACTTAGACAGGGATAACACAACAATTGAATAAAAAGAACATTTCTAGAAGTAGGAACACGCATGCAACACATTGGCACCTGCAAAATGCAAGTGCCAATGCATGACACACTGGAAAGAAGCTGAAGTGCACCTGCGGGCTGCAGGTCCGGACCTGTGAAACATAGGTGCAAATATAGCCAACACTAGAAGAAAACTGCTCCAACATAAAAAACAGTTGCATCTCACAGATAGGTAGCGGCGAAATGCAGGTGCCTCATAAATGACCAAAATTGTAAAAAAATGGTAAAATCATCCAGCTGAGGCACACGTACACACCAGAGAAGTTACCAAGGGAAAATTTGGAAAGTTGTGCCCAAAGGAATGTGTAGAAGTTACCCCAATTTTACACACCTGTGTAATAACAAATCATAGCTTAGCATTGAATTATAGAGAAAAGTCGTGAGAGAAAAAGCAGAGTACATTGTTCTTCTTCTTCTTCACTATTAGTTTAAGCTAAATACACCATTGTTGCAAGTTTAAAAGCTTGAATTTATTATTCATTATGATGACTATTGATGATTTATCTATGAATATCATTGATTTATCTTCATTTATGAGTAGCTAATTTGTTAGCTTGGGTGTGTGCTTAATGAGAGTTCAATTTAATTGGGTATTGATAAATTGTTCTTAATTTTTATCTAAATGCATGGATCTATTGATTCCTGTGAAGTATGATTGAAAATTAGTGATTGGAAACACTAGTTCAGTTTACTTATCTTGCTTGAGCTTGAGAAAAAAGAGTGAGATATGGGTGAAGAAACAATAGTGGGGATTTGAAGTATGGATGTGTGTTGTTGAGCTAGATATAGTTGAAATCCACATACTCACTCAATTAAAGGGTTAAAACTAGAGAAAGCTTGACCCTTCCTCAAGCTTGGTGTTTCTGATTTTTGATTGGGACCTTGGGTTGTAAGAAAACCCAAGGCAAAAACATCTTTATGGTTGAAAAACAAGAGGATGTATTTTGATCCATGCTATCAATGCTAGAAGGTGAGGTTAAGACATTTGAATCAATCCTAGTCTAGTTAACACTTCCTTTATCACACATCCCTAGCCCATTTATATTGCTTGCAACAACCCTTTATTCAATTTAGCTTTATAAATTTAGATTCAATATTGTTTTTGCCTTTTCCCCCAAATCTTTATTTTATTATATTGACAATGATGCATTTGAATTTGGGTAAGCTTACAAATTTTAGTTTATCAATCTCTATTCTTATGGGATATGACCCTAACATTCGTTGGGTATTTCGTTTTTGACAATGATCGCTGCCACCTCCCTTAATCGGGAGAGATGTATAGAGCGTTACCTTTAGTGTGTTCATTGTAGTCTATCTATCCTTGTGGTCTCAATAGGGAGGGAACATGGCGAAGTACTAGTTCTTGATCCATAATAAAAGATTTATGAATTAAGGAGCCGTATCTTGGTCAGAGTATTACCACATTATTTGCAAACTGCTAGGGAGGATGCCTATTGAGTAATAGTGTCGAATTGATCCCATCCTTATATGACCATGCTTGTATGAATAAGTTGTTAAATTGTTGAAGTCTGTTTTAATATAACTTGTGATTGTGGTGTGTACTTGTGATAATTAATGTGCAATAGCCATAGTTATTTTATGCGCTAAAATAGAGAATATAACTAAGATATGTTAATGATATTTGAGGAACACCAAAGTATTTTGGTGTATGAGTGGCTTGTGCTTGATTCGAGCTTATGGACGAGCGGTTATATGATCGATAGGTGGCTCGAGTATGATATGAGTTTATAGATAAGCGGTTATATGATAGATGAGTGGTTCGATTCCAATGTGTGCTTACAGATGAGACGTTTTATGATGGATGAATGGCTCGAGTTTTATGTGAGCTTATGGACAAGGGATTATGTAATTGGCTAGATACTATATCGGTGATGATATGAGCAGCTTGAGTCTAATGCGAGCTTAAACATGAGCAGTTGTGTGTGGGGCGGGTCCCATATCGATACGGTGCCCTGAAGTTCATGACTAGTTGGGCAAGATTAAACACCCATTAGCATGTGTATACGGATGAGTGACATATGTATGTAGAGATTTGATACAGAGGAAGACTAATGAGATACAGAGGTTATACAACTGTGATTTAATATGGATATAATTCCCTAACTTTATTGTGATTGCATTTCATTTCAGCTTATTGTGATGACTTTTACGTCTGTTTGATGACTTTTATGTCCGGTATTGATTAACATGATTTTGTCTGAATATGATTTAATTACCTCATTGTTTATTGACTACTTCATCCCTAGAGGATCGCTACTTATGTCTTATTGTACTTCATCCCTAGAGGATCGCTACTTATGTCTTATTGTGCCTTCTATTGGTGGGTCGGCTATAATTGTGGGTATTATCTCTGTTAAAATGATACTTGCAAGAACATGATATTCCATAATAGCTAAATTATTGGATAACTGGTGATGGGCATGTGTAGTCACGATGGTGCTAGGTATTTAGTAATTGGGTTGGAAATCATCTCGACTGAAAATGAATGTCTAGGTCTTTAGAGACTCTTTTAAAAGGGTAAAGATACCTTTGACCTTCTATGGACTCGTTGAGGTGATACGGTAAGGTATGTCTAAGTGTCACGAGCCAAAAATAGGCCCGGATCGAGACACGGGACAAGGAACCCCGAGAGACCCCAAGTTAACCCATGACATGAACATACATCTAACTCAACCAAATAAAGGGGAAGAATTAACATGATAACCTTACCGGAAGTCTAAAATAAGCATAACATCTGAAATACACATTCATCAGAAGCGAATTACCTTCTATGTCTGAAAAGCCTCTATTACTGTAGAGTTGATTGGACAAGACCCCAACTAACTCTCTAAGTTTGATACTGAATACATGAAGAAAACTGATAAAAGCATGGTCTCGCCAACAGATGTGGGATGCAAACTCAAAAAGGATAGCTAAGGACGAGGATGAGTCTGAGTGCCGGAGCCTGTATCATGAAATTATACAGCATAGAGTATGCATTCAGTACGTGAAATGTACCTAGTATACAAGGTAAGTAAAACCGCTTAAATAAGTAAAATCATTTAAACATGCATAATATAAAACATGATCAAAACAAGAATCTGAGTGTAGGGCTTGCATGCTATTTTCTGATATCATCATATGAACATTACATAACATCATAACTGAATCGAATGACCCAAAGCTAAAATCTTATAATCATAAGTAAAACTTTACATTGGGTCAACCTGCTTTAGAACACACACACACACATATATATATGTCATGAAGGATAAAATGCATAACTGACATCATGAGGAACAATGGGAGACTCGTCATATAACCGGCATTACCAGGATAGAGCTTATGTGGTCCCAACTATCACACTCAAGTGGGTAGAGCCGTCAAATGCCTTTTCAGGGCTAAGGACGATACCATGATATTGATATCAAGCTCGAGGCCCAATTGGGGAAAGGGCATAACACACAAGGGAGTTCTGAAAGTAGTATATATATATATATATAAGTAATAACCTATGTTGGCGGGTCGTTCTGAGGCATAGGGTGATCGACCCTTAGTCTACTCGATGCTAGAAACTACTCCCCAAAACATGCATATGCTCTCCATAATTTTTCAACGAATCTCACCGTCGTCTATTGACGAAGCCCAATAATTAAATACATCCCAAATCTGAAATTATATATGAGAAGCTTTAGCTCAAATCATAGCACAAGCTACAAATAATTGGGAGTCTTCACTGCAAAATAATGTGGTAAGCTTAATTTATAAAGTCATAAATCATATTTGAACATATGGGCATTTCCCAATACTTTAACATGATTGAAAATACTCAATTCACTTGAAAACATGATTATAAACATGGGTAACTTGAAAACATGCTTTTCATCAATAATATCTCATCATATTTGAACATTCATCATAAATCTCAACTTTCATGAACGTCTCATAAATGAGAATTTTCATTTATAAAGCTTGAAACATGATTTTAATGAAAAACAGCATAAAGCTTGCCCATGAATCATAATTCAATAGTAAAAATATATTTAGATCATGCCCATGTGGAGAGTTAGGAATTTCATGCATTAGGTTAAAACCCCAGAGAATCAACATATGGATTTTCATGATTTAGAGAGAGATTGGGCATGGGTGTGAACAAATTCAACCATTCATAAACCTACATACATGGGGAAGAACTAATTTTACCTCTCCTTGATTGCCCAATGAAAGATTGAAGAAAATCTTGAAGAAAGTCTAACTTGAACACCTCCTAAACCCTTCAATTTGCATGCATGGGTGAGAATGAGCCTAGAATAGGTTTACCCCTCATAAAAAACTTCATTTCGAGCCTTAAAAGATGTAGCTTAGTACCCTAGGACTTAGAAATTATGAAAATACCCTTAATGAATTTCTTGGAAATTCTGCACTGACAGTGGCCACGATCGATCTTATGAGTCATACCTGGATACCACAACTAGTGATATCCGCCTGTTACATCCATTTTGATTTCATAACCTTTCAGATTGTAATACTACGACTTGATAGGACGGGTCGTTACCTCAAACAATGGTCCATTGAATCCTCCCGTTACTTTCCTCGGTGACCTATATCTAGACTTCCCACGAGTCAAACCACGAATCGTGCTTACTCCCCATGAGTCATGGTTTTCATCTGTCACCTCTACTGGAAATTTTCTTACTCCTTCCCACGGTTACTCACCACGACCCGTTGTTACTCACAATGAGTCGTTCTACGACTCGTTACTTCCCCCAAGACTAAGGTCCAGTCTCACAACAACTCCATCAAATGACTCGTTACATTGAACCATGGGTCGTTCCTTGACCCATTACTCCCATCTCTAAATCTGCACTACTGATCAGGGGGAAAAATATATGCCCGAGATACTCTTTATTACTTCAATTAGTCTTGTTTATCTAAGTTATTGTACACATTTTCATGTAATTTTATATAATGTGGAGATATGTGCTAACCAACATAATTAGCCTTTGTTTTGTAGGTTTTGATGATGTTTGAGTAACTAATCCATGAGTTGGTGATGTAGAAGCTTGGAAACGGAATTAACACGCGAACGTCGGCAAGGAAGAGGCACAAAACAGCCCACCGGCGCGTCGACAAGGTGCCACGGCAGGCAGGCCGCTCAAAACAGCCCACCTGCGCGTTGGCAACGTGCCACGGCAGGTGGACTCCGCGACCATGGGGCTACAACGCGCTGCCCAGGCAGCGTGACACGTTGCCAACGCGGCAAGGTGCTGCCTGGGCCGATTTCGGGTGATTTTCCAGAAAGCCTCCGCATCCGTAGCGTGTCACAGAGGCCGTGCACCGCGATGCACTCCGTGACACGTTGCTTGTTAATCCGGGAAAGATTCCTACTAATATAAATAGCACACTTAGGTTTATTTTTCATAATTAAGACTTGGTGGAGCAAGGACGTGGGTTAGGAGCAGTTGAGGGACGAAAAAGCTAAGGGTTTTTCTCTCTTTCTTTCTTCTTTCAATCAATTGTACGTATGATTTACACTCATTTGAGGATGATCAATCCACAAATGAGTGGCTAATTCTCTTCCTTGCTAAGGTTTTGAACATGTGTAGTGAATTTTCATTGTGAATTATATGGTTTTTCATCTTCTTCTTTCATGTTGTTCTATTAATTCTTGTTCTTACTTCATTAGTGTGTGGCCAACATTAATGTACATCTAAAAAGTCTAATTTCACTCGAAAGAGCAAGAAATTGGAAAGTTGTGAATTAATAGGGTATTGTTCTTAACTTGATTTGGGAAAATTGGGTTTTGATGTGCTTTCCTGATAGAAATATACTTGAAAGCCGTATTAGTCAATTTAGGAACCGGAATGGTAGTGCTAGGTCATAAATTGCATTTGATCACAGAAATGTAGACGAATGGTTTATGATTCTAAAGTGAGATTAAATACGAGAGTTTTAATCTCTAGGCTAATGCTCTTGGCTAGCAACATGAAGACAAGAATAACCGAATTATGATTACTATCGAATTCATTACTTGTTCTTAACCTTGGCATGCTCTTATCCATAGTTTCAATTCAAGTAAATATTTGTTAATAGTTTTAGTATATAGTTTATAAACAAAATTATTTAGCTTTTGGTTACATTGTTGTCAACATAATTAGAAGTAAACTAGAATATAGTATACTTAAGCAATTTTACTTATCCAGAGTCTCCTTGGATCGATACTTGGCTTACTTAGCCACTTTATTACTTGTTTGACCACGTGCACTTGCATGTCGGTTTTTACCCCTACCAAAGCACCGAGAAACTACCTCACAACAAACTCACCCAACGGGTCATTGGTGGCACCAACGATCCGTACCATGGCCCATTCTTTGAAAATTTCCTAGATTTCTGCCACTTTCCATTTTTAAATCCCAGGTCTGGTCTTGGGAACTTCTGGGGTATTACAATGTTTTCCCCTTGGGAACATTCATCCGCGAATGTGGGAAAACATACAGAAAACAAAGAATGCAACCACCACACTCAATTATGAGTTATACAAGCTGAAACTAACAGAATGACTAACTCCGATTTAAACTACATGTCTGAACTTAATTCCTGAATCATACTCACATTCAAATACATGAAAGAAATTGGGGTACATGAACTGAACACGAAATTGTATAGTGTTTTAGGGCAAAAATGTGATACCTCAAGCTGGAACTGAGCCAGTAGAGAATAAATGTGGGTATCTAGCCATCATGTCTGTTTCGGCTTCCCACGAAGCTCCCTCAACGTGATGATTCCTCCATAGAGCTTTAACTGAATCTACTTCCTTGTTTCTTAGCCTTCGAACCTGAGGATCCAGTATTTTCACTGGAACCTCCTCATAACTAAGGTTGTCTTTCACACCGACTGTGTCCACCGGGACCACTAGAGCTGGGTCACCCAAAGACTTCATTAAGAGCGATACATTGAAAACCGGATGCACGGAAGCTAATTCTAAGCGCAACTCCAATTTATATGACGAGGACTGATTTTCCCTTTCTTTCAAAACCTCATTACTTCCTTCATGGGAGACACCTTCAGAAACACCTAATCATCCACTTCGAACTAAAGTTCTCTTCTTCTCACATCAGAATAGGACTTTTGGCAACTTTGAGCTAATTTCAACTTGTCCCGTAGGAGTTGAACTTTCTCCATAGCCTTATCGATTGAATCCATCCCTATCATAGCAGCTTCACCAACATCAAACTAGCTAATGGGCGATCTGCATCTCCGCCTATAAAGAGCCTCAAACAGAGTCATCTGGATACTGGAATGATAACTGTTATTGTATGCAAACTCAATAAGAGGAGAATGATCATCCAAACTACCTTTGAAGTCAATCACACATACTCTCTACCTGTCCTCGATGGTCTAAATTGTCCGCTCTTATTGACCATCCGTTTGTGGGTGAAATGTTGTACTGAGCTTAACATGAGTACCCAATCCTTTTTGAAACGATCTCCAAAACTGAGAGGTAAATTGATTACCTCTATATGATATGATGGACAAGGGTATTCGTTGCAACCGAACAAGCTATCAGACGCATAGTTTGGCATAATCCTCCACCGAATCCATGGTTTTGACTGGTAGAAAATGAGCGTCTTTGGTCAACTTGTCTACAAAACCCAAATGGAGTCATATTGCCAACGAGTGCGAGGAAACACCGTAATGAAGTCCCTATTGATTTATTCCCACTTCCAAGTAGGAATATTGATATCTTGAAGCATATCTCTCGATCGCTGATGTTCAACCTTCACTTTGCTAACAATTTGGGCACTTCGCTACAAATTTTGCGGTGTTCCTTCAAGACATTCCACTCATAGACTTCTTGTAAGTCATAGTACATCTTGGTGGCACCTAGATGGATTGAATACCTTGAAATATGAGCCTCATGCAACATCCGATTTCTCAAATCATCAATGTCTGGGACATATCGGAGCACACCATCTCCCCTTTTGGAGAAGACCTCTACCTTCTAATTCTGCACGACATCCTTCAACTTTACCAAAATAGGGTCCTCCTCTTGTCTAGAATTTCCATCAGTCACCAAGGATGATTCTGATCCATTCTGAATAATAACACCGCCATCAGTTGAGTCAACCAACTGAACTCCCAACCTTGCAAATCGATGCACATACTTCACCAACTCCTTTCTCCCCTCATCCACATGGGACACACTCTCCATAGAGATTCTACTAAGTTCATCTGCCACTACATTAGCCTTTCCTGGATGGTAAAGGACACTCGTGTCATAATCCTTAACTAGTTCCAACCACCTCCTTTGTTGAAAATTGAGATCCTTCTGGTTAAACACGTAATGTAGACTCTAACGGTCCGTAAACACATCTACATGGACCTCATACAAATAATTTCTCCATATCTTCAAGGCGAATACCACCGCTGCCAACTCAACATCATGGATCGATTAATTCTTCTCATGAACTTTCAACTGTCTGGAAGCATATGTTATAACCTTGTCGTGATGCATCGATACACCAACCAAGTCTGACTCTTGAAGCGTCGCAATACACCACAAACCCATTAGTACACTGTGGTAGGGTTAAAACCGGTGCCGAGGTAAGCCAAGTCTTCAACTCCTGAAAGTTTCTCTCACAAGCCTCTGACCATTTGAAATTCACTTTCCTTTGGGTCAATTTTGTCAATGGCATTGCAATAGATGAAAAACCCTCAGCAATCGCTGATAGTTCCCAGCTAAATCCAAGAAACACCTGATGTCCAAAGGATTCACCGGTCTATGCAAATTCTTCACCACTTCTATTTTTCAAGAGTCCACCTTTATGCCCTCACTTGACACTACATGGCCTAGAAATTCGACCGAGTCCAACCAAAAATCACACTTGCTGAATTTAGCAAATAAGTGTCGATCTTTGAGAGTCTGTAGTACCACCTTCAAATGAGCGGCATGCTCCTCCTGCTCTGAGAGTATATCAGGATGTCATCAATAAACATAATTATGAACATATCCTAGTATGGCCTGAAAACCCTGTTCATCAAGTCCATAAAAGCTGCAAGAGCATTCGTTAGTCCAAAAGACATAACTACAAACTCATAATGACCATACCACATGCTGAAGACAGTCTTAGGGATGTCACTCTCCCTCACACTTAGCCGATGGTATCCGGACCTGAGGTCTATCTTTGAAAAGCACCTGGCACCCTAAAGCTGGTCCAACAAATCATCAATCCTGTGTAGAGGACACCTAGTCTTGATGGTGACCTTGTTAAATTGCCGATAGTCAATACACATATAAAGAGAAACATCTTTCTTTCAGACAAAGAGAACTGGTGCATCCTATGGTGATTTGCTCAGTCTAATGAAACCCTTAATCAAAAAATCCTTCAACTGATCCTTCAACTCTTTTAGCTCTGTTGGAGCCATTCTGTAGGGAAGAATAGATATAGGCTGCGTATCGAGAAGAAGGACAATACCAAAATTAATCTCCTGTTCAGGAGGGATTCCCGGTAGGTCATCTGGAAAGATCTCTAGATACTCACATGCTACTGGGACTGACTGGACAGTCGGGGTCTCGAATGTAGCATCCTTAACCCTAAGTAGATGGTATACACAACCATTGGAGATCATCTTTCTAGCCTTAAGGTACAAAATGAAATGACCTATAGGCACAACTAAACTACCCTTCCTCTCTATGACTGGCTCACCAGGAAATCCAAACTCTACTCCTCGGGTGCTACAATTTACTACGGCATAACATGCAAATAGCCAATCAATGCCGAGGATAACATCAAAATTGGTCATGGCTTACTATACTAGATCTGCTGAGGTGACTTTCTGAAGTAACGTGACCGGGTAATTTCTATACACCCATCTAGCTACAATTGAATCACCCACTAGAGTAGAGACTAAGAAGGGTTTTGACAAGACTATGGGACTAACTCTGAAACTACTATCCACATAAGGTGTTACAAAAGACAAGGTAGCCCCTGGATATAACAAGGCATATACATAAAGACGAAAAACTCCTAACATACTAGTGTGTACACTCGAGGAGACCTCCTACTCCTAGCGGCATGCTAAGGCATAGAATCTATTTTGGCAATGACCCCCACTTGTGCTAGTAGATGCCCCCTGCTGGGCTGGGCATGCGGGTGGAGCTTCTGAATTGGAAGTTGGGCCTTGGCCCCTATCATGGCCCTGTCCAGCTGCTGGGCAATCTCTAAGCATATGTCTGGGCTTCCCACACTGGGAGCAAGCACCTATACTCGCCAAGCACTGATTCGTGTGACCCCGACCACACCTACCACAAACTGGGATAGTAGAACCTGTGGACCTGTTGCTTTGACCCCTAGAGCCTGATGCTCGCCCTCTTTGATTATGCCTAGGTCAAGATGGCACACCAACCGCTGAAGATGCTGTGGCTGATGATCTCTGGTGGGTCTGCTGTCGGTGCCCGCCACCTGGCCACGATTGAGAGAATCTGTAGCTATTTGTCCTAGCCCTCTTGGCCTCTCTCTCCATCACATGTGCCGCCTCCATCTGCTGGGTGTATAATACTATCCGAGGGAAATCCATATCCTAATGGAGGATAGCAGTCCTGTAATCCTTTTCTAGATAATTCGCCACCCCATTAACAAATCTACTCACTCACGCCCTCTGATTAATCACTAACTCTGGGAATACTTTGATAGACGAGTGAACTCAAGGGCATACTCCTGCACCATCCTCTTTCCTTGTTTAAGATTCACGAACTCAGGTGCTTTCAACTCCCTTAACTCATGAGGGCAAAACCAAAATAGAAAAGCAACATGGAACTCTTCTCAACTGATAGGTCCTACTCCGGTTTCCTTACTATCTTTCCATTATCTAAACCAAAAGTGTGGGACCCCCTTCAACTGATATGAGGAAAACTCAGAACACTCTACTCCATTCACCTCCATGACCTGGATGATCTTCCAAATCTCATAGATAAGCAAATGTGGATCCTCGTCCACCATGGAACCATGAAACTCTGGTGGGTTCATCCTTAAGAAATCTCTGACTCATGCTGCCGCCGCATTCCCATTCTGTGGGACATGCACCTCTGCCTGCTGGTTGACCTAGGCGGTCAAGGCCTACACTAGCATCTAAATGGCTTCCTAAAACTCAGCATGGGCAACTGGCTCAGGTGCATGGTGTTCCTGGACTGCTGGGGCTTGTTCGTTCCCGTCAAAGTTGCCATCCTCATGGCCATTTCCATTTCCATTCCTCCTACCGTTAACTCTGCGGGGAGCCAGGATTCTGCAATCGTGAATAGCATGAGTTAGGAGGATAGAGAGACATTTCATTGCATGACATAGATCATGAAAAAAGGGAACATTTCCTAAATGTCTTGTAGCCTCTTCATCATAAGTGTGGCACATTTCACACATATGAATACTGTACTTGACGCGACTTTCAGACATGTTGGGACACTTCAAACCTATTTCTTTGATACCAAGTTTGTCATGACCCGAGCATAGGCTTGGATCGAGACACAGGACAAGGAGCCCCGAGAGACCCCAAGTCAACCCATGAAATGAATGTACATTTAACTCAATCAAATAAAGCGAAAGAATTAACATGATAACCTTAGCGGAAGCATGAGATAAGCATAACATCAAAAATACACATGAATATAAAGCTGATTACATTCTATGTCTGAAATGGCTCTATTACTAATGAGTTGATGGGACAAGACCCCAACTAACTCTCTAAGTCTAATATTGAATACACAAAGAAAATTTATAAAAGCATGATCCTCGGGAGATGAGGACTCACCAAAAGATCTGGGCTGCTAACTCGGAAAGGCTGGCTAAGGATGAGGCTGAGTCTGAGTGCGGGAGCCTGTATCATGAAACGATACAACATAGAGTATGTGTTCAGTACGTGGAATGTACCTAGTATGCAAGGTAAGTAAACCGCTTAAATAAGTAAAATCATTTAAACATGCATAATGTAAAACATGATCAAAACAAGAATCTGAGAGTAGGGCTTGTATGCTATTTTCTGAAATCATGATTTGAACATAACATAACATCATAACTGAATCGAATGAACTAAAATAGAAATTTGATAATCACAAGAAAAACTATACATTGGGTTAACCTGCTTTAGAATATATATATATATATAAACAAAAATCTAATAATCATAAGTAAAACTATACATTGGGTTCACCTGCTTTAGAACATATATATATATATATATATATCATGAATGATAACATGCATAATTGAAATCATAAGGAAAAATGGGAGACTCGTCATATAACTGACATTACCACGATAGAGCTTATGTGGTCGTAACTATCATACTCAAGTGGGTAGAGCCATCCAAAGACTTGTTGGGGGTACGGATGATACCATGATACCGATATCAAGCTCGAGGCCCAAATGGAGAAGGGGATAGCTCATAAGGGAGGTCACAAAGTAGTATATATATATATATATGAGTAATAACCCATGTTGGCGCGTAGTTCAGAGGCACATGGTGATCAACCCTTAGCCTACTCGGTGCTAGACACTACTCCCAAAAACATACATATGATCTTCATCATTTTTCAATGGAGCTCACCATCATCTATTAACGAAGCTCAATAATCAAATACATCTCAAATAGGAAATCATATATGAGAAGATTTAGCTTAAACCATACCACAAGCTGAAAATAATTGGGAGTCTTTGCTCCAAAACCATGTGGTAAGCTTAATTTGTAAAGTCAAAAATCATATTTGAACATATGGGCATTGCCCGATACTTTAACATGCTTCAAAATACTCAATTCACTTGAAAACGTGATTATAAACATGGGTAACTTGAAACTATGCTTTTCATCAATAATATCTCGTCATACTTGAACATTCATGATAAATCTCAACTTTCATGAACTTCTCATAATGGGAATTTTAATTTATAAAGCTTGAAACATGATTTTAATTAAAAACAACGTAAAACTTTCCCATGAATCATAATTCAATAGTAGAAATATATTTAGATCATACCCATGTAGAGAGTTAGGAATTTCATGCATTAGGTTAAAACCCCATAGAATCAACTATGGATTTTCATGATTAAGAGAGAGATTTGGCATGGGTGTGAATGAATTCACCCATTCATAACCCTGTATAGCTGGGGAAGATCTGATTTTACCCCTCCTTGATTTCCCAATGAAAGATTGAAGAAAATCTTGAAGAAAGTCTAACTTGATCATCTCCTAAACCCTTCAATTTGCATGCGTGGGTGAGAATGATCCTAGGATAGTTTTACCCCTCATAAAACAGTTTATTTAGAGCCTTAAACGACATACTTTAGGACTCTGGGACATAGGATTAACGAAAATACCCTTAATGAATTTCCTAAAAATTCTACACTGACAGAGGCCACGATCGAGCCTATGAGTCGTACTTGGATACCACAACTCATGGTATCAATCTGTTACATCCACTTTGAGTTCTTAACCGTTCAGATTCTAATACCACGACTTGAAAGGATGATTCGTTACATCAAGCAACTATCTGTTGAATCCTCCCGTTACTTTTCTTGATGACCTGCATCTGGACTTTGCATGAGTCAAATAACGAATCGTGCCTACTCCTCACGAGTCATGGTTTCCATCCATCACCTCGACTGGAGATTTTGCTGCTCCTTTCCACGGTTACTTACCACGACCCATTGTTACTCACAACGAGTCATTCTATGACTCATTAGTTCCTCCTGGACTAAGGAATAGTCTGACAATGACTCATTAAATTAAAACATGGGTCGTTCCTTGACCTGTTACTCCCATCTCTATATCTGTAGTATCTCACCACGGACTCACCCAACGGGTCATTGGTGGCACATATGACCCATATCATGACCTGTTCTATGAAAAATTCCCATATTTCTGCCACTTTCCATTTTTAAATCTCGTATCTAGTCTAGGGCACTTTCGGGGTATTACAGTAAGTCGCATAAAGTTATTGCATGAAATTATCAATAGATGTTGTTGATTTTATATTTTGTTGTGTGAATTAATCTTAATCATCTAATGATGCTTAAAAGTATGTGTGGTGTACTGACACCACCTTTTCTACACCCTTTGTGCGTGAGGTTTGTTTCAGGTTGTTAAAGTTTCATTCTTCAAGTGGCAGGAATTCATCATGAACTTCTGCATCTGTTTCCACTGGCAAAGTTGTGTCCGTCATTTTATCATTACTCTGATTAGAAGCTCTCGTATATTTTTAGACTAGATCCTCAAGAAATACTATTTGGGATTGCAATGTAAAATAATTTTTAAATTTTCAATTGATAACTTTTATATGTGAATATGCTTCTCTTAATAAATTATGTTTAAAGGGGATGGAAGCTAAGGGGTTCTTCTATCAGACTAGACTCGAGTAGGTGATTCAGCAAATAGAATCGTGATAGTTGGTATCAAAGCGTTAGGTTACCGATCTCATAAGTACAAGAACAATGTCATGTAGAATATTGTGGATTGGTGTGTAGATGTCCATATTAAATCCTAAAGAAGCTATGAGATATCTATGAAGCCTTGCCTTTTATTCTTTCCGATCATGTCGTCTCAGTTTTCCGTTCACCTTAGTTGAGTCAATTTTCATCTAGAGGATTCCATTTGTTTGTCGTCAAGTTCAATCGGTATCTGGGGAATTCTAATTGGTATTTGGCGACCTAAATCCTATTAGGGTGTTGATCGAATGTTTGTGTGTTGAAGTAGTAGTGTATGAGGTCTATGCTTGTTAATAAAGTGAGAAGTTTCTTGTACTAATCTACCCATCATGCTTCATTGCAGCGATGACGTTTCTCGATGCAGCGGTCCTCTCCAATGATTAGGTGGCTGCTGTAGCACACATGTTCTAAGTGCACAGGTTCGTGCCAGTGAGACTTGGACCACCATATTGGATCTGCTATAGTCAGGCTACCCTCACCATGCGTGCATTCGCTAAGTGTACAGGATCACCATAGAAAACAAGATGTCGCCATAGCAATCTCGCTGCAGGGGAATGACTGTTCGCTACAATAGACAAGCATTATCCAGAATCTAGTACCCTATTCTAGGGAGTCCAAAACCCCACTCAATATTATTTAAGAACCCAAAATTGTATGAAAAAAGATATGATATAGACTATATCGACTAAAATAAAGGCCATTATCTTTTGAGTCCATCAATGGATACCCATAAATCAAAAACAATCACCCAATCAAAACAAGAATATCCAAAGAATTCAAAGAAATAAAAATTATCTAAAAGTAAGCCCTACAAGAGAAGATAATCACCAAAGATGAAAACAATGGGAATAAAAGGGCGGAGAGGTGCACTGTGCCGTCAGCTAGCTGGTCGCTCCATCGCTATTAGTGCTTGAGCCATCGGAATCCAAATTATAAAACTAGCACATAAAGGAGAACTACGGGGCATCCTCCTTGGTTACCTTTGGGAGCCTCGAACAAGGAGCTAGGGTCCTTAGTAGACTCTTCATCCCCTTCCACATCCAGACTAGCAATCTATGATGTGAGCGCCTTCTCCTCTTCTCCGCCTCCAACTCAACCCCGAACTCTACATGGGCATGGGCTAGAGACTGAAATATGTCGAATAAGACATTTGCAGTACCCCCAAAAGCACTCAATAATCCAGCCTCCTGGGGAGGTATGTACAAGCCCCCTAAAAGCTCCCTTGTGGCAGCCATATTCGCCTTCACGTGCTCCAAACGGCTCGAAAGCCGTGAAGGGCCAGTGTTCGGTGATTTGATGACTACACGCAAGTGCATGTGGTCGAACAAGTAGTAAAGTGGCTTAAGTAAGCCAAGTATCAATCCCACAGGGACTGAACTACGGTAATAATTAACTTAAGTGTTAATGAACTATATCTTTAAGAATGTAGACATCCAAATGAATAAGATTTTTAGAATTTGAGTTACTAATTAATAAGAATCTAAAGCAAAATTATAAAGTGAGTCTGAACAATAGTAATGAGCAAGCTGAGGTTAAAACGAACATGCAGGGTATTAATTTATCGATACAATTCAGTTAATCTTTCCTTCGGTTGCTAGTCAAGAATTATTGCCAATGGATTGGAACTTTCGTCTCCTATCCAACTTAAGAATCATGAACCTTCAATCTACATTTCTGTGATAAAAGAATTTCATGTTCTAGCCGTACAAAACCGATTCCTTAATTGACTAATAAGACTTTCAGTTATATATCTATTCTGAATGTAAATCAATTCTCAAGTTTCCCAAACTGAGAAGAGATCATATCCTACCAATTCAATACTTTCCAATTCCTTTCTTCTCAAAATCAAAATTGGATTTTTTAGATATACATTAAAATTGGCCAAACATTAATGCAGTAAGAACAAGAATTGATAGAACAACCATCAAAGAAAAGATGAAAACTAAAATGATCAACAATTACATTCCACTACAATTGTTCTTAACCTCAGCAAGAAGTGAATTTAGCCACTCATTTATGGATTAAACATCATCAAATAAGCATAAATCATACAAACGATTGAGATAAAAGAGAAAGAGATAGAGAAGAACCCTAGAATTTTCGCCCCCTCAACTGCCTGTAACCCACGTTCTTGCTCAACCAAGTTAGAATTCTTTAAAATAAAACCTAAGTGTGCTATTTATACTAGTGGGAATTTTTTCAGGAATAACAAGCAACGTGGCACAGAGTGTATCACGGAGCACTCCCTCCATGCCATGGGGGCATCGCGGACCCTCTCTAGAATTTGGATCCTCAGAATTTCACCTTGGCGTACCACGGCCTGCATCGTAGAGCCCGGCCAACATGCCATGGTGCTATCGCGCACCTATATTGGAAATTGATGTCCCAAGTAATTGTACTCAACGCGCCACGGCTTGCATCGCGTGGCATTGCCTCCGGGTCACGGAGGTAATGCGAGGCTTCACTTGAAATGGCCAAAATTAAATCACCCGAGGCAGAATGACTCCGTGATGGCAGCGTGACACGACTCCATCGCGGAGCCCTTATTTTTGCTGCTCTTCCTTGACCTTTTCCACTCCTTGCTTCCAAGTCCATTCCCAATTTTTACCAACATGTATCTTAGCTTCTCAAAATTCCATTTTACCTGCAAAACAACACTAATCATGTTGGTTAGTATAAATTCACATTTTAACTACAAATCATATGAGAATGCACAAATAACAATAGATAACAAAGACAAAATGAAGCATTTGAGAATCACTTGGGCATATAATTCTGCTCAAGATCACTTACCCCACACTTAAAACCTTGTTCGTCCTCGAACAATACTCTCACATCTCATGCAATTGACACCCACGCATAGTTACTTTGGCTCAACAATTCAAGCTACAACTATACCGATTATTTAATCTAGCAAATCATCAAGAAAACATGCATGGTCTCATCAATACAATGAAATACCCCACATTAAGACCTCCTAGATTTAAGAATCGACTTTTGATCTCGGCAAACTCATGCAAATCAACTGATCAAGACATCCGACACGAAATTTAATCTCTCGTCAAGCATTTGCCCTCACAACACAAGAGAATCTCCCTATTTGCAATCATACGATTTCCAAAGCATTACATATAGGGGTATATGAGCACGATTTCTCTGAATTCACATGCATCATGTCATTAACCATAGGCTTGCCTCTAGTGTTCTACTCCACTAATATAAGGACGTGTGATGTAAGATCACGTAGGACTTAACGGGTTGTAATGTAAGCTAAGGAACTAGTAAATACTGGGCTAACCAATAATAGCAACTAGCTTCCTTAAGCACTTTTCAATACATCCCACCATCATTATGGGCATTGTTTCTTCCTTCATCTTCTCATTCTTGAAATTTTTCTTTGTTTTTGTTCCCATTTCTTTAAGCACACTCAACTTAATAACCAAGATTAGTTATACATCTTTATTTTATTGAATTTCAGCAAGTGCACCTTTGACCTTTTCTTTAACTTTCACCACTTCCACTTTTCCTTTCTTTTCACAATTCTCACTCCTTTACACTGTCGGAAAATTGTTTCTTGCGCGCTTTAGAGTTTTGGATCAAATTCAAGGCTAATGAAAAGAAGGGATTAAGCTCGGTTTGTACCTCTTCAAAGAAAGAAAAAAATTGGCTAATGGCTCAATGGGGCTAACTAGGATGTACATTCAAGGTAGGTATGATAATGGAAAAACTTTCGGTTTAATCAAAGAAATGCCTACATCCTTTCCTACAATACACATCCTTCATTTCGTTTCATACACACACCAGGCAAGTTCTAGACACTTCACAATAGCATGGAATAATCGAAAACTCACCTCACACTCATTGCACATGCTCAACTCAAGATATATTCACAGACTCTTCAATCAGCTAATTACAAGAATTCAATATTAAGCCTCGATCACACCGAATCGAACTTTATGGCCTAGGTATCTCAACGTGTTTATGCATTTGCATGCTTTCCTACGAATCACCTTTGCAAAATAATATCATGTACAACACTTAACGAGAATTCCGAACCATGAAGTAGCGACACGTTTGGGAAACAAACAAAAGAAAGAAAATAAGGAGAAACTACTCCTATCAACTACATTTCCCTTAAGACAGTCGTCATCCATCCATCATAGGGAACGGTCACTAATTACAACTTCGGTTTAATGGGACTATTCTCAGTAAAAGCACCGAAAACAAAGGCTGAGAAACCCAAAATACAAGAAATTTAACAAAAAATTTCAATAATTTCGATAGAAAACAAAAATATTTACACAACAACCATTCAACAACAGCTCACACAACACACAACAGCTTAACATTCATTACAACACCACTTAATTACAAAACACATCACACAGAGTCACAGGGTCACATTTTTCACAGGCACAACAACACAACACATACACATAAACAAAAACAACAACGAAATAGCTAGCACCTAACTACTCCCACCCAACACTTAAATCGAACACTATCCCCAGTGTTCACAAAATTCAACATATCACAAAGGTGGGTGGTTAAACTCCTCGATCAATCAAAGTATTCAACTTCTTCATCAGGTGTCGTTCCCTCGTCTCCCATATTTGAATCGCACCCGCTGTCCTCATCTGACTTAACATCTGAGTCGTCACTGCGGGTCTCCTCATCGGTGGGGACATCGTCATCTACAGGCTCCAAAAAAGTTGGCCCCACTAGGCATAGAGCCCGAGCATTTTCGCCGAAGGGGTAATCCAAGTCAAGCTGCCAAAGCTCATCTTCTGTTGCTGGCTTCCCGCCTATGCGCAACTACAACATCTGCATCTCATACATGTGGGCCATATACTGATCATTCCGAGTATGTCGCTCGGCTAGTGTGAGAATAGGCCCATGAGTAGTGTCAGGTGCCTTGGTTTTTGTGACATCCAGGGCACGCCTGTCAATCTGTGGGATGTAATCTAGGGCCTCCTCCTCGATATCATGGACCCTCAGGAACGTGGTAAGCAGACCACCGAACCTGTACCTGTGCCCTTGATGTAAGCAGGCTCTCTTCATGGCGGAAATGATTACCGCCCCAACATTTATCTCAAGCCCTTTCATCAGGGCATACACCAAGCACACTCGATCCCGGGTGACATCCGTCATGTGCACCCCCGGGATCAGGCAGGAACACACAATTTTTAGCCAGATCCTGGCTTCCTTGTTCATCTGAGAGCAAGGCAGTGTCTGATGGTAGCCCCTCTCTTTGTGCCTACTCCACCGTGCTGTTGAACGGGCTCCACATAGAGTGCGTCTGATGTCCGCATAAGGTGGAGTTATGTTAAGCTGCCGGAGTACATGGGCGTCTGTGTCCCACGCCCCCAATATAGCATTCAAGTGATGGGGCTCAAACGTGACAACCTGCCCGCTTATCTTAACGGTGTGACTGCGGAGGGTCGGGTTCCAGTTGGCATAGAACTCCTGAATCAGATGGAGATTGCACTCCTTGGGCTCTTCGAAGATGAAGTTCATCTGGGCAGTGTCAATCCATTGTACGATCCTCGGGAATTCCTGTGCCAGCGGCTCCCTTGCATATGCTCTTTCGGGAAGTATTTGGTTTCTTTGTGTTTTGCATACCATTTCTTCCCTTCCTCAGTCACCCATCGGGTTCCATATTGTCGGCGTTGGCCTCGCCGAACCGCTGGTGCTGCTGGAACTGCTGTTCCCAACCTTATTCTTTTTCTGCTGGCGCCCGATGTGGATCCACCCTTTCCCTTGTCTTCTCTGCCCGACATTGTTCCTGCACATATAACCATACAATCCCAATGTTATTCAAATCATAACTAGGTACGACTAAGGTTGGGTTTAATTGAATCACCCCACACTTAGTCTTTAGCCGCAATTAAAACAATTCGGCAAGACATTCATGATTTCACAATCTTTACATTCAACATTCTTAGTGCCTTCATATAATTCGATGGAATAATTACTATGTAATACTCAGACTTCCTACAACGAATAACAATATCACCATTGATTCCATTATATCACCATAGCACTTAGCCAAATTTTTGTTCTCAGCAACCTATGCAATTCACCAATTTCATTTTTCCGAAATTCCCTTGTCTACTTAGCATATTCAACATTAATCACGACATAATTCACATCACCCAACATGCACAACCCAATTTTTTTCACATTTCAAACAAGTTTAGTTTTCTTTCTATTCAAATTACAACCCTAGCTACCAATTTCGCCAAAAATTCACTACAACATGCATTCATCGAGTTTATATATTCACAACGATATTATGAACATCAATCAATCATAACATAAATGACTTCAAGCTTAATTTTCACTTACGGCAAGTTTCAATCACTACCCATGCTCAAAAATTGAAATTTCAAGAAAAAATGAGGTAAAGTTCAACAACATACCTTTAATCCGATTTAATTGAAGAAAACATGAAGAAATCTTGTGCCTAGGTCCGTGTCACGTTGGGGGAGGAGGGAATTTAGGGTGTGGGTTGCGGAGGAATTGAAATAATAGGAAAAAATGAAGGAATTTGGGGTTAAAAAGGAGGTTTTTCGCACGGGTTACCCAGTGACCCGGTGTGACCCGAAGCGAAAAGACCCTGAACATGTCACGGAGGGTAACGCGGAGCACACCCTCCGGTGACACGGAGCCATCACACCCCTGTTCTGGAATTTTTTTTAAAATTCGGAATAGGCTTCAACGTGTCATGGAGGGTAACGCAGAGCACCTCCTCTTTGAAATGGAGCCAAAGAGTAGGCTTACTGTCATGCCACTTTTTATTTTTCTCACCTCGATTTTTTTTCCTCTGCGCTTTTTTTGCATTTTTGCCCTCCGTTCCACCTGAAATCATTTCACAACAACAAATTGGTTAGAATTCATAGGTTTCAACATAACAATAAATTTTTCTATTTATTTTTGCTTTTTCTCTTTTTTTTAACTAATCCTACTCATCTATTACAACAATTTCACGGGTTGCCTCCCGTGCAGCGCCTGGTTTACCGTGGCGTCTCGACGTCATTTACGCTCAATCATCCTCTAAAGTGATGGACGTCTTCTCTCGAATGACGTCCTCACCCCAGTAATGCTTACAACGCTACCCATTAACCAAGAACATGGCACTTCGATCTTCTTGCCACAACTCCACTGCCCCATGCGGGGTCATTCTCACTACCTCAAATGGCCATGACCATTTGGACCGCAATTTTCCTGGAAACAACCTCAATCTTGAATTGAAAAGCAACACTTTCTTCCCCGGCTCGAATATCCGATGCACCATATGCTTATCGTGCCACCTCTTTGTTTTCTCTTTGTAGCACTTGGCGCTTTCATAAGCATGCCAAAGAAACTCATCAAGTTCGCTGAGTTGCATCAGCCTCTTCTTACCCGCTAGCTCTAGATCCATGTTTAATTTCCTCACAGCCCAAAAAGCTCGGTGTTCTAGCTCCACCGGCAGATGACACGCCTTTCCATAGACCAATCTATACGGAGAAGTCCCAATTGGTGTCTTATAAGCAGTTCTATAAGCCCACAACGCATCGTCGAGTTTGCTTTACCAATCACTACGTTGTGCATTCATTGTTTTCTGGAGAATCTGCTTCACTTCTCTGTTTGACACCTCCACTTGCCCACTAGTTTGGGGATGATATGTTGTTGCCACCTTGTGGTGCACCCCATACTTAGCTAACAAGTTCTTGAAACTCGCATTTACAAATTGAGCCCCTCCATCACTGATAATGGCTCAGGGTGTCCCGAACCTTATGAAAATGTGCTTTTTTACAAATTTCGTTTCCACCTTGTTTTCATTCCTGGGGCAAGCTATTGCTTCAACCCACTTTGATACATAATCAACGGCCACCAAGATGTAACGATTACCAAATGACGGTGGGAATGGGCCCATGAAATCAATACCCCATACACCAAAGATCTCCATTTCTAATATACGCTGCAGCAACATCTCTTGCCTCCTACCAATTGTGCATGTCCTTTGACATCTCCCACACATTTTTACGTATACCATAGAGTCTCTAAATAGTGTAGGCCAAAAGAAACCTGTCTGTAGCACCTTGTGCGATATCCGCTCACCTCCGTGGTGCCCTCCATACAATGAAGAGTGGCAACTCTTCAAAACTTCTGCAATCTGGCTCTCCGGAATGCATCTTCTCATAACCTGATCCGGTCCCTGCTTAAACAAGTACGGCTCATCCCAAATAAAATACCAGCAATCATGCCTTAATTTTTTTCTTTGCTGAGTCGTAGCCTTCGGTGGATAGACTCCACTCACTAGCAGATTCACTATCTCTACATACCAAGGGATCTCAGCTTCCCTTATTGCCAAGAGCTGCTCATCGGGAAACTCCTCTTTGATGTTGTCACCATTCTTCACATGAAATCGACTTTTCAATCGCGATAGGTGATCTGCCACTTGATTCTCGCTCCCCTTTCTGTCCTTAATCTCAAAGTCAAACTCTTTCAACAACAAGATCCATCTGATCAGCCTGGGCTTTGCATCCTTCTTGCTAAAAAGATACCAAAACGCTGCATGATCGGTATACACCACTACTCTAGAACCCACCAAATAGGACCTGAATTTGTCAAACGCAAATAAAAATGCTAGCATCTCCTTTTCTGTGACTATATAATTAACTTGGGCAACGTCTAGTGTTTTGCTTGCATAATGAATAGAATGAAAAATTCTATTCCTCTGCTGCCCCAATACAGCTCCCACAGCCACATCGCTTGCATCACACATCAGTTCAAACGGTTGTTCCCAATCCGGAGAAATAAGGATAGGTGCTTCTATAAATTTTTACTTCAACTCCTCAAATGCTTTGACACAAATCTTCATCAAACTCGAACTTCACCTCTTTTTCCAGCAACCTGCGTATTGGTCTAGAAATTTGAGAGAAGTTCTTAATGAACCGTCTATAGAACCATGCATGCCCGAGAAAACTGCGAACACCCTTTACTGACACAGGTTGTGGTAGCTTTTCAATAACTTCGGTCTTAGCACGATCGACCTCCAACCCCTTGCAAGACACTTTATGGCCAAGGACGATACCCTCCTTGACTAGGAAATGACATTTCTCCCAGTTGAGTAAAAGGTTGGATTCTTCACAGCGAGCTAGCACCCTATCAAGATTCTGCAAACAAGTAGCAAATGAATTACCGAAAATAGAAAAATCATCTATAAATACCTCAACGAAACCTTCCACCATGTCGTGAAAGATCGCTATCATGCATCTCTGGAATGTGGCAGGTGCATTGTATAAACCAAATGGCATCCGCCTAAAAGCATATGTCCCATAAGGGCATGTGAAAGTAGTCTTCTCCTGATCCTCCAGTGCTATGGCTATTTAGTTATAGCCAGAGTACCCATCAAGGAAACAATAATATTCTTGTCCAGCTAATCTGTCCAATATCTGATCAATGAACGGCATAGGATAGTGATCTTTCCTTGTGGCTTCATTGAGCTTTCTGTAGTCCATGCAAATTCGCCAGCCTGTGAAGGTGCGTGTAGGGATCAACTCATTTTTCTCATTGGTGACCACAGTCATCCCTCCTTTCTTTGGAACACACTGAACGGGACTGACCCATTTTCTGTCCGAAATAGGGTAGACCACACCTACATCAAGTCACTTAATTACTTCTTTCCTAACCACATCCTTCATCATCGGATTCAACCTCTGCTGAAGCTGTACAGTTGGCTTTGCTCCTTCCTCCAAAATTCTGTGTGTGCAAAAAGCTGGATTGATACCCCGAATATCTGACATGTGCCAGCCCATCACTTTCTTCCTTCTTTTGAGAACCACCAATGCTTCCTTTACCTGTGCCTCCGTCAATTCTGCAGAGATGATGACTGGCAAAGTGTCATCTTCCCCCCAAAAGATATATTTCAAATGGGGAGGCAATGTTTTCAACTCCAGTTTTGGTGCTTCCTCAATAGATGGTTTCGGCAATGGATCCAGGGACCTCATTAAAGGCTGAAAGTCATGCTTCCTGAGAAACCATTTTGGTTCATTCAGCATTTATACCATCTCATAAGTATCTCTATCTCCGAAATGATCGGAGCTCATCAACGCTCTTTCCAATGGATCTCGAGAATCAATAATCTGATGAATTTCTACTTGGTCTAGCACATTGATTGCTGAAAATCCTCATATATGACCGGAAGCTTCATGGCCTTATATATATCAAATACCTCCACTTTTTCATGCGCTTGCATGGTTAGCTGCCCTGCAGCTACATCAATCAAAGCTCTTCCGATTGCCAAGAAAGGACGTCCCAAAATAAATGGGACTTTCGCATCCGGCTCAAAATCTAAGACAATGAAATCTACCGGGAAGATAAGGAAGCCCACTTGCACCAGCACGTCCTCCACAATTCCATATGGTATGGCTAAGGAACGGTCCGCTAACTGCACAGTAGTTGGTCTGGGACTGCCCAGCCCCATCTTCTTGAACATCGATGTCGGCATCAAGTTAATGCTCGCTCCCAAATCGCATAATCCGCTAGCTCAGATACTTTTCCCAATTGTTATCTTAATGGTAAAGCTCCCAGGGTCCTTGAGCTTTGTTGGCAACCTATTCTGTATCCGGGAAGTGCACTCCTCAGTAAGCGCCACCGTAGCATACTCCGTAAATCTGCTTTTGTTAGCTATGATGTCCTTGATATACTTTGCATATTTCGGCACTCCATGCAAAACATCAACCAAAGGCAAATTAATCTGTACCTATTTAAGCACCTCCATGAACTTTTTGAAACAAGCTTCCTCCTTGTGTTTCTTTAATCTTTGAGGGAACCGGGGTGGTGGTCTTTCTGCATCAGCTGCCTTCTCCTTCCCCCTCTCGTCATCATGTTCCCTACCTTTCTCCACTGCTCCTGGATGCTGAGGTGGTCTTTCTGGTTCCACCTCCTTGAGTTGTAAACCACTCCTTGTGGTCACTGCATTGACCTGCTTGGGATTCGGGTCAATGTCACTTGATAGTCCTCCTCTTAGCCTGGTGTTTTGAGCTCCATCTAGTTGTCCAAACTGGTACTCCAATGCCTTTGTAGCTAACTGGTTGTTTTTTATTTCTGCTGCCAATTTCACATATTCAGCCTGCATTTGAGCTTGGTTAGCTAACATTGTTTTCAACATTTCCTCAATGCTGGTGGGTGGTGGAGGAGGTGCATTGTTTGCTCTGTATTGAGATTGATAATTCTGCTGCTCTCCTTGATGGCTGTTACTACCCCAAGAGAAATTCGGATAATTCCTCCAATTCGAGTTGTAGTTGTTGCCATACTGCTGGTGATTATTTCTCTGTACATTCCCAACAAAGTTCACTGAATCTGGATTTGCACCACAACTCTCAGCTGAGTGTTCATTACTACCGCATACTTCAGACCAAATCTGCTGCACTACATTAACTGGGGCTTGAGGTTGATTCAAGCTCATATTGCTGAAGTGGGTGTTGAGTTGATTTTGCAATGCATCTATCTGTGCAGCGATTGATGTAAAACCATCCACTTCAAAGACTCCTGTCGCTTTCCTTGTTCCTCCTCTAGAAGAGTCCGCATTCCACTCTGGATTTCCCTGCCAAATACGATTTAACAAAGTATACTGCTCCTCATAAGTCTTTTCTAAAATTTGTCCCCCAGCTGTTGAGTCTAGCGATTTGTGTGGGTTCCAAACCCTCTATGAAAGTATGCACCAGCACATCATTGGACTGGTGATGGTGAGGACAATCCCATAGCAATGATTTGAACTTTTCCCAAGCTTGATACAGATTCTCTCTCTCTCTTTGTTTAAAACTTGGAATCTGACTTCTAAGTCTTGTTGTTTTTCCGGATGGAAAGATCCGTGTTAGAAACATTCTTGCAAGATCATCCCACGTGGTGATAGAGTTAGGTGGTTCAGCTTTCAACCACCTCTTTGCTTCCCCCAATAATGAAAATGGGAATAATGTAAGCCTTACATAATCGGACGATACTCCAGCGGGGATGTAAGTGTCACTTATCTCCAAAAAGTTTTGGAGATGTTGTTCTGGATCTTCGTGAGGAAGACCTGTGAATTGCCCGCTGGTGTGCAGCAGTTGCACCATGTTCTGTTTAAGCTCAAACCTCCCTCCTTGCTCTGGTCTGCGAATATTTGATGCAACATTGTTAGCATGTGGGATTGCCACTTCGCGAACCGGCCTAGCTGCCATTTCCTCGGGCACTAATACTGCCCTCACAAGTGGTGAATTCTATTGTTGCTCCAGGATTGTCTGTCTGAGCAGCTGTAGCTTTTTCTCTAGAGCTTCCCTTCTTTGACGATGACATTGTCTTTCCGGCTCTATGTATGAATCCACCAACTCCTTGTCTCTTGCCAGTGTTCAACAGAATTCAATATCTGCAAAAGATAGGCTAAGATCAAGTTGTCAGCACTTATATAGAAATTGTAAACTAACACTAAGAAAACAATTTTACCAATTGCCAGTCCCTGGCAGCGGCGCCAAAAACCTGTTCGCTTATTTGGTGACTACACGCAAGTGCATGTGGTCGAAAAAGTAGTAAAGTGGCTTAAGTAAGCCAAGTATCGATCCCATAGGGACTGAACTACGGTAATAATTAACTTAAGTGTTAATGAACTATATCTTTAAGAATGCAGACAACCAAATGAATAAGATTTTTAGAATTTGAGTTACTAATTAATAAGAATCTAAAGTAAAATTATAAAGTGAGTCTAAACAATAGTAATGAGCAAGCTGAGGTTAAAACGAACATGCAGGGAATTAATTTATCAATACAATTCAATTAATCTTTCCTTCGGGTGCTAGTCAAGAATTATTGCCAATGGATTTGAACTTTCGTCTACTATCTAACTTAAGAAGCATGAACCTTTAATCTACATTTCTGTGATAAAAGAATTTCATGTTCTAGCCATACAAAACCGATTCCTTAATTGACTAATAAGACTTTCAGATATATTTCTATTCTAAATGTAAATCAATTCTCAATTTTCCCAAACTAAGAAGAGATCATATCCTACTAATTCACAACTTTCCAATTTCTTTCCTTCTCAAAATCAAAATTGGATTTTTTAGATATGCATTAACATTGGCCAAACATTAATGCAGTAAGAACAAGAATTGATAGAAATACCATTGAAGAAAAGATGACAACTAAAATGATCAACAATTACATTCCACTACAATTGTTCTTAACCTCAGCAAGAAGTGAATTTAGCCACTCATTTGTGGATTAAACATCTTCGAATGAGTATAAATCATACAAACAATTGAGATAAAAGAGAAAGAGATAGAGAAGAACCCTAGGATTTTCGTCCCCTCAACTGCCTGTAACCCACGTTCTTGCTCAACCAAGTCAGAATTCTTTAAAATAAAACCTGAGTGTGCTATTTATACTAGTGGGAATTTTTCCTGGAATAACAAGCAATGTGGCACGGAGTGTATCGCAAAGAACTCCCTCCATGCCACGGGGGTATCACGGACCCTCTCTGGAATTTGGCTCCTCAGAATTTTCACCTTGGCGTGCCACAGCCTGCATCACGGAGCCCGGTCAACGTGCCACAATGCTATCGCGCACCTACATTGGAAATTGATGTCCCAAGTAATTGTACTCAATGTGCCACGGCTTGCATCGCGTGGCATTGCCTCCGTGTCACAGAGGTAACGTGAGGCTTCACTGGAAATGGCCAAAATTAAATCACCCGAGGCAGAATGCCTCCGTGATGGCAGCGTGACACGGCTCCATCGCGGAGCCCTTATTTTTGCTGCTCATCCTTGACCTTTTCCACTCCTTGCTTCCAAGTCCGTTCCTAATTTTTACCAACATGTTGGTTAGTATAAATTCAAAGTTTAACTACAAATCACATGAGAATGCACAAATAACGATAGATAACAAAGACGAAATGAAGCATTTGAGTATCACTTGGGCATATAATTCTGCCCAAGATCAGCCATCCCCACCTCTACTAACCCCGTCGTCATTGCTATCCTCTCTATTCAAGTCGATGTTCCTCTTCTTCTTTATATGACCCTATGAACCCTTCACCCTCAGTGGATTAAAGGGTACATCAGAGTCTACCATGTTGTCCCTCGCACTTTGGGCAACCCAACCTACTCAAAAAAAGTAATAATGAGAGAGGAAAATAGTAGACTCTCCTTACTTATTGCTGAAAAATATTTCCACTCCTCCACCACCTGCTCCTTCATATTTACCAGCATATGATCTAAAATGAAAAAAACCACTAGATCCTGGTGGTAAGTCATGTCACTAACATTGTCGGAAGGGTGAACCCTTCTAGCAACAAAGTTCAACCACTATCGGGCCTCCACAATGAAGAACATACTTTTGATCCCCGTCAAGCTATTAACATAGGTGATCTTTCCCCTCTTGTCCTCCTATACCGAAGTGTTGACCAACTACTACCTATTCCCATCCACATCCTTGGCCTTAAACTCAGCCTCCGGGGGGGTTTTGTCCCAGGACTTTATTTAATCTCTACCAACCCAATCCTGAAAATATTACCCCAAATGTAGATTCATAGGTCTGAGCTAATGCAATTAATAGTTGGGAGTAAGGCATAGAATTCCCTCAACATAGCACGTTTCAAGGGCAAGGTTCCTCCACCAATGGGGCCCACCTCATCTCTTATAGCAAGGAAAACAGTACTGATGCCTACTCTGCCCTTTCATTTCTACTATATGAACCATCATTTGCACTATTCATGAGTACGCCTGGAACAATAAACGAGGAGTATGAGAAGAGAGTTTCAAAGGTCAGATCGGGCGCGATTCACTTATCTGTTGAAAAGTATCATATACAGGGGCATCATCACCTTGGGCCATTGTAACAATAATTCTAGCAAAGAATGTTATGTTAGATGATATCTTTAAGGATCGGATGATAAAAGGTTAAGCGTAAATGATTGGGAGCCATAAAAACTCAGTTATAGATTGAAGCTCCCTTAAAATTAGATTCTACCTTAGGACCATCGACTGTAGAGGGTGGATTTCTACCGTAGTGAAAGGAGCTCACTAGAGTGCACTTAGTCACTATGGTAGGGAAAACCTACTATTTCAAGCCCACTTCAGTGAGAAGACTCCTGCCGCAGCAAAAGTCGTCTTCCTCAATAGCAACTCGACCCCCAGCCATGGCATCTCGATTTTAGGCCTCAGTTTATTAGATTATAGCATAGATCGGGCAATGTTTTGGCATGCATATCACCAACATTTCATTTTATAAGCACCCAAGTAAACCTTAAGGGCTCGAGAATCTTCCAAAAACCCCGTCAATGTCACCTTACACCATTATCATGATCAAACATTCATGAAACTAGCGGATATTATGCAGAGAACGATGCAAGGAACTTGGGAACATAAATTAAACTAGCATACTATAGATTTACCCTCCCATAAGTGTAAATAACCCTTACTCCCAAACCCCCAGTTTCTTGTCAAGTGATGTGTTGGGAATTTGTGAAACATATTTGCTTCATTTTATAGTATTTTTCATGTCTTTAGGTACTAGTTTAAGTTGAAACTAACCTTATTATGCCATCTTATAAGAATCCAAGTGAAATCAAGAAAAGAGGGGTTGAAGCCAAAATTCAGTACAAAAGGAAAAGCAAAGGATGAACCGCCTTTTGAAGGACAATTCACCTGATCAATCGTCCTTCAAGTACCACTATTTCTAGAAATCAATCTAAAGAGATTCGCAGTTGAGGACGTAATGGTGAGGATGTCCAAATCCACTTCTCTAGGAGAAAGTGTAAATGGTCGTCGCAATATAATTACCCAACTCATAATTCGGGGTCGAATCCACAGGGAATACAAATTGATGGCACAAAAGTTGTCTATCAAATTGAACTAAATTGCATCATTGCATTAAAAATAGAAAAGTTAATGTTGGGGGTGGTAGAATCACAATTGAATTCAACTCAAAAATCAATCAACAATGATAATCAATGTTGAAATAATAATATGAGCAAATACTAATGGTTTGTTATTGACGGGGCAGTTGTCTAATTGGTGTTAGCTAGCAAATCACAACATTACTTATAAATATAAATCGTTGGGGAGAAGCCAATACTCTATGTTTCTCAACCACTTGAGTATCTTTTGTCTCGGGTTTTCTCAAGTCCATGCGCCAAACACATCAATCACAACAACTTGGGCAAGAATCGAACTATTTCTAGGATCAATCATGGGTATGCAAAAATGGGTTTTGGCTATCTCAGGCCAACTTCTCACTATCAAAACCCAATTACCGCGATTATTTTCTCATCCATATTCTATTGCTATTTTTCAAGCAACAATAGAATAAGTAAGCACAACCCATATTTGCAACTACTGATATTTCAATTATAATTTAGAGAGAACAATATATTTATGCTAAATAAGAAATTCTAAGACTAAACTAGAAATACCCAATCCAATTTAGATTCTATCATGTACACACCCCTACCAAGATGTTTAGCTACTCATAGATGAAGAACAAGAGATTATAATAAGAAATAAAACCATATCATTCATCATCAAGAGAAAATTTCAAGCTCAAGGTTGTTCTTCAATGGAGGATTTTACCTTAAGGAGGAAAAAGAAGATGAAGAAAAGCTCTCTATCTTTTTCTCACTCTAGAAATTCAAAATAATACAATCTGCAATGTTCAAGAATATTCAATTCTTCCACAAAAGCCATGATAATTAGGGAAAGTCTACTTCTCTTTTCTTGTGCCTTTTCTTCCCATTTTGCCCTGGGCATCGCGACCTTACTTGTGAGGCACCTGCGTTTCCTAGGTGCTTATCCGCTGGGCGCAGGTGTCCAACAGATCTATACCAAAACTCCTGACAGGATCCAATAGTTGCAACCTATATTTTATAGGTGCTGACTAGTGTTTTGTAGGTATTCTTTCATCCTTAGACAAGTACATCCTGCATTTGACCTGCATTTCGTAGGTATCATCTTTTGAAGTGTAGGTATTCTTCTTCCAGCACCATGCTTTTTGTTCAATTCTCTTTCTTTAACTATTTGAGTTCAATACCTGCACAAACTAAAGAGAAAGGGCGTAAAATCCTCCTAAATGAATTGAAAACAAAGCAAAAGCTCATTCTTAAAAGTCTAATGAGTTGGTAATTACCAACTCATCAGGCCCCCAAACTTGAACCGTTGCTTGTCCTTAAGCAAGGCATTTCTTCACAGCTAAAAAAATTGAATTATCAATGTCGCACCACAAAAATTTTACACAGAGGACCACTCGGACTAAGACAATCCAAAAATCACACACCAACTCAATGAAATGAAAAGACTCAACAATTATTCACATGCTCTAAGAGATAACCATAAAAAATTGGCATGATTTGCAAGTGCTTTTTTCATTCAAAACAAGGGGCATGGTTTATCAAAACAAGCTCATGTAGCATCTTATGTCATTGAACATTCACATTAAAAACTTGCCTTAAAGCTCACTACAGTCTTGTCTCAATCACATTTTTTACTTCGAACACATTCAAGCATGTTCCGAAGGAAGTGATGCCATTCACGTCAAAAGAGAGTCCCATTAAATTATCAAGCAATTCACACACAAGAGGGATTATAGAATAAGGCAAATACACTCACTCTCACAAAGAATATCTCATGCATATAACTTGGCCGATAGGCTTTCCCTTCGTGTAACTCCCCACTAACGTAGAGTTTCTATACTCAAAATCAATTAGGAATTTGGGGTCATAATGAAGGCTAGGGGTATAGGTAGGTTAATATTTTAGTTCTAGTGACTAGAACCTCCCTAATGCCCTTTTGTGAACACTTTAGCACACTCCATCTTTCTATTGATATTACTCCACCTTATATCTCCTTGATCAAAATCTTCAACATTTTTTTTCTCAAGAGCCACCCTTTTGTCTTCTTGGTTTGCACTTTTAGCCTCATCTAAGCACGAGGTAGCAACTTTCAACCATTTTTTTTTCTTTTAATTCATTCATTTATTTATACTTTGGTGGTACCTCAAATTGGAGCTCCCATACTTTTCCCATTTTGTTTTGCAGACCCCCATCTTAGGCTTTTACCTCATTTCTCCCTTATCATTTCTCAAAATTTTTGGACGTCATGCCCCAATTCTCACTTTTTCTCATAATTTGCACCAGCGAGGATGGTTGCACAAAAGAGGAGTTTTAAAAGGGTAATAGACTTGTAATGCGGTTCTTACAGAAAAAAGGCTAAAGCCTCAACATTGGCTAGCAAGGATGAACGTTCAAGGAGGTCATATGGGTGAAGTCACTATCATAAAAAAGCCTAAAATCATGTTCTAAGTGTAGCTACATGTAGGATTTCACCTTTAGTTACACTTAGGACAAGTTCTAGACAACCATTCATACATGAAAATTAAGCTAAGAACCTCACCACACAAGGAATCACATTCCAAGGAGTTCATACAATTCTTATAAATACATTAAGAATATGACATTAGACAAGATAGCATGTGAATGAGAAATTCAAACAAGGAATGTGCAACTCATGACAAAAGGGTGATCAAATTTTAGGTTCAAGTGCCCCTTTTTTCCTTAAAATCCATTTTTAATGGCATAAAAAAATTTTGTGGTGCCTCTCAAAAGCAAGTGCAACAACCAACACAAAAAGACTCTAACTCGACATTTTCTCTTAAGAAGGTTGCCTCTCAATATATCATTAAAAAATGCCACCCAGTTTGAACAAAAGAAAAGAAAATGAAATCTCTCCTTAGGAAAGAACCGTGGTATAAAGAAAATCCTTGGAGTTTATGTAATACCCCGGAAAGGGCCTAAGAATAGACCCGGGAGTTGAAGTTGAAAACTACAGAAAACCTAGAATTTTTGCACCAGTACGACTCGAGGTACAAATCGTGGTGAGGACCTATGACTCGTGACTTGAGTCGTGATGAATTCGGGAGTCTGAGGTCATTTCACGAATGGTCGTATGAGTCGTGGCGAGAAGGTATGGCTCGTGGTTAGGAGTCATGGTGGAATTCCCAGTGGTGCTAGGATGAGTCGTTGCGGGTCGTGGTACGACTCGTAATATGTTACCACGAGTCGTGGTGAGGAGTTGTGGTTAAGTCATATTGGTTTGGGTGGATGGTACCACGGTTGACTGTACGACCCGTAAGATAGTGGTACAAGTCGTGGTATACCAGTCGTGGCCGAATTTAGAAAAGTTGGGAAAAATGGTGAGGTGACCACGAGTTGTGACTTGATGGTACGACCCATGGTTGGAGCCAGATCTATTTTTCAAGGAAATTTCATTAAGGGCTTTTCCATAATTCCTATGTTCTAAGGGCATAAACCACATCGTTTTGAACCCATTTAGAGGGTTTTTAGCAAGGGATCATCTATCTTATATTTCTTCATGCATGCCAGGTTGAAGGCTTGAGGGGAGGAAATTGAGGAGAATTTCAAGGTTTTCAAGGAAAAGCTCAGCTGGGCAAGTGGGAAGAGTTAGGGTTCTTCATTCCCAAGTATGTAAGTCCATGAGTTAGTGCTTCCTTCCACATCCATGCCCATTCCCTATCAAATTGTGATTTGTTGAAACGATAAAGTATGGGGTTTTATTCAATTGCATAATTCTCATATCCTCATTCATGGGCATGATATGGGGTTTTATTCAATTGCATAATTCTCATATCCTCATTCATGGGCATGATTGATTTGAGCTGATATTGATAATTTAATAAGCTTGGGCAGATTCTAACCTTATTTTTTTGACAAAATTATTTTTCTCAAAATTGAATCTAAAAAATGCCCATGTATGGATAGCTCATAGGAGTGATGATTGTGATAAATGTGATGATGATGGAATAAATGATGAAAAGCAGGTTCCCTACCTTACCCATGATTTACATGATGTTTTCAAAGTGGATTGAATAGACCCAAGTGTAGTAATGTTTTGGGTGATGCCCATATGATGTTTTCAAATAATGATTTCTCCCGATATGAGCTTACCTCATGGTTGAAATGAATTTCCCCTCAAACCCTTATTATGAATCCTAGTTTGTGGTATGTTTTGAAGTAAAGCCTTTTATATGCATGATTCTTAATTGATATGTACATTATCGTCAAGCTTTGTTAAGGACAATGTTAAGCTCCATTTCACATAATGTTGAGTCCATACATGAATTCATTATGAGCCTTGTCAATAGACAATGTCGAGCTCTGTCCATACGATATTAAGTTATGCATGATTTCATTCTAAGCTTTTTCGAGAAGACATTGTTGAGCTTCATATTTATATGATGTACAATCGATGCTTTATTTCATATTGAGCTTCATTAATAGACGAGTTCAGCTTCATTATATACGATGTAGAGCATTGCATATTATGGGTGAAGTGTCTAGCACCGAGTGGGTTAAGAGTCGACTATCCTATGCCCTAGTACTACGCGTCAACGTAGGATGATACTTATGTTATTGGGACCTCCTTTGTGAGCCATCCTCGGCCCGATTGGCCCTTTATCTTGATATTAATATCATGGTAGCGACCATCGCTCTTGAAAGGTTATGGATATATCTTCCCACTTGAGTGTGCTAGTTGGGACCATGTAATCTCTATCGTGGTATGTCGGTTATGTAACGAGTCTCCCAATATTTTTTATACATCAGAATTGCATATTTACCATTGTCATGATTATTTGATGCATGCATGATCCAGAAGTAAGGTTTGACTCATTGTTTAGCTTTTGATATATATGTCATGTTTAGCTTGAGTCATTCATGTCAGTCATGATGTTCTAAAGCCTTGCATTTTCATGAAGCATGAGAGTATGATTCCATAATGAATGCATGTGGTCTTCTCTTTATCCTTGCAAGCCTTTGATATGTATGATTTACCTTAAAGGATTTTAAAAGGCTTTAGTAGTTTTACTTACCTTACATACTTGGTACATTCCACGTACTGACTGCATAACTTTTGTGTTGCATCGTATCATGATGCAGGATCCGGATCTCAAGTTCAGCCCCGTCCGAAGTCACTTATCAGGATTGGCATCTGTTGATTGGTGAGTCCTCATATTCCGAGGACCGGAATTTCTGTTTTATCGGACATATTTCTTTTGTTTCCGCTTTGTTGAGCTAGTTGGGGGTGTTGTCCCATTAGCTTGTCCAGATTAGAGGCTTATCAGACTTAGATATGTATTTAGTTTCAGATATCTATTCTGTTGTTATATTTGGTTGACTTCCACCGAAATTATAAATTCATTTTTACTCTTGTTTATTGAATGAGTTAGCGAATGCTTATGCCATGGGTCGACTTGGGGTCCTTCGGGGTCCATTATCATGTGTCTACAATTCGGGTCCCCTCTCGGGTCATGAAAAACTTAAAAAACTTATTATCAGAGCGATAGGTTTGATCTGTCCTTGGGAGTCTAAAAACCGCATTAGGTAGAGTCATTTTCATGTGTGTGAAGTGCGCCACACTTATGACGAAGAGGCTACTAAACATTTTAGGAAATTGTCCCTTCTTTCATGATCAATGTCGTGCGATGAAAAAAGCCTTTCTTACCTTCTAATTCATGCTATTCACGATTGCAGAATTATGTCTCCTAGGAGGATGAATGGGACAAGGAATGGAGGTGGTGAAGGCCACAACGGGGGTAATGGTTACGGGCATCAGCCAGCCCCACCAGCTCATGAGCCCCAAGCGCGGGAGCTTGCAGCTCATGTTGTGTTCCGAGCTGCCATTCAGATGTTGGCGCAGGCCTTGACCATCTAGGTCAATCAAAAGGATGTTGCGCATGTTCCCCAGAACGGTAATGCGGCGGCAGCTAGAGTCCGAGACTTTTTGAGAATGAAGCCACTAGAGTACTTGGGGTCCAAGGTAGACGAGGACCCACATGACTTCATTGATGAGATAGTCAACATCACCCAGGTTATGGGAGTGAGTAGTGTGGAGTGCACAGAGTTGGCCGCCTACCAATTGAAGGGGGTTGCGCATATTTGGTTCCGTCAGTGGAAGGACAGCAGGGTTGTTGAGCAGGTCTGGTCACATGGGAGGAGTTTCATGTTGCATTCTCTGATTTGTTTCTCCCTTGACCTCTGAGGGAGTTGAAAGCAACATAATTTTTAAATCTAAAGTAGTGTAGGATGACTGTCCAGGAGTACGCCTCGAGTTCATCCACTTATCTAAATATGCCCCGGAGTTGGTGACTGACCAGCGAGCGAGGGTGAGAAGATTTGTGCACAATATGGCAGTATACCTTGACAAGGATTGCTTGACAGCTATGCTCCACTAGGATATGGATTTTCCCGACATAGTGTTGTATGCCCAGTAGATGGAAGAGGCACTCTCGAGGGAAAGGGATGCTAAGAGAGCCCGGACAGAGGGCCATAGATCTCAGCAGAGATCCGGCGGGGGGTACCGACAGCAGACCTATCAGAGATCATCAGCCCCTGCATCATCAGCCGTGAGTGTGTCATCTAGACCCCGACTTGATCAGAGGGGGCGAGCATCTAGCTCGAAGGATCATAGCAGCAGGCACACGAATTCCGACATTTCAGCTTGCTGCAGGTGCGGCTGAGGGCAGATAGGCCAGTGTTGATTAGGGTCAGGAGCTTGTTTTGGATGTGGACAGACTGGACATATGCTTAGAGATTGTCCAGCGGCGAGGCAGGACCAGATTGGGGCCCAAGGCCCATCTTCCAGTTCAGCAACCCCTCCCCCACGTGCAGCATATCAGGGGGCATCTACTAGTATAGCTGGCAGGCAGTGCTAGAATAGGTTATATGCTTTAGCCACTCACCAAGAGAAGGAGGCATTGCCAAATATCGTTACTTGCGTGTTGATAGTCTTTCATGTTGATGTATATGCTTTTCTAGATCCAGGGGCTACCTTATCTTTTGTAACGCCCTATATAGCCAGTAGCTTTGGGGTTAATCCCGATGTATTATTAGAACCCTTCTAAGTTTCCACTCCAGTAAGTGTTTTAATTATAGCTAAATGGGTGTACAGAAATTACCCGATCTCAGTTCTTCATAAGGTCACCTCAGCAGAACTGATAGAGTTAGCCATGAATGATTTTAATATTATTATCGACATGGATTGGTTATTTGCATGTTATGCTTCAGTCAACTGTAGAAGCCAGTCAGTAGAGTTTAGATTTCCGGATGAGCCAGTCTTAGAATGGAAGGGTAGTTCAGCGGTGCCTGTAGGTCAATTCATTTCCTACCTTAAGGCTAGAAAGATGATTATAAAAGGCTGCATATACCATCTAGTTAGGTTTAAGGATGTGGAGTCCGAAACCTCGACCATTCAGTTCGTTCCAGTAGTATGTGAGTACCCCGAGGTCTTTCTTGATGATTTGCCAGGTGTGCCTCTCGAGCGAGAGATTGATTTCGGCATAGATCTTCTTCCCAACACCCAACCTATATCTATTACTCCCTATAGAATGGCTCCAATCTAGCTAAAAGAGTTGAAGGATCAGTTGGAAGCTTTGCTAGACAAGGGTTTCATCAGTCTGAGTAAGTCCCCATGGGGTGCGCTAGTACTATTTTTTAGGAAGAAAGACGGTTCCCTTCGCATGTGTATCGATTATCTGCAGTTGAATAAGGTTACCATCAAGAGCATGTACCCCTTACCCAGAATTGATGATTTTTTTGACTAGCTCTAGGGTGCCAGGTGTTTTTCAAAGATTAATCTCAGATCTAGATACCACCAACTTAGGGTTCGGAAGAGTGACATCCCAAAAACCGCCTTCAGAACTTGGTATGGTCATTACGAATTTGTTTTTATGTCTTTGGGCTAACCAATGGCCCTGCAGCCTTTATGGATCTGATCAACAGGGTATTCAAGGCATATCTAAACATGTTCGTGATTATGTTCATTGATGATATACTCATATACTCTCAGAGCGAGGAGGAGCATGCCGCTCACTTTAGCGTAGTGCTTCAAACCCTCAATGACCTGCAATTATACGCAAAGTTCAGCAAATTCAAGTTTTGGTTAAATTCTATAGCATTTCTAGGCCATGTGGTGTAAAGTCAGGGTATAAAGGTAGAGTCACAAAAGATTGAGGCGGTGAAGAATTGGACGAGACTGGTGAATCCTTCAGAAATCCGGAGTTTCTTGGGCTTGGCAGGCTACTACTGAAGATTTTTTGAGGGCTTCTCATCCATTTCAGCCCCATTGACTAGACTGACTCAGAAAAATGTGAAGTTCCAGTGGTCGGAGGCTTGTGAGAAAAGCTTCCAGGAATTAAAGACCCGATCACTTCAGCACCAGTGTTGACTTTACCGGAGGGTACTGATGGCTTTGTTGTATACTTTGATGCTTCAAGGTTCGAACTGGGATGTGTGTTAATGCAACATGGGAAGGTAATAGCTTATGCCTCAAGACAGCTGAAAGTTCATGAAAAGAATTACCCGACCCACGATCTTGAGTTAGTCGTAGTGGTATTTGCATTCAAAATATGGCGGAATTATTTATATGGAGTCCACGTGGATGTTTTACGGATGACAAGATCTTGCAATATGTTTTTACTCAGAAAGACCTAAATCTTCGGCAATAAAGGTGGTTGGAGTTGTTGAAGGACTACGACATGTTGTTCTTTACCACCCGGGCAAGGCTAATGTGGTTGCGGATGCTCTTAGTAGGCTTTCTATGGAATGTGTGTCCAATGTGGATGAGGGGAAGAAGGAGTTGGTGAAAGATGTCCATCAACTTGCAAGGATGGGGGTTAGATTGATCCGCTCGATTGATGGCGGTGTTGTGGTGCGTAACGGTTCAGAATCATCCTTGGTAGTCGATGTTAAGTCCAGGCAAGATCAGGATCCAATCTTGAGGAAGATGAAGGAGGCGGTGCAGAATCAAAAGGTGGGGGTTTTCTCCCAAGGCGGAGATGATGTTCTAAGATTCGAAGGTCGGCTATATGTTTTGGATGTTGAAGATTTGAGGGTTCGGATATTGTAGGAGGCGCATGGTACCAGATATTCGATTCATCCAGGATCCACAAAGATGTTCTGGACTTGAGAGATATCTACTGGTGGGATGGTATGAAAAAGGATATTGCAGAGTTTGTAGAAAAATGTCTGAACTGCCAGCAAGTTAAGGTTGAGCATCAAAGGTCGGGAGGTCTACTTCAAGACATTAGAATTCCCACCTGGAAGTGGGAAGAAATTAACATGGATTTTACTACAGGTCTACCTCGTACTCGCCAACAATATGACTCCATTTGGGTGGTGGTAGATAGGTTGACCAAGGCTGCACACTTTCACTTTTAAAGAGGTTTTTGGGTGATCCAGCCTTGGTAGTTTCGTTAGACAACATTGGGGTGAAAGAAAGCCTTAGTTATGAAGAAATTCCGGTAGAAATCTTGGATCGTCAGGTCCGGAGGCTGAGGAATAAAGAGGTATCTTTAGTTAAGATTTTATGGAGAAATCAGCATGTTGAAGGAGCTACATGGGAGGCCGAATTGGACATGATAGCTAGATATCCACATTTTTTCTCTACCGGCTCAGTTCCGACTTGAGGTATCAATTTTGCCCTATGACTCCATCTAGTTTTCGTGATATGTTCATGTGTGCAAGTCTCTTTTGTTTGTATGAATATATGTGTAAGGTATGAATTCTGTGAAGCTGTATAATCCTTTTTGGAGGTAGTCAATCCGTGAAAATTTCAGTTTAAATGATCAGTTCTGGGGTGTGATAATTGCATGATTCTGTTTTCTACTTATTTCTAAAATTCGAGGATGAATGTTCCCAAGGGGGAGATATTGTAATACCCAAGAAGGGGCCTAAGAATAGAGCCGAGAGTTGAAGTTGAAAACAGCAGAAAACCTAGAATTTTTGCACCAGTTCGACTCGAGGTACAAATCATGGTGAGGACCTACGACTCGTGACTTGAGTCACGATGAATTCGGGAGTCTGAGATCATTTCATGAATGTTCCTATGAGTCATGGAGGGAAGGTAAGACTCATGGTTAATAGTTGTGGTGGAATTCCCAGTGGTGCCAGGGTGAGTCGTCACGGGTAGTGGTACGACTCATAATATGTTACCACGAGTAGTGGTGAGGAGTTGTGGTTAAGTCGTATTGATTTGGGTGGATGGTACTACGGTTGAAAGTACGACCTGTAAGATGGTGGTATGAGTCGTGGCCAAATTCAGAAAAGTTGCGAAAAATGGCGAGGTGACCACGAGAGGTAACCACGAGTCGTGACTTGATGGTACGACTCGTGGTCGGGGCCAGATCTATTTTTTAGGGAAATTTCATTCAGGGCTTTTTCATAATTTCTATGTTCTAAGGGCCTAAACCACGTCATTTCGGACTCGTTTTAGAGGGTTTTTAGCAGGGGATCATCTATCTTAGGCCATTTCTTCATGCATGAAGGTTGAAGGCTTGAAGGGAGGAAATTGAGGAGAATTTCAAGGTTTTCAAGGAAAATCTCAGCTGAGAAATTGGGAAGAGTTAGGGTTCTTCATTCCCAGGTATGTAAGGCAATGACTGGGTGCTTCCTTCCACACCCATGCCCATTCCCTATCAAATTGTGATTTGTTTACATTATAAAATATGGGGTGTTACTCAATTGCATGATTCGCATATCCTCATTCATGGGCATGATTGATTTGAGTTGATATTGTTGATTTACTAAGCTTGGGCGGATTCTAACCTTATGTTTTTAACAAAATTATTTTTCTAAAAGTTGAATCTAAAATGCCCGTGTATGGATAGATCTTAGGAATGGTGGTTGTGATAAATGTGATGATGATGGAATAAATGATGAAAAGTAGGTTTCCAACCTTACCCATGATTCAGATGACGTTTTCAAAGTGGATTGAATAGACCCAAGTGTAGTGAAGTTTTGGGTGATGCCCATATGATGTTTTCAATTAAAGATTTCTCCCGATATGAGCTTACCTCATGGTTGAAATGAATTTCCCCTAAAACCCTTATTATGAATCTAAGTTTGTGGTATGTTTCGGAGTAAAGCCTTTTATATGCATGATTCTTAATTGATATGTACATTATTGTCAAGCTTTGTTAAGGACAATGTTGTGCTCCATCTCACATGATGTTGAGTCCATGCATGAATTCATTGATCTCGGGGAAAATAGCATGCCTGAGTGATGCTTTATAACTTAATTTAGTCTTGTTTAGCTAATTAATTATACACATTTTCATGTGATTTTATATAAATGTGAATATATGTACTAACCAACATGATTAGTTCTTGGTTTGTAGGTTTACATGAATTTGAGGAACTAATTATAAGTTGGTGAAGTAGAGGAATGGAGTCGGGAGCAATTTGCGAAAGTCGGCAAGAAGAATGCCTTGGCAAGGCTGGCCGCGCCAGGCAGCGTGCCACGCTGTGCATGTGTCACCCCCAGCGCCGTGCCACGCCCATGCTAGGCACGAGAGAAGGAAGCAAGCAGGCAGGCGATCTGCGCGCCAGCGCCGTGCCACGCCAGGCGGGCTGCGCGCCAGCACAATGCCATCGCGTTGCATGAGCAGCGTGTCACGCCGGCCAGCACGGCGACCCTCGGCATCTTTGCATCCAGAGGCAATTTCCAGTGTGCCTCCGCGTTACCTCTATGTCACGGAGGCAGTGCTCCGTGATACACTTCGTGACACGGAGCCATTCCACGACAGGCTTAATTTTGCAAAATTCTCATTTACTATAAATAGGTCCCTTGGCTCCTAAAATCATTTTTTTGTCACAATTGTATTCTGGAAAACCTCCTAGGAGTGAAGGGAGAAGTGGGAGAACTCACCTAGGGTTTGTCAAATTCCTCTTCTCTTCTACCAATTCTTGTAATGATGTTACTTTAACAATGTTTACTTGTAATTTTACGAACATGATTGGCTAGAACCCTTCCTCTAGGGTTAAAGCCATGAGTTATGATTGTGTTTTTATGAAATTGTGTTGGAATTAAGTTATTGATTGTTGTTTTGTCTTACATTCTGAATTATGGTTGTTTTTATGATTGATCACCATGAAAACATACACGTTAACTTAGGCATATGATTGAGAAAGCATTCACCTAAGCTAGAACATGAGAATGTAGGGAGCATGGTTGTGTCTCACGATATAATTTGTGTTAGGATAGAAATATACCTAACACCTTGCTTGGTTGATAAAACGGGATAAGCTAGACACCAACTTAGAATTATCACCTCACCACTCGAAGAAGTAGTTGTGTAGCTAAATTGAGTCGAAAGATTAGGTGTACGAGAGTCCCTAATCATATCCACGTAAACCACATCCACGTAATTAATTGCCCACGAACTAGGATTAGCATCCTTGTTCACAATGTAGTAGTGAGGCTAGTTTGTTGTGTTTAGAGGTTCGGAAGGCCATGAACATGCAATTATAATTATGTCAGACGACAATTGATAGTTTTATACTTAAACCATTGCAATTCGTATTAGCGCATGATTACCCGACTTTAACTCTATGTTGCTCCTTGAGTGAATTCAGAATAATTCGTTGACCACAATTAGATTTACTTAAACCTTCTTGAAAACTTCTATAATCAACACTTGCGAAAGTTATATCACACTGGAACTAGATAGTTAGCTGAATTGGTCCAGTCCATGTGGGTTCGACATTCCGATTCATAAAAAGAGCCACTATATTACTTGTACGACCCGTACACTTGCGAGGCCCCACCAACAAGTTTTTGGCGCCGTTGTCGGGGACTCAACAAAGTTTTGATAATTTATCTGTTTTTGTGTGATTTTTAAATTTCCTTAAGTGTTGAGAAACTTGGTCTTAGTCTGATCATTTGCAGGTGACAGGTTGTCCTGCCGAGCTGGCTAAAAATAGAGAGCTTGTTGAACCGTTGTTTGAACCCGAACGTCAAATCCATTTGCGAAGGAGAGTATTTCTAGAGCAAAAGTTGAAGAGACTTCAAGAAAAGGTATAACAACAACCACCCGCGGGACAAGCACAATTGTCATCGGAAGCAATGGCAGCTAGGCCAGTTCGCGAAATGGCAATCCCACAAGAGACTAATATGAACTCTAGTATCCGGAAACCGGAGCCTGGAGGGAACTTTGAGCTTAAACAGAACATGGTGCAGTTGTTACATTCTAGTGGTCAATTAACTGGGATGGCACATAATGACCCGCAGCAGCACTTACAGAACTTTCTTGAGATTAGTGACACGTTTGTCCCCACCGGCATGTCCACAGATTATGTCCGACTGACTCTCTTTCCATTTTCATTGTTGGGACAGGAAAAAAAAGTGGTTTAAAGTTGAGCCACCAAACTCTATATCTTTGTGGAATGACTTGGCTAAGAAGTTCCTTATCAGATTCTTTCCTTCAGGAAAAACTGCAAAGTTGAGAAGTGAAATACTGAGCTTCAAGCAGAAGCCTGATGAGAATTTGTATTTGGCTTGGGAAAGATTCAAGTCATTATTGAGAGACTGTCCCCATCACCCGCTATAAAATGAAGTGCTCGCTCATACTTTTGTAGAAAGTCTAGACCCACGCACGAAAATATTACTAGACTCTGCATCAGGTGGGCAAGCCTTGGAGAAGACGTGATGAGTTGTACACTTTGTTGAACGGAATTGCTCAAGGAAATCCAGAGTGACACAGCGAGTCATCGAGAGGGATAGGAAAGAGATCAGGTTTGATAGAGGTAGATGGAATGAATGCCTTGGCAGCGCAGTTAGCTTCATTCCAGCATCATATGATGACTCAGTTCAATAAACTGAGTATGAACCAACAACAGGGCCAGGTTAATACAGTTCAGTAAGCTCCGAGTTGGTGTGAAATTTGTGGTAATAATGGGCACAATGCAGAATCTTGTGGAGCCAATCCCGAATCAGTCAACTTTGTTGGGAATGTGAAGCGAAACAATCAGAATATTGGACACAACTACAACAGAAATTGGTAGGGCCACCCGAATTTTTCTTGGGGTGGAAACCAAAAACAGAGTTATCAGCAACCTCAACAACAACAGTATCAGCAGAATAGGCAGAATGATGGTCAAGTGAGCAGCAGTATTGAGGAAACGTTGCAGAAAATCATGGAGACCCAGACTCAGTTAGCGAAAAATCAGGCGAGGATGGAAACAGACTTAAAGAATCAGCAAGTGGCCACCCGCAATCTTGAAAAACAAGTGGGTCAGATAGCAGCTGCTCAAAACATGAGATCGCAGGGGGGATTACCAAGCGACACAGATCCTAATCCCCGGCAGGTCAATGCCATTAGTCTGAGAAGCGGCAAGCAATTAGCTTATGCAGTGCCAAAAGAGCTGTGAAAGGAGGTGCAGCCTGAGTTGGTTAGACCAGGACCATCCACCAACACGGGAGATAATCAGAGTGCTGTGCAACAAAATGCACAATCTTCATTGTAGCCAGCACAAAAACCACCCCCACCATTCCCTCAGAATTTCAGAAAGAGCAAGGAGGAGGAATGCTTCAAAAAGTTCTTTGAGAGTTTCAAAGAGCTTCACATAAATTTGCCTCTTATTGATGTTTTGCAGGGAATGCCCAAGTATGCTAAATACTTGAAAGACATGATGGCGAACAAAGTTAGATTGGTTGATGTTCAAACGGTAGCACTTACTGAGGAGTGCAGTCATAGGGTACTGAGCAAGATTCCGAAGAAGCTCAAAGACCCATGGAGTTTTACCCTCCCCATACAAATTGGTAAAGCTGAGGTGCTACGAGCTTTGTGTGATTTAGGGGCACCAGTTAACCTAATGCCCCTGTCTTTATTTATCACCCTGGGGTTGGGAAATCGAGGCAAAAAAGGTTGATGCTACAGCTGGCAGATAAGTCGCGAGTGACACTTGAGGGAATGATAGAGGACCTTCTCATCAAAGTAGGTAAGTCTATTATACCTGCAGATATTATTATCTTAGATTTTTAGGTTGATGACTAGGTACCCGTAATCTTGGGATGGCCATTCTTGGCTACCGGAGGAGCGGTGATTGATTTGAGAGCAGGGACCCTAAAAATGAGAGTTGAGGATGAAGAAGAACTCTTCCGCGTATACCAAGATATGAACCCATCCACACACTACAGAAACCTTTGTCAGGTTAGTGTGTTGTCAGAGGATGAGTGTGGGGTGGAGGATTCTACAGGTGCATGGCGAAAGGTAATGACAAGGGTTTAGCCCGAGTCTGAGAAAGGGCTTCAAATTGTGAAGAAGTTGGAGGAAGAGAGGAACAGAGTGGAGGCTGTTTCTTCTAAAAATCAAAAGAGAAGGAGATGGTTCTCGAACGAGAACCCAGGTATGAGGATGTCCTAAAAAGGACAGTCCACGTTGTGCCGCGACGGAAAATAAGGCACTGCTTGGGAGGCAACCCAAGGGTACCATAGGTACAATTTATGATTTTTTTTGTTGGTGTTAATTTTGTTATTTTCATTATGTTTGTGTCTTTGGTGGAAAGTTAAGCACAGATGGAGGGAAGTCTGAGTACCCGTTGAGGAGAAAGCTAAAAAGCATGGAATAGAAGAAGTGTGGGGCCAAACATCAACCTATGAAAACTTGAAGAAAAGCATGTTGTTAGCTAGGCATAGAGGCTCAGGGAGTATTTCTCATTCTTTTAATTTTAGTTTGATGCTATGCGGACATAGCAGGATTTAAGTGTGGGGTGAGGAAAAATTCAAAAATTTTGTGCTTAACGATTTTGGTTAATGTAATGCTTGTGCAAAACAATTGAATATTTTTTGTGATTTTTGTGACTCAAGCATGACTTCATCACCCGGTTGTTTTTTTTTGCGGTTCTTTTCTGATGGGGGGTCTTTGAACAAAAGAATAAAAATTTCGTTGTCTGTATATAATGTTTTTAGTCATAGATAGAGACTGCTTCCGACGATTGATGGATGACGACCATCTTGAGGAAGTTAGTCAATAAGTTTTTGGGTTTTTGAACCCGTAGCTAATTGACGGCTTGATGTTCTTGTTATGTACTATACATGATTGTAAGATGCAAGTGTGGTTAGTGTCGAAGCATGTAATAAAGGTATAACTTTTTTTGAGACACTTAGGCTATTGAATTTGACTCAATGTGATTGAAGCTTAATTTTGAATTCTTGTGATTAGCTGAGTTAAGAGTCTGCTGAATGTGTCTTAATTTGAGCATGTGCCATGAGTGTAAGGTTTTTGAGTATTCTGTGCTATTGTGGAGTGTCTAGAACTTTCCTGGTGTGTTTATAAAACGAAATGAAGGATGTGAATTGTAGGAAATGATTTAGGCATTTCTTTGAATGAACCGAAATGTTATCCCTCAGTTTGCCTACCTTGAATATTTAATCCTAGTTAGCCCCATTGAGCCTTGAGCCTGTTCTTTGATAGATACAACATAAGCTTAATCCTTTTTCTTTGATTAGCCTTGAATTTGACCCAAAACTCCTAAGCGCTTAAAGGAAAAATCCGAAAGAGTAAAGGAGTGAGAAGAATGAAAAAGAAGGAAAAGTGGCAGTTGTAAAAGTTGAGAAAGGTCAAGGGTGCACTTGTTTGAATACGGTTGAGTATTAGTAGGGAGTAAGAAAATAAATTAATGAAAAGTTACTTATAGAACTCCTTACTAATAAGCTAAGAGTGCCTAAAGAAATGGAGGAACATAAGAGGAAAAGGAAAGCTGAAAGGAGATGAAGGTGAAGTGAGAGAAGGGAAGTTCGTAATGAGGGCGTGATGTATTAAAAGGGCTTAGGAAAGATAGTCACTATTACTGGCCATAATAGTACCTACCCGTCCCTTAGCTATATTAAAACCTAAATAGTCCTACCTGTTCTTACATTCATACATCCTTAAATTAGTGGAGTAAAACACTAAGGGCAAGCTTATGGGTCATTACATGATGCATGTGAACTCTTTGTGAGAGTGAGTGTAATTCTATTCATGTACCCACACATATTGTGATCTAAAATTTTTTGCGTGTGAAAATGGGTAACTCTCTTGCCGTGAGGGCACATGTTGAATGAACGATATAATTCATGTCGGATTTCTTGATCAATTGATTCGCATGAGTTTGCTAAGATTGAGAGTCGATTCTTGAGGTTAGGAAGTCTTGGCAGGGTTGTATTTCATTTCAATGATCAAATTGTGCATGCTCTATTTTTAGGTTGTTATGTTAATTAATCATTATAGCCATAGCCTGAATTATCTTGCTAAATTAGCTATGTGTGAGTCTTCATGTGCATGAAATGTAAGATGTTTGTTCGAGGATGAACAAGACTTTAAGTGTGGGGTTGTGATCTCGGGCAAAATAGCATGCCCGAGTGATGCTTTATAACTTAATTTAGTCTTGTTTAGCTAATTAATTATATACATTTTCATGTGATTTTATATAAATGTGAATATATGTACTAACCAACATGATTAGTTCTTGTTTTGAAGGTTTACATGAATTTGAGGAACTACTTTATAAGTTTGTGAAGTAGAGGAATGGAGTCAGGAGCAATTTGTGAAAGTTGGCAAGAAGCATGCCTGGCAAGGCTGGCCGAGCCAGGCAACGTGCCACGTTGTGCGTGTGCTGCGCCCAGCACCGTGCCACGCCCATGCCAGGCGCGAGAGAAGGCAGCAAGCAGGCAGGCGATCTGCGCGCCAGTGCCGTGCCATGCCAAGCGGGCTACGCGCCAGCACAATGCCATCGCGCTGCATGAGCAGCGTGTAAAGCCGGCCAGCGCGGCGACCCTCGGCATCTTGGCATCCAGAGGCAATTTCTAGTCTGCCGCCGCATTACCTCTGTTTCACGGAGGCAGTGCTCCGCGATACACTTCGTGACACGGAGCCATTCCATGACAAGCTTAATTTTGCAAAATTCTCATTTACTATAAATAGGTCCCTTAGCTCCTAAAATCATTTTTTTGTCACAATTTTATTTTGGAAAACCACCTAGGAGTGAAGGGAGAAGTGGGAGAACTCACCTAGGGTTTGTCAAATTTCTCTTCTCTTCTATCAATTCTTGAAAGTATGTTACTTTAACAATGTTTCCTTGTAATTTTACAAACATGAATGGCTAGAACCCTTCCTCTATGGTTGAAGCCATGAGTTATGATTGTGTTTTTATGAAATTGTGTTGGAATTAAGTTATTGATTATTGTTTTGTCTTGCATTCTGAATTATGGTTGTTTTATGATTGTTCACCATGAAAACATACACGTTAACTGAGACATATGCTTGAGAAAGCATTTACCTAAGCCAGAACATGAGAATGTAAGGAGCATGGTTGTATCTCACGATATAATTTGTGTTAGGATAGAAATATACCTAACATCTTGCTTGGTTGATAAAATGGGATGAGCTAGGCACCAACTTAGAATTATCACCTCAGCACTCGAAGAAGTAGGTGTGTAGCTAAGTTGAGTCGAAAGATTAGGTGTACGAGAGTCCCTAATTATATCCACGTAAACCACATACACGTAATTAATATCCCACGAACTAGGATTAGCATCCTCACTCACAATGTAGTAGTGAGGCTAGTTTTTCATGTTTAGAGGTTCGGAAGGCCATGAACATGCAATTCTAATTATGTGAGACGACAATTGATAGTTTCATACTTAAACCATTGCAATTCGTATTAGCGCATGATTACCCGACTTTAACTCTATGTTGCTCCTTGAGTGAATTCAGAATAATTCGTTGACCACAATTAGATTTACTTAAACCTTCTCGAAAACTTCTATAATCAACACTTGCGAAAGTTATATCACACTGGAACTAGATAGTTAGCTGAATTGGTCCAGTCCCTGTGGCTTTGACATATCGGTTCTTAAAAAGAGCGACTATATTACTTGTAGGACCCGTACATTTGCGGGCCCCACCAAAATTCATTATGAGCCTTGTCAATAGACAATGTAGATCTCCGTTCATACGATGTTAAGTTATGCATGATTTCATTCTAAGCTTTGTCGAGAAGACATTGTTGAACTTCATATTTATATGATGTAAAATCGATGCATGATTTCATATTGAGCTTCGTCAATAAAAGATGTTAAGATTCGTTATATACGATGTAGAGCATTGCATATTTTGGGAGAAGAGTGTAGCACCGAGCGGGTTAAGGGTCGACTACCCTATCCGCCAACATAGGATGATACTTATGGTATTGGGACCTCCCTTCTGAGCTATCCTCGGCCCGATTGGCCCTTCAACTTGATATCGATATCATGGTAGCGTCCATCACTCTTGAAAGGTTATGGACAACTCTTCCCACTTGACTGTGCTTGTTGGGACCACATAAGCTCTATCATGGTATGTTGGTTATGTGACGAGTCTCCCACTATCTTTTATACATGAAAATTACATATTTACCATTGTCATGATTATTTGATGCATGCATGATCTAGAAGTAAGGCTTGACTCATGGTTTAGCTTTTGATATATATGTCATGTTCAGCTTGAGTCATTCATGTCAATCATGATGTTCTAAAGCCTTGCATTTTCATGAAGCATGAGAGTCTGATTCCATAATGAATGCATGTGGTCTTCTCTTTATCCTTGCAAGCCTTTGATATGTATGATTTACCTTAAAGGATTATAAAATGCTTTAGAAGTTTTACTTACCTTATATACTTGGTATATTCCACGTACTGACTGCATACCTTCTGTGCTACATCATTTGACGATGCAGGATCCGGATCTCAAGTTCAGCCCCGTCCGAAGTCACTTATCAGGATTGGCATCTGTTGATTGGTGAGTCCTCATCTTTCGAGGATCGGAATTTCAGTTTTATCGGACATATTTCTTTCTTTTCCGCTTTGTTGAGCTAGTTGGCGGTGTGTCTTATCAGCTCATCCAGATTAGAGGCTTATCAGACTTTGATATGTATTCAGTTTCGGATGTGTATTATGTTGTTATATTTGGATGACTTCCGCCGAACTTATAAATTTATTTTTTTCTTGTTTATTGAATAAGTTAGTGAATGCCTATGCCATGGGTCGACTTGGGGTCCTTCGGGGTCCCTTGTCCCATGTCTACGATCCGGGTCCCCTTTCAGGTTGTGAAATTTTATTTGCTAACTATTATGAATAAAAGGCAATTAATAAGACTTAGGTCAAAATATTTTTGCAATTTAAAATGGACCCAACAATGGCACTAGCAAGTGACAAAGCAACATTTTTCTCAAAACCAGACATGACAGCCAAGAGCAACATATGAAAATAACTAGCTGATTATAAGAGAAAACACCCCACCCCAACTAACGAGTTAGATTGTCCCCAATGTACAGGTTATGAACAATAAGGGAAGGAGGGCTCCTTGAATGATCTAGTGTGCGAAATGAGGGATTCATGAGTAGGTGGTCTCATCAAACATCCATGAAGTGGTGTCGGATGTTGAGGGAATCAATGGTTCAGGTGGGAGTTCGATCGGTTTTCTCGATGAAGAGACTTTCCTGCGACCTAGAAGAGGTCTATGCTCATGATATGAATTCGCTTCCACCCTACTAGGCTTCTAGGATGGATCCACTTCCCTGATAGTACAAATCCTAGGGTAGTGTGGTATGTTGTGGTACACTTCTTCATTCGATTGCATCTCAGATGAGCTATCATATCCCACACACCAATCATCTGGAAGACTTCTGTCATCCTTTGGCTGAGCATAAGTGGCTGCCGAGATGTTTAGGCCAATATCTTTAGATGATACAGATTCTTTGCATTTGTTGACTTCATCTCTCAAGGTAGTCACTTCATTCTCCAACACTTCAACTCTAGCACAAAGGCATCCCAATTTGTCAACTATGGGTTTCATAGCCTTTTTAATGGCTTTTTGGGTCATGTGAGGGATTGCTTTGCCAATTTCAACAGCTGGGCATTATGAGCACGGGCCATTTATTCCATTTTAAGGAGGCCATTTGCTGGTGGGAGTTCACTCTGTCAGCTTATGCTAACATTGGGGAATTATCAAGGGACATGGGAGATGGGGGGATACTTTGTTCCATAGTCTATTTAGGCCACTTTGAAGCTAGAGAATATTTATTTAGTTTTGGAGGCAAAATCCGTCAGCTCTTACTATTATATCTAGTGATCGAAACCGAGGGCAATCGGCCCATAGACAAAGCATATTGATGAGGTTGGAGTAAGGCATAGAAGTTGCCTTTTACCTACCTTCCTTTTGAATTATTCTTCTATGATTTCCACTGGGTTGATATGTATATGATCCATGATGCAAGCGACAAGGATTGAGACCGCAATACAAACATGTATTGTATTGTTGGAAGGAATAATACGGGCACATACCAAATAGAGCCACATTCGAGCTTCAAACTTAATATCATGATGGTGAGTTATCCCTTTCAAGCCTGCCCAATGCGGTTGACCCACAACAATGATCTTGGCCACCCACTAAATTATTATCTTTATCTTCAAATTTCCCTTTGAACACTAAACTTGGACCCCAAGATCAGCCCAACAAATGGAGTTGATTGCCTCTGGGGTGATGTTAACTTCTTGGCCCCACACTAGCATGTATAGTAGGCACGGGATCATGTCCACTAAGACCTTGTGTTTAATATGTCCTGCCTTTCCCTATAAGAGGCATAAAACTCCCTTACCAACTAAGGAAAATAAGGGTCCACAAATATTGTGAATGGTCCCCAATCACGAAAGAAGACTTGGTTACAAATATCTGGGAAGTCATCTTTGAAGGAATCCAACTCAAATTGATGCTCTACAGTGATGAACCGTTTCTCCTAGAAGGACATATAATAAGCTTCCATCTTATCCATCCCAAAGCAAAGTTGGTTGATTCACTTGGCCTCATCCATTTCTACTTCTTGAGATATGGTATCAGTTATTGGGGCTTTCACTTTACCATGGAATCTGGAGGGGGACATGATCCTGTAACACAATGTTAGTTCCACACACTACTCTTTCTGTATTTTTGAGGATATGAATGTCAGAAGAAAGAACTATACTAAAATAAGAAACGAAAAGCTAAAAATTGGATTACATCAAAATCAACATCTGGCTACACCTGCGCTGCACCTGCATTTTGCAGGTGCAGAACCATGAAGCACACGTGAGTCGCAGGAGTAAGGCAGAAAACTGGGCCAACTGGACCTGCACCGGTGTTGAACTTGTATTTCGTAGGTCTTCATCTGTAACTCGCAGGTGTAGTGTAGGTGAGTGGAAGTGGCTTGAATCCTCAACCCACACCTGCTCCTTGGCCAGCGTTTCACAGAAGCCGACCTGCGACTCGCAGGTGTATGTAGTGCCTAACATCAAATTTTCCAGCCCAAATTTTTTCCAAGCACTAATAGAGCTTTACTCAACTCCCTCATACATCACATTTTTACCTACTTGAAGCAGCACAACAGAATAAAAATGACAACTTTCCCTTAAGAAAGACCTCAACCTATCTATCATTGAGAAAATCGTGCATTTCACTCACAGGAGCTTACTCAGAATTCACCCTCAACTAACATTTCAAAATATAAACTCATATTGCAACTTCATGCCAATAAGCAATCAAACGCATATTATGCAATTTTAACTCTCCCTTCACACCCATAACAGATAAAATTATTGAAAAAATGACGAACACAAAATGGGCAATGGGGAACATGGGTTAAAACAATTTCAAAATTAGCATGCTTTCCTTTGTACTAATCATTCTCAAAATCGAAAAGAACAAGAATAGTGAGCATACATACCAAGAGAGTAGAGAGAAAAACAAAGAGGTTATAAACTTTGACGCTTTTTTAACAATGGCTAACCGAAAAGGCTTGACTTCTTCTGCTTTAGTGAGAGTGTGGGGAGATATGGTAAGGTGAAGATAATGGTAAAGAATGGTGGGTTTTATAGATGGAGGAAAGTTGAAGGAAGATAAAGGGTTGATTGATTGATGGATTATGGGGAAGAGAAAGAGGTGAAGAAAGTCAAGTTATTGGGAAGTGGAAGAAGTTTAAAAGGTGTGGGTCGGTCATGGGTTAGATATAGTCAATGGGTCACTCAAAAATTAAAATGTATTTCATACCTGAGCCTATGCTGGATCTGCAACTGCAGGTGTGTACCTGTGTTCTATAGTACGCAACATAGGTGACCCTTATCTTGCCTAGTGATCCTTTTATGAACTGCACTTGACCTGTGTCTCGCGGATCACTACTTGTGTTTCGTAGAAGGCTCGTAGGTCACCCACCATTTTCAAGATTTTCTAGGTATTCTATCTGTGGATTGTGCCAGACCTGCATTTCACTTGTTGGAACCTTTGTTTTCACAAGTGAGGCTCAGAAACGCTTGTTTTATTCTAATCATTCTGGTTCCCTTCCACTCTTAAGGTGTGCTTCACGCATGAGTACCTTCATTTCACAGGTCTCACGCAGGGCTTGCCCTATTTTTCTTTTACTTGATTCTCATCCAATGTTCCTACAAAATCAAAAACAACACAAACATCAAAGAATCAAGGTAAAAATACTTGGGTTGCCTCCAAAGAATTGCCTTATTTAATGTTGTGGCACGACGGGGTTACCTCTTCTACTATGGCTCATCCAGGTACATGACCTCAACTCGACCAATCTCCTCTAGAACTCCTAAATACTTTTTAACCCTTTGGCCATTCACCTTGATTTTAATCCATCCTCTCCCCAAGTTCAATAGCACTACTTCCAAAGAGTTGGGACACCTTAAATAGACTCGACCACTTAGATTTATGTTTTTCGGGGAACAATTGTAACCTCGAGTGAAACAACAGCTCCCGCTCTCCTAGGGCTAAATTCCAATGCATGTTTTTTTGATCGTGGTAGTGATTCATGCGGGCCTTTTATATGGTTGTATTCTCACATGCCCTCATTCTAAACTTATCCAACTTATTCAAATTTCCCACTAGTCCATGGATGGCTCTCCTCCAGTCAAGGTTTAAACACTTCAAGACCCACATGGCTTTATGCTCTAACTATACAGGTAGGTGGCAACCCTTGCTAAAAATGAACTGGTACAGTGACATTCCAGTGGGCGTTCAGTAGGTTGTCTGATACTCCTATAAGGCGTCGTGAAGTTTCCTTTCCCAATTCATTCTATTTACATTAACTATTTTAGTCAAGATAGATTTTATTTCACAGTTGGACACCTCCGCCTGCCCACTAGTATGAGGATGATAAGGGGTAGCAACCATAGGTTTCACACCATTCTTCGAAAGAAAAACACTAAATAGTCGGTTGCAAAAATAGGAACCTCCATAACTATAATAACTCTATGAGTGCCAAATCTTGAGAAAATATGCTTTTTTAAGAAGGCGGTAATAATTCATCGCTCATTGTTGGGCAACACCACTGCTTCTACCAACTAAGACACACAGTCTACTGCCACTAAAATGTATGTATTCCCATAATAACTCACAAAGGGCCCTATAAAGTCCAACCCATATACGTCAAATAGCTCCACCTCAAGAAATGGAGTAAAAGGAAGTTCATGTCGCCATGAGGTACCTCCTGAACGCTTTCATTGGTCGTAATGTTTGACAAAGTCATGAGCATCATGATGGAGAGTGGGCTAGTAGAACCCATATTGCTACACTTTTGAAGTTGTCCTCACACTCCCTAATGGCCTCAGACCAGTAAGGAATGACATTCCTTGAGGATTGGTTTCATCTCAACTTTCGAGACACATCAACGAATCAAGCCATCAACACAAATACAGAAAAGATATTGGTCATCGCAATAAAATTTTCGGACATCATAGACAAATTTCTTCTTTTTCATGGAAGTTTAACCCTGTAGGAATGATGTTGCTTGCCAAAAAGTTTGCAATGTCTACAAACCAAGGTACAAAGTTGTGGGAAGCTGCTAAGATGCGCTCGTCAAGGAAAGTGTCATTAATGTCCTTATTTTCACCAAACCAACCATCTATCTCTAGATAAGAGAGATGGTTTGCTACCTGATTCTTGCATCCTCTCCTGTCCTTGTCCTCAAAATCGAATTCCTGGAGAAAACGTACATACCTAATGAGCCTTGGATTAGCAACTTTTTTCTCATCAGGTATCTGTATGTAGCATGGTCAGTGTGTACTGCTACCTTAGTTTCCAACAAGTATGCTTGAATTTTTCAAATGCGAACACTACTGCAAGCAAATCTTATTTTGTTACCCTGTAATTTTCTTGTGCATCATTTAGAGATTTACTGGTGTAGTATATGAGATGAAAAATCTTTTCTTTCCTTTGTCTCCTAACGCCATACCACTTGTATCACACATCAATTCGAAAATGTTTGTCCAATATGGAGCAGTGATAATTAGGGATTATATAGGCTTCTCTTTCAACTAAGTAAAAGCCCTAATACAAGGATCGTCAAAATTCAGTTTTGCATATTTTTCCAACAATCAAAATAAAGGATGAGCTACCTTGGAGATTCCTTGATAAATAAGCAGTAAAAGGCCATGTGTCCCAACAAACTACAAATGCACTTCACAGTCTTTGGAGGAGGTAGATGGGTTATTGCTTCAATCTTCGTCTGGTCTACCTCTATCCCTTCCTCAGAAATTTTGTGCCCAAGCACAATACCTTCTTTTACCATAAAGTGGCACTTCTCTCAATTAATAACCAAGTTCGTATCTTTGCATCTCTTTAAAACCTCATCTAAATGAGTTAATCATGCTTTAAATGAGTTCCTATTATGGAGAAGTCATCCATGAATACTTACATGGTATCTTCCACCATATCTAAAAATATTGACGTCATACTTCTCCAAAATGTAGCTGGAGCATTGAAGAGTCTGAAAGGCATCCTTTAAAATGCAAGAGTCCCGGAGGGACATGTAAAGGTGGTTTTCTCTTGATCCTCAAGGGCAATTGAAATCTTGTTGTACCCTGAGTATCCATTCAAGAAACAATAATACTCTTTCCCAACCAATCGATCTAGCATTTAATCAATGAATGGAACAAAAAGATGATTCTTTTTGGTCCATGAGTTCAACTTGTGGTAGTCCATACCCTCAATCCTGTGACTGGGTGTATAGCTATCAACTCATCTTTCTTGTTTACTATCATAGTGATTCCTCTTTTCTTGGGCACATATTGAACTGGACTTATCCAACTACTATCAGCTATTAGGTATACAACTGTTGTATCCAGCCATTTAATAAACTCCTTTTTTACTACCTCTTACATCAGTGGGTTCAAATTCCTTTGATTCTCTACAATAAGCTTACAATCATCCTGAATTTCTAATTTTATGCATGCAAATGCCCAGAGGTATGCCAATTATGTCTGCTATAGTCCATCCTATTGCCCTGATATGCTTTTTCCAAACTGGCGATAGTGCTTCCACCTGCAGTTCATTTAGCTTAGCCAAGATGATCACCGATAATGTGTCATATGCTCCCAAATATGCATACATCAAAATAGGAAGGTAAATATGCTAAAAACTCAAATTGTTTCATTATTTCCATATGATAACGCTCAAACTCGCAATTTCTTGAAAAGAATGAAGCAGACGTTGTCAATAAAGAATCTAACAAAGAGGTTGGGGTCGAACCCACAGGGAATAAGGTAAGATCTAGACTAATGCCAGCATTTAAACTTGTTTGTAAGTTATCTCCAAATTAGGGGGCTCAAAGAAAAGCAATATTAAAACAAGATTGTAATTGTGATTGTTTTCAAGATTTGTAAATAACTAGGATAAATGTTCCCTATGGGTTTATAATAGCTTTGGGTATACACACTTGATCAATCCCAATGCTTACTTATAGAACTGATAACTAGGGTTTATACTAGTTCGTCCATATTGGATGACTATACTCAATCACCGGGGCAGATCTTATTAGCGATTTCTTTCTAACTGTTATCAATTTATCCAAAATTAATCTATCTTGCAACTACAACTCAAGTTAATACAATGATCATAAAGACTAAGGCTATGTTGTAATTTTATTTTCCTAATCTTTACTTCTCTAGGTTCAAACAAGTAAAGAATTTGGGCAAGTCCTAATGTTGTACACCATTAAAAAAATTTTAAAGATGAAGAGAATACAATACAAGATTTTAGCATTGGTTTTGAATCACTTTTTTGTAACACTATTTCGTTAATCCACCACGATTCCCATAACCCTAGTTGTGGAGGTTTTAGCCTCTCAAGATTGTAACATTATCTTTGGTATTCATAGACAAGAACATAATTAAATACTTACAATAATAATTGGAAGAAAATCTTCTTTGAATATCAATGAATCATCTCAAGAACAATTAATGAAATCAAGTGTTGATACTACGAATTGCTCTCTAATACTTGATAAAATTCACAAATAAAACTGTTCACACGTCTCTACTACTTTCTCTCTAGCTATTCTACTAAAATAATATATAGAAGGTATTTATACAGACATCAGAAACCTTTTCCTAAGCTAATAGGGAATTTTCCATATATGGCGCTAGCTTGACTCATGACTAATACTATGACCCGTAACAAGATTGTATAGGCCGTACCTGCCTCTCATACATCCCTTGGTTGCTACAGATTTTTGGGTTGGCAGCTGGTACGACTCATACCATGGTCCTACGAGTCATACAATCCATCCATGGCTTGTCCATTAGAAGTTTGACATCTTTTGAAGTTTTCCACAAGTGTTGTGGTATGCCTCGTACCTTCCTCCTATGACTCGTACTTGTGGTACGCCTCGTACCTTCCTCCTACGACTCGTACTTGCTTGTTGCATCTAGAGTTCTTCCATGTTTTAAATAATCACTAAGCTATACATAGCTCATGGTATGGGTCGTAAGTTGTTATGATCGGTAGGTTCCACCCATTCCAAGAGACTACCTTGTGCAAATTTCTCTGAACATTTCCACGATTCCAGTTACGGCTAGTACCATCTTTGTACGGCTCGCACTGATAGTCATAAGCTACCATCCCCTTATTCCAGTCGTACGTACAACTCGTACTGAGATTTTTACTTGGCTGATTTTTTTGTACTTTTATGGATTTTTTGCACATTTTTGCTCCAACACCTATTTTTCCTGAAAACAAAGTAAAATTACCTCATATCTATATCAACGTACCTAAGTCCATACTATTTTCTCAATTTTAAGCGTAGAAAGTATTGTAAACTCACAACAGATCAACACCCTCAACTTAAGACTTTTGCATGTCCTCAGGCAAAGAAAACTACAAACTAAACACGATGCTTAACTAGAAAATAAACCTTGGGGTACTATAGCTAACAATCAATCAAAATTTGCACCATAACTCAAAAAACTTTTTAACCTTTTCCCATAAACGAAATCAAACACATGGACATCAAGAAACCACAAACCATGATAAACAGGGATCAAGATATGTCATCTATCTATTAATAGAAAGTCAAGTCATCACTAATGCTTTTCACACAGACAATTGGTAGAATTAGACACAAACCATGTACCCTCATAGAAAATGAAGTTCCCCACTCACAAATATAGGAAAATATGAAACATGGGAATGAAAAAGTAGGACTCTTACTCTCCAAAAGAAGTTCCAAATACCGCATGTCGGATACCATAGACTTGCCCTTATTTTCTCTACTTCATCTTGTCAGATGGTCAGGCTGGGATCACTGTAGGACTTGATTCAGCTTGTAATGTAGGCTTTCGGGCTGAGTATGGTAGATATGGAATGTTTAGTGACTATACCCTCCTTGGCACTACTTACATGTGGTTCCATTTTTTCACTTTTTCACCCTTTTTTGCTTTTCATCTTTTTCCTCCCTTATCACCATTTTTTATGCAGTTGTATGGGTGTGGTGTGTTTTCACGAATTTTCATTCATATTTATCTTTTTTCTTCTTCTTTTTCAATTTCTCTCTTTTTTTCTTCTTACTTTTTTACACCACACCTTATTTTTAACCCTATTTCTTTTCTCCTCCTTTCTCACCTCCCCAAGATTTAAGCACCCCTACACTCACTCATGGTACATGTCTTGCATTCGTTCTACCAGTCTGATTTATACATGGTTAACAAGAACTACTTACGTTAATACATTAAATGACATAAAAATATCCATAGAAATCCTGCTTTGCAATCAACAAGTACATAGCTAACCATCAAAAAAATTTTAAACAGGGTTAATATTTACAAATTCAACAAAAACTAGTGTAATTTATTGGTTGAGTACTTCTAAAGTACTTTCTAATTAAACAAAAACACAAAAATAAAATCCTTAATATGCTGATTCTACTAGATATCATGCCCGAGGGAAAAGAAACACGACAAGAAAAACCCTCAGACTAATCCAAAAAAATCCCAAAAATACAAGTACACCCCCTCCCCTTTTAAAAAGCATGCTTCTTCCCTGAAACATAGAATATAAATAAGAAGGAAAGGAATATACTTGCGGCGCACTAAGCACTCGTTTCATCCTATGGAGGTTCTACCTTCGCTGCAATTGTGGTGCTAGCGTTGGTCGTCACACTCACTGGGGTATCATAGGGAGAATTGTTACTCCCTTAGTAGTAGTGGTCACCTGTACGACCTTCGAAATCACTGGGGCTGAATGTGGCTCGCTCGTAGGATCCTTGCATCCCACAAGCACTGCATCTGCAGCGGTGGAGCTACCTGCTCCTCTTGCTCTCTCAAGTAGCTCCGACCTATGCTCTTTGTGAGTCTGTTGACTCTCTAATCTCTCCTGCTTGCGCTCTTTCTCTTTCTTTTCTCTCTTTCTATTATTCTTTAGCGTATTGTCTCCAACATCCTCAGAGACCCTCTTTCTCCCTTTCTCCATCTCGGCTCATGCAGGCTCCCAATAAGCCGCTAGATCAAGCTCCTCATAAATACCAACGTCAAGGTAAGGAAAAGTGGGGTCTGCTATAATTTCCAACTACCGTGATGTCAGCTTGGCCACTTTGCTCCGAAGAACCCCCAACTCCTCATGGAGGCTGCTCGTGTCAGTCTGCTCGGCCATACGCTCATTGAATCTGGTCTCAAATCCATCTAGCCTGGTTTGTAGCGTTTGTGCAGTTGTCTCAATCTCAGGTTTTACCCAAGGTTTGACGTTCTCCATCATAGACTAAACCTTCTTCTCATCTACGGCCAGTCTCTTGGTTAGCTTTTGGAGAAATTCCTGAGGGACTAGCAAGTATTCGGCTGGAGTCTGGCTCGAAAGACCCATAGGTGGTGCAGCGGAGGTGCTAGGGGTTGTCTCTAAATGACTGGCATCTTTAGTTAGTGTCTTGACCTGCTCCTACAATGTGGGGGCATTCACCTGTGCATCCCCAACTGTCTTGATACTGGGACTGTAGTATAAAGTCGTGCCCAACTTACCAGGTTCATCTAGTCCTGGATTAAGCAAATATCTGCGACCCGCTGTCCTCCGATCAAATGCTCCTCACCATGATGCACCTTAATACCTGCCTTTATTCATAGTCTGAATACGAGACTCGGGAATGGGATGGTAGTGCTCAATCCCATAGCCCATCCTTGATGTCTTCCGCAAAGACCCACGAGATATTAATGGTCTATCTGGATATGATACATTCCACTAAAGCTACTCTATCTGCGCTGAAGGTATTTTCATTTACTGTTGAGGCCCACCAATGGTGCAGTAACATCCAGCAGGCTTTTTCTATCAATTTCGGAGAATTCTTTGTGACTTGCTTGCCGCTAGTGACCCATTCTGTCCTTAGCGATAACCTTGGACAACCACTAAATTTGCCTCAGCATCTCATCAAAACCCATCTGCCTGATCTATTTCATGGCCTCCACCCCATAGTCATACTCCGGGGTAGCGTGTGGTGGTATAATTGGGGCCCATATAACACCCAAGCAATAGTGCGCTCAGATATATCCATATTCTGGCCTCATACCATGAGGCTCTCCAGCTTGGGTTGATCTTCCAATTTTTATGCCTCTTACGCTTTCTACTCCATGGTTGCTAAATAATTTGCATGGAACACTCGGACAATCTATGAAGTGTAGCGATCTGAGGCTCTAGCCATCTTGTTGAACCCATAAAAGCTAGATATCTGCTTTATCTCCTCCATCTCGTTCATTATATTGGTGAGGATCTGCGGCTTTTCTCGAATACTCCGCTAGGTTTGTTCTTGGCAGTGAGAGCATTACCCTATTCATATATCTCTTGGACTCCTAGTACACTCCACTGAATAGTACGATTCTCCCTAGGCAGAGTCTGCTCCTACTCGGCATTGGTGCCTCCTCCTTAGATCTGAACTCACTTTCTACATTGCTGGATTAGGCCTCCTCAGACACCTTTCCATTATTAGAGCCGCTTTTAGACTCTTGGGCTCTTTCCTTAGCACCCTCCTAAGACTGGGGAGCACCAACAGATGTGCTAGTTGCCGCCACGGCCTATGCTTTAGCTTTTGCCCTAGTGGTTTGGGTTCTGTCAGTATCAGATGTGTCGACCCGATATTCCTCCATTAAACCACTAGGGGTGTTGCCTGGTTCTTCGGATTCAGAGGTTTCATCTATCAATACCCTCTGAGTAGTTTCCTTGGATGCTTTTCTTTTTTGTCTCATTGTACTTATGGACAAAAAGGGATAGAATTCCAAACATGGGAAAAAGAAAACAAGAAAAAAATCCTATGTAATTTATCACGAGTCTACACTATGAGTTGTACCTTGGAGATACGATTTGTACTGAGACTCATACCACAAAGGTATGATCCGTACCATGAGTCATATGAGGATTCCCCTTGAAAAAAATGTTCTGTATTTTTTGACGACCCATAGTATTACCCTTAAGTCGAATCCACGAGTCGTTAGAAGGATAGTACTATCACTTTTGGACTTAACCCTTTTCAAACTCTTGGTACAATTTCTAGGTACGACTCGTAGAAGGATACTACAAGCCGTAAAAGATTTTGTACCTCATGGTTTTTACAATTTTGTCTTGAGACAGTTCCGACGAGTCATTCTAGGTGTCGTAGTGTGAAACCACGAGTCATAGAAAGATTTGTGAAGCCTGTCCCTTCCTTATTTTCGATTCAGTTTGTAGGTTAATTTGATTTTGTGTTGGGTACTCAGAATTCCCCAAGTCTAGGCATGCATTCATCATGTTTTAATAGTTGCCTATTCTTCCCCTTTTACTCACAGTCCGTAACTCAATTTTAACAGTTCATTGTGCAATTTTAACATGTTAAATCCCTACCCAGTCGCATATTAACTTGTTCACATCACTAGTCATTGTCCTTTTTAGTTTTCAAGAATTTAGAGGACTCTCAGAGAATAAGCAAGCTTGCCCAGGCACAATCAGTCTTTTTTACCAAATTCAAAGCATAACACTTACTTGAATGATGTGAAACGCTGGTTACTTCAATTTGAAATCAGGAACTAGGGTTGGAGTTCGATTTTCATGGTGTTATCTGAGCAAAAAGCTTGCGCAATTGATCTTGATTCTGAGTTACGGGTGTGAGAGAGTCGTGAGTTCCTTCATGAATTAGATTTTGAGTGCGTGGGAGAAGAGTCTGGTTGGTTTGAAGTTTAAATAGTTTTTGGGGAAAACTTGAAAAATCTAGGTCGTGTCGGTGAATTTTAAGCCTTTTGAACCATCAGGACTTGTACCACGAGTCGTAGGAAGGGCCTATGACTCATCCCTAGTACTCATGATAGAGAGGTTGAGAAAATTACATGTGGACCTACGAGTAAATCTTACAACTCGTACTATGCATGTATGACCCGTACTATGACTCGTAGGTCTCTCTAACTTTGAGGTTCATGCCTTTCATAGTTTATAACCACAGTGAGTACTATGACCCGTACAATGAAGTTACGAGTTATAGGACCATTTGTACCCTGAACTCATGGACTGGAATTCATCTCTTGTTCTCACCAAGACCTTTACTACGGTCCGTAAATTCCTCTTACAAGTCGTACTGAGAACTGTAGCACTATTCTGCTCAGCAATTTTTCTGCCACCTATTTTGTTTCTCCTGCACACTGAACACACATAAGTTAATAAACTTGGGTTGCCTCCTAAGAAGCGCTTGGTTTAGTGCCGCGGCACAATGCAAATGGTTCAGTTACTCAGAATTCACCAAACCACCACATGGGTTGCCTCCCAAGATGCTCCTGATTTAATGTCACGAAATGATGCAAGTCTCTTGACTACTTAGACTTTGTCAAGGAACTCGAACTTATCCTCTATTACTGAGACAACTCTGTACTCCTTTGATTGCTTCATTGACTGACAGATATTGAAGGTGACCTCTTTTTTACTGTTTTTGAATTTCAACTGGCCAGCCTCCACATCTACTAAAGTCCTCCCAGTGGGAAGGCATGGTCTCCCTAATATGATAAGGACCTCAAAATCTACCTCGCAATTAAGAATCATGAAGTTCTCCAGGAATATGAATCTATCTACTTTAACAAGTATATCAAATGGGATGCCCATAGGCTTCTTCATAGTTTGGTCGGCCATCAGTAGCTGCATAATAGTCGGTGTGGGTACTCCCAAGCCCAGTTGCTTAAACACATCTAACGACATAAGATTGACGCTTTCTCCCAAGTCGTAGAGTTCCCTCATGAACTCAACATCACTAATTCTACATGCAATAGTGAAGGCACCTCGATCTTTCTTCTTCTAGGCAAGGACCCCTGAGGCTATAGCGCTACAACGATGCACATTATCCACAAGCTCATAGCTCACAGACCTTTTCTTCGTAACAAGGTCCTTCATAAACTTGGCATATCCCAGCATCTATTCCAATGCCTCAACCAGTGGTGTGTTTACATATAATTATTTTAGCATTGACAGGAATTTCTGAAACTTACCATTCTCCGCCTTCTTCTTCATTCTTTGAGGGAATGGTGGCGGTGGTTGTTGAATAGCCTTGTAAATTTGTGTGGCTCCTTGCTTCTCTCCTAGTTCAACCTCAGGCCCCTTTTCAACAATTGGAGCCTCATTCAACTCAGCATCCTCATTATGCTCATTCTCAGCAACCTCATCCTCACCATCAGTTATGATTTTTTATTCCTTTGAAGCTCAACTACAACCGGCAAAGGGTGATCAATTGTGGTCTTTCCACTCCTTGTCATCATAGCCATGTAGTGACGTTCATTCTTTGGATTTTGGACTGTGTTGCTAGGTAGTATACCCTTTTTCCTAGGGTTCATGGATGCTGACAGTTGCCCTAGTTGTTGTTCAATCTGCTTGATAGCTGTAGCATGTAACTCAACTCTCTGTCCCATGCACGATAGATCACTGTGGATCTAACCATCTTTAGCATCTCAGCCATCATGCTCTCCAAATTTGGCTTTCCATCCTCCCCCATCAGGGTTCTATGGTCGGTCTGTGACCCCTGGATACCAAAGGCAACCTTGGAGTGATCTCATAGTTCCTACGGGGTGGAGATGATGGGGTCAGTCCATGGATTTTCCTTCCTTTTCTTTTGCTAAATTTCACTCAAAGGGTTGACTGGAGATAGTGCATCAAGCTGTTTGCAAGGGCCAACTATGTAATATACTTTATCTGTTTGGTTATGAGTAGGCATTTTACTAGAGGATTCTAATCATCCCCTTGTGTGATTCTTGTTGAAGCATAAACTCCAGGGGTGAGTGCAGGGAAGACGATTTTAAAGTGGACTCCCCATTCATTAGATAGAGAAGATCACCAAGATTTCGCGAATCGCTGACCTTTATTATTAGAACATACTAACTAGTTATGAAATAAGATTTATAGCCTCCACCCGTGTTCTATCTCATCGGAGAACTAGATTTGCCTCAATTTTTTGTCTCCTTCCTTCAGTCCTCTTTACACATTAGCTTCCGCTATTTCAAGAGTTTGATGAGCTTCTTCTGGATCAATGTCACTACCCTTATCCTCATCATTTATTAAAATAGTGATCTCATTATTGCTGATCGAGTGAATAGCTGTACTAACAGATCAACTTGAAAAATGGAAAGATTTGTACAAGTTATACATTTTGTCACCACTTTGTGGAAAATCGATTGGTATGAATATGTTAAATACCTGTGACTCAATTGGTGAAATATGAAAAATATGAATCGGAGTTTGAAGAAGGGGAGGGAGAAGAAGCCCTTGAACCACAGGAGGATTTATTCAATCACATAGTAAGGCACATACAATCCTGCTCGGTCATTGTGGTAATCATCATTCCTTCTCCATTTTCCCTCATGCTAAAAACCTTGGCTTCTATCGCTGTACCATTCTAGTTGTAATTCTCTCTGTATTCGTTTTGACCTTGGTTTCCAGAACCTTGGGGCGAAGTTTCTTGTCCATACCCTTAGGCGTTGGCTCAAAAACCCGTCACCTGGTTTTCTAAGATGTTTGCCTCCTCCTCGAAATCTGAGTGCTTAGGCCTTATCTCCTATCCCTGTGTCCCCTCTGTATTAACTTTTCTAGCTCCATCACCCATGATATGCTTCGTGAGCAGGTCTAATTATGTGCGCATATAAGCCAATTCCCGATCACATTCTTCCTTCTTCCTTCGTTGGTCTGCATTCAAACCAACAACATATGTACCAGCCGCCACTTCTGCTTCTCGGGTGTGCCGTTGTTTGTTTGTTTTTGTCACTCTATCTAGAATAGTGGCAACTTGCTCTCAGGTCTAGCTCATCAGTGTTATTCCCCCAACTGTGTCTACTACACCTTTAGTACTGTTGTTCGATGATCTATAAAACATTTCCAACAAGCTATCATCAAGAATTTTATGGTTTTGGAACTTGGTCAACTTCTTCTTTAACCTCAACCAGGTTTCATGAAGTGCCTTAGTTTTCAGTTGCCGGAAATTACAAATTTCATCCTTAAGTTGCAGCATCTTGGAGGGTGGAAAGAATCTCTCTGGAAAAGATTGCTTGAGCTCCCTCTAGTTGGTGATGGAGTTGTTGGGCAACTCCAATAACCATAAAGTGCCCTCCCCAGACAGAGAAAAGGGAAGAGTCTTAGCCTTATAGCATCCTGGCTGACTCCGGCCAACCTGTACACCTTGCATATTCCATCAAAGTTCATTAAGTGCAGGTTGGCATCATAAGTTGCATGAAAACTAAACACCCCCTTCATGCTCAGTTATTGGATCATGGTGCTAGTGATGTAAAAGTTTTCTCCAACAAGCAATGGTGGTTGTACGATAGCTCCGGTTCACCCGACTTTATCAATGTCCGGGTCATCCTCATCGATGAATTGAGGGGCATATCTGATGTGCTGTGAGTTTACAGCACTGTCGATGCTTAATATTGAGAAAATAACATGGAGTTAGGTATGTTTATGTGGATATAAGGCAACTTTACTTTGATATTAGGGAATATAAGTGTTCGAGCAAGAATGTGCAAAAGAAGCCTTAAAATGCAAAAAATCAGCTAAAGTACCCATCTTAGTATGACTCATACCTTAATTGTACGAGCCATACTAGAGAACCCTGATAAAAAGTCAGAAGGCTAAACTGGGAAGAAGGCAACCAACGACTCTCAGTACGAGTCATACCATAACGGTACGATCCATAACTGGAGTTGTGGAAATATTAAGAAGAAATTGCATAAAGGCAGATTCCAAGTACGGATGGACTCACGAACCATGGTACCAATGTATGAATTGTAATAGGAGCCATGGTAAACTTCAAAAGTTTTTCAGTACTTGGAAGAACTACAAGCACTATAGACAATACGAGCCGTGGAAAAACGGTACGAGTCATACCACAACACTCGTGAAGAATTCCAGAAGATGTTAAAGTTCTCAGGGTCAAACCACGGACGCATAGTATGACTTGTAGGAAGGAGGTACGAGTCATACCAAGATGCCAACACTTAGCCAAACTTGCAGCATCCAAGAACTTACGGACAGCAGGTACGACCCGTACAATCCTGCTACAGGTCGTATGAAAAATCGCGGCACAGGCGGCACCAGATATGCAAAACTCCCTATTAGCTTAGGAAAAGTTTTCTAATGTCTGTATAAATATCCTTTATGTTTTATTTTATTTAGAGGACATAATTGAGTTAGTAGATGTGTCAATAGTTATATTTGTGAATTTTTATCAAGTGTTGAGAAGCAATTCTTGGGATCAAATTCTTGATTTCTTACATTGTTCTTGATGTTGTTCTTGAATAATCAAATCTAATTTTCTTCCAATTGTTGCTATAAGTATTTAATTATGTATTTGTCCATGAATACAAATTACAATCTTACAACCATGAGAGGCTAAAACCTGCACAACTAGGGATTGTGGGAACCATGGTGGATTAACAAACTAGGGTTGCACAAAAGTGATCCAAAACAAATTTGAAAAGCTTGTATTGTATTCTCTTTCTGCTTAAATAATAGTTTGAAATGTTAAGACTTGCCCGAATTCTTTACTTGCTTGAACCTAGAGAGGTAGAGATAAGGAAAGGTGAATTACAACAAAGCCTTGATCTTTATGATCATTGTATTAACTTGATTTGTGGTTGCAGGAGAGTTAAATTTTGAAAATATTGATAACAGTTAACTTGAATCGCGCATAAGACCTAACCCAGTGATTGAGTATAGTAATTCAATAGGGATGAACCAGTTGTTTGGATGAACCCTTGTTATCAGTTCTACAAGTAAGCATTGGGTTTGATCACGCATGTATACCTGAAGTAGTTATGAAACCATAGGGAACACTTACCCTAGTTGTTTTCAAATCTTGATTTAAATCACAATTTTAATCTTTGCTTTATCATTTTTTTCTTGAAACCCCCAAATTGGAGATAACCCACCAACAAGTTCACTTACTGTCATTAGTGTAGATCTTCCATATTCCCTATGTGTTCGACCCCAACCTCTTAGTTGGGTTATGTTCACGCTCTGCTGCTCGGTATATATTATACACCGACACGCAAGTGTACGTGGTCAAACAAGTAATAAAGTGGCTAAGTAGCCAAGTATCGATCCAAGGAGGCTGCTCTAGATATGCAAAACTGCCTAGTTTACTATATCTCTATTCTATTTCTAACTATGTTAACAACAATCCAACCAAGATTTGAGTAAGTTTTGTTTCTAAACTAATTATCTACTAAAATTAATAACTACTATTTACGTTGAGTTTAGACAATGGATATGCACATGCCAAGGTTAAGAACGAGTAATGAACTTGATAATCATGATAATTTGGTCATCTTCTTCTTCATATTGCTAGCCAAGAACGTTTGCCTAGAAATTAAAACTTCCGTATTTAATTTCACTTTAGCTTCATAAACCATTCATCTACATTTCTGTGATCAAATGCAATTTATGACCTAACACTACAATTCCGGTTCCTAAATTGACTAATACGGCTTTCGAGTATATTTCTATCAAGAAAGCACATCAAAACCCAATTTTCCCAAATCAAGTTAAGAACAATACCCTATTAATTCACAACTTTCCAATTTCATGCTCTCTCGAGTGAAATTGGACTTTTTAGATATACATTAATGGTGGCCAATCAAGAATGTAATAAGCACAAGAATTAATAGAACAACATGCAAGAAGAAGAAGAAACCATATCAATTATTACCAACATTCATTTCACAAGTTCAAAACCTCAGCAAGAGAGGAATTAACCACTCATTCTTGGATTAATCATCCTAGAATCAGTGTGAATCATGCATACAATTGAAGGAAAGAAGAAGGGAAGAGAAGAAAACTCTTATCTTTTCTATTCTTCAACTGCCACAAAACCACGTTCCTGCTCCCACTTCTGAACTCAGGCTAAAAAACTAAAACTAAAAAAAAAACTCTTAAAAATAACCTAAGTGTGCTATTTATACTAGTGGGAAATTTTTCCCGGAATAACAAGCAACGTGTCACGGAGGCCAACGCGGAGCACTGCCTCCGTGACACAGCGTGGACGCGGACCCTCTCTAGAAATTTCATGGTCCGGATAATTAGCCTCAACGTGGCACGGAGGCCATCGCGGAGGCCTGTCTCCGTGCCACGGAGCTGACGCGCAGGCACACTGGAAATCGCCACTTTTATTTCTGCCCAGGCAGTGTGCTACCGCGATGGCAGCGTGGCACAGCACCATCACGGAGCCACTGCAAAATATGCCATCCGAGGTCTTTTCCACGCTCGCATCCAAGTCCAACTCCGACATAGTTCCAACACGCATTTTAGCTCTTAAAAATCACATTATCCTGCAAAACAAATGCTAATCATGTTGGTTAGTATAAATTCGCATTTTATTACCAAATACATGATATTATATACGCATTGCACAACAAACAAGGTAAAAATGATACGTTTGAGTATCACTTGGGCATATAAATCTGCCCAAGATCACTTACCCCACACTTAAATCCTTGTTCGTCCTCGAACAACACATACACAAATCATGCACATCACATCTCAACCTTTGTCACTATGGTGCAACCATTTACGTTACGGTCATACCGATTATTCGATTTTTGCAAATCATCAAGAAAACATGCTTGGTCGTACAAGACAATGACCTTAATACATCGAGGCTTCCTAGACTTTTAAGAATTGATTCTTGATATCGGCAAACTCATGCAAAATCAACTAATCAAGAAATCCGACACGAAAATCAATCTTTCATCAAGCATGTACCCTCACAACTCGAGAGAAACTTCCCCTTTTATGCTCGTGCAGCACACAAACATGCAAGTAGGGGCATATAGAAATTAATTTCACTCTCTCTCCCAAAAGAATTCACATGCATCATGTCATGACCCATAGGCTTGCCCTTAGTGTATTACTCCACTAATATAAAGAAATGCAGTGTAGGATCAAATAGGACTTTTAATGGGTTGTAACTGGGCTATGGATCTAGTATATATATATTGGATTAGCCAATAATAGTTGCTAGCATCCTTAAGCGCCTTTTCAACTCATTCCCATCGACTCATGGACATTGTTCCTCTCTTTTCTCTTTTTCTCCCATTCATGCTGGTTTACTTTCATATAGCCCATTTCATCAGGCACACTTGACCCCAAACGGAAGGTTTTCATGTACCCTCAATTTCATTTAATTACAACTAGTGCCTCTTCAACACCATCTTTTATTTCCTCACTTTGCTTTTCTTTTCTTTTCACTCTATCACTCTTTAACACTTTGGGAAACAATTTTTTTGTTCTTTGTAAGCGCTTAAGAGCTTCTTATAGACTTTAAGGCTAATGAAAAGAAGGAATAAAGCTTAGTTCATACAATTCTGGACAAAAGAAAGAAATCGGCTAAAGGCTCAACGGGCTGACTAGGGTATACAACATATAAAAAGGTAGAACTTGACAAGAAAAAAATGGAAACTAACGGTTAAAACAAAGAAATGCCTACATCCTTTCCGACACTACACCTCCTTCATTTCGCTTTGTATACACGTCAGGCAAGTTCTAGACAATTCACAATGACATGGAATAGCAAAACCTCACTCACACTTAATGCACATGCTCGAATCAAGATGCATTCACAGACTCTTTAATTAGTCAAGTACATGAATTCAAGATTAAGCCTCAATCATAATGAACCAAATTCTATAGCCTAGGTAACTCAACATATTTACACAATTACATGCTTTCAAACGAATCACTTTCGCATTTCGAACATCAATTACACACGAAACAAAATTTTAGCAACCATAAGCAACTACAGTTTATTGATGCAATCCACCAAAGAAACTAAAAACAAATCATCTACTCCTATCGACTACATTTCCCTTAAGACGGTCGTCATCCATCCATCATATGGAATGTTCACTAACTATGACATCGGTTCAATGGGACTATTCTCGGTAAAAGAACCGAAAACAAACTCCGAGAAACCCAAAAATAAAACTTCAAAATTTTTGCAACACATCGATCATTTCGATGAAAAAAATATTTACAAAATATGTTGATAAGTGCAACATCCTTTCGCAAAAATTTTGAAAAATATCGATCATATCGATAGAGAAAAAAATATTTACAAAATTTACAAAATATTTACAAAGGCAACCATAACTTTTTAAAGACACACATCATTAGCCACAAACAAATATATACACATCATTCACAAATCAGTTCACAACAACAGGGAAAGCACAGACATACACAAACGTCAAGGAAGAATATACAGCAGATTTAGAGCCTATGACCCAACACCTAACTACTCCCCACCCCACACTTAAATCAAACACTGTCCTCAGTGTTCACAAAAAATACAAAGCACAAAATTTTGGGTGGTGAAACTCCCTGCTCAGTCGAAATATTCGACTTCCTCATCCGGTGCTGCGGCCTCGTCGCCCATATCTGAATCAGCTCCCTCGCCGTCATCGGACTCCACATCAGAGTCCTCACGATGTGTCTCCTCATCAGTAGGGACGTCGTCGTCAGTCGGCTCCACAAAGGCTGGCCCCACCTTGCATAAAGCTCTGGCGTTCTCGCCAAAAGGGTAGTCCAGCTCCAGCTGCCATAATTCATCCTCGGTGGCTGGTCTCCCACCTATCCGTAGCTGCAGCATCTGCATACCGAACATACGGGCCATATACTGGTCGTCACGAGCATGTCGCTCGCCCAGAGTCAGCACAGGTCCGTGTGTAGTGTCGGGGGCCTTGGTCTTTGTCACATCAAGGGCCCGCCGCGCCAACTGCGGAATGTAATCCAAGGCTTCTTCCTCAACGTCGAGGCCTCGGAGGAAGGTGGTGATGAGTCCGCCAAACCCGTATCTGTTGCCCTGGTGTAGTCTAGCTCTCTTCATGGCGGATATTATAACCGCCCCCACATTAATCTCAAGCCCTTTCATAAGGGCATACACCAGGCAGACACGGTCCCGGGTCACGTCTGTCATATGTACTCCCGGGATCAAACACGAACATACAATTTTTAGCCAGATTCTGGCCTCCCTGTTCATCTGCGAATAAGGCAGAGTCTGGTGGTAACCCCTCTCTTTGTGTCTACTCCATCGGGCTGTGGATCGAGCCCCACACAACGTACGTCTGATGTCGGCGTACGGTGGGGTGATGTTGAGCTGGCGGAGAACGTGGGCGTCTGTGTCCCGCGCTCCAACGATGGCATTCAGCTGCTGGGGTTCCAGAGTGACAATCTGCCCTCTGATTTTAATAGTGTGGCTTCTGATGGCTGAGTTCCAATTGGCATAAAATTCCCGGACCAAGTGAAGGTTGCACTCCTTGGGCTCCTGAAAAATAAAGCTGAGCCCAGCTGCTTCAATCCTCTGTACGATGCGAGGGAACTCCTGTGCAAGTGGTTCCCTTGCAATATGTTCCTCCGGGAAGTACTTGTTCTCCTTATGCTTTGCGTACCACTTCTTCCCTTCATCGGTAACCCATCGTGTTCCGTATCGGCAGTTTTGACCGCGTGGAACAGCAGGTGCAGCTGGGACAGCAGTGCCCAGTCTCATTCTCTTTCTGCCGGTGCCTGAGGTTGAAGCACCCTTGCCTTTATCTTGTCGGCTGGCCATTGTACCTGTCCATTTACACAGACAAGCACAACGTTAAGCTAAAAACTTGTTAGTTTTGGCGAAGGTCGGGTTAAACAAAATTTACCCCACACTTAGTCTTTAACAATATTTACAACATGTTAGCAAGGATAGATCTATTTACACCCCAAACACAATCACTATAAACATATTGCTTAGTGCGTTCACAAAATTTTGACAGTATAACGGCTAGCGAACTACTCAGACTTCATACAGCTAACCCAATCCTACCATCGACAGCTATTCACCCATGGCACTTAGCAACAATAACAACAACCAAATAGAAACAACAATACAAACATTTTATATACACTAATCTAAGCAATTCAACCAATTCACATATTACGCAATGTCCCACTAAAAATCGAGAATTAGTCGTCTTTCACCAATTATATAATTTTTACCACGACTTATCTCATATAATAAACACACCCCGGCATCAATTTCGTCAAACTATCAAGTTACCCAAGTTAAAATTCAACAACCCCAAGCCCTAGAACTCAATTCGACAATCAACAATGAATTATTCAATCAATCGATAAGTTCACCCGTCAACTACAACAATCCGAACACAATCAATCGCAAAATAATTCACGTCATGTTTAATTTCTACCTAGGGTGATATATCTCACCTCACATGCTCAAAATCGACAAAAATCGCCCAAAATTTGAGATGGACGATGAAAACATACCTTGGAATTGAAGAATCGATAAAGACTTGACGTTTTCCTTGCCTCTTAACGTGGCACGGAGCTTGGGGGTAGGGGAATGGGTGTTTGGTCGCGGAGGGAAGAGGGAATGGGGAAAATAGGGGCGAAATCGGGGGTTTTTATTAAGAAAACACGCGGGTCACCCCGAAACTCGGTGTGACCAGGCACTGGGATAAGGGCAACGTGCCATGGAGGGTAACGCGGAGGCCCTCCTCCGTGACACGGAGCCAACGCGTTGGCTTACTGGAATTTTAAAAAATTCCAGATGGGCCTTCAACGTGTCACGGAGGCCAACGCGGAGCATTGCCTCCATGACACGGCGCCAACGCGCCAGTGCTCTATTTCACTATCAAATTTTATTTTTCATACCTCGCCTCGTTTTCTCGATTCCACGTATTTTTCCTCCGGTATACCTGAAAATCACCTCACTAAACAAAAATTGGTTAAATGACTAGATTCCCTACTAAAAGAATAAAAATTACTAATTACAATGCACATCTAAACCTAGTCAAGAAAAAGAAGAGAAAATAAAATAAAAGAAAAACTTTACACTAAGGAAAAAGAAAGAAAAATATTTTTCACGGGTTGCCTCCCGTGCAGCGCCTGGTTTAACATCGCGGCTCAACAGCCTTTACGCTCAATTTTCTACTAGGGAGATGGACGATTTGACCCGATCATGGTCATCTCCCCAGTAGTTCTCAACCTTGTCTGGTGGCCTACCTAGTAACTCTCGGGAATCACTCAATCCATTTACATTCCCATGATCAATCACGTAGATCACCGAGAGTTCCTTATAGACAGTCGGGAGCTTAGGTGCCTTGTACACGTCGAACAACTCAACCTTGTCGTGTGCTCGCATCGTGAGTTGACCCGCAGCTACATCGATCAATGCCTTTCCGGTTGCCAAAAATGGTCATCCCAAAATAAATGGGACTTCTGCATCTGGCTCAAAATCCAGAACAATGAAATCTACCGGAAAAATGAGGGAGCCTACCTGCACTAGCACATCCTCCACAATGCCATCCGGCTTAACTAAAGACCTGTCTGCTAGCTGCAAGATCACTGTTGTAGGTCTAGGACTCCCTAGCCCTAACTTTCTGAATACCGAAGATGGCATCAGATTTATACTTGCCCCCAAGTCGCATAACCCACGAGCTCGGATACTTTGCCCAATCGTCAGCTGGATAGTAAAACTTCCAGGATCCTTCAGTTTAGTGGGCAACCTGTTCTGAATACGGGATGTGCATTCCTCTGTTAAAGCCACCATGGCATACTCGGTCAAGCGACTTTTATTGGCCACGATGTCTTTGATATACTTTGCATATTTTGGCACACCCTGCAAGACATCAACAAGAGGTAAGTTAACATGTACCTGTTTAAGTACCTCTATGAATTTCTGGAAACACGCCTCCTCCTTGTGTTTCTTAAGTCGTTGAGGGAACGGGGGTGGAGGCCTTGTTGGTTCAGCTTCTTTGGTCTTCCCCGTATCTGAGGTTTGTTCTCCCTCAACATCTGCTGCTCCTGACTTCTGAGGCGGTCTTTCCGGTTCCACCTCCTTTAATTGTAAACCACTCCTCGTGGTCACTGCATTTACCTGCTTAGGATTGGGCTCCGTGTCGCTAGGTAGTCCTCCCCTTGGTCTAGTATTTTGGGCACTGGCAAATTGCCCAAACTGATATTCAAGAGCCTTGGTTGCCAATTGATTGTTCTTTAATTCGGCCGCCAGTTTGAAATAGTCAGCCTGCAATTGTGCCTGGTTGGCAATCATGGTCTTGAACATTTCCTCAATAGTCGGTGATGGTGGTGGAGGAGGGGCATTGTGATTTCTAAACTGATTCTGATAGCCTTGTTGCCCTCCTTGGTTTCTGTGCATACCCTGCCCTGAACCCTGGCCTTGTTGATTGTTGCTACCCCACGAAAAATTTGGATGATTCCTCCAATTCGAGTTGTAGCCACCACCAAACTGCTGTTGATTCCTCTGTGCATTGCCCACAAAGTTGACAGAATCAGGATTTGCACCACAGCATTCAGCTGAATGCTCACTACTACCACACACTTCACACCACATCTGTTGGACTGCATTAACTGAGGATGACGGCTGGTTCAAATTCATATTGTTGAAGTGAGTGTTTAACTGATTTTGCAAAGCAGCTATCTGTGCAGCGATAGCTGTGAATCCATCCACTTCAAGCACTCCCGCTGCTTTCCTTGCTCCACCTCTTGAAGAATCTGCATTCCATTCCGGATTGCCTTGTGAAATTTGGTAGAGCAAAGTGTACAGCTCCTCATAAGTCTTCTCTAGCGCTTGCCCTCCAGCTGCTGAGTCTAACAAAATTTTAGTGTGGGGTTCCAAACCCTCAATAAAAGTGTGGACCAACACCTCATTTGACTGATGATGATGAGGACAGTCCCGCAACATGGACTTGAATCTTTCCCAGGCTTGATAAAGATTTTCTCCTTCACTCTGTTTAAAACTTAGAATCTGACTTCTAAGTTTAGCTGTTTTACCTGAAGGGAAAAATCTGATCAAGAACTTCTTTGCAAGATCATCCCACGTTGATATAGAGCTGGGTATTTCAGCTTTTAACCACCTCTTGGCTTCACCAAGTAAGGAAAATGGAAATAAGGTGAGCCGAACATAATCAGGTGACACTCCAGCGGGGATGTAAGTGTCACTTATCTCCAAAAAGTTCTGGAGATGTTGTTGCGGATCTTCGTGAGGGAGACCGGTAAACTGCCCGCTAGTGTGCAAAAGTTGCACCATATTTTGCTTTAACTCAAATCTCCCCCCAGGCTCTGGTTTGCGGATGCTGGAATGTACATTATTAGCGTGTGGGATTGCCACCTCGCGAAACGGCCTGGCTGCTACTTCCTCGGGCCCTAACACTGCCCGCACAACTGGTGGATTGGGTTGCTCCATCATAGACTGTTTGAGCAACTGCAACTTCTTCCGAAGAGCTTCTCTACGTTGACTATGCAATTCACGTTCTGGCTCTAAGTAAGATTCCACCAGCTCTTTGTCCCTTGCCAGTGTTCACAAAAATAAAAATCTGCAAAATACAGGCTAAGACCAAGTTGTTAACACTTAAGAAGATAAAAATACAAATACAGTAAATTTACACTAAACAAAATTTTACAAATCGCCTAGCCTCCCCGGCAACGGCGCCAAAAACTTGTTCGCGCTCTGCTGCTCGGTATATATTATACACCGACACGCAAGTGTACGTGGTCAAACAAGTAATAAAGTGGCTAAGTAGCCAAGTATCGATCCAAGGAGGCTGCTCTAGATATGCAAAACTGCCTAGTTTACTATATCTCTATTCTATTTCTAACTATGTTAACAACAATCTAACCAAGATTTGAGTAAGTTTTGTTTCTAAACTAATTATCTACTAAAATTAATAACTACTATTTACGTTGAGTTTAGACAATGGATATGCACATGCCAAGGTTAAGAACGAGTAATGAACTTGATAATCATGATAATTTGGTCATCTTCTTCTTCATATTGCTAGCCAAGAACGTTTGCCTAGAAATTAAAACTTCCGTATTTAATTTCACTTTAGCTTCATAAACCATTCGTCTACATTTCTGTGATTAAATGCAATTTATGACCTAACACTACAATTCCGGTTCCTAAATTGACTAATACGGCTTTCGAGTATATTTCTATCAAGAAAGCACATCAAAACCCAATTTTCCCAAATCAAGTTAAGAACAATACCCTATTAATTCACAACTTTCCAATTTCATGCTCTCTCGAGTGAAATTGGACTTTTTAGATATACATTAATGGTGGCCAATCAAGAATGTAATAAGCACAAGAATTAATAGAACAACATGCAAGAATAAGAAGAAACCATATCAATTATTACCAACATTCATTTCACAAGTTCAAAACCTCAGCAAGAGAGGAATTAACCACTCATTCTTGGATTAATCATCCTAGAATGAGTGTGAATCATGCATACAATTGAAGGAAAGAAGAAGGGAAGAGAAGAAAACTCTTATCTTTTCTATTCTTCAACTGCCACAAAACCACGTTCCTGCTCCCACTTCTGAACTCAGGCTAAAAAACTAAAACTAAAAAAAAAACTCTTAAAAATAACCTAAGTGTGCTATTTATACTACTGGGAAATTTTTCCCGGAATAACAAGCAACGTGTCATGGAGGCCAACGCGAAGCACTGCCTCCGTGACACGGCGTGGACGCGGACCCTCTCTGGAAATTTCATGGTCCGGATAATTAGCCTCAACGTGGCACGGAGGCCATCGCGGAGGCCTGTCTCCGTGCCACGGAGCTAACGCGCAGGCACACTGGAAATCGCCACTTTTATTTCTGCCCAGGCAGTGTGCTACCGCGATGGCAGCGTGGCACGGCACCATCGCGGAGCCACTGCAAAATATGCCATCCGAGGTCTTTTCCACGCTCGCATCCAAGTCCAACTCCGACATAGTTCCAACACGCATTTTAGCTCTTAAAAATCACATTATCCTTCAAAACAAATGCTAATCATGTTGGTTAGTATAAATTCGCATTTTATTACCAAATACATGATATTATATACACTTTGCACAACAAACAAGGTAAAAATGATACGTTTGAGTATCACTTGGGCATATAAATCTGCCCAAGATCACTTACCCCACACTTAAATCCTTGTTCGTCCTCGAACAACACATACACAACTCATGCAAATTACATCCCAACCTTCGTCACTATGGTGCAACATTTTACGCTACAGTCATACCGATTATTCAATTCTTGCAAATCATCAAGAAAACATGCTTGGTCGTACAAGACAATGACCTTAATACATCGAGGCTTCCTAAACTTTTAAGAATTGATTCTTGATATCGTCAAACTCATGCAAATCAACTAATCAAGAAATCCGACACGAAAATCAATCTTTCATCAAGCATGTACCCTCACAACTCGAGAGAAACTTCCCCTTTTATGTTCGTGCAGCACACAAACATGCAAGTAGGGGCATATAAAAATTAATTTCACTCTCTCTCCCAAAAGAATTCACATGCATCATGTCATGACCCATAGGCTTGCCCTTAGTGTATTACTCCACTAATATAAAGAAATGCAATGTAGGATCAAATAGGACTTTTAATGGGTTGTAACTGGGCTATGGATCTAGTATATATATATTGGATTATCCAAAAATAGTCGCTACCATCCTTAAGCGCCTTTTCAACTCATTCCCATCGACTCATGGACATTGTTCCTCTCTTTTCTCTTTTTCTCCCATTCATGCTGGTTTACTTTCAGACAGCCCATTTCATCAGGCACACTTGACACAAAACAGAGGGTTTTCATGTACCCTCACTATCATTTAATTACAACTAGTGCCTCTTCAACATCATCTTTTCTTTCCTCACTTTGCTTTTCTTTTCTTTTCACTCTTTTCACTCTTTAACACTTTGGGAGACATTTTCTGTTCTTTGTAAGCGCTTAAGAGCTTCTTATAGACTTTATGGCTAATGAAAAGAAGGAATAAAGCTTAGTTCATACAATTCTGGACAAAAGAAAGAAATCGACTAAAGGCTCAACGGGCTGACTAGGGTATACAAGATATAAAAAGGTAGAATTTGACAAGAAAAAAATGGAAACTAACGGTTAAAACAAAGAAATGCCTACATCCTTTCCGACACTACACCTCCTTCATTTCATTTTGTATACACGCCAGGCAAGTTCTAGACAATTCACAATGACATGGAATAGCAAAACCTCACTCACACTTCATGCACATGCTCGAATCAAGATGCATTCACAGACTCTTTAATTAGTCAATTACATGAATTCAAGATTAAGCCTTAATCATAATGAACCAAATTCTATAGCCTAGGTAACTCAACATATTTACAAAATTGCATGCTTTCAAACGAATCATTTTCACATTTTGAACATCAATTACAACACGCAACGAAATTTTAGCAACCATAAGCAACTATAGTTTATTGATGCAATCCACCAAAGAAACTAAAAACAAAGCATCTACTCCTATCGACTACATTTCCCTTAAGACGGTCATCATTCATCCATCATAGGGAACGGTCACCAACTATGACATAGGTTCAATGGGACTATTCTCGGTAAAAGAACCGAAAACAAACTCCGAGAAACCCAAAAATATAACTTCAAAATTTTTGCAACACATCGATCATTTCGATAGAAAATATTTACAAAATATTTTGATAAGTGCAAAATCTTTTCGCAAAAATTTTGAAAAATATCGATCATATCGATAAAGGAAAAAAAAAATATTTACAAAATTTACAAAATATTTATGAAGGCAACCATAACTTTCAAAAACACACATCATTAGCCACAAACAAATATATACACATAAATCACAAATCAGTTCACAACAACAGGGAAAGCACAGACATACATAAACGTCAAGGAAAAATTATACAGCAAATTTAGAGCCTATGACTTAGCACCTAACTACTCCCCACCCCACACTTAAATCAAACACTGTCCCCAGTGTTCACAACAATACAAAGCACAACATATGGGTGGTGGAACTCCCTGCTCAGTCGAAATATTCGACTTCCTCATCCGGTGCTGCGGCCTCGTCGCCCATATTTGAATCAGCTCCATCGTCGTCATCGGACTCCACATCAGAGTCCTCAGGACGTGTCTCCTCATCAGTAGGGACGTCGTCATCAGTCGGCTCCACAAAGGCTGGCCCCACCTTGCATAAAGCTCTGGCGTTCTCGCCAAAGGGGTAGTCCAGATCCAACTGCCATAATTCATCCTCGGTGGCTGGTCTCCCACCTATCCGTAGCTGCAGCATCTGCATGCCGAACATACGGGCCATATACTGGTCGTCACGAGCATGTCGCTCGCCCAGAGTCAGCACAGGTCCGTGTGTAGTGTCGGGGGCCTTGGTCTTTGTCACATCGAGGGCCCTCCGCTCCAACTGCGGAATGTAATCCAAGGCTTCTTCCTCAACGTCGAGGCCTCGGAGGAAGGTGGTGATGAGTCCGCCAAACCCGTATCTGTGGCCCAGGTGTACTCTGGCTCTCTTCATGGCGGATATTATGACCGCCCCCACATTAATCTCAAGCCCTTTCATAAGGGCATACACCAAGCAGACACGGTCCCGGGTCACGTCTGTCATATGAACTCCCGGGATCAAACACGAACATACAATTTTTAGCCAGATTCTGGCCTCCCTGTTCATCTGCGAATAAGGCAGAGTCTGGTGGTAACCCCTCTCTTTGTGTCTACTCCATCGGGCTGTGGATCGAGCCCCACACAACGTATGTCTGATGTCGGCGTACGGTGGGGTGATGTTTAGCTGGCGGAGGACGTGGGCGTCTGTGTCCCGCTCTCCCACGATGGCATTAAACTGCTGGGGTTCCAGAGTGACAATCTGCCCTCTGATTTTAATAGTATGGCTCCTGATGGCCGGGTTCCAGTTGGCGTAGAATTCCCGGACCAAGTGAAGGTTGCACTCCTTGGGCTCCTGAAAGATAAAGCTGAGCCCAGCTGCCTCAATCCTCTGTACGATGCGAGGGAACTCCTGTGCAAGTGGTTCCCTTGCAATATGTTCCTCCGGGAAGTATTTGTTCTCCTTATGCTTCGCGTACCACTTCTTCCCTTCCTCGGTAACCCATCGTGTTCTGTATTGGCGGTGTTGACCGCGTGGAACAGCAGGTGCAGCTGGGACAGCCATGCCCAGTCTCATTCTCTTTCTGCCGGTGCCTGAGGTTGAAGCACCCTTGCCTTTATCTTGTCGGCTGGCCATTGTACCTGTCAATTTACACAAACAAGCAAAACGTTAAGCTAAAAACTTGTTAGCTTCGGCTAAGGTCGGGTTAAACAAAATTTACCCCACACTTAGTCTTTAACAATATTTACAACATTTTAGCAAGGATAGCTCTATTTACACCCCAAACACAATCAACTATAAACATATTGCTTAGTGCGTTCACAGAAATTCGACAGCATAACGGCTAGCGAACTACTCAGACTTCATACAGCTAACCCAATCCTACTATCGACAGCTATTCACCCATAGCACTTAGCAACAATAACAACAACAAAATAGAAACAACAATACAAATATTTTATATACAACTAATCTAAGCAATTCAACCAATTCACATATTACGCAATTTCCCACAAAAATTCGAGAATTAGTCGTCTTTCAACAATTATACAATATTTACCACAACTTATCTCAAATAATAAACACACCCCGACATCAATTTCGTCAAACTATCAAGTTACCCAAGTTAAAATTCAACAACCCCAAGCCCTACAATACAATTCGACAATCAAAATTGAATTATTCAATCAATCGATAAGTTCAAACGTCAACTACAACAATCCGAACATAATCAATCACAAAATAATTCACGTCATGTTTAATTTCTACCTAGGGTGATATATCTCACCTCACATGCTCAAAATTGACAAAAATCGCCAAAAATTTGAGATAGACGATGAAAACATACCTTGGAATTGAAGAATCGACGAAAACTTGACATTTTCCTTGCCTATTAACGTGGCACGGAGCTTGGGGGTAGGGGAATGGGTGTTTGGTCGCGGAGGGAAGAGGGAATGGGGAAAATAGGGGCGAAATCGGGGGTTTTTATTAAGAAAACACGCGGGTCACCCAGAAACCCAGTGTGACCCGGCACTGGATAAAGGCAACGTGTCACGGAGGGTAACGCGGAGCCCCTCCTCCGTGACACGGAGCCAACGCGTTGGCTTATTGGAATTTTGAAAAATCCAAATTTGCCTTCAACGTGTCACGGAGGCCAACGCGGAGCATTGCCTCCGTGACACGGCGCCAACGCGCCAGTGCTCTGTTTCACCATCAAATTTTATTTTTCATACCTCGCCTCGTTTCCTCGATTCCAAGTATTTTTCCTCCAGTATACCTGAAAATCACCTCACTAAACAAAAATTGGTTAAATTAATAAATTTCCTACTAAAAATAAAATAAAAAAATTACTAAATTACTAAATAAAAAATTACTAAATAAAATGCAAATCTAAGCCTAGTCACGAAAAAGAAAAGAAAATAAAATAAAAGAAAAACTTTACACTAAAGAAAGAAAAAAATATTTTTCACGGGTTGCCTCCCGTGCAGCGCCTGGTTTAACGTCGCGGCTCGACAGCCTTTATGCTCACGTGTCTACTAGGGAGATGGACGATTTGTCCCTATCTTGGTCATCTCCCCAGTAGTTCTCAACCTTATCAGGTGGCCTACCTAGTAGCTCTCGTGAATCACTCAATCCATTCGCATTCCCATGATCAATCACGTTGATCACCGAGAGTTCCTTATAGACAGTCGGGAGCTTAGGTGCCTTGTACACGTCGAACACCTCAACCTTGTCGTGTGCTCGCATTGTGAGTTGACCCACAGCTACATCGATCAATGCCTTTCAGGTTGCCAAAAAGGGTCGTCCCAAAATAAATGGGACTTCCGCATCTGGTTCAAAATCCAGAACAATGAAATCTACCGGAAAAATGAGGGAGCCTACCTGCACTAGCACATCCTCAACAATGCCATCCGGCTTAGCTAAAGACTTGTCTGCTAGCTGCAAGAACACTGTTGTAGGTCTAGGACTCCCTAGTCCTAACTTTCTGAATACCGAAGATGGCATCAGATTTATACTTGCCCCCAAGTCGCATAACCCACGAGCTCGGATACTTTACCCAATCGTCAGCTGGATAGTAAAACTTCCAGGATCCTTCAGTTTAGTGGGCAACCTGTTCTGAATATGGGATGTGCATTCCTCCGTTAAAGCCACCATGGCATACTCAGTCAAGTGACTTTTGTTGGCGACGATGTCTTTGATATACTTCGCATATTTTGGCACACCCTGCAAGACATCAACAAGAGGTAAGTTAACATGTACCTGTTTAAGTACCTCCATGAATTTCTGGAAACACGCCTCCTCCTTGTGTTTCTTAAGTCATTGAGGGAACGGGGGTGGAGGCCTTGCTGGTTCAGCTTCTTTGGTCTTCCCCGTATCTGAGGTTTGTTCTCCCTCAACATCTGCTGCTCCTGACTTCTGAGGCGGTCTTTCCAGTTCCACCTCCTTTAATTGTAAACCACTCCTCGTAGTCACTGCATTCACCTGCTTAGGATTGGGATCCGTGTCACTAGGTAGTCCTCCCCTTGGTCTAGTATTTTGGGCACTAGCAAATTGCCCAAACTGATATTCAAGAGCCTTGGTTGCCAATTGATTGTTCTTTACTTCGGCTGCCAATTTGACATAGTCTGCCTGCAATTGTGCCTGGTTGGCAATCATAGTCTTGAACATTTCCTCAATAATCGGTGATGGTGGTGGAGGAGGGGCATTGTGATTTTTGAACTGATTCTGATAGCCTTGTTGCCCTCCTTGGTTTCTGTGCATACCCTGCCCTGAACCTTGGCCTTGTTGATTGTTGCTACCCCACGAAACATTCGGATGATTCCTCCAATTCGAGTTGTAGCCACCACCAAACTGCTGTTGATTCCTCTGTGCATTCCCCACAAAGTTGACAGAATCAGGATTTGCACCACAGCATTCAGCTGAATGCTCACTACTACCACACACTTCACACCACATCTGTTGGACTGCATTGACTGAGGCTGAAGGCTGGTTCAAATTCATATTGCTAAAGTGAGTGTTTAACTGATTTTGCAAAGTAGCTATCTGTGCAGCGATAGCTGTGAATCCATCCACTTCAAGCACTCCCGCTGTTTTCCTTGCTCCACCTCTTGAAGAATTTGCATTCCATTCCGGATTGCCTTGTGAAATTCGGTTGAGCAAAGTGTACAGCTCCTCATAAGTCTTCTCCAGCGCTTGCCCTCCAGCTGCTGAGTCTAACAAAATTTTAGTGTGGGGTTCCAAACCCTCAATAAAAGTGTGTACCAACACCTCATTTGACTGATGATGATGAGGAAAGTCCCGCAACATGGACTTGAATCTTTCCCAGGCTTGATATTGATTTTCTCCTTCCCTCTGTTTAAAACTTAGAATCTGACTTCTCAGTTTAGCTGTTTTACCTGAAGGGAAAAATCTGATCAAAAACTTCCTTGCAAGATCATCCCACGTTGATATAGAGTTGGGTGGTTCAGCTTTTAACCACCTCTTGGCTTCACCAAGTAAGGAAAATGGAAATAAGGTGAGCCGAACATAATCAGGTGACACTCCAGCGGGTATGTAAGTGTCACTTATCTCCAAAAAGTTCTGGAGATGTTGTTGCGGATCTTCATGAGGGAGACCGGTAAACAGCCCACTAGTGTGCAAAAGTTGCACCATATTTTGCTTTAACTCAAATCTCCCTCCAGGCTCTGGTTTGTGGATGCTGGAATGTACATTATTAGCGTGTGGGATTGCCACCTCGCGAACCGACCTGGCTGCTACTTCCTCGGGCACTAACACTGCACGCACAACTGGTAGATTTGGTTGCTCCATCATAGACTGTTTAAGCAACTGCAGCTTCTTCCGAAGAGCTTCTCTACGTTGACTATGCAATTCATGTTCTGGCTCTAAGTAAGATTCCACCAGCTCCTTGTCCCTTGCCAGTGTTCACAGAAATAAAAATCTGCAAAATACAGGCTAAGACCAAGTTGTTAACACTTAAGAAAATAAAAATACAAATACAGTAAATTTACACTAAACAAAATTTTACAAATCGCCTAGCCTCCCCGGCAACGGCGCCAAAAACTTGCTCGGTGCTGATTCAGTTAGTATTAAATATTATCAACCGACACGCAAGTGCACGTGGTCAAACAAGTAATAAAGTGGCTAAGTAGCCAAGTATCAATCCAAGGAGGCTGCTCTAGATATGTAAAACTGCCTAGTTTACTATATCTCTATTCTATTCCTAACTATGTTAACAACAATCCAACCAAAAGTTGAGTGAGTTTTTTTTTCTAAACTATTTATATACTAAAATTAATAACAACTATTTACTTTTGAATTTAGACAATGGATATGCACATGCCAAGGTTAAGAACGAGTAATGCACTTGATAATCATGATAATTTGGTCATCCTCTTCTTCATGTTGCTAGCCAAGAACGTTTGCCTAGAAATTAAAACTTTCGTATTTAATTTCACTTTAGAATCATAAACCATCCGTCTACATTTCTGTGATCAAATGCAATTTATGACCTAGCACTACAATTCCGGTTCCTAAATTGACTAATACGGCTTTCAAGTATATTTCTATCAAGAAAGCACATCAAAACCCAATTTTCCCAAATCAAGTTAAGAACAATACCCTATTAATTCACAACTTTCCAATTTCGTGCTCTCTCGAGTGAAATTGGACTTTTTAGATATACATTAATGGTGGCCAATCAATAATGTAGTAAGCACAAGAATTAATAGAACAACATGCAAGAAGAAGAAGAAACCATATCAATTATCACCAAAATTCATTACACAAGTTCAAAACCTCAGCAAAGAAGGGAATTAGCCACTCATTCTTGGATTAATCATCCTAAAATGAGTGTAAATCATGCATACAATTGAAGGAAAGAAGACAGGAAGAGGAGAAAACTCTTAGCTTTTCGATTCTTCAACTGCCACAAACCCACGTTCCTGCTCTCCACTTCTGAACTCAGTCTAAAAACTAAAAACCAAAAACTTTTTTAAAAATAAACCTAAGTGTGCTATTTATACTAGTGGGAAATTTTTCCCGGAATAACAAGCAACGTGTCACGGAGGCCAACGCGGAGCACTGACTCCGTGACACGGCGTGGACGCGGACCCTCTCTGGAAATTGCAGGGTCCGGATAATTGGCCTCAACGTGGCACGGAGGCCATCGCGGAGGCCTATCTCCGTGCCACGGAACGGACGCGCAGGCACACTGGAAATTGCGTAATTAATTCCTGCCCAGGCAGTGTGCTACCGCGATGGCAGCGTGGCATGGCTCCATCGCGGAGCCAGTGTAAAATGTGCCATCCAAGGTCTTTTCCACGCTCGCATCCAAGTCCAACTCTGAAATAGTTCCAACACGCATTTTAGCTCCTAAAAATCACATTATCCTGCAAAACAAATGCTAATCATGTTGGTTAGTATAAATTCGCATTTTATTACCAAATACATGATATTATATACACATTGCACAACAAACAAGGTAAAAATGATACGTTTGAGTATCACTTGGGCATATAAATCTGCCCAAGATCAGTTTAGTGCACACAGGTTCCCTGAACAATGTTCTGCTATAGGTTATTAGACCTAATGGGTCCCAGATAGTGATCACATAGTTCAGCCATTATACCTTCGAAATGTACCATACGCTATATTCGATAGGGTGTATATATCGAACTCCATATCTAGCTCATTTGGTTATATGTCGGTTAATAGGCTCTCCAATAGTTCAGTATGGTATAGTCTCAAATTTCCAAGTATGTGCACGACCCTTAATCAGTTTTACTAGCTTTACAATATTTTCAGACATCCAGCTATTTATGGCCTTATATTTTCAAACAGGGTCATTGTATATTATTTCAGCATTTTCTTACAGTTTCATTATCTGTCAAGGCCCAAACATAGGCTCGGATCGAGACACGGGACAAGGAACCCTAAGAGGATCCAAGTCGACCCAAGGCATGAACATGGCATCTAATTCAACATAATCAAGTGGAATTATAACATATATTACATAGTGGAAGTCTGAAAATCTGACAACATGAATATCTAAATACATACACAAGTCTGAAGAAGAAAAACAAGGTATGTCTGAAAAGCCTATACTACGGATGAGTTGATGGGACAAGACCCCAACTAAATCACTAAAGTCTAAAACTAAAAATATTGAAAACACAACTAAAAAGAAAGGCCCTAGAAAGATGAGGATTCACCAACTCTAGCTGGAAAGTGCTAACACTGAGGATCTGGCTAACGGCGGGACTGAGCCTGAATATCCAAGACTGTATCATGAAACGATAAAGCATAGAGTATGTGATCAGTATGTAAAATGTATCGAGTATGTAAAGTAAGTATAATCACTAAGTAAGTAAAACAAAGATAATGCATATCATAAAACATTTCATCATAAGAGTCTGGGAGTAGGTCTTGCATGCTATTATTTGAAAACATGATTCAACATAACTGAATTTCATAACTGAATCGAATGTCCCAAAGCTGAAAACTAATGATCATAAGTAAAACTGAACATTGGGTCAAACGTAATGAAAACATAATAACATGACAGATGAACATGCATAACTGAAATCATGAGGAACAATGGGAGACTCATCATATAACCGACATTACCATGATAGAGTTTACGTGGTCCCAACTATTAGACTCAAGTGGGCAGAGCCGTCCAAAGCCTTGCCAGGGCTAGGGATGATATCATGATATGGATATCAAGATCGAGGCCCCTTGGGGGAAGGGGAAACTCACAAGGGAGGTTCCAAAATGTATATGTAATCCTATCTTGGCGCGTAGTTCTAAGGCACAAGGTTGATTGACCCTTAGCCTAGTCAATGCTAGACTGTACTCCCAAAAACATGCATGTGCTCTCCATTGTTTTTCAGTGAAGTTGAACCATCATCTGGTGACGAAGCTAAATTGCAATAATACATAACATGTGGAGCCTTGGGCTCAAACCATACCACAAGCTAAAAATAGTGGAAGTCTAGACTGCAAAACCAAGTGGTAAGCTAATAACGTGAAATTTCGATAAATCATGAAACATACTTGATTGTATGGGCTTGCCCAATATTTAAACATGCTTGAAATAGACTTTGATTATTCAAAACATGAATGTAGACATGGGTAGTTCACACTCATAAATTCTTCATATACATCTCATCAAAATTTTAAACATAGATCATAATCTAAACCTTTCATGAATTCTTTTATGTTGGGCATCAAAATTTATAAAACTTGAAAACATAACTTGTAATTGAAGTTTTTGTAACATATGTCGATAAATGAAAATTAAACATCTGAATCATATATAGATCATACCCATGATCAATACTTAGAGAATCTACATGTAGGGTTAAAACCCCATAGATTCATCAACCATAATATTCCATGAAATTAAAGAGGGATAGGGCATGGGTGTGGATGAATACACCCATTCATAATCCCACATACCTAGAAGAATCTGATTATACAACCCTCTTGAATGCCCAAAGGAAATTTGGAGAAGAACGTCATGAATCTAAGCTTGATCACCATTTACAACCTTTAGGTTTGCATGCATGGAAGATAATAGGCTTAGAATGAGCTTAACCCTCTTAAAGCACTCTTTTTTGAGATTAAAACGACGTAGTATAGGCCTTAGGAACTTAGTAATTACATAAAATCCCTTAATAAATTCACAGGAAAATGCACATTTCCAGTCCCCAAGAGGGACTGCACGACTCGTGCCCAACACCACGACTCGTGGTCTCAAATTGTAGCCTGCAATGGTATACCTCCACTCCATTGGTCACCAAGAGGGACACCATGGCTCATGGTGTATCCTACAACTCGTAGTGACCAATTGTTTGGATCACTCCTAGAAATCTTCAACCTTTAAGCCAACCACTAACCACGACCCGCTTGACGACTCGTGGTGATGAACATGACCCGTGGTCTCACCCATGGTCAACCACAAACCTAAAATTCCAACTAAGTTCATCCTCCTCCCCACGAGTCACTTAACGACTCATGGTGCACCTTACAGGTCACTGGATGACTCATCCTGTGACCTACGGTTGAAAATCCTGTCTTCTCCGTTTTAACCTTTGGGTCTGATCTAAGGGCTTTTGAGGTATTACAATATCTCCCCCTTGGGAACATTCATTCTCGAATGTGGGAACTCATACTGAAAAGTTGAGAAATGGATTCATTTTACTTGAATGCTAAATATTTAAGCAGGAAACTGACGGAGTGACAAACTCCAAGTTGAACTACATGAGTGAACTGAATTAAGAATCACAAATACATACATTGGCATGAAAGTAACTGGGGTACATGAACTGAACATGAAACTAAATAGAGTACTAGGGAGGAACCTGGTACCTCAATTTAGAACTGTGCCGGAAGGGAATAGATGCAGGTATTTAGCCATCATATCTGCTTCGACTTCCCACATAGCTCCCTCAAAATGTTGGTTCCTCCACAAAACCTTTATTTAGGCTACTTATTTGTTTCTTAGCTTTCGAACTTGACGATCCAGTATTTCCACTGGAACCTCTTCATAACTAAGGCTATCCTTCTTACCTACACTCTCCACCAGAACAACCAGAGTTGGATCACCAAGACACTTCTCTAAGAGCGATAGATAGAAGACAGGATGAACTGAAGTAAATTCTGAGGGCAACTCTAATTCATAGGCCACCTTTCCCACACGTCCAACAATCCGGTACGGGCCAACATAATGGGGACTAAGTTTCCCCTTCTTTTTGACCTCACCACTGCCTTCAGGGCATATACCTTCAAAAACACCCAAGCATTAACTTCAAACTCAAGTTCTCTCCTCCTCACATTTGTATGGGACTTTTGATGACTCTGAACTGTTTTCAACCTTTCTCTTATATACTAAAATTTCTACAAAGCTTCATGAATTGAATCTGGTCCTATCAACATAGCCTCACTGACCTCAAACCAACCAATGGGTGATCTACACCTCCGCCTATAAGGAGCCTCAAATGGAGCCATCTGAATACTGGAATGGTAGTTGTTGCTTTTTGCAAACTCATTGAGAGGTAAATGATCATCCCAACTTCCCCTGAAATCAATCATACATGCTCTCAATATATCCTCAAGAGTCTGAATGGTTCGCTCAACCTGACCATCTGTTTGTGGATGAAATGTTGTGCGAAGCTTGACATAAGTACTAGCTCCCTTATGAAATGATCTCCAAAACTGGGAGGTAAACTAAGTACCTCTATTTATTATAATGGACAAGGGCATCCCATGCAACCGAACTAACTCCGAAATGTACAATTTGGCATAATCCTCCTGTTACACCCCATAAAATATTATCCGTTAGTAGGCGTACATGTGATTTATGAAGAGTAAGGAGAGCTTGAAGCTTGTGTAAAGAGCCTCAGAAACAAGGTTGGACGAGGCTAGGCCGTGAAGGGCCAGTGTGACGCACCGGCCGGCAGTGCACTAGCCAACGAGGCGCGACGCAGCACTAGGTTGGCACGATGGCCGGCGCGAGGCGCCCCCAGTCCACCATCTATGTGTGTATATATATATATATAGGTCCTTTTCTCATTTTAATTCATTTCCCATATATTCCCTTGGCCAGAGAAGAAGTAAACCGCAATTTTCACTACATGTTTGTCCAATTACAGTATCAAACACCGTCCAAATGCAAATTAACTTTAGGTAACAAGGCCTAAGCCTAAGAGAAGCATTACTACATAGTTATTTCTCAAAAATTCGCTCGGCAAATTGGAACTCCACCGAGTAAAAGTCCTCAAATTACTCCAAAATTAAATCCTAAACGGCCACAGGCATTAGGTAAGCACTTCTCCCTTCTGAACTCTCAGGAAATTATAGGTTTTCGGTCGAGTTATTTGAAGTTGAATTATAGTTGCTATTTTTATTAAAAGTTATCATTATTTACTGAATTCAGTATTGAAATTATCTCTATTCTCTCAGTATTAGGGTTGCAGTTGGATATAACTATCGATACAAGTTGAAACTCACCAGTTAAATGCAAGTCGACACTTAAGGTATGTAAGACTATCCTTTTCGACAAGTTATGTTCATCGTAAAGTTAGTACGACTTTTGTATTTACATTATTTCATAGTAAACCTATTGTGGCCAGCTGTTATAAGTTGAATTGAGACAATAGTGATGATATAGTAATTGTCGTCAGAGTTAATCCTAGACAACTTGATTGTTGTATATGATATTGGGGGTTTGGATGTTGTTTCTTACAGGGTTATGCTCACAGGAGTGATGTGTTATGAGTTTACAGCACTTTCAATGCTCAAAACTAAGAAAATAGCGTGGACTTAGGTGTGTTTATATGGATATAAAGCACTTTTTCTTTGGTTACAGGACAAATAGGTGTTGGAGCATGAATGTGTAAAAGATACCTTCTGAAAGTGCATAAAATGGGCTAAAGTCACAAGTCTCAGTATGAGCAGTAGGTTGATGCTACAAGCCGTACTGAAGATTGTGAAAAGTTTCAGATGGCTATGTTATGAAGAGTGTATCCTATGACTCTCAGTAAGAGTCGTACAATGCTTTTACGAGCCATAGCATTAAGTCGTGGAAATATTTAGAAGAATTTCACAAGAGGCTGACTCCTGACAAGGATAGACTGTACGAGTCGTGGCGTCAAGGTACGAGTCGTACCATCACACTCGTGACAAACTTCAGGAAATTTGAGAATTCCTAGAGTCAAGCCACGAAAGAAATATACAACTCATAGAAAGAATGTACGAGTCATACCAAGGCCAATCACATAGCCAAATTTCAGCAAGCCAAGGACACACAGGTAGAAGGTATGACCCGTGCAACCTGCTATGGGTCATAGGTCTGTTGTGGCTCAGGCGGCACCAGTTATTGAAATTTACCCAATTAGCTTAGGAAAAGGATTCTTATGTCTATATAAATACTTTTTATGTTTTATTTTAAAGAGAAGTAGTTAGATGACATGAGAGAACTTTAGAGAACATTGAGACAACATAGAATTGAGTTGATTGGCTTGTGATCAACCTTTTCTTGATTTCTTCTTGATATTTGTGAATTGTTATTGAATTATTTTTGATATAATCAAAGAAATTTTTCTCTCATCTACCATTGTAAGTATTGATTTATGTGTTTAATCATGAATTCATATCACAACCTTTCAATTATGAGAGGCTAAAACCTCAATAGTTAGGCTTGTGGGAACCATGGTGGATTTATGAGCTAGGGTTGCACAAAAGTTTTTCAAAACCAATGCAAAATGCTTGTATTTGTATTCTTTTCATGCTAGTCCTAGAGAGATGAGGACTCACCCACAACGAACGTGCTAACTTTGAACTCTAACTATGAACGAGGCTGAGCCTGCGAGTCGGGTCTTATATCATGAAACGATACAATGTAGAGTATGCGGTCAGTATGGGAATATACCGAGTATGCAAGGTAAGTAAAATTGCATAAATAAATAAAATCTTGAAGACATGCATAATGTATAACATAGACATTAAGAATCTAAGAGTAAGGCTTGCATGCATTCTTTTTGAAATCATGATATCACCATAACATAACATATCATCATTACTGAATCGATTGGCTCAAAGTTGAAATCTGATAGTAATGAGTAAAACTAAACATTGAGTCAAACCTGCTTTAGAACACATATAAATATAGATATCTCGTGAATGATAAATATTCATAACTGAAATCATGAGGAACAATGGGAGACTCATTTTTTCACCGACATACCACGATAGAGCTTATGTGGTCCCACTATCACCCAAGTGGGTAGAGCTGTCCAAAGCCTTACCAGGGCTAGGGACGATGCCATGATATTGATATCAAGCTTGTGGGCCAATAGGGTCGGGGATATCTCTCAATGGAGATTCCATAGTGATATATATAAGTATAAACCTACGTTGGCGCGTAGTTTTGAGTAATAGGGTGATCGACCCTTAGTCTACTCGGTACTAGACACTACTCCCAAAAACATGCATATGCTTTACATCGTTATTTAACAAAGATCAAAATCGTCTATTGACGAAGCTTAATCATCAAATACATCTCAAATATGAATTCATGCATATGAGAAGCTTCAACTCAAATCATACCATAAGCTGCAAGATAATTGGGAGTCTTCACTTCAAAACCATGTGGTAAGCTTAATTTGAGAAATCATAAATCATACTTTCAACATGTGGGCATTGCCTAAAGATTTATCATACTTGAAAATACTCGATTCATATAGAAAAGATGATTATAAACATGGGTATCTTGAAATTATGCTTTTCATCATAATATCTCATCATCATCATACATTCATCAAAAATCTCATCTTTCATGAACTTTTCGTCAATAGACTTTTAAATTCAGAGGACTAGAAACATGATTTTTAATTGAAAACATTATAAAATTTTCCTATGCTTCATAATTCAATGGTAGAAATATATTTAAATCATACCCATGTAAAGAATTAGGAAATTCATATATTGGGTTAAAACCCCATACATTAGACATAGAAATCTGATGATTTAGAGAGAGATTAGGCATGGGTGTGAAAGGAATCACCCATTCATAACCCTACATACCAGTTGGTAGCTGATTATTACACTTCTTTGATAGCCTAAGAATAAATTCAAGAGAAATTGAAGAATACTAAGGTTTATCACCCTCTCTCATGTTCTACCTTGCATGCGTGAAGGAATAAGGCCTAAAATGAACTTAACCTCTATAAAAGTCATCTTTCATAACTCAAAACGACGTACTTTAGGTCTTAGGATCTTTGGAATTATGAAAAAGCCCTTTTTAAATTCATAGAAGATAACTGCCAGATGGTCCCAACGAGGGACCCAACGACTCGTCCTCCATGGTCACGATTCATGGAATGATCCATAAAGTACATTGCTTCTCAAATCTTTTGGGCTCATAACGGAAGCCTCAATAACTCGTTACTTGGTAACCATAACTCGTCGTAACCATCCGTGATGTGCATTGCCTCTGATTCTTACCTTACTTCATCCTGCTGCTCATGAGCCTCACCACGAATTGTGGTGACTGACTATGAATCTTGCGGTCCTCCCATCAAGTATACTGTCTCTCTTCCTTCTCTTTTCTTACTCACCCACCCCACGACTGACCTAACGAGCCTTGGGGCCTGACCATGACTCGTGGTCATGTATGTGGGATCCCATTTCTCCAATTTTGGAACTCCTCACCTGGGCCTCCCCACGAGTCATATCACGACTCATGGGCTGCTCTCATGGGTCATCTCACGACCCGTCCTAATGTCTAGTGCCAGATTTTAACTTTTTTCCATTTCAACTCCCAGATTTGATCTTTGGGCCTCCAAGGTATAACAATATCTCCCCCTTTGTAATATTCGTCCTCAAATTTTGGAAAAATATACAGAAAAGCACAGAAATGCAATCATTACATTCAAATATTGATCATTCAAGCCAAAACTAACGAAATGACTACCTCCGATTCAAAGTACATAGCTGAACTAAATTCACGAATCATACATACATCCATATACATTAAAGAAACTTGGGCATATGAACTGAACATGAAAACAAAATAGGGTTTGAGAGTATAATTGATACCTCAAGCTAGAATTGAGCCGATAGAGAATAAATGTGGGTACATATCAATCATATCCGCTTCGGCTTCCCACGTAGCTCTCTCAACATGTTGATTCCTCCATAACACTTTAACTGAAGCTACTTCTTTGTTGCTTAGCCATCGAACCTGACGATCCAGTATTTTTACCGGAACCTCCTCATAACTGAGGTTGTTTTTCACACCAACACTGTCCACTGGAACATTTACAGTTGGATCACCCAAACACTTTTTTAAAAGTGATACATGAAAAATAGGATGCACAGAAGCTAATTTTGAGGGGAACTCCAATTCATAAGCCACCTTGCCAACACGCTTCACTATCCTGTACGGGCCAACATAGCGGGGACTAATTTCCCCTTCTTTTCGAATCTCATCACTCCCTTCATGGGAGACACCTTCAGAAATACCCAATCATCGGCTTCAAATTCTAATTCTCATCTTCTCATGTTGGAATAGGACTTATGGCGACTCTGAGCGACTTTTAGCCTATCTCTTATAAACTAAACCTTGTCCATAGCCTCATGAACCGATTCTGGTCCTATCATCACCGCTTTGCGAACCTCAAACCATCCAACGGGCGACCTACACCTCCGCCCATAAAGAGCCTCGAATGGTGCCATCTGAATACTAGAATGACAATTGTTATTGTATGCATACTCGATAAGAGGAAAATGCTCATCCCAACTACCTGTGATGTCGATCACGCATGCTCTCAACATGTCTTTGAGAGTCTAAATTGTCTGCTCCGCTTGACCATCCTTTTGCAGGTGAAATGTTGTGCTGAGCATAACCTAGTACCAAGTCCTTTTGAAATGACTTCCAAAACTGAGATTTGAATTGAGTACCTTTATCTGAAATAATGGATAAGGGCACTGATCTTGGGCAGATTTATATGCCCAACTGATATTCAAACGTATCATTTTTACCTTGTTTGTTGTGCAATGTGTATATAATATCATGTATTTGGTAATAAAATGCGAATTTATACTAACCAACATGATTAGCATTTGTTTTGCAGGATAATGTGATTTTTAAGAGCTAAAATGCGTGTTGGAACTATGTCGGAGTTGGACTTGGATGCGAGCGTGGAAAAGACCTGGGATGGCATATTTTACACTGGCTCCATGATGGTGTCGTGCCACGCTGTCATCGCGGTAGCACACTGCCTGGAGAGGAAATTAATTGGCAGATTCCAGTGAGACCTCGCGACAGCTCCGTGGCATGGAGACAGGCCTCCGCGGTGGCCTCCGTGCCACGTTGAGGCTAATTATCCGGACCATGCAATTTCCAGAGAGGGTCCGCGTCCACGCCGTGTCATGGAGGTAGTGCTCCGCGTTGGCCTCCGTGACACGTTGCTTGTTATTCCGGGAAATATTTCCCACTAGTATAAATAGCACACTTAGGTTATTTTTAAAGGAGAGTTTTTTAGTTTTAGTTTTTTTAGCCTGAGTTCAGAACTGGGAGCAGGAACGTGGTTTTGTGGCAGTTGAAGAATAGAAAAGATAAGAGTTTTCTTCTCTTCCCTTCTTCTTTCCTTCAATTGTATGCATGATTCACACTCATTCTAGGATGATTAATCCAGGAATGAGTGGCTAATTCCTTTCTTGCTGAGGTTTTGAACTTGTGTAATGAATGTTGGTACTAATTGATATGGTTTCTTCTTCTTCTTGCATGTTGTTCTATTAATTCTTGTGCTTATTACATTCTTGATTGGCCACCATTAATGTATATCTAAAAAGTCCAATTTCACTCGAGAGAGCATGAAATTGGAAAGTTGTGAATTAATAGGGTATTGTTCTTAACTTGATTTGGGAAAATTGGGTTTTGATGTGCTTTCTTGATAGAAATATACTTGAAAGCCATATTAGTCAATTTAGAAATCGGAATTGTAGTGTTAGGTCATAAATTGCATTTGATCACAGAAATGTAGATGAATGGTTTATGAATCTAAAGTGAAATTAAATACGGAAGTTTTAATTTCTAGGCAAACGTTCTTGGCTAGCAATATGAAAAAGAAGATGACCAAATTATCATGATTATGAAGCTCATTACTCGTTCTTAACCTTGGCATGTGCATATCCATTGTCTAAACTCAACGTAAATAGTAGTTATTAATTTTAGTAGATAATTAGTTTAGAAACAAAACTCACTCAAATCTTGGTTGGATTGTTGTTAACATAGTTAGAAATAGAATAGAGATATAGTAAACTAGGCAGTTTTGCATATCTAGAGCAACCTCCTTGGATCGATACTTGGCTACTTAGCCACTTTATTACTTGTTTGACCACGTACACTTGCGTGTCGGTGTATAATATATACCGAGCAGCAGAGCGCGAGCAAGTTTTTGGCGCCGTTGCCGGGGAGGCTAGGCGATTTGTAAAATTTTGTTTAGTGTAAATTTACTGTATTTGTATTTTTATTTTCTTAAGTGTTAACAACTTCGTCTTAGCCTGTATTTTGCAGATTTTTATTTCTGTGAACACTGGCAAGGGACAAGGAGCTGGTAGAATCTTACTTAGAGCCAGAACGTGAATTGCACAGTCAACGTAGAGAAGCTCTTCGGAAGAAGTTGCAGTTGCTCAAACAGTCTATGATGGAGCAACCCAATCCACCAGTTGTGCGGGCAGTGTTAGTGCCCGAGGAAGTAGCAGTCAGGCCGGTTCGCGAGGTGGTAATCCCACACGCTAATAATGTACATTCCAGCATCCGCAAACCAGAGCCTGGGGGGAGATTTGAGTTAAAGCAAAATATGGTGCAACTTTTGCTCACTAGCGGGCAGTTTACCGGTCTCCCTCACGAAGATCCGCAACAACATCTCCAGAACTTTTTGGAGATAAGTGACACTTACATCCCCGCTGGAGTGTCACCTGATTATGTTCGGCTCACCTTATTTCCATTTTCCTTACTTGGTGAAGCCAAGAGGTGGTTAAAAGCTGAACCACCCAACTCTATATCAACGTGGGATGATCTTGCAAAGAAGTTCTTGATCAGATTTTTCCCTTCAGGTAAAACAGCTAAACTTAGAAGTCAGATTCTAAGTTTTAAACAGAGGGAAGGAGAAAATCTTTATCAAGCCTGGGAAAGATTCAAGTCCATGTTGCGGGACTGTCCTCATCATCATCAGTCAAATGAGGTGTTGGTCCACACTTTTATTGAGGGTTTGGAACCCCACACTAAAATTTTGTTAGACTCAGCAGCTGGAGGGCAAGCGCTGGAGAAGACTTATGAGGAGCTGTACACTTTGCTCAACCGAATTTCACAAGGAAATCCGGAATGGAATGCAGATTCTTCAAGAGGTGGAGCAAGGAAAGCAGCGGGAGTGCTTGAAGTGGATGGATTCACAGCTATCGCTGCTCAGATAGCTGCTTTGCAAAATCAGTTAAACACTCACTTCAGCAATATGAATTTGAACCAGCCGTCAGCCTCAGTCAATTCAGTCCAACAGATGTGGTGTGAAGTGTGTGGTAGTAGTGAGCATTCAGCCGAATGCTGTGGTGAAAATCCTGATTCTGTCAACTTTGTGGGCAATGCACAGAGGAATCAACAGCAGTTTGGTGGTGGCTACAACTCGAATTGGAGGAATCATCCAAATTTTTCGTGGGGTAGCAACAATCAACAAGGCTAGGGTTCAGGGCAGGGTATGCACAGAAACCAAGGAGGGCAACAAGGCTATCAGAATCAGTTCAGAAATCACAATGCCCCTCCTCCACCACCATCACCAACTATTGAGGAAATGTTCAAGACCATGATTGCCAACCAGGCACAATTGCAGGCTGACTATGTCAAACTGGCGGCCGAAGTAAAGAACAATCAATTGGAAATCAAGGCTCTTGAATATCAGTTTGGGCAATTTGCTAGTGCCCAAAATACTAGACCAAGGGGAGGACTACCTAGCGACACGGATCCCAATCCTAAGCAGGTAAATGCAGTGACCACGAGGAGTGGTTTACAATTAAAGGAGGTGGAACCGGAAAGACCGCCTCAGAAGTCAGGAGCAGCAGATGTTGAGGGAGAACAAACCTCAGATACGGGGAAGACCAAAGAAGCTGAACCAACAAGGCCTCCACCCCCGTTCCCTCAATGACTTAAGAAACACAAGGAGGAGGCGTGTTTCCAGAAATTCAACGAGGTACTTAAACAGGTACATGTTAACTTACCTCTTGTTGATGTCTTGCAGGGTGTGCCAAAATATGCAAAGTATATCAAAGACATCGTGGCCAACAAAAGTTGCTTGATCGAGTATGCCACGGTGGCTTTAACGGAGGAATGCATATCCCGTATTCAGAACAGGTTGCCCACTAAACTGAAGGATCCTGGAAGTTTTACTATCCAGCTGACGATTGGGCAAAGTATCCGAGCTCGTGGGTTATGCGACTTGGGGGCAAGTATAAATCTGATGCCATCTTCGGTATTCAGAAAGTTAGGGCTAGGGAGTCCTAGACCTACAACAGTGATCTTGCAGCTAGCAGATAGGTCTTTAGCTAAGCCGGATGGCATAGTTGAGGATGTGCTAGTGCAGGTAGGCTCCCTTATTTTTCTGGTAGATTTCATTGTTCTGGATTTTGAGCCAGATACGGAAGTCCCATTTATTTTGGGATGACCATTTTTGGCAACCAGAAAGGCATTGATCGATGTAGCTGCGGGTCAACTCACGATGTGAACACACGACAAGGTTGAGGTGTTCGACGTGTACAAGGCACCTAAGCTCCCGACTGTCTATAAGGAACTCTCGGTGATCAACGTGATTGATCATGGGAATGCAAATGGATTGAGTGATTCCCGAGAGTTACTAGGTAGGCCACCAGACAAGGTTGAGAACTACTGGGGAGATGACCATGATCGGGTCAAATCGTCCATCTCCCTAGTAGAAAATTGAGCATAAAGGCTGTCGAGCCGCGATGTTAAACCAGGTGCTGCACGGGAGGCAACCCGTGAAAAATATTTTTCTTTCTTTTTCCTTAGTGTAAAGTTTTTCTTTTATTTGATTTTCTTTTCTTTTTCTTGACTAGGTTTAGATGTGCATTTTAATTAGTAATTTTTATTTTTTTTAGTAGGGAATCTAGTCATTTAACCAATTTTTGTTTAGTGAGGTGATTTTTAGGTATACCGGAGGAAAAATACTTGGAATCGAGAAAACGAGGCGAGGTATGAAAAATAAAATTTGATAGTGAAACAGAGCACTGGCGCGTTGGCGCCGTGTCACGGAGGCAATGCTCCGCGTTAGCCTCCGTGACACGTTGAAGGCAAATCTGGAATTTTTTAAAATTCCAGTAAGCCAACGCGTTGGCTCCGTGTCACAGAGGAGGGCCTCCGCGTTACCCTCCGTGACACGTTGCCCTTATCCCAGTGCCGGGTCACACCGGGTTTCCGGGTGACCCGCGTGTTTCTTTTAAATAAACCCCCGATTTTCACCCATTTTTCCCCATTCCCTCTACCCTCCGCGACCAAACACCCATTCCCCTACCCCCAAGCTCCGTGCCACGTTAAGAGGCAAGGAAAACGTCAAGTCTTTATCGATTCTTCAATTCCAAGGTATGTTTTCATCGTATATCTCAAATTTTTGGCGATTTTTGTCGATTTTGAGCATGTGAGGTGAGATATATCACCCTAGGTAGAAATTAAACATGACGTGAATTATTTTGCGATTGATTTTGTTCGGATTGTTGTAGTTGACGTGTGAACTTATCGATTGATTGAATAATTCATTGTTGATTGTCGAATTGAGTTCTAGGGCTTGGGGTTGTTGAATTTTAACTTGGGTAACTTGATAGTTTGACGAAATTGATGTCGGGGTGTGTTTGTTATTTGAGATAAGTCGTGGTAAATATTGTATAATTGGTGAAAGACGACTAATTCTCGAATTTTTGTGGGACATTGCGTAATATGTGAATTGGTTGAATTGCTTAGATTAGTTTATATAAAATGTTTGTATTGTTGTTTCTATTTTGTTGTTGTTATCGTTGCTAAGTGCTATGGGTGAATAGCTGTCGATAGTAGGATTGGGTTAGCTGTATGAAGTCTGAGTAGTTCGCTAGCCGTTACGCTGTCGAATTTTTGTGAACGCACTAAGCAATATGTTTATAGTGATTGTGTTTGGGGTGTAAATAGAGCTATCCTTGCTAACATATTGTAAATATTGTTAAAGACTAAGTGTGGGGTAAATTTTGTTTAACCCGACCTTAGCCAAAGCTAACAAGTTTTTAGCTTAACGTTGTGCTTGTCTGTGTAAATTGACAGGTACAACGGCCAGCCGACAAGATAAAGGCAAGGGTGCTTCAACCTCAGGCACCGGCAGAAAGAGAATGAGACTGGGCACTGCTGTCTCAGCTGCACCTGCTGTTCCACGCGGTCAACACCGCCGATACGGAACACGATGGGTTACCGATGAAGGGAAGAAGTGGTACGCAAAGCATAAGGAGAACAAGTACTTCCCGGAGGAATATATTGCAAGGGAACCACTCGCACAGGAGTTCCCTCGCATCGTACAGAGGATTGAGGCAGCTGGGCTCAGCTTTATTTTTCAGGAGCCCAAGGAGTGCAACCTTCACTTGGTCCGGGAATTTTATGCCAACTGGAACCCGGCCATCAGAAGCCACACTATTAAAATCAGAGGGCAGATTGTCACTCTGGAATCCCAGCAGCTGAATGCCATCGTTGGAGCGCGGGACACAGACGCCCACGTTCTCCGCCAGCTCAACATCACCCCACCGTACGCCGACATCAGACGTACGTTGTGTGGGGCTCGATCCACAGCCCGATGGAGTAGACACAAAGAGAGGGGTTACCACCAGAGTCTGCCTTATTCGCAGATGAACAGGGAGGCCAGAATCTGGCTAAAAATTGTATGTTCGTGTTTGATCCCGGGAGTACATAGGACAGACGTGACCCGAGACCGTGTCTGCCTGGTGTATGCCCTTATGAAAGGGCTTGAGATTAATGTGGGGGCGGTTATAATATCCGCCATGAAGAGAGCCAGACTACACCAGGGCCACAGATACGGGTTTGGCGGACTCATCACCACCTTCCTCCGAGGCCTCGACGTTGAGGAAGAAGCCTTGGATTACATTCCGCAGTTGGAGCGGAGGGCCCTTGATGTGACAAAGACCAAGGCCCCCGACACTACACACGGACCTGTGCTGACTCTGGGCGAGCGACATGCTCGTGACGACCAGTATATGGCCCGTATGTTCGGTATGCAGATGCTGCAGCTACGGATAGGTGGGAGACCAGCCACCGAGGATGAATTATGGCAGCTGGAGCTGGACTACCCTTTTGGTGAGAACGCCAGAGCTTTATGCAAGGTGGGGCCAGCCTTTGTGGAGCCGACTGACGACAACGTCCCTACTGATGAGGAGACACGTCGTGAGGACTCTGATGTGGAGTCCGATGACGGCGAGGGAGCTGCTTCAGATATGGGCGACGAGGCCGCAGCACCGGATGAGGAAGTCGAATATTTCGACTGAGCAGGGAGTTTCACCACCCAAAATTTTGTGCTTTGTATTTTTGTGAACACTGGGGACAGTGTTCGATTTAAGTGTGGGGTGGGGAGTAGTTAGGTGCTGGGTCATAGGCTCTAAATCTGCTGTATATTCTTCCTTGACGTTTATGTATGTCTGTGCTTTCCCTGTTGTTGTGAACTGATTTGTGAATGATGTGTATATATTTGTTTGTGGCTAATGATGTGTGTTTTTAAAAGTTATGGTTGCCTTTGTAAATATTTTGTAAATTTTGTAAATATTTTTTTTCTCTATCGATATGATCGATATTTTTCAAAATTTTTGTGAAAAGATGTTGCACTTATCAACATATTTTGTAAATATTTTTTTCATAGAAATGATCGATGTGTTGCAAAAATTTTGAAGTTTTATTTTTGGGTTTCTCGGAGTTTGTTTTCGGTTCTTTTACCGAGAATAGTCCCATTGAACCGATGTCATAGTTAGTGACCATTCCCTATGATGGATGGATGACGACCGTCTTAAGGGAAATGTAGTCGATAGGAGTAGATGTTTTGTTTTTAGTTTCTTTGGTGGATTGCATCAATAAACTGTAGTTGCTTATGGTTGCTAAAATTTTGTTACGTGTGTAATTGATGTTCGAAATGTGAAAGTGATTTGTTTGAAAGCATGTAATTGTGTAGATATGTTGAGTTACCTAGGCTATAGAATTTGGTTCATTATGATTGAGGCTTAATCTTGAATTCATGTAATTGACTAATTAAAGAGTCTGTGAATGCATCTTGATTCGAGCGTGTGCATGAAGTGTGAGTGAGGTTTTGCTATTCCATGTCATTGTGAATTGTCTCGAACTTGCCTGGCGTGTATACAAAGCGAAATGAAGGAGGTGTAGTGTCGGAAAGGATGTAGGCATTTCTTTGTTTTAACCGTTAGTTTCCATTGTTTTCTTGTCAAATTCTACCTTTTTATATGTTGTATACCCTAGTCAGCCCGTTGAGCCTTTAGCCGATTTCTTTCTTTTGTCCAGAATTGTATGAACTAAGCTTTATTCCTTCTTTTCATTAGCCTTAAAGTCTATAAGAAGCTCTTAAGCGCTTACAAAGAACAGAAAATTGTTTCCCAAAGTGTTAAAGAGTGAAAAGAGTGAAAAGAAAAGAAAAGCAAAGTGAGGAAAGAAAAGATGATGTTGAAGAGGCACTAGTTGTAATTAAATGAAATTGAGGGTACATGAAAACCTTCCATTTGGGGTCAAGTGTGCCTGATGAAATGGGCTGTATGAAAGTAAACCAGCATGAATGGGAGAAAAAGAGAAAAGAGAGGAACAATGTCCATGAGTCGATGGGAATGAGTTGAAAAGGCGCTTAAGGATGCTAGCGACTATTATTGGCTAATCCAATATATATATACTAGATCCATAGCCCAGTTACAACCCATTAAAGGTCCTATTTGATCCTACACTGCATTTCTTTATATTAGTGGAGTAATACACTAAGGGCAAGCCTATGGGTCATGACATGATGCATGTGAATTTTTTTGGGAGAGAGAGTGAAATTAATTTTTATATGCCCCTACTTGCATGTTTGTGTGCTGCACGAGCATAAAAGGGGAAGTTTCTCTCGAGTTGTGAGGGTACATGCTTGATGAAAGATTGATTTTCGTGTCAGATTTCTTGATTAGTTGATTTGCATGAGTTTGCCGATATCAAGAATCAATTCTTAAAAGTCTAGGAAGCCTCGATGTATTAAGGTAATTGTCTTGTACGACCAAGCATGTTTTCTTGATGATTGCAAAAATCGAATAATCGGTATGACCGTAACGTAAATGGTTGCACCATAGTGACAAAGGTTGAGATGTGATGTGCATGATTTGTGTATGTGTTGTTCGAGAACGAACAAGGATTTAAGTGTGGGGTAAGTGATCTTGGGCAGATTTATATGCCCAAGTGATATTCAAACGTATCATTTTTACCTTGTTTGTTGTGCAATGTGTATATAATATCATGTATTTGGTAATAAAATGCGAATTTATACTAACCAACATGATTAGCATTTGTTTTGCAGGATAATGTGATTTTTAAGAGCTAAAATGCGTGTTGGAACTATGTCGGCGTTGGACTTGGATGCGAGCGTGGAAAAGACCTCGGATGGCATATTTTACACTGGCTCCGCGATGGTGCCGTGCCACGCTGCCATCGCGGTAGCACACTGCCTGGAGAGGAAATTAATTGGCAGATTCCAGTGAGGCCTCGCGACAGCTCCGTGGCACGGAGACAGGCCTCCGCGATGGCCTCCATGCCACGTTGAGGCTAATTATCCGGACCATGCAATTTCCAGAGAGGGTCCGCGTCCACGCCATGTCACGGAGGCAGTGCTCCGCGTTGGCCTCCGTGACACGTTGCTTGTTATTCCGGGAAAAATTTCCCACTAGTATAAATAGCACACTTAGGTTATTTTTAAAGGGGAGTTTTTTAGTTTTAGTTTTTTTAGCCTGAGTTCAGAAGTGGGAGCAGGAACGTGGTTTTGTGGCAGTTGAAGAATAGAAAAGATAAGAGTTTTCTTCTCTTCCCTTCTTCTTTCCTTCAATTGTATGCATGATTCACACTCATTCTAGGATGATTAATCCAAGAATGAGTGGCTAATTCCTTTCTTGCTGAGGTTTTGAACTTGTGTAATGAATGTTGGTAATAATTGATATGGTTTCTTCTTCTTCTTGCATGTTGTTCTATTAATTCTTGTGCTTATTACATTCTTGATTGGCCACCATTAATGTATATCTAAAAAGTCCAATTTCACTCGAGAGAGCATGAAATTTGAAAGTTGTGAATTAATAGGGTATTGTTCTTAACTTGATTTGGGAAAATTGGGTTTTGATGTGCTTTTTTGATAGAAATATACTTGAAAGCCGTATTAGTCAATTTAGGAACCGGAATTATAGTGTTAGGTCATAAATTGCATTTGATCACAGAAATGTAGATGAATGGTTTATGAATCTAAAGTGAAATTAAATACGGAAGTTTTAATTTCTAGGCAAACGTTCTTGGATAGCAATATGAAGAAGAAGATGACCAAATTATCATGATTATCAAGTTCATTACTCGTTCTTAACCTTTGCATGTGCATATCCATTGTCTAAACTCAACGTAAATAGTAGTTATTAATTTTAGTAGATAATTAGTTTAGAAACAAAACTCACTCAAATCTTGGTTGGATTGTTGTTAACATAGTTAGAAATAGAATAGAGATATAGTAAACTAGGCAGTTTTGCATATCTAGAGCAGCCTCCTTGGATCGATACTTGGCTACTTAGCCACTTTATTACTTGTTTGACCACGTACACTTGCGTGTCGGTGTATAATATATACTGAGCAGCAGAGCGCGAGCAGGCACTCCATGCAATTGAACTAGCACTCGGATATATAGTTTGATATAATCTTCCGCCAAATCCGTGGTTTTGACAAATAGAAAATGAGCGGCCTTGGTCAACATATCTACCATAACCCAAATGGAGTCATATTTCCTTCAAGTGCGAGGGAAACTTGTGATGAAGTCCATATTAATTTCTTCCCACTTCTAGGTAGGAATGTTGATATTCTGAAGCACACCTCCCAGTCTCTGGTGCTCGAACTTTACTTGCTAACAGTTCGGACACTTAGCTATGAACTCCGCGATGTCCTTCTTCATGCCATTCCACCAATAAACTTCCTGTAAGTCACGGTACATCTTGGTGGCACCTAGATGAATTGAATACCTAGATTTGTGAGCCTCATGCAACATTCAGCTTCTCAAATTATCAACATCTGGAACACATAGGTGACCCTGGTATAGAAGCACACATCTCCCCCTTTGGAGAAGACCTCCACCTTCTGATTTTGAAAGGCTTCCTTTAACTTTACCAAAATCGGGTCCTCATGTTACCTAGCATTTACATCAGTCACCAAGGACGATTCTAGTCCGTTCTGAACCACAACACCGCCATCGGTTGAGTGAACAAACCTAACTCCCGAACTTGCTAGTCGATGCACATCCTTCACGAGCTCCTTCTTCCCCACATCCACATGGGACACACTCTCCAGAGAGAGTCTACTATGTGCGTCTGCTACTACATTGGCCTTACACAGATGGTAAAGGACACTCATATCATAGTCCTTGAGTAGCTCCAACCACCTCTTTTTCTAAACATTGAGGTCCTTCTACGTGAACACATATTGTAAACTCTTATGGTCTGTAAACAAGTCCACATGAACCTCGTACAATAATGTCTCCAAATCTTCAAGGTGAATACCACCGAGGCCAACTCAATATCATGGGTTGGGCAATTTTTCTTTTGGACTTTTAGTTGTCTAAAGGCATATCCTATAACCTTCTCGTGCTGCGTCAATATACACCCAGGTCTGATCCTTGAAGCATCACAATACACCATGAAACCATCAGCACCCTATTGTAGAGTTAACACCGATGCTGAAGTAACTCGAGTTCTCAACTCTTGGAAGCTCTTCTCACAAGCCTCGGACCGTTGGAATTTCACCTTCTTCTGAGTCAATTTGGTCAAAGGTGCTACAATCGATTAGAAACCTTCCATGAACCTTCTATAGTAGCCAGCTAAACCAAAGAAGCTCCAAATATCCAAAGGATTCACCAGTCTAGGCCAATTCTTCATTGCTTCTATTTTATGAGAGTCCACCCTAATACTTTTTCTTGATACTACATGGCCCAAAAATGCTACACAGTTTAACCAAAACTCGCACTTGCTGAATTTGGCATACAATTGGCGATCCTAGAGAGTCTGTAGCACTATTTTCAAATGTGTGGCATGCTCCTCCTTGCTCTGAGAGTATATCAGAATGTCATCAATAAACACAATCACGATCATATCTAGGTACGGCTTGAACACCCTGTTCATCAAGTCAATTAAAGTTGCAGGAGCATTCGTTAGTCCAAAAGACATAAATACAAACTCATAATTTCCATAACGCTTCCTGAAGGCTGTCTTCGGGATGTCTTTCTCCTGAACTCTGAGTTGATGATACTCGGATCTAAGATCTATTTTTGAGAATCACTTGGCACCCTAAAGCTGGTCAAATAAATCATCAATCTTTGGTAGAGGATACCTGTTCTTGATGGTACTTTGTTCAATTGTCGATAATCAATACACATTTGAAGAGAACCATATTTCTTTTAGACAAAAAGAACTGGTGCACCACATGGAGACTTACTTGGTCTAATGAAACCCTTATCTAATTGGTCCTTCAACTGCTCTTTCAACTCCTTTAGCTCGGCTGGAGCCATTCTGTAAGGGGGAATTGATTAGGTTGCATGTCAGGAAGAAGGTCAATACCAAAATCAATCTCCCGCTTGGGAGGGACTCCTGGAAAATCATCTGGAAAGACTTCTGAATACTCACATACTACTGGGATGGACTGGATAGTCGGGGCCTCAGACTCAACATCCTTAACCCTAACGAGATGGTACACACAACCTTTAGAAATCATCTTTTTAGCCTTAAAGTAGGAAATGGAACAACCTACAAGTACAACTAAACTACCTTCCATTCTAAGATGGGCTCACCCAGAAATCTGAACTCTACTTCCCGGATTCTATAATTAACTGAGGAATAACATGCAAATAGCCAATCTATGTTGAGGATAACATCAAAATCGGTCATGGCTAACTCTATAAAATTTGCTGAGGTGACTTTCTAAAGGACTAAGACTGGGAAACCTCTATATACCCGTCTAGCTATTACTGAGTCACCTGTTGGAGTAGAGACTGAGAAAGGTTCTGACAAGATTTCGGGATTGATTCCAAAGCTACTGGCCACATAAGGTTCCATAAAAGACAAGGTAGCCTCTAGATCTAACAAAGCATAAACATCAAGATGGAAAGCTCGTAACATAATAGTGACCACATCTGGGGAGACCTCCTACTCCCGGTGTGATGTTAAGGCATAGAATCTGTTCTGGCACTAACCACCACCTATGTAGTAGATGCTCCCTGATGTGCTTAGCTTATAGGTGGGGCTGTGGAAGTAGAAGCTGGTCCTCGGCCCCCATCATGATCCTGCCTCACTGCTGGGAAATCTCTAAGCATTTGTCTGGGCATCTCACACCTAAAACAAGCACTTTTACCTGCTAAACACTGACCCGTGTGACCACGGCCACACCTGCGGCAAGATGGAATACTAGAATATGCGGATCTATTGTTCTAACCCATAGAGTATGATGCTCGCCCTCTCTAATAAAGCCTAGGCCTGGATGGAACACTCAATGCTAAAGATGCAGGGGCTGAGGATCTCTGGTGGGTTTGCTATCGGTGCTACCCCCTAACCTCGGCTGTGAGTATCTATGGTCATCGTTCCTATCCCTCTTGCCTCCCTCTCTCTCGGATGTGTTGCCTCCATCTGCTGAGCGTAACAGACTATCCTAGGGAAGTCCATATCCTAATGGAGCATAGCGGTCCTATAATCCTTGTCGAAATAGCCCGCTACTCCATTAACGAACCTGCTCACCTGCACCCTCTAATCGGCTTCTAACACTGGGGCGTACTTTGATAGGTGAGTGAACTCAAGGGAATACTCCTGCACCATCATTATCCATTGCTTCAGATTTACAAACTCAGCTGCCTTCAGCTACCTCATCTCATGAGTGAAGAACCAATCTAGGAATGCAACATGGAACTTTTTCCATGTGACAGGACCTGCTCCGATGGCCCTTCTATCCTTTCATTGGAGAAACCAGATATGCGCAACCCCTTTAAAATGATACGAGGCCAACATTGTGCACTCCACTCCATTCACCCCCATGATTTCAGTGATCTTCACAATGTCATCTAGGAACTCATGTGGGTCCTCATCCACTTTTGACTTGAAGAAATCTGGCGGGTTCATTCTCAAGAAGTATCGGACTCGAGCCACCACTGGATTGCCATTTTGTGGAACATGCGCAACTGCCTGCTGATTGACCTAAGTGGTGAAGGCCTACGCAAGCATCTGAATAGCGTCCCGAAACTCAGCATGGGCAGCTGGCTCCAGTGCTTGGTGCTCCTGAATTGGTGGGGCTTGCTGGTGCCTGTTACCATTGCCATCCTCATGGCCATCTCCATTTCCATTCCTCCTTCCATTCATTCTTTGGGGAGCCACGATTCTATAATTGCGAATAGCATGAATTAGAAGAATAGGGAGACATTTCATCGCATTACATAGATCATGAAAGAAGGGAACATTTCCTAAACATCTCATAGCCTCTCCGTCATAAGTATGGCATGGCATGATTCACACCCATGAAAAAAATGCTACTTAATGCGGCTTTCAGAAACCCTAGGACACTTCAAACCTATTGCTCTGATATCAAGTTTGTCACCACCCGAATGGAGGCCCAAATCTCAACACGGGACAAGGAGTCCCGAGAGATTCCAAGTCGACCCATGAAATGAACATACATATAACTAATTAATAAAACTGAAGGATCAACAAGATAATCATAGCAGAAGTCTAAAAAAACATAACATCAGAATACACAATCTGAAACTGAATACATCTTTTGTCTAAAAAGCCTCTAAACATGACGAGTTGATGGGACAATAATCCAACTAACTCAATAAGTTGAAACTGAAAATACATAAAGAAAATCTGAATAGCCTAGTCCCCGGGAGATAAGGACTCACCCATAACAAAGGTGCTAACTCTGAAGTATGATTATGAACGAGGTTGAGCCTGAGAGTCGGGTCCTGTATCATGAAATGATACAACATAGAGTATGTGGTCAATACATGGAATGTACCGATTATGCAAGGTATGTAAAACCGCTTAAGTAAATAAAATCATTTAAAGACATGCATAATGTAAAACATAGACATTAAGAATCTGAGAGTAGGGCTTGCATGCATTCTTTCTGAAATCATGTTATCATCTTAACTGAATGAACTGACTCAAAGATGAAATATGATAGTAATGAGTAAAACTGAACATTGAGTCAAACCTACTTTAGAACATATATAGATATGGAAATCTCATGAATGATAAACATGCATAACTGAAATAAGGAGGAACAATAGGAAACTCGTCTTTTAACCGACATACCACGATAGAGCTTGCGTGGTCCCAACTATCACACTAAAGTGGGTATAGCAATCTAAAGCCTTGCTAGGGCTAAGGACAATACCATGAAATCAATATCAAGTTCGTGGGTCAATAGGACCAGGGATAGCTCACAAGGGAGGTCCCGAAGTAATATATATAAGTATAAACCTATGTTGGCGCATAGTTCTAAGGCATAGGGTGATCGACCCTTAGCCTACTCAGTGCTAGACAATACTCCTAAAAACATGCATATTCTCTACATCGTTATTCAACGAAGCTCAACATCGTCTATTGACGAAGCTCAATCATTAAATACATCTCATGTATGAAATCATGCATATGAGAAGATTTAACCCAAACCATACAAAAAGCTGAATGATAATTGGGAGTCTTCACTCTAAAACCATGTGGTAAGCTTAATTCGAGATATCATAAATCATACTTCGAATATGTGGGCATTGCCCAAAGCTTTATCATACTTGAAAATACTCAATTCATATAGAAATCATGATTATAAACATGGGTAAGTTGAAACATGCTTTTTATCATAATACATTCATCACCATCATACATTCATCACAAATCTCATCTTTCATGAACTTTTCGTCAATGGACTTTTGAATTCATAAGACTAGAAACATGATTTTTAATTGAAAACATTACAAAAATTTTCCCATGCTTCATAATTCATTGGTAGAAACATATTTAAATCATACCCATGTAAAGAATTAGGAAATTCATGCATTGGATTAAAACCCCATAGGTTAGACATAGAAATCTCATGATTTAAAGAAGGATTGGGCATGGGTATAAAAGGAATCACCCATTCATAACCCTACATACCTGTTGATAGCTGATTCTTACACTTCTTTGATAGCCCAAGAAGAAATTCAAAAGAAATTGAAGAACACTAAGCTTGATCACCCTCTCTCACCTTCTACCTTACATACATGAACAAATAAGGCCCAAAAATGAATTTAACCTCTATAAAAGTCATCATTCATAACTCAAAACAACGTAGTTTAGGCCTTATGATATTAGGAATTATGAAAATGGCCTTACTAAATTCGCAAAAAATAACTGCCAGATGGTCCCAACGAGGGATCCAATGACTCGTCCTCCATGGCCACAACTCGTGGCATGATCCTTGTAGTACACTACTTCTCATATCTACTGGGCTCATAATGAAAGACTCAGCGACTCGTTACCTGGTGACCATGAATGGTGGTCACCATCCGCGATGTGCACTACCTCTGATTCTTACCTTGCTTTATCTTGCTGCTCACGACCCTCCCCAAGAATTGTGGTGACTGACCATGACTTGTGGGGTCCTCCCATCAAGTACACTATCTCTCTTCATTCTCTTTTCTTACTCACCCACCCCATGGCTGACCTAACGAGTCGTGGGGCCTGACCACAACTCATGGTCACGTCTGTGGGATACCATTTCTCAAATTTTCAAATTTCTAACCTGGGCCCCACACGAGTCACATCACGACTCATTGTCTGCCCTCACGGGTCACCTCATGACCTATCCTGATGTCTAGTACCAGATTTTAGCTTTTCCCCATTTTAACTCCCAAATCTGATCTTTGGGCTTCAGGAGTACAACAAGCTAGCTCGGCAAGTTGCACTTCAGGATGCGGAAGACATCAAAGAAGAGTTTGTTAATACCGGATGACATGTTTAGGGAAATAGAGGTTATAGAATTTCCCCTCAGTTCTTCAATGATGAGGACCAAGACATTGATGAAGTTGGATCAACTGGAGAAATTGTACCACCACCACTGCTCGTTGGGGCCGAATTTGACATCACAAGCACCACGATTGAATTTTTAAACATGAAAGGGGTGTGTTAAGTGGTCACACAGTGGCTGACTCCAACTTGCACCTGATGATCTTCGTTGGAATATGCAAGGCGTATCAGTTGCCTAGAGTTAGCTAAGATACCATCAGGCTTAGATTATTCCCCTTTTCTCTGTCAGGGGATGCCACCTTATGGTTATCGGAGTTGCCCAACAACTCCATAACCAACTGGAGGGAACTCAAGAAAGCCTTCTTTGAGAGATTCTTTCCCCTCTCCAGAATGATTCATCTTAAGGATGAGATTTACAATTTTCGATAGTTGAAAATCGAGGTAGTTCATGAAACCTGGCTGAGGTTCAAGAAGAAGTTATCGAAGTGCCCAAACCATAAGATTCCAAATGAAAGTTTGTTTGAAATTTTTTACAAGTCTTTAAATAATAACACAAAAGTTGTGGTGGACATGGTGGCAGGAGGAGCATTGATGAGTCACACGTGGGAAGCTGCTACTATCCTTGAAAGGGTGACTAAAACAAGCAAAGCATGGCATACCAGGGAGGCAGATGCAGTGGTCGATACATATGCTATTGGTTTGACTACAGACCAATGTAGGAAGAAAGAGGAACGCGACCAGGAGTTGTCTCATATGTGCACATCGCTGGATTTGCTTACAAAGCACATTATGGGAGCAAGAGACAAAAAGGTAAATGCAGTGGGAACACAAGGACTGGAGCTGAGGGTAGATCACTCTAATTTTGAGGAGGAGGCAAATTTCCTGGACAACCAGGTGGCGAGTTTCTGAGCCAACACCCAAGCGTTTAAACAAGACAATTGCCACCAAGATTCTGGAAACCAAGGTTGGAACTAATACAGAGACAACTACAACCGAAATGGGTACAAAGACAGGAGCCGAGGTTGTGAGCACGATGGAGAATAGAGAAGGAATGACGGCTAGCATAATGACCTAGATGGAATATATGTGCCTTCCAATGCACGAGAGGGAGAGGCTGGGCAGTCAAAGTTAGAGAGCATGATTGTCGAGATATTGAAAAAGGTGAGGTCTACTGATGATCAATTGAAGGAAATTCGTGGTGATATATCAAGTATGGGTCAGAAAGTGGAATATTATGGGACAACCATCAAGAAAATTGAACAGCAGCTTGGGCAACAGTCAGCATCACTGAACCCTAGAAAAAAGGGTACACTACCTAGAAACACCGTCCAGAACCCAAAGAATGATGGCCACTACATAGAGGTGATGACTAGGAGTGGTAAGACCACAATTGACCCCCCTTTTCCAGTTATGGTTGAACGTAAGACATAGAGAATAACTTAGGAGAATGAGAAGAGTACTGATATGGAGAATGTTGAGTTTCTCGAGGCACCAATAGGTAAGAAAGAACCTGACATTGATCAAGGAGCGACTCAAATGTCCAAAGCTATCATTCGACCACCACCACTATTCCCTCAAGGAATGAAGAAAAAGGCGAAAAACGATAAGTTCTATAAATTCCTGTCAATGCTTAAACAATTATCTGTGAACATACCATTGGTTGAGGTATTGGAAAAAAATGTCGGGATATGCTAAGTTTATGAAGGAATTGGTAACAAAGAAGAGGTCCGTAAGCTATGATCTGATAGATAATGTAGATCACTCTAGTGCCATAGCTACACGGGTCCTAGCTCAAAAGAAGTAATATCCAGGTGCTTTAACTATACCTTGCACCTTTGGCAATGTCGAGTTCGCAAGGGCACTTTGTGATCTGGGAGCGAGCATCAACCCTGCTGACCTTGGCAGTGTTCACGAAATTGGGATTAGGAGCCCCCACACCGATTATTATGCGGCTACTGATGGACGATATAACTATGAAGAAGCTAGTGGGGATCCTGTTCGATGTGCTTGTTAAAGTGGACAAATTCATATTCCCAGCAGACTTTGTGATTTTGGATTGCGAGGTTGATTATGAGGTCCCAATCATTTTGGGGAGACCATTCCTTGAAACTAGGAAGGCCTTAGTAGATGTGGACGCAGGCCAATTGAAGTTCAGACTAAACAAAGAAGAGGTCACCTTCAACATCTGGCAGTCAATGCAACTATCGAAGGAATTCAGTGTAGTCTCAGCACTAGAGGATGAATCTGAGTCACTTGACGAATTCTAAGCAGTCAAAAGACTTGCGTAGTGCCACGACGTTAAATCAGGCGCTTCTTGGGAGGCAACCCAAGTGGTGGCTTGGTGAATTCTGAGTAACCAGTCCACCAGCATCGTGCCGTGACGTTAAATCAAGCGTTTCTTGAGAAGCAACCAAAGTAACTTAATTGATGTGTGTTTTGTGTGAAGGGAATCAAATACATATTGCATAAAACTACTGAAAAAGCAGCTGCTATGGCTCTTAGTACGATTCATGACAGCACCATATGAGCAAAAGAAGGAGGCGTGGTGAGAATCAGAGTAGTGCTTCAGAGCAGGGGTTCAAGGTATGGTTGGTCCTAATATTCGTAACATAAATATACGGATCGTAGTATTCACTGTACCTGTGAACTACCTAAATCATATGAGATGAAGGCCTACGAGTCATAGTATGACTCGTACCCTCATTGTACAAGTCGTAAGAAGAATTCCTAGGTCCCAGGTAAGTTTCTCTACTCTCTTAAGCATTGGTCCAGGGGACGAGTCGTGGGGACTACCTACAACTCGTGGTATGAGTCGTGGTAGGCCAAAATCAATGAAATTACCGTCTTGGCCCGGAGTTTTAAAATTCTGCCCTTTCACTTATTTAAAGTTTCAAACATAAACCAACCTTTCTCCCACGCAAGAATCACGAAGTCACGACTTGCACTCTCAACTCTCCCACACCCGTAGCTCAAAACCAAAGAAATGAGCAATTTCTTGCTCAATCGAGTTCCTCTCAACCCTAATCCTTCTTTACCAATCGAACTAAACAGCAACAAGTAAGTGTATTGTTTTGACCATTGATAAAACTTATATGATTGATGTAATCATGCTAAAACCCCTGCAGGTCTTAGTTTTTTCTCGAAAAGATTTCAAGAAGACAATGACCAGGGGTATCGGACTATGTGCGACTGGGAACATTTTTAAAAGTTGATGAATTTGTGCATTGTAGCATTTAAAATTGAGCTATGGGTAGTGACTAAAAAGGAGAGGAATAAGTAGTATTAAATGGATTGAACTGCATGCCTAGACCTCTAGAATTCTAAGTACCCAAAACATAAATAAGATTCCCTAAACATTAGAACAAATTTTGGACAGGGACAGGCTTCACAAGCCTTCCTACCACTCGTTGTTTGATACTACGACTCGTGGGATGGATCGTTGGGACTGTCCAAAGCTAAAATAAGTCAAGACCAAAGGTACGAAACCTAGTACGGGTCGTGGTTTGCCACTATGAATCGCAGTGTGCATTCGTACCAAAGATCTAAATAGGGTAAAGTCCAGATGAGGCAGTATGGTCCTTCCTACGACTCATGGAATTGACCTACGGGTCATACCATGAGTCGTGGAAAAATACAGAGAAATTTGCAGTGAAGGGGAATCCTCAGATGACTCAAGGTACGGGTCGTACCTTCGTGGTGCGAGTCGTACCTGTGAGTCGTAAAGTGCACATAGGATTTTTGGGACTTCAGACGAGTCGTACCTCCAAGGTATGACCCATACTGTTGACCCGTGGTTAGATACTGAGAATTTCTCTTCACCTTTTTATTTCTCAGATATGGAATTCTAACTTTCTTCTCTACATGTAAAATGACGATGAAGCGTAAAGCATCTAAAGCAACTGCTTGAAGGATATTACATGATGAAACCTCTTAGTCTTAGCCTAAGCAAGTAGGTCACTTCCCTAGTGCTTCAGTTGAGGAGTACCAAGTTAATAGATAAAACACCGATGGAACCCTAACTACTAGGGCGAAAACCAAAGCACAAGCTGTCGCAGCTACTGCCACATCAGCCGAAGCTCCCCAATCTAAGGACAGAGCTAGAGAAGGTAATCAGGAGTCGGGAAATGGCTCAAATGCAGAAGAAGGGCCTGAGGAGACCCAATCCGGAGAGGCAAGTGGTAGTTATGAGTATGAGGAGGAGGCGCCCAATGCTGAGCAGCAACGGATCCTGCCTAGGCAGAGTTGTACCATCTGGTGGAGAGTGCCAGGAGCACAGGAAATCTATGAACAAGGCATTGCTCTCACCTCCAAAAACAAACCTAGGCGGAGCATCCAAGAAGAACTGCGGATCCTTACCAACACATTGAATGAAGTTGAGGAGATGAAGCGGGTTTTCAGGTTTTATGGGATCGAATGGATGGCTAGGACTCTGGACCAGTACACTTTAGAGATAGTCCGACAGTTCTACGCCAACTACTTAGCGACCATCGAGGAAAAGGAAAAGAAGAAGTAGAAAGTGAAAGACTAGCCCAGATTGGAGAGTTTCATGGTCAGAGGGAGAGAGGCAGACATATCTGAGAGACTATCTCTCGGAACCTATATGAGCCCCAGTTCATACCTCCACATGCCACACAAGAATATAAGTTCTGAGTGGAGGCACTAAAGCAACTTAGGTAGCTGGGATTTGAAAGAGAGATAGAGGCAGCTACAATGGCTGGCAGGTGTTATAGCTTAGGACAAAGAGAAAGCAGAATGGGTCTCAGGTGGAAACCAAGTCTCTAAAAATTCACTCAACTTCATAGCTAAAGCCTGATTGACACTAGTGCACCACCGATTAGCACCTACAATCAATAACAACACTCTGAGTATAGACAGAGCAGCACTGGTGGCCTACCTTATGTCCAAATACCCCATCAACAAATTGAGGATCATCGCAGAGGAAATACGAGATCGGGTTATGGGATTTAGCACTACCATCCTATTCATGAGCCTCGTTTTAAGATTATGCAAAGAGGCAAGAGTGCGAGTGTGACGGGGTGAGGAGCGCTTGATTGGAAGGCAGATGATAGAAGACATTGGCTAGATCTTGGATGAAATGAACCCAGTGAGTAGGGCCCAACTCCCACAATAGTTCCATAGACCCAACCAACAGGAGGCACACAGGTGAATGCCCCCACCTCACAGGAGTAGAGAGAGACACCGGCTACAAATACCGGTCATTCAGAGGTAGCTCCTAGCACTTCGGCTACACCACTGCCTAACCTGTCGACTTAGACTCTAGTAGGGTACATCCTAGTGCCCCATAATTTTCTCTGAAAATTGGCCAAGAGGTTAACCATGGATGAAAGAAAAATTCAGGCTATGATGGAGAATAAGAAGCCCTAGGTAAAAGCAAAGATTGACACAGCAGCAAAGGCCTTCCCGAGCCTCATTTTCAGATACCCCATCAATATCCCAAGGATCATTGTAGAGGAAATATGAGATTGGGTTGTGGGATTGACCACTACCATCTCCTTCCCGAGCCTCGTTTTTAGATTATGCAAAGAGACAGAAGTGTTAGTGCGACGAGGTGAGGAGCTCTTGATTGGAGGGAAGTGGATAGAAGACATTGGCTTAACTTGGTATGAAATGAACCGGTGAGTGGGGCTCAACTTCCCACAGCAGTTCCATAGACCCAGCCAGCAAGGGACGCACAGGTAAATTCCCTCACCTCACAGGAGCAAAGAGAGACACCGGCCACAGATGCCGGTCATTCAGAGGTAGCTCCTAGCACTTCTGCCACAACACTACATAGCTTGCCGACTCAGACTCCATTACGGTACGTCCTAGTGCCTAATGATTTTCTTCAGAAATTGGCCAAGAGGTTGACAACAGCCAAAAGAAAAATTTAGGCTATGATGGAAAAAGTGAAGCTATGGGCCAAAGTAGAGATTGGCACATCAGCACAAGCCTTACATGCTTGCTTGGACGGATTTGAGAGCCGGTTCAACATCCGTATGGTGGATCAGATGGATACCAGCAGTCTCCGTGAGGAGTTGGGGGCTCTTTAGAGCTATGTAGTTGAGTTATCATCATGACAACAGCAGTCATATCATCCCTCACTCTTCTGGACCTTTATGAAGAGCCTGATGAAGAGATTGACTTGCTGTCTTATCGGGAGCCAATGACAACTGCTAGAGAAAAAGGGAAGAAAAGAGTCTTCGAGGATGTTGGAGAAGAAAGTTTGAGAAAGAAAAGAAAGAAAGAAAGAATAGAACGCAAGCGGGCATAGGCAGAGAGCCTGCAGACTCATGAATCACATATGTCAGAGTTGTAGGAGCGAGCTAGAAGAGCAGGTAGCTCTATAAAGGCTCAGCCCGAGCTTGGTAGTGGCAAGGACCCTTTGGGCAAGCCACATTCAGCCCCGATCACCACAGAGGCCGTAAAGGGGGCCGAGAATACTGAAGGGGTAACCACTCCTCCTATTAATACACCATTGAGTGTGTCGGCCACCGCTAGCGCTACGATTGCAGCGGAGGTACCTCCTCCGCAAGATAATAGGAGCCCACATGTATGTTCCCTTCCGTCTATTCTTGTAGTTCACAGTTTAGGGATGAAGCTCAATTTTCAAAAGGAGGAGGGGGTTTACTTGTAATTTTTGGGATTATTAGATTCGTCCAATGTTTTTTTTTGTCATGTTTCTTTTCCCTCGGGCATGCTATCCAGTAGAACCAGTATGTTTAGGATTTTATTTTTTCTTATTTGTGATTTTTGTTTAATTAGGAAATAACTTAGGAGTACTCAACCCAAAAAAGAGCACTAGTTTTGAATTTTTGAAAAACATTGACCCTGTTTAAAATTTTTTTGATGCATCAGCTTTGTATTTGTCTCTGCATGTATGATTTCGGTGGATCTGTTGATATCATTTAGTTTATTAGCATGAGGAATCTTGTTAATCCATGTGTAAACCAGAAAGGTAAAGTGAATATAAATAATGTTCCATGAGCGAGTGAGGTTGGATACTTAGTTAAGTACTGTGTTGAAGATCTAGAACTTGCGTTGTTGGTATTTGCATAGGCTAAGGATGGCTGGTTAGGATATGATCATAGGACATTTTTTTAAGCTCACTTTTAGCCTAAATGACCCTAGCAAAATCATATGATTTCCATGATCCCAGTTTTGAGCCTTTAATAGACAATTTTTCTTTGACTAACTGATGAACCGTACCCATTTTTTTAAAGAACTTGTTTTGGCCCTGGTCCTTCCTTGGACATTGTGAACCTCAACATAGGAAAAATACCTATGTTGAGGGTGGCTAGAGTAGGGGTGCATAAATGGTGGGAACGACAAAAAGTGAAAGAAAAGAGAAAAGGTTAAAAATGAGGTGTGGTGTGACAGAAAAAAATAAGAGATGAAAAAGTTGAAAATTTCAAAAAAGAAAATTCAAAAGAAAAAGAAATAAATGCTTGAAAAGGTCGAAAATACACCACATCCATACAAATGCATACAAAAAGTTGAAAAGGGAGGAAAAGAAATGAAAAGAAAAGAGGGTGAAATAGGTGAATGATGAAGCTAACGTACGTAGTGCCAAAGAAGGGATAGTCACTCAAAAATATCTTAGATTTATCATGTCCAGCCATAAAACCAACATAATAAGCCACATCAAGTCCTATAGTGATCCTAATCTGACTATCTGAAAGACCAAAGCAGAAAAAATAAGGGCAAACCTATGGTATCTGATACACAATACTTGAAACTTCTTTGAGAGAGTGAGAGTATCGCTTCTTTAGCCCCATGCAATATCTGACAATATATATGTGAGTGGGGACTTCATTTGTTGTGAGGGTACATGGGTTATGTTTACTTTTACCATTGTTCTATGCAAATAGCATCAGTGATGACTTGATTGCTTGTTGATAGCTAGATGACATATCTTGATCCCTACTTAGCATGTTTTTTGGTTGCTTGTGGTACATTAGCTTATATTGGTTCATGGAAAAAGGGTAAAAAGTTGTAGAATGTATAGTGCAAGTTTTGTTTGGTATTGGCTGTAGTATTCTAGGTTTATTTTCTAGTTGAGCGTCGTGTTCAATTTTTTTTTCTTTATCTGAGGACATGCAAAAGTCTTAAGTTGAGGGTACTGAAGTGTTGTGAGTTTACAGCACTTTTGATGCTCAAAACTAAGAAAATAGCATGGACTTAGGTGTGTTTATATGGATATAAGGAACTTTTTCTTTATTTATAGGACAAATAGGTGGTGGAGCATGAATGTGCAAAAGATAGCCTGAAAGTGCAAAAAAGGGGCTAAAGTCACAAGTCTGTGTACGAGCTGTAGGTTGATGCTACGAGCAGTACTGAAGACAGTGGAAAGTTTCAGATGGCTATTTTATGAAGAGTGTATCCTATGACTCTCAGTACGAGTCGTACAATGCTTGTGCAAGCCGTAGCATTGAGTCATGGAAATATTCAGAAGAATTGCACAAGAGGATGACTCTTGACATGGATAGGTAGTACGAGTCGGAAGTCAAGGTACGAGCGGTACCATCACACTCATGAAAAACTTCAAAAAAATTGAGAACTCTCAGAGTCAAGCGATCGAAGAAAAGTGCGACTTGTAAGAAGCATGTACCAATCGTACCAAGGCCTAACACTTAGCCGAATTTCATAAGCCAAGGACATACGAATAGCAGGTATCACCCGTACAATATTGCTACAGGTCGTAGGATCTATCATGGCTCAGGCGGCACTAGTTACGGAAATTTACCCTGTTAGCTAAGGAAAAGGATTCTTATGTCTGTATAAATACTTTTTATGTTTTATTTTCAAGAGAAAGAGTTAGAGGACGTGAGGGAACTTTAGAGAACATCGAGACACCATAGAAGATTGAGTTGATTGTCTTCTGATCAACCTTTTCTTGATTTCTTCTTGATCTTTGTTAATTGTTCTTGAGTTATTTTGGATATAATCAAAGAAGTTTTTCTCTCATATACCATTGTAAGTATTGATTTATGTGTTTAATGATGAATGCATATCGCAACCTTGCAATTATGAGAGGCTAAAACCTCCATAGCTAGGCTTGTGGGAACCATGGTGGATTTATTAGCTAGGGTTGCAAAAAAGTGATTCAAAACTAATGCAAAATGCTTGTATTTGTATTCTCTTCATGATTAAACGTTTCTTAAAGGTGTAAATCGTTAGGACTTGCCCCAATTCTTTACTTTCTAGAGCCTAGAGAAGTAGAGATTAGGAAAAGAGAATTACAACAAAGCCTGGATCTTGTTGATCATTTATTAACTTTAGCTGTGGTCGCAGGATAGTAAAATTTTGGAACAAATTGATAACGGTTCATTTGAAATCGCTCATAAGACATCAGTTCATGATGGATTTGTCATCCAATAGGGATGAACCAGTCATTTGGATGAACCCTAGTTATCAGTTCTACAAGTAAGCATTGGTATTGATCACGTGTGTATACCCAACGTAGTTATGAACCCATGGGGAACACAAATCCTAGCTAGTCTTTACTCTTAATTTTACATCATAATTTCAATCATTGTTTTTAATTATTATATTTCTTAAACCCCTCAATTGGAGTAACTAACCAACTAGTTCACTTACCAGTATTAGTCTAGATCTTCTATATTCCCTGTGGGTTCGACCCCAACCTCTTTGTTGGGTTTATTGACAATATCCACTTCATACTTTAGTAGGAGGTGCAGTTTGAATGTTATCAAGGAGCGGTATGATGTCCAGGGGGACCATATTGAGGCCGTGAGGGTCGTATCCAGTTTTTAGAGCTTACATTATAGTCCATAGTCGAGCCAAGGCTCGAGGCCTAGATACAACAGCTACAGTAAGATCCATAGTCGAGCTAAGGCGCGGGATCCAGTTATAGCAGCAACATTATGACCCATACCCGATCCAAGGCTCGGGGTGCAGTTATTATAGATGACACTATGACCCATAGTCGAGTTAAGGCTCGGGTTCCAGTTATCAGAGATCACAATATGACCCATAGTCGAGCCAATGCTCGGGGTCCATTTATCAAAGATTGCACTATAACCCATAGTTGAGCCAAGGCTCGGGGTCCAGTTATCAGAGATTACATTATGACCCATAGTCAAGTCAAGGCTTGGGGTCCAGTTGCACAGCCTAGACAACTCAGACACAGATGCAGCTAGAGGAGCCAACATGCTCGGATAGAGCTTTAGAGACCAAGCATCTTGAGTTACAGTATGTTTACGAACCTTTAGTACCCAGCTTGTAGGAGTGTGCATCATTTGTACTTGTCGGGGCTTATGGGGCCCAGATATGTTATTCTGTGTTGTTTGTACCTTCTAGGCTTATAGGGTCCCGGTTAGGTTCTTGTTTGTATTTATATACTTGTTAGTTAGATATTTCAAACGGTAAGGTTACTCAGGTTAAATTCTTACCCTCCTTCTTGATTACTTCCGTTTTATCAGTTCTTAGTCAGTTATTATTTTACTGCCTTAGATATTTGGTACATATTGTATTGATGTCCATTCTTGGGATGCTGAATTACTTGCCTGCAGGTGCAAATAGACGCGATTGGGGGCATTCTTAGCCATCAACTGGAGTTAGTAATTCATTTAGCTCCTTTCCTCCAAAATTGATAGTTAGAAGAGGTTTGTTCATTTGTTGTACAGTTTAGGGGTAGGTCGGGGCCCTGTCTCAACCATTATTCCACTCTTAAAGTCTTGCATGCTACACATTTCCAATGATTAGCTTTTGTTGTGGGTCGTGTGGGGCCTATGTATGTTTTATTTTATGTGATGACCGTGTGGGGCCTTGTTTAGTTGTTCGTTAGCAGCCTTGTCGACTATAGCGTACTTTAGTTGCCTAATTTCATTTCAGTTATAACTAGAAAGCATGGTGGTCTTGTTGGCCCGCATAGGATCCATGTTATTATGTTGTTGTTGGTTAGTTGTCTTCTTCTACAGGTGGCCTTGTCGGCCAGAGGCTGTATTTACAACCGAGATATAGCTCATTGAATTCTTGAATTAAGTTGCAGGCGTGCACTAGGAGTGCACCAGGCCTATCAAGTTAGTCCAGATCCCAGTGTGGCACTAGGTACCAGTCATGCCTTCCAAGGTAGGGCATGACACCTCCACTAAATTGGTAGAAAATGAGTTGCTTTAGTCAATTTGTCTACAACCACCCAAATAGAGTCATATTGTCGACGAGTATGAGGCAACCCTGTAATAAAGTCCATATTGATTTCCTCCCACTTCCAAGTAGGGATGCTAATGTCTTGGAGCACACCTCCAGGTCTTTGATGCTCAAACTTCACCTGTTGACAATTCAGAAACTTAGCCATAAACTCTTCTATGTCCTTCTTCATGCCATTCAACCAATAGACTTCCCGTAGGACACGGTACATCTTGGTGGAACCTGGATATATAGGATATCTAGAACCATGAGCCTCATGCAACTTCTGCTCCCTCAAGTTATCAACACCCAATACACACAAATGACCCTGATATAGTAGCACACCATCTCCCCCTTGGGAGAAGATCTCTACCCTCTGATTCTGAACGACTTCTTTCAACTTTTCAAAAATAGGATCCTCGTCTTGTCAAGCTTTTTCTCAGTCACCAAGGAAGATTCTGATCCATTCTAAACAAACTATTTGTCAAATTAACAAAACGAACGTGCAAGACCATGCACATCTTTCACTAGCTTTTTCCTCTCCTCATCTACATAGGACACACTCTCCATAGAAAGCCTGCTAAGAGTGTCTGCCACCATATTAGCCTTGCCCGGATGATAAAGGATACTCATATCATAATCTGTAAGAAGCTCTAACCACTTTCTCTGTCATAGATTCAGATCCTTCTAGGTGAACACATATAGTAGGCTTTTGTGGTCTATAAACACATCTATATGGACCCCGTACAGATACTATCTCCAAATCTTGAAGGAAAATACTACTGCTACCAATTCAAGGTTGCGAGTTGGATAGTTCTTTTCATGGACTTCCAGCTGCCTAGAAGCTTAGGCTATGACCTTACCCTACTACATCCATACACAATTGAAACTAACCCTTGAGGTATTACCCTACACAACAAGATCATTCAAACTCTCCTTCCTCCTAGAGTTATCCCAAACATACACATTGTAATCATCATTTCCATTATGAGGAGAGGTACAAAAGGGCTTAGAGTAAGAGAATCATGAGCACGGACCATTCGAGAGACCTAGCTGAGCTTATACCTGGTATGGAATGATCTTATCAGCCAAGCATGTTGGGAGACATGAGTTAACATACATAGCGAGTTTATGACATGAAGTCGAGACTTGTACATTCATAGAGTAAGACTTGGATACCATCTAAAGTAGTCATTTAGAATTTGGAGGCCCTATTCATAAGATTGGATGGAGCATAACTTTAACTGGGCATAAGAGAAGTCATTGGGAAATGAGCGATTGGCGTTCCATAGCTATTGGTGCTGAGACTCCTCTTATTAGGATACTCAAAATCTAACTTGGCTCATTGACTTATCATCATCCCCCTTAGATTAAAACCATCATTTTAGGGTTCTTGGACCTTTATTAAGATCGGGCTAAACCACTAACTCGCGACTCTCCGTTCTCCTCTAAGGCTATCATTGAAGGCTTCATACCTTTAGCCATTCTATACCCTCCACAAAATAAATCTCATACTAAACTAAAAAAGGGGTCTTGTACCTTATACAGTATTTCTCGAAACTAGCAATCATGCAATGTTCGATATGAAGACTTATAACATACTTGGGACTACATCTGAGGTTTACTGCCACTTGCTCTTGATAACCTGTTCTGTTGAGATGGACAATTGGCTAGAGTTGCTAATCTAGTGGTTGGTGCACTGACTCTACCCTTGCCCTGCTTGGCTGATAGGTAGTTTCTGCGCATGTGTCTGGTCTTTACATACCTATAACAAACACCTGAACCAATCAAACACTTTTTGAGTGTTTTCTACCATATTTCAGGCATGCTGACTGACTCGATAGGGCTGCTTAAAGGGTGGCCGAGGTATGGCCTCTTTGGTCGTCCTGCAATCTCTAAGTTTATGACCGGGCCTGCAACAATAGAAGCAACCCAAGCACATTCCTAGGTGGTTCTTTCTGCAGCGCAGCAAACACGATAAGTAATCTCCCTCACCCTGGGCTTGTTTCCCCCAACCTGAGCTAAAGACCTCTGCTGGTGTTGAGAGTGACTCCCATTACTTGACCCTTGCTAGGAGCTCTCCAAGTCTTCGGTCTTGGGACTTTTGTTCCTCATTTATCCCCCCTTAAACTCTCCACCATATTCAAACCAGCAAACATAGACGATCTCCTCTGCATAAAGTATCGAACCCTAGTAGCTGCTACCTCCCCGGTAGGGTTCGCTGATACGACAGTCTGCTGGTTAAGCTAGGTGGTCATGGTTCGTATCGTTACTCGGAAAGAGACCCCAAGCTTTGCATTCGTAACTTGCCCGAACATGGGGTCCATTAGAGTTGGTGGGGTTGTATGACCCCTGTTGGTTCTTTGCAGAGACATGTTTCTACACACTCGTATAGCATGAGTTAGAGGAATGGAGAGAGTTTAACTTATAGCAGGAGATAGAATCATGAAATAAGAGAAATTTTCTAAAACATTTCATAGCCTCTTCTTCATAAGTTTGGCGCGCTTCACAACCATGGAAAAAGACTCTACTTAATGCAACTTTCGGACATCCTAAGACACTTCAAAAGCTAATGTTCTAAACCATGTTTGTCATGATCCGAAGAAAGGCCTGGATTGACATATGGGACAGGGAACCCCGAGAGGCTCAAAGTCAACCCAAGGTATAAACATGACATCTAAATTCAACATAATAAAGCGGAAGTCTGAAAATTTGACAACATGAATATCTGAATACATACAAAAGTCTAAAGCTAAAATACACACTATGTCTGAAAAGCCTATACTATTAACGAGTTGATGGGACTCTGGTTGGAAAGTGTTAACACTGAGGATCTGGGTAATGGTTGGGAATAAGCCTGAATATCCGAGTCTGAATCATGAAACGATACAACATAGAGTATGCAATTAGTACGTGGAATGTACTCAATATGTAAGGTAAGTAAGACCGATAAGTAAGTAAAACGGAGATCATGCATATCATAAAACATTTCATCATAAGAGTCTGAGATTAGGCTTGCATGTTATTATCTGAAAACATGATTGAAAAAATTAAATATTATAACTGAATCGAATGTCCTAAAGTTGAATATTGATAATCTTAAGTAAAACTGAACATTGGTCAAACCTGCTGAACACATAATAACATGGTTGATGAACATGCATAATTGAAATCATGAGAAACAATGGGAGACTCGTCATATAACTGACATTACCATGATAGAGCTTACATTGTCCCAACTATTACACTCAAGTGGGCACAGCTGTCCAGAGCCTTGTCAAGGCTAAGGACGATACCATGATATCGATAACAAGCTCGAGATCCCTTGGGGGTAGGGGAAGCTCTCAAGGGAGGTCCCAAAATGTATATGTAAACCTACGTTGATGCATAGTTTTGAGGCACAGGGTTGATTGGCCCTTAGCCTACTCGGTGCTAGACACTACTCTCAAAAACATGCATATGCTCTCCATCATTTTTTAATAAAGATGAACCATCTTCTGGTGATGAAGTTGAATTGCAATAATACATTCAAAAATCAAAAAACATAACATGAGGAGCCTTGGGCTCAAAGCATACCATAAGCTGAAAATAGTGGGAGTCTAGACTCCAAAACCATGGTAAGCTAATAACGTGAAATTTAGATAAATCATGAAACATATTTGATTGTATGGGCATGCCCAATATTTGAACATGCTTGAAATAGACTTTGATTTTTCAAAACATGAATGTAGACATGGGTAGTTCGCACTCATACGTTCTTCATATACATCTCAGCATAATTGAAAACATAGATCATAATCTCAACCTTTAGTGATTTCTTTTATGATTGGGCATCAAAATTTGCAAAACTTGAAAACATAATTTGTAATTGAAAGCATTGTAAAATATGTACATGAATCACAATTCAATATCTGAAACATGTATAGATCATTACCTGGATTGATACTTAGAGAATTTAGATATAGGGTTAAAACCCCATATATTCATCAACCAGAATTTTCCATGAAATTGAAGAAGGATTGGGCATGGGTATGGATGAATACACCCATTCATAACCCTACATACTTGGAAGAATCTGATTATACAACCCTCTTGAATGCCCAAAGGAAATTTGGAGAAGAACTTGATGAATCTACACTTGATCACCCTTTAGAACCTCTAGGTTTGCATGCATGGAAGAGAATAGGCTTAGAATGAGCTTAACCATCTTAAAACACCATTTTCTAAGCTTAAAACGACATAGTATAGGCCTTAGAAACTCAGGAATTACGGAAAATCCCTTAATAAATTCACAGAAAAATGCACATTGCCAGTCCCCACGAGGGACTATATGACTCGTGCCCAGCACCACGACTCGTGGTCTCAAGTGGTTGCCTATCCTGGTATACCTCCACTCCACTGGTCACCACGAGGGACACCATAACTCGTGGTGTACCCTACGACTCGTGGTGACCAATCGTTAGGATCACTTCTAGAAGCCTTCAACCTTTAAGCCAACCACTGACCACGACCCACTTGACGACTCGTGCTCTCACCCGTGGTCAACCACAAATCCAAAATTCTAACTAAGTCCACCTTTCCCCCCACGAGTTACTTAAAAACTTATGGTGCGCCTCACGGGCCACTAGACGAATCGTCTTGTGACCTAGTGTAGAAAATCATGTTTTCTCTGTTTCAACCCTCGGGTCTGATCTTAGGGCTTTCGGGGTGTTAGTATGCTTATGATTTTAAATTTCATAACTTCACATACTCATTACACCCAAGGTATTAACGCATAGTTCCTATGCTATATCATCGTATGATATAGGCTCTGACATAAAAGCTCAGCATCGTGATTAGTCTCCATCAGACTCAGTTCAGCAGTACTCCAATAGTGAGTCCTCATCTCCTAAGGACCGGAGTATTTCCTTATATTTTAGTTGTATTTTTTTCAATTTCAAACTTTGGAGTTAGCTAGAGGCTTCTTCCAATACCTCATCTTTAGTAAAGACTTTCAAACAGATTTGTACTATTTAGCTAATTTAAATTTATCCAGCATATTTCAATATTCATAATCGTATGCTATATAATTAATTATGCGTTCACTTGGTTTTCGTTCTAAGTTATAGTCATGTTAGAATTATGCTATGCCATGGGTTAGCTTGGAGCCATTCGTAGTTTTAAGCACCGTGTTACAACCAGGGTGTAGACTCATTTCGTGAAAATCTTGGCATCAAAGTATAAGTTTTAGAGTGTCCTATGATGTCTAAAATCCACATCAAGTAGAGTTTTTTTCATGAGTGTGAAGCGCGCCACACTTATGAGGGAATGGCTATAAGGAGGTTTTAGAAAACTTCCCTTAATTCACTTTATTATCATGCAATAGAGTTTGAAACTCTAAGAATTCTCTTCTAATTCATGCTTTGTATGTTTATAGGTAATTACTCCTAGATGAGTTAATGGCAGAAGAAATTGCAATAGAGACCAGCCAGCTCCACTGGCTCCAGCCGAACCTCTGGACTAGCAGGTATCACATGCTGAGATTTGGGCTACATTTCAACTACCCACCTAGGTTGTGACTATGATCTATACTAATGTCGATACTTAAACTTGTTGGTAAGTTATTTCCAAATTGGGGGGTTTAAAGAAAAACAATAATAAAATAAGATCACAATTATGGTTGATATCAAGATTTTCAAATAACTAGGGTAATGTTCCCCATGGGTTTGTAACTATTTCGAGTATACACACGTGATCAATCCCAATGCTTACTTGTGAACTGATAACTAGGGTTCAACTAAACGATTAGTTCGTCCCTATTGGATCACTTTACTCAATCACCGAATCAGGTCTCATGAGCGATTTCAGACTAACCATTATCAATATGTCCCAAATTACCTTTCCTTTTACCGTAGTTCAAGTTATACAATACTCATAAAAATCAAGGCTTTTGTCACACCCCGCCTTGGGGGGTATGAATGGCACCTGGTGCCCTACTAGGACCTAACTACTGGACTGCTAAGCCTGGGCACATCCGGTGCCTGGCTGGCTCTAACTCACATTTCTGGAAACAAAGGGCTATATAACGGCTGTAAACACAGCCCCCGGCCCATTGGCCTATAGCCTTCTGTACCTGTACTAACAGCTGACCAGAAACATATCAATTCAAGGAAACCTATGCGGGCCGACAAGGCCGTCATGCTGTCTAGTTATCTGTAACTCAATCATAGAATATTAGGAAGCTATGTGACCGGCAAGGTCACCACTACTGTCAAGCTATGGCCCCACACGACCAACATGAAAGAAACAGAAGTACTAACAGCTAAACAACTGCACGACCTCACACGACCGACTCATCTGACAATAGGGAAACATACACAGACTGCAAGCCTCTAGGAAAAGCAATAGAAATGATCAGGACAGGGCCCCGACCCACCCGTACTATACAACAAAAGAACTGAAATACACCTCTGGAATTCAGTCTCCGGATGACAGGAGCTGAATACTCGATCGCTGACAGGAATCACGTAGTATCACCTGCTCATCTATGAGTACCTGCAGGCAAGTAATGAAGCGCCCCACCGGGCAATAACTGAAAGCGAAATCTGAAAACAACAATGTAACCGATGAAACTGAAGTAGGAAGAAATAGATTAACTGTCTAATAATGTAAGCCATACCTTTTCTCATATATATACTGGAAGGAATAGGAGTCGTACCTGGAGACGTATCATTCTACTGCTGATCTACTCGTATCTAACGTAACATGGCATAACATAATATAACATAACATAGCACACACAAACCTTACCCGGCCCCCATAAGCCGGGAGGTACAACCAGCACGGAATCTACACCCCTACCCCGGTCATCCCATCTCCTATAACCCTGTAAGCATCCTGCCGGTCCCCTGGGTAGGCACTTGAGCTCGCTGAGCCCCTGACTATAACTGCATCTGAGTTTGGAGGACTCCTGAATCAACACCCGGGCGTATCCGCTCGACAGGGGTGTGTAAAAGCCGACCAAGGCATAATATGGGGAAAACTGGCATCCCATCTTCGTCCCCTATGGGACGGCATGCCACGCCGTAGAGTGACGTATCCTCGTCCTCTGGCGGACGAGTCGATACAACTATCAACCCTGGGGCAGTCATTGATGCTAGGTAGTCCAACCCCAAACAATACAACGGTCTCAACTAGTAATACTATCTGCATGTCTCACATACTGAGGCTAATAGTGGTAAAGTATTGTATACACTATATGCTGGACTAGTGATAGTAATATATACGTACTTATTGCATGCTAAGGCTGGTAACAATATATGTGTTTAAATATAGTCTTCTGCCAGGCTGTACTGGGCTAATACTGAACAGGATATAGTGTTTATGCTGAAAACTATGCTATATACTGAGTTTCTATAGTAACATGATTTACTATTCCTAACATGCTTTCTAACTTCATTTTCACTTATCGTTCTGTTTCTGAGATGTCTTACAGGTATTGCATTGCTTTACTGGGTTTCAACTGAATACGATGATATCCTAACATTCTGTACTACATCACATACTGAGCGTACTGTGGAATTCCAAGTACTTCTATTAGAGTCTATATCATGCTGGAAAGTTACACGCAAGTTATAACTCGATGCTTCTAATATCGTACCAACATTCGTAGTAAACATAACACATGACTTCTGAACATTCTACTGGCCTTGAATTACTGTACTGTACCGAGATTACTTAACTTGCCGAAGAAACTAGCTTTACATACCTTATCCTTGAACTATTCGTCTGTCGGACAAGACTCGGCCGGTACTTCAACTATTTTCTCCTAACTGCATTCATAAATATGTCAATTAATACTAAATACAACTTTATTTTAAAAGGCAACGTCACTTTCGATGTAGTTTATAGCCTAAACTTAGGCTTATCGAAAGATGGCCGGAAACTCGCTATTTTTCATAGGTCCAGAAGGGAGAAATATTCACTTCACAGCTAGGAACACATAGACACTAATTTAGAGCAATTCCACTTACCTTAGCTCGGTGGCTCGACGATTCGTCGGCCGTATTCCACGAAACTAAATCCGTAGGAATGCTCTCTGCTGCTAAATACCTCAGTATCTGGAGTTAATTTAAGTTTGGACAACGTTTAGCAGCGTAATCGGACGAAAATTATAATCCCTCCTTCGTTCTTACCTTCTCTCTGCTGCTTACTCTCTGTTTTCTGGAAATTTATAAGTGTATAACTGATTTAAACCCGAAGTGGGCTTTATACTTGGGCCTGGACAAGGCCAACGTGTCACGGAGCCAACGCGGAGGCCTCTCCTCCGTGACACGCTGCCATCGCGGAGGGGCTCTGCCTCGGCTCCTTCCGCGATGGTTCGATAGGTTTCTCATCCGATCTTTTCCCGGGCCTTTCTCCAGCACGTATGGCCTTCAAATATGCTTAACCAACGTGCGCATAGGTCATCTAGGTGCCGGGATTTCTATGGGGTATAACATTCTCCCCCCCTTAAGAACATGCATCCTCGAATGTACACTGCTATCTGGAGGACTACTTAACTTACTTTCTAGAAAAATTTCGGCAGAGTTTCCCCTGTAATATGGACTATAGCAAAAACCTGAAATGCAGAAAAGTCCAACACAGGCACTGCACATAATATTTTAGGATCCACTGGATAACTAAGTATCAATCTTTCTCATTCACACATATACAACTATAAGGTACTGGATAAGTAATAATACGGACATACCTGTCGCCTGACTAGGCCTGAAACAGGTGAGGGTATCTGGCTTTCATATCTTCTTCAGCTTCCCACGTCATTTCCTCACAGTTCCTGTTACGCCACAATACTTTGACAGATGCAACATCTTTAGTCCTCAACCTGCGAATCTGTCTGTCTAAGATAGCTACGGGAACCTCTTCATATGCTAACTCTTTTGTGACCTGGACATCCTGAGCTGGAACTACTGTAGAAGGGTCCCCTACAAACTTTCTCAACATAGAGATATGGAATACTGGGTGAACAGATGCTAACTCCGGAGGCAAGTTCAATTCGTATGCAACTCGGCCTATTCTTCACCGAATCTGATATGGCCCAATGAACCTCGAGCTAAGCTTGCCTTTCTTGCCGAATCTCATTACCGCTTTCATCGGAGATACTTTCAGATATACCCAGTCATTTACCGCAAATTCTAGATTTCTGCGCCGCATATCTTCATAAGACTTCTGGCGGCTCTGAGCAGTCAGTAAACATTCTCGGATAAGTTTTATCTTTTCCGCTGACTGCCGAACAATGTCTGGGCCAACCAATACTGATTCCCCCACTTTAAACCAGCCCACTGGCGACCTATATTTTCGCCCGTATAATGCCTCGAAAGGCGCCATCTGGATAGCTGAATGGTAGCTATTATTATAAGCAAATTCAATCAACGAAAGATGCTCATCCCAGTTACCCCCAAAATCTAATACACACGCTCGCAACATATCTTCGAGCGTTTGGATAGTCTGCTCAGCCTGCCCATCTGTTTGAGGGTGGAATGCTGTGCTCAAATTGATCTGCGTTCCCAAACATTTCTGAAACGACTGCCAGAATCTAGCTGTGAACTGTGCTCCCCTATCTGAAATAATGGATACTGGCACTCCGTGTAATCTAACTATTTCTCTAATATATAGTTCGGCATAATCCTCAGCTGAGAAGGTAGCCTTCACTGGCAAGAAATGAGCTGATTTTGTCAGCCTGTCAACTATTACCCAAATGGAATCATTTCTGCGTCTAGTACGGGGTAACCCTGTTACAAAATCCATGTTTATCGCTTCCCATTTCCACATAGGCACCGTTATATCTTGCGTCAAACCGCCCAGTTTTTGGTGCTCTGCTTTCACCTGCTGACAGTTAGAACATCTAGATACAAATTCAGCTATCTCAGCTTTCATACCTGGCCACCAGTAGATGTCTCTGATGTCGTGGTACATTTTCGTCGCTCCTGGATGGAGGGAATAGCGAGTGTAATGTACCTCATGCATGATCTGCCCACGAAGCCCTGAAACATTCGGGACACAAAGGCGGCCCTTACAGCATAGCACATCATCCTCAATTATCTGAAAATCTGACTCCTTACCTTTCTGAATTCTATCTCTGAGTTGGACTAAATCAGGATCCTCGTACTGTCGTTTTTTTACCTCTGTGACTAATGATGACACAGTAGAATTCCCAATTTACTGCACTATTATTTTCTGTTTCCATTACTCGAACGGCTAAACCAGCTAACTAATGAATTTCTTTGGCTAACTTCCGCTTCTCAGGTCGCAAATACGCCAAACTCCCCATTGACTTACGGCTCAGGGCATCTGCTACAACATTAGCTTTTCCGGGGTGGTATAGAATATTCACATCATAATCTTTTAACAGTTCCAACCAGCGGCGTTGCCGTAGATTCAACTCCCTCTGAGTAAAAATGTACTGCAAGCTCTTATGATCTGTGTAAATATCAACATGAACGCCGTACAGGTAATGCCTCCACATCTTTAAGGCGTGGATTACTGCGGCCAATTCCAGGTCGTGGGTAGAGTAATTCTTTTCGTGTTTCCTTAGCTGTCTGGAAGCATATGCAATTACTCTACCATGCTGCATCAACACACAACCTAACCCGACGCCTGACGCGTCGCAATAGACTGAATAACCTTTGGTGCCTTCCGGCAATGCCAGTACTGGGGCAGAGGTTAATCTGTCTGTGAGTTCCTAGAAGCTCTGCTCACATGCCTCTGTCCATTGAAACTTTGCTGCTTTCTGTGTCAATTTGGTTAGAGGTGCCGCAATGGTCGAGAACCCTTCAACGAACCTCCTGTAATATCCTGCCAACTCCAAAAAGCTACGAACTTCAGTCGGAGTGGTAGGCCTAGGCCATGACTTAACTGCTTCTATTTTCTGCTTGTCTACCTGTATACCAGCATCCGACACGATATGCCCTAAAAAGGCCACTGAGTTAAGCCAGAATTCACACTTAGAAAATTTAGCATACAACTGGCGGTCCCTGAGGATCTGGAGCACTGTCCGCAAATGAGTCCGGTGATCTGCTTCAGAGCGAGAATACACCAGAATGTCATCAATGAATACTATCACGAACAAGTCCAGGAAAGGTCTGAAAATACTGTTCATCAGGTCCATGAAGACTGCTGGGGCATTCGTTAACCCGAAGGACATAACTAGAAATTCAAAATGCCCATATCGGGTCCTGAACGCTGTCTTAGGAATATCTCTCTCACGTACTCGGACCTGGTGATATCCGGACCGCAAGTCAAGCTTAGAAAAGTATCTGGCTCCCTGCAACTGATCAAATAAGTCATCAATTCTGGGGAGCGGGTACTTGTTCTTTACTGTAACTTTGTTTAGTTGCCGATAATCTATGCACATTAGGAGCGAGCCATATTTCTTCCTCACAAACAAGACTGGCGCACCCCACGGTGAAGTACTCGGCCTAATGAAACCTTTATCCAACAAATCTTTCAACTGCTCCTTTAATTCTCTGAGTTCTGTAGGAGCCATACGATAGGGAGGAATTGATATCGGCTGAGTGCCTGGTAACAAGTCAATAGCAAAATCTATCTCCCTTTCTGGGGGAATACCAGGTAACTCATCAGGGAACACATCAAGGAATTCATTCACCACTGGAACAGACTGGATTGTCGGAGATTCTGCTTGGACATCCTGAACTCTAACCAGATGATAAATACACCCCTTAGATATCAACTTTCTCGCCTGAAGGTAGGAAATAAACCTACCTTTTGGCGTAGCGGTGCTACCCTTCCACTCCCGCACTACTTCTCTCGGGAAGTGGAATCGGACTGTCTTGGTCCAACATTCAACGTTGGCAAACCACGGTACTAACCAATCCATACCCATTATGGCATCGAAATCTATCATTTCTAACTCGACCAGATCTACTGTGGTCTGACGGTCAGCAACCTCTACTGTACACCCGTGGTAGATTCGACTAACTGTGATAGAGTCACCGACGGGCGTGGATACTAGGAAGGGCTGCTGCAATGATTCTGGTGCAATACTAAACTTTCGTGCCACAAATGGAGTAATGTAGGACAAGGTAGACCCTAGATCAATCAACACATAAGCAAGGTGCGAGCAGATAGTTAACATACCTGTCACAACATCAGGCGACGCTTCTGAATCTTGCCTCCCTGGTAAGGCATATGTGCGGCTTGGACCCGCACCTGTACTGGAGGTCTCTGATCTGCCCCGACCCCTACCTGCTGAACCTAAGGGCCTGCGCCCTGCCGAGGATGTTGTGGCTCGTGACCCCGCAGATACCCTATCCTGTCTATCCCGGTCCTCTCGACCTCTGGCTTGGCAATCTTTCATCAAATGGCCTTCTTGGCCACAAATATAACACGCAGTGGAGCCATATCTGCATGCTCCAGGATGGCGTTGACTGCATATAGGGCAAAGTGGTAGGGTATACCTACTCTGCTCAGCCCTCCTCGGTACTGGTGAATCTGCCATCTGCGAGCCTCTACCAGTCTTTGACTGCCCCCTGCGGATGAATCTACCTCCCTGCGACTGTGGCGGAGGCGGGGGCCTGGGCGGCCTGTCTAACAATCGTGGCCTGGGTCCTCCCCGGGCCTCCCTCTGTAACTCAACTGGCCTATCCCGGCGACGCTGTTCCTGACTGACCCTTCTGATCTCCCGTTGTCGCTGTCTGATGCCCTCAATATTCTGGGCAAATACCTGAACTCGAGCAATGTCCATGTCCTCTCGCAGTGTGGCTGTAATACAAGTCTCAACATATTCTGGATTCAACCCCGTGATGAAGCGATGTACTCTGGATGCCATGGTATCAACAAAGGCCGGTGCATACCGGGCCAAAGAATCAAACCGCAAGGAATATTCCCGGACACTCATGGCCTCCTGCTCCAGATGTAGGAACTGGTCTACCCGGGCCTGTCGAATCTCCCGTGGCAAATAGTGATCCAGAAAAGCTCCTGAAAAGCTGGACCAGGTGGGAGGGGACACATCTCTCCCTCTGGACCTTTCCCAGCTTTCATACCATAACACAGCGATATCCCGTAATAGGAATGCTGCCAACTCAACTGATTCGGTAGGCGTGGCATGCATAACCCTTAAGATTCTCTGCATTTGATCCAGAAAATCCTGAGGGTCCTCTGTCCTGTCCGTACCTATAAACTGTGGGGGATTCAAAGCTAAGAACTCTCGGACCCTCGAACTACCGGGCCCTCCTGATAACTCCGCAACCGTAGACGGCATTGGCTGACGCTGAGCAGCCATCATCTGTGCTAACATGACTACAGCACTCCTAACCTCCTGGTCGGAAGGTGTCGGTATAGGGACTGCTGAAGGTAGTGTCGCCCCAAGTGGCTCCTAACGTGGTGGAGACTGCTGAGGAGGCTGGGATGATGCCTCTGTAGTGCCCTCTGATCGGGCTGTTTCTAAACCAGGGTGAGGCATCCTGCTGGTGCCTTCCCCTGCTGCAATATCTAAACTCTGGCCTGTGATAGGATGTCGCAGTTCTGACATTATCTGTAACCAAAGAATATAGTAAGCTTTTAGGGACTCAACCCTATACTGTACCGCTCTAAAGCATGACTGAATAAGAATAAAAGACAATCATCCTATCATGCCTTGTAGTCTCCTACCCATAGTATGTGGTGCACAACACATCCATGGGCAGGACTCTACTTGGCACGGCTTGCAGACTCCCTGGGATACGACCTGCTCTAATACCAAGTTTGTCACACCCCGCCTTGGGGGGTATGACTGGCACCTGGTGCCCTGCTAGGACCTAACTGCTGGACTGCTAAGCCTGGGCACATCCGGTGCCTGGCTGGCTCTAACTCACATTTCTGGAAACAAAGGGCTATATAACGGCTGTAAACACAGCCCCCAGCCCATTGGCCTATAGCCTTCTGTACCTGTACTAATAGCTGACCAGAAACATATCAATTCAGGGAAACCTATGCGGGCTGACAAGGCCGCCATGCTGTCTAGTTATCTGTAACTCAATCATAGAATATTAGGAAGCTATGTGACCGGCAAGGTCACCACTAATGTCAAGCTATGGCCCCACACGGCCAACATGAAAGAAACAGAAGTACTAACAGCTAAACAACTGCACGGCCTCACACGACAGGCTCATCTAACCACAGGGAAACATACACAGACTGCAAGCCTCTAGGAATAGAAATAGAAATGATTGGGACAGGGCCCCGACCTACCCGTACTATACAACAAAAGAACTGAAATACACCTCTGGAATTCAGTCTCCGGATGATAGGAGATGAATACTCGATCAATGATAGGAATCACGTAGTATCGCCTGCTCGTCTATGAGTACCTGCAGGCAAGTAATGCAGTGCCCCACCGGGTGTCAGTACCACTGGTACTGAGTATGTAAAGCAATAACTGAAAGCAAAATCTGAAAACAACAATGTAACCGATGAAACTGAAGTAGGAAGAAATAGATTAACTGTCTAATAATGTAAGTCATACCTTTTCTCATATATATACTGGAAGGAATAGGAGTCGTACCTGGAGACGTATCACTCTACTGTTGATCTACTCGTATCTAACGTAACATGGCATAACATAACATAACATAACATAGCACACACAAACCTTACCAGGCCCCCATAAGCCGGGAGGTACAACCAGCACGGAATCTACACCCCTACCCCGGTCATCCCATCTCCTATAACCCTGTAAGTATCCTGTCGGTCCCCTGGGTAGGCACTTGGGCTCGTTGAGCCCCTGACTATAACTGCATCTGATTCCGGAGGACTCCTGAATCAACACCCGGGCGTATCCGCTCGATAGGGGTGTGTAAAAGCCAACCAAGGCATAATATGGGGAAAACTGGCATCCCATCTTCGTCCCCTGTGGGACGGCATGCCACTCTGTAGAGCGACGTATCCTCGTCCTCTGGCGGACGAGTCGATACAGCTATCAACCCTGGGGCGGTCATGGATGCTAGGTAGTCCAACCCCAAACAATACAACGGTCTCAACTAGTAATACTATCTGCATGTCTCACATACTGAGGCTAATAGTGGTAAAGTATTGTATACACTATATGCTGGACTAGTGATAGTAATATATACGTACTTATTGCATGCTAAGGCTGGTAACAATATATGTGTTTAAATATAGTCTTCTGCCAGGCTGTACTAGGCTAATACTGAACAGGATATAGTGTTTCTGCTGAAAACTATGTTGTATACTGAGTGTCTATAGTAACATGATTTACTATTCCTAACATGCTTTCTAAATTCATTTTCACTTATTGTTCTGTTTCTGAGATGTCTTACAGGTATTGCATTGCTTTACTGGGTTTCAACTGAATACGATGATATCCTAACATTTTGTACTACATCACATACTGAGCGTACTGTGGAATTCCAAGTACTTCTATTAGAGTCTATATCATGCTGGCAATTTACACGCAAGTTATAACTCGATGCTTCTAATATCGTACCAACATTCGTAGTAAACATAACACATGACTTCTGAACATTCTACTGGCCTTGAATTACTGTACTGTACCGAGATTACTTAACTTGCCGAGGAAACTAGCTTTACATACCTTATCCTTGAACTATTCGTCTGTCGGACGAGACTCGGCCGGTAGTTCAACTATTTTCTCCTAACTGCATTCATAAATATGTTAATTAATACTAAATACAACTTTATTTTAAAAGGCAACGTCACTTTCAATGTAGTTTATAGCCTAAACTTAGGCTTATCGAAAGACGGCCGGAAACTCGCTATTTTTCATAGGTCCAGAAGGGAGAAATATTCACTTCACAGCTAGGAACACATAGACACTAATTTAGAGCAATTCCACTTACCTTAGCTCGGTGGCTCGACGATTCGTCGGCCGTATTCCACGAAACTAAATCCGTAGGAATGCTCTCTGCTGCTAAATACCTCAGTATCTAGAGTTAATTTAAGTTTGGACAACGTTTAGCAGCGTAATCGGACGAAAATTATAATCCCTCCTTCGTTCTTACCTTCTCTCTACTGCTTACTCTCTGTTTTCTGGAAATTTATAAGTGTATAACTGATTTAAACCCGAAGTGGGCTTTATATACTTGGGCCTGGACAAGGCCAACGTGTCACGGAGCCAACGCGGAGGCCTCTCCTCCGTGACACGCTGCCATCACGGAGGGGCTCTGCCTCGTCTCCTTCCGCGATGGTTCGACAGGTTTCTCATCTGATCTTTTCCCGGGCCTTTCTCTAGCACGTTTGGCCTTCAAATATGCTTAACCAACGTGCGAATAGGTCGTCTAGGTGCCGGGAATTCTTCGGGGTATAACAGCTTTGTTGTAATTCTCAGTTCATAATACTTTTCTAGGTTCAAGCAGGTAAAGAATTTGGATAAGTCCTAACGTTGCGCACCATTAAGAAACATTTAAAAATGAAGAGAATACAATACTAGTGTTTAGCATTGATTTTGAATCATTTTTGTGTAACCCTTTTCGTTAATCCATCATGGTTCCCACAACCCTAGTTGTGGAGGTTTTAGCCTCTCATGAAGACAAACACATAATTAAGTACTTACAATAGTAATTGGAAGAAAACCCTCTTTGAATATTGATGAACAAAATCAATAATAATTAATAAAACCAAGTGTTAATCTCAGGAATTACTCTCCAAAACATGATAATTCACAAACAAGACTTCTCTCAATGTAATCACTTGTCTCCTCCCCTCTCCCATTAAAAGAAATATAAAAGGTATGTATACAAACATCAGAAATATTTTCCTAAGCTAACAGGGAAATTTCCATATCTGGCACCGACTCATCCTACAATTAATCATACGCTCTTAATAGGATTGTGCGGGTCGTACCTGGCTCTAATACATTCCTTGGTTGTTGTAGAATTGACTAAGTGTTTGCAATTGGTACGAATCATACCATGGTCCTACGAGTCATAAAATCCATCTGTGGCTTTACTCTAAGTACTTTGACATCTTCTGAATTTTTCTACCTGTGTTGTGGTATGCCTCGTACCTTGATCCGATGACTCATAAATGCTTGTTACATCTAGAGTTCTGCCAAGTCTTTAAGAATTACTAAAGTCCCATGGTTCATGGTACGGGTCGTATGTAGATTTTACGATCCATGGTTTCCACCCGTACCAAGAAACTGGTTGTGCAAATTTTATCTGAAATTTTCTACAATTCTAGTTACTGCTCGTACCATCTTGGTACAGCTCGTACTAAGAGTCATACTCTGCCTTCACATTGTTTTAGCCTTCTAAGATTATCCACGAGTCTCAATACGACTCGTACTGAGATTGGTCCTTGGCTGATTTTCTGCACCTTTATGCATCTTTTGCATATTTTTGCTCCAGCACCTATTTTCCCTGAAAACAAAGTAAAAGTATCTCATATCCATATAAACATTCCTAAGTCCATGCTATTTTCTTAGTTTTAAGCATCGAAAGTGCTGTAAACTCACAGCACATAAACACCCTCAACTTAAGACTTGCATGTCCTCAGGCAAAGAAATATAAATAAAAACTAAAAATGATGCTTAACTAAAAAATAAACCTAGGATACTACAACCACCATCAATCAAAATTTGCACCATAAACTCAAACAGCGTTTGGCTCTTTTTTCTAGTTAAACAAAAATCAGCATATGCACATCAAGTAACCACAAACTATGATATATAGGGATCAAGATATGTCATGTAGCTATTAGCAGATAATCAAGTCCATCACCAATGCTTTTCACACGGACAATTGGTTGAATAAGACACAAATTATGTACCCTCACAGCAAATGAAGTCCCCAACTCACAGATATAGAAAAATATGAAACATAAGATGGAACAAGTAGGACTCTCACCTTCACAAGGAAGTTCCAAGTACTGCACATGGGATACCATAGGCTTTCCATTATTTTCTCTACTTCGGCTCTTTAGATAGTCGTGCTAGGATCACTATAGGACTTGATTCGGCTTGTAATGAAGGCTTTCAGATTGGGTACAGTAGATATGGAATCCTTTTAGTGACTAAACCCTCCATGGCACTACATACACGTGGCTCCACTTTTCACTTTTTTAACCCTTTTCTATTTTTTAACTTTTTCCTCCCTTTCCACCATTTTTATGCAATTGTATGGGTGTGGTGTGTTTTCAAATTTTCATTCATTTTTCTCTTTTTATACCTTCTTTTCACTTTTTCTTCTCTTTTTCTTCTTTTGACTAGTCACACCATACCTCATTTTTAAACCTTTTTCTTTTCTCTTCCTTTTTCACCTCCTCAAGATCTATGCACCCTTACTCTAGTGTCACAACCCGAATGGAGGCCCAAATCGTAACACAGGATAAGAAGCCTCAAGAGATGCCAAGTCAACCTATGGCTTTAACATACATCTAACTCAATCAATGAAACTGAATAAATCAACAAGATAATCCTAGCAGAAGTCTAGATTAAATAGAACATCAGAATACACAATCTAAAGCTGAATACAACCATATGTCTGAAAAGCCTCTAAATACAATGAGTTGATGGGACAGGACCCCAACTAACTCAACAAGCAAAAACTGAAAATACATGAAGAAAATCTAAATAGTCTAGTCTTCGGGAGATGAGGACTCACCCACGACGTACGATGCGATTTCAGAAGACTGACTATGAATGAGGCTGAACCTGAGAGCCGGGTCCTGTATCATGAAACGATATAGCATAGAGTATGTGGTCAGTACGTGGAATGTACCGAGTATGCATGGTAAGTAAAACCGCTTAAATAAGTAAATCACTTTAAAATATGCATAATGTAAACATAAACATTAAGAATCTGAGAGTAGGGTTTGCATGCATTCTCTTTGAAATCGTGATCTCATCATAACATAATCATAACATCATAACTGTACTGATTGACTCAAAGATAAAATATGATAGCCATGAGTAAAAATCTGAACATTGAGTCAAACCTGCTTTAGAACATGTACAGATATATAAATCTCACAAGTGATAAACATGCATAACTGAAATCATGAGGAACACTGGGAGACTCATCTTTTGACCGACATACCACGATAGAGATTACGTGGTCCCAACTATCATATTCAAGTGGGTAAAACTGTCCAAAGCCTTTCCAGGGCTAGGGACGATACCATGATATCAATATCAATCTCGTCGGCCAATAGGGCCAAGGATAGCTCACAAGGGAGGTCCCGAAGTAACATATAAGTATAAACCTATGTTGGCGCTTAGTTCTGAGGCATAGGGTGATGAACTCTTAGCCTGCTTGGTGCTAGATACTACTCGCCAAAACATGCATATGCTCTACATCATTTTTCAACGAAGCTCAATATCGTCTATTGACGAAGCTCAATCATCAAATACATCTCAAGTATGAAATCATGCATATGAGAAGCTTTAACTCAAACAATACCACAAGCTAAAAGATAATTGGAAGTCTTTGCTCCAAAACCATATGGTAAGCTTAATTCGAGAAATCATCAATCGTACTTTGAACATGTGGGCATTGTCCAATGATTTATCATACTTTAAAATACTCAATTCGTATCGACAACATGATTACATAATGGGTATCTTCAAAACATGCTTTTCATCATAATATCTCATCATCATCATACATTCATCACAAATCTCATCTTTCATAAAATTTTTCGTCAATGGACTTTTGAATTCATAAGACTAGAAACATAATTTTTAATTCAAAACATTACAAAATTTGTCCATGCTTCGTAATTCAATGGTAGAAACATATTTAAATCATACCCATGTAAATAATTAGGAAATTAATTCATTGGGTTAAAACCCCATAGATTAGACATAGAAATCTCATGATTTAAAGATTGAGCATGGGTGTAAAAGGCATCACCCATTCATAACCCTACACACCTCTTGATAGCTGATTCTTACACTTCTTTGATAGCCCAAGAAGAAATTGAAGGGAAATTGAAGAACACTATGCTTGATCACCCTCTCTCACCTTCTACCTTGCATGCATGAATGAATGAGGCCTAAAATGAACTTAACCCCTTTAAAAGTCATCATTCATTACTCTAAACGATGTAGTTTAGGCCTTAGTATCTTAGGAATTACGTAAAAGACCTTACTAAATTCGCAGAAAATAACTACCAGATGGTCCTAACGAGAGACCTAACGACTCGTTACCCTGGACCACAACTCGTGGAGTCATCCGTCAAGTAAACTGCCCATCTGAACATCTGGGCTCGTCACGGGCAACACCACGATCCGTTACTGGTGACCACTACTCGTGGTCACCATTACACTGCCTCCATACCAAATAATTCTTCAACTAGCTAACCACGACCCTCCCCGCGAATCATGGTGACTAACCACGACTCATGAGGTCCTCCCGTCAAGTGCACTGTCTCTCTTCCTTCTCTTTTCTTAATCATCCACCCCACAACAGACCTATTAGTCATGGGGCCTAACCACGACTCGTGGTTACATCTGTGGTATCCTATTTCTCAAATGTTCAAACTCATCACCTAGCCTCCCTATTAGTCACCTCACGACTCTTAGGCTGCACCAACGGGTCTCCTCACAACTCGTTCTGTGCCTAATGCCAGATTTTGAGTTTTTCTCTGTTTTAACTCTCGGGTCTGATATTTGGGCTTCCAGGGTGTAACAATATTTCCCCCTTGGGAATATTCATCCTCGAATGTTGGAAAACATACAGAAAAAGCAGAGAAGTGCGATCATCATATTCAAATACTGATCATTTAAGTCGAAACTGACGGAATGGCCACCTCCGATTTAAACTACATAGTTGATCTAAATTCACGAATCATACATACATCTATATACATTAAAGAAACTTGGGCACATGAATTGAACATGAAAACTAAATTGAGTTTTAGGACAAAATTGATACCTCAAGCTGGAATTGACTAGTAGAGCATAAATGTGGGTATCTAGCCATCATATCTGCTTTGGCTTCCCCAGGTAGCTCCTTCAATATGCTGATTCCTCCATAACACTTTGACTAAAGCTACTTCCTTGTTCCTTAACCTTCGAACCTAACAATCCAGTATTTTTATTGGAACCTCCTCATAACCGAGGTTGTCTTTCACACTGACACAGTCCACCGGAACAACTAGAGTTGGATCACCCAAACACTTCTTCAACAGCGATATATGGAATACAAGATGAACAGAAGCCAATTTCAATGGCAACTCCAACTCATAGGACACTTTGCCAACATGTCTCACTATCCTGTACGGGCTGACATAGCGGGGACTAAGCTTCCCCTTCCTTCATAACCTCATCACCCCTTCATAGGAGACACCTTTAGAAATACCCAATCATCAACTTCAAATTCTATTTCCCTTCTCCTCACATAAGCATAGGAATTTCGGTGATGCTGGGCGGTTTTTATCCTATCCCTTATCAACTGAACCTTCTCCATAGTATCAGGAACCGAATCTGGGCCTATCATCACCACTTCGCCAACGTCAAACCATCCAATGGGCGACCTATACCTCTGCCCATAGAGAGCCTCAAATAGTGCCATCTAGATACTGGAATGATGGTTGTTATTATATGCAAACTCGATAATATGCAAATGCTCATCCCAGTTACCTTTGAAGTCAATCGCGTATGGTCTCAACATGTCCTCGAGAGTCTGACTTGTTCGCTCCACTTGACCATCCATTTGTAGGTGAAATGTTGTGCTGAGCTTAACCTAAGCACCAAGTCCTTTTTGAAACGACTTCTAAAACTGATAGGTGAATTAAGTACCTCTATCTGAAATGATGGATAAGGGAACTCCATGCAATCAAACTAGCTTTCGGATATATAGTTTGGTATAATTCTCCATCAAATCCGTGGTTTTGACCGGTAGAAAATAAATAGCCTTGGTCAACCTATCTACCACAACCCAAATGGAGTCACATTATCGACGATTGCGAGGTAAACCTGTGATGAAGTCCATGTTGATCTCTTCCCACTTCCAAGTAAGAATACTGATATCCTAAAGCACGCCTCCCGGTCTCTGATGCTGAACCTTTACTTGCTGACAATTCGGACACTTTACTATGAATTTTGTGATATCCTTCTTCATGCCATTCCATTAATAGACTTCCTGTAAGTCAAGGTACATCTTGGTGGCACCTGGATGGATTGAATACCTAGATCCATGAGCCCAATGCAACATCTGGCTCCTCAAATCATCAACATTCGAAACACATAGGCAACCCTGGTACCGAAGCACACCATTTCCCCCTTTGGAGAAGACCTCTACCTTCAGATTTTGAACCGCTTCCTTCAACTTTACCAAAATCGGGTTCTCATCTTGTCTAGATTTTACATTAGTCACCAAGGACGATTCTGATCCGTTCTGAACAATAACACCACCATCGTTGGAGTCAACCAACCTAACTCCCAACCTCGATAGACGATGCACATCGTTCGCTAGCTCCTTCTTTTCCTCATCCACATGGGACACACTCTCCATAGAAAGTCTACTAAGCGCGTCTGCTACTACATTGGCCTTACCCGGATGGTTAAGCACACTCATGTAATAGTCTTTGAGTAACTCCAACCATCTCCTTTGCCAAAGATTGAGATGCTTCTGTATAAACATATATTGCAAACTCCTATGGTCCGTAGACAAATCCACATGGACCCCATACAAATAATGTTTCCATATCTTCAATGTGAACACTACCGTGGCCAACTCAAGATCATGAGTCGGGTAATTCTTCTCATGAACTTTTAGCTATTTGGAGGCATAAGCTATAACCTTCCCGTACTGCATCAATACACACCCAAGTCCGATTCTTGAAGCATCACAGTACACCACAAATCCATCAGTACCCTCCGATAGAGTTAACATTAGTGCTGAAGTGAGTCGAGTCTTCAACTCTTGGAAACTCTTCTCACAAGCCCCCGACCATTGGAATTTCACCTTCTTCTAGGTCAATTTTGTCAAGGGTGCTGCAATAGATGAGAAGCCTTCAACAAATCTCCAATAATAGCTGGCTAAACCCGAGAAGCTCCGAATATCTGAGGGATTCACCGGTCTAGGCCAATTCTTTACCGCTTCTATTTTCTGGGAATCCACCCTTATGCCCTCACTTGATACCACATGGAAAAAATGATATGGAGTTCAACCAAACCTCGTGCTTGTTCAATTTGGCATATTATTGGCGGTCCTTCAGATTCGGTAGAACTGCTCTCAAATGAGTAGCATGCTTCTCCTCGCTTCGAGATTATATCTGGATGTCATCTATAAACACAATCACGAACATATCCAAGTATGGCTTGAACACCCTATTCATCAAGTCCACAAAAGCTGCAGGAGCATTCGTTAGTCCAAAAGACATAACTACAACCTCATAATGACCATACCGCGTACTGAAGGCTATCTTCGGGATATCGCTCTCCCGAACACCGAGTTGATGGTACCCGGATCTGAGATCTATCTTCGAAAAGCACTTGGAACCCTGAAGCTGGTCAAATAAATTATCAATCCTGGGAAAAGGGTACCTATTCTTGATGGCGATTTTTTTAATTGTCGATAGTCAATGCACATTCAAACAGAACCATCTTTCTTTAGAAAAATAGAACTGATGCACCCCATGGGGACTTGCTTGGTCTAATGAAACACTTCTCTAATAGGTCCTTGAACTCCTTTAGCTTGTCTGGAGCCATTCTGTAGGGAGGAATAGATATGAGATGCGTGTTGGGAAGAAGGTCAATACCAAGATCAATCTCCCGCTTGGGAGGGATTCGCAGTAAATCATCTGGAAAGACCTACGGATACTCACGTACTACTGGAACTAACTGGATAGTTGGGGTCTCGAACGACGCATCCTTAACCCTAACTAGATGGTACACACAACCTTTAGAGATCATCTTTCTGGCCTTAAGGAAATGAAACGACCTACAGGCACAGCTGAACTACCCTTCCATTCTAAGACTGGCTCACCCGGAAATCTGAACTCTATTGCCTGGGTTCTACAATTAACTGAGGCATAACTGTTCGGTGTTTTGGTTAGGGGTTAAAAACCGACACGCAAGCGCACGTGGTCAAACAAGTAGTAAGTGGCTTAAGTAAGCCAAGTATCGAACCAAGGAGACTCTGGATAAGTAAAAATTGCTCAAGTATACTATATTCTATCTTACTTCTATATAATTGCTGACAACAAAGTAACAAAAAGTTAATTAATTCGTTTATAAATTATATACTAAATCTATTAACAAATATCTACTTTGAATTGAAACTATGGATATGAGCATGCCAAGGTTAAGAACAAGTAATGAACTTGATTATAATCATAATTTGGTTAATCTTCTCTTCCTGTTGCTAGCCAAGAACATTAGCCTAGAGATTAAAACTCCCGTATTTAATCTCACTTAAGAATCATAAACCATCCGTCTACATTTCTGTGATCAAATGCAATTTATGACCTAGCAATACAATTCCGGTTCCTAAATTGACTAATACGGCTTTCAAGTATATTTCTATCAGGAAAGCACATCAAAACTCAATTTTCCCAAATCAAGTTAAGAACAATACCCAATTAATTCACAACTTTCCAATTTCGTGCTCTCTCGAGTGAAATCGGACTTTTTAGATGTACATTAATGTCGGCCACACACCAATGCAGTAGAAACAAGAATTAATAGAACAACATGGAAGAAGAATATGAAAAACCATAAAATTCAATAATCAAAATGCATCTCCATTGTTCATAACCTCAGCAAGGAAGAGAATTAGCCACTCATTTGTGGATTAATCATCCTAAAACAAGTGTTAATCATACAAACAATTGATTGAAAGAAGAAAGAAAGAGAGAAAAACCCTGAGCTTTTTCGTCCCTCAACTGCCTGTAACCCACGTCCTTGCTCCACCAAGTCTGAATTATGAAAAATAAACCTAAGTGTGCTATTTATAGTAGTAGGACTCTTTTCCGGAATAACAAGCAACGTGTCACGGAGTGCATCGCGGAGCACGGCCTCTGTGACACGCTACGGACGCAGAAGCCCTCTGGAAAATCACCCGAAACTGGCCCGGGCAGCACCCTGCCGCGTTGGCAGCGTGTCACGCTGCTTGGGCAGCGTGTTGGCAGCCCTTGGTCGTGGAGGCCACCTGCCGTGGCACGTTGCCAACGCGCAGGTGGGCTGTTGTGAGCGGCCTGCCTGCTGTGGCACGTTGCCAACGCGCAGGTGGGCTGTTTTGTGCCTCCTCTTCGCCGACGTTCGCGTGTTAATTCCGTCTCCAAGCATCTACTTCACCAACTCATGAATTAGTTACTCAAACGTCATCAAAACCTACAAAAAAAGGCTAATCATGTTGGTTAGCACATATCTTTACTTTATCTAAAATTACATGAAAATGTATACCATAACTTAGATAAACAAGACTAATTTAAGTCATAAAGCGTATCTCGGGCATGCTATTTTTGCCCGTGATCAATAACATGCAAATAGCCAATCCATGCTAAGGATAAAATCAAAATTGGTCATGGATAACTCTATTAGATCTACTGAAGTGACTTTCTGAAAGACTAAGACCGGGCTACCTCTATATACCTGTCTAGCTATACCTAAATCACCTATTGGAGTGAAGACTGAGAAGGGTTCTTACAAGACTTCGAGAATGACTTCAAAACTATTGGACACATAAGGTGTCACAAAAGACAAGGTATCCCCCAAATCTAACAAAGCATAAACATCAAGATGGAAAACTCATAACGTACTAGTGACTACATCCGGGAGACCTCCTGCTCCTGGCGGGATGCTAAGGCATATAATCTGTTCTGGCGCTGACCGTCACCTATGCTAGTAGATGCTCCCTGATGTGTTGAGCGTATGGGTGGGGCTGCGAAACTAGAAGTTGGGCCTCAACCCCCATCATGATCCTACCTCACTGCTAGGCAATCTTTGAGCATGTGTCCGGGCTTCCCGCACCCAAAACAAGCACCTGTACCTACTAAAAACTAACCCGTGTGACCCCAGCCACACCTGTAGGAAGCTGAAATACTAGAATTTGCGAGTCTGCTGCTCTGACCCCTAGAGCCTGATGCTCTCCCTCTCTGATTGTGCCTAGGCCTGGATGGCTCACTCAATACTAAAGATGTTGGGGCTAAGGATCTCTGGTGGGTTTGCTGTCAGTGTCCACCTCCTTATCTCGGCTGTGATAATTGGTGGTCATCATTCCTGGCCCTCTTGGCTTCCCTCTCTCTTAGATGTGTCGCCTCCATCTGTTGGGCGTACAAGACTATCCGAGGGAAGTCCATGTCCTGGTGAAGCATAGCGGTCGTATAATCCTTATCCAAACAGACACTATACCATGAACGAACCTACTCACCCGTGCCATCTAATCAGCCACTAACTCTAGGGCATACTTCGATAGGCAGGTGAACTCAAGGGCATACTCCTGCACCGTCATCCTCCCTTGCTTCAGATTTACAAACTTAGTTTCCTTCAATTCCCTCATCTCATGAGGGAAGAACCGATCTAGAAATGCAACATGGAACTCTTCCCACGTGATAGGACTGGATCTGATGGCCCTACTATCCTTCCATTGGCGAAACCAGATATGCGTGACCCCTTTCGACTGGTACAAGGCCAACTTCGTGCACTAAACTCCATTCACCCCTATGATTTGGCTGATCCTTACAATCTTATCTAGGAACTCATGCGAGTCCTAATCTAGTTTTGACCCGAGGAACTCATGCGGGTCCTCATCTACTTTTGACCCGAGGAACTATGGGGGGTTCATTGTAAAGAAGTCTTGGACTCGAGCCGCCGCTGCATTGCCATTTTGTGGAACATGCGCAACCGCCTGCTGAGTGACCTGAGTGATCATGGCCTGCACGAGCGTCTGAATAGATGCCCAAACTCAGCATAGGCAACCGGCTCCTATGCTTGAAGCTCCTGAACTGGTAGGGCCTATTGGTGCCCATTCCAATTGCCATCCTTTTGGCCTTCTCCATTCTCATTCCTCCCACCATTCATTCTTGGGGGAGCCATGATTTTGCAATCGCGAATAGCATGAATTAGAAGGATAGGGAGACATTTTATCACACGACATGGATCATGAAAGAAGGAAACATTTCCTAAACGTTTCGTATCCTCTATGTCATAAGTGTAGCGCGCTTCACACCCATGAAAAAGACTCTACTTTATTGCAGCTTTCAGATACCTTAGGACACTTTAAACCTATTACTCTAATAACAAATTTGTCATGATCCGAATGGAGGCTCAGATCATAACAAAGGACAAGGAGCCCCAGGAGACTCCAAGTCAACCTATGGCATGAACATACATCTAACAATCAATGAAACTGAATAAATCAACAAAATAATCATAGAAAAAGTCTAGATTAAACATAACATCAGAATACACAATTTGAAGGTAAATACAATCATATGTCTTCAAAGCCTCTAAGCATGACGAGTTGATGGGACATGACCCTAACTAACTCAACAAGCTGAAACAGAAAATACATAGAGAAATCTGAATAGTCTAGTCCTCAGTTATGAGGACTCACCCAAGAAGTACGATGCAATCTCAGAAGACTAACTATGAATGGGGATGAACCTGATAGCTGGGTCCTGTATCATGAAACAATACAACATAGAGTATGCGGTCAGTACGTGGAATATACCGAGTATCCAAGGTAAGTAAAACCGCTTAAATAAGTAAATCACTTTAAAACATACATAATGTAAAACATAAACATTATGAATCTGAGTGTAGGGTTTGCATGCATTCTTCTGAAATCGTGATCTCATCATAACATAATAATAACATCATAATTGTATCGATTCACTCAAAGCTGAAATTTGATAGCCATGATTAAAAATATGAACATTGAGTCAAACTTGCTTTAGAACACATATAGATATATAAATCTCATAAGTGATAAATATGCATAACTGAAATCATGAGGAACAATGGAAGACTCGTCTTTTAACCGACATACCACGATCGAGCTTACGTAGTCCCAACTATCACACTCAAGTGGGTAGAGCCATCCAAAGCCTTGCCAGGGCTAGGGATGATACCATAATATCGATATCAAGCTCGTGGGCCAATAGGGTCTAGGATAGCTCTCAAAGGAGGTCCCGAAGTAACATATAAGTATAAACTTACGTTGGCCCGTAGTTGTAAGGCATAGGAATATCGACCCTTAGCCTGCTCGGTGCTAGACACTACTCCCAAACACATGCATATGCTCTACATCATTTTTCAACGAAGCTCAACATCGTCTATTGACGAAGCTCAATCACCAAATACATCTCAAATATTAAATCATGCATATGAGAAGCTTTAACTCAAACCATACCACAAGATGAAAGATAATTGGGAGTCTTCACTCCAAAACCTTGTGGTAAGCTTAATTCGAGAAATCATCAATTATACTTTGAACATGTGGGCATTGCCCAAAGCTTTATCACACTTGAAAAATACTCAATTCCTATCGAAAACATGATTATAAACATGGGTAGCTTAAAAACATGTTTTTCATCATAATATCTCATAATCATCATACATTCATCACAAATCTCATCTTTCATGAATTTTTTGTCAATGGGCTTTTGAATTCGCAAGACTAGAAACATGATTTTTAATTAAAAACATTATAAAATTTGCCCCATGTTTCACAATTCAATGTTAGAAACATATTTTAAATCATACCCACGTAAAGAATTAAAAATGTCATGCATTGGATTAAAATCCTATAGATTAGACATAGAAATCTCATGATTTAAAGAGGAATTAGACATGGGTGTGAAAGGAATCACCCATTCATAACCCTACATACTTGTGGTAGTTGATTCTTACACTTCTTTGATAGCCCGAGAAGAAATTGAAGGAAAATTGAAGAATACTATGCTTTATCAACCTCTATCACCTTCTACGTTGCATGCATGAATGAATGAGGCCTAAAATGAACTTAACCCCTTTAAAAGACACCATTCATAACTCTAAAAGTTGTAGTTTAGGCCTTAGGATCTTAGGAATTACGTAAAAGACCTTACTATATTCACAGAAAATAACTACCAGATGGTCTCTACGAGAGACCTAACGACTCGTTACAAATAGGCTAAACAAAAATAACTTATGATCCAGTCCTAACCAACCATCCTCAAACCTATGTAAAGACCAACCAGGTAAGTTCTAGATCCTCTATGCAGTATTGAACTAGGTATAGACCTCACTCACACATGGTACGTATTTTGCATTCATTCTACCTGTCCAGTTTATTCATGGCTAACTAGAACTACTCATGATAATACACTATATTAAACAAAAAGATTCACAGAAATCATACTTTGCAATCAGCAAATACATAGCTAACCATCAAATTTTTTTTATTGAGGGTCAATTTTTTTAAAACATCAAAACTAGTGGAGTTTGTTGGTTGTGTAATTCTAAGCTACTTTCTATTTAAACAAGAACATCCTAAATATGCTAGTTCTACTAGATAGCATGCCCTAGGGAAAAGAAACACTGTAAGAAAAATCCTCGGACGAATTCAAAAAATTTCAAAAATACAAGTACAACCCCTTCTCTTTTTAAAAAGCATGCTTCTTCATCGAAGTATAGAATGTAAAACAGAAGGAAGGGAACATACCTGTGGCTACTGAGGATTCACCTTCCATGGATTTCCTCCCATGAAGCCCCTAATTTAACGTTGCAACATGATGTAACTTTTATGATTCTTCAGGAATCATCATGGTACACCGCCTGAAATCCTCTTATTTCCTCATTGTCTCCCAGATATAGCTTTATCCTCTGCCCGTTCACCTTGAAACTTTTTCCATCTTTATTATCAAGTTTCATTGCACTGTATGGGGACACATTCCCCACATTGTATGGTCCTATCCACCTAGATTTAAATTTTTCGTGATGCAAATGGAGCCTTGAGTTGAACAGTAGGACCAGTTCACTTGTACTGAACTCCCTCTTTGCATTTTTCTTATCATGATATATCTTCATTCTTTATTTATAGATAGCCGCACTATCATAAGCTTGAAGTTTGAATTCATCTAACTCATTGAGCTGGTCAAGTCTCAACTTGGCTGCTTTATTCCAATTTAAGCTTAGCTTTTTCAGAGCCCATAATGCCTAATGCTCTAACTCAACTGGCAGATGACATGAATTGCCATAGACCAGTTGATATGGAGATAAACCAATGGGCATCTTATAAGTTATTCGATAGGCCCACAGCACATCATCGAGCTTTCTAGACTAATCTATTCGGTTGGATTCATTGTTTTAGCTATAATGGTCTTTATCTCCCTATTTGAAACTTCCACCTTCCCACTTGATTGAGGATGGTAAGGTGTTTCCACCCTATGCTTGGCACCATATTTCTCCAACAGGGTTTTAAAGAGGTGATTACAGAAATGTGACCCACAATCACTGATGATTGCTCAGGGAGTACCAAACCTAGCGAATATGTGCTTTCGCAATAACAAATGGGCCCATGAAGTAAATACCCCATATATCGAATAGCTCAACTTCCAGGATAGGGGTCAATGGTAACTCATGCTTGCTAGTAATGCCACCCTATCTTTGGAACTGATCACATGACTTGGCATAATCATAGGCATCTTGGTGAATAGAGGGCTAGTAATACCCGTATTGCACGATTTTCTGTTCATTGTAGATACCACTATGATGACCCCCAATTGGGGATGAGTTACAAGCCTCTAAAATGCTCAATATTTCTACCTTTGACATACACCTCCGGATTATCCCATATTTACAAATGGGAAATATGTATGTTTCGGCCTAATAGTATCTTTGAGCATCAAATAAGAACTTCTTTCTCTACTGGGGAGTCATATCTGTTGGGATCATGTCGCTGACTAAATAATTTGCAAAGTCAGCGAACTAGGGAATCAAGTCCTGAGATGTAGCTAATACAAGTTTGTCTGGGAAGGAATCATTGATATCAATCTCCTCTCTTCCTCTAGCCTCAGCTTCCAGTCTAGATAGGTGATCAGCTACCTGATTTTCAGTTTCTTTCCGGTCTTTCACCTCAAACTCGAATTCTTGGAGTAGCATCACCTATCTGATCAGCTTAGGTTTAGCATCCTTTTTAGACATCAGGTACCTCAAAGCAACACGGCATGCATGGGCGATCACCTTAGTTCCACGAAAGTATGCACAAAACTTCTCAAAATGCAAAGACCACTGCTAGCAGCTCCTGTTCAGTGACAGTGTAGTTCTTTTGGGCCGTGTTGAGTGTTTTACTAGCATAATAGGTAGTATGAAAAATCTTCACTCTCCATTGGCCCAAGACAGCACCAAGAGTAACCCCACTATTGTCAAACATTACCTTAAACGGAAGATACAAATCTAGAGCTATAATGTAGGAGCAGTGGTGAGTTTCTCTTTCAGGAACTCAAAGGCCTTTAGACATGCCTTATCAAATATGAACTTCACCTCCTTCTCAAGAAATTTGCACAATGGTTGTGCATTCTTTGAAAAGTCATTGATGAACCTCCTACGGAATTTTTCATGCCCTAAGAAGCTTTTGGACCCTTTTATGGAAATATGTGGTGGCAATCCTGCTATTACTTCAAGTTTTGCTTTGTCCACCTCAATCCCTTTTTCAGAGATATTGTAACTCAACACTATTCGTTCCTTGACCATGACATGGCATTTTTCCCAATTTAGGACCAGATTAGTGTCTTCACATCTGTTCAACACTTTTCCTAAATGCTTGAGGCAAGATTCGAATGAGTCACCCACCACTAAGAAGTCGTCCATGAATACCTCGCTGGTGTCCTCCACCATATACAAGAATATCGACATCATGCAGTAATGGAATGTGGCTGGTGCATTCCACAATCCAAAAGGCATTCTCCTGAAAGCAAATATTCCATAAGGGCAAGTGAAGGTGGTCTTCTCTTGATCTTCCGAGGCTATAATTATTTGATTTTACCCCAAATAGCTATCAAGAAAATAGTACCTACCTCTACCTTCCAACCTGTCAAGCATCTGATCCATTAATGGCATCGGAAAGTTGTCTTTATGGGTCCGGTGATTGGAATTTCTATAGTCCATGCACACACGTTATCATGTGACTGGTTTTGTTGGTATCAGCTCATTCTTCTTATTGTATACCACTGTGATCGCACCTTTCTTTGGTACACACTATACCAAACTTACCCACTTGCTATCTGTAATAGGGTAAACTACACCAGTGTCTAGCCACTTGATAATCTCCTTTTCCACTACTTCTTGCATTGGTGGGTTCAGGTGTTGCTGATGCTCTATACTTGGTGTGCGATTCAGCTCGAGCTGGATTTTTTAAGTGTATAAGCCTGGAGATATCCCGATGATGTCAACTATGGTCCAGCCAATTGCCTTTTTGTGCTTTTTTTAATACTATGACCAAAGCTTCTACTTTCCAGTCTGTAATTCGGCTACAATAATCACTGGAAAAGTGTTGTCTTCACCTAAGAATGCGTATTTAAGGTGGGGAGGTAATGCCTTCAGTTCTAGAACTAGTGGTACCTCCACTGATGGCTTTACTGGTGGAGTCACATGGTTCTTCAAGTTAAGGTCTAACTTCTTTGGTCTGAAGTTATATGACCCCGTTACTACTAGGGAATTTACCACTTTCGTCTACCCCGGTACTCCATCTCCTTCATAGTTCATCAAGACAACTACTAGTGTGTCAACATTCATCATCTCTCCCATGGGCAATAGCATCCTCTTGTTTTCCATATGGATGTTCACAAAGGTAGCTCCCTCGGTGTTAGCTTGAATGAATCATACCAGAAAAACAAAGAAAATGTAAATGGGGAAATAACTCCCAAAAGTTAAATACAAGCAATTAATCTAATCTTAGCCGTATTCCCCGGCAACGACACCATTTTTTTATAATGCTCAAACTCACACTTTCTGGAATTGTATGAAGCGGCCATTCTCAATAAAGAACCCAATAAATATGTAAGGGTCGAACCCACAGGGAATAAGGTAAGATCCAGACTAATGCCGATACTTAAACTTGTTGTGTAAGTTATCTCCAAATTGGGGGGTTTAAAAAAACAATAATAAAAGAAGATCACAATTGAGGTTGTTATTAAGATTTTTAAATTTCTAGGGTAAGTGTTCCCCATGAGTTCATAACTACTTCGGATATACACACGTGACCAATCCCAATGCTTACTTGTGAACTAATAACTAGGGTTCATCTAAATGACTAGTTCGTCCCTATTGGATAACTTTACTTAATCACCCGGTCAGGTCTCATGAGCGATTTCAAACTAACCATTATCAATATGTCCCAAATTAACTTTCCTTCGACCACAGTTCAAGTTATACAATGCCCATAAAAATCAAGGCTTTATTGTAATTCTCGTTTCATAATACTATTCTAGGTTCAAGTAGGTAAAGAATTTGGATAAGTCCTAATGTTGTGCACTGTTAAGAAACGTTTAAAGATGAAGAGAATACAATATCAGTATTTTGCATTGGTTTTAAATTGCTTTGTATAACTCTATTTCGTTAATCCACCATGATTCCCACAACCCTAGTTGTGGAGGTTTTAGCCTCTCATGATTGTAAGATTGTAATTAGCATAGACAAACACATTATTAAGTACTTACAATAATAATTGGAAGAAAATCTGCTTTAAATATTGGTGAACAAAATCAAGAACAATTGATAAAACTAAGTGTTATCTCAGGAATTACTCTCCAAAACTTAATCATAATTCACAAACAATGCTTCTCTAAATGTAATCACACGTTTCCTCCCCTCTCTCACCAAAATAAACATAAAAGGTACTTATACAAATATCAAAAACTTTTTCCTAAGCTAATAGAAAAATTTCCATTTCTAGAACCAACTAGTCCTGCGACTGATTATACGACCCGTAACTGGATTATACGGTTCGTACCTAGCTCTTGTACATTCCTAAGTTGCAGTAGAATTGACAAAGTATTGGCAACTAGTATGACTCGTACCATTGTCCTATGAGTCATACAATCCATCTGTGGCCTGACTCTAAGAGCTTTGACATCTTCTGAATTTTTCTATGAGTGTTGTGGTGAGCTGAGCCGAGCCCGAGCGAGTTCAAGTCAGCTCTTTACTATTTAATTTTGTATAGTATTACGTCAATAAAAAATATACTTTATGATTAATTGGCTTGAAAAAGATAAGTATTACTAGTTTAAGTTGATCATTGCATTTAATTTAATTAAATTTTATACGACATTAGTCTAAAGTAGAACTCAATTTCAACGAGATTAACTTATTATTAAATATAGAATAAAATTTTTAGGCAAAAGATTTAAAAAAACAATAATAAGTTTTAAGATTTTATACAATATTAAATTTTATTTGATTTAAATTTTAATTTAAAATAATGATTACATTTTAGAACACTCATAATGTATCTTAAATAAAAAGATATATTTTAAAAAATAACTGCACCAAATCAGTTAATGAAATATAAAATTATAAATAATAATAATAAATTATAACTATTGAATTAATATTTTACTAACTTAACTAATATAATGGATGAATTTTAATATTAAATTAATCATAACATGAAAAAAAAGAGCCAACCGAGCCGAGTCATGCCAGTTCAACTGAGTTCGAGCTTTGATCTAGCATTAATCGGGTCGGCCACCAAGCCGACTTTGCTTATGCCTAGGCCTACGAGCATTTCCTTAAGTTTATCATATAGGTTTACCACATAATGTCAATTGTGAACTTGCTTGGAAAAATAACAAAATTATATTCAGTTATAATTTTAAAATCTTTGTATAAATTAATCTACTCATAATGAGCTTTTGGCAATGTCATTGCCTTAATGTGATCATAGCATTCTTCAAATCATTTTCACAATTCAACATAATCTTTCACAGTAAAATTTTCAATTTTCAAACTCATCAAGATGATGTCAAAGAAAAATCAAGCCTTGGTATTGTCCTGATTTGATCCTTTCTTTCCTCCAATAATAGTGTAACTAAGACCTTAGTCTCAAGATAAATTTCAATATCAACGACCAATAGAGTTCTTCTCACAAATATTAGGAGCCAAATACTAAAATTTTTATAAATTTACATAGTGAAAATTGTTATAAAAAAATACTTGAGTTAATATCATGAATAATAAGACAATAATGATAATAATTGTTTTAAGTACCTCATGATAACCAATAATTGTTAATTATGACATACCATGTAACCACCACTTTAAACAAATTTCATAAGTATAAGATATGAAATAATTTGAGTACATAATCAATAGATGCTTAAGTTAACCCATCAGTAACCATTTTGTTCATGAATATGGTTAAGCATATATAGTGAAGCATTTTATGATTTACGTAGTCATTACGAAAAGACAAAAATCAGTATGTCACTATTCAAAATTGATAAAATAAGATGTCACCATTTCCGTAAATAAGCAGTATATATACTGTATAATTGTATGCTAGCCAAGGATGAACATATATAATCAAAATTAATAAAGTGATTAACTTATAAGTTAGGGTATAAACAGATGGTGTCTATTAAAACAAGATATCCAAATGTATTAGTGAATATAGTGGCAGCAAAGAGAGACATAAGAATTTGTTACTGCTGAAGCAATTTCCCTTCATCCATAAAAGATAAAACACTGAAAAATGAACAATATAGTTGTTACCTGATAACCTAATCAAGGATGACACCTTAAGAATATAATCTTCTTTATTGAAGACAGTTAGAGGCTCGTGCTAATAACATGTTATAAACAAAAGTTATAAAAGAAGCAAACTAAGAACTTCCCAAAGAGGAGACATTTTATAATTATTATATAATGGTATACGTAATAGAAGAAAAGGAAAAAATATTCCTTGACCACCAAATAACAAAACTAACTTGATTTCTTTGTAATTAATATTTTCTTTCTAACTAATTCTAGTAACGAATTATTGCTTTTTTAAATAACATAAAATGGACATACATATATTTAATATATTCTATAACAATTTTTATCTTATTTGTGCAATATCATTTTCAGCCAAGATGACTCAATTGAGCCTAACCTACGTACATGGGGGAGGGAAAAGCTATAGGTTTCCTCCTAATGAGATCAAGTTGTAACTATCAAATTCACACCATTCGACACTTTCTCGAGGGTTGTGTGGAAAATAACAAAAACAATTAGCAATTTGGCAGACAAATTGCGTTGCATGATAAAAAATGCAGCGGTGAAGTAGTTGCAACTTGCAATCTTGATTTGGAAGACGGTGGAAAAGTGAAGGAAAAAAGGTAAAGAAAGATTGGAGAACACAGAGTTCGATAAACTCCCACTAGCAGACTCTCTTAAGGGAATAAAAGGAGGCAACATCATGCAACTTTTTATGTATTTATCTTTGTCATATTTATGTTTGGTTTTCTTCAGTTAGGCAGTTCAAAACTAATCCAATTCCCTTATCCCCTTTCTTCGGCTTTTAGTTTTGTGCTTCTAGTTTCTTTAATCAACAATTGACGTCATCCACAAAGCTAGGTATGTAACTAGGTTATTTACCCCTTACAACAACAATATACTCATTATATTCTCTGAATGATCCAACATATATAATTTTAAAAAGATAAAGTGTATGTAGATTTTACCCTTATCTTGTAAATGTGGGGAGGTTATATTTGATAAATACTCAGCTCAAGAAGAGATGAAAAAAGTAGCAAAGCAGTCGTAACAACAAGATAATAGGATAAACAAAATAGAAGAAACAAATAGTAGTATTAGAGATTTAAAAATAGACAAACATAAAAATGAAACTATTACTCCTAGACCAAAAAAGAAAAGATGCTCGGTAACCTACTATGCTCTACTCCGATGCTCGACCTCCGCGCCCTTCTATCAAGTCTCATGTCTTGGTAAGCTAAAGTTCCGACTTGTCTTACCTAATCACTTTCTCAAGAATTCTTAGGCCTACCTCTCCTTCTCTCCAGGCACACCATGGTCAACCTCTCATACCTCCTCATTTGAATATTTGTGCATCACCTCTGTACATGTCCGAATCATCTCAACTTCACTTCCAGCATCTTTTCACTCCCGTGAGGGTCACTCCCACTTTGTCTTAAATCTCTTCATTCTTAATCATATCACTGTTGGTGTCTCGACACATCTTTAATGAAAAGGAATATACATATACACCTTAGTTAGGTAATAAAAGAAGAGGACAATAAAAAGATGAATTAAAGTGAATTATTAGTTTATAATAGTATTAAATGAGTGGGTTACTATCTGATCATAATTACCTCGCATAAATATATGCATGGTTCGAGATGAATGAAAAAATAATTTTAATTAAATAATAAGTCAATAATTCAATATTTTTTATTTTGAGGTGTTTAATTTTCAGGTACGTTTTGTGGGAAAAAGTTTTTACATATAGTTTTTGGCCAAACAGATACTCCAAATTCTCTATAGTGAAGATTTTTCTATAAAACATAATGACTTGCAGGGATCCTATAAGGGATCACAACTCATGTACATGATAGCGTAAGAAAATGAAACTTATAACAATAGTGGAGTCTGCTTAGGGCTTAAGGGGAATTAAACATTCAGACAGCTCAAGAAAAATAACCATCAAAGAGGTGTGAGTTTAAATTAACCGGACCAATAAATTTTAAATACTAAAAAACACAAGGCTCAAAAAAATAAAAGGAGCTGGATGAAAATTTTAGGTTCTCTCGGTGCATGATTGTTAAACATGCACAAATCATGGATAGGAGGGCCAAAGCTTCGATTTTGCCGATAATTTCAACCCAGAATAACACGAAGAAGGATCCTATTCAATGAATGATGTAGCAATTCCAGCAAAAGAGGGAAACAATACAAAAATTGATGGAATAGTAAATGTGAGCATTGCAAAAATGGATGGAACACTAAATGAAATTAGGCAGGCTAATTGACCTTTTGGCTCAACAGATTTGAACTAGAAGGAAAACAAGACACCATCTTCCACGAAGAAGGCACCATCTCCAGCCAAGGGCAGGCTCTTAGAATGGGAGAGCCTTACCCAAGCTCAAAGTGGAAAACGATCCTAGGAAGATGAGGTCGAGAAGCAAAGATGATATCGTTGGTAAGCCAACTGAATCCAAATCTATTTTGGGATAATTTTGATATTTTGAAGAATCCAACACTAGATTTAGGCTTGAATTTTTTTGCCATGACCCAAGCAAAGGTCCCGAATTGAGACATGGGACCTAGAACCACGAATGGCTCTATGTTAACCCATAGTACATACATAGCATGAACAAAAGCATATCTAAAGGGGAAAGTAATACATGAGCATAACACAAGCGGAATTCTGCGATATATGACACAAAAACATAAGACAGAACAAAAGTCCACCACGCTGATCATATATTACATCACTTTTTGAAAGCCTCTAAATATAAGATGAGCTGATGTGACAACACCCCAAATTAGCTCGCTAAGTCTGGAACTAAATGACATACGCAAAAGAAACATAATCAAAACTGTTGTCCTTGGATCATGACGACTCACCAAAGTGGGAGTTGAACTATACTTAAGAGGGAGCGAGCTAACATCGGGACTGAGACTGGTCACTCGAACCTATATTATGAGACGTATAGCATAGAGTATGCAGTCAGTACTTTGAATATACTGAGTACGCAGAAAATATAAATCATGCTTGTAACAATGATAGGATGAAATCATGAATATAAGACAAGCTAGAACATGAGAGTAAGGACAACATGCTAAAGTTCATATTCTTGAAGTAATCATAATCATGAGATGTTCATCATAAGATGAAACATAATGACCCAAGGTTTGAAAATACAAGCCATATTATGTACCATACTTGAAATCATAAATGAAACCTCATAAATTGTTCAATTGGTCAAATATGTGATAAAACATAATATGAGAAGACATCAACATGGATAACATAAAACATGAGGAATAATGGAAGGCTTCATCATAACCGACACCATCACGATAGAGCTTACATGAAGCCTCAACTATCTCGCTCACGTGGACAGAGTCGTACTAAGACTTGCCAGGGCGGAGAACGATTAAGTTGTGATATCACTGGTGTGCTCTCGGACGGGGGAAACGCTCTCTTGAGAGGTTCCAAATATGAATATATACCTACGTATATGCTGGCATATAGTTATGAGACCTGGGTCCTTGGAATCTCTAACCTACTCAATGCTAGATACATATAATACCCCAAAAGATCCTAAGACTAGTCTTGGGATTAGAAAGGTGATCAAGAGAAAATATGAAAAAAATTTCATAGGAGGACTCGTGGTATGAGTCATGATGAGGAGGTACGACTCGTGGGAAGTGTTCGTGGTCAGAATCTACTTGAGGAGTTCAGTGGCAACAAGTCAATGTACGAGTCATGGGATCATGTCATGAGTCATAGTTAGGAGTCATAGGAAGCTACTTATGTGTCATGCCTTGAAGGTATGACTCTTGGTACGAATAATTATGGTAAACAACGAATCATGGTAGGGAGTCATTGGTTGGTTTAGGGATGAAAAGGTTGGAAGGTACATGTCATGGTTCGATTCGTTGTGACGAACAATGAGTCATGGTTTGCACTCGTAGGAAGGGGTAGAGATTTTAGCAAAAGTGGTAATGGATGGATCTAACGATCCATCATTTGATGACACAATTCGTGGTTTGATCCATGGGAAACTTCAGAAGCTAGGATATATAGTGGTAACTACGAGAGCCAACCACGAGTCGTGATACTAAGGTATGACTCGTGGTGTCAGTCATGACCCTAGCAGTGTGAAATTTTCTGTGAAATCAGTAAAGGTTTTTTCGTAATTTCTAAGATCTTGATCCATAAACTATGTCATTTTAAGCCCTAAAAGAGGTGTTTTAAAGGGGTTAAATCTATTCTAAATCATTTCCCTCCCATGCACGTAAAATTAGAAATTCCCCATTGAAGATCAAGCCTAGAATTCTTCAATTTCTCATAACCTCTTGGGCTTTAAAAGTCAGGTGTAAGTTCAACTCCCCCGGGTATGTAATCCTTTGAATGAGGGTTCCTTTCACTCTCATGCTCAAATTCTCCTAAATTTCATGAATAAAGTCTCAATACAAGTTATGATAAAAAAGGAGTTTTAACCTAATTTTATAAGATTCTCTATCAATTGTTTATGGGTCAATTTCTTTTATGTTTTAAAGATATTTTAAGATTCATGGGAAGATTTTAAGCATGTTTTGATTTCAAATTCATGATTTCAAATTCTAGAAGATTACGCCCAAATTATGCCAGTTCATGAAAAAGTTAAGTTTATGATTTATGATTTAAAGTATGATGAGACATCTAGCATGTACGGATGTTTACAAATTACACATGTATGAATATATGATTTGGATCAATGAATTCTATTTTAAGTATGCATGATTTTGAGGCTTGCACATGCCCATATAAGACAAGTATATTTTATGATTTAACCAAGGATAACAAGATCAAATGATATATATATATTTTAGAGTCAAGACTCCTCAAATGTTCAGATTCAAGTTATGTTCTAGAATATGATTATATGAGAATTATACATGTTTTGGGAGTCATGCCTAGAACCGAATAGGCTAGGGGTTGCAAGGTTCCCCGGTCTCATGTCACGACCCAAGTTAGGACCCAGATTGACACATGGGACAAGAAACCCTGAGAGGCTCCAAGTCGACCCATGGCATGAACATAACGTCTAAGCTCAACATAATAAAGCGGAAGTTCAACATACATAATAACGTAAGTCTACATATAAATCAAAATAGAATAGAATCATACATGAAAAGCAAATTTCTACGTACTGTCTAAAAGCCTCTAACATATCTGATGAGTTGATGGGACAACATTCTGAACTAACTCGAAAAGTCTAAAACTGTAAGAAACATAACAACTACAGATACCAAATATCCTTAAAGGATGAGGACTTACCAATGCTAGCTGGACAGGTCTGAGAGGGAAGCAGGACTAATGATGCGGCTGAGACTTATCCCTCGGACTTGTATCATGAAACGATACAACATTGAATATGCAGTCAGTACTTAAAATATACCGAGTATGCAAGGTATGTAAAGCGGACAGTTAAAATGCATAAGAGTAGGACAACATGATAATAATGTAAATATCATAATGTAAACATAAGGTTCAAGGTTTTCAAAACATTTGTAAATCATTCATAATCATAATCATAAGAGGAAATATTTATTAAACATGACTTGAGACAAAGTAACATGAACATAACCATGGATAAATCATGAGGAACAATACGAGATTCTTATAACCGACATACCCCACATGAGCACACATAGAGCCCGTCCTGTAAACCCCTAGTCGGGAGGGGGTTCATACCCTGCCAAGGGTAGAACCATGGAAAGAGGTGTGATGTCACTCATGAAAGGCCCATTCGAACAAAAAGGGACAGTCTCAAAGGAGGTCCCATCATAGCTACGTTGGCGCGTAGTTCTGAGACTCAGGGTATGCTTGGACTCCGGGTCTACTCGGTGTTAAATACTACTCCCAAAATATATCTAGTGTTCATATGATAATAGGGGGAAAATACATGAGATTAATGGGCTAGTTAAATCATAATAATCATAACCATGCTTGAAATAAGTGAACTAGCCGTGAAATAAGGCCCGTGAGTCAGGCAAAATCATAAATCCGTAAATCATGAAATTCATGAATATTTGTAAAACATGTATATACTTGATATTTCATAAATCCATGATAAGTACTTGAGGCAAATCATATCTAAAGTCATAAATCATAATTGGGCTAATTTAGATCAAGATTATAATGAAATCATAACTTGACTTTTCAAAAGAATATACATAATTGGGCATAGTTGAATTTAAATTCAAATCTATAAATTTATATTCCAAATAGTCACAAAATCTGCCCATAGATCATAAAACATGATTTAATACATGAAAGGGATTCGCCCATCGATAGATCATAAAAAATTTCACAAGAATTGGAGTAGAACTCATAGATCATGAAACTTGAATTCTAGAATTTGAAAATCCATGGAATTTGACAATAGTTTAGGGCATGAGAGTGATAGGAAGTCTCATTCATCGCCTCATATACCTTGGTAAGCTGATCTTACACTCTTCCGTGAATGCCCAAAGGAAATTTAAGGAGAATTGATAGATTTTAGCCTTGATCACCCCTAAGAACCTTCTAGTCTTGCATGCATGGAGAGGAGTGATTTAGAATGAGCTAAACCCTCTAAAACAATCCTAACTAAGCTTAAAACAACGTAGTTTAGGCCCTAGGAACTTTGAAATTACGGAAAAGCCCTTAATAAATTTGCAAGGAAAAACATACTGCTACTCCCAGCGAGGGACTGGACGACTCATGGTCTGGGGGATGAATCGTTGTCTGCCTGTCGTGATCAACACTGCCCTTTTTCATCTGAGGCTCACCACGACTCGTGGTGTACCCAACGACTCGTGGTGACCCACCCGTTACCACCACTGCCCAATTTCCAATCCTACAAGCACCTTTTGACCACAGATCACTAAACGACTCGTGGTGTTGACCACGACCCGTGGTCACCTCAAATCCCAAATTTTCAACCAAGTCCAAATCTTTCCCCATGAGTCATGTAACGACTAGTGGTGTTCTTGACGGGTCATGGGATGACTCGTCATGTGACTTGGTGAATAAATTTCTATTTTCTCTATTTCAACTCTTAGGTCTGACCTTAGAGTTTTTGGGGTATTACAATATCTCCCTGTTGGGAACATTCATCCTCAAATGTGGGAAAACATACCGAAAAGTAGAGAAATGCAATCATCATACTCAAATACTGAACATACATACAGAAAACTGATGGAGTGACTAACTCCAAGTTGAACTAAATTCCTAAATCACACATACATTTATTGACATGAAAGAAACTGGGGTACATAAACTGAACATGAAAATTAATAGAGTACTAAGCAGGAAACTAATACCTCAAACTGAAATTGTGCTGGAAGGGACCAAATGCGGGTTTTTATCCATCATATCTGCTTTTTCTTCCCACGTAGCTCCCTCAACATGTTGATTCCTCCATAAGATCTTGACTAAGGCTACTTCTTTGTTTCTTAGCTTTTGAACCTGACGATCCGGTATTTCCACCAAAACCTCCTCATAACGAAGGTTGTCCTTCACACCTACACTCTCCACTGGAACAACTAGAGCCGAGTCACCCAAGCACTTCTTTAAGAGCGATACATGGAAAACTAGATGAATTGAAGCTAATTTTGAGGGAAAATCGAACTCATATGCTACCTTGTCAACTCGTTTCATAATTCGGTATGAGCTGCTTTTGTCAACCTGTCCACAACCACCCAAATGGAGCCATATTATCGACGAGTGTGAGGCAACCCTGTGATGAAATCCATATTGATCTCCTCCCACTTTCAAGTAGGAATACTGATGTCTTGAAGTACACCTCATGGTCTCTGGTGCTCAACCTTCACTTGCTGACAATTTGGACACTTAGCCACAAACCCCATTATGTCCTTATTCATTTCATTCTACCAATAGACTTCCCATAGGTTAGGGTACATCTTGGTGGAAGCTAGATGTATTGAGTATCTGGAACCATGAGCTTCATGCAACATCCGCTTCCTCAAGTCACCAACATTCAATACACACAAACAACCCTGATATCAGAGCACACCATCTCCCCCTTGAAAGAAAACCTCAACCTTCTAATTCTGAACCACTTCCTTCAACTTCACCAAAATAGGATCCTCATCTTGTCTAGCCTTAACATCAGACACAAAAGATGATTCTAATCCATTTTGAACAATTACACCACCATCCGTCGAATCAACCAGGCGAACTCCTAGCCGTGCAAGCCGATGCACATCCTTCACTAGCTCCTTCCTTTCCTCGTACATATGGGACACACTCTCCATGGAAAGCCTCCTAAGAGCGGCCACCACCACATTATCCTTGCCCAAATGGTAAAAGAAACTCATGTCATAATCCTTGAGTAGCTCCAACCACCTTCTTTGAAGAAGATTCAAATCCTTTTGGGTGAACATGTACTGTATGCTTTTGTGGTCCGTAAACACATCCACATGGACCCCGTACAGATAATGTCTCCAAATCTTCAAGGAAAATACTTTCGCCGCCAACTCGAGATCATGAGTCAGATAGTTCTTTTCATGGGCCTTCAGCTTCCTAGAAGTATATGGTATAACTTTACCATGCTACATCAACACACAACCAAGGCTGATCCTCGAAGTGGCACAATATAATACAAACCCACTGGTACCTTTAGGTAGGGTCAACATAAGTACTGAGGTGAGTCGAGTCTTCAACTCTTGGAAACTCTTCATAAGCCTCCGACCTTGGAACTTCACTTTCTTTTGAGTCAGTTTGGTCAATGGTGTTGCAATAGATGAAAGCCACTCAACAAAGCTCCGATAGTAACCAGCTAAACCCAAGAAACTCCTGATATCTGCAGGATTCACCGGTGTAGGCCAATTCTTCATCGCTTATATCTTCTAAGAGTCTACCTGTACTTCCTCACTTGACACCACACGACCCAAAAATGCCACTGAGTTCAACCAAAACGTACATTTACTTAATTTAGCATACAACTGGTGATCCTTATGAGTCTATAACACCACCCTCAAATGAGCGGCATGCTCCTCCTCGCTCCGAGAGTTTATGAGAATATCATCTATAAACACAATCATGAACATATCCAAGTATGGTTTGAGCACCCTGTTCATCAAATCCATAGAACTTGTAGGAGCATTCATTAGTCCAAATGACATAACTACAAACTCACAGTGACCATACCGAGTCTTGAAGGCTGTCTTCGGGATGTCACTCTCCCAAACCCTGAGCTGATGGTATCCCGATCTGAGATCTATCTTTGAAAAGCACTTCGCACCCTGAAGTTGGTCAAACAAATCATCAATCTTGGGAAGAGGATACCTATTCTTGATGGTAACTTTGTTCAATTGGCGATAATCAACGTACATACAAAGAGAACCATCCTTCTTATGGACAAAGAGAACTGGTGCACACTATGGGGATTTGCTTTGTCTCATGAAATACTTGTCTAAAAGATCTTTCAACTGCTCCTTCAACTCCTTTAACTCGGCTGGAGCCATTCTGTAAGTAGGAATAGATATAGGTTGCGTATCAGGAAGAAGGTCAATAAAATAATTAATCTCCCGCTCAGGAGGGATTTCCGATAGATCATCTGGGAACACTTTTAGGCACTCACACACTACAGGGACTGACTAGATAGTCGGGGTTTTGGACGTAGCATCCATAACCCTAAATAGATGGAACACGCAACCCTTAAAAATCATTTTTCTGGCCTTAAGATAAGAAATGAAGTGTCCTACAAGCACAACTGAACCACCCTTCCACTCTAAGACTGGATCACCGGAAATATGAACTCTACAGCACGGGTTCTACAATTGACTGAGGCATAACATGCAAATAACCAATCCATGCTGAGGATAACATTAAAATTGTTCATGGCTAACTCTACTAAATCGGCTAAGGTGACATTCTGAAGTACTGTGACAGGGAAATTTCTATATACCCATCTAGCTAAAACTAATTCACTGACTAGAGTAAAGACTGAGAAAGGTTCTATTAAGATTTTGGGACTTACTCCGAAACTACTAGCAACGTAGGGCGCCAAAAATGACAAAGTAGCTCTTGGATCTAACAATGCATATACATCAAGGTGGAATATTCATAACATACCAGTCACCACATCGGGCGAAATTTCCTACTCCTGCCATGATGAGATTGCATAAAACCTGTTCTAGCACTGGTTGCTAGTTGAGATGGTAGAAGCACCCTGCTGGAAGGGACGTGCTACCAGAGCTACTGAACGAGCAGCTGGGGTATAGGCTCCACCATCACTTGGTCTGGGTGAAGGGTAATTCCTGAGTCTGTGTCCAGGTTTGCCACACCCGAAAAAGGCGTCTGAGCCAGCTAAACACCTCCCTGGGTGATTCTTTCCACACTTTGTACAAGATGGGAAAGTGTGATCTCCCGGAGTTCTTCCCTGTCCCCTCAAGACTGACGCTCTTAATCTCTGATCATGTATGAGTCTCAACGGGGCATTGGCTGATGATAGTGCTTGGGCTGACAACCTTTGCTGGAACTGAAGGCAGTGACCGCCACCGTATCTCTGCTAAGTGAACCCAACATTGTCCATCTTGGCCCTCTTGGCCTCTCTCTCTCTCAAATGCATCACCTCCATCTATTAAGCGTGCAAAACTATCCAGGAAAAATCAATATCCTGACGAAGCATGGAGATCCTACAATGCTTTTCCTGGTAGTCCGCCATTCCATGTACAAACCTGCTTACCCAAGCTCTCTGATCAGCCACAAGCTCTGGTGCATACTTAGACAAATGAGTGAACCCCAAAGCATACTCCTGGACTGTCATGTTACCCTGCTTCATGTTCACAAACTCCACTGCTTTAATCTATCTCATCTCACGAGGGAAGAACCAATCTAGAAATGCGGCATGAAGCTCCTCCCAACCAATAGGGCCTGCTCCAACTTCCCTGCTATCCTTCCATTGCTTAAACCAGATGCACGCAACCTCTTTTAACTGATACGAGGCTAAATCGGTGCACTCTTCTCCTATCACCGCCATGATCTAGGTGATCTTCAGAATCTCATTAATAAACTCATGTGGATCCTTGTCCACCTTTGACCCAAGAAAGTCCGAAGGGTTCATCCTCAGAAAATCCCTAAGTCTTGTCACTGCTGCATTCCCGTTCTGAGGGACATGCGCTACCGCCTGCTGAATGACCTAGCGGTCAAGGCCTGGGCTAACATCTGAATGGCTGCCCTAAACTCTACGTGGGCAACCAGCTTGGGTTCGTACTCCTCATGGGTTGGTGGGGCCTGCTTGTGCCCCCTTCATTTTCATTCTCATGACCATTTCCATTTCCTTTTCTTCTTCCATTAACTCTGCGAGGAACCATGATTCTGCAAACGCGTATAACACGAGTTTGAAGGATAGAGAGACATTTCATCGCATGATTTAGATCATGAAAAAAGGAAACATTTCCTAAATGTCTCGTAGCCTATTCATCATAAGTGTGGCACACTTCACACCCATGAAAAAGACTCTACTTAACACGTCTATCAGACACCCTGGGACACTTCAAACCCTAAGGCTCTGATACCAAGTTTGTCACGACTCCAACTAGGACCTGGATCGAGACACGGGACAAGAAACCCCAACAGACTCCAAGTTGACCTATGGCAAGAACATCTAAGCTCAACATAATAAGCGGAAGTTCAACATACATAATAATGGACGTCTGCATATAAATCAAACTAGAATAGAACCATACATGAAAAGATGATTTCTACATAATGTCTAAATGCCTATAACATATCTGATGAGTTGATGGGACAACATCCCAAACTAACTCGACAAGTTTGAAACTGTAAGAAACATAACAACTACAGATACTGAATGTCCTTGAAAGATGAGGACTCACCCATGCTAGCTGAATAGGTCTTAGAGGGAAGCAGAACTAAAGATGCGGCTGAGCCTGATCCCTCGGACCTATATCATGAAATGATACAACATAGAGTATGTTGTCAGTACTTGGAATGTACCGAGTATGCAAGGTAAGTAAAGCGGACAGTCAAAATACATAAGAGTTTATAAGAGTTGGAAAACATGATCATAACGTAAACATAAGGGTCAAGGTTTTCAAAACATTTGTAAATCAGTCATAATGATAATCATTAGGGGAAAGCTTTATTAAACATGACTTGAGCCAAACTACATGAACATAACCATGCATAAATCATGAGAAAAATGGGAGATTCTTATAACCGACATACCCTACATGAGCACACATGGAGTTCGATCTGTAAGCCCCTAGTCGCGAGGGTGTTCATACCTTTCCAAGGGTAGAACCATGGAAAGAGGTGTAATATCACTCATGAAAGGCCCATTCGAGAAAACAGGGACAATCTCGAGGGAGGTCCCATCATGGATATATTGGCACGTAGTTTTGAGACTCAGTGTATGCTTAGATCCCAGGTCTGCTCGATGTTAAATACTGACGTTCCCTTATTCGCGCGTCCGCAAGTGTACGGGTCGTGCAAGTAATACAGTGGCTCTTTTTAAGAACCGGAATGTCGAACCCACAGGGACCCGACCCATTCCTCTAATTATCCATTATAAGTGTGATCTTAAATACCGAAAATGTTGGTTATAGAAATTTTCGCGGGAGAGTTTTAATTAAGTCTAAATTTGGTCAACGAAATATTCTGAATGCACTCTAGGAGCAATATAGAGTTAAAACCAGATAATCATGCGATGCTACGATTTGCAATGGGTTAAGTATGTAACTATCAATTGTCATTTCACATAATTAGAATTGCACGTTCATGGTCTTTCGAGCCTCTAAACACGACAAACTAGCCTCGCTGCATCATTGTGAGCGAGGATGCTACTTCAGTTCGTGGGCAATCAATTATGTTGTGGTTTACATGGAAATGATTAGGGACTTTCATGTGTCTAATCATTTAACTCAACTTAGCCTCACAACTACTTCTTCAAGTGGTGATGTGATAATCCTAAGTCGGTCTTTAAATACCCCCGTTTTATCAACCAAGCATGGTGTTAGGTATATTTCTATCCTAACACGAAATTATATCGTGAGATATAAACATGCTCCTCACATTCTCATGTTCTGACCTAGGTCACTGCTTTCTCAAGCCTATGCCAAGCTAACATATATGTTTTCATGGTGATCAATCATAAAGACAACCGACAATCCAAAATGCAAGATGGAAGCAACAATCAATAACATAATTCCAAAACAATTTCATAGAATCACAATCATAATTCATGGCTTCAACCCTAGAGGAAGGGTTCTAGCCATTCATGTTCGTAAAACTACAAGAAACTACAACTAAATTAACATACTTACAAGAATTTGGTAGATGAGAAGGGAATTTGACAAACCCTAGATGAGTTCTCCCACTTCTCCCTTCACTCCTAGGTAGTTTTCCAGAATAAAATCGTGACCCCATGGTTTTAGGAGCTAAGGGACCTATTTATAATAAATGAGAAACGTGCATAATTTAGCCTGTCGTGGAATGGCTATGTGTCACGGAGTGTATCGTGGAGCATTGCCTCCGTGACACGGAGGTAACGCGGAGGCTCTCTGGAAATTGCCTCTAGAAGCCGAAACTGCCGAGTGTCACCGCGCTGCCGGCGTGACACACTGCTCATGCAGCGCGTTGGCCTTGCTCTGTCACACAGCTGCCCTAGCATGGCACGCTACCTGGCATGCTGTAGCCTTGCCATGGCATGCTCTTTGCCTACCTTCGCAATTTGCTCCCGACTCCATTCCTCTACTTCACCAACTTATGAATTAGTTCCTCAAAATCATTGAAACCTACAAAACAAGGACTAATCATATTGGTTAGCACATATATTCACATTTATATAAAATTACGTGAAAATGTATAAAATAAATTAGATAAACAAAACTAAATTAAGTTATAAAGCTTCACTCGGACATGCTATTTTTGCCCGAGATCAAATACTACTTCCAAAACATATAAAGTGCTCATATGATAAATAGGGAAAATATACATGAGATTCATCGGATAGTTAAATCATATTGATCATAACATTGCTTGAAACAGGTGAACTAGCCATGAAATAAGGTCCGTGAGTCGGCCAAAATTATAAATCCATAAATCATGAAAGTCATTCATACTCTTAAAACATGTATATACTTGATATTTCATAAATCCATGATAAGTACTTAAGGGAAATCATATCATAAGGAATATATCATAATTGGGATAATTTAGATCAAGATTATAATGAAATCATAACTTGACTTTTCATAAGAACATACATAATTGGGCATAGTTGAATTTAAATTCAAATCTATAAATTTATATTCAAAATAGTCACAAAATCTGGCTATAGATCATAGAACATAATTTAATACATGAAAAGGATTGACCCATCGATAGATCATAAAAAATTTCATAAGAATTGGAATAGACCTCATAGATCATGAAACTCGAATTCTAGAATTTGGAAATTCATGGCATTTGAGAAGAGTTTGGGGCATGAGAGTGAAATGAACTCTCATTCATAGCCTCACACACCTGGGTAAGTTGATCTTATACACTTCCTTGAATGCCCAAAGAAAATTGAAGGAGAATTGATGCATTTTACCCTTGATCACCCCTAAGAACCTTCTAGTCTTGCATGCATGGAGAGGAGTGACTTAGAATGAGCTAAACCCTCTAAAGCACTCCTAACTAAGCTTAAAATAATGTAGTTTAGGCCTTAGGAACTTAGGAATTACAGAAAATCCCTTAATTAATTAGCAAGGAAAAATATATTGCCACTCCCAATGAGGGACTGGACGACTCGTGGTCTTAGGGATGACACGTGTTATCAACGCTGCCCTTTTTCATCTGAGTGTCGCCACAATGGACACCATGACTCATGGTGTACCCAACGACTCATGGTGACCTACCCATTACCACCACTGCCCAAATTCCAATCCTCCAAGCACCCCTTGACCGTGGAACGACTCGTGGTGTTGACCATGAATCATAGTAACACCCGTGACCACCTTAAATCTCCAAAATTTCAACCAACTCCAAACCTTTCGCCACGAGTCACTTAATGACTCGTGGTGCTTCTGACGGATCATGGGACGACTTGTCCAGTGACCTGGTACAGAAATTTTTATTTTCTCCATTTCAACTCCCTGGTCTGATCTTAGGGTTTTTAAGGTATTAAATTCATAAACTACGTGCCAATGTAGGTATATTTTGGGACCTATGAATAGTGTGTTTCCCCTGCCGAAGGGCACATAGTGATATCACACCTTACTTATCCTCTGCCTTAGTAAGGCTTAGGATGGCCCTTCTCCATGTGGGCAAGATGTGGGATCATCATGTGCTCATACATGGTGGTTTTAGGTTAAGAAGAGTCTTGTAATACCCCAAAAGCGCCAAAGATTAAACCAAGGATCAAAATTTGAAGTTGGCCGAAAAACTGGAAAAAAGCCACAGGACGGGTGATGTAATGACTCGTGGTTGGGAACCAAAGGTCATTGTTAGCAGTTGTGGTAAGGAAGGACTAGGTGTCAGTGGAGATAACGAATGATGTAAGGACTCGTTTCCTAGAATAACGAGTCGTTATTTGCAATCGTAGGAAAATGTGGTCCTTGGCAGCTGGGGATACCACGGGTTATCCAACGAACCATGGTGAGAAGTGACGACTCGTGGTCACAAGTCATAGTTTGGTTGTCAGATTTTCCAGTGGATGTAACGGATTGAGACCACGACTCATTGGAAGCAACCAGAAGTCGTGGTGAGGCTTGTGGTAAGGGAAGTTCAAGTTTGTGAAGGGGCTGGCAACAGTCGACCTAACGACCCATCGTTTGAAACAACAACTCATACTATCGAGTTTTGGGAAGAATCTTAAAGTATAAATTGAAGCAGTGGATCTGACGACTCGATACCATGAGTCATGGTATCATGCAACGACTCGTGGGATCAGTCGTTGGTTTGCCCGTGGAAGGTTTACCGGGAATTTTTATTAAGGGTATTTTCAACATTTCTATGCTCTAAGGCCTTAATCTACGTCGTTTTATGTATTTTTTTCTAGGAATGATAAGATAGGTTAAGTCCCTCTTGCATAAGCCATTCCCATGCATGCAAATTAAGAGGATTTTAGAGAGATCAACCATAGTTTCAAGCTTTTCCCTATCAATTCTCTATTGGGCATTCAAGGAACTCTAGAATCTAATCTTACCCAGGTATGTAGGGTTACGAATGGATGTTTTCATTCACACCCATGCCCATTCTCTATTAATTTATGAAAAATCTATCAAAAATCTCATGGGGTTTTGAATTCAATTTTGTTAAAATCAATGATTTACTAATGGGTTATTATGATTTGTGATTGACATCATATTTTATGAATTTCGATCATATTTTACAACTATTTTGCTTATAAAATTATTGATTTCAATTTCTACTAAATTAAGCCTACTTAAGAATGATTCTCTGATGAATCGATTTATGATCTTCTCTTCAATTGATGATATTTACAAGCCCAACATTATTTATGATTTTAAATATGTATTTATTCAATTACCCATCATGATTTGATGATTTACAAGTTAGATGTATGACATACAAGTATTCATGAAATCTATGATTCATGGATTATGTTTTGGCCTACTCACGAGCCTTATTGATAATTCTCAAACCTCACCTCTTACTGAAGTATGAAGAGGACGTTTCCAATAAAGAACCCAACTAGAGGTTGGGGTCAATCACATAAGGAATATGGAAGAGCTAAATTAAAGCCAGTAAGTGAACTTGTGACGTAGTTACATCAAAATTGGGGGGTTCTAAAGAAAATTAATAATAAAAACAATTCTCAAAAATTCAATTTTGAATCAATATTAAAGGATAACTAGGGTTTGTGTTCCCCATGGGTTCATAACTTCTTTGGGTATACACTCGTGATCATCACCAATACTTACTTATAAAACTGATAACTTAGGTTCATTCAAATGACCAACCAGTCCCTATTGAATGACTATACTCAATTACTCTGTAGCGAGATCATACGGTCTGTAGCGTCCTTTTGTACATTGCATGACGGGCTTGATTTTGGCTAGGTGTTGGATCCTGGTACGACTCGTACCTTCATCTTATGATCCGTACTGATCTCCTGTGGCTTGACTCTGAGACTTTGAAATATTTCTAAAGTTCATCATGACCGCCATGGTACGACTCATACCTTCATTCCACGGTTCGTTCTTCCTTTCCGTAGCAAGAGTCAGCCTCTTATGCAAATCTTCTATATCTTTTCATGACTTCATCACCATGACTCATACAAGATTGGTATGACTCGTTACTTCATCTCTTAAACATTAGCCTTCTGCAACTTTTCACGGCCACCAGTATGACTCGAAAGACCTTCCTACAACTCGTACTGTGGACTGCAATTTGAGCCTATTTTGCATACTTCAGGCTATCTTTTGCATCTTTTAGCTCCAACACCAATTTATCTTGTAACCAAAGGAAAAGTGCCTCATATCCACATAAATACACCAAATTCTATGCTATTTTCTTAGTTTTGAGCGTCGAAAGTGTTGTAAATCCACAACACATCAACACCCTCAACTTAAGACTTTTGCATGTCCTCAGGCAAAGAAAATAAAAACTAAACACGATGCTCAACTAGAAAATAGAATATAAGATACTACAACCAATACTCCAACAAAACTTGCACTTTCTATACAAATTCTACTGACCCTTTATCATGGAACAACATCAGCTAATGCATTACAAGCAACCTCAAAACATCATATATAGGGATCAAGACATGTCATCTAGCTAGCAACAGGAAATTGACTCATCACCAATGTTTTTCACACACACCAATGGTAAAAGAAAATATAATCCATGTACCCTCACACAAATAAAGTCCCCACTCAGATATGAAATGTCAAGCATAGCATGAGACTAAACAAGTAAGCTGCTCACTCTCACAAAGAAGTTACAAGTATTATGTGTCAGATACCATAGGCTTGCCCTTATTTTCTCTGCTTTGGCTTATCAAATGGTCGAGTTGGGATCACTATAGAACTTGGTGTGGCTTAGGGAGGGACATGACAAAGATGGAAGATTTTATAAGTGACTATCCCTTCCTTGGAACTACATACATTGGCTACACCATTCACCTATTTCACCATTTATTCTTTCATTCCCTTTTCTTCCTTTTTTACCCTTTTTATACACATTTGCATGGGAGTAGTGAGTTTTCAACTTTTTTAGCATTTTCATTTTCTTTTAAGTTTTCTTTTTCAAGATTCTCAGCATTTTCATCTCTTTTATTTTCATCTCACCACACCTCATTTTTCACCATTTCTTTTCTCTTTTCTTTTCCTTTCTTCCGTTCCCACCATTTATGCACCCCTGCTCTAGCCACCCTCAACTTAAGCATTTTGCTTATGTTGAGGTTCACAATATCAAAGGAAGGATCAATGCAAAAACAGGTTCATAACAAATGGGTACGATTAACTGGTAAATCAAAGAAACATGGTCTATTAAGGTTCAAACTCGAGATCAAGGGATTCATGCAACTTTGGTATGGTAGTATAGGCTAAAAGTATGCTAAACGAAAGTGGCCTATGATCATATCCTAACCAACCATCCTTAGCCTATGCAAAGACCAACCAGACAAGTTCTAGATCTTCAACACAATACCGAACTGAATACTATACCTCACTCACACATGGTACATGAACTATATTCACATCACCTTTCTGGTTTATACATGTCTTAAAAAGACTACTCATATTAATAAACTAAATGACAATAAAAGATCCACAGAAATCATGAATGTTTTCATAAATTCATAGCTAATGCATCAAAAAAATTTAAGCAAGATCAATTTTTTTAAAAACCAAAACTAGTGCATTTTTATTGGCTGAGTACTCCTAATTTACTTTCTAATTAAATAAAAATCACAAGATAAAAAAATAAAAATCCTACACATGCCGATTCTACTAGATAGCATGCCTGAGGAAAAAGAAACACAACAAGAAAAACCCTCAGACGATTCAAAAATTCCGAAAATCACAAGTACACCCCCTCCCCTTTTTGAAAAGTAAGCTTCATCCCCGAAGCATAAACTATAAGAACATAGGGAATAGAACATACCTGTGGCTCACTAGGCGCTACTGTCATCTTGTGGAGGTGGTACCTGCTGTAATAGTGGCACTAGTGGTGGACGACGCACTCAATGGTGTGTCAATAGGTGGAGTGGTCGCCTCTAAGTAATAGTGCCCACTTCGTCGGCCTCTGTAACTATCAGGGCTGAATGTGGCTCAACCGAAGGGTCACGGCTACTGGCAAGCTCGGGCTGAGCTATGGTGGAGCTACCTGCTCCTGTAGCTCTTTCATGTAGCTTAGACATATGAGTGTCATGAGTCCGCATGCTCTCTACTATGGCCTGCTTACGCTCTTCCCACTCCTTCTTCCTTCTTTTTTTGGGACTCTCCTCTCTAACATCCTTAACAGCTCTTCTCTTACCCTTCTCAACTGGTGTAGTCGGCTCCTAATATGCTATAAAATCAATCTCCTCGTCAGGCTCAACATCTAGGTTTGGAAGACTGGGGGCTGCTATAACTACTTGTCGTGATGATAACTCAACTACTTGGCTCCGAAGAGCCCCCAACTCCGCACGGAGACTGCTGGTATCTGTCTGCTCCGGCATCCTCACATTGAATCGACTCTCAAAACTATCTAGGCGAGCATGTAGAGCCTGAGCTGTTGCCTCTAGCTCTACCTTGGCCCATGGTTTTACATTGTCCATCATGGCCTGAATCTTTCGATCCACCATGGTTAACCGTTTGGCCAGCTTCTAGGGAAGTCCTGTGGTACCAAAATATACCCTGCTGGTATTTGAGTCTGTAGGCTGGGAAGTGGTGCAACTGAGGCACTGGGAGCTGACTCTGAATGACAAGCATCTGTAGCCGGTGTCTCACTCTGCTCTTGGGTAATAGGGGCATTCACTTGTGCATCCCCTGTTTGCTGGGCTGTTGGAATTTCTATGGGAGTCCTAGATCTGCTTACCGGGTTCATCTCATCCTAGATAAGGCATATGCCTGCAATCCTCTCCAATCAAATGCTCGTTACCCCATGGAACTTCTGCCTCCATACATAACCTGAATATAAGACTCGAGAGGGATAGTAGTGCTTACTCCCATAGCCTGCTCTCGTATCTCATCTTCTATGATCCTCGGGATATTGATGGGATAACGACATATGAGGCATGCCACAAAAGCTGCTCTATCAGCACTCAATGTGTTGTCGTTGACCGTAGGTGCTAATCGATGGGGCACTAGTGTCCAACAAGATTTTTCTATGAAGTTTAGTGAGTTGTTTGTCACCTAATTTCCACCTGTAACCCACTCAACTTCTTCCTTGTTCTCAGCAATCACCCCGGCTAGCCAAGTCGCCTCTGTCGCTCCTGCACACTCAGTTGTCTAATCTGCTTCATTGCCTCCACCCTATAATAGTACTCTAGCATCATCCTTGTAGGCAGGAACTGTGGTCCATACAACATTCGAGCGATGGTCTGCTCAGATATATCAACCTCTCAACCTCGGACAACTATACTCTCTAGTCTAGGCTGGTCTTTTATCTTCTGCCCTTCCTTTGCTTTTATCTCCATGGTGGCAAAATAGTTCGCATAGAACTCCTGGACTATTTCTTTTGTATACTATGTTGGAGTCTTGGCCATCCACTCAAAACCATAGAAGCTAAAAATCCGCTTCATCTCCTCCACTTCATTCAGTGAGTTTATGAGGATCCGCGACTCTTCTTTGATGCTCCTGCTTGGTTTATTCTTGGCGGTGAGAGAGATTCCTTGCTCATATATTTTTTTAGCTCCCGACAGTCTCCACCGAATTGTACGTCTTTCCCTGGGTGGGGTATGTTCCTGTGCAACATTAGAAGCCTCCTCCTCTGATTCTTCACTCCCGCTTTCTTCTCCATTTTTGGTCTCCCCTAACTTTCTTCAACATTGGATTCGTTTCCCGACTTCTGTTGTTCCTCTCTAACTCCCTCCTCAGACTAGGGAGCTCAAGTGGATATGGTAGTGGTTGCTTTGGCTTGGGCCTTTTCTTTTGCCCTAGTGGTTCTGGTTCCATCAATGTCAGAGGTGTCTACTTGATACTCTTCGACTAAACCACTAGGTGAGTCCCCTGCCTTTTCAGACTCCAACTCAGTTGTTTCATTAATTAATGTCCTTTGGGCTATTGATTTATTTGCTCTGCGTTTGCATTTCATTGTACCTGTAAAGAAAGAAGTTAGCATTCCATTTTTTAAAAAGAAGAATTAGACAGGAGATTTTTAGATTCTCAACATGGGTCGTACCATAAAGGTACGACTCGTGAGAAGTCCCAGAATTTCAGCAAATTTTTAGTATGACTTGTACCACAAAGGTATGATCCATACCTTGAGTCATCTGATGAAGCCCCAGCATTAGTATTTCTCTAGATTTTCCCATGACTCATGCTACGACCCGCAGGTCGATTCCACGAGTCGTAGGAAAGGCTTTTTATGTGACCCTATTCAATTTGGTGGTACGAGTGCTCATTATGACTCGTAGTAGTAACCTACGATCCGTACTGTGCTTCATACCACTTCCAGACCTTAGTCTAGTTTCTTTTATTAGTTTGCAAAGGTTCTCTTTTCACATTTTTAGGTACTCAAATTTCCCCCAGGTCTAGGCACATCATTAACTCAATTTAACCCATGCTCAATCCTCCCCTTTTTGACCTATTACTCATAACTCTTTGTGAGTGTTTTAAGACCTAAGTTCATAAAAGTTTTAGCATATCTCCGGTCGAAAAAACATTTCATAACACCTTGATCATTGTCTTTCTTTTCCAAATTATTTTTGAGCATAGTGCTTGACTCAAAGGGGTTTTGGCAACATCACTTTCAATATATGAGTGTTTAACAATGTTCAATGCAATAAACTTACTTGATAGATGCTTCTTCAACTGGAACCCAATGTATAGGGTTTGACAGAACTTGATTTGAGCAAAAACTTGCTCGCTTGTTTGGTGATTATGAGTTACGGGTGCGGGGGAGGTTGTTCACATCGTGCATTTGTGTGTTATTTTCATGGGAGAAGGGTTGCTCGGGTGTTCCGGTATAGGTTAAAAACTGACACGCAAGTGCACGTGGTCAAACAAGTAATAAAGTGGCTAAGTAGCCAAGTATCGATCCAAGGAGGCTCAAGATATGTAAAGTTGCCTTGTTTACTATATTCCTATTTCACTTCTAATTATGCTAACAACAATGTAACCAACAGTTACTTGAGTTTTTGTTTCTAAACTATATATACTAAAATTAATAACAACTATTTACTGAGAATTTAGACAATGGATATGATCATGCCAAGGTTAAGAACAAGTAATGAACTTGATAATCATGATAATTTGGTTAATCTCTTCTTCATGTTGCTAGCCAAGAACATTCGCCTAGAAATTAAAACTCTCGTATTTAATTTCACTCTAGAATCATAAACCATCCGTCTACATTTCTGTGATCAAATGCAATTTATGACCTAGCAATACAATTCCGGTTCCTAAATTGACTAATACGGCTTTCAAGTATATTTCTATCAGGAAAGCACATCAAAACCCAATTTTCCCAAATCAAGTTAAGAACAATACCCTATTAATTCACAACTTTCCAATTTCTTGCTCTTTCGAGTGAAATTGGACTTTTTAGATATACATTAATGTCGGCCACACACTAATGCAGTAAGAACAAGAATTAATAGAACAACATGGAAGAAGAAGAAGAAAACCATATCAATTATAATCAAAATTCATTACAAGTGTCAAAACCTCAGCAAGGAAGAGAATTAGCCACTCATTTGTGGATTGATCATCCTAAAATGAGTGTAAATCATACGTACAATTGATAGAAAGAAGAAAAGAAGAGAAGAAATCCCTTAGCTTTTTCGTTCCTCAACTGCTCCTAACCCACGTCCTTGCTCTCCACTTCTGAACTCAGTCTAAAAACTAAAAACTGCTTAAAATAAACCTAAGTGTGCTATTTATACTAGTGGGAAATTTTTCCCGGAATAACAAGCAACGTGTCATGGAGGCCAACGCGGAGCACTGCCTCCGTGACACGGCGTGGACGCGGACCTTCACTGGAATTTCAGGGTCCGGTAAATTAGCCTCAACGTGGCACGGAGGCCAACACGGAGCACTCTCTCCGTGCCACGGAGCTTACGCGATGGCACACTGGAATTTGCCATTTTAATTCCTGTCCAGGCAGTGTGCTACCGTGAAGGTAGCGTGGCACGGCTCCATCACGGAGCCCCTATAAATTGTGCATTCCAATGTCTTTTCCACGCTCGCATCCAAGTCCAACTCCGATATAGTTCCAACATGCATTTTAGCTCCTAAAAATCATATTTACCTGCAAAACAAATGCTAATCATGTTGGTTAGTATAAATTCGCATTTTATTACCGATTACATGATATTATATACACATTGCACAACAAACAAGGTAAAATTGATACGTTTGAGTATCACTTGGGCATATAAATCTGCCCAAGATCAAGGGTCAGTTTTTTTGTGGGGTTTAAATAGGTAAGGGAAAATTTTAAAACAAGCTGGGCCAAGTCGGGTATTATTGCTATTTTTGACCCGTCACGACTCGTACCACTAGTCGTAGGAAGTACCTAAGGCTCATCCCTTGGACTCGTAAGTAACCCTGTTGAAGAAAACTTACCTGGCAACCTACGAATAGATCCTAGGACTCATACAACTGAGGTACGATCCGTAGGATGAACCATAGATCAGAGCTTGTAGTTATTTTTCTCTGATCCTCACCACGACTGCTTCTACGGCTTGTAGGATCCCATCATGAGTCGTATTGAGAGTCGTAGCAGTTGATGATTCAGCCTCCTATTTTTGTTTCCCTGCAAAATGAGCACACATTATTTTAATAACTTGGGTTGCCTCCAAAGAAGCGCTTGATTTAGCGTCGCGGAACAACGTAGGTTGCCTGGTTACTCAAACTTCACCAAACTACCACTTGGGTTGCCTCCCAAGAAGCGCCTAATTTAACATCATAGCAGGATGCAAATCTCTTGACTACTCAGAATTTTTCAAGTGGTTCATACTCATCCTCTAGTGCTGAGATTACACTAAATTTCATGGATTGCTTCATTGTCCTGCAGATGTTGAAAGTGACCTCTTCTTGGTTTAATCTAAACTTCTGTAGACTAGTTTCCACATCTACTAGATCCCTCCCAGTTTTAAGGAATGGTCGCCCCATAATGATGGGGACCTCATAATCAACCTCGCAATCCAAAATCATGAATTATGCTGGGAATATAATTTTTTCTACCTTGACAAGCACATCGAGTAGGATGCCCACTGGCTTTTTAACCGTTCTGTCGGCCATTAGTAGCCGCATGTTGGTTAGTGTGGGGGCTCCCAATCCCAATTTCTTGAATACTGCCAAGGGAATCAAATTAATGCTAGCTCCTAGTTCATAGAGTGCCCTTGCGAACTCGACATTGCCAATCATACATGGTATAGTGAAGGCACCTAGGTCTTTTTGTTTCTGAGCTAGGACCCTTGTAGCTATGGCACTACAGCGATGTACATTAACAATAGGCTCATAGCTCACAGATCTCTTCTTAGTCACCAGGTCTTTCATAAACTTTGCATATCCTGGCATCTGCTCTAATGCTTCGACCTATGGTATGCTCGTAGATAGTTTCTTAAGCATTGAAAGAAATTTCTGGAACTTAACATTCTCTGCGTTTTTCTTCATCCTTTGAGGGAATGGTGGCGATGGTCGTGGGATAGCTTTATGTACTTGGGTTGCTCTTTGATCCATGTCAGGTTCCTTCTCACCTATCGGGGCCTCTTGCAACTCACCATTCTCTATCTCAGCACTCATATCATCTTCCTCAATTATTCTCTCTTTTGTCCTCTCAACTTCAACTAGAAATGGGGGGTAAACTGTGGTTTTACCACTTCTAGTCATCACTGCCATGCAATGTGCATCGCTCTTTGGATTTTGGACAATGTTGCTAGGTAGTGTACCCTTTTGTCTAGGGTTCATTAATGCTAACAATTGCCCAAGTTGATGTTCGATCTGGTTGATGGTAGTAGCATTGGATTCCACTTTCTGACCCATACTTGATAAGTCACTTCGGATCTCCTTCAGCTGATCATCAGTGGACCTCACCTTTTTCAACATCTTAGCCATCATGCTTTCCAACTTTGATTGCCTAGCCTCCCTTTCTCGTGCGTTGGGAGGCACATAGGCTCCAACCCATTCATTGTGGTATCCATCATTTTGTCTCCAATCTCCTCGCACTCACGACCTCAGCTCCTATCTCTGAACCCATTTCTGTTGTAGTTGTCTCTATACTTGTTCCAACCTTTATTTCCAGAACCTTGGTGCCAATTGTCTTGTCTAGAAGCTTGGGCGGTTGTCTGGAAAGCCGCCATTTGGCTATCCAGAAGGTTTGCCTCTTCCTCAGAATCAGAGTGATCAGCTCCTTACTCCCTTCCTTGAGTTCCCACTGCATTTACCTTTTTGGCTCCAGCTCCCATAATATGCTTTGTCAACAAGTCTAATGATGTGCGCATATGAGCAAACTCTTGGTCGTGTTCTTCTTATTTTCTTCATTGGTCTGCAGTCAAACCAATAGCATATGTTCCTGCCACTACATCAACCTCCCTCATATGCTGGGCCCTGTTTGTCTTAGTTACCCTGTCAAGAATAGTGGCAGCTTGCTCCCGGGTGTGACTCATCAATGCTCCTCCAGCCACTTTGTCTGCTACAGCTTTGGTGCTATTATTCAGAGACCTGTAAAATATTTTCAAAAAACTGTCATCTGGGTTTTGTGGTTAGGGCACTTTGTCAACTTCTTTTTGAATCTCAACCAAGTTTCATGAAGTGCCTCATCCTTAATTTGTCGAAAAGTATAGATCTCATCCTTTAGTTGCAACATATTGGATGGGGGAAAGAATCTCTCCAAAGAGGCCTGTTTGAGCTCCCTCCAGTTGGTTATGGAGTCACTGGGAAACTCTGATAACCATAAAGTGGCTTCCCCTGATAGAGAAAAAGGGAAGAGTCTAAGCCGTATGGAATCCTAACTTACTCTGGGCAACCTGTACGCCTTGCATATTCCTACGAAGTTCATTAAGTGCAGGTTGGCGTCATCCACTGCATGACCAATGAACACCCCTTTCATGTTTAACAATTGAATCATGGTGCTCGTAATGTCGAATTTAGCCCCAGCAGGCAATGGTGGTTGCACAATTGCTCCAGTCAACCCAACTTCATCAATATTTAGGTCCTCATCATCGAAGAACTAAGGGGAAAATCTATAAGCTCTGTTGCCCCTCCCATGTCAACCAACATTTACTACCTATTCTCTGTCATCTTCCGCATACTGTAATGTAGCTTGCCGAGCTAGCTCACCTTGCCTAGCTTCTCCAGCTATGCGGGCTTCTCTTTGCTCGTGGTTCTCCATTCTGTGAAGTGCTCTTTCGATTTCTTGATTTAGTGGAACAAGGGGATCTCCTCTACTCCGAGTGCTTGTCATTCAACAGAGAACAGCCTGTGGGTATCAAACACACAAAAATATAGGTAATTAAGGAAATAACTACCAAAAAGTCAAATACAAGCAGATAACCTAGTCTTAGCCGTATTACTTGGCAATGGCGCCACTTTTTGATAATGCTCAAACCACACCTCTTACTAAAGTATGAAGCAGGCGTTGTCAATAAAGATCCCAACTAGAGGTTGGGGTCGATCCCGCAGGGAATATGGAAGAGCTAGATTACAGCCAGTAAGTGAACTTGTAAGGTAGTTACTGTTCGGTGATTGTTATATGGGTGTATAACTACACGCAAGTGCACGTGGTCGAACAAGTAGTAAAGTGGCTCAAGTAAGCTAAGTATCGATCCCACAGGGACTGGGATGAGGTAACAAATTACTTAAGTATTACTATATTGATTCTAAAAATGAAGACAACAGTGCAAAGAAGAGTTTGATATATTTTGATTTCTAATTTTATCCTAAGCCTACAAAGATTATATAATTTTGAGTCTGAACTATGAATGTGAGCATGCTGAGGTTAAACGAACATGTAAGGAAATAAATTATCGATATAATTTTGTTAACTTTTCCACCGGTTGCTAGTCAAGAACTATTTCCAATGGATTAAAATTCTCGTATTTAACCCAACTTAAGAATCACAAACCATCCACCTACATTTCTGTGATAAAACGAAATTCATGTTCTACCATACAAAACCGGTTCCTAAATTGACTAATACGACTTTCAGGTATATTTGTATCCTGAAGGTAAATCAATTCTCAATTTTCCCAAACCAAGAAAAGATCATATCCTATTGATTCACAACTTTCCAATTTCTTGCTCTCTCGAGTGAAACCGGACTTTTTAGAAGTACATTAATATAGGCCACGCATTAATGCAGTAAGAACAAGAATCAATAGAACAACCATTGAAGAAAAGATGAAAAACCAAATTGATCAACAATCACATTTCAATACAATTGTTCTTAACCTCAGCAAGAAGAGGAATTAGCCACTCATTTGTGGATTAAACATCGTTAAATGAGTGTTAAACATACAAGCAATTGAATTAAAGAAGAAGGAGATAGAGAAAACCCTTGAGATTTTCGTCCCCTCAACTTCCTGTAACCCACGTTCTTGCTCCACCAAGTCAGAATATTGAAAAATGAACCTAAGTGTTCTATGTATACTAGTGGGAATTTTTTCCGAAATAACTAGCAACATGTCATGGAGTGCATCGCGGAGCACTGCCTCCGTGACACGCCACAAACACGGAGGTTAACTGGAAATAGACTGCCTAGGTAATAAAGCCCAACGTGGCACGACGTGCAACGCGGGGCTAGGCCAACGTGCCACGGCCCCAACGCGCACCCATACTAGAATTTGGCCACAAATTCCCTCTCCAGGCAGAAGGCCTCCGCGATGGCAGCGTGACATGGCTCCATCGCGGAGCCCCTTTAATTCTTGCCGTCCAATGCTTTGTCCTTTGCTGACATCCGAGTCCAACCCCGATCTTTCCCAACACGCATTTTAGCTTCACAAAATTACATTTCAACTGCAAAACAACGCTAATCATGTTGGTTAGTATAAATTCACATTTTATTATCAATCACATGATAATGTATCGACATTGATAGATAAACAAGGCTAAAATGACACACTTGAGTATCACTTGGGCATATAAATTTTCCCAAGATCACTTACCCCACACTTAAATCCTTGTTCGTCCCCGAACAACAATCTTACACCTCATGCAATTTACACCCCATCCTGGCTACTTTGGTTCGACAATTCAGGCTATGATCATACCGATTATTCAATACAACAAATCATCAAGAAAACACGCATGTTCCTATCAATGCAATGACCTTCAACACATCAAGACCTCCTAGACTTAAGAATCGGCTCTCGATATTGGCAAACTCATGCAAATCAGTTGATCAAGATATCCGACACGAAAATTAATCTCTCATCAAGCATGTGCCCTCACAATGCAAGAGAATTCCCCCCCCCCTTTTTTTTTAATCACATGAACTCTAACGGTTACATGCAGGGGCATATAAACACAATTTCACTCTCTCTCCCAAAAGAATTCACATGCATCATGTCATGAACCATAGGCTTGCCCTTAGTGTATTACTCCACTAATATAAGGAAATGTGATGTAGGATCACGTAGGACTTTATCGGGTTGTAATGTAAGCTACGGAACTAGTAAATATTAGGCTAGCCAATAATAGCCACTAGCATCCTTAAGCGCCTTTTCAATTGCATCCCATCAAACTCATGGGCATTGTTTCTTCCTTCATCCTCCCCTTCTTGAAATCTATATTTAGTTTGGCCCATATCTTATTAATCACACTTGACTCGATAACAAAGATTATTCAGACACCTTCATTATATTTTATTTATAACAAGTGCACCTTCAACCTTTTCTTTTCTTTCATCACTCTGCTTTTCTTTTCTTTTTACCGTTCTCACTCTTTGACACTTTGGGAAAATTATTTTCTCTTCTTAAGCGCTTAAGAGTTTTGGATCAAATTCACAGCTAATGAAAAGAAAGGGTAAAGCTCGGTTTACACATTTTTGACACAAGAAAAAAATAATAGGCTAAAGGCTTAACGGGCTAACTAGGGTGTACATTCAAGGTGGGTACAATAATGAAAAAGAGAAATTTTCGGTTAAAAACAAAGAAATGCCCACATCCTTTCCTACAATACACCTCCTTCATTTCGTTTCGTACACACACCAGGTAAGTTCTGGACACTTCACAATGGCATGGAATAAACAAAACGTCACTTCACACTTATTGCACATGCTCAATTCAAGACGTATTCAAAGACTCTTCAATCAGTGAATTACAAGAATTCAAACATTAAGCCTCAATCACACTGAATCGACTCTATGGCCTAGGTATCTCAACATATTTACAAAGTTGCATGTTTTCATACGAATCACCTTTGCATTTCGAATATCATGTACAAGACGCAACCAGGATTCCACAACCATAAAGTAGCTACAGGTTTTGGGATGCACCCCACAAAAGAAAACAACTGAAAAATAAATGAAAAAATCTACTCCTAACGACTACATTTCCCTTAAGACGGTCGTCATCCATCCATCATAGGGAACGGTCACTAACTAGGACTTCAGTTCAATGGGACCATTCTCGGTAAAAGAACCGAAAACAAACGCCGAGAAACTCAAGAATTTAAAAAAATAATTTAAAAATATCGATCATTTCGATAAAAACAAAAATATGTACAAAATCAGCTAGCAACATTCAGCAACACACAACAGTTTCACATTTAATTACAATACAGAACAAAAACTTCACAATCACAAATCACAGGGTCACAAAATTTTTCCATAGGCACAACAACAAAACAGAACATACACAGTAACACAACCAGCACCTAACTACTCCCACCCCACACTTATCTCGAACACTATCCCCAGTGTTCATAGAAATTAAAATAGCACAAAAAATGGGTGGCGGAACTCCCTGATCAATCAAAATACTCCACTTCTTCATCAGGTGTTGCTGCCTCGTCTCCCACGTCTGAATCACCCCCATCGTCATCATCGGACTCCACATCGGAGTCCTCACGACGTATCTCCTCATCTGTGGGGACATCATCATCCGTGGGCTCTACAAAAGCTGGCCCCACTCAGCATAGAGCCCTGGCATTTTCGCCAAAAGGGTAGTCTAGTTCGAGCTGCCATAGCTCCTCCTCTGTTGCTGGCCTCCCGCCTATCCGTAGCTGGAGCATCTGCATCCTGTACATGCAAGCCATGTACTGATCATCCCGAGCATGTCGCTCGGCAAGTGTAAGAACGGGCCCATGGGTGGTGTCGGGAGCCTTAGTTTTGGTGACATCTAAGGCCCGCCGCTCCATCTGCGGGATGTAGTCAAGGGCCTCTTCCTCAATATCCAGGCCCCACAGGAATGTGGTGAGTAATCCACCAAATCCGTATTTATGCCCCTGATGCAATCGGGCTCTCTATGGCGGAAATAATCACCGCCCCCACATTGATCTCCAGCCCTTTCATCAGGGCGTACACCAAGCATACACGATCCCGGGTTACATCTGTCATATGCACCCCAGGGATTAGGCAGGAACACACGATCTTAAGCCATATCCTGGCTTCCCTGTTCATCTGTAAGTAGGGCAAAGTTTTATGGTAGCCCCTCTCCTTATGTCTGCTCCACCTAGCCGTCGATCGGGTTCCACACAAAGTGCGTCTGATGTCCGCATATGGTGGAGTGATGTTCAGCTGTCGAAGCACGTAGGCGTCTATGTCCCACGCCCCTAAGATACCATTAAGGTGGTGGGGCTCAAAAGTGACTATTTGCCCCCTTATTTTGATGGTGTGACTTCTGAGAGTCGGGTTCCAGTTGGCGTAGAATTCCTGAATCAAGTGCAAGTTGCATTCTTTGGGCTCTTCAAAAATGAAGTTCAGCCCAGCTGCCTCGATCCTCTGGACAATCCTGGGGAACTCCTGTGCCAACGGTTCACTAGCAATATGTTTCTCGGGGAAGTACTTGCTCTCCTTGTTCTTCGCATACCACTTCTTCCCCTCCTCTATCACCCACCTGGTTCCATATTGGCGGCATTGGCCGCGTGGAACCGCTGGTGCTGCTGGGACCGCTGTGCCCAGTCTGATCCTTTTTCTTCCGGCGCCAGATGTTGATGCGCCTTTTCTTATGTCCTGCCTGCTTGCCAGTTTTCCTGTCAACCCAATTAGACAAGATCAATGTTAAGCCAATTAGAATTTGCTTCGACTAAGGTTGGGTTAAGCTAGGCTACCCCACACTTAGTACTTAGGCAAAATTACAACATTTAGGCAAGATCATGCTTATTTACACAAACAACCAACAAAACATACAAATATGCTTAGTGCTTTTGGAGAATTCGACGGTATATATTCTATGTACTACTCAGACTTCGTACATCTAACCACAATCATTACCATCGATAACATTTTATCCCATCGCACTTAGCAAGGAAAAACAAAGAAACGAAAACAAAAAAGAATTTATCTGCATGAACCTATACAATTCACCCAATTCTTGCAAATTCCCATATTTCCTTCACCCGAGAATCCGTCGGTCTTTTAGCATAGTAACAGTTAGCACATCGACTCATCTCACTCAACATGTACAACTCAACATGAATTTCACAAGTTCAACTAAATTTTTCCAATTCAAACTCAAAGGCAAGCCCTAGCTATGATTGTATCAAAAATTAGATTAAATTATGTAATTAACGAGTTCAAGCAATCACAATGATACTCCGAACATCAATCAACAATAATTCAATTGAATTTAAGCTTAATTTCTACTTAGGGCAAGTTTAGCTCACATCACATGTTCAATCTCGAAGAAAATCGACAAGAAATGAGATAGAATTGAAGAACATACCTTGAATCCGAAGAATTGATGAAAACTCGATGAAAATCTTGGCCTAAGTCCGTGTCACATTGAGGGGGAAGGGGTTTTTGGGAGGTTAGTCACGGAGGGTATGAGAAATGAGAAATATTGAGGGGGAATCGGGGTTTAAAAGTGGGAAATTCGCATGGGTCACCCGGCGACCCGGTGTGACCCGTCGCGATATACACTGCAATGTGTCACGGAGGGTAACGCGGAGCATGCCCTCCGTGACACGGAGCTGTCGCGAGGGTGTTCTGGAATTTTGAAATTCCAGATTTACACCTCAACGTGTCATGGAGGGTAACACGGAGCCCCTCCTCCGTGACACGTAGCTATTGCCCTAGCTCACTGTTTTGCCACTTTTTATTATTTTTCATACCTCGAATTTTCCTTTGCGATCCCTTGCACATTTATCCTCCGTTCAACCTGAAATTCATCTTACGGCAAGAAATTGGTTAGAATCATAGGTTTCACTCAAAATAGAAATAAAAACAAAAATAAAAACTAAAAATTTTGTTGTTAATTAAGAAAAAGAAAAAGAAATCTATTCACAATTTACAAAGAAAAATTTCACGGGTTGCCTCCAGTGTAGCGCCTGGTTTACCGTCGCGGCTCGACGTCATTCAGCTCAGTCATCTTCTAGGGTGACGGACGTTTTCTCTCGACCGTCGTCCTCACCCCAATAGTTCTTACATCTCTCCGGTGGTTTTCCCATTAACTCTCGTGATTCAACTATCTGAGCATCATCACCTCGATCAATCACGTTGATCACCGAGAGTTCCTCGTACACAGTCGGGAGCTTGGGGGCCTTACATACATCGAACACTTCCACCTTGTCATGTGCCCGCATGGTTAGCTGCCCTGCAGCTACATCAATCAACGCTTTCCCGGTCGCCAAGAAAGGACGTCCCAAAATAAATGGGACTTCCGCGTCTGGTTCAAAATCCAGCACGACAAAATCTACCGGGAAGATAAGGGAGCCCACTTGCACCAGCACATCCTCCACAATTCCATCAGGTCTGGCTAAGGACCGATCCGCTAGTTGCAAGATCACTTTTGTTGGTCTAGGACTCCCTAAACCCAACTTCTTGAATACCGATGACGGCATCAAATTAATGCTCGCTCCCAAATCACATAATCCGCGAGCTCGAATACTCTGCCCAATTGTAATTTGTATAGTAAAGCTCCCAGGATCTTTGAGCTTTGTGGGCAAACGGTTTTGTATCCGGGAAGTGCACTCCTCCGTGAGAGCTACCGTAGCATACTCAGTCAACCGACTTTTGTTTGCCACGATGTCCTTTATGTACTTTGCATACTTTGGCACTCCCTGGAAAACATCAACAAGAGGTAAGTTATGATGTACCTGTTTCAGCACCTCCATGAATTTCTTGAAACATGCCTCATCCTTGTGTTTCTTTAATCTTTGAGGGAACGGGGGTGGTGGTATTTCCGATTCAGCTTTCTTTTTCTTCCCCCTCTCAACTTCTGCTGCTCCCGATTGTTGAGGTGGTCTTTCTGGTTCCACCTCATTCAGTTGCAAACCACTCCTTATGGTCACCGCATTCACCTGCTTGGGATTGGGATCTGTGTCGCTCGGAAGTCCTCCTCTAGGCCTTGTATTTTGGGCTCCAGCAAATTGCCCAAATTGATATTCAAGTGCCTTAGTAGCTAACTGGTTGTTCTTTACCTCGGCTGCCTATTTCACATAGTCAGCCTGCAATTGAGCTTGGTTAGCTGTCATTGTCTTGAACATCTTCTCAATGCTGGGTGATGGTGGTGGAGGAGGTGCATTGTTGTTTCTATATTGTGCCTGATAGTTCTGATTCCCTCCTTGATTCCACTGCGCCCCCTAACTCGAACTTTGCCCCTGATGGTTGTTTCTACCCCAAGAGAAATTCAGGTGATTCCTCCAGTTGGAATTGTAGATGTTGCCATACTGTTGGTGGTTGTTCCTTTGTACATTTCCCACAAAGTTCACCGAGTCAGGATTTGCTCCACAACACTCAGCTGAGTGCTCACTGCTCCCGCACACTTCACACCAAATCTGCTGCACTGCATTAACTGGGGCTTGAGGCTGGTTCATTGTCATGTTACTAATTAGATGTTGAGTTGATTTTGTAGAGCAGCTATCTATGCAGCAATAGCTGTAAAACCATCAACTTCTAGAACTCCTGCTGCTTTCCTTGTTCCTCCTCTTGATGAATCAGCATTCCACTCCGGATTGCCCTGCGAAATATGGTTTAATAAGGTATACAGCTCCTCATAAGTTTTCTCCAATGCTTGTCCCCCAGCTGCTGAGGCTAGCAAGATTTTTGTGTGAGGTTCCAAACCCTCTATAAAAGTGTGGACCAGCACATCATTGGATTGATGATGATGAGGACAATCCCGCAACATGGACTTGAATCTCTCCCAAGCTTGATATATATTCTCTCCTTCTCTTTGTTTAAAACGTAGAATTTGACTTCTAAGTCTTGTTATTTTACCGGATGGAAAAAATCATATCAAGAATTTCCTTGCAAAATCATCCCACGTAGTAATAGAATTTGGTGGCTCAGCTTTCAACCACCTCTTGGCTTCTCCCAATAGTGAAAATGGGAACAATGTAAGCCTGACATAATCTGATGACACTCCAGCGGGGATGTAAGTGTCACTTATCTCCAAAAAATTTTGGAGATGCTGCTGTGGATCCTCATGAGGGAGACCTGTGAACTGCCCACTGGTGTGCAGCAATTGCACCATGTTTTGCTTGAGCTCGAACCTCCCTCCTGGCTCAGGTTTGCGGATGCTAGATGTGACATTGTTAGCATGTGGGATTGCCACCTCGCGAACCGGCCGAGCTGCTACTTCCTCGGGCACTAACATTGCCCTTACTACTGGTGGATTCTGTTGTTGCTCCAGGATTGTTAGTTTGAGCAACTGCAGCTTTTTCTCTAGAGCTTCTCTACGCTGACGATTAAATAGTCTTTCAGGCTCTAAATACGAGTCCACCAGCTCCTTGTCCCTTGCCAGTGTTCAACAGAGATTATATCTGCAAAATACAGGCTAAGACCAAGTTGTCAACACTAAGAAAAAAATATAGTAAATTAACACTTAAGAAAATTTCACCAATTGCCAGTTCCCGGCAACGGCGCCAAAAACTTGTTCGGTGATTGTTATATGGGTGTATAACTACACGCAAGTGCACGTGGTCGAACAAGTAGTAAAGTGGCTCAAGTAAGCCAAGTATCGATCCCACAGGGACTGGGATGAGGTAACAAATTACTTAAGTATTACTATATTGATTCTAAAAATGAAGACAACAGTGCAAAGAAGAGTTTGATATATTTTGATTTCTAATTTTATCCTAAGTCTACAAAGATTATATAATTTTGAGTCTAAACTATGAATGTGAGCATGCTGAGGTTAAACGAACATGTAAGGAAATAAATCATCGATATAATTTGGTTAACTTTTCCTCCGGTTGCTAGTCAAGAACTATTGCCAATGGATTAAAACTCTCGTATTTAACACACCTTAAGAATCAATAGAACAACCATGGAAGAAAAGATGAAAAACCAAATTGATCAACAATCACATTTCAATACAATTGTTCTTAACCTCACCAAGAAGAGGAATTAGCCACTGATTTGTGGATTAAACATCATTAAATGAGTGTTAAACATACAAGAAATTGAATTAAAGAAGAAGGAGATAGAGAAAAACCCTGAGATTTTCGTCCCCTCAACTGCCTGTAACCCACGTTCTTGCTCCACCAAGTCAGAATATTGAAAAATGAACCTAAGTGTTCTATTTATACTAGTGGGAATTTTTTCCGAAATAATTAGCAACGTGTCACGGAGTGTGTTCGGTGCTGATTCGGTTAGTATTAAATATTATCAACCGACACGCAAGTGCACGTGGTCAAACAAGTAATAAAGTGGCTAAGTAGCCAAGTATCGATCCAAGGAGGCTGCTCTAGATATGTAAAACTGCCTAGTTTACTATATCTCTATTCTATTCCTAACTATGTTAACAACAATCCAACCAAAAGTTGAGTGAGTTTTTGTTTCTAAACTATTTATATACTACAATTAATAACAACTATTTACTTTTGAATTTACACAATGGATATGCACATGCCAAGGTTAAGAACGAGTAATGAACTTGATAATCATGATAATTTGGTCATCCTCTTCTTCATGTTGCTAGCCAAGAACGTTTGCCTAGAAATTAAAACTTTCGTATTTAATTTCACTTTAGAATCATAAACCATCCGTCTACATTTCTGTGATCAAATGCAATTTATGACCTAGCACTACAATTCCGGTTCCTAAATTGACTAATACGGCTTTCAAGTATATTTCTATCAAGATAGCACATCAAAACCCAATTTTCCCAAATCAAGTTAAGAACAATACCTTATTAATTCACAACTTTCCAATTTCGTGCTCTCTCGAGTGAAATTGGACTTTTTAGATATACATTACTGGTGGCCAATCAATAATGTAGTAAGCACAAGAATTAATAGAACAACATGCAAGAAGAAGAAGAAACCATATCAATTATCACCAAAATTCATTACACAAGTTCAAAACCTCAGCAAAGAAGGGAATTAGCCACTCATTCTTGGATTAATCATCCTAAAATGAGTGTAAATCATGCATACAATTGAAAGAAAGAAGAAAGGAAGAGAAGAAAACTCTTAGCTTTTCTATTCTTCAACTGCCACAAACCCATGTTCCTGCTCTCCACTTCTGAACTCAGTCTAAAAACTAAAAAATGATTAAAAATAAACCAAAGTGTGCTATTTATACTAGTGGGAAATTTTTCCCGGAATAACAAGCAACGTGTCACGGAGGCCAACTCGGAGCACTGCCTCCGTGACACGGCGTGGACGCGGACCCTCTCTGGAAATTGCAGGGTCCGGATAATTGGCCTCAACGTGGCACGGAGGCCATCACGGAGGCCTATCTCTGTGCCACGGAACTGACGCGCAGGCACACTGGAAATTGCCTAATTAATTCCTGCCCAGGCAGTGTGCTACCGTGATGGCAGCGTGGCAGGGCTCCATCGTGGAGCCAGTGTAAAATGTGCCATCCAAGGTCTTTTCCACGCTCGCATCCAAGTCCAACTCCGACATAGTTCCAACACGCATTTTAGTTCCTAAAAATCACATTATCCTGCAAAACAAATGCTAATCATGGTGGTTAGTATAAATTCGCATTTTATTACCAAATACATGATATTATATACACATTGCACAACAAAGAAGGTAAAAATGATACGTTTGAGTATCACTCGGGCATATAAATCTGCCCAAGATCACTTACCCACACTTAAATCCTTGTTCGTCCTCGAACAACACATACACAACTCATGCAAATTACATCCCAACCTTCGTCACTATGGTGCAACATTTTACGCTACGGTCATACCGATTATTCAATTCTTGCAAATCATCAAGAAAACATGCTTGGTCGTACAAGACAATGACCTTAATACATCGAGGATTCCTAAACTTTTAAGAATTGATTCTTGATATCGGCAAACTCATGCAAATCAACTAATCAAGAAATCCGACACGAAAATCAATCTTTCACCAAGCATGTACCCTCACAACTCGAGAGAAACTTCCCCTTTTATGTTCGTGCAGCACACAAACATGCAAGTAGGGGCATATAAAAATTAATTTCACTCTCTCTCCCAAAAGAATTCACATGCATCATGTCATGACCCATAGGCTTGCCCTTAGTGTATTACTCCACTAATATAAAGAAATGCAATGTAGGATCAAATAGGACTTTTAATGGGTTGTAACTGGGCTATGGATCTAGTATATATATATTGGATTAGCCAATAATAGTCTCTAGCATCCTTAAGCGCCTTTTCAACTCATTCCCATCGACTCATGGACATTGTTCCTCTCTTTTCTCTTTTTCTCCCATTCATGCTGGTTTACTTTCATACAGCCCATTTCATCAGGCACACTTGACACAAAACAGAGGGTTTTCATGTACCCTCACTATCATTTAATTACAACTAGTGCCTCTTCAGCATCATCTTTTCTTTCCTCACTTTGCTTTTCTTTTCTTTTCACTCTTTTCACTCATTAACACTTTGGGAAACATTTTTTGTTCTTTGTAAGCGCTTAAGAGCTTCTTATAGACTTTAAGGCTAATGAAAAGAAGGAATAAAGCTTAGTTCATACAATTCTGGACAAAAGAAAGAAATCGGCTAAAGGCTCAACGGGCTGACTAGGGTATACAACATATAAAAAAGGTAGAATTTGACAAGAAAAAAATGGAAACTAACGGTTAAAACAAAGAAATGCCTACATCCTTTCCGACACTACACCTCCTTCATTTCGTTTTGTATACACGCCAGGAGAGTTCTAGACAATTCACAATGACATGGAATAGCAAAACCTCACTCACACTTCATGCACATGCTCGAATCAAGATGCATTCACAGACTCTTTAATTAGTCAATTACATGAATTCAAGATTAAGCCTTAATCATAATGAACCAAATTCCATAGCCTAGGTAACTCAACATATTTACAAAATTGCATGCTTTCAAACGAATCATTTTCACATTTTGAACATCAATTACAACACGCAACGAAATTTTAGCAACCATAAGCAACTACAGTTTATTGATGCAATCCACCAAAGAAACTAAAAACAAAACATCTACTCCTATCGACTACATTTCCCTTAAGACGGTCGTCATCCATCCATCATAGGGAATGGTCACTAACTATGACATCGGTTCAATGGGACTATTCTCGGTAAAAGAACCGAAAACAAACTCCGAGAAACCCAAAAATAAAGCTTCAAAATTTTTGCAACACATCGATCATTTCGATAGAAAATATTTACAAAATATTTTGATAAGTGCAAAATCTTTTCGCAAAAATTTTGAAAAATATCGATCATATCGATAAAAGAAAAAAAATATTTACAAAATTTACAAAATATTTACAAAGGCAACCATAACTTTCAAAAACACACATCATTAGCCACAAACAAATATATACACATAAATCACAAATCAGTTCACAACAACAGGGAAAGCACAGACATACATAAACGTCAAGGAAAAATTATACAGCAAATTTAGAGCCTATGACCCAGCACCTAACTACTCCCCACCCCACACTTAAATCGAACACTGTCCCCAGTGTTCACAACAATACAAAGCACAACATATGGGTGGTGGAACTCCCTGCTCAGTCGAAATATTCGACTTCCTCATCCGGTGCTGCGGCCTCGTCGCCCATATCTGAATCAGCCCCATCGTTGTCATCGGACTCCACATCAGAGTCCTCACGACGTGTCTCCTCATCAGTAGGGACATCGTCATCAGTCGGCTCCACAAAGGCTGGCCCCACCTTGCATAAAGCTCTAGCATTCTCGCCAAAGGGGTAGTCCAGCTCCAGCTGCCATAATTCATCCTCGGTGGCTGGTCTCCCACCTATCCGTAGCTGCAGCATCTGCATGCCAAACATACGGGACATATACTGGTCGTCACGAGCATGTCGCTCGCCCAGAGTCAGCACAGGTCCATGTGTAGTGTCGGGGGCCTTGGTCTTTGTCACATCGAGGGCCCTCCGCTCCAACTGCGGAATGTAATCCAAGGCTTCTTCCTCAACGTCGAGGCCTCGGAGGAAGGTGGTGATGAGTCCGCCAAACCCGTATCTGTGGCCCTGGTGTAGTCTGGCTCTCTTCATGGCGGATATTATGATCGCCCCCACATTAATCTCAAGCCCTTTCATAAGGGCATACACTAAGCAGACACGGTCCCGGGTCACGTCTGTCATATGAACTCCCGGGATCAAACACGAACATACAATTTTTAGCCAGATTCTGGCCTCCCTGTTCATCTGCGAATAAGGCAGAGTCTGGTGGTAACCCCTCTCTTTGTGTCTACTCCATCGGGCTGTGGATCGAGCCCCACACAACGTACGTCTGATGTCGGCGTACGGTGGGGTGATGTTTAGCTGGCGGAGGATGTGGGCGTCTGTGTCCCGCGCTCCCACGATGGCATTAAACTGCTGGGGTTCCAGAGTGACAATCTGCCGTATGATTTTAATAGTATGGCTCCTGATGGCCGGGTTCCAGTTGGCATAGAATTCCCGGACCAAGTGAAGGTTGCACTCCTTGGGCTCCTGAAAGATAAAGCTGAGCCCAGCTGCCTCAATCCTCTGTACGATGCGAGGGAACTCCTGTGCAAGTGGTTCCCTTGCAATATGTTCCTCCGGGAAGTATTTGTTCTCCTTATGCTTCGCGTACCACTTCTTCCCTTCCTCGGTAACCCATCGTGTTCCGTATCGGCGGTGTTGACCGCGTGGAACAGCAGGTGCAGCTGGGACAGCCGTGCCCAGTCTCATTCTCTTTCTGCCGGTGCTTGAGGTTGAAGCACCCTTGCCTTTATCTTGTCGGCTGGCCATTGTACCTGTCAATTTACACAAACAAGCACAACGTTAAGCTAAAAACTTGTTAGCTTCGGCTAAGGTCGGGTTAAACAAAATTTACCCCACACTTAGTCTTTAACAATATTTACAACATTTTAGCAAGGATAGCTCTATTTACACCCCAAACACAATCAACTATAAACATATTGCTTAGTGCGTTCACAGAAATTCGACAGCATAACGGCTAGCGAACTACTCAGACTTCATACAGCTAACCCAATCCTACTATCGACAGCTATTCACCCATAGCACTTAGCAACAATAACAACAACAAAATAGAAACAACAATACAAACATTTTATATACAACTAATCTAAGCAATTCAACCAATTCACATATTACGCAATTTCCCACAAAAATTCGAGAATTAGTCGTCTTTCAATAATTATACAATATTTACCACGACTTATCTCAAATAATAAACACACCCCGGCATCAATTTCGTCAAACTATCAAGTTACCCAAGTTAAAATTCAACAACCCCAAGCCCTAGAATACAATTCGACAATCAAAATTGAATTATTCAATCAATCGATAAGTTCAAACGTCAACTACAACAATCCGAACATAATCAATCACAAAATAATTCACGTCATGTTTAATTTCTACCTAGGGTGATATATCTCACCTCACATGCTCAAAATTGACAAAAATCGCCAAAAATTTGAGATAGACGATGAAAACATACCTTGGAATTGAAGAATCGACGAAAACTTGACGTTTTCCTTGCCTATTAACGTGGCACAGAGCTTGGGGGTAGGGGAATGGGTGTTTGGTCGTGGAGGGAAGAGGGAATGGGGAAAATAGGGGCAAAATCGGGGGTTTTTATTAAGAAAACACGCGGGTCACCCAGAAACCGGGTGTGACCCGGCACTGGATAAAGGCAACGTGTCACGGAGGGTAACGCGGAGCCCCTCCTCCGTGACACGGAGCCAACGCGTTGGCTTACTGGAATTTTGAAAAATCCAGATTTGCCTTCAACGTGTCACGGAGGCCAACGCGGAGCATTGCCTCCGTGACACGGCGCCAACGCGCCAGTGCTCTGTTTCACCATCAAATTTTATTTTTCATACCTCGCCTCGTTTCCTCGATTCCAAGTATTTTTCCTCCAGTATACCTGAAAATCACCTCACTAAACAAAAATTGGTTATATTAATAAATTCCCTACTAATAATAAAATAAAAAAAAAAATTACTAAATTACTAAATAAAAATTACTAAATAAAATGCAAATCTAAGCCTAGTCACGGAAAAGAAAATAAAATAAAATAAAAGAAAAACTTTACACTAAAGAAAGAAAAAATATTTTTCACGGGTTGCCTCCCGTGCAGCGCCTGGTTTAACGTCGCGGCTCGACAGCCTTTATGCTCACGTGTCTACTAGGGAGATGGACGATTTGTCCCGATCATGGTCATCTCCCCAGTAGTGCTTGCATCTCTGCCCATTTACCAAGAACGTAGCACTCCTATCTTCTTGCCACAGTTCTACCGCCCCATGAGGGGTCATTCTCACTACTTCAAACGGTCCAGACCATTTAGACCTCAGCTTACCAGGAAACAATTTCAATCTTGAATTAAAAAGCAAAACTTTCTGTCCTGGTTCGAAAATGCGATGCACCACATGCTTGTCGTGCCATCTTTTGGTTCTTTCCTTGTAGTACTTCGCACTCTCATAGGCATGCCAGCGAAATTCATCAAGTTCGCTGAGCTGCATCAATCTCTTTTTACCCGCCAGCTCTAAGTCCATATTTAGCTTTCTGACAGCCCAGAAAGCTCGATGCTCAAGTTCAACCGGGAGATGACATGCTTTGCCATAGACCAATCGGTATGGTGACGTTCCAATCGGTGTCTTATAAGCAGTTCGGTAGGCCCACAACGCATCATCAAGTTTACCAGACCAATCATTCCGTTGAGTGTTCACCGTTTTCTGCAGAATCTGTTTTACCTCACTATTTGACACCTCTACTTGCCCACTAGTTTGTGGGTGGTATGTTTTGGCCACTTTATGGCGCACCCCATACTTAGCCAATAATTTCTTGAAGCTTACATTGACAAAATGAGCTCCTCCGTCACTGATAATTGCTCGGGGTGTCCCAAACCTTGTGAGAATGTGTTTCTTCACAAACTTCATTACTACCTTGTTATCATTCCTGGGGCAAGCTATTGCTTCCACCCATTTTGATACATAATCTACAGCTACCAAGATGTAACGATTTCCAAATGACGGTGGGAATGGACCCATGAAATCAATGCCCCATACATCAAAGGGCTCAACTTCCAGTATGTTCTGCAAAGGCATCTCTTGTCTTCTGCCAATTGTTCCTGTCCGCTGACATCTATCACACATTTTGACATACTCCATAGAATCTCTGAACAGGGTCGGCCAAAAGAAACCTGACTGAAGAACCTTATGTGCTGTTCTCTCACCTCCGTGATGCCCTCCATACAACGAAGAATGACAGCCCCTTAGCACCTCTGCTATCTGACTCTCTGGGATGCATCTTCTCATCACCTGGTCTGGTAATGAACTTGATAATCATGATAATTTGGTCATCCTCTTCTTCATGTTGCTAGCCAAGAACGTTTGCCTAGAAATTAAAACTTTCGTATTTAATTTCACTTTAGAATCATAAACCATCCGTCTACATTTCTGTGATCAAATGCAATTTATGACCTAGCACTACAATTCCGGTTCCTAAATTGACTAATACGGCTTTCAAGTATATTTCTATCAAGATAGCACATCAAAACCCAATTTTCCCAAATCAAGTTAAGAACAATACCCTATTAATTCACAACTTTCCAATTTCGTGTTCTCTCAAGTGAAATTGGACTTTTTAGATATACATTACTGGTGGCCAATCAATAATGTAGTAAGCACAAGAATTAATAGAACAACATGCAAGAAGAAGAAGAAACCATATCAATTATCACCAAAATTCATTACACAAGTTCAAAACCTCAGCAAAGAAGGGAATTAGCCACTCATTCTTGGATTAATCATCCTAAAATGAGTGTAAATCATGCATACAATTGAAGGAAAGAAGAAAGGAAGAGAAGAAAACTCTTCGCTTTTCTATTCATCAACTGCCACAAACCCACGTTCCTGCTCTCCACTTCTGAACTCAGTCTAAAAACTAAAAACTGATTAAAAATAAACCTAAGTGTGCTATTTATACTAGTGGGAAATTTTTCCCGGAATAACAAGCAACGTGTCACGGAGGCCAACGCGGAGCACTGCCTCCGTGACACGGCATGGACGCGGACCCTCTCTGGAAATTGCAGGGTCCAGATAATTGGCCTCAACGTGGCACGGAGGTCATCGCGGAAGCCTATCTCCGTGCCACGGAACTGACGCGCAGGCACACTGGAAATTGCCTAATTAATTCCTGCCCAGGCAGTGTGCTACCGCGATGGCAGCGTGGCACGGCTCCATCGCGGAGCCAGTGTAAAATGTGCCATCCAAGGTCTTTTCCACGCTCGCATCCAAGTCCAACTCCGACATAGTTCCAACACGCATTTTAGCTCCTAAAAATCACATTATCCAGCAAAACAAATGCTAATCATGTTGGTTAGTATAAATTCGCATTTTATTACCAAATACATGATATTATATACACATTGCACAACAAACAAGGTAAAAATGATACGTTTGAGTATCACTTGGGCATATAAATCTGCCCAAGATCAGAGTGCATCGCGGAGCACTGCCTCTGTGACACGCCATAGACGCAGAGGCTCACTGGAAATAGACTGTCCAGGTAATAAAGCCCAACATGGCATGGCGTGCAACGCGGGGCTAGGCCAACGTGCCACGGCCCCAATGCGCACCCACACTGGAATTTAGCCACAAATTCCCTCTCCAGGCAGAAGGCCTCCGCGATGGCAGCGTGACACGGCTCCATCGCGGAGCCCCTTTAATTCTTGCCGTCCAATGCTTTGTCCTTTGCTGACATCCAAGTCCAACCCCGATCTTTCCCAACACGCATTTTAGCTTCACAAATTACATTTCAACTGCAAAACAACGCTAATCATGTTGGTTAGTATAAATTCACATTTTATTATCAATCACATGAGAATGTATCAACATTGATAGATAAACAAGGCTAAAATGACACACTTGAGTATCACTTGGGCATATAAATTTGCCCAAGATCAGTTACTTCAAAATTGGGGGGTTCTAAAGAAAATTAATAATAAAAACAATTATAAAAAATCCGATTTTGAATCAATATTAAAGGATAACTAGGATTTGTGTTCCCCATGGGTTCATAACTATTTTGGGTATACACTCGTGATCATCACAAATACTTACTTATAGAACCAATAACTTAGGTTCATTCAAACGACCGACCAGTCCCTATTGAATGACTATACTCAATTACTCGACAAAATCTCATGAGCAGTTTCAAACTATCCGTTATCACTAAGTTCAAGATTTAACTATCCTGCAACCACAGCTCAGGTTAATGCAATGATCATCAAGATCAAGGCTCCGTTATAATTATCTTTTCCTAATTTCTACCTCTTAGACTTAAGCAAGTAAAGAATTCAGGCATGTCCTAACATTGCGCACCATTAAGAAATGTTTAAGCATGAAGAGAATATAATATAAGTGTTTGTATTGGTTTTAGAATGATTTTGCGCAACCCTATCTTGTTTATCCATCATGGTTCCCACAATCCTAGCTATGGAGGTTTTAGTCTCTCATGGTTGTAAGATTGTGAATTGCATTCATATTTAAAAACATAAATTAATATATACAAGTATGAATGAGACAAACACTTCCTTTAATTAATCAGCAAAATCTTGAAGAACAAATAGCAAGAACAAGAAGAATTCAAGAAAAGGTTGATCACAAGTCAAATCAACTCAATTTTCTCTCTCTCTCTCTCTTTATTGTCTAATGTTGTCTCCAATAATGTCTCTCGTAAAAATATACTCTGATAGAAATCTACTGAAAAATATAACATAAAACGTATTTATACGGACACAAGAACCATTTTTATAGGCTTACAGGGCTAATTTTCATATCTGGTTCCGCCCACGTCACGAGTCAACCTATGATCCGTAGCGAGATCCTACGGTCCATAGCATCCTTTCGTACATTGCATGAATGGCTGGATTTTGGCTAAGTGTTGGATCCTGGTATGACTCATACCTTCATCTTACGATCTATACTTATCTCCCGTGGCTTGACTCTGAGACTTTGAAATATTTCTGAAGTTCATCAATACCACCATGGTACGACTCGTACCTTTATTCTACGGCTCGTACTTCCTTTCCATAGCAAGAGTCAGCTTCTTATGCAAAATCTTCTTAATCTTTTCACGAATTCATCACCATGACTCGTACAAGCTTGGTACGACTCATATTGTGACCCGTATACTTCATCTCTTCAACATTAGCCTTCTGCAGCTTCTCACAGCCACCAGTACGACTTGTAGGACCTTCCTACGGCTCGTACTATGGACTGCAATTTGAGCCTATTTGGCACACTTCAGACTATCTTTTGCATATTTTAGCTCCAACACCAATTTATCATGTAACCAAAGGAAAAGTGCCTTATATCCATATAAATACACCTAATTCCATGCTATTTTCTCAGTTTTGAGTGTCGAAAGTGTCGTAAATCCACAGCACATCACTTATGTCGTGGCTAGTTCACGTACGTACAAGAATTTTTATGGTTATCATGATTTAACTAGCCCGTGTATTCACGCATATTATACTATGAGCACTATATATAGTTTGGGAGTAGTATCGAGCACCGAGTAGGTTCGGGGCCTAGGTTCTCCCTCGGATCCAATAAACTATGTGCCACCATAGGTATGTTGGGACCTCCTTTGTGACTGTCCCCGGCCCAAATGACCCTTTTCATAGTGATATCACACCTTCATGGTTCTACCTTTGGCATGGTATGGACATCCTCCCGACTAGGGTTACAAGTCGGGCTTCATATGTTTTCATATGGGTTATGTCAGTTAAGAGAATCTCCCACTGTTCCTGATAATTTATGCATGTTTATGATTATGTATTTTGGCTCAAGTCATGTTAAATAAAGCTTCTCTCTTACGATCATGAGTACGATTGCATTATGAATGTTTTGAAAATGTTGAACCTCATGTTATGTTTCGAAACTTATGATATGAGCATGATGTCCTACTCTTATTATAATTTATGAGTTTTATATATTTTAAATGTCCGTTTTACTTACCTTGCATACTTGGTACATTCCACATACTGACCACATACTTTCTATGTTGTATCGTTTCATGATATTGGACTTTGTTCTCAGGCTCATCCTCATCCTTAGTCCATTCCAGAGTTCTCTTTCAGCTTTGTTGGTGAGTCCTCATATTTCGAGGGCCGTTTGAATAAGCATGTATGATGTTCTATTTTTCAGTATTTGGCCAGGTTAGTTGGGGGTATTGTCCCATCAACCCATCTTGCATGTTACAAGCTTTCAGGCAGTATGTAGTACTCAGCTTATGTATATGTCTAGTACTTCTGAATGTTATGATATGCTATGATACGTTTACATTCCGTTATGCCTTGTGTTCAGTCTTCTGCTTAAAGTGAATGAAGTTAGATGTATGCTTATGCCATGGGTCGACTTGGGGCCTCCTGGGGTTCCTTGTCTCATGTTACAATCCGGGGTCTACGTTTGGGTCATGACAAACTTGGTATCAGAGCAATAGGTTTTGAAGTGTCCTAGGGTGTTTCAAAGCCACGTTAAGTAGAGTCTTTTTAATGGGTGTAAAGCGCGCCACACTTATGAAGAAGAGGCTACGAGACGTTTAGGAAATGTTCCCTTCTTTCACGATCCATATCGTGTGATGAAAAGTCTTTCTATCCTTCGAATTCATGCTTTTTGCAATTGAAGAATCATGGCTCCTAGAAGAATGAACAGAAGGAAAAATAGAAACAGTGAAGCCCACGGAGATGGAAACGATCATGGGCATCGGCAAGCCCCACCTGTTCAGGTGCCCCAAGCACCAAAGCAAGTTGCCCACATGGAGTTTCAAGCGGCTATCCCGATGTTAGTGTAGGCCATGAATGCTCAGGTCAACCAGCAGGCTGTTGTGCATATCCCACAGAATGGCGCTACGACAGCGATCCGGATTAGAGATTTCTTGAGGATGAATCCTCTAGAATTCCTTGGGTCCAAGGTAGATGAAGATCCACACGACTTCATTGAGGAATTTCTAAAGATCACCCAGGTTATGGGGTTGACCAATGGAGATTGTGTTGATTTGGTCTCCTATCAGCTAAAAGAAAAGATGTTAGGGCAATGGGTGCAGGACCTATAGGTTGGGAAGAGTTCCACGCGGCATTCTTGGATCGATTTTTCCCCCCATAGATAAGGGAGCTTAAGGCGGTTGAGTTTGTTAACTTAAAGCAGGGTGACATGTCAGTTCGGGAGTATTCATTGGAGTTCACCTGAGGGCTCAGGTGAGTCATTTTGTACATGGAGTAGCGGACTACCTAGATAAGGACTGTAGGATTGCCATGTTGCATCGAGATATAGACTTTCCTCACATTATGTTGCATGCTCAGCAGATGGAGTCAGTGTATCAGAGGCAAAGAGAGTCCAAGAGGGGTAGGACCGACAGTTATGACACTTTTCAGGCTAGATCAAGGGGTGGACAATGTCAACAGTCTTAGCACAGGTCTATTGCTCTAGCACTATCATCGGTTCATATGCCATCTAGATTCTGAGGGGATTGGAGGAGCAGGTCTCCAGATTCGAGAGGCCTGGGCAGCATGCAGATAGAGCGCACCTTCCCAGCTTGTGCGAAGTACGACAGGAATCACCTAGGGAGGTGCCTAATTGGCTCAGATGCTTCTTTTGGGTGTGGCAAACCCAGACACAGACTTAGGGATTGCCCTTCAGCCAGTTCAGGGGGCGATGGAGCCCATATAACAACAACCAATTCAGCTGCTCCAGTAGCACATCCCCCTCAACAGGGTGCCTCATCTAGTTCAACCGACGGTCAGTGCCAAAACAGGTTCTATGCTTTAGCAACTCGCCAGGAGCAGAAGGTCTCCCTTGATGTTGTCACTAATATGTTTCGAGTTTTTCATATTGATGTTTATGCTTTGCTAGATCCAGGGGTTACTTTTTTTGTGACTCCTTACATTGCTAGTAGCTTTGGAGTTAGTCCCAAGACTCTGTCAGAACCGTTTTTAGTTTCTACTCCTGTTGGTGATTCAGCTGTAGCTAGGTGGGTGTATAGAGGATGCCCGGTCACTATATTGCATAAAGTCACCTCCGCAGGCCTTGTAGAGTTAGCCATGATTGGCTTTGGTATTAATCTTAGCATGGATTGGTTGTATTTGTATTATGACTCTATTAATTGTAGATCCCGTGCAGCGGAATTCCATTTTCTGGGTGAGCTAGTCTTGGAGTGGAAGGGTAGTTCGGCGGTGCCTGTAGGTCATTTCATTTTCTTTCTTAAGGTCAGAAAGATGATTTCTAAGGGTTGCGTGGATCATATAGTTAGGGTTAAGGATGTTGAGTCTGAGACCCCGACTATCCAGTCAGTTCCAGTAGTACGTGAGTATCCAAAGGTCTTTCCTGATTATTTGCCAGGTATTCCTCATGAGCAGGAGATTGATTTTGGTATTGACATTCTACCCGACATGCAGCCTATATCTATCCCTCCATACAGGATGGCTCCAGCTGGGCTAAAGGAATTGAAGGATCAGTTGAAGGACCTGGTAGATAAGGGCTTCATTATGCCGAGCTAGTCTCCATGAGGTGCACCAATGTTATTTGTCCGGAAGAAGGATTTTTTGCTTCGAATGTGCATTGATTATCGGCAATTGAACAAGGTCACTATTAAGAACAAGTATCCTTTGCCCAGGATCGATGATTTGTTTGACCATCTTCAGGGTTCCAAGTGTTTCTTAAAGATAGATCTCAGGACTGGTATCATCAACTCAGGGTTTGGGAGTGTGATATTTTGAAGACAGCCTTCAAGATGTGGTATGCTCATTATGAGTTTGTAGTTATGCCTTTCGGACTAACAAATACTCCTGCAGCTTTATGGACTTGATGAACAGGGTGTTCAAGTAGTACCTAGACATGTTCGTGATCATGTTCAGCGATGATATCCTTATATACTCTCAGATCAAGGAAGAGCACGTCGCCCATTTGAGAGTAGTGCTTCAGACTCTCAAGGATCGCCAATTGTATGCCAACTTCAGCAAGTGCGAGTTTTGGTTTATCTCAGTAGCATTTTTGGGCCATATGGTATCCATAGAAGGCATAAAAGTAGATTCTCAAAAAATTGAGGCGGTGAAGAATTGGTCTAGACCAGTGAATCCATCAGATATTTAGAGTTTCTTTGGCCTATTTAGTTACTACCGGAGATTTATTGAGGTCTTTTCCTCAATTGCAGCACCTATGACCAAGTTGACTCAAAAGAAGGTAAAGTTCCAATGGTCGGAGGTTTGTGAGAAGAGCTTCCAAGAGTTGAAGACTCGACTTACTACCGCACCGATATTGACCCTACCCGAGGGTACCGATGGTTTTGTGGTGTATTGTGATGCTTCGAGAAATCAGAATCGAATGTTTATTGATGCAACGAGGGAATGTGATAGCATATTTCTCTAGAGAGTTAAAGATCCATGAGAAGAATTATCCGACCCATGATTTGGAATTGGCTGCAGTGGTATTCGCATAGAAGTTATGGCGACATTACTTGCATGGGGTCCATGTGGATGTGTTTACGTACCATAAGAGTTTACAATATGTGTTCACACAGAAGGACCGCAATCTACGGCAAAGGAGGTGGTTAGAGCTACTCAAAAACTATGATATGAGTGTTCTTTAACATCGGGGTAAGGCTAATGTGGTGGCGGACACACTTAATAGACTATCGATGGAGAGTGTGTCCCATTTTGATGAAGTAAAGAAGGCGATGATGAAAGATGTGCATCATCTCGCGAGGTCAGGAGTTAGGTTGGTTGATTCTACTGATAGCAGTGTTGTTGTTCAAAGTAGATCTGAATCATCCTTGGTGACTGATGTGAAATCTAGGCAAGATGTGGACCCAATTTTGGTAAATTTTAAGGAAGTTATTCGAAGTCAAAAGGTGGAGGCCTTCTCTTATGGGGGACATGGTGTGCTTCGGTAGTAGGGTCGCCTATGTTTTTCAGATGTTGGTAATTTGAGGAGCTGGATATTGCATGAGGCCCATGGATCCAGGTATTCTATCCATCCGGGTGCCACCAATATGTATCGTGATTTACGAGAAATCTATTGGTGTAATGGCATGAAAAAAGATATTGAAGAATTTGTAGCTAAGTATCTGAACTGTCAGCAAGTAAAGGTTGAGCATCAAAGGCTGAGAGAAGTACTTTAGGATATTAGCATTCCTACTATGAAGTGGGAAGAAATTAATATGGATTTCATAACAGGATTACTGATCTTGGGCAGATTTATATGCCCAAGTGATACTCAAATGTGTCATTTTGTCTTGTTTATCTATCGATGTTTGTACATTCTCATGTGAATTAAAATATGAATTTATACTAACCAACATGATTAGCGTGGTTTTGCAGGAAAAATATAATTTTATGAAGCTAAGATGCATGTTGGGAGAAATCGGGATTGGACTCGGAAGCTAGCAAGGAAAACGCCCAAGGAAAGCAAAAATTAAAGAGGCTCCGTGATGGAGCCGTGTCACGCTGCCATCGCGGATGCATTCTACCCGGATGCTGAAAATAAGCCAAATTCCAGTGAAGGTGCGCGTTGGGGCCGTGGCACGTTGGCCTAGCCCCGCGTTGCACACCGTGCCACATTGGGCTTTAATACTTGGATGACCGGATTCCAGTGAGGGTCCGCGTTGGTGGTGTGTCACGGAGGCAGTGCTGCACGATGCACTCCGTGACACGTTGCTCAAAATTCTGATGCACTCCGTGACACGTTGCTCAAAATTCCCACTAGTATAAATAGAACACTTAGGTTCATTTTTAATAATTCTGACTTGGTGGAGCAAGAACGTGGGTTACAGGCAGTTGAGGTGACGAAAATCTCAGGGTTCTTCTCTATCTCCTTCTTCTTTATTTCAATTTCTTGTATGATTAACACTCATTTAATGATGTTTAATCCACATATGAGTGGCTAAATTACCTTCTTGCTGAGGTTAAGAACATTTGTATTGAAATGTAATTATTGATAAATTGATTTTTCATCTTTTCTTCCATGGTTGTTCTATTGATTCTTGTTCTTACTGCATTAATGTGTGGCCAACGTTAATGTATATCTAAAAAGTCCAGTTTCACTCGAGAGAGCAAGAAATTGGAAAGTTGTGAATTGATAGGATATGATTTTTTCTTAGTTTGGGAAAATTGAGAATTGATTTACCTTCAGGATAGAGATATACCTGAAAGTCGTATTAGTCAATTAAGGAATCGATTTTGTATGGCTAGAACATTAATTTCTTTTTATCACAGAGATGTAGGTGGAAGGTTCATGATTCTTAAGTTGGGTTAAATACGACAGTTGTTTTCCATAGGCAATAATTCTTGACTAGCAACCGGAGGAAAGATTAATCAAATTGTATCGATAATTTATTTCTCTACATGTTCATTTTAGCCTTAGCATGCTCATACTTATAGTTCAGATTCAAATTGTATATTCATTTTAGACTTAGTATAAAATTAGGAAACAAAATATCAAAATCTTCTTCACACTGTTGTCTGCAGTTTAGAGTTAAAGTTTATTGACACTTGATAAGATTGATACCTTAGTCCAGTCCCTCTGGGATCGATACTTGGCTTACTTGAGCCACTTTACTACTTGTTCGACCACGTGCACTTGCGTGTAGTTATTCCAAACAACCGAACAAGTTTTTGGTGCCATTGCCGGGGACTGGCAATTGGTAAAAATTTTCTTAAAGTGTTAGTTTACTATTTCCTCTTAGTGTTGACAACTTGGTCTTAGCCTGTATTTTGCAAATACTAATTTTTGTTGAACAATGGCAAGAGACAAGGAGCTGGTGGACTCATCTTTAGAGCCAGACAGACAATTCCATTGTCAAAGGAGAGAAGCTCTAGAGAAAAAGCTGTAGTTGCTCAGACAAACAATCCTGGAGCAACAATAGAATCCACCAGTTGTAAGGGCAATGTTAGTGCCCGAGGAAATGGCAGCTAGGCTGGTTCGCAAGGTGGCAATCCCACATGCTAACAATGTCACATCTAGCATCCGCAAACCTGAGCCAGGAGGGAGGTTCGAGCTTAAACAGAACATGGTGCAATTGCTGCACACCAGCGGGCAGTTCACAGGTCTCCCTCATGAGGATCCACAGCAACATCTCCAAAATTTTTTGGAGATAAGTGACACTTACATCCCCGCTGGAGTGTCATCAGATTATGTCAGGCTTACATCGTTCCCATTTTCACTTTTGGGAGAAGCTAAGAGGTGGTTGAAAGCTGAGCCACCTAATTCCATCACCACGTGGGATGATCTTGCAAAGAAATTCTTGATACGGTTCTTTCCATCCGGTAAAACAGCAAGACTTAGAAGTCAAATTCTAAGTTTTAAACAGAGAGAGGGAGAGAATATGTATCATGCCAAGGAGAGATTCAAATCTATGTTGCGGGATTGTCCTCATCATCACCAATCCAATGATGTGCTGGTGCATAATTTCATAGAGGGTTTGGAACCCCACACAAAAATCTTGCTAGACTCAGCAGCTGGGGGACAAGCATTAGAGAAGACTTATGAGGAGCTGTATACCTTGTTAAATTGTATTTCGCAGGGGAATCCGGAGTGGAATGCGGACTCGTCAAGAGGAGGAACAAGGAAAGCAGCAGGAGTCTTAGAGGTGGATGGTTTTACAGCTATTGCTGCACAGATAGCTGCATTACAGAATCAACTCAACACCCACTTCAGTAATATGAGCATGAACCAGTCTGAAGCCCCAGTGAATGTAGTGCAACAGATTTGGTGTGAAGTGTGCGGGAGTAATGAACACTCAGCTGAGTGTTGCGGAGCAAATCCTGATTCGGTGAACTTTGTTGGTAATGTACAGAGAAATAACCACCTACAGTATGGCAACAGCTACAATTCCAACTAGAGGAATCACTCGAATTTCTCTTGGGGTAGCAACAACCATCAAGGACAAAGTTCGAGTCAGGGGGCGCAGAGAAATAATGGAGGGCAGCAGAACTATCAGTCGCAATATAGAAGCAACAATGCACCTCCTCCACCACCATCACCCATCATTTAGGAGATGTTTAAGAAATGGATAGCTAACCAAGCTCAATTGTAGGCTGATTACGTCAAATCGAAAGCCGATCTAAAGAACAATCAGTTAGCTACAAAGGTGCTGGAGTACCAGTTTTGGCAATTTGCTGGAGCTTAAAATACCACGCCTAGAGGAGGACTTCCAAGTGACATTGATCCGAACCCCAAGAAGGTTAATGCAGTGACCACAATGAGTGGTTTTCAACTCAAGGAGGTGGAACCGGAAAGATTACCACAGCAGTCGAAAGCAGGTGAAAAAGAGAGGGATCACAATGATGATAGGGGGAAGGAGAAGGAAGCTGAACCAGAAAGACCACCACCCCCATTCCCTCAAAGACTAAGGAAACACAAGGAGGAAGCTTGTTTCAAAAAGTTCATAGAGGTGCTTAAGCAGGTACACATTAATTTACCTCTTGTTGATATTTTACTGGGAGTGTCGAAGTACGCAAAATATATCAAGGACATCGTGGCAAACAAAAGCAGGTTGACTGAGTATGCTACGGTGGCGCTTACGGAGGAGTGCACTTCACAGATACAAAATAGGTTACCCACAAAGCTCAAGGACCCTGGGAGATTTACAATTTAAATTACAATTGGGCAGAGTATCCGAGCTCGTGGATTATGTGATTTGGGAGCGAGCATTAACTTGATGCCGACATCGGTATTCAAGAAGTTGGGGCTAGGGAGTCCTAGACCAACAACAGTGATCTTGCAACTAGCGGATCGTTCCTTAGCCAGACCTGATGACATTGTGGAAGACATGCTGGTGCAAGTGGGCTCCCTTATCTTCCCGGTAGACTTCGTCGTGCTGGATTTTGAGCCAGACGCGGAAGTCCCATTTATTTTGGGACGTCGTTTCTTGGCGACCGGGAAAGCGCTAATTGATGTAACGGCAGGGCAGCTAACTATGCGGGCCCATGACAAGGTGGAGGTGTTTGAGGTGTACAAGGCTACAAAGCTTCCGGCCGTGTACGAGGAACTCTCAGTGATCAACGTGCTTGATCGAGCGGATAGTGCTCAGAGCATTGAGTCATGGGAGCCATTGGAGAAACCACCGGAGAAGTGTAAGCATGACATGGGTGAGGACGGTAGTCGAGAGAAAACGTCCGTCACCCTAGAGGATGACTGAGCTTAATGACGTCGAGCCGCGACGGTAAACCAGGCGCTGCACGAGAGGCAACCCGTGAAATTATTGTAAGACTTGAGTAGATTTAGTAGAAAAAAAAAGAAATAAAATATATATATATATCTATATATGTATATAGAAAAATAAAAATAAAAACAAAAAATTGTGTTTTATGTTGAAACCTAGGAATTCTAACCAATTTCTTGTGGTGAGATGAATTTCAGGTTGAACAGAGGGCAAAAATGCAAAGGATCGCAAAGGAAAAATTGAGGTGACAAAAATAATAAAAAGTGGCAATACAGTGAGCCTACGCGATGGCTCCGTGTCACGGAGGGAGTGCTCCGCGTTACCCTCCGTGACACGTTGAAGTGTAATATGGAATTTTTGAAAAATTCCAGAGTGCTAGCGCGATGGCTCCGTGTCACGGAGGGCATGCTCCGCGTTACCCTCCATGACACGTTGAAGGAAATTTCGCGTCGGGTCAAACCGGGTTGCCGGGTGACCCGCATGAAAATACCCCTTTTTAACCCCTTTTTCCCTCATTTTTTTCCATTTCTCATCTCCTCCACGTCAAACACCCAAGAATCCCTCCCTTCCCCAACGTGACACGAACCTAGGAGCTAAAATTCTTCAACTTTTCTTCGATATCATCGAATTGAAGGTATGTTCGTTAACTTTATCTCATTTCTTGACTAATTTTTCCGATTTTGAGCATGGTAAGTGAGGAAAGCTTGCCCTAATTATAAATTGAGCTTGAATTCATGTAAGCTATTGTTAACTGATGTTCGTAGTATCATTGTGATTTTATGAACTCGATAAATACATGGGTGATTGAAATTCTTGTGAAATTGTAGCTAGGGTTAGAATTTGAATATGAAGAAGTTAAAATTGAGTTGAAATGTGAAATTCTTGTTGGTTTGTGCATGTTGAGTGAGGTAAATTATGTTGTGCTTAACGTTAATATGCTAAAGGTGCGACGGATTTTTGGGATAATGAAATTGTTGAAATTGCATAGAAATTGGGGGAATTGTATCGGTTTTGTTGATAGAAATTTTCGCTAAGTGCTATGTGATGAAATGTTATCCATGGTAATAGTGGATTAGTTGTACGATGTCTGAGTAGTACATAGAATTTATATCGTCGAACCCTCTGAATGCACGAGGCATTTTTGTTAGTGTTTTTTTTATTTTATTTTGAAAGTTAGAAAAAGAGTATTGTCTTACTGTAATGTTGTGATTATGGCTAAAGACTAAGTGTGGGGTGGCCGAGCTTAGCCCAACCTTAGTCGAAGCTAATTTTAATTTGAATAACATTGGAACTGTCTGTTTGGTTTGACAGAAATAATGGTAAGCAGGCAAGATAAAGGGAAGGGCGCATCTACATCGGGCGCCAGAAGGAAAAGAATCAGACTGGGAACAACAGTCCCAGCAGCACCAGCGGTTCCGCGTGGCCAACGTTGTCAATACAGAACCCGATGGGTGACAGAGGAAGGGAAGAAATGGTACACAAAGCATAAGGAAAGCGAATACTTCCCCGAGGAGCACATTGCTAGGGAACCGTTGGCACAAGAATTCCCCAGAATTGTCCACAGGATTGATGCAACTGGGCTGAACTTCATCTTCGAAGAGCCCAAGGAGTACAATCTTCACCTTATTCGGGATTTCTATGCCAACTGGAACCCGACACTCAGAAGTCACACCATAAAGATAAGGGGGCAGGTAGTCACTTTTGAGCCCCATCACCTTAATGCCATCTTGGGGGCGCGGGACACAGACGCCCATATACTCCAGCAGCTGAATATCACTCCACCATATGCGGACATCAGACGCACTCTATGTGGAGCCCGATCTACAACACGGTGGAGCAGGCATAAGGAGAGGGCCTACCATCAGACATTGCCCTACTCACAGATGAACAGGGAAGCCAGGATATGGCTTAAAATTGTTTGTTCCTGCCTGATCCCGGGGGTGCATATGATAGTTGTCACCCGGGATCGTGTGTGTTTGGTTTATGCCTTGATGAAAGGGCTGGAGATCAATGTTGGGGCGGTGATTATCTCCGCCATGAAGAGAGCCCGTTTGCATCAAGGGCACAGGTACGGGTTTGGTGGCTTATTGTCCACGTTCCTAAGGGGCCTGGTTATTGAGGAAGAGACCCTTGACTACATCCCGCAGTTGGAGAGGCGAGCCTTAGATGTCACTAAAACAAAGGCACCCGACACCACTCACGGGCCAGTTCTCACACTAGCCAAGCGATATGCTCAGGATGATCAGTACATGCCTCGCATGTTCGGGATGCAGATGCTCTAGCTGTGCATAGGCGGGAGGCCGGCAACAGAAGATGAGCTGTGGAAGCTTGAGCTAGACTACCCTTTTGGCGAAAATGCCAGGGCTCTATGCCGAGTGGGGCCAGCTTTTGTGGAGCCCACTGATGATTATGTCCCCACAGATAAGGAGACACATCGCGACGACTCCGATATTGAGCCAGAGGAGGACGACGGGGGCGATTCAGACATGGGAGACAAGGCAGCAGCACCCGACGAAGATGTTGAATACTTTGATTGATCAAGGAGTTTCACCAACCACTTTTGTTCTACGCTAAATTTTATGAACACTGGGGATAGTGTTCGATTTAAGTGTGGGGTGGGAGTAGTTAGGTGCTGGTTGTTTTGTCGTATTTATGTTTATATTCTGTTGTTGTGCTAAATTTGTGACCCTGTGATTTTTATGTATGTTCTGTATTGTAGTTAATGTGAAGCTGTTGTGTGAAGCTGTTGAATGTTGTTAGCTGGTTGTGTAAATATTTTTTAATCAAAATCATCGATATTTTTGAAATTTTTTTTTAGATTTTTCTTTCTTTTTCATTTATTTATTTTTATGATTGGGTTTCTCGGCGTTTGTTTTCGATTCTTTTACCGAGAATAGTCCCATTGAACTGAAGTCATTATTAGTGACTGTTCCCTATGATGGATGGATGACAACCGTCTTAAGGGAAATGTAGTCGATAGGAGTAGTTTTTGTCTTTTAATTTTTCCTTTGTTTGCTTGTATCCCAACCGTGTTGTTACTTTATGGTTGTGAAATTCTTGTTGTGTGTTGTACATGATATTTAAAATGCAAAGGTGATTCGTATGAAAGCATGAAACTTTGTAAATATGTTGAGATACCTAGGCCATAGAGTTCGATTCGGTGTGATTGAGGCTTGATGTTTGAATTCTTGTAATTAGCTGATTGAGGAGTCTGTGAATATGTCTTGAGTTGAGCATGTGCAATGAGTGTGTGGTGAGGTTTCATTTCTTCCATGCTATTTTGAAGTGTCTAGAACTTGCCTGGTGTGTGTACGAAACGAAATAAAGGATGTGTATTGTAGGAAAAGATGTAGGCATTTCTTTGCTTTAACCGAAAGTTCTTTTTTATTATCGTACCTACCTTGAATTGTACATCCTAGTTAGCCCATTGAGCCTTTAGCCTATTTTTTCTTTTGTCAAAAAGGTGTAAACCGAGCTTAACCCCTTCTTTTCATTATCTGTGAATTTGATCCAAAACTCTTAAGAGCTCAAGAAAAAAAAATTCCCACAGGTTCAAGGAGTGAGAATTGTGAAAAGAAAATAAAAAAGCAGAGTGATGAAAGGAAAGAAAAGGTCAAAGGTGCACTCGCTATAAATTAAATATATGAAGACGTATAACTAATCTTTGTTATTAAGTCGAGTGTGCTTAAAGATATGGGAACAAAAATAAAGACAGACTTCAAGAATGGTAGGATGAAGGAAGAAACAATGCCCATAAGGTTGATGGGATGTATTGAAAAAGCGCTTAAGGAGGCTAGATGTTATTATTGGTTAGCCCAGTATTTGCTAATTCTGTAGCTTACCTTACAACCCGTTAAGTCCTACGTGATCTTACATCACCCGTTCTTATATTAGTGGAGTAATACACTAAAGGCAAGCCTATGGTTCATGACATGATGCATGTGAAGTCTTTTGGGAGAGAGAGCGAAATCGTATTTATATGCCCCTACATGTAATGTCTTTGAGTTCATTTCATTAAAAAGGGAAAAATTCTGTTGTGTTGGGAGGGCACATGCTCGATGAGAGATTGAATTTCATGTCAGATATCTTAATCAGCTGATTTGCATGAGTTTGCCGATATCGAAGTCGATTCTTGAGTCTAGGAGGTCTTAATGTGTTGAAGGTCATTGTATTGATAAGACTATGCATGTTTTATTGATGATTTGCTATATTAAATAATCGGTATAACCGTAGCTTGAATTGCCAAGCCAAAGTAGCCAGGATTTGGTGTCAATCGCATAAGGTGTAAGATTATTGTTCGGGGACGAACAAGGATTTAAGTGTGGGGTAAGTGATCTTGGGCAGATTTATATGCCCAAGTGATACTCAAATGTGTCATTTTGTCTTGTTTATCTATCGATGTTTGTACATTATCATGTGAATTGTAATAAAATGTGAATTTATACTAACCAACATGATTAGCGTGGTTTTGCAGGAAAAATATAATTTTACGAAGCTAAGATCCATGTTGGGAGAAATCGGGATTGGACTCGGAAGCTAGCAAGGAAAAAGCACAAGGAAAGCACGAAATAATGAGGCTCCGCGATGGAGCCGTGTCACACTTCCATCGCGGATGCATTCAGCCCAGATGCTGAAAATAAGCCAAATTCCAGTGAAGGTGCGCGTTGGGGCCGTGGCACGTTGGCCTAGCCCCGCGTTGCACGTCGTGCCACGTTGGGCTTTAATACCTGGACGATCGGATTCTAGTGAGGGTCCGCGTTGGTGGCATGTCACGGAGGCAGTGCTCCACGATGCACTCCGTGACACGTTGCTCGTTATTCCAGGAAAAATTCCCACTATTGTAAATAGAACACTTAGGTTCATTTTTAATAATTCTGACTTGGTGGAGCAAGAACGTGGTTTACAGGCAGTTGAGGGGACGAAAATCTCAGGGTTCTTCTCTATCTCCTTCTTCTTTATTTCAATTGCTTGTATGATTAACACTCATTTAACGATGTTTAATCCACATATGAGTGGCTAAATTCCCTTCTTGCTGAGGTTAAGAACATTTGTATTGAAATGTAATTATTGATAAATTGGTTTTTCATCTTTTCTTCCATGGTTGTTCTATTGATTCTTGTTCTTACTGCATTAATGTGTGGCCAACGTTAATGTATATCTAAAAAGTCCGGTTTCACTCGAGAGAGAAAGAAATTGGAAAGTTGTGAATTGATAGGATATGATCTTTTCTTAGTTTGGGAAAATTGAGAATTGATTTACCTTCAGGATAGAGATATACCTGAAAGTCGTATTAGTCAATTAAGGAATCGATTTTGTATGGCTAGAACATGAATTTCTTTTTATCACACAGATCTAGGCCGAAGGTTCATGATTCTTAAGTTGGGTTAAATATGAGAGTTTTAATCCATAGGCAATAATTCTTGACTAGCAACCGGAGGAAAGATTAATCAAATTGTATCGATAATTTATTTCTCTACATGTTCATTTTAGCCTCAGCATGCTCATACTTATAGTTCAGATTCAAATTGTATATTCGTTTTAGACATAGTATAAAATTAGGAAACAAAATATCAAAATCTTCTTCACACTGTTGTCTGCAGTTTAGAGTTAAAGTTTATTGACACTTGATTAGATTGATACCTTAGTCCAGTCCCTGTGGGATCGATACTTGGCTTACTTGAGCCACTTTACTACTTGTTCGACCATGTGAACTTAAGTGTAGTTATTCCAAACAGTCAAACAATTACCTCATACTTGCCGACAATATGATTCCATTTGGGTTGTGGTAAACAGGTTGACCAAGGCTGCATATTTTGTAACGGTGAAAACCATGGTCTCAGCGGAGTATTACGCCAAGCTATATATCCGAGAGTTGGTTTGATTGCATGGAGTGTCCTTTTCAATTATTTCAGATGGAGGTACTAAATTTACCTCTCAGTTTTAAAGGTCTTTTCAAAAAGGGCTTGGTACGTAGGTTAAGCTCAGCACAATGTTACACCCGCAAACGGATGGTCAAGCAGAGCGGACAGTCTAGACACTTGAGGACATGTTGAGAGCATTTGTGATAGACTTTAAATGTGGTTGGAATGATCACTTGCCTGTGATCGAGTTTGCCTACAATAACAGCTATCACTCAAGTATTTAGATGGCACCATTCGAGGCTTTTTATGGGCGAAGGTGTTAGTCTCCTATCGGATGGTTTGAGGTTGGTGAGGTGGAAATGATAGGGCCGGGCTCGGTTCATGAGACAATATAGAAGGTTCAATAGATAAGAGACAGGTTGAAAACTACCAAGAGTTGTCAAAAGTCCTATGCGAACATGAGAAGAGGAGAATTAGAATTTGTAGTCGATGTTTGGGTGTTTCTGAAAGTATCTCCCATGAAGGGAGTGATGCAGTTTAGAAGGAAAGGATAACTCAGTCTATGCTATGTTGGTCCCTACCGGATCGTGAGAAGAGTTGGTAAGATAGCGTATGAGTTGGTGTTGCCCTCAGAGTTGTCTTCTGTGCATCCTGTGTTTCGTATATCACTTTTGAAGAAATGTTTGGGAGATCCAGCTCTAGTATTCCCGGTAGACAGCGTTGGTGTAAAACATAGCCTTAGCTATGAGGAGGTTTTAGTGGAAATATTAGACTGTCAGGTTCGGAGGCTAAGGAATAAGGAAATAGCTTTAGCTAAAGTATTACGGAGAAATCAACATGTTGAAGGAGCTATATGGGAAGTCATAGTGGATATGATGTCTAAAAACCCATACCCATACTTATTCTCTACCGGCTCAATTCCGACTAGAGGTATCAGTTTTTCCCTATAACTCTATTTAGTTTTCATGTTTAGATCATGTGTTCTAGTTTCTTTTTTGTGTATGGATATGTATGGGAAGCATGAAAGCAGTTCAGCTATGTGATATGCATTGGAGGTAGTCATTCCGTTAAATTTCGGGTTAAATGATCAGTATTGAGGCATAATGATTGCATGTCTTTGGTTTCTTCTTGTTTCCAACATTCGAGGACGAATGTTCCCAGGGGGGAGATATTGTAATACCCCGAAAGCGCCTAAGATTAGTCCCGGGATCAAAATTTGAAGTTGGCTAAAAAATTGGTAAAAAGTCACAAGACAGGTGATGTAACAACTCGTGGTTGGAAACCATGGATCATTGTTAGCAGTCGTGGTAAGGAAGGTCTAGTGTTAGTGGAGACAACGGATGATGTAACGACTCGTTACCTGGAACAACGACTCATTGCTTGCAATCGTAGGAAAGGGTGGACCTTGGCAGTTGGGGAAACCACGGGTCATCAAAAAACTCGTGGTGAAAAGTGATGACCCGTGGTCACCAGTCGTAGTTTGGTTTTCATATTTTCCAATGGATGTAACTGGTCGAGACCATGACTCGTTGGAAGCAACCATGAGTCGTGGTGAGGCTTGTGGCAAGGGAAGTTCAGGTTTTGAAGGCGCTGGCAGTGGTCGACCTAATGACTCATCGTTTGAAATAACGACTCATCCTGTCGGGTCATGGGAAGAATCTGAAAGTATGAATTGAGGCAGTGGATCCGATAACTCAATACCACGAGCCGTGGTATCATGCAACGACTCATGGAATCAGTCGTTTGTTCGCCCAGGGCAATGTTTCAGGGAATTTTCGTTAAGGGTATTTTCAAACTATCTATTCTCTAAGGCCTTAAACTGCGTCGTTTTATGTATTTTTTTTGGGCATGATAAGATAGGTTAAGTCCCCCTTCAATAAGTCATTCCCATGCATGCAAATTAAGAGGATTTTAGAGAGATCAAGCATAGTTTCTAGCTTTTCCCTTTCAATTCTTGATTGGGCATTCAAGGAACTCTAACATCTAATATTACCCAGGTAAGTAGGGTTACGAATGGATGTTTCTGTTCACACCCATGCCCATTGTTATACCCCGGGAACTCAACGGTCAGACATGGAGAAAAATTGAAAATTCACACCAGGTCAAAGAACGACCCATGAGGTTGGTCGTGAGGAGTGACCACAAGTCGTGAGGTGACTAGTGGTCATCATGGTAAGGTAAGGCATGAGTGAGGAGGCCACGGGCCTGGCCACGAGTCGTGGTCAGACCTCACGACTCGTGAGGTCACCCGTGGTCTACCTTGGATGTTTTGGCAAGTCGGGATGGGCAGTGTAGGCCACGAAAGGTGGCCACAAGTCATGGTTGATCTTGGGCAGATTTATATGCCCAAGTGATACTCAAACGTATCATTTTCGCCTTGTTTATTGTGCAATGTGTATACATTTTCATGTAATTGGTAATAAAATGTGAATTTATACTAACCAACATGATTAGCATTGTTTTGTAGGTAAAACATGATCTTGAGGAGCTAAAAGGCATGTTGGAACAATATCGGAGTTGGACTTGGATGCGAGCACGGAAAAGACATTGGACTGCACAATGTAAAGGGGCTCCACGATGGAGCCGTGCCACGCTACCATCGTGGAGGCACACTGCCTGGAGGGTGATTTAATTGTCAATTTCCAGTGGAGCCTCGCACCAGCTCCGTGGCACGGAGGCAAGCCACCACGTTGCATGTCGTGCCACGTTGAGGCTTTATTCCCAGACCCCAGATTTCCAGTGAGGGTCCGCGTCCACGCCGTGTCACGGAGGCAGTGCTCCGCGTTGGCCTCCGTGACACGTTGCTTGTTATTCTGGGAAAAATTCCCAATAGTATAAATAGAACACTTAGGCTTATTTTTAATTAATTCAGACTTGGTGGAGCAAGGACGTGGGTTACAGGCAGTTGAGGGACGAAAAAGCTAAGGGTTTTTCTCTGTTTCTTTCTTCTTTCAATCAATTGTTTCTATGATTAACACTTGTTTTAGGATGATTAATCCACAAATGAGTGGCTAATTCTCTTCCTTGCTGAGCTTATGAACAATGGTGATGAATTTTGATTATTGAATTGTATGGTTTTTCATCTTCTTCTTCTATGTTGTTCTATTAATTCTTGTTTCTACTGCATTAGTGTGTGGCCGACATTAATGTACATCTAAAAAGTTTGATTTCACTCGGGAGAGCACGAATTTGGAAAGTGGTGAATTAATAGGGTATTGTTCTTAACTTGATTTGGGAAAATTGGGTTTTGATGTGCTTTCCTGATAGAAATATACTTGAAAGTCGTATTAGTCAATTTAGGAACCGGAATTGTATTGCGAGGTCATAAATTGCATTGGATCACAGAAATGTAGACGGATGGTTTATGATTCTTAAGTGAGATTAAATACGAGAGTTTTAATCTCTTGGCTAATGTTCTTGGCTAGCAACTAGAAGAGAAGAATAACCGAATTATGATTATAATCAAGTCCATTACTTGTTCTTAACCTTGGCATGCTCATATCCATAGTTTAAATTCAAAGTAGATATTTGTTAATAGTTTTAGTATATAATTTATAAACAAAATTATTTAACTTTTGGTTACGTTGTTGTCAGCATATATAGAAGTAAGATAGAATATAGTATACTTGAGTAATTTTTACTTATCCAGAGTCTCCTTGGTTCGATACTTGGCTTACTTAGCCACTTTATTACTTGTTTGACCACGTGCACTTGCGTGTCGGTTTTTAACCCATATAGCAAACCACCGAACAGTGGTCTGACCTCACGACTCGTGAAATCACCCGTGGGGTCCCCTTGGACGTTTTGGCAGTGGACTCAACGGACCATGGCCATGAGTCGTTCCCTGTGGCAATGACCCGTAAGGTCCCTCGTGGGGACTAGCGACTAGAAATTTTCTGCATTTTAATAAGGGTTTTTTCATAATTTTCTAAGTCCCTAAGGCCTACACAAAGTTGTTTTTGATATGTTTCTAAGTTAGATATGATGGGCTAAGCCCTTTATGCATGCCCATTCTCATGCAAAATCTTAGTGAGGTTTTTGGGAGATTAAGGCCTTCTTCCCTAAATTTTCATCAATTTTTTTGTGGGTGTTCAAGAAACTTTGAATCCGTCCATTCCCAGGTATGTAGGGTCTTAAAATGTGTGGATTTCTTCCTCACCCATGCCCAATTTTGATTTAAATCATGAATCCTCCTATACAAGTCTATAGGGTTTTACTCAACTGCATGAAAATGTGATTTCTCTTTATAGGGTCTGATTTGATTATGTTTTAGTTACCAAATTATGAATGATGGGCAGGTTCTATTATTATTTTCCTCAAATCATGTTTCAATCTTTTGAATCTAAATATGCCCATTTGATGAAAGTTCATGGAAGTTATGATTTATGATGACTACTCTGTTATTTGAGTTTATTGATGATAGAAAAGCATGATTTTCAAGCTATCTATGTTTATGAGCATGTTTTGAAAGAATTGAATATGATGAAGTATTGGGAAATGCCCACATGTTGAAGAATGAATTACAATTTATGAAATGAATTACATGATTTATCGATTTATGATGTTGGCCGATGAAAAGGGCTTTGATTCTTGGTTAAGCATGTTTAAAGGGGATCAATGATGATAAATGTTATATTTTATCCAATGAATCTTAATGCATGATGTTATTGATTTATGAGTTTATATGCATGTGTTTGGGAGCCGTGTCTAGCACCAAGCAGCCCGGCTTTCAAAGGACTGCGCTGGTGTCTCATAACCACGTGACACCATAGGTTTCTAATGATATGTTATATTGATAATGATCCCCTCAAATGTGATATCACACCTTATGCACGACCCTCGTGTGGCAAGCCAGGGTTGGCTCTGCCCACTTGATTGAGACAGTGAGGCATCGTGAAAGCCTTTACCATGATGGTGTCAGTTATGATGAGTCCTCCCATTGTTCTACATGTTTTATGCATTGTTATATTTATGTTATTGGCTCAAGTTATGTTTGACAAGTTTACTTACGAATATGTTTATGAACACTTTACTAATTATTTGAAAGCCTTAAGCCTGATGTTTTCTTACGAAGTTTATGATGTATGCATGATGTCCTTCTCTTATGTTGCTTATGAGTTTTGTTTTACTTTAAAATGTCCATTTTACTTACCTTGCATACTCGGTACATTTCACGTATTGATCGCATATTTTCTATGCTGTATTGTTTCATGATACAGGGTCCAGATCCCAGTCTCTTCCTCATCCTTAGTCCATCTCAGACTATGCTTTCAACTTATTGCTGAGTCCTCATGTTCCAAGGGCCGTTTGATAGACTTTCATGTTTTTTACGTTAAGTTTTAGTCGGGTTAGTTGGGGATGTTGTCCCATCAACCCATATTATGTATTAGAGGCTTTCAAACAAGTATGTAGTGCTCCGTTGTGTATACGCCCATTATTTCTTGATGTTATTCTATAATTATGTTTTTGTTGTGTTTAATGATTATCATTCCACTTATTTGAACAAGGTTAGTTGGATGCATGTGCCATGGGTCGACTTGGGGTCTCTCAGGATCCCTTTTCCTGTGTCTACGATCTGGGTGTATGTTTGGGTCATGACAAACTTGATATCAAAGCAATAGGTTTAGATGTGTCCTAGGGAGTCTGGAAGCCGTGTTAGGTAGAGTCTTTTTCATGGGTGTGAAGTGCGCCGCACTTATGAAGAAGAGGCTACTAAACATTTGGGAAATGTTCCCTTCTTTCATGTTCTATGTCGTGCGATGAAAAGTCTTTCCATCGTTCTAATTCGTGCAATTGAAGATTTGCAGAATTATGGCTCCTAGAAGAATGAATGGGAGGAATGGAAATGATGAAGGCCATGGAGATGGAAATGACCATGGGCATCAGCAAGCCCCACCTCTTCAGGAGCCCCAAGCACCAGAGCCAGCTACCCACGCTGAGTTTCAGGTGGCTATTCAACTGTTGGCGCAGGCCTTTACCACTCAGGTCAACCAGCAGGCTGTTCCGCAGGTCCCGCAGAATGGCGATGCAGCGGCGACTCGGATTAGAGTCTTCTTGAGGATGAACCCTCCTGAGTTCACAGGATCAAAGGTGGATGAGGATCAACACGAGTTCATTAATGGGATCTTGAAGCTCACTCAGGTTATGGGGGTGACAAATTGGGAGTGTGTAGACTTGGCCTCATATCAACTAAAAGAGGTTGCTCATATTTTGTACAGGCAATAGAAGAACAGCGGGGTAGCAAGAGCGGGCCCTATCAACTGGGATAAGTTCCACATGGCCTTCCTCAAGAGGTTCTTCCCTCGGGAAATAAGGGAGTTGAAAGCAACAGAGTTTGTGAACCTCAAGCAAGGGAAAATGACAGTGCTGGAGTATTCGCTTGAGTTCACCCGGTTGTCAAAATATGCCCCAGAGTTGGTGATAGATCAGAGGGCGTGGGTGAGCTGATTTGTTCATTGTGTGGCCAGTTATTTAGACAAAGATTGATGGACTTCTATGCTCCGCCAGGATATGGACTTTCCTTGCATAGTGTTGTACACCTAGAAGATGGATGCAACCCATGCGATGGAGAGTGAGGCAAAGAAGGATCGGACAGATAGTCATAGGTTTTCACATCAGAGGTCTGGCGGTGGCTACCGTCCACAGTTTCAACAGAGGTCACTAGCACCAGCACCATCATCAGCTAGTGTCCCATCCAGGCCCATGGGTGATCAGAGGAGAAGGGCTTCAAGGTTGAGGGATCATAGGGGCACCCAGTTAGAGTATACCTCCCCATCCTACGGGAAGTGCGACAAGAGTCACACTGGAGAGTGCCTGCTCAGCTAAGATATCTACTATGGGTGTGGTAGATCTGGGCACATGCGCCGAGCGTGCCCATATGCGAGACAGGGTCACGATAGGGGTCATAAACAGACCATTGGGACACTAGAAGCTCCAGCCCGTTCCTCTCCACAGGGAGCATCGACTAGTGGGGGTGGTGGACAGTGCCAAATCGATTTTATGCCCTTGTCTCACGCCAGGAGAAGGAGACTTTGCCAAACATGGTCATTGGTATGTTGCGTGTTTTTCGTATTGATGTTTATGCCTTGCTATATCTGGGAGCTACCTTGTCTTTCGTGACTCCTTACATTTCTATTGGCCTTGGAGTTAGTCCCGAGACCTTGTTAGAATCGTTTTCAATTTTGACCCCTGTTGGTGATTCAATCATAACTAGATGAGTATATAGAGGATGCCCGGTTACTGTGTTGCATAAGGTTACCCCTGCAGAACTTGTAGAGTTATCCATGACTAACTTTTACATTATTCTTCGCATGGACTGGTTGTTTTCATTTTATGCTTTGATTAACTGTAGAACCCGTACAGTGGAATTTCATTTTCCGGATGAGTCGGTGTTGGAGTGGAAGGGTAGTTCAGCGATACCAGCACATCGGTTTATGTCATATCTTACGGCTAGGAAAATGATCTCTAAAGGTTGCATGTACCACCTAGTGAGGTTTAAGGATGTGGATTCCGAGACCTTGACTATTCAGTTAGTTCCTGTGGTGTGCGAATATCCAGAGGTGTTTCTTGATGATCTGCCCGGTGTTCCTCCAGAGAGGGAAATTGACTTAGGTAATGATCTATTGCCAGATACACAACCAATATCTATCCCTCCTTACAGGATGTCCCCAATCGAACTAAAGGAATTGAAGGATCAGTTAAAGGATCTATCTGATAAGGGCTTCATTAGGCCGAGCCAGTCTCCATGAGGTGCGTCAATTCTATTTGCTCGAAAGAAGGATGGTTCCCTTCGCATGTGTATTGATTATCGGTAGTTGAACAAGGTTACCGTCAATAACAGGTAACCCTTACCCATGATCGATGATTTGTTTGACCAGCTTCAGGGCGCCAAATGCTTCTCCAAGATTGATCTCAGGTCCGAATATCACCAGCTCAGAGTGCGGGAGAGTGACATCCCAAAGACTGCTTTCAAGACTCGGTATGGTCACTACGAATTTGTTGTTATGTCTTTCGGACTAACCAATGCTCCCGCAGCGTATGTATCTAATGAACAGGATTTTCAAGGCATATCTGGATATGTTGTGATCGTGTTCATTGATGACATTCTTATATACTCCCGGAGAGAGGAGGAGCATGCCACTCATTTGAGAATAGTGTTGCAAACACTCAAGGATCGTCGGCTATATGCAAAGTTTAGCAAGTGTGAATTTTGGCTAAACTAGGTAGCATTTATGGGACATGTGGATCAAGAGAAGGCATAAGGGTAGACTCCCAGAAGATCGAAGCCGTGAAGGATTGGCCTAGACGGGTGAATCCTTCAGAAATTTAGAGTTTCTTGGGCCTAGCAGGTTACTACTGGAGGTTTGTTGAGGGTTTCTCATCTATTGCAGCACCTTTGACTAACTTGACTCAGAAAAGGGTGAAGTTTCAATGGTTGGATGCTTATGAGAAAGGCTTCCAAGAGTTGAAGACTCGACTTACTTCAGCACTAGTTTTGACCTTACCCGAAGGTACTGATGACTTTGTATTGTATTATGATTCTTCGAGAGTGGGACTGGGATGTGTATAGATGCAGCGTGGGAAGGTAATAGCATATACCTCGAGACAGCTGAAGGTCCATGATAAGAATTATCTGACCCACGATCTTGAGCTGGCCGCGGTGGTGTGTGCATGAAGATATGGCGGCATTACTTGTATGGGGTCCACGTGGATGTATTTATGGATCCCAAGAGCTTTCAATAGGTGTTCATATAGAAAGATCTAAATCTTCGGCAAAGGAGGTGGTTGGAATTACTCAACGACTATGACATGAGTATCCTCTACCACCGAGGAAAGGTAATGTGGTTGCCGACGCAGTTAATAGGCTCTCCATGGAAAGTGTGTCCCACGTGGATAAGGGAAAGAAGGAGTTGGTGAAGGATTTCCACTGACTTGCAAGACTGGGAGTTAGATTGATCGACTTGACCGATGGAGGTGCTGTTGTGCATAATGGGTCAGAATCGTCCTTGATGGTCGATGTTAAATCTAGGAAATATGAGGATCCAATTGCTCGGTGCTTTGGTAGGGGTTAAAAACCGACACGCAAGTGCACGTGGTCAAACAAGTAATAAAGTGGCTAAGTAAGCCAAGTATCGATCCAAGGAGACTCCGGATAAGTAAAATTGCTTAAGTATACTATATTCTAGTTTACTTCTAATTATGTTGACAACAATGTAACCAAAAGTTAAATAATTTTGTTTATAAACTATATACTAAAACTATTAACAAATATTTACTTGAATTGAAACTATGGATAAGAGCATGCCAAGGTTAAGAACAAGTAATGAATTCGATAGTAATCATAATTCGGTTATTCTTCTCTTCATGTTGCTAGCCAAGAACATTAGCCTAGAGATTAAAACTCTCGTATTTAATCTCACTTTAGAATCATAAACCATTCGTCTACATTTCTGTGATCAAATGCAATTTATGACCTAGCAATACAATTCCGGTTCCTAAATTGACTAATACGGCTTTCAAGTATATTTCTATCAGGAAAGCACATCAAAACCCAATTTTCCCAAATCAAGTTAAGAACAATACCCTATTAATTCACAACTTTCCAATTTCTTGCTCTCTCAAGTGAAATTGGACTTTTTAGATGTACATTAATGTTGGCCACACACTAATGCAGTAAGAACAAGAATTAATAGAACAACATGAAAGAAGAAGATGAAAAACCATATAATTCACAATCAAAATTCAATACACATGTTCAAAACCTTAGCAAGGAAGAGAATTAGCCACTCATTTGTGGATTGATCATCCTCAAATGAGTGTAAATCATACGTACAATTGATTGAAAGAAGAAAGAAAGAGAGAAAAACCCTTAGCTTTTTCGTCCCTCAACTGCTGCTAACCCACGTCCTAGCTCCACCAAGTCTTCCCTCTGAAAAATAAACCTAAGTGTGCTATTTATATTAGTAGGAATCTTTCCCGGATTAACAAGCAACGTGTCACGGAGTGCATCGCGGAGCACGGCCTCCGTGACACGCTATGGACGCGGAGGCTTTCTGGAAAATCACCCGAAATCGGCCCAGGCAGCACCTTGCCGCGTTGGCAACGTGTCACGCTGCCTGGGCAGCGCGTTGTAGCCCCATGGTCGCGGAGTCCACCTGCCGTGGCACGTTGCCAACGTGCAGGTGGGCTGTTTTGAGCGGCCTGCCTGCCGTGGCACCTTGTCGACGCGCCGGTGGGCTGTTTTGTGCCTCTTCCTTGCCGACGTTCGCGTGTTAATTCCGTTTCCAAGCTTCTACTTCACCAACTCATGGATTAGTTACTCAAACATCATCAAAACCTACAAAACAAAGGCTAATCATGTTGGTTAGCACATATCTCCACATTATATAAAATTACATGAAAATGTATACAATAACTTAGATGAACAAGACTAATTTAAGTAATAAAGAGTATCTCGGGCATATATTTTTGCCCGTTATCACAACCCCACACTTAAATCCTTGTTCGTCCTCAAACAACCTTTTACATATAATGCATATGGATACTCCCACATAACTAATTTAGCAAGATAATTCAAGTTACGGCTGTAATGATTACGTAAGATACAAGCTAAAAATAGAGCATGCCTGATTTGATCATTGAAATGAAGTACAACCATGTTAAGACTTCTTAACCTCAAGAATCGACTCTCAATTTTAGCAAACTCATGCAAATCATCTGATTAAGAAATCCCACATGAAATATATCCTTCTTTCAATATGTGCCCCTCACGGAAAGAGAGTTACCCAATCACACGCAAAAACAATTTTTTACATCACAACATGTGTGGGTACATGAATAGAATTACGCTCACTCTCACAAAGAATTCACATGCATCATGTAGTGACCCATAAGCTTGCCCTTAGTGTTTTATTCCACTAATAAAAGGATGTATGAATGTAAGATCAAGTAGGACTTTTTAGGTTGTAATGTAACTCAGGTGCGGGTAAGTACTATTATGATCAGTAATAGTGACTATCTTTCCTAAGCGCTTTTAATACATCACGCCTTCATTACAAACTTCCCTTCCATCACTTCACCTTTTTTCTCCTTTTAGTTTTCTTTTTCCTCTTTTGTTCCCCCATTTCTTTCGACACTTTTAGCTTATTAGTAAGGAGTACTTAAGCAATATGTTTCATTCATTCCTTTTCTTACTCCCTACTAATAACCAACCATTTTCACAAAAATGCACCTTTTTCCTTTTCTCAACTATTTACAACTTGCTATTTTTCCTTCTTTGCCATTCTTCTCACTCCTTTACCCTTTCGGATTTTTCCTTTAAGCGCTTCGGAGTTTTGGTTCAATTTCAAGGCTAATGAAAGAAAAAGGATTAAGCTTATGTTGCAGCTGTCAAAGAATAGGCTCAAGGCTCAATGGGGTTAACTAGGATTAATTTTTCAAGGTAGGTATAATGAGGGATAAAAAGTTGGTTCATTCAAAGAAATGCCTATATCATTTCCTCCAATTCACATCCTTCATTTCGTTTTATAAACACACCAGGCAAGTTCTAGACAATCCACAATAGCACGGAATACTCAAAAACCTTACACTCATGGCACATGCTCAAATCAAGACACAATCAGTAGACTCTTACTCAGCTAATCACAAGAATTCAGAATTAAGCTTCCATCATATTGAGTCAAATTCAAGAGCCTAAGTGTCTCAAACAAAGTTATACACTTGCATGCTTCACACTAAACATACTTGCATCTTACAAACATTTATAGCACATAACAAGAACATCCAGCGCTAATTAGTTATGGTTTCAAAACCCAAAACCTATCGACTAATTTTCCTCAAGACGGTCGTCATCCATCCATCGTCGGAAACTGTCCCTAGCTATGACTAAAAAAACTTTATATACAGACCAAGGAAAGAAAGAAAAAAAGAAAAGAAAAAAGAAAAAAAAAATTTATTCTTCGGTTCAAATACCCCCCGTCGGAAAAGAACCGAAAAGAAAAACCAACGGGTGATGAAGTCATGCTTAATTCACAAAACTTTTTCAAATTTTTCAAATTTTCAAATTTCTCACCAACTTTTGTACAAGCATTACATTCACCAAAAATCATTAAGCACAGAAATTTTGAAATTTCCTAGAAATTTCCCTCACCCCACACTTAAATGATGCTATGTCCGCATAGCATCAAACTAAAGGTTACAAAGGGTGAGAAATACTCCCTGAGGCCTTTAGGCCTAGCTGACAGCATGGTTTTCTTCAACTATGGACAAGTGGGTGTTCGACCCCACACTTTTTCTTTTCCATGCTTGGTAGCTTCCTCCTCCACGGGCACTCAGACTTCCCATCCATCTGTGCTTAACTTTCCACCAAAACAACACAAGATGAAAAATAAATAAAATAAACATAAATGCAAGAAATTAAAATGGTACCCATGGTACCCTTGGGTTGCCTCCCAAGCAGCGCCTAATTTTACGTCGCGTCACGACGTACCAAGTTTCACCACTTTTTCCTCCACCTTGAGGATATGAATCTCACCCCTAATTTCTTCTCTAATTTCCTCTTATGCTCCAGGGGTGGTGGTGAAAAATTGTAAGGACCAAGCAGTAGATGTTTTCTTTTGAACCTACTGGCCCTTGAGTAAGTGATGTCATTTCGTTGCTTCGAGTTAGCAAATTTCAGAATATACGGGGCTTAGTCCTCCTCTAGACATTTCTCCATAATCTTGGAAGACTCTATTTCTGTGTTGTCAACCAAACTTAATGTCGAAAAATGCTTCGAGTGTGGTCCAATCAACCTCAACTCTGAAATTTCTTTGTGCTTGACTTCCTTACTTGTGTACACCTTTTCAACATCGACATCTATTTCTCCATTAAGGTCAAATGGGAGATATTCTTTTTCTTCTTCCATGAATGGATTTTCTATAGGTATGAGCCGATCACGGGGACACTCAAGAGTTTCTAATTGTTGGGCTTCATCCAAAAATTCACCCTTGTATTCCTCTTGTAGTTCCTCTTGAATATCGGCTAAAACTGTCACCTGCAAATTATCACAAGCTTCAGCCTCAACACACATCTCTGTGAGTTTGACACTCATCCTGCTTACAGCCTCTGCATTCTCCTTTTGCTGAATTATCAATTCTGCCACCGACTCCTTCATTGCTTCTGATTGCTCCAGGAGTTGTTTCATCATGTCCTCTATTTGAACTTGGCGTCCCAAGTCCTCATTTTCAACATGCCTATATTCAGCAAAAACAACAAAAGGATCATAGTAGGGGCTTGGGGGAGGGGAATATGCCTTTGGACAATCACCACATTGGCCATATTGACACCCACATATATTGCACGTGTTACAGTTTTGCCACAAGTGGGGTCCTCCACAATTCATGCAAGATTCGCCGAAATATGCGTATCCACCAATTATATTCCTAGATGTCATGTCAATGAGGGTATCCAAAAGAGAGAAAAATTAAAATGAACAAAGAATTAAAACAAATACTAAAACCAAGTTGTCAACACTTAAGAAAATAAAAGAAAAATACAGTAAATTTACACTTAACACAATTTCACAAATCGCCTAGCCCCCCCGGCAGCGGCGCCAAAAACTTGCTCTGTGCTTTGGTAGGGGTTAAAAACCGACACGCAAGTGCACGTGGTCAAACAAGTAATAAAGTCGCTAAGTAAGCCAAGTATCGATCCAAGGAGACTCTGGATAAGTAAAATTGCTTAAGTATACTATATTCTAGTTTACTTCTAATTATGTTGACAACAATGTAACCAAAAGTTAAATAATTTTGTTTATAAACTATATACTAAAACTATTAACAAATATTTACTTGAATTGAAACTATGGATAAGAGCATGCCAATGTTAAGAACAAGTAATGAATTCGATAGTAATCATAATTCGGTTATTCTTCTCTTCATGTTGCTAGCCAAGAACATTAGCCTAGAGATTAAAACTCTCGTATTTAATCTCACTTTAGAATCATAAACCATTCGTCTACATTTCTGTGATCAAATGCAATTTATGACCTAGCAATACAATACCGGTTCCTAAATTGACTAATACGGCTTTCAAGTATATTTCTATCAGGAAAGCAAATCAAAACCCAATTTTCCCAAATCAAGTTAAGAACAATACCCTATTAATCCACAACTTTCCAATTTCTTGCTCTCTCGAGTGAAATTGGACTTTTTAGATGTACATTAATGTTGGCCACACACTAATGCAGTAAGAACAAGAATTAATAGAACAACATGAAAGAAGAAGATGAAAAACCATATAATTCACAATCAAAATTCAATACACATATTCAAAACCTTAGCAAGGAAGAGAATTAGCCACTCATTTGTGGATTGATCATCCTCAAATGAGTGTAAATCATACGTACAATTGATTGAAAGAAGAAAGAAAGAGAGAAAAGCCCTTAGCTTTTTCGTCCCTCAACTGCTGCTAACCCACGTCCTAGCTCCACCAAGTCTTCCCTCTGAAAAATAAACCTAAGTGTGCTATTTATATTAGTAGGAATCTTTCCCGGATTAACAAGCAACGTGTCACGGAGTGCATCACGGAGCACGGCCTCCGTGACACGCTATGGACGCGGAGGCTTTCTGGAAAATCACCCGAAATCGGCCCAGGCAGCACCTTGCCGCGTTGGCAACGTGTCACGCTGCCTGGGCAGCGGGTTGTAGCCCCATGGTCGCGGAGTCCACCTGCCGTGGCACGTTGCCAACATTCAGGTGGGCTGTTTTGAGCAGCCTGCCTGCCGTGGCACCTTGTCGACGCGCCGGTGGGCTGTTTTGTGCCTCTTCCTTGCCGATGTTCGCGTGTTAATTCCGTTTCCAAGCTTCTACTTCACCAACTCATGGATTAGTTACTCAAACATCATCAAAACCTACAAAACAAAGGCTAATCATGTTGGTTAGCACATATCTCCACATTATATAAAATTACATGAAAATATATACAATAAGTTAGATGAACAAGACTAATTGAAGTAATAAAGAGTATCTCGGGCATATATTTTTGCCCGTTATCACCAATATTGAGGAAGCTGAAGGAGGCAGTGCCGAGTCAGAAGGTGGAGGTCTTCTCCCAAGGGGAGATGGTGTGCTACAATACCAGGGACGACTATGTGTTTCGAACGTCGATAATTTGAGAGTTCGAATATTGCATGAGGCACATCATACCAAATATTCTATTCATCCAGGATCCACGAAAATGTATTGAGATTTGTGAGAAATCTATTGGTGGGATGGTATGAAGAAAGATGTTGCCGAGTTTATAGCAAAATGTCCAAACTGCCAGCAAGTGAAAGTCAAACATCAAAGATCGAGAGGCATACTTTAGGATATCAGCATCCCAACTTGGAAATGGGAAGAGATTAATCTGGATTTTGTTACAGGCCTACCTCGTACTCGCCGACACTATGACTCCATTTGGGTGGTGGTGGATAGGCTAACTAAGGCGGCACACTTCCTACCGGTCAAGACCAAAGATTCAGCAGAGGATTATACCAAGTTGTATATTCCGGAGTTGGTTCGATTTCACGGAGTGCCCTTGTCTATCATCTCGGACCAAGGTACTCATCTTACCTCTTACTTTTGGTGGTCTTTTCAAAAAGGACTTGGGACGCAAGTTAAGCTCAGTACAGAATTCCATCCACAAATAGACGGCCAGGCAGAACGAACCATTCAGACCCTTGAGGATATGTTGAGGGCATGTGTTATGGATTTTAAAGGCAGTTGGGATGATCATTTGCCCTGGATCGAGTTTGCTTATAATAACAGTTGCCACTCTAGTATCCAAATGGCACCATTCGAAGCTCTTTATGGGAAGAGGTGTAGATCTCCCATCAGATGGTTTGAGGTTGGTGAGGCAGCTATGATATGACCAGATTCGGTTCATGAGCCGATGGTGAAGGTTCAGTTGATAAGGGACCGGTTGACAATCGCTAAGAGTCGTCAGAAATCGTATACTGATGTGAGAAGAAGGGATTTGGAGTTTGATGTGGACGATTGGGTATTTCTAAAAGTATCTTCCATGAATGGAGTCATGCGGTTCAGAAAGAAAAGGTAAACTCAATCCCCGTTATATCGGTCCTTACCGAGTTGTGAGAAGAGTTGGTAAGGTAGCATATGAGTTAGACTTGCCCTCAAAGTTGTCCTCAGTTCATCCCGTCTTCCATGTGTCACTTTTGAAGAAGTGTTTGGGTGATCCAGCCTTGGTAGTTCCGATAGACAGCATTGGGGTGAAAGACAACCTCGGTTATGAAGAAGTCCTCGTCGAAATCTTAGATTGTCAGGTTCATAAGTTGAGAAACAAAGAAGTTGATTCAGTAGAGGTGTTATGGAGAAATCAGCATGTTGAGGGAGCTACATGGGAAGCCGAGGCAGATATGATGGCTAAATACCCTCATTTGTTCCCTACCGGCTCAATTTCAGTTTGAGGTATCAATTTTTCTCTAAACTCTTAATCAACATTTCCTGTTTAGTTCATGTGTACAAGTTTGTTTTATGATATAGTAGATGTATGTGATTTCTGAATTCGGTCAGCTATGTAGTTCTTTTCGGAGGTTGTCATTTCATCTGTTTTCGACTTAGATGACTGGTAATTGTATATTGGGATAGGTTGTTCTGAGTTTTCTGCATGTTTCTAACATTCAAGGATGAATGTTCCCAAGGGGGAGATATTATTATACCCCAGGAACCCAAGGATCAGACTTGAAAGTAAGAACGGAGAAAAATTAAAAATTCGCACCAAGTCACAGAACGACCCATAAGGTTGGTCGTGAGGAGTGACCCTGAGTCGTGAGGTGAATCGTGGTCATCATGGTTTTGCAAGGCCTGAGTGAGGAGTCCACGGGCCTAACCACGAGTCGTGGTCAGACCTCACAACTCATGAGGGCACCCATGGTTAACCTTCGATGTTTTGGCAAGTTGGGATGGGCAGTGTAGGCCACGAAAGGTGACCACGAGTCATGTTCTGATCTCACCACTCGTGAAGTCACACGTGGGGTCCCCTTGGATGTTTGGGCAGTGGACTCAACGGACCATGACCACGAGTCATTCCCTGTGGCAACGACCCGTTAGGTCCCTCGTGGGGACTGGTGACCAGAAATTTCCTGCGCTTTATTAAGGGTGTTTTCGTAATATCCTAAGTCTCTAAGGCCTAAACTATGTCGTTTTGGATATGTTTCTAAGCTAGATAATATGGGTTAAGCCCTTTTATGCATGCCCATTCTCATGCAAAAGCTTAGAGAGGTTTTTGGGAGATTCAAGGCCTTCTTCCCTAAATTTTCATCAATTTTTTTGTTGGTGTTCAAGGAACTTTGAGTCTATCCATTTCCAGGTATGTAGGGTTTTAAAACGGGTGGAATTCTTCCTCACCCATGCCCAATTTCGATTTAAATCATGAATCCTCCTATCCAAGTCTATAGGGTTTTACTCAAATGCATGAAAATGTAATTTCTCTTTTTGGGTCTGATTTGATTGAGTTTTAATTATCAAATTATGAATCATGGGCATGTTCTATTATTATTTTCCTCAAATCATGTCTCAATCTTTTGAATCTAAAAATGCCTATTTGATGAAAGTTCATGGAAGTTATGATTTATGATGACTGCTTTATTATTTGAGTTTATTGATGATAGCAAAGCACGATTTTCAATCTAGCCATGTTTATAAGCATGTTTTGAAAGAATTGAATATGATGAAGTATTAAGCAATTCCCACATGTTGAAGAATGAATTACTATTTATGAAAAGAATTACATGATTTATTGATTTATGATGTTGGCCGATGAAAAGGACTTTGATTCTTGGATAAGCATGTTTAAAGGGGATCAATGATGATAAATGTTATATTTTAGCCAATGAATCTTAATGCATGATGTTATTGATTTATGTATGAGCCTATATGCATATTTTTGGGAGTCGTGTCTAGCATCGAGCAGCCCGACGTTCAAAGGACTACACTGGTCTCTCATAACCACATGCCACCATGGGTTTCTAATGATACATTGTATTGATAATGATCCCCTCAAATATGAAATCACACCTTATGCACAACCCTTGCCTGGCAAGCCAGGGTCGGCTCTACCCACTTGAGCGAGACAGTGGGGCATCATGAAAGGTTCTACCATGATGGTATCGGTTATGACGAGTCCTCTCATTGTTCCTCATATTTTATGCATTGTTATATTTATGTTATTGGCTCAAGTTATGTTTGACAAGTTTACTTATGAATATGTTTATGAACGCTTTATGAATGATTTGAAAGCCTTGAGCCTCATGTTTTCTTATGAAGTTTATGATGTATGCATGATGTCCTTCTCTTATGTTGCTTATGAGTTTTGTTTTACTTTTAAATGTCTGATTTACTTACCTTGCATACTCGGTACATTTCACGTACTGATCAGATACTTTCTATGTTGTATCGTTTCATGATACAGGGTCCGGATCCCAGGCACATCCTCATCCTTAGTCCATCTCAGCCTACACTTTCAACTTATTGGTGAGTCCTTGTGTTTCGAGGGCCATTTGATAGACCTTCATGTTGTTTATGTTCAGTGTCAGTCGGGTTTGTTGGGGATGTTTTTCTATCAACCCATCTTATGTATTAAAGGCTTTCAGACAAGTATGTAGTGCTCCACTGTGTGTATATGCCCAGTATTTCTTGATGTTATACTATTATTACATTTTCTCTATGTTTAATTATTATCATTCCACTTATTTGAACAAGGTTAGTTGTATGCATGTGCAATGGGTCGACTTGGGGTCTCTCGAGATCCCTTGTCTCATGTCTACAATCCGGGTGTACGTTCAGGTTGTGACACCCATTCTCTATTAATTTATGAAAAATCTATCAAAAATCTCATAGGGTTTTGAATTCAATTTTGTGAAAATCTAATGATTAACTAATGGGTTATTATGATTTGTGATTTACATCATATTTTATGAATTTTGATCAGATTTTACAACTATTTATAAAATTATTGATTTCAATTTATACTAAATTAAGCCTACTTAAGCATGATCTATGATAAATCGATTTATGATCTTCTCTTCAATTGATGATATTTAAAAGCCCAACATGATTTATGATTTTAAGTATGGATTTATTCAATTACCCATCATGATTTGATGATTTACAAGTTATATGTATGACCTACAAGTATGCATGAAACCTATGATTCATGGATTATGTTTTGGCTCATTCACGAGCTTTATGTCATGGCTAGTTCACGTATGTACAAGAATGTTTATAGTTATCATGATTTAACTAGCCTATGAATTCATGCATGTTATACCATGAGCACTGTATATGCTTTGGGAGTAGTATCGAACACTGAGTAGGTTCGGGGGCTAGGTTCTTCCTCGGATCTCATAAACTACGTGACACCCTAGGTATGTTGGGACCTCCTTTATGACTGTCCCCAGCCCAAATGGCCCTTTTCATGGTGATATCACACTTTCATTGTTCTACCCTTGGCAAGGTACGGACACACTCCCGACTAGGGTTACAAGTGGGGCTTCATGTGTGCTCATATGGGGTATGTCGGTTAAGTGAATCTCCCACTGTTCCTCATGATTTATGCACGTTTATGATTATGTATTTTGGCTCAATTCATGTTATATAAAGCTTTTCTTTTACGATCATGAGTAAGATTGTATTACGAATATTTTGAAAACCTTGAGCCTCATGTTATGTTACGATATTTATGATATGAGCATGATGTCCTATTCTTATGATAATTTATGAGTTTTATATATTTTAAATGTTCGTTTTACCTACCTTGCATACTCAGTACATTCCACGTACTGACCTCATACTTCCTATGTTGTATCGTTTCATGATATAAGACTTGGCTCTCAGGCTCATCCTCACCCTTAGTCCATCCCAGAGTTTACTTTCAGCTTTGTTGGCGAGTCTTCATGTTTCGAGGGCCATTTGAATAAGCATGTATTAGGTTCTGTGTTTCAGTATTTGGTCGAATTAGTTAGGGGTATTGTCCCATCAACCCATCTTGCATGTTAGAGGCTTTCAGACAGTATGTAGTACTTAGCTAATGTATATGTCTAGAACTTTTGAATGTTACGATATGCTATGATATGTTTACATTTCGTTATGCCTTATGTTCAGTCTTCCGCTTAAAGTGAATGAAGTTAGATGTACGCTTATGCCATGGGTCGACTTGAGGCCTCTCGGGGTTCCTTGTCGTTACGATTCGGGTCTACTTTTGGGTCGTGACAAACTTAGTATCGCGATAGGTTTCGAAGTGTCCTAGGGTGTCTAAAAGCCGCGTTAAGTAGAGTCTTTTTCATGGGTGCAAAGCGCGCCACACTTATGAATAAGAGGCTACGAGACATTTAGGAAATGGTCCCTTCTTTCATGATCCATATCGTGCGATGAAAAGTCTTTCTATCCTTCTAATTCATGCTATTCGCGATTGAAGAACCATGGCTTCTAGGAGAATAAACAGAAGGAGAAATAGAAACAGTGAAGGCCATAGATATGGCAACGATCATGGGCATCGGCAAGCCCCACCAGTTCATGAGTCCCAAGCACCAGAGCCAGTTGCCCAAGAAGAGTTTTGGGCGGCTATCCAGATGTTGGCGCAGGCCTTGACCTCTCAGGCCAACCAACAGGCTATTGTGCATATCCCACAGAATGGCAATGCGGTAGCGGCCTGGATTAGAGATTTCTTGAGGATGCACCCTCCGGAGTTCCTTGGGCCCAAGGTGGATGAAGATCCGTACAACTTCATCGAGGAAATTCTAAAGATCACCTAGGTTATGGGGTTGACCAATAGAGATTGTGTCGTTTTGGTCTCCTATTAGCTAAAGGGGGTGGCACACATATGGTTCAAGAAGTGAAGAGATGTTAGGGTAGTGGGTGCAGGCCCTATAGGTTGGGAAGAGTTCCACGCGGCATTCTTAGATCGGTTTTTCCCCCGAGAGATGAGTGAGCTTAAGGCGGCTGAGTTTGTTAACTTGAAGCAGGGTGACATGTCAGTTCAGGAGTATGCATTGGATTTCACCCATCTATCCAAGTATGTGCAAGAGTTGGTGGCAGATTAGAGGGTTCGGGTAAGTCATTTTGTACATGGAGTGGCGGTCTACCTAGATAAGGACTGTAGGATCGCCATGTTGCATCGAGATATAGACTTTCCCCGCATTATGTCGCATGCTTAGCAGATGGAGTCAGTGTATCGGAGGTAGAGAGGCCAAAAGGGCCAAGACCAATAGTTATTGGACTTCTAAGGCCAGATCAGGGGGTGGAAAGCGTCAGCAGTCTCAACACAGGTCTATTACACTAGCACCATCATCGGCTAGTACGCCATCTAGATTCTGAGGGGATCGGAGGAGCAGGGCTCTAGATTCGAGAGGCCAGGGTAGCAATCAGATACAACACACCTTCCCAACTTGTGTGAAGTGTGGCAGAAATCATCCAGGGAGGCTCCTAGTGGGCTCGGATGCTTGTTTTGGGTGTGGCAAACCCGGACACCGACTCACCTTCATACAGATCTGGGGACAATGGAGCCTATATGCTAGCAACCCATTCAGCCACTCCAGTAGCACATCCCCCTCAGCAGGGTGCCTCGGCTAGTTCATCTGGTGGTCAGTACCAAAATAGGTTCTATGCTTTAGCAACCCGCCAGGAACAGAAGGTCTCCTCGAATGTGATCACTGGTATTTTTTTCATATTGATGTTTCTTGTTTGCTAGATCCGGGAGATACTTTGTCTTTTGTGACTCCTTACATTACTAGTAGCTTTGGAGTTAGTCCCAATACTCTGTTAGAACCGTTTTCTGTTTCAATTCTTGTTGGTGATTCAGTTGTAGCTAGGCGGGTGTATAGAGGATGTCCGATCACTATATTGTATAAAGTCACCTCCACAGACCTTGTAGAGTTAACCATGACTGACTTTGATATTATTCTTGTCATGGATTGGTTGTATGCGTGTTATGCTTCTATTAATCGTAGAACTCGTACAATGAAATTTCATTTTCCGAGTGAGCCAGTCTTGGAGTGGATGGGTAGTTCGGTGGTACTTGTAGGTTGTCTCATTTCCTATCTTAAGTCTAGTAAGATGATTTCTAAGGGTTGCATGTATCATCTAGTTAGGGTTAAGGATGTTGAGTCTGAGACCCTGACTATCTAGTTAGTTCTGGTGGTGCGTGAGTATCCAGAGGTCTTTCCTGATGATTTTCTAGGTGTTCCTCCCGTCCGTGAGATTGATTTTGGTATTGTCATTCTACCCGACATGCAGCCTATATTTATCCCTCCTTAAAAGATGGCTCTAGGCCAGCTAAAGGAATTGAAGGATTAGTTGAAAGACCTGATAGATAAGCACTTCATTAGGCTGAGCTAGTCTCCATGAGGTGCACCAGTGTTATTTGTCCAGAAGAAGGATGGTTCGCTTCGGATGTGCATTGATTATCGGAAATTGAACAAGGTCACCGTTAAGAATAGGTATCCTTTGCCCAGGATCGATGATTTGTTTGACTATCTTCAGGGTGCCAAGTGTTTCTCGAAGATAGATCTCAGGTCTTGGTATCATCAACTCAGGGTTCCAGAGTGTGATACTTCGAAGACAGCCTTCAAGACGCAGTATGGTCATTATGAGTTTGTAGTTATGCCTTTCGGACTAACACATGCTCCTGCAGCTTTTATGGACTTGATGAACAGGGTGTTCAAGCAGTACCTGGACATGTTGGTGATCATGTTCAGTGATGATATCCTTATATACTCTCGGAGCGAGGAAGAGCATGCCGCCCAATTGAGAGTAGTGCTTTAGACTTTCAAGGATCGCCAATTTTATGCCAAGTTCAGCAAGTGCGAATTTTGGTTTAACTCGATAGCATTTTTGGGCCATGTGGTATCAAGCGAGGGCATAAAAGTATACTCTAAGAAAATTGAGGCAGTGAAGAATTGACCGACAACGGTGAATCCTTTGGATATTCAGAGCTTCTTGGGCCTACCTGGTTACTACCGGAGATTTGTTGAGGTCTTTTCCTCAATTGCAGCACCTTTGACCAAGTTGACTCAAAAGAAGGTAAAGTTCCAATGGTAGGAGGCTTGTGAGAAGAGCTTCCAAGAGTTGAAGAGTCAACTTACTACTGCACTGGTATGGACCCTACCCGAGGGTACCGATGGTTTTGTGGTGTATTTTGATGCTTTGAGAATCGAACTCGGATGTGTATTGATGCAGCGAGGGAAAGTGATAAGCATATGCATCTAGCCAGTTAAAGATCCATGAGAAGAATTACCCGACACATGATTTGGAATTGGCTGCAGTGGTATTTGCATTGATGTTTTAGCGACATTACTTGTATAGGGTCCATGTGGATGTGTTTTACGGACTAGAAGAGTTTGCAATATGTGTTCACATAGAAGGACCTTAATCTACCGCAAAGGAGGTGGTTAGAGCCACTCAAAAACTATGGTATGAGTGTTCTTTACCATCCGGGTAAGGTTAATGTGGTGGCAGACACACTTACTAGACTCTCAATGGAGAGTGTGTCCCATGTGGATGAAGAAAAGAAAGAGCTAGTGAAAAATGTGCATTGATCTTGGGCAGAATTATATGCCCAAGTGATGCTCAAATGATCTATTTCGTATTGTTTATCATCGTTATTTGTACATTCTCATGTGATTTGTAGTTAAAATGTGAATTTATACTAACCAACATGATTAGTGTTGTTTTGCAGGAAAAATGTAATTTTAGGAAGCTAAGTTGCATGTTGGTGAAAATCGAGAATCGACTCGGAAGCGAGCAGTGGAAAAGGTCAAGGAAAAGAAGCAAATAAAGGGGCTCCACGATGGAGCCGTGTCATGCTACCATCGCGGAGGCAGTCTGCCTCGGATGAGTTATTTTGTCAAATTCCAGTGAAGGTTCGCGTCGGCGCCGTGACACGTTGCCTATATTTACCTGGAACATAAAATTCTAGTGAGGGTCTGCGTTTGCACCGTGTCACGGAGGCAGTGCTCTGCGATGCACTCCTTGACACGTTGCTTGTTATTCCGGGAAAAATTCCCACTAGTATAAATAGCAGACTTAGGTTTATTTTTAATTATTCTGACTTAGTTGAGCAAGAACGTGGGTAAAAGGCAGTTGAGGAGACAAAAATCTTAGGGTTCTTCTCTAACTCTTTCTCCTTTCTTTCAGTTGTTTGTATGATTTATACTCAATTGATGATGTTTAATCTACAAATGAGTGGCTAAATTCATTTCTTGCTGAGGTTAAGACATTTGTAGTGGAATGTAATTGTTGATCATTTTGGTTTTTCATCTTTTCTTCCATGGTTGTTCTATCAATTCTTGTTCTTACTACATTAATGTCTGGCCAATGTTAATGTATATCTAAAAAATCCAATTTTATCTTGAAAAGGAAAGAAATTGGAAAGTTGTAAATTGGTAGGATATGATCTCTTCTTAGTTTGGGAAAATTGAGAATTGATTTACCTTCAGAATAGAAATATATCTGAAAGTCGTATTAGTCAATTAAGGAATCGGTTTCGTATGGCTAGAACATGAAATTCTTTTATCACAGAAATGTAGGTTGAAGGTTCATGATTCTTAAGTTGGGTAGAATATGAAAGTTTCTCTCCATAGGCAATAATTCTTGACTAGCAATCGAAGGAAAGATTAACCGAATTGTATCGATAAATTACTTCCCTGCATGTTCGTTTGGCCTTAGCTTGCTCATTACTATAGTTCAGACTCACTTTATAATTTTGTTTTAGATTAGTCTAAATTAAGAAACCAACTCTCAAAATCTTCTTTAAATTGTTGTCTGCATTTTTAGAGTTAGAGTTCATTAACACTTAATTCGATTACTACCTTGGTTCAGTCCCTGTGGGATCGATACTTGGCTTACTTTAGCCATTTTACTACTTGTTCGACAACGTGCACTTGCGTGTAGTTGCGAAACACCCCGAACAAGTATCATCTCGCGAGGTTAGGAGTTAGGTTGGTTGACTCTACCGATGGCGGTGTTATTGTTCAAAGAAGATCCAAATCATCCTTGGTGACTGATGTGAAATCTAGGCAAGATGAGAACCTGATTTTGGTAATGTTGAAGGAAGTTGTTCGAAGCCAAAAGGTGGATGTCTTCTCCCAAGGGGGAGATGGCGTGCTTCGATACTAGGGTCACCTATGTGTTCCAGATGTTGGTGATTTGAGGATCTGGATATTGCATGAGGCCCATGGATCCAGGTATTCTATCCATCCGGGTGCCATCAACATGTATCGTGATTTACGAGAAATCTATTGGTGGAATGACATGAAAAAGGATATTGCAGAATTCGTAGCCGTGTTCGAACTATCAGAAAGTAAAGGTTGAGCATCAAAGGGCGGGAGGAGTACTTCAAGATATCAACATTCCTACTTGGAAGTGGGATGAAATTAATATGGATTTCATAACAGGATTACCTCGTACTCACCAACAATATGATTCGATTTGGGTTGTGGTAGATAGGTTGACCAAGGCTGCATATTTTATACCGATAAAAAACACGGACTCAGTGGAGGATTACTCTAAGCTATATATCCACGAGTTGGTTCGATTGCATGGACATCCCTTGTCTATCATTTTAGACCAAGGTACTCAATTTACCTCTCAGTTTTGGAGGTCTTTTTAAAATGGGCTTGGACGCAGGTTAAACTCAGCACAACATTTCACCCGCAAATGGATGGTCAAGCGAAGAGGAAAATCCAGACTCTCGAGGACATTTTGAGAGCATGTGTGATAGAGTTCAGAGTGGTTGGAATGATCACTTGCCCTTGATTGAGTTTGCCTACAATAACTGCTATCACTCTAGTATTTAGATGGTGCCATTCAAGGATCTTTATGGGCAGAGGTGTAGGTCGCCCATCGAATGGTTTGAGGTTGGTGAGGTGGAAATGATAGGGCCGAACTCAGTTCATGAGACAATGGAGAAGGTTCAGCTGATAAGAGACAGGTTGAAAATTGCCCATATACGTCAAAAGTCCTCTGGTGGATGTGAGATGAAGAGAATTAGAATTTGTAATTGATGATTGGGTATTTCTGAGGGTATCTCCCATGAAGAGAGTGATGTCATTTGGAAGGAAAGGAAAACTTAGTCCCCGCTATATTGGTCCCTACCGAATCGTGACAAAAGTTGGTAAGGTAGCGTATGAGTTAGAGTTTCCCTTAGAGTTGTCTTCTGTGCATCCTGTGTTTCATGGATCACTTTTGAAGAAATGTTTAGGAGATCTAGCTCTAGTAGTCCCAGTAGACAGCGTTGGTGCAAAAGATAGCCTTAGCTATGAGGAGGTTCCAATGGAAATATTAGACTGTCAGGTTCGGAGGCTAAGGAACAAGGAAGTAGCTTCAGTTAAAGTATTATGGAGAAATCAGCATGTTGAAGGAGCTATGTTGGAAGACGAAGCGGATATGATGGCTAAATACCCACACTTATTCTCTGCCGGCTCAGTTCCGACTTGAGGTATAAGTTTTATCCTATAACTCTATTTATTTTTCATGTTCTAATCATGTATTCAAGTTTCTTTTATGTGTATGGATGTGTATGTGAAGCATGAAACCAGTTCAGCTATGTGATATGCATTGGAGGTAGTCAATTCGTTAAATTTCGGGTTAAATGATCAGTGTTGGGGTGTATTGATTGCATATCTTTGTTTTCTTCTTGTTTCCAACATTCGAGGATGAATGTTATCAAGGGGAAGATATTGTAATACCCTAAAAGCGCCTTAGATTAGACCCGGGATCAAAATTTGAAGTTGGCTGAAAAATTGGAAAAAAGTCACAGGACGGGTGATGTAACGACTCGTGGTTGGAAACCACATGTCGTTGTTACCAGTCGTGGTAAGGAAGGTCTAGGTGTCAGTGGAGACAGCGGGTGATGTAACGGCTCATTTCCTGGAACAACAATTCATTGCTTGCAATCATAGGAAAGGGTGGACCTTGGCAGTTGGGGATACCTCAGGTCATCCAACGACTCGTGGTGAGAAGTGACGACCCGTGGTCACCAGTCATAGTTTGGTTGTCAGATTTTCCTGTGGATGTAACGGATCGAGACCACGACTCGTTGGAACCAAACACGAGTCGTGGTAAGGCTCGTGGCAAGGGATGTTCAGGTTTGTGAAGGGGCTAGCAATGGTCGACCTAACGACCCATCGTTTGAAACAATGACTCATCCTTTCAGGTCGTGGGAAGAATCTGAAAGATGAATTTAGGAAGTCGATCCGACGACTCGATACCACGAGTCATGGTATCGTGCAATGACTCGTGCGATCAGTCGTTGGTTCGCCTAGGGCAGTTTTTCAAGGAATTCTCATTAATGGTAATTTCAATCTTTCTATGCTCTAAGGCCCTAAACTACGTCGTTTTATGTAGTTACCTGGACATGATAAGATAGGTTAAGTCCCTTTTGCATAAGTCATTCCCGTGAATGCAAATTTAGAGGATTTTAGAGAGATCAAGCATAGTTTCAAGATTTTCCCTTTCAATTCACCATTAGGCATTCAAGGAACTCTAGAATCTGATCTTAGCCAAGTATATAGGGTTATGAATAGGTATTTTTGTTCATGCCCATTCTCTATTAATTTATGAAAAATATATCAAAAACTCATGGGATTTTGAATTCAATTTTGTGAAAATCTAATGATTTACTAATGGGTTATTATGATTTGTGATTTACATCATATTTTATGAATTTTCATAAGAATTTACAACTATTTTGCTTATAAAATTATTGATTTCAATTTCTACTAAATTAAGCTTACTTAAGCATGATCTATGATGAATCGATTTATGATCTTCTCTTCAATTGATGATATTTACAAGCCCAACATGATTTATGATTTTAAATATGAATTTATTAAATTACCCATCGTGATTTGATGATTAACAAGTTGTATATATGACCTACAAGTATGCATGAAACTTATGATTCATGGATTATGTTTTGGCCGATTCACGGGTCTTATGTCATGGATAGTTCACGTATGTACAAGAATATTTATGGTTATCATGATTTAACTAGCCCATGAATTTATGCATGTTATACTATGAGCACTATATATCTTTTGGGAGTAGTATCGAACACCGAGTAGGTTCAGGGCCTAGGTTCTGCCTCGGATCTCATAAACTACGTGTCACCCTAGGTATGTTGGGACCTCCTTTGTCACTGTCCCCAGCCCAAATGACCCTTTTCATGGTGATATCACCCTTTCATGGTTCTACCCTGTCCAAGGTATTGACACCCTCATGACTAGGGTTACAAGTCAGACTTCATGTGTGCTCATATGGGGTATGTCGGTTTAGAGAATCTCCCACTGTTCCTCATGATTTATGCATGCTTATGATTATGTATTTTGGCTCAAGTCATGTTAAATAAAGATTTTCTCTTACGATCATGAGTACGATTGTATCACGAATGTTTTGAAAACCTTGAGCCTCATGTTATGTTACGATATTTATGATATGAGCATGATGTCCTACTCTTATGATCATTTATGAGTTTTATATATTATAAATGTCCGGTTTACTTACCTTGCATACTCAGTACATTCCACGTACCAACTACATACTTTCTATGTTGTATCGTTTCATGATACAGGACTTGGCTCTCAGGCTCATCCTCATCCTTAGTCCATCCTAGAGTTTGCTTTCAGCTTTGTTGGTGAATCCTCATGTTTCGAGGGCCGTTTGAATAATCATGTATGATGTTTTATGTTTCAGTATTTGGCCGAGTTAGTTAGGGGTATTCTCCCATCAACCCATCTTGCATGTTAGAGGCTTTCAGATAGTATGTCTTACTCAGCTTATGTATATGTCTAGTGCTTCCGAATGTTATGATAGATATGATACATTTACGTTCTGTTATGCCTTCTGTTCAGTCTTCCGCTCGAAGTGAATGAAGTTAGATGTACGCTTATGCCGTGGGTCGACTTGTGGCCTCTTGGGGTTCCTTATCCCGTGTTACGATCTGGGTCTACGTTCGGGTCGTGACAAGTCTCCGATTGTTCCTCGTGATTTTAGTTATGCACGTTTATTACTTATAATATTATGTTTTCAACAGGTTTGACCTAATGATCGGTTTATAATCTTTTACTTATGATTTTAGTTATGGAAAGACATATAATCCTATTTTCCACTTTGGGTCATTCAATTTAGAAATAAGATTCAATTTATGACTATACATGTTTTCAGATATTAGCATGCAGTCCTTATTCTCATGATCTTATGAATTATGTTTATATGCATGGTTTCAGTTCATACTTAATCAGCATGTTTTACTTACCTCACATATTCAATATATTCCAAGTACTGACTGCATACTCTATGATGTATTGTTTCATGATACAGGTTCAGATGATTAGGCTTAGTTATGCTGCTAGCTAGTTTTCCTCAGCATAGTTCAGTTCCTTCTATGGTGATTCCTCATCCTTCGAGGACCTTCAGTTGGTTGAGTTATGTTATTTATAGTCTCATACTTTAGCGAGCTAGTTGAGGGTGTTATCCCATTAGCTCATCAAACAGTTTTGAGGCTTATTAGACAATATGTAGAATTTCAACTTTATTAGTGTTGACTTTGTATGGTTGATCTGTATTCATACTTCCTCTTATTCATGTTTCTAGTTATGAGTTGTCGCTTGAAGTATGTGCTTTAGTTATCACGTTCATGCCATAGGTCGACTTAGAGCCATTCGTGGTTCTAGGTTCCGTGTCTCGGTCATGTCTTATATTTGGATCGTGAAAAATTTAGTATTAGAGAAAAGTTTTAAAGTGTCCTAGGGTGTCTGGAAGCTACATTAGGTAGAGTTTTTTCCACGGGTGTGAAGCACGCCACACTGATGGGGGAGAGGCTACAAGACGTTTTAGGAAATTTCCCTTCTTTTATGATCTATGTCATGCAATGAAGTATCTCGCTATCCTTTTTACTCATACTATATGTCTTTGAAGAATCATTCCTCCACGTCGAGTAAATAGTAGAAGGAATGGAATGGAAATGGCCATGAATATGGCAATGGAGATAAGCACCAGCAAGCCCCGCCAGCACCAGCAGGACCTTTGCCCAAGCAGGTCTCTCATGCCGAGTTTGTAGTGACTTTTCAGATGTTGGCAGAATCTTTGACCGCTCAGGTCAACCAACAGATGGTGGCCCATGTCCCTTAGAATGGGAACGCAACGGTGGATCAAGTTTGTATCCTGATCTGAATATAGGCCTGGATCGAGACACAGGATAAAGAAACTCGAGAGGCTCCAAGTCGACCCATGGCATGAATATAACATCTAAGTTCATCATTTTAAATGCGAAAATCTAACATATAGCACAGTGGAAGTCAGAAAATCTCATAACCTCAATTAACTAAATACATAACATATAATACCCCGAAAGCCCTAAGATCAGACCTGAGGGTTGAATCGGAGAAAGTAGAATTTTTTGCCCCAGATAACAGGACGAGTCATCCAGTGACTCGTGAGGTGCACCAGGAGTATTTAGGTGACTTGTGGAGTGAAGGGTGAGTCGGCAAGAATTTTCTTTTTGGTCCAAGGAGTTGACCACGGGAGAGACCACGAATGTTGGTTACGACCACAAGTCGTTAAGTCACTCGTGGCTAGTGATTGGCTTGAAGGTGGATATATTGGCAGTGCTCATCATGACTTGGTTTCGATGAGTCATTGGGAACACCACGAGTCGTGGTGACCCTCAGAGGTTTGAATTCCAGTGCTAATGACGGAAGGAATACCACGAGTTGTGGTCCTTAACGACAAGTCATCCAGTACCTTGTTGGGACTGGCAGTGTGTTTTTCCTTGCGAATTTATTAAGGGCTTCTCTGTAATTCCTAAGTTCCTAAGACCTAACTGTGTCGTTCTAAGCTCAGATAAGTGTGTTTTAAGAGGATTTATCTCATCCTAAGCCTATTTCTCTCTATGCATGCAAGCCTAGTAGTTCTAAGGGATTATCAAGCTTATATTCATCAAGTTCTTCCCCAAATTCCTTTGGGCTATCAAGAGGGTTGTGAAATCAGATTTTCCAAGGTATGTAGGGTTATGAATGGTTGTATCCATCCACAACCATGCCCAATCCCTCTTTAGTTTCATGTGATTTCTAAGTTGATGAAACTATGGGATTTTAACCCAACTTGTGAATTCTATAAGTATCCATCATGGGTAATCTCTATGCATGTTTCTAATGTTAAATTATGATTTATGGGAAGGTTTTATAATGTTTTCAATTACAAATTATGATTTCAAAGTTTTACAAATAAGATGCCCATCTATGGAAGTTCATGAAAAGATGAGATTATGATCTATGCTTCTAGTTATGAAGAGATGTTCATGGTGAAAGTATGATATCGAATTACCCATGTCCATGTTCATGTTTTGAGTAATCAAAGTCTACTTCAAGCATGTTTAAGTATTTGGCAAGCCCATATGATCACGTATGTTTCATGATTTATCTAACGTTCATGTTATTAGCTTACCATATGGTTTTGGAGTCTAGACTCCACCCTTGTTCAACCTGTGGTATGGTTTGAGCCAAGGCTCTTCATTATATGTGTTGAGAATATGTATATCATGTCATGATTCAGCTTCATCACTAGACGATGGTCAGCTTCATTTAATAATGATGGAGAGTATATGCATGTTTATTAGAGTAGTGTCTAGCACCAAGTAGGCTAAGGTTCAGTCAACCCTATTCCTTAGAACTATGTGCCAACGTAGGTATGTTCAGATTATTTGAGACCTCCCTTTTGAGCTTCCCCTGCCTCGAGTAGCCTTTATCTTGATATCGATATCATGGTAGTGTCCTTAGCTGTAGCAGGGTTTTGGATGGCTCTGTCCACTTGAGTGTAATAGTTTGGACCACGTAAGCTCTATTGTGGTAATGTCAGTTATATGATGAGTCTCCCATTGTTCCTCATGATTTTAGTTATGCATGTTCATTGGTAATGTTTTTATGTTTTCAGTAGGTTTGACCCATTGTTTAATTTTACTACAATTTTTAGCTTTGAGTCATTTGATTCAGTTATGTTTAAAATCATGTTTTTAGATAATATCATGCAAGCCCTACTCTCAGACTCTTATTATGAAATTTTTATGATATGCATGATCTCTGATTTTACTTACTTAGCGGTTTTATTTACCTTGCATACTCAATACATTCCACGTACTAACTGCATACTCTATGATGTATCCTTTCATGACACAGGCTCAAAAATTCAGGCGCAGTCCCGCCGCTAGCCATATCTTCAGTGTTAGCATCTCCTAGTCAAAGTTGGTGAGTCCTCATCTTTTGAGGGCCCTTGTTATCAGTTATATTAAGTATTTTTAGTTTCAAACTTTAGTGAGTTAGTTGAGGTCTTGTTCGATCAACTCATCAGTAGTAAAGGCTTGCCAGACATAGTATGTATTCAGCTTCAGACAGGTGTTATGTATTCAGTTAATCGATGTTATGAGATTTTCAGACTTCCGCTATGTTATATGTTAGAATTTTGCATTTTAAAATGTTTAGCTTAGATGGTATGTCCATGCTATGGGTCGGCTTGCAGCCTCTCGGGGTTCTTTGTCCCTTATCTCGATCTGGGCCCATGTTCGGGTCTTGACAAACATCGTATCAAAGCATTAGATGTTGAAATGCTCTAGGGTGTCTAAAAGTCGCGTTAAGTAGAATATTTTTCATGGATGTAAACCGTGCCACACTTATGATGAAGTGGATATGATATGTTTTAGGAAATGTTCCTTTCTTTCATGATCTATGTTGTGCGAGGAAATGTCTCTCTAACCTTCTAAATCGTGCTATATACATTTGCAGAATCATGCCTCCTTGCCGAGTTAACAGAAGAAGAAATGGAAACGGAAATGGCCGTGAGAATGGCAATGGAGATGGGCACCAGCGGGCCCCACCAGCACTCGAGGAGCATCTACCTGAGAAAGTTACCCACGTGGAGTTTAGGGCAGCCATGCAGATGCTAGCTCAGGCTCTGACTGCCCAGGTCAACCAATAGGAGGTAGCGCATGTCCCTCAGAATGAGAATGCACCAGCGGCGAGAGTCAGAGATTTTCTAAGGATGAACCCTCCGAAGTTCCTTGGGTCAAAGGTGGATAAGTATCCACATGAGTTTATTGATGAAGTACTAAACATCACCTAGATCATGGGGATAACCAGGGAGGAGTGCACAGATTTAGCCTCGTATCAGTTGAAAGGGATTGTGCACATCTAGTTTAGGCAATGGAAGGATAGCAGGACAGTTGGAGCAGGCGCCATCGGTTGGAATGAGTTCCATACCGCATTTCTGGATTGGTTCTTCCCTCGTGAGATGAGGGAGATTAAAGCTGCTGAGTTTGTGAACCAGAAGCAAGGTAAAATAACAGTCCAGGAGTACACTTTAGAGTTCACTCGCTTGTCCAAGTATGCACCTGAGATGATGACAGATCAGAGAGCCTGAGTGAGTCGGTTCGTGCATGGGATAGCAGACTATTTGGTCAAAGATTGCTGGACTGCGATGCTTCATCAAGACATTGACTTTCCCCAGATAGTTATGTATGCCTAGAAGATAGAGGAGGTAGAGGTAAGTGAGTGAGAGAGAGAGGCCAAGGGCTAGGACTGATAGCTTTATATTCTCCCAGTAGAGACCTGGTGGTGAGCACCATCAGCAGTTCCACCAGAGATCATTAGGCCTAGCACCGTCAGCTACGAGTGTGCCATCTAGATCTAAGCGCAGCCATAGGGGATGAGCATCAGACTCTCGAGGTCATGGGAGCAGACCTATAGAGTCCAGCATCACAAGGTGTGATAGGTATGGTTGGAGACACATCGATCAGTGTTTAGCTAGTTCAGGTGCTTGTTTCGGGTGTAGGAAGCCCAGACATATGCTTAGAGTTCGTCCAACAGCCAAATAGGGCCATGATAGGGGATGAAGCCCAACCACCAGCTCAGTAGCCCCACCAGCATGCTCAGTTCAGCAGGGTGCATATACTAGTGCAAGTTATGGTCAGCGTCAGAACAGATTCTATGCCCTCGGATCTCGTGGATTGGCTACATGCATGTTATGCCTCAATAATTTATAGAACCTGTACAGTAGAGTTTTAATTTTCGGGTGAGACAGTCCTAGAGTGGAAGGGTAGTTCTGATGTGCCTGTAGATCGCTTCATTTTCTACCTTAAAGCCAGAAAGATGATCTCTAAGGGTTGAGTGTACCATCTAGTTAGGGTTAAGGATGCTACATCTGAAATCTCGACTATCTAGTCAGTTCCTGTAGTGTGGGAATATCCAGAAGTGTTTCAAATGATTTACCAGTAATTCCTCCCGAATAGGAGATTGATTTTGGTATTAACCTTCTTTCTGATATGCAGCCTATATCTATTCCTTCTTACAAAATGGCCCAGCTGAGTTAAAGGAGTTGATGAGCAGTTGAAGGATCTCTTAGACGGGTTTCACTAGACCAAGAAAATTCCCGTGGGGTGCACCAGTTCTCTTTGTCCGAAAGAAGATGGTTCCTTTCGGATGTGTATTGACTATCACCAATTGAATAAGGTTACAATCAAGAACAAGTATCCTCTCCCTAGGATTGATGACTTGTTTGACCAACTTTAGGGTGCTAAGTGCTTTTCGAAGATAGACCTCAGATCCAGATACCATCAGCTTAGGGTTCGAGAGAGTGACATTTCAAAGACAAGCTTTAGAACTTGGTATTTCCCTATGAGTTTGTGGTTATTTCTTTTGTACTAGCGAATACTCTTGCAGCTTTTATGAATTTGATTAACAAGGAGTTCAAGCCATATTTGGACATGTTCGTGATCGTGTTAATAGATGATATTCACATATACTCTCATAGCGAGGTGAAGCATGCCTCTCATTTGAGGGTGGTGCTACTGATTCTTAGGGATCACTAATTATATGCTAAGTTCAGCATATGCGAGTTTTGGCTAGACTCAGTAGCATTTTTGGGTCATGTGGTGTCATGTGAGGGTGTGCAGGTAAACTCCCAAAAGATAGAAGAGTTGAAGAATTAGCCTAGACCAGTTAGTCCTTCGGATATCAAGAGTTTCTTGGGCTTAGCTGGTTACTACAGAAGGTCTATGGAAGGATTTTCATCCTTTGCAGCACCATTGACTAAGTTGACCCAGAAGAAAATGACGTTTCAATGGTCAGAGGCCTGTTAGAAGAGCTTTCAGGAGTTGAATACTCGACTCACCTCAGCACCATTGTTGACCCTACCTAAGGGTACCAATGGGTTTATGGTATATTGTGACGCCTCAAGGATTGGCCTTGGTTGTGTATTAATGCAGCACGGTAAAGTTATAGCCTATGCTTCTAGGCAGCTGAATGTTCATGAGAAGAACTATCTGACTTATGACCTTGAATTGGCAGCACAGTATTTTCCTTGATGATTTGGACAAACTATCTATATGGGGTCCATGTGAATGTGTTTACGGACCAAAAAATCCTACAATATGTGTTTACCCAAAAGGATCTAAATCTACATCAGAGGAGGTGGTTGGAGCTTTTGAAAGATTATGATATGAGTGTCCTTTACCATCCGAGCAAGGATAATATGGTGGCAGATGCTCTTAGCAGGCTTTCTATGGAGAGTGTGTTCCATGTAGATGAGGAAAGGAAAGAGATAGTAAAGGAAGTACATCCTTGCACGACTACGAGTTCGTCTTGTTGAATTGACATATGGTGGTGTCATTGTTCAGAATGGGTCAAAATCATCCTTGGTGATGAGATAAAAGCTAGAAAAGACAAGGATCCTATTTTAGTAAATTTGAATTAAGTTGTTTGGAATCAGAAGGTGGAGGTCTTCTCCCAAGGGGGAGAGGCGCGCTACGATATCAGGGTCGTTTGTGTGTACTGGGAGTTGATGACTTGAGGGAGCGAATGTTGCACAAGGCTCATGGTTCAGATATTCTAATCATCCATGAACCACCAAGATGTACGATTGCCTACGAGAGGTCTATTGGTGGAATGGCATGAAGAAGGACATAGCAGAGTTTGTGGCTAAGTTTCCTAATTGTCAATAGGTAAAGGTTGAGCATCAAATACCTGGAGGTGTGCTTCAAGACATTATTATCCCTACTTGAAAGTGGGAGGAAATCAATATGGACATCATCACAGGGTTGCCTTGCACTCATCAATAGTATGACTCTATATGGGTGGTTGTAGATAGGTTGACTAAAGTAGCTCATTTCCTACTAATCAAAACCATCAATTCAGCGAAGGATTATGCTAGATTATATATACGAGTGTTAGTTCGGTTGCATGGAGTTCCATTTTCCATTATATCAGATCGAGGTACTCAATTTACCTCCCAGTTTTGGAGATTATTTCAGAAGGAACTCGATACTCAGGTCAAGCTTAGCACATCATTTCACTCGTAAACAGATGGTCAGGCCGAGTGGACCATTAAGAATTTTGAAGGACATGTTGAGAGCATGTGTGATTGATTTCAAAGGCAGTTGGGATGACCATTTACCTCTCATGGACTTTGCATATAATAATAGCTACCATTCTAGCATTCAAATTGCTCCGTTTGAGGCTCTCTATGAATGAAGATGTAGATCACCTATTGGTTGGTTCAAAGTCGGTGAAGGTGCATAGATAGGACCATATTCAGTCCATGAGGCTATAGATAAAGTTCATCTTATAAGGGATAGGTTGAAAATAGCTCAAAGTCGCTAAAATTCCTATGCGGATGTAAGGAGGAGAGAGCTTGAGTTTGAAATTGATGATTGGGTGTTCTTGAAGGTATCTCCCATGAAGGGAGTGATGAGGTTTGGAAAGAAAGGCAAACTTAGTCCCCATTATGTTGGTCCGTATCGGATTGTGAGACAGGTTGGCAAGGTAGCATATGAGTTGGAGTTGCCCTCAGAATTAGCTTCAATAAATCCAGTGTTTCATGTGTCACTTTTGAAGAAGTTCCTGGGTGATCCAACTTTAGTTGTCCAGGTGGAGAGCGTTTGTGTGAAGGATAGTCGTAGTTATGAGGAGGCTTCGGTGGAAATACTTGATTGTCAGGTTCGAAAGCTAAGAAACAAAGAAGTAGCCTCAGTCCAGGTTTTATGGAAAAACAAGCACGTTGAGGGAGCTATGTAGGAAACCAAAGCAAATATAATGGCCAGATACCCGAATCATTTCCCTCTCAGTTCAGTTTCAGCTTGAGGTATCAGTTTCCTCCCTTGTACTCTATTCAGTTTCATGTTCAGTTAATGTGCCCCAGTTTCTTTAATGTCAATGCACGTATGTATGATTCATGAAGTCACTTCAGCCATGTAGTTTAGTCCAGAGACAGTTACTCCATCAGTTTTGAGCTCTAAATGTTCAGTATTTGTATGATAGTTCCATCACTCATCTTTTCAGTATGTTTACCCATGTTTGAGGATGAATATTACCAAGGGAGAGTTATTGTAATACCCCAAAAGCCCTAAGATCAAACCCGAGAGTTGAATCGGAGAAAATAGAATTTTCTGATCCAGGTAAATATCGTCCAGTGACCCATGAGGTGCACCATGAGTTGTTAGGTGACTCATGGAGTGAAGAGTGAGTTGGTAAGATTCATTTTTTTTAGGCCAAGGAGTTGACCACGGGAGAGACCACGACTGGTGGTCAGGACCACGGGTCCTTAAGTCACTCCTGACCAGTGGTTGGCTAAAAGGTGGACATTTTGGGTAGTGCTCATCACAACTCAGTCACCATGAGTCGATGGGAACACCATGATTCGTGTTGTCCCTCGTGGTGACCCTCAGAGGTTTGAATTCCAGTGTTGATGACTAAAGGCAAACCACTAGTCATGGTCCTTGACAACGAGTCATCCAGTCCCTTATTGGGACTGGCAGTGTGTTTTTTCCTACGAATTTATTAAGGGCTATGTCGTAATTTCTAAGTTCCTAAGGCCAACCTATGTCTTTTTTAAGCTCAGATAAGTGTGTTTTAAGAAGGATTAGTTGATCCTAAGCCTATTCCTCTCCATGCATGCAAGCCTAGTAGTTCCAAGGGGTGATCAAGTTTATATTCATCAAGTTCTTCCCCAAATTCCCTTGGGCTATCAAGAGGGTTGTGAAATCAGATTCTCCCAGGTATGTATGATTATGAATGGATGTATCCATCCACTCCTATGCCCAATCCCTTTCCGAGTTCATGTGATTTCTAAGTTGTTGAATCTATGTTATTTTAACCCAACATATGAATTCCCTAAGTATCAATCATGGGTAATCTCTATGCATGTTTCTAATGTTTAATTATGATTTTTGGGAATGTTTTATAATATTTCCAATTACAAATTATAATTTTAAAGTTTTAGAATTAAGATGCCCATCTATGGAAGTTCATGAAAAGATGAGATTATGATCTATGCTTCTAGTTATAATGAGATGTTCATGGTGAAAGCATGATTCCAAATTACCCATGTCTATGTTCATGTTTTGAGTAATCAAAGTCTACTTCAAGCATATTTAAGTATTGGGCAAGCCTATATTATCAAGTATGTTTCATGATTTATCTAAAGTTCATGTTATTAGCTTACCATATAGTTTTGGAGTCTAGAATCCCACTCTTGTTCAGCTTGTGGTATGGTTTGAGCCAAGGTTTTTCATGTTATGTTTTCAGAATATGTATTTCATGTCATGATTCAGCTTCGTTACTAGATGATTGTCAACTTTATTGAAAAATGATAGAGAGCATATGCATGTTTTTGGGAGTAGTGTCTAGCACGGAGTAGGCTAAGGATCAGTCAACCCTATGTCTTAGAACTACGTGCCAATGTAGGTATGTTCAGATTATTTGGTACCTCCCTTGTGAACTTCCCCTACCCCAAGGGGTCTTCAACTTGATATTGATATCATAGTAGCGTCCTTAGCCTTGACAAGGCTTTGGATAGCTCTGCCCACTTGAGTGTAATAGTCAGGACCACATAAGCTCTATCGTGGTAATGTTGGTTATATGACGAGTCTCCCATTGTTCCACATGATTCAATTATGCATGTTCATCAATCATGTTATTATGTATTCAGCAGGTTTGACCCAGTGTTCAGTTTTACTTATGATTAACAGTTTTCAGCTTTGGGTCATTCAATTTAGTCATGATATTTAGTTATGTTTAAATCATGTTTTCATGTAATAGAACACAAGCCCTACTCTCAGACTCTTATGATGAAATGTTTATGATATCCATGATCTTTGACTTTACATACTTAGCAGTTTTACTTACCTTGCATACTCAGTATATTCCATGTACTGACCGCATACTTTATGTTGTATCATTTCATGATACAGGCTCACACATTCAGGTTTAATCCCGCCGCTAGCCCGATTCAGTGTTAGCATCACCCCATCAGAGTTTGTGAATCCTCATCTTTCAAGGGCCCTTCTTATCTTTTATATTTAGTATTTTCAGTTTCAGACTTTAGTGAGTTAGTTGAGTTCTTGTCCCATCAACTCATTAGTAGTAGAGGATTATCAGACATAGTATGTATTCAGCTTCAGACTAGTGTTATGGATTCAATTATTCGATGTTATCAGATTTTCAGACTTCCGCTATGTTATATGTTAGATTTCGCATTTTAAAATATTGAGCTTAGATGTCATGTTCATTCCATGGGACTTCAGCCTTTTGGGGTTCTTTGTCCTATGTCCTGATCCAGGCTTATGTTCGGGTCGTGACATAACATCTGTTTGAAGCTGAACACATACTATGTCTGAAAAGCCTCTACTACTGATGAGTTGATGGGACAAGACCCCAGCTAACTCACTAAAGTCTGAAACTGAAAATACTGAATATAACTGATAACAAGGGCCCTCAAAAGATGAGGAATCACCAACTCTGACTAGGAGATGCTAACAATGAAGATCTGGCTAGCGGCTGCTTTAAATTATACAACATAGAGTATGCGGTCAGTACGTGGAATGTACCGAGTATGCAAGGTAAATAAAATCGCTAAGTAAAATAAGAGATCATGCATATCATGAACATTTCATCATAGGAGCTTGAGAGTAGGGCTTGCATGCTATTATCTGAAAACGTGACTTAAACATAACTGAATATCATAACTGAATTGAATGACCCAAAGCTGAAAACTGTTAATCATAAGAAAAACTGAACTTTGGGTCAAACCTACTGAAAACATAATAACATGAATGATGAACATGCATAACTGAAACCATGAGGAACAATGGGAGACTCATCATATAACTGACATTACCACGATAGAGCTTATGTGGCAGCGACTATTACACTCAAGTGAGCACAGCCGTCCAAAGCCTTTCCAGGGCTAAGGACGTTGCCGTGATATCAATATCAAGCTTAAGGCTCCATAGGGGCAAGGGAAGCTCACAAGAGAGGTCCCAAATAATTTGAACATACATACGTTGGCACGTAGTTCTGAGACATAAGATTGACTGACCCTTAGCCTACTCGGTGTTAGACACTACTCCCAAAACATATGCATATGTTGTCAATCATTTTTCAACGAAGCTGACCATCATCTAGTGACAAAGCTAAATCATAACATACATGCATAGTCTGAAATCATAACATGAGGAGCTTTTGGCTCAGAGCATACCACAAGCTGAAAGACTGTGAGTCTAGACTCCAAAACCATGTGGTAAGCTAATAGCATGAAATTTAGATAAATCATGAAACATACTTGATCATATGGGCTTTCTCAATACTTAAATATGCTTGAAATAGACTTTGTTTACTCAAAACATGAACATAGACATGGGTAATTTGAAATCATACTTTCATCGTTAATATCTCATCATAACAAGAAGCATAGATCATAATCTCATCTTTTCATGAACTTTCATATATGGGCATCTTATTTATAAAATTTTGAAATCATAATTTGTAATTCAAAACATTATAAAACATGCCCATAAATTATAATTCAACAATATAAACATGCATAGAGAATACCCACGATAGATACTTAAAGAATTAACAAGTTGGATTAAGAACCCTATAGATTCATCAACTTAGAAATCACATGAAATTGAAGAGGGATTGGGCATGGGACTGGATGTATACACCCATTCATTACCTTACATACCTGGGAGAACCTGATTTCACAACCCTCTTGAGAGCCCAAAGGAATTTGGGGAAGAACATGATGAATATAAGCTTGATCACCCCTTAGAACTACTAGGCTTGCATGCATGGAGAGGAATAGGCTTAGAATGAACTAAACCCTCTTAAAATACACTTATCTGAGATTAAAATGACATAGTTTAGGCCTTAGGAGCTTAGTAATTACGAAAAAGCCCTTCATAAATTCGTAGGAAAATACACCAGGTCAGTCCCAACGAGAGACTAGACGACCCATCATCACTGACCATGACTCGTGGTCAGAAATCATTGCCAGAAATGGAAGCTTACCTTCATTGGTCACTACAAGGGATACCATGACTTGTGGTGTACATGACTCGTGGTGACGAATCATTAGGAGCACTATCAAAACTTTCAACCTTCTAGTCACACTCCTGACCACGGCTAATATGACGACTCATGGTGTTGACCACAAATCGTGGCCTCACCCATGGTCAACCTCAAACCAATATATCTAAACAAGTCCATACTTCACTCCACGAGTCACCTAACGACTCATTGATCTTGGGCAGATCTATATGCCCAAGTGATACTCAAACTTATCATTTTCGCCTTGTTTATTGTGCAATGTGTATACATTTTCATGTAATTGGTAATAAAATGTGAATTTATACTAACCAACATGATTAGCGTTGTTTTGTAGGTAAAATATGATTTAGAGGAGCAAAAATGCATGTTGGAACAAAATCGTAGTTGGACTTGGATGCGAGCACGGAAAAGACATTGGAATGCACAATGTAAAGGGGCTCCGCGATGGAGCCGTGCCACGCTACCATCGCGGAGGCACACTGCATGGAGGATGAATTAATTTGGCAATTTCCAGTGAAGCCTCGCGACAGCTCCGTGGCACGGATGCAAGCCTCTGTGTTGCATGCCGTGCCACGTTGAGGCTATATTCCCGGACCTTGGATTTCCAGTGAGGGTCCGCATCCACGCCGTGTCACGGAGGTAGTGCTCCGCGTTGGCCTCCGTGACACGTTGCTTGTTATTCTGGGAAAAATTCCCAACAGTATAAATAGAACACTTAAGCTTATTTTTAATTAATTCAGATTTGGTGGAGCAAGGACGTGGGTTACAGGCAGTTGAGGGACGAAAAAGCTAAGGGTTTTTCTCTCTTTCTTTCTTCTTTCAATCAATTGTTTGTATGATTAACACTTGTTTTAGGATGATTAATCCACAAATGAGTGGCTAATTCTCTTCCTTGCTGAGGTTGTGAACAATGGTGATGAATTCTGATTATTGAATTGTATGGTTTTTCATCTTCTTCTTCTATGTTGTTCTATTAATTCTTGTTTCTACTGCATTAGTGTGTGGCCGACATTAATGTACATCTAAAAAGTTCGATTTCACTCGAGAGAGCACGAAATTGGAAAGTTGTGAATTAATAGGGTATTATTCTTAACTTGATTTGGGAAAATTGGGTTTTGATGTGCTTTCCTGATAGAAATATACTTGAAAGCCGTATTAGTCAATTTAGGAACCGGAATTGTATTGCTAGGTCATAAATTGCATTTGATCACAGAAATGTAGACGGATGGTTTATGATTCTTAAGTGAGATTAAATACGAGAGTTTTAATCTCTTGGCTAATGTTCTTGGCTAGCAACTAGAAGAGAAGAATAACCGAATTATGATGATAATCAAGTTCATTACTTGTTCTTAACCTTGGCATGCTCATATCCATAGTTTCAATTCACAGTAAATATTTGTTAATAGTTTTAGTATATAATTTATAAACAAAAAATTATTTAACTTTTGGTTACGTTGTTGGCAACATAATTAGAAGTAAGATAGAATATAGTATACCTAAGCAATTTTACTTATCTAGAGTCTCCTTGGTTCGATACTTGGCTTACTTAGCCACTTTATTACTTGTTTGACCACGTGCACTTGCGTGTCGGTTTTTAACCCCAAACCAAAGCACCGAACACTCATGTTGCACCTCACGGTCACTAGATGACTCGTCCTGTGACCTAGTGCAGAAAACCCTGTTTTCTCTATTTCCACCCTCGAGTTTGATCTTAGGGATTTAAGGGTATCACAATATAAACCCATTAGGAACATTCATCCTAAAATGTGAATAAACGTAGTAAAAATCTAAGAAATGCAAACATCATACCAAATACCCGTCACTCTGGTCGTCAGACGTACAGCGGGACAAAAATTGCAGTTCCCTTGTATGTTTTCCCAGGGGTATTTTCATATCTTCCCACTCTTGAAAGTATAAACTACATAGTATTGGGGGGATTTGGAAGGTGATTTAGGGTATTAGTCGATCATTCCCCCTCATCCTCTCCAAAACTCTCAAGAACAGATCGTAGAAGTTCAGAAACTCTCTCAATTCTAAGCTAGGGTTCTTCTCCAAAGTCTTCAAATTCAAGGTTCTAGTTAGAGATTCTTCTTCACCTAGTATATGGAACTTCGATAAGGGTCTTCTTCTACTTTGTGTCCTAATATTTTCAAAAACTCTAACTATTAGTTTTTCCTAGAAATTATTTCTTCAAGTGTTGAATTTCCCTACCTCTTCTATGATTTCAGGTTGCAAGGCTAGATTTAGGATATATAGATATATCCATGTTATTATTTTATTCTTTATAATACTTTGTCCATGACCTCGGTCTAAATTGATATTTTAGAGAAATTGCGTGTAAACTAGTCTTACCTTATAATAGCATAATTTTTCAGAGTGTACATAATGTTCATGAATTAATCTCAATTACATAAATTATTTCCATGATTTCATTGTAGCATTATTTCAAAAGTTTAGCCCCATGATCTAGCACTATTGTTCGAAAATATGGCCTATTTGGGATATATTATTCTTCCATGATCTTAGTATGCATGATTTTCAATATGAATTAAACATATGATTCTTCCCCATGAATTCAGTATGTTTAGCATGTCTAGTGTTCTTTAGACTATCATGATACTTTTAGATAAAGCATCTCTGACAAGTCCTAGAACACCAGTTTCATGCATAGTTCTTTAGAGTGTCATGACACTTTCAGATAAAGCAGCTTTGACAAATCATAGAACACCAATTTCTTTCAGGTCCTTTTAGACTCTCAGGATACTTTAAGAGAAGTAGTTCTGACTTAGTTTTAGGATATCAATTTTGAGCTATCAGCATGTTCATAGTTCTTTAGGCTCTCAGGACACTTTCAAATAAAGTAGTACTGACTAGTCTTAGAACTTCAGATTTCAGATTTATTAGTATATATATATGTTGCATGTGTTTCAGTTGGGAGTAGTACTTAGCACCGAGCAGGCCAGGGTTTCAGAGCATCCAAGTTCCCAAAATTACGTGTCATCGTAGGTTATTAGCCTGAATAAGCCTCTATTAGTGATCACACGGATCAACCACTATACCATGGCAAGGTACAGTAGGCCCTACCAATGGGAATTAAACATCGAACACCACTTCTAGCTCATGTTAAGTCCCCTTTGGTAGGAAAGCTATTGTTCCTGCAATCTGACCGCCTTGCCTCAAGTTGCCTCACCCTTATCGCCTTTGTTTCCTTAGAGGTATTAGAGCCATCCCATCCTTTTGGAGGGGGGAGCAGTTTGGTTGAATATGTGTGATTCTTTTCCATCTACGTCTAGTTTTTGTAAATTTCCATCTCCCTCTAGTCCTTTTAAATCCCTTACCAAAATAAATATGTCCCTACACTTAGCAAAACTCTTTCTTATAAATATCACTATATTTACGATGTAGATATCATCCCAGATGAAATTAAAGTGTCTTCTACCTACCTAGCTCTCCTAAATCCTTAAAGTGTCTTCTACCTACTTACCTCTCCTAAATCGTTACTCTGCCTTTGCCAAAATGATATCTTATCCATGCTTACAAATCCGTTCCCTGTTCCAACATAAACCTTAAGGTAAAAGAATATGTTGCTTTTTTGAAACTCTAACTGTATCCTATTCTTACCACTTAGGAGGAATAGTTTGTTACCTTATAGATTCCCAATGATTTTCCCAAAAGATGGAAAAAATCATTGCTTTGCCCATATTCATTTTGGTGTCATCCAAATTACCTTGTCATATCACGAAAGGAAAGGCCAATATATTGTTTCCCGCTTATTACTCCTTGATACAAATATCAAGAGTACCAACATGCTAATATTTGTACCACTGAGGTCACCTTGAATGCTAGGACAGTTTTTATCACATTATTCCGAAATTTCAACATGTCCCTGAGCGGTCCATATCTGACGGAGCCCTTGAATATCCAAGTCCAAATACAAGGAGCTCCACAAGATAGAGATGCTATCCAAGAAACTCCCCACTACCAAATAGCTTGGAGAGTTCAGAACCATGCTATGGATCTTTCATTTCTGGGTGGAGATAAGGCTCTGGTCTTACATGTAGACACCACCAACAAGACTACCACATGCACCCAAATATTGTGGTAAATACCAAAGAAGATTTGTCAAAATTCTTCTAGACATATGGGTCACCAACTATGAGAGGATGAGAGAACCTCTTGTTGAACCTCTTTGGTCGACTGAACCAATCTTTATCATAAAATAGGATAAAACTGTTGCCATCAGTTTTGACCACTCTAATCTTAAAAAACCAAATAGTACAGCCTTTTCTCTTCAGGTGTACCAACCTATATCCATTCTATTTGAACCTCTCACATGTTATTAGTGAATATGATTGGATAAAACAGTTCAATCATGAAGGTCGTAGTATATGGTAGTTCAAATGTTCCTTTACTGGGCACTGCCCATGGGATATTGAGTGTAATTGCCAAGAATGTCTAAAGGATGAGATTTAATATGATGAGTGTCATGGGAAGAGAGTCAAGCATAAAAAGAAGAAGGTAAGATGATTGGAAAAGTAATTCTGAAAACCATATGACGATGGGGATCCAACTATTAGTTCCCTGAGTTGCCCTGAAAAATATGAATTCCTTGTTTCCTACAAACCTCAAGATTGGCCAACTCTACCTACTTAGCCACAAAATATCCCAAATCTCAAATCTTTATGATGAGTCCATCCAACTCTGGTCGTACTCCTGAATTCCCTTCATAATAACCCTTTGAAAAGGATGACATGAGCCATGCACCAAATATCCCAAAGAAAAATGTTCTGCTGCCCACTAGAGAGAAGCCACCAACAAGCGACATAGATGCTACAATCAATTGTCAATCTAAGAATGTGATTTACCAAAACAAAGCGTATTGGCACTTCTCTTAAGAACGTCGCTCAAGCACAAAACAAAATGATGTGCAAGGTAGAAAACATTGAGGAAAAGGTGGAACAAGCATCCTCTTAACATGTTGGCCTTATCAAATCCCTGGAATTGTGACTGACAAACATACAATATGAGATCTGTCCACCAGAACCTCACTTTTCCACTTCTTTCAGCAACAACAAAAGGAGATGGCTACCATTAAAGAACAAATACAACAACTGAGACATGGTCCTTTTGAGACACAAAAAACCTAGACCCAGTCTACAGAATCCTCCTTTATCCCCATGTCGTCATAGACATACCCACCACTTATATTGGATCGCTCAGGTACAACATTCCCTTCCATTCCACATGAACCAAGTCTCTTACTCAAAGATCCAAAGATGAACCTAAATTTGACATTGCAAAAATGGGTTTGGGAAAGGAAAGACTATTGAAGCACAAAAGTAGTCCAAAAGAAAGAAGGAGGTTGAAGAAAGTTCCAGAGAACAAGATCTAAGAAACTTGATGATCTCAAATCAAGTTGTTTTGGACCTCTATGGCTTGGAAGAAGATGACAGCCTAGGATCCAGTATGGAAGAGAAAACAGATAGTGGTCCTACTGAAGAAGATTTGGAGACGACTAAGAACCTCTCACTAGACTCCTCCATGGAAGACAATCTATCGATATTCATGAACTGATCAACAGAACCAAAAGTTTCTAAAGTAGATAATGATCAAGACGGGATGACAAATGATCCAATTCTGGAAAGGAGACCAGAAAACTAACACAAATATTGGTCGGCACTGGATTCCATACTTTCACTCCCAATGATGCCAAAGTGTCACGACTTGAACATAGGCCTGGATCGAGATATGGACGAATAACCCGAGAGGCTCCAAGTCAACCCATGGAATGAACATGGCCACTAAAGCTCAACATAATAAATGTGTATACCTAACTTGATATATATAGCGGAAGTATGGAAATCCAATAACATCTGAACAACAGAAAACATAATACTGATCCAAAGTTGAATTACATGCTATGTCTGATAAGCCTCTATAACCTGACGAGTTGATGGGACAAGACCCTAACTAACTCACTGATAACTAAAACTGAAAGTACTAACAACAAGCTGATAAGAAGGGCCTTAAAGGGTGAGGACTCACCAACAACTAGACAATGCTAACTTTGAATATTTGACTAACGACGGGACTAAACCTGAACGTCCAAGCCTATATCATGAAACAATACAACATAGAGTATGCGGTCAGTACTTGGAATGTACTGAGTATACAAGGTAAGTAAAACCATAAAGTAAGTAAAACTGAAATCATCCACATTATAAAACATATTCAAGATAAGATTTTGAGAGTAAGCCTTGCATGTTATTATCTAAAGCATGACTTGAACGTGACTGAATATCATAACTGATTCGAATGACCCAAAGCAGAAACTGATGAGCATTAGTAAAATTGAATATGGGGTCAAACCTGCTGAAAGTATAATATCATAACTGATTAACACGCATAACTGAAAATCATGAGGAACAATGGGAGACTCGTCATATAACCGACATTACAACTATAGAGCTTACGTGGTCCTGACTATTACACTCAAGTGGGCAGAGCCGTCTGAAGCCTTGCCAGGGGAAAGGGCGCTACCATGATATCGATATCAAGATGAAGGCCCCTCGGGGGCAGGGAAATCTCACAAGGGAGATCTCAAATAATCTGAACATACCTACATTGGCACGTAGTTCTAACGCACAGGGTTGACTGAACCCTTAGCCTACTCCGTGCTAGACCCTACTCCTAAAAACATGCATATCCTCTCCATTGTTTTTCAATGAAGCTGAACCATCATCTTTTGATGATTTTGAATCAAAATCATACATGCATAGGAAAATACATCATGAGGAGCCTTGGCTCAAACCATACCACAAGCTGAAAAGTGGGAGTCTAGACTTCAAAACCATATGGTAAGCTAATAACATGAAATTTAAGTAAATCATGAAACATACTTGATCATATGGGCTTGCCCAAACTTGTACATGCTTTGAGATATTCAAAATCATGAATATAAACATAGGTAATTCAAAATAATACTTTCATCGTAGACACTTCACCATACTTGAAAACATGGATAATAATCTCAACCTTTCATGAAATTTCATAATTGGGCATTATAATTACAAAACTTTGAAATCAAATTGTAATTGAAAACATTATAAAACATGCACATGAATCTTGAAACAATATTAAAAATATGAAGAGAATTTACCCATTATAGATACTTCGAAAATTTTAAAATTTAGGTTAAGCCCCATAGATTCATCAATTTAGAATTACATGATTTAGGAGAGAATTTGAGTATGAGAGTAAAGGAATACTCCCATTCATAACCCCACATACCTGGGTACTTCTGATTTCACATCCCTTCTTGAATTCCCAAAGGGATTTGAGGAGAATTTATGAATTCTATACTTGATCACTCTTAGGAACATTCTAGTCTTGCATGCATGGAATGGGAAGGTTTAGAATAGGCTAAGTATCTTTAAAGCTCTTCTAACTGAGCTTAAAATGACGTATTTTAGGACTTAGGAGCTTAGGAATTACAAAAAAAACCTTAATAAATTCATAAGAAAATCACACTACTAGTCCCAACAGGGAATTGGACGAGTCGTCACCCAAGACGATGACTCGTTACCTGCCCCCATCTTCATCACTGGAAAACATACACTGCTAATCACCACAAGAAATACCACGACTCGTGATGACTTAGTTATTGGGAATACTACCAAAATTCAACATCCCAGTCAGCTTCTAACCACGACTAAATTAACGACTCGTTGCCCTAACTACGAGTCATGGCTTCTCTCGTGGTCACCCCCAGGCCACAAATCTTATCCAACTCCTCCCTCCACTTCAAGAGTCACTTAACGAGTTTTGAAGTCTTCTGACGGGTCACTGGATGACTTGTCTTTGAACTCTCAAGTCTGATCTTAGGGCTTTCAAGGTATCACAATATCTCACCATTGGGAACATTCGTCCTTAAATGTGAATGAACATACTAAAAAGTTGGGGAATTGAACTGGCATCTCAATTACTGAACATCTAAAGCTGAAAACTGACAGAGTGACCGACTCTGAATTGAAATACATAATTGAACTAAATTCATGAGTCACATGTACATACATTGACATGAAATAAACTGGGACACATGAACTGAACATGAAACTGAATAGAGTACTAAGGAGGAAACTGATACTTCAAGCCATGATATGATGTGAGTTTACAGCACTTTCGATGCTCAAAACTAAAAAAATAATATGGAATTAGGAGTGTTTATATGGATATAAGATACTTTTTCTTTGACTACAGGATAAATAAGTGTTGGAGCAACAATGAGCAAAAGATAGCCTGAAACTCCAGAAAATGGGCTAAAGTCACAGTTTCAGTACGAGCTGTAGGTTGATGATACGAGCCATACTAAAGACAGTTAAAAGTTTCAGATGGTTGAATTGTGAAGAGTGCAACCTATGACTCTCAATACGAGCCATACAACAGTAATACGAGTCATGGCATTGAGTCGTGGAAATATTCATATGAATAGCACAAGAGGCTGACTCCTGACACGGATAGACAGTACGAGTCATAGCGGCAAGGTACAAGTTGTACCATCACACTCAGCGACAGACTTCAAAAAAATTGAGAGCTCTCAGAGTCAAGCCACGGAAGAACAATATGACTCGTAGGAAGCATGTACGGATCATACCAAGGCCCAACACTTAGCCAAATTTTAGCAAGCCATGGACATACGGATAGCAGACGGCCCATACAATCCTGCTATAGGTCGTAGGATCTATCGTGGCTCAGGCGACACCAGTTATGGAAATTTACCCTGTTTTCTTAGGAAAAGGACTCTTATGTCTGTATAAATGCTTTTCATGTTTTATTTTCAGTAAAGAAAATCTAGAAAAGATAGAGAAAAATGATGTAAGTAATTAAAGAAGGTTAGGAAGTGAGGAAAAACATAGAATTGAGTTGATTGGTTTGTGATCAACCTTTTCTTGATTTCTATCTTGATCTTTGTGAATTGTTCTTGAGTTATTTTGGAGATAATAAAAGAAGCTTTTTCTCTCATCTACAATTGTAAGTATTGAATTATGTGTTTAATTATGAATGCATATCACAACCTTGAAACTATGAGAGGCTAAAACCTCCATAGCTAAGGTTGTGGGAACCATGGTGGATTGATGAGCTAGGGTTACACAAAAGTGATTCAAAACCAATGCAAAGCTCTTGTATTGTATTCTCTTTATGCTTAAACGTTTCTTAATGATGTACAACGTTAGAAATTGACCGAATTATTTACTTGTTTGAGCCTAGAGAGGTAGATATTAGGAAAAGAGAATTACAACAAAGCCTTGATCTTGATGATCATTGTATTCACTTGAGATGTGGTTGCAGGATAGTTAAATTTTGAACAAATTGATAATGGATAGTTTGGAACCGCTCATGAGACCTGACCCGGTGATAGAGTATAGTCATCTAATAGAAATGAATCAGTCGTTTGGATGAACCCTAGTTATCAATTTTACAAGTAAGCATTGGTATTAATCACATATGTATAACACATGGGGAACACAAACCCTAGTTATTCTTAAATCTTGATTTTATATCACAATTTCAATCCTTGTTTTAATTATTATTTTCTTGAAACCCCCAAAATGGAGTAACTAACTAATAAGTTCACTTACCGGCTTTAGTCTAGATCTTTCATATTCCCTGTGGGTTTGACACCAACCTCTTTCTTGGGTTCTTTATTGACAACGTCCACTTCATACTTCAATAGGAGGTGTGAGTTTGAACGTTATCAAAAAGTGGCGTTGTTGCTAGAGAATACGGCTAATACTAGATTAATTGCTTGAATTTGACTTTGGTAGTTATTTCTCTGTTTACATTTTTTCGTTTTACTTTTGTGATTCTGACAGGATACATCAAGGGAAAAATCCCTTTTTCAAACACCCAGATGGAATATGAATAAGTTGTTAATGCTTGTGAAGGAGATGATGACTATTGACATATTAGCAACTATCATGATGAATTATGAGGGAGATGGGATACCGGAATACATGGAGACGGTGAATTCTTTAAATGTAATGGGGTCATATAACTTCAGCCCAAAGAAGTTAGACCTCGATCTAAAGAATCATTCAACGCCGCCAGCTAAGCCATATGTTGAGGTACCACTAGTCCTTGAGCTGAAAGCACTACCTCCCCATCTCAAATATGCATCCTAGGTGAAGATAGTACTCTACCTATAATAATCGCAGCAGATCTGTTGGACGAGCAAGTGGGAGCTTTAGTCAATATACTAAAAAGGTATAAAAAATTGGCTGGACCATAGCTGACATCATTGGAATCCCTCCAGGCATATGTACTCACAAGATCCAACTCGATCCAAATTGCAAACCAAGTATAGAACATCAGCACCGCTTGAACCTCCCAATGCAAGAAGTGGTAAAGAAGGAGATCATCAAGTGACTGGATGCTGGTGTAATTTATCCCATTGGAAATAGCAAACGGGTGAGTCTGGTACTGTACGTATCGAAGAAAGGTGGGATCACAGTGGTACCCAACGAGAAGAATGAGCTGATACCAACACGACCAGTTATAGGGTGGCGTGTATGCACGGGTTACAGGGAACTCAACCACTGGACCCAAAAGGACAATTTTCTGATGCAATTCTTGGATCAGATGCTTGACAGACCGACAGGTAGAGGTTGGTACTATTTTCTTGATGGTTATTTGGGATATAATCAGATTACCATCACTCCAGAAGACCAGGAAAAGACGACCTTCACTTTTCTGTATGGAACATTCTCTTTCAGAAGAATGCCATTTGGATTGTGCAATGCACCGGCCACATTCCAGTGCTGCATGATATCCATATTCTCAGATATGCTGGAAGACACCATTGAAGTATTTATGGACAACTTCTCTATTGTAGGTGACTCATTCGAATCTTGCCTCAACCACTTGGGCAAAGTATTGAAAAGGTGTGAAGAAACTAATCTGGTCCTAAATTAGGAAATATGTCATTTTATGGTCAAGGAAGGAATAGTATTGGGTATAAAATCTCAAGAAAAGGGATTGAGGTATACAAGACAAAAATTGAGGTATTTTCATAGTTTCATGTTACTTTCAATATTTATGCATTCAGATAGGGTTATTGTACCTCAGTTCAGTATATCTTTCAGATTTTAATAGCATGCTTTATACTTTAGTTGCATATCTCACATGCTCAATACATTCAAAGTACATATCACATACTCTCTATGCTATATCATTTTATGATATAATTCAGGTGCCTAGGTCCAACATCGCAGTTAGATTCCTTTCAGCAATTACAGTGGTGAGTTCCCATCTCCCAAGGATCGGAGTTATCCTTCTTATTTCAGTACTTTGTCTTCAGTTTAGTTTCAGACTTTGGAGTTAGCAGGGAACTTGTCCGAGTAGCTCATTAGTTATTAGAGGCTTTTAGATAGAGTTGTATTAGCTTCAGCTTTTGACTCCGTGTTTTTATAAGTCTTTAGTATCTTTATCATATTATATCTTTATGTATAAAAGAATGTTTGTACTTCATATAGTTTCTGCTTAGATTTCTTATAAGTTGACATTGTATTAGAAATATTTTACGCCATGAATTAGCTTAGGGTCATTTGTGGCTCTAGACACCATGTCGCATTCAGAATGTATACTCAGATCGTGACAAGTTGCCTTTAGTCTTAAAAGGAAATTAGGGACCCATAATGCATTTGATGCAAAAGAAAATAATTCCTCACTTTCATTTAAGTATAAAGGGATAAAACAATTGGACAATGATGAATAGAATTTCATTCAGTTTTATTAAGTAATATGGTATAACATGTCTAGATAATAGATTTTGCATCTCTTTCAATGGACTTAATTGTATTTTAATAATATGGCCACTATCTGACCGAAACCTAGTGGGATGACTAATTTGAACAGTACTAAGTTAAGGTACTAACTCGACTTGTTTTGTTGGGTTTAAATAAGATGCACTATCAGACCGATAATACATGAAACTGTATTCATCCATTGTGAACCATAACATCATATGTTAATACTTTAATATGTCAAGGTGTAATCTTTGTGAGTGTTGAATTGGACTTTCCTATTGGACAGCTTAGTCTTTGCATATCATATAGTCCCTCCAGTGTAGAATAAAGTCTCAAGCACTAATATTGTAACTTAGTGCTGCTTGGGGTTGTTTCGTCACTCTGACGTCTAGTGTCTTTCCTTGGATGGGCTATCTCCCCTCTGTCTAATTCCTGAAAAGTTAAAATTAAGGGCGGAAGACATAAAGACAAAGATAGTGTTAGTGATTTGGTCAGACAGTTTTGACCACAATTTAGAATGATTTATATTTAAGAATTTTTCCTAGGGGATTTTTTTGCTTTTGGTTAACCAAAGGAGTTAGACTTGATGCTTCATGGTTTGATGTGTACTTGCTTATGTTGTTCCACAATCTGCTTCAGTGGATTAGATCAAGACTCATTAGCACGAGTATCATCACTTTCTTGCACTTGGAGAGAAAGTGAACTAGAGAGGAGCTAAAAAGGTTGTTATTGAAGATAATAGGGTGACGCAACTTGATGGTCAACTTTGTGTATTGAATAGGGGAGATTTGAGACAATTCATTATTGAAGAAGCATACAGTATGTGGTATTCTATTCAAGATGTATCAAGAGTTGAAGAAGAACTTTAGGCGGAGAAAAATGAAGCAAAACATTTCTGACGATATTGCTCATTGTTTAAACTACCAATAGGTCAAGATAAATATCAGAAACATGGTGATTTAGTTTAGAATCTTATTATTCACAAGAAAAAGTAGGAAATTAACATATGAATTTTGTGACAGGTTTGCCTCGTACTTTAAGAAAGCATGAATGAGTCTGGTGATGGTTTATGGGCACACAAAGACCGCGCACTTCTACTGTTGTAGACTACCCACACAATAAAGCACCTGACATATTTACATATGGTGATATAGTTTTGTTGTATGGGTGCCCATTTCTATCATTGCTAATAGAGGTGCACAATGTACCACTTAATTTTTGCAATCTTTCAAGAAGAAACCGGGTACCCATGTTGAGCTTAGCGCAATATTTCACCTACAGAATGATGATCAATCTAAACGGATGATTCAAATCTTAGAATACATGTTGAGAGAATGTCCCATTGAATTTTAGAGTCAGTGAGATGATCAATTACCTTTGGCGGAGTTCACTTATAATAACAGTTAAAATCCATTTTTAGAAAGTATCATTTTAGGGTTTATATGATAGGCAATGTTGTTCCGGTTAGTTGGTTCAAATTGGGTGAATAAAAGCTTTTGGGTCTGAAATTTGTAGAATAGACTTTGGATAAGGTCAAGTTAATCACAACGACTTACAATAATAGAAAGCAGGATAAACCCTTATTCGGATGAGCGAGTTCGAGATTTGAAATTTATGGAGGGTGAGTCAATCTTATTGAAGCTTTCTCCTGTTAAATGATTCATGAGATTTTGATAAGGTGAGAAACTTGATCCCAAGATGCATTGACCCATATAAAATCCTGTAAAGGATTGGAATTATGGCCTACATATTATCCTTACAACGTGTTTACGATGTTTCATTAAGGTTTTCTTATTTCCATGCTTCAAAGTGTTCTTATGACTCAGATCATGTTATCCAACATAATATCATTAAGCTAGATCAAATTTTAGCCTATGAGGAAATATCGATAACTATTTTTGACAGTTAGGTCTGCCATTTGAGGTTGAAAGCATCATTGAGTCAAATTATCATAGAGGAAAAATCTGAGTGAACAAGCTACTTGGGAAGTAGATTAGGACATTTAGGATCGATACCCATTACTATTTGAGAGACCAAACACATTTCTAGACTCATTTAAGGACAAATGTAATTTTAAGTGAAGAAGAACGTAATGAATCAACCCTCTTTTCTAAGGTTTATTCTTCAAATCATGTGTTTGGGACTTTGTATAAATCAACAATACCATTTGAGACATCATGGCATGGTTGGTATGGAACTAAATGGGCTCAGATAAGTTTCGGCACCTTTGCACCAATTTTAAAATTATAGTTTTTTAATGGTTCATCCTTCAACTTAATTACGCAAGAGGAACCACTATTGTGGTAATGAAAATTTTTGGACATCGTGATTGCATATAAGGCACCTATCAAGATGATTATTTTGTCCATGTTGACTTCAGACTACTTTACAATATGATCGCGAGAAGGAGACTATGATCATGAAGAATAAAAATGCCTCAGTATCACCATAGTGTAGTGAAATCGTGATTGTGACGAACGGCTGAATAATATAAAATTTGAGTTCACAAAAATAATAGCCATTTTATGATTTATGGTCAAGGTACCATGGTTTATATCATTTGGCGATGAGATAGTACTAATTGATAAGAGCAGTGGAGTTAATGTTAGGCTGGAGGTTTATCAACAAATATAGAAATATAATGGATTCAGGTTGAGCAGGACCAAAACTAAATATTTAGAGTGTAATTTCAATGATGTAACATAAGATCCTAAGGTAGAAGTGAGGCTTAGGATGCAATTCATCCCTAGGAAAGAAAGTGTCACGACCCGAACGAAGGGCCCGGATCATAGACACAGGACAAGGGACCCCGAGAGACCTCAAGTCGATCCATGCCATAAGTATTTAACTAACTAATTCAATAACATGAAGAAAAATATAATTATAAACTCAATGGAAGTCAACTTTACATAACAACAGAATAAATATCTGAAGCTGAATACACGTCTAAGTCTGATAAGCCTTTAATTTGGATGAGCTGATGAAACAACACCCCCAACTAGCTCAACTATACTAAAATTGAAAGGAAATCTAAAACAACTGAATGTCTAGTCCTCGAAAGATGAGGACTCACCAAATAAGCAGGTGCTAACTCTAAACAGCGATTACGAACGGGGCTGAACCTGAGAACCGGGTCCTACATCATGAAATGATGCAGCATAGAAAGTATGCGGTCAGTACGTCGAATGTACTAAGTATGCAAGGTAAATAAAATCGCTAAGTAGAATAAATCATTCATTTTATAACATATCATAAGCTTTCAACATGGGAGGAAAGGCATACATGTATTCTTTCTGAATTCATAATCTTATCATAACATGACCATGCATAACTTTATAACATCATGACTGACTCAAATGACTCAAAGCTGGACATAACATTTATTCAAAAGAAGAACAATGAGTTAAACCTTACTTTTGGAACATGCATGCATAAGATAATCATCATCATGAGAAATGAATATGCAAATCTAAACGATATAGACAGTGGGAGACCCGTCACTTAACTGACATACCACGTTAGAGCTTACGTGGTCCCAACTATCACACTCAAGTGGGTAGAGTCATCCATAACCTAGCCAGGATGATGGATGATACCATGATATCGATATCAAGCTGAAGGGCAAATCGAGCCAAGGATAGCTCACAAGGGAGGTCCCATTAGTATAATAGTATCAGCCTACGTTGGTGCGTAGTTCTGGGGCATAGGGTAATCAACCCTTAACCTGCTTGGTGCTAGACTCTTCTCCTATAAACATGCAATGCTCTACATCGTCTATAACGAAGTTCAACATCCTCTAATGACGAAGCTCAATATGAAATCATGCATAACTCAACATCATATGAAATGAAGCTCAACATTGTCTATTGACAAAGCTCATAAATGACATACATCTCAATTATAAATTCATGCATATGGGAAGCTTTACTTCGTACCATACCACAAACTCAATCATAGATGGAAGCATCTACTCCAAATCATATGGTAAGATACATATAGAAATATTTACTCAACATACCACAAGCTAGAATTTATAATAAGAATTGGGAAATTTCACTTTAAACAATGTGGTAAGCTTATTTCAGGAAAATCATCACTTTAAATTAACATGTGAGCATCACCCATAGCTTTATCACACTTGGGTCTAATCATTTCATTTTGAAAACATCAACATAATCATGTGTAGTTTTGAAACTATGCTTTTCATCATCAACTTCATCATCATCACACATTTACCATAAATTACCTCTTTTATGAATTCTTCACCCATGGGCGTTTTAGATTCAAATTTTAGAAAAAAAAATTATAAGGGAAAAATAATTTAGAATCCACCCAAGCCTAATAAATCATCAATATAAATACAATCTAATCATACCCATGTGTTGAGATTGAAGAATCATGCAATTGAGTGAAACCCCATACTTGATCATAAATAATTTATCACATTATGATAGGGATTGGGAATGGGTGTGGAAGAAAACACCCACTCATAGCCTTACATACCTGAAAATGGTAAATTCTAACACCCTCTAATAGCCCAAGCTGAGATTCCAATGGAAACCTTGAGATTTTTCCTTGAATCTCCTCTTCAAACCTTCAAACTTGCATGCATGAGAGTAATGACTTAGGATAGGTTTACCCTGATTAAAACCTACTAAAACGAGCCTTAAACGACGTAGTATAGGTCTTAGGAACTTAGAAAATTACGAGAAAGCCCTTACTAATTCACAGAAAATAACTGCCAGGTGACCTTAATGGGTGACCTAACGACTTGTTAGCAGGGCCAATGATTCGTTAGATTGTTTGTCAAGTACACTGGATGACATGTCTACTGGGGCTCGTAACGGACGATATAACGACTCGTTCTTCAAGACCACGACTCGTGATCACCTTTTGTCATGTACACTACCTCACTTTTCAACCTACTTGCTCACGACTCACCTCACGAGTCATTGGGACTAGCCATGACTCGTAGGGTCCCATCCATTAGATGCACTAGTCATTCTCCTATAACAAGTCCAACTCTACCCCACGATTGACATGACGACTCATGGTGGTTGACCACGAGTCGTTCCCTCACTCGTGGGTACCTCAATCCTTCATCTATTCCAGGACTGCCCATGAGTCACTTGACGACTCGTGGGGTCTCCTCATGAGTCGTCCCATGAATCGTCCTATGCCTGCAACATAAATTTCCCTAATTTTTCCATTTCAACTCCTGGGTCCGATCTTTATGCTACAGGTGTGTAATAGAAAGTTTCAAGTGTATGGGGTTTTTAATCGAAGGAAATACGGAGATCGATGATAATGCCACTCATTGTATAGGTGAGTGATGGATGAAATGAAGGCTCACATCTGGATTCATATGAGACAAGAAGGTATCGCTCAAACTTAACGATAAGTTCTACAGAGTAGTGATTAAGCTGACTATGTTGTATGGGATTGAATGTTGGCCAGTCAAGAACTTCATGTTCAGAAGATGAGCATTATGAAAATAAGGATGCTGAGGTGGATGGTGTGGGCATACTAAGAGGGATAATATTATAAATAAGGACATCTGGGACAAGGTAATAGTGGCCTATGTGGTGGACAACATGAGAGAAGTGAGACTAGAGATGGTCCGAGCATGTGAAGATAAGATAGGAAGAGGCTCCAGTGAGAAGGTATGAGAGATTAAAAATAATATGTTCAAGAAAGGTTAGAGGTAGGCTAAATAAGTATTAGGAAGAGGTTGTTAGATAAGATATGATGCATCTTCATCTTGCGGAGAACATGACCTTATATAGGAGGATTTGAAGTCACAAATTAGGATAGAAGGTCAGTAAACAGTTGAGCGTTGTCTGAATTTTCTATAGGTTAGGCTTCATAGTAGCTTAGCGCCCCATACCTATTTCTCCTTTATAAAATTAGTGTTAGTAGTTTTGTGTAGTTTCTTATCCTGTGATCCATATTGCTACTGATTGTATTTTGGTTGTCATGTTACTTTGTGTTTTGTTATTGTTTCCATTTAATATATGTTATATTATGCTTCCTCTAATACTTGTTATATCTTTTTTATTTTGTATGTTCTTTGAAATGTCTTACGTGAACCGAGAGTCATTCGAAAATAATCTCTCATCTTTGTACGGTAAGGTTAATGTCTACATACACTCTATCCTCCCTAGACCCTACCATGTGGGATTACATCGGGATGTAGATGTTGTCGTTTTGGATCAAGGTGCTCTTGATGTTTGGATTCAAAAAGACAAAATTTCTCCCTACTATTCAAGGTAATGATTTTCTATACTAGTTTTGTTATTATTCACTTTAGAATAATTTGAATTATAAAATATTTACTTTTTTGTAGTCTAAATTAGGAAATTTAGATCTAGGTTTAGTAAATGAAAGTTAGGAAGTTGGACTAGTCATCTAAGTAAAAGTTAGGATTTGATTATTATTTGTATTCCTTAGAAAATGGGTAACTCAGTTATGAATTTTGTTTCAGGATTTGGATTGTTGATCCAAAACGTTGGCTTTTCATATGACTATTTGACTTAGGATCATCCTAAAAATATAGGACCTACTCTAATACATGTAATTGACTCTATGATTTGTATTTTGCATAGATTGGGAGTTGTTGAGCAAATAAACTTATAAGGATTAAGAATTAGGCTTTATGTCAAATTTGAATAGAAGGTAAATGAGACTTTCACTTCTTAGTACTGATTGATGAGACTCACAATAGGGCTAATTCTAGACTGGATGTTTGGAGACAAATATTGGAATCTAAAGTATTCAAGTTGAGCAAAACTAAGACTAAATATTTGGAGTGTAAGTTCAATAATATAACAAAGGAGCCTAAGGTGGAAGTAAGGCTTGCAATGGAAGCTATCCTTGGAAAAGAAAGTTTCAAATATTTGGGATCTTTAGTTCAAGAAAATAGGTAGACCAATGATGATTTCACTCATCGTATAGGAGCGAGATGGAAAAATTGGAGATTCACGTTTGAAGTCCTATGCAATAAGAAGATATTGCTCAAACTTAAAGATAAGTTCTACAGAGTAGTGATTAATCCAACTGTGTTGTTTGTGGTAGAGTCTTTTCCAATTAAGAAATCTCATTTCAGAAAATAAGGAATGCACAAATGAGGATGCTGAGGCAGATGTGTGAGTGTACTAGGAGGGACAAGATTGAAAATATGGAAATCAGTACAAGATAGAAGTGGGCTTCATGGTGGATAAGATTAAAGAAGTGACTGAGATGGTTTGGGCATGTGAAAAGGAGATATGAAGAGGCCCTAGTGATGAGGTGTAAGTGCTTGAGAGTGGTAGAGTCGAGGAGTAGTACAGGTAGGCTGAAGAAGTACTGGGAGAGGTGATTAGACAAGATATGGCATATATTCAGCTCACTGAAGAATGACCTTAGATATGAGGATTTCGAGGCAGCAGATTAGGGTACAAGGTTAGTAGATAACTAAATATTATCTCACTTTTCTGTGGGTTAGTTTTGGTAGTAGTTTGGCGCCTCGCACCTATTTCTTCGTTTTATCAATAGTGTTAGTAGTTTTGTGTATTCCTTGTCCTGTGATTTATGTTACTATTGATTGTTGTTGTTATTGTTTCCTTTTACTATATATTATGTTATGTTTACTTTAGTATGTGTTATATCTCTTTTATTTGTATGTTCTTTGATATGCTACCTTAGTCGAGCGTCTTTGAAAAACAACCTCTCTATCTACGTGAGGTAGGGTTTAGGTTTGCGTATACTCTACCCTCCCTATAGCCTATCGTGTGGGATTACACTAGGCATATTGTTGTTATTATTGTGGGTCAAGGTGCTCTCGATTTTGGAATTCAAAAGATGGAGTTTCATCCTACTATTAAAGGTAATGATTTTCTATACTAGTCTTGTTATCATATATGACTTTAGAGTAATTTGAATCATAAAATATTGACTTTTTATAATCTAAATTCGAGAATTTATATCTAGGTTTAGAAAATAAAAATTAAGAAATTGGAATAGCTATCTAAGTAAAAGTTGAATTTGGATAATTTATTCAGTCTCGTTAGTTAATTGGTAACTCGATTATGTATTTTCTTTTCAAATTTGAATTGTTAACCCGAAAGTTTATTGATATGTTGTGGGTTTACAACACTTTCGACGTTTCACAGGTGTGTTTATACGGATACGATGCATTTTTTCTTTGTTTTTTAGGTAAATTTGGTGATGAGGTTGAAATCTGTAAAAGAAGGGAAAAAGAGTGCAGAAATATGACCAAGTACAGACTTTAGTACGAGTCATACTGTGAGTTGTGATATACTTCAGAATGATTGCTCATGGTACTGGCCAAGTACGACTCTTGGTCTGAGCCGTACTAGAGTAGTCGTGGAAAACTTCAAAAGGATGCACTTTGATTAGTCTCCGGGTACGGGTAGAAACTACAATCCATGATGACTACCTACGACCCGTAGCAAGGAACCATGGTAAAGTTTAGGAAGAAGGTGGAATGGTAGATCTCATGGTACGAGAGGCAACTACGACTTGTAAGAGCAAGGTATGAGTCGTACTAAGACGCTCATGGAATTATGCAAAGGATGCAAGAAATCATAGGTTCAGACCACGACTGGAATGTATGACTCATAGGAGCATTGTACGAGTCGTTCCAACTCCTAGCACTTAACCGAATTTAGAGCTGTCGGGCATTGTACAAGAGGATGTTACGACTCGTATGATCAAGCAACAAGTCATAGGAGAAGGCGGTGGCAGTTAATCAGTTTCCTTATTAATTTAGGAAAGGTTTATAATTATTTGTATAAATACTGTTTTAGGTTATTTTTGTTAGAGGACGGATACTTTGAGTGAGGAGTTCAACTTTTTTGGAGATTCTTCTTGAGTTTTTCAACATTCTTAGAGTTTACTTCATTGTTCTTGAGTTGACCAAAGTTGAATTGTGCAATAATCAAGTGGGTTTTTGTTTTAATCTTCATTGTAAGTTCTTAATTATGTTTTCTCAATGAATGCTAGTTCTTCTCTTACAATCATGAGAGGATAAAACCTCCACAACTAGGATTGTGGGAACCATGGTGAATTAACCAACTAGGGTTTGCACGAAGTGATTCTAAACTAATATGAATGCTTGTATTGTCTTCTATTCATATTAAATGTTTCTTAACGCAGCGCAATGTTAGGACTTGCCCGAATTCTCTACTTGCTTAAACCTACAGAGGTAGAGATTAGGAAAACAAAAGAACAACAAAGCCTTGAACTTTATGGTTCATTATATAACTTGAGTTGCAGATGCAGAATAGTTAATTTGGAATAAATTGACAATGGTTAAAGTGAAATCCCACAAGATACCTTAATCGGTGATTAAGTATAGTCATCTAATAGGGGCGAACCAGTCATTTGGATCAACCTATGTTATCAGCTCTACAAGCTAAATATTGGGATAGATCACACGTATAAAATCCGAAGTAGTTATGAACCCATAGGGAACACTTCCCTAGTTAATTGCATCAACTTTATAACAACTTCAATCTTCAATACTGTTACGTACTTCATTCTTTAAGACTCCTCTTTAGGAAATAATCGAACCAAAAGTGTAGCGTTATTACACATCCTGACCATATTTTCTATAGGATCGACCCCAACCTTATTTGGGTTCTTTATTGACAATATCCGCGTCATACTTTTATAGGGGTGTGATTTGAGCGTTATCAAAAATAGCTCCATTGACGGGGAATACGACTTAGGATTAGATCAACTACTTGTGTTTAACTGTTAGTCGTTATTTACTCATTTACATTTTCCTTTTATTTTTGACACCCATAGGTTGCTCCTTGGTGAATGCCAAGTACTCGGTGAAGAAGAAACCCATTGATCCCATTTGATCTAGAGCTTGAAAGGACACTGTGAAATATGGAGAATAACGAAACTCCTGAATAGATACAAGCTAGATTAGCCACTGAGGCTCGTCAGGCACAGTTAGCACAGCAAGCTGCTCTTTAGGAAGTAGATGATCCTCAGGGAGTGTTGGACAATACTGACCGACACAGATGGGGTAACAGAGGCCATAGATATGCTACACAGTTTGATGATGAAGAGGACCCTGATATTGATGAAGTGGGGTCAACAAGAGTCATTGTACCTCTACCTTTGCCTGCTAGGGCAAACTTTTGATATCACTAGCATTATGATCTAGTTGCTCAACATAAAAGGGGTGTTTAGTGGTCATGCAGCTGATGGTGTGAATCTGCACCTGATGAACTATGTGGGGATTTGCAAGGCATACAGGTTGTGAGCCAGGATGCCATCAAGCTGAGACTCTTCCCATTCTCTCTCTCTGGAGAGGCCACTTTACAATTGTCAGAGTTGTCCAACAACTCCATAACCAACTAGAGGGAACTAAATAAAGTCTTCGTAAAAAGGGTCTTCCCACCTTCCAGGATACTGCAGCTAAAGGATGAGATCTATAATTTTTGGCAGTTAAAAACTGAGGCACTACATGAGACTTGGCTGAGATTTAAGAAGAAGATGACCGAGTGCCCTAATCATAAAATTCCTGATGACAGTTTGTTGGAAATTTTTTACAGGTCTTTGAGCAATAGTACCAAGGTTGACGCAGATACGGTGGCAAGAGGAGCACTGATGAGTCACTCTTAGGAGCAAGCAACTATCATACTTGATCGAGTGACCAAAATGAATAGGGCCTGGAATACAAGGGAAGCTGAGACAACTGCAGGTACATATACCATAGAGATTATTGCAGACCAATGTAGATAAAAGGAGGAACATGATCAGGAGTTGACTCACATGAGGACATCTCTAGGCCTACTCACGAAGCATATTATAGGCTCTGGAGCTCAAAAGTGAATGCAGTGGGAGCTCAGGATTAGGAACTAGAGTATGAGTAGTCAGATTTCGAGGAGGAGGCGAACTTTTTGGACAACTAGGTGGAAAATTTTCGGGCCAACGCCCAAGGGTTCAGACAGGACACTTGGCGTCAAGGTTCCGAAAATCAAGGTTGGAATCAATATAGAGACAACTACAATAGGAATGGGTATAGGGATAGGAGCAAAGTGAGCAAGAAGGTGATTGGAGAAATAATGATGGCTACCACAACGACCGAATAAGTTTATATGAGGGCTCATAAGGATGATGTAAGACCCTCAAAATTAGAGAATATGATGGTTGAACTGCCCAAAAGGGATAAATCAACTGATGATTCGCTGAAGGATATTAGGGATGATATATCTGGCATGGTCCAAAAAGTTGAATCCCATGTTATAGCAATTAAGTAGAGTGAGCAGCAGCTTGGTCAGATGTATGCATCCCTAAGCCAGAGGTAGAAGGGAACACTTCCTAGCAACACAGTCTAAAATTTGAAAAATGATAGTCATTGTATGGTTGTGATGACTAGGAAGTGAAAGACATCTGTTGACCCTCCCCTGATGGTTGTAGTTGAGATAGAGAGATAGAAGGAGACCGAACTGAATGAGGAAGATGGGATGGATGAACAAGAGGTTACAAGCAAGGCTAATTTGACTAAGGCTCCAGGTGGTGCGAAGAAGTCTAGAGCTGATAAAGGGAAGGAACAAAGAGCTACGCAGATTTACAAGGCTATCCCTCGACCACCGCCACCATTACCTCGGAGGATGAAGAAGAAGGAGGAAGATGGGAAGTTCCAAAAATTCTTATCTATGTTGAAACATCTATCTATGAACATCCCATTGGTCGAGGCATTGGAGCAGATGCCCGGATATGCTAAGTTCATGAAAGACATTCTGACTAAGAAGAGGTCCATGAACTATGAGCCGGTTGGTAACATGCCTCATTCCAGTCCCATAGCCTCGTGGATCCTTGCCCAGAAGAAGGAGGATCTAGGTTTCTTCATCACTCCTTGTATGATTGGTGACTTTGAGTTCACGAGGGCACTTTGTGACTTAGGCACTAGCATCAACTTGATGCCATTAGCTGTATTTAGACAGTTGGGCTTTGCTGCTCACACATCGACTATGATGCGACTATTGATGGCGGACTGCATAGTTAAAAGGCCAGTGTGGGTCCTCTTTGATGTGCTAGCTAAAGTGGATCAGTTTATCTTCCCAGCTGACTTTGTTATCTTAGCTTGTGAGGTTGATTTTATGGTCACCATTATTTTGGGGAGACCATTCCTCACCATTAGGAGAGCTTTAGTGGACGTTGAGGCTGGCTAGTTAAAATTTAGGCTGAATAAGGAAGAGGTCACCTTCAATGTCTACCAATCAATGAAACAACCCAATGAGTTTAGGGTAGTGTCAACAATTGAGGATGATTCTGAGATTCTTGATGAATTTTGAGTAGTCAAGAGACTTGCGTCATGTCGCGACATTAAATCAGGCGTTTCTTGGGAGGCAACCCATGAGGTTGTTTGGTGAAGTCTGTGTAACCAAACCACCTGCGTCAGGTGCTTCTTAGGAGGAAACCCATGAGGTGGTTTGGTGAAATCTGAGTAACCAAACCACCTGCGTCGTGCCGCAATGTTAAATCAAGTGCTTCTTAGGAGCAACCCAAGTATCTTGAATTATGTGTGTTTAGTGTGTAGGCAAAACAAAAAAGCTGGTGGGTGAAAATTGCAACAAAGGATTGTATTATGAGCCTCATTACGAATCATAGGACGTTTGTACGGCTTGTAGTACTGTCCGTGGTGAGAAGCAGATATTGGTCCAGGTGCATGAGTTCATGTTACAGTTTGTCACTATGAACCGTACCTCCATTGTACGAGTCGTAGTACTCACTGTAAGGATGAACTATGCTAAGGTGGAAGTGCAAAAGTTTTGACTTATGAGTGATTGTACGAATCGTACCTTCATGGTAAGACTTTTACCAGGTGCTCGTAAGTCTCAAAGTAAGTTTCATCAATTTCTTGCCATTAGTCTAGGGTATGAGTCATAGGTATGACCTTCGACTCATGGTACGAGTCATGACAGACAAAATTAAATTAATTGACCCAACTCAACCCGGATTTTCAAATCCGCCCTAACCTATTTACATCCAAAATTCTTGAACTTAATATCTCACACAATCAAAAGCACGAAACCACGATCATCTCCCCTCAATCCCCACATACTCATAACTCTCAATACAATCATACATGATTCAAGCTATAAAAATCATAGAGATTTCTTGAGTTTCATCCTCTAAAACTTCGAGCAAGCAATAATGAACCAAGAAGTTAGCAAGTAAGTGGGACTTTCTTCCTTGTTACTTTTTGCTGACTTTAATCGGAACCACCACTGTGATTCCTCCATATATGAATGAGAATGCAGGAATGTGATCAATGGGGGATGCATGATATCTCTGTTGGGTTTTGGAGTGTATGAAACTCAATGACCTTAGTTTTGGTGAATGAACAAAAGTGGAAAATTGAAATTGTGTGGATAGATGGGGTAGATGATGTCATGTGTAATATGAATCAATAGGGTGGTGAAGTCTAATTAACCACCCCTAAAAATGTGTTTGATTTAAAAGAAATATAGTTTACCTGCATAACTGACACTACACAGGGAGAGGACAGGCTTCACAAACCATCTTACGACTCGTGGTTTCGCACCACAACTCATATGATAATCTGTTGGGACTGTCCCAAGACATTAATGAGGAAAGTCATGGTACAAAACCTAATACAACACATTGTACTCCCTATGAGTCATACCTGGTTGTCATACCAAGAATCAAAAAAGGGTCAAGTTAAAAAGCAACAGTACGACCCTTGGTACGACTCATAGAATTCAACTAAGATCAGTAACACTGGTCGTACAAAAATATTGAAAATCATAAATTTCTAGAATCCTTCCTATGACCAGTAGTACGAGTTGTACAATTGAGTCAAGATAGTTCCAAACAGTATTACGAGTCTTAGTACGAATAGTACCACCTAGGTACGACTCGTATTGATGACTCGTGATAAAATACCTAGAATAATATTCTTGCTTTCTTTGTCTTAGAGCATACATACCTTTTTATCCATAGGTACCATGACAACGAATAAGAGAGAAACCAAGAATGCCCAAATTAAATGTGCTCATGTTGAAATTGTTGTACGGAGGGCATTGAGAAATGAGCCCTTAGACTCCAAATAGGAAAAGAACACCCCTAGTGGTTTGATGAAGAGGTTGTTGAGGTGGAGGATGATTAGTAGCTGCCTTCAAAGAGTCAGAGTATGAGGAGGTAGGTGGCAAGTGTCTGGTGCTCAGGAAATCTATGAGCAGGGTCTCGCTCTCACCTCCAAGCAGCACCCCATGCTGAATATCTAGGAGAAACCGCAGATCTTGACCTTTGCACTGAATGAGGTCGAGGAGATGAAGTGGATTTTCAGCTTCTATGGGTTTGATTGGATGGATCGGACCCCTGATAGCTATAGTGTTGGATTAGTCAGGGAGTTCTATGCCAACTACTTGGCGATAATGGTTCTGGTTCTGGTGGGCAAAAATTGAAGTAGCAGCCCAGGCTTGATAGTATCATGGTTCTGGGACGAGCAATTGATGTCTTCAAGAGGACCATCAAATGGATGCTATATGGGCCATATTTCAGAGCTCCAGATGCCATAACTAAGTTCGACTACTAAATAGATGCCTTGAAAAGGGTAATGCTGCTAAACCTAGAGAAGAGGTAGAGTCAGCTGAGATGGATAGCAAAGGTGATAGCTGAGGATAAGGAGGAGGTAGAGTGGGTGACCAGTGGTCGACAGGTCACCAAAGCCTCACTAAACTGTATAGAGAAGGCCTGTTGGACATTGGCTCATGACAGGTTGGCATCGACAGTGAATGACAACACCCTTAGTATAGGAAGAGTAGCATTGGTGGCATATATCATGTCTATATACGCCATTAACATCCTGCAAGTGATAGCGAAAGAGACTGGGGATCATGCTATGGGATTGAGCACCACAATCCCGAGTCTCATTCAAAGACTTTTCAGAGAAGTCGGGGTGAGGGTAATGAAGGAGATTGATTCTGAGGGCAGAGGCCATAAGACTGCAGATATTGGTCTGATCAGAGATGACATGAACCTGGTCAGCTGGGTTAGATTACCCATAGTAGTCCCACCACCACAATTAGCAAGGGGTGAGCGTATAAATGCCCCCACCTCAATGGACCAGGATGAGATGCCGACTACAGGGGCCGACCACATAGAGGCAGCTCCAAGTACTTCCTACATACCTCTATTGGGCATTCCTAGCCAGGTCACAGCCGGCTATGTCTTGGTTCCCTATGATTTTCTCTAAAAGATGGCCAAGAGATAGATGTTGATCGAGAAAAAGGTCAATCTGATGATGGAGAATGTCAAGCCTTGGGTGAAGGCTGAGATAGAGGAGGTTGCTAGAGGATTATACAGTCGGTTAGACAGCTTTGAACTCCATTTTAATGAATGCTTAGTTGAGCAGTCAGACACGGGAAGCCTGAGAGATGAGTTAGGGCTTTACGGAGTCAAGTCACTGGGTTATCATCTAGATAGCCGGCCATACTAGCAGCCCCCGCTATTCTTGATTTGGATGCTGAGCTCAATAAGGACCTTGATCTTGAGGCATATTGGGCCCTGACAATAGTTGGTGGAGATAAGGGGAACAAGAGGGCCTCAAAAGTTATTGATAAGGAGCTCTCAAAGAAGAGAAAGAGAAGGGAGAGAAGAGAGCACAAGTGGGTGATAGTGGAGAGCCTGCAGTCTCATGACAAGCATATGTTAGAGCTGCAAGAAAGATCCAGATGAGTGGGGAGCTTCACAGCTGCCCTGAGAGAGCATGCAAGTGGAAAGGACCCTTTGGGTGGGCCACATACACCTAGAGTAGATGATGATGTCGCTGCGGTGACCAGAACTGATGAGGGGGTGATCACTACCCCGTGTCCTACACTATTGAGTGCGCTAGCCACCGCCAGCTCCAGGACTACAATGGGAGGGAGTGTGCTTATGCACCTACATCCATCAAAGAACAGGAGCTCTTAGAGTGACATAGGTATGTCCCTCTCCTAGTTCTTATATTTCTATTGCTTTGGGGAAAAGCATGCATTTTAAAGGGGGGTATACTTGATTTTTGATTTTGTTATCGTTTGAGGGTTTTTGTTGTTGTGTTTCTTTTCCCTTGTACATGTTATCTGGTAGAACCGACATGTTTATAATTTTGTGTTTTTTTAAATAGAAGTAGCTTAGGAGTACTTTACAGCCAATAAATGCACTTGTTTTTAAAGTTGTTGAACAAATGACCCTTTTAAAATTTTTGGTGTTAGCTGTGTATGTTGACTGCAAAGCATGACTACTGTGGATCTCTATATGGAATTTAACATATTAGCATGTGTATTTGTGTCTTTTGTGCATAAACTAGATAAGTAGAATAAATGCAAACATGTACTGTGAGTGAGGATTCTCACTTAGTTCAATACTACGTAAAGGATCTAGAACTTGTCTGGTTAGCATTTACATAGATTGTAAGATAGTTAGCTAGGAAAGAATCATAGGCCATTTCTTGTTTTAGCCTATTTTAGCTTATATTATGCTACCAAATAAATCGAATCCCTTAATCTCGTATTTGATCCTAAAAGTTGACCATTTTTCTTTGTTTACCCATTCACCTTTCCTGTGTTTATAATGAACTTGTTTGTCCCTGGTCCCTCCTTGGACATTGTGAACTTTAACTCAGGCAAAATGCCTAAGTAGAGGGTGGCTATAGTAGGGGCGCGTAGATAGGTTGGGGGTAAAAAAAGAAGAAAACATCAAAGAAAAGTGGGGGTGGTGTAAAAAGAAAAAGAAAAACAATAAAATTATTAAAAGAAGAGCTGAAATGTCAAAAGTGAAAAGAAAAGAAAGAAAATTGAAAAAGATGAGAAAAATACACCATAGCCACAAATGGCGGTTGAATGGTAAAAAATGGAGGAAAAAGCTTAAAAGATAAAAAGGGGTAAAAAGTGAAGCCAAAGCGTGTAGTGCCAAGGAGGGTTAGTCACTAATATCCATATCTACCATACCTAGCCCGAACCCTACATTACAAGCCTAGAAAAGTCCTATAGTGATCCTAGCCTAATTATCTGAAAAATAAAAGTAGAGAAAATAAGAGTGCAGGCCTATGGTATCCGATGTGTAGTATTTGGAACTTCTTTGTGAGAGTGAGAGTCCTATTTGATTAGTCCCAAGTTTTATGTATATATATTTGTGAGTTATAGGGACTTCATTTGCTGTGAGGGTACATAATTTGCATTGCATTTGGCCAGCTATTTATGTGAATAGTATTAGTGATAGCTCAGTTCTCTGCTAATAGTTAGATTCCAAGTCTTGATCCCTGTATGTCGTGATTTATAGTTACATGTGTGCACAACTGGCTTAGTTTGAATGAAAGAGGGGTCAAAATCTAATAATGGTCTTTTGTGCAAATTCCGTTGTGTTGGTTGTAGATCTTATATTTTACTTTCTAGTTATGCATCATTTATAGTTTTGTTTTGTTTGCTTGAGGACATGCAAGAATTTTAAGTTGAGGGTGTTGATGTGTATTGGGTTTACAACACTTTCGACGCTTAAAATTGACAAAATATGCATGGTATTAGGTGTGTTTATATAGATATGATGCACTTTTTCTTTGTTTTTAGGGAATTGGTGATGGAGTTGAAATCTACAAAAGAAGGGAAAAAAAGTGCAAAAATTGGGCCAAGTACAGACTTCAGTACAAGCTTTATGTTCGTACTATGAATCGTGATAAACTTTAGTTATGAACTCAAGGGGAACACTTCCCTAGTTAATTGCATCAACTTGATAACAACTTCAATATTCAATACTGTTACATGTTTCTTTCTTTAAAATCCGCCTTTAGGAAATAATCGAACTAAAAGTGTAAATATTAGAGTTATTCGATATCCTAACCATATTTCCTGTGGGATCGACCCCAATCTTAGTTGGTTTCTTTATTAACAACGTCAACGTCATACTATTACAGGGGTATGATTTGAGCGTTATTACTAACTATTGATATGACTTTCCGTTGACTTCAAATCATCCTAAAAATACAGGACCTACTCTGATACATGTAATTGACTCTATAATGCATATTTTGCATAGATTGGGAGTTGTTGAGAAAGAAAACTTACAAGGATTATGTTTTCGGCTTTAGGTCATGTTTGACCAAAAGGTAAATGAGACTTTCGCTTCTTATTTTGTTTGTTTTCTAAAATAAAAAGCATGTTATATGAGTTGCTTGATGCATTTAAAACTGTCTAACTCATGGGTGGCAAGTAGGAGCTAGATTAATATTGTAAAATATGTGGTATTTCCCACGAGAACAATAGTTATTATATATATAATACTATTTCGTGATACTTTCAACAAATTATTGATGTCCAACATGTCTAATTAGCAGTCTTTAGTAGAGCATGTTTATGACCTGTTGTTGATACTGTGCATGTTAATTTAGTTGTACTTAATACTTGAGATATCTTATTTAGCAGTTATAGTATGTGCCTCATATTCAGATTGTATTACTTGTGAGCAGGATGTTGAGATAGTGATCCTACGCTCCTTCTTTTGGTAGGGTATGCTCTTCCATATATCATATAACGACTCGACATTATTAAGTGCTTACCGGGTAAAAAGGCTGGTTGTTGCACTGCACAAGATGACCAACGCCCTGATGACAGATAAACATGTAGGTAAATGAACCAAATGCTTAGTAGCAGCTATTTAGCAATAGCAATATAATGTTTACGTAACACCTCAAAAGTTCCTTAGACCAAACCCAGACACGAAATGAAAAACTAGACAAGAACGTCTCAGAATGACTCAACCAATGAGTTATTGTCAGTAACAACAACCTGTTGTCTTAGTCATTTTTAGAATTGCAGTTCTCATTCCTCAAACTAACGAGTGATACAATGACCCGTTGTTAGAAGTAACGGGTGGTCGTTCATCCCATTCTTGCAATACCCAAAACCTAGTCAAATCTTCTCCCAAACAATGAGAAAGACAATGAGTCATTGTTTGGTATAACAACTCGTCGTAGAGATCCAATGGAGGAAATCCAGAAAGAGTTAGAAATCCCTCCAGTGACAACAGTTGGAAAAAATGACCCATTTCTTAGACAACGGGTCATTCTGTCCGTATATTGGGGGAGATCCAGAATCTCTTTGACACTTTCCCTAGTGACAACAACTGGAACCTACGACTCGTCATTCAATCCAACGAGCCATTGTTCCCATCCGCTGGTCAAGTCCAGAAACTTTTCAAAATTTCCCAAGTGATGATGAGTAATAAGAACGACCTGTTGTACCAACCAACGAGTCGGCGTGTCATCAATTGTGAGAATTCTAGAAAAGGGAAATTTTTAGTCTGGAAACAACGACTGCCACAAATGAGTTGTGGTCACAACCAACGACTCGTTGTGAGGCCCATTAGATCTAGACAGTCAGATTTTGAAACGGTTACCTAGGGCATTTTTGTAAAATCTTAAGCTCCTAACTCCTAAACTATGTCATTTTGGGGTAAGGTAAGAGGAGAATTAAGGGAAATATTTGACGTTCTCCACCTCGCATTCTCTCCCAACCTTATGGAAAATAGTACGTAGAAACTCAGACGGTCTTTTCTAAGCAAGAGCTAGGGCTTCTTCTCTCCCTCACAGTTTAAGTTCTATTCCCAAGGGTTCTTCTACAGTTATGTGGGGATTCAATAAGGAAATTCTCTCACCCTTGTGCCCAAAATCTTGTTCAAAAACCTTCTCTATAGTATGAGTTAGGGTTCTTTCAAACAAATAATGTCTGTTTAGTTAATTCAGTATATTTTTGCAAGTTTCTATAATTCTAGCATGTGATTTTCATATTCTTGATCTAAAAGTTATAGTATGAATACTAGCCCTAGTTTTTGTATAACATCTTTTGGGTTGAGTTTTGCATGATCTAAAAGTCGATTTTGAATTGTACTTTCCTGGGACTATTATCTAACTATAAGTTTTAATATGAATATTTCAAGTTAAAATAGTATTTTCAAATTTGCAAGTATACTTATTACTCTTCAAAAATGTCAGCTGATTAGTTTGGCCTTTTTATCAGTTTATATTTAAATTCAGTATCTTCAGTTATCAAGTCCCATAGGCTCTCAAGACACTTTCAAATAAGTTGTTCTACCTTAGCCTTAGGACAACAGTCTTGAGCTAATCAGTCTAGTTAGATATAACCAGAATTCTAGTTGGGAGTAGTTCTTAGCACCGAGCGGACCGAGATTCAGCGCACCAGGTTCCTAGAACTACGTGCCACCATAGGTTAGTAGACCGAATGGGCCCCAAACAGTGATCACACTGCTCAGCCACTATACCCTGGCAAGGAACATTTGGCTCTTTTTGATGGGGTTTATACATCGAACTCCATGTTCAGCTCACATGGTTATATATTGGTTAGAGTCTCTCCCACTGTATAGTTCAATCTCAAATCTTAGGATATTACTTTGACCGTTATATCATTTTTACTAGTTTTCAGTACTCTTAGATTTCAGTTTACCTGCACTATGTATAATTTTAGTCAGGGTCATTTTATATATTTTAACATGTTTGTTTAACATATTCTTCAGTATGATTATGTTCTGAAATTTTATGACCTTTCATACACAGTACATTCAAAGTAAAGACACATGCTTTCCATGCTATATCATTTTATGATATAGGCTAAGGCTCTCAGGCTCAGCGGAGGGGTTAGCTTCTCTTTTAGGCTTATTATAGCAGAGTTCCTTTGGTGAGTCCTCATCTTCCGAGGGCCGGAGCTTTCATCTTCAGCACTTGTTATTTTTAGTTTTAGCTTCATACATCAGAGTTAGCTGAGGGTTTGTACCCTACAACTCATTGATTCTTTCAGAAGGATTTCAGACAATATATGTTAGTTTCAGTTTGAGTCTTAGTGTTTGAGCTAATATCAGTAATTTATTAGATGCTCTTTATATATTCAGTATTCGATTATTGTTTTAATCAACTTCCACTTAATAGTCCTTTACAGTAGTTCAATTATTATAGAATTGTTCCATGCCATGGGTTTGCAAGTATACTTATTATATTTCAGAAATGTCAGTTGATTAGTTAGGCCCTTTTATCAGTCTATATTTAAATTCAGTGTCTTCAGTTATTAGGTCTCTTTAGGCTCTCAGGACACTTTTAGATAAGTTGTTTTTTTTTAGCTTTAGGACAACAATCTTGAGGTAATCAGTCCAGTTAGATATAACTTGAATTCCAGTTGGGAGTAGTACTTAGCACCGAGTGGGTTGTGGTTCAGTGCACCAAGTTCCCAAAACTACATGCCACCGTAGGTTATTAGCCCAAATGGGCCCCAGATTGTGATCACACCTCTTAGCCACTATACCTTGGCAAGGTACAGTGGACTCTTTTCGATGGGGTGTATATATCGAATTCTATGTTTATCTCACATGGTTATATGTCGGTTAGATTCTCTCCCACCGTACATTTTAGTCTTAGATCTTAGGATATGATTACGACCCTTATATTAGTTTTACCTATTTTCAATTGTCACGCCCCACCTTGGGAGGCATGACTGGCACCTGGTGCCCTACTAGGACCTGAACTGCTGGGCTGACTGAGCCTAAGCACCTCTGGTGCAGGGCTAACTCTAACTCTAGAATCAAGAAAACAACAGGCAATATAGCGACTGTAAATACAACTCCCGGCCGATAAGGCCCATAGCCACCTGTGAAAATAAACAGCTAACCAAAGATAAACAAACATAGGTAGTCCTATGCGGGCCGAAAAGGCCACCATGATATCTAGTTTTAACTAGAAAGTAAAATCAGATGCTAAACTGAACTATGACCGACAAGGCCACCAATCAACAGCTAAACAGGGCCCCACACGGCCAACACACATAGTCTAAAACACATATGAGCCCCACACGACTGATATCATCTAACCACAGGGAAGTAATGCAATCTGCAAGCCTCTAGGAGTAAAAAGATGGTCAAGACAGGGCCCCGACCTACCCATAGTATACAAACAAAAGAAGTAAACCTCTAGCACACAAGCTCCGGAAGAAGGGAGATGACGATTATGTACAGCTGACTGGAATTACGAAGGACCTTCTCCTCGTCTATCTGCACCTGCAGGAAAGTAATGCAGCGCCCCAGAAGAGGGCGTCAGTACCACAGGTACTGAGTATGTAAAGCAGTAACTTTAAATAACTAAAAGTAAGAAATAGAACTAACAATGACTGAAGTAAAGAAAATGGACTAAAGATGACTGAGGTAGTGAAATAAGGACTAAACATAACTGTAATAAGGAGGGTAGGGGTCATACCTAACAAACGAGGCGTCTTACTATCTAACTAGCAGTAACTAAAGCAAACATAAACCTTACTTGGCCCCCATAAGCCGAAAAGTACAATCAGCACAAAACAACCCACCTGGGCCCCCATTAGCCCTAGTAAGTACACCTCAATCTATATACCCCTATCCAAGTCATACTGAGTCAACTACCAGCTATAAGCATCCTGCTAATCCCCTGGGTCTGCAATTGGGCCCGCTATGCCCCTGACTGTAGTTGTGTCTGAGTCCGGAGGACTCCTGATATCTATACCACGGGTGTAAGCGCTCGGCGGGGGTGTGTATAAGGCCAACCACGTCAATATGAGATTTTGGATCTCCATCTTCGTCCCTTGCGGATGGCATGCCGCTCTGTAGAGCGACGTATCCTTGCCCCTGGCGGGCAGCGACACAACTATTGACCCTGGGGTGGTCACGGAAGCTATACAGGAATAATCCAGCCTAAAATAATACAATTTACGAGTCTCAACTGACAATAACAACTAAACATGATAACATACTCTTGACATGCTTTACTGAGATTCATACTGGACTACTATGCTGAAGAAACTAACTTGCCAAAAGAAAATGCCTTAACATACCTCAATTGCCAGTTTTTGATTAACTGATAGGTTCCAATTAGTATTCAATAGCTCTTCCCAACTGAAATCGTGTTACTGGAAAGATAGGACTAGTTTTAACACTAAATTCGGATAAAAGGAAAACTTTATATATAAATATTAACTATATTCCCAACTTTACGGAACACGGTCGAAACCTCATTATTTCTCAAAAGTCTAGAAGGGAGAAATGCTTACTTTAAGACTGGGATCGTATTAACACTAGTTTAGAGCAATTCCAACAACTTTGGCTCGACGGGACGACGATTCGCCGGGCGAATTTCACGAAACTAACTTCATAGAAATGCTCCCTGTAGCCTTATACTTCGATACCCGAAGTTAAATCATATTTGGATGGAGTTTAGTGGCATAATCAGATGAAAATTAAATGTTTTCCTTCGTCCTCCCCTATGCTGGTCATGATTATATGAATTATATTCTAACTTCTAAGTGTGAGACCCTTATATACTTGAGGAAGTAGACAAGGCAATGTGGCATGCTGTCCAACGCACTGATTCTACTCCGTGCCACGTTGGCTAACACGGAGGAGCAGCTCCGTGCCACTTTGCCCCTCTGGCCAGCTTGGTTCAGCCTCCTCCCACGAAATCCCAACTTTGCACTCATTCGGCTTTTTCCCAGGCCCATTCCTCATACATATGGCACTCTAAAACACTTAACCAACATACGAATAGGCCGATTAAACGTGTAACATCCTCCCCCCTTAAGAACATTCATCCTCGAATGTTAACTCCTACTTGCAAGAACCTTAACCTTGCAAAACTCTGGAAAAAATTTAGGTAGAGTCTCCCCTGTAATATGGACTATCCAAAAACCCTGAAACACAGAAAAGTCCAATACTGGTACTCCACACAATACTATGGCATTCATTTCACAATAGACTGAATTCAATTATCTCACATATACATGTATGTAATGCAACTTATGAAACAACAACAACATACCTCTAGCTGCACAATCTAACTAAGTCTGAAATAACTGAGGATATTTGGTTTTCATATCATCTTCTGCCTCCCAGGTCATCTCCTCTTGGTTCTTATTTCGCCATAACACCTTAACAGAAGAAACATATTTAGTTCTCAGTCTACGAATTTGCCAATCTAATATGGCTACTGGAGCTTCTTTAGTGATTTGCACGTCTTTAACTGGGACAATCCGGGAGGGATCTCCTATACACTTCCTCAGCATTGATACGTGAAAAACTGGGTGAACGGATTCTAATTCTAGGGGTAAATCCAATTCATAAGCCAACTAGCCTATCCTTCGGCGAATCTGATAAGGCCCAATAAACCTCGGGCTGAGCTTGCCTTTCTTACCAAATCTCATCACACCCTTCATCGTTGAAACCTTCAGGAATACCCAGTCACCCACATTAAATTCTAGGTTTCTTCGCCGCACATCAGCATAAGATTTCTGGCGGCTCTGAGCTGTCAGCAGACGTTCCATGATAAGCTTTACTTTCTCTTCTGACTGATGAATAATATCTGGCCCAATCAATGTTGATTCTCCTACCTCAAAACAACCAGCTGGAGACATATACTTCTGCCCATATAACGCTTCATAAGGCGTCATCTGAATTGCTGAATGATAACTGTTATTATAGGCAAATTCAATAAGCAGTAGAAGTTCCTCCCAACTGCCTCCAAAATCTAGCACACATGCCCATAACCTATCCTAGAGTTTCTGGATTATACGTTCTGCCTGCCCATCTGTCCGAGGATGGAAGGCTGTGCTTAGGTTAACCTGCATCCCCAGGCCCCTCTGAAAAGATTGCCAAAACATAGTTGTAAACTGCACCCCTCTGTTAGAGATAATTGACAGTGGAACACCATGCAATCAGACTACTTCTCTAATAAACAGCTCAGCATAATCTTCGGCTGAAAAGGTAGCCCTTACTGGCAGAAAGTGAGCTGATTTTGTCAACCTGCCTACAATTACCCAAATAGAATCATATTTACGCCTGGTACGAGGTAACCCTAATACAAAATCCATATTAACTGCATCCCATTTTCATAAAGGCACAGCTATATCCTGTGTCAGTCCACCTGGTTTTTGATGTTCAAATTTCACCAGTTGGCAATTGGGACATTGGGCTACGAATTCTGCCATCCCCTTTTTCATTCCTAGCCACCAGTAAATCTCTTTTACGTCATGGTACATTTTTGATGAACCTGGATGGAGAGAATAACGGGCATAGTGTACTTCGCCCATAATTTGCTGGCGAAGCCCTGCCACGTCTGGAATGCAGAGGCGATCCCTATATCTCAAAACTCCATCCTCGGTTACCTGGAAATTTGTCACTTCCACTCGCTGGACCCTATTTCTAAGCTGAACCAGGCTAGGATCTTCATACTGCCATTCTTTCACTTCAACAACCAATGGTGACACTATGGAATTCTAGATTACCACTCCATTGTCTCCTGATTCTATAATTCGAATAGCTAAACTGGCTAGCTGATGCAATTCTTGGGCCAATTCTTGCCGCTCGGGCTGTAAATATGCCAGGCTTCCCATGGATTTGCATCTAAGGGCATCTGCTACAATATTGGCCCTTCCTGGGTGATATAAAATATTCACATCATAATCCTTTAACATCTCCAACCAGCGACACAGACGCAGATTCAACTTTTTCTGGGTAAACATATACTGCAGGCTTTTATGATCAGTGAACATATCTACGTGGACGCCATACAGGTAGTATCTCCATATTTTTAAGGCATGAATTACCGCAGCAAATTCCAGATCATGGGTAGGGTATTTCTTCTCATGCTTCCTCAGCTGCCCGGAAGCATAAGCAATCACCTTACCATGCTGCATCAAAACACATCCTAACCTAACACCCAAAGCGTCACAATAGAATGCATAACCCTCTGTTCCTTCTGGCAACACTAGCACCGATGTTGATGTCAATATGACTTTCAGTTCCTGAAAGCTCTACTCACATGCCACAGTCCAATGAAATTTTGCTGCCTTCTGCGTCAGTTTGGTTAAAGGTGCTGCTAAAGTGGAAAATCCTTCCACGAACCTTCTGTAATACCCAGCTAACCCCAGGAAACTACGTACCTTAGTTGGAGTGGTAGGTCTAGGCCATGTTTTCACTACCTCTATCTTCTGCGTATCTACCTGTATACCAGTATCTGACACAATATGACCCTAGAAGGCTACTGAATTCAGCCAAAATTCACATTTAGAAAATTTTGCGTATAGCTGGCGATCTCTGAGAATCTGGAGCACTGTCTGTAGATGATCCTGGTGATATGCCTCTAAGCGGGAATACACCAGAATATCATCAATAAATACTATCATGAACAAGTCCAGGTATGGTCTGAAAATGTTGTTCATCAGGTCCATGAACACTGCTGGGGCATTTGTCAGTCCGAAGGACTTGACCAGAAATTCAAAGTGGTCATATCTGGTCCTGAGACAGTCTTTGGAATATCTCTTTCACAAACCCGGATCTGATGATATCCTGACCTTAAGTCAATCTTTGAAAAATACCTCGCTCCCTGTAGCTGATCACACAGGTCATCTATTCTAGGAAGCGAGTACTTATTTTTTATAGTGACTGTATTCAACTGCCGATAATCTATACATATACGGAGGGAGCCGTCCTTCTTCCTCACAAACAGAATTAGCGCACCCTATGGTGAGGTACTCGGCCTGATAAAGCCCTTGTCTAGAAAATCCTTCAATTGTTTCTTTAGTTCTTTGAGTTCAGCAGGAGCCATCCGATATGGAGGAATAGATATAGGCTGAGTGCCTGGTAATAGATCGATTGTAAAATCAATTTCTCTTTCTGGGGGAATACCAGGAAGCTCATCTGGAAATACGTCAGGAAATTTATTAACCACTGGAATAGAATGAAGGGTTGGAGGCTCTGCCCGAACATCCTGAACTCTGAAAATATGATAAGTGCACCCTTTTGCTATCAATTTCCTCGCCCGAAGATAGGAAATAAATCTACCTTTTGGCGTAGCTGTACTACCTTTCCACTCCCGTACTGCCTCCCTTGGAAAGTGGAATCGGACAATCTTGGTCCAACATTCGACATTGGCATAGCATGGAGCTAGCCAATCCATACCCATAAAAGCATGAAAATAAACCATTTCTAATTCTATCAAGTCTGTCGTAGTTTGACGACTGGCAATCTCTATTGTACACCCCCGATAGACCCTTCTGGCTATAATAGAGTCAACAACTGGTGTAGACACTGAGAAAGATCACCGAAGCAATTCCATTATAATACTAAACTTCCGAGCCACTAATGGTGTAACCTAGGACAAGGTGGATCCTGGATCTATCAACACATAAGCAGGATGAGAGCAAATGTTCGGCATACCTGTCACAACCTCTGGTGACGACTCTGACTCCTGTTGCCCCGGTAGTGCATTGATCTTGGGCAGATTTATATGCCCAAGTGATACTCAAACGTATCATTTTCGCCTTGTTTATTGTGCAAAGTGTATACATTTTCATGTAATTGGTAATAAAATGTGAATTTATACTAACCAACATGATTAGCATTGTTTTGTAGGTAAAATGTGATTTTGAGGAGCTAAAATGCATGTTGGAACAATATCGGAGTTGGACTTGGATTCGAGCACGAAAAAGGCATTGGACTGCACAATATAAAGGGGCTCCGCGATGGAGCCGTGCCACGCTACCATCGCGGAGGCACACTGCCTGGAGGGTGATTAATTTGTCAATTTCCAGTGAAGCCTCGCGACAGATCCGTGGCACAGAGGCAAGCCTCCGCGTTACACGCCGTGCCACGTTGAAGCTTTATTCCTGGATCCTAAAATTCCAGAGAGGGTCCGCGTCCACGCCGTGTCACGGAGGCAGTGCTCTGCGATGCACTCCGTGAAACGTTGCTTGTTATTCCGGGAAAAATTCTCACTAGTATAAATAGAACACTTAGGCATATTTTTAATTAATTCAGACTTGGTGGAGCAAGGACGTGGGTTACAGGCAGTTGAGGGACGAAAAAGCTATGGGTTTTTCTCTCTCTCTTTCTTCTTTCAATCAATTGTTTGTATGATTAACACTTGTTTTAGGATGATTAATCCACAAATGAGTGGCTAATTCTCTTCCTTGCTGAGGTTATGAACAATGGTGATGAATTTTGATTATTGAATTATATGGTTTTTCATCTTCTTCTCCCATGTTGTTCTATTAATTCTTGTTTCTACAGCATTGGTGTGTGGCCGACATTAATGTACATCTAAAAAGTCCGATTTCACTCGAGAGAGCACGAAATTGGAAAGTTGTGAATTAATAGGGTATTGTTCTTAACTTGATTTGGGAAAATTGAGTTTTGATGTGCTTTCCTGATAGAAATATACTTGAAAGCCGTATTAGTCAATTTAGGAACCGAAATTGTATTGCTAGGTCATGAATTGCATTTGATCACAGAAATGTAGACGGATGGTTTATGATTCTTAAGTGAGATTAAATACGAGAGTTTTAATCTCTTGGCTAATGTTCTTGGCTAGCAACAGGAAGAGAAGAATAACCGAATTATGATTATAATCAAATTCATTACTTGTTCTTAACCTTGGCATGCTCATATCCATAGTTTCAATTCAAAGTAGATATTTGTTAATAGTTTTAGTACATAATTTATGAACAAAAATTATTTAACTTTTGGTTACGTTGTTGTCAGCATATATAGAAGTAAGATAGAATATAGTATACTTGAGCAATTTTTACTTATCCAGAGTCTCTTTGGTTCGATACTTGGCTTACTTAGCCACTTTATTACTTGTTTGACCACGTGCACTTGCGTGTCGGTTTTTAACCCCTATAGCAAACACCCGAACATGCATAAGTACAGTCTGGGCTGGCACCTGAACTGGAGGCCCCTGATCTTCCTCGGCCTCTGCCGACTGAAACTTAGGGCCTATGCCCTGTCGGTGATGCTGGAGCCCGTGATCCTGCCGAGGACCTATCCTGTCAATCCCGGTCACCCTGACCCCCAGCCGGACAACTCCTCATCTGGTGACGCTCCTGTCCACAAATGTAGCATGCGGTGGAACCATACCTGCATGCTCCAGAGTGGCGTCGACTGCAAATAGGGCTAAGTGGTATTGTAAACCCACTCTTCTCCAATCCCCTGGGCTGCTGTGAACCTACTGCTCGCGAACCTTCACCGAACGCTGACTGCCCTCGGCGACTAAACCTGCTCCTCTACTACTGCGATGGAGGCGGGGGTCTAGGCGGCCTATCTGATAACCGTGGCCTAGGTCCTCCCGGGGAGTCCTCTTGTAATTCACCCGGTCTGTCCATGCGGCGTTGCTCCTAACTAGTCCTACTAATCTCCCGTTGCCGCTGTTTGATACCCTCAATATTCTGATCAAAAGCCTGTACACGGGCGATATCCATATCCTCTTGCAGTGTGGCTGTGATGCAGGTCTCAACATATTCCGAGTTCAGCCCCATAATAAATGTTACACCCCGTAAGTTCTTGACACTTAGTTGGCCAATTCGCATGTTGGTTAAGAGTTTTACAATGCCATACACGCGAGAAAAGGGCCCGGGAGAGACCGGACAAGCGCCAAGTCGGAGCGTCGCAAGGCAAATGCGACTTATAAATCGCATTCGACAAATGCGACTTAAAGGGGATTCAGGCCCAAGTTGTTATACCCCATAGAATTCTAGGCACCTAAATGACCTATTCGCACGTTGGTTAAGCATATTTGAAGGCCATACGTGCTGGAGAAAGGCCCGGGAAAAGATCGGACGAGAAACCTATCGAACCATCGCGGAAGGAGCCGAGGCAGAGCCCCTCCGCGTTGGTAGCGTGTCACGGAGGAGGGGCCTCCGCATTGGCTCCATGACACGTTGGCCTTGTCCAGGCCCAAGTATATAAAGCCCCACTTCGGTTTTAAATGATAAAAACATTTAAAATTTCCAGAGAACAGAGGGCAAACGCAGAGGGAGAAAAAGGAACGTAGAAATTATATAATTTTCATCCGATTACGCTGCTAAACGTTGTCTAAATTCAAATTAACTCCAGATACTGAGGTATTTAGCAGCAGAGAGCATTCCTACGGATTCAGTTTCGTAAAATACGGCCGACGAATCGTCGAGCCACCGAGCTAAGGTAAGTGGAATTGCTCTAAATTAGTGTCTATGTGTTCTTAACGGTGAAGTGAATATTTCTCCCTTCTGGACCGCTGAAAAATAGCGAGTTTTCGACCGTCTTTCGATAAGCCTAAGTTTAGGCTATAAACTATATCGAAAGTGACGTTGTCTTTTAAAGTAAAGCTGTACTTAGTATTAATTGACATATTTATGAATGCAGTTGGGAGAAAATAGTTGAAGTACCGGCCGAGTCTCGTTCGACAGGCGAATAGTTCAAGGATAAGGTATGTAAAGTTAGTTTCCTCGGCAAGTTAGTAATCATGGTACAACACAGTAATTTAAAGGCCGATAGAGTATTCAGAAGCTATGTTGACGTTTATTATGAATGATGGTACGATACTAAAAACGTTATGTTATGTTCAGCGCGAGACTTGCTAGCACGATATAAATTGTAATACAAGTATTAGAGGCTGCACAACATGCTCAATATATGATATAATGCAGAATGTTAGGGTATCATTGTATTCAGTTAAAGCCCAGTAAAGCAATGTAATACCTGTAAGACATCCCAGAGATAGAACGACAAGTTAAAATGAAGCTAGAAAGCATATTAGAACTAGTAAATCATGTTACTATAGAAACTCAGTATATAGCATGGTTTTCAGCAGAAATACTATATCCTGTTCAGTATTAGCCCCAGAATAGTCTGGCAGGAGATTATATTCATATGTATATATTTACCAGCCTCAGCACGTATTAAATACATACAGATTACTATCACTAGCTCAGCATGTAATATATATGATACTTTACCCCTATTAGCCTCAGCATGTGAGATATGCAGACAGTATTGCTAGTTAAGACCGTTGTATTGTTTGGGGTTGGACTACCTAGCATCCATGACCGCCCCAGGGTTGATAGCTGTATCGACTTGTCCAGCAGAGGACGAGGATACGTCGCTCTACGGAGTGGCATGCCGTCCCACAAAGGACGAAGATGGGATGCCAGTTTTCCCCATATTATGCCTTGGTCGGCTTTGATACACCCCTGTCGAGCGGATACGCCCGGGTGTTGATTCAGTAGTCCTTTGGACTCAGGTACAGTGATAGTCAGGGGCTTAGCGAGCCCAAGTGCATACCCAGGGGACCGGCAGGATGCTTACAGGGGTTATAGGAGATGGGATGACCGGGGTAGGGGTGTAGATTCTGTGCTGGTTGTACCTCCCGGCTTATGGGGGCCGGGTAAGGTTTGTGTGTGCTATGTTATGTTATATATGTTATGCCATGTTACGTTAGATGCGAGTAGATCAGCAGTTGAACGATACGTCTCCAGGTACGACTCCTACTCCTTCCAGTATATATATGAGAGAAGGTATGACTTACATTATTAGACAGTTAATCTATTTCTTCCTACTTCAGTTTCATCAGTTGCATTATTGTTTTCAGATTTCGCTTTCAGTTATTGCTTTACATACTCAGTACCAGCGGTACTGACGCCCGGTGGGGCACTGCATTACTTGCCTGCAGGTACTTGTATACGAGTAGGCGATACCACGTGATTCCTATCGGCGATCGAGTATTCAGCTCCTGTTATCCGGAGACTGAATTCCAGAGGTGTATTTCATTTTCTTTTGGTTGTATAGTACGGGTAGGTCAGGGCCCTGTCCCGATCATTTCTATTACTATTCCTAGAGGCTTGCAGTCCGTATATATTTCCCTGTGGTCAGATGAGCCGGTTGTGTGAGGCCGTGCAGTTATATAGCTGTTAGTACTCTTTCTTTCTTTTATGTTGGCCGTGTGGGGCCATAATTGGCCAGTAGTGGTGACCTTGTCGGTCACGTAGCTTTCTAGTACTTCAGGATTGAGTTATAGATAACTAGACAGCATAGTGGCCTTATCGGCCCGCATAGGAATCCCTAAATTGATATGTTTCTGGTCAGCTGTTAGCACAGGTACAGGAGGCTATAGGCCAATGGGCCGGGGGCTGTGTTTACAGCCGTTATATAGCCCTTTGTTTCCAGAAATATGAGTTAGAGCCAGCCAGGCACCAGATGTGCCCAGGCTTAGCAGTCCAGCAGTTCAGGTCCCAGTAGGGCACCAGGTGCCAGTCATACCCCCCAAGGAGGGGTGTGAAAAACTTGGTATCAGAGTAGGTCGTATCCCAGGGAGTCTGCAAGCCGTGCTAAGTAGAGTCCTGTCCATGGATGTGTTGTGCACCACATACTATGGGTAGGAGGCTGCAAGGCATGATAGGATAGTTGTCTTTTATTCTTATTCAGTCGTGCTGTAGAGCGGTACAATATAGGGTTGAGTCCCTAAAATCTTACCATATTCTTTGGTTACAGATAATGTCAGACCAGCGCCATCCTATCACAGGTCGGAGCTTAGATGTTGCAGCAGGGGAAGGCACCAGCAGGATGCCTCCCCCTCGTTTAGAAACAGCCCGATCAGAGGGCACTACAGAGGCATCGTCCCAGCCTCCTCAGCAGTCTCCACCACATCAGGAGCCACTTGGGGCGACATTACCTTCAGCAGTCCCTATACCGACACCTTCCGACTGGGAGGTTAGGAGTGATGTAGTTATGTTAGCACAGATGATGGCTGCTCAGCGTCAGCCAATGCCGTCTACAGTTGTGGAGTTATCAGGAGGGCCCGACAGTTCGAGGGTTCGAGAGTTCTTAGCCTTGAATCCCCCACAATTTACAGGTACGGATCGGACAGAGGACCCTCAGGATTTTCTGGATCAAATGCAGAGAATCTTCAGGGTTATGCATGCCACGCCTACCGAATCAGTTGAGTTGACAGCATTCCGGTTACGAGATATTGTTGTGTTATGGTATGAAAGCTGGGAAAGGTCCCGAGGGAGAGATGTTTCCCCTCCCACCTGGTCCAGCTTTTCAGGAGCTTTTCTGGATCACTATTTGCCACGGGAGATTCGACAAGCCCGGGTAGACCAGTTCCTACATCTGGAGCATGGGTCCATGAGTGTCCGGGAATATTCCTTGCGGTTTGATTCCTTAGCCCGGTATGCACCGGCCTTTGTTGATACCATGGCATCCAGAGTACACCGCTTCATCATGGGGTTGAATCTAGAATATGTTGAGACTTGTATTACAGCCACACTATGAGAGGACATGGACATTGCTCGAGTTCAGGCATTTGCCCAGAATATTGAGGGCATCAGACAGCGACAACGGGTCAGAAGGGTCAATCAGGAACAACGTCGCCGGGACAGGCCAGTTGAGTTACAGAGGGAGGCCCGGGGAGGACCCAGGCCACGATTGTTGGATAGGCCGCCTAGGCCCCAGCCTCCGCCACAGTCACAGGGGGGTAGATTCAGCCGCAGGGGGCAGTCAGAGACTGGTAGAGGCTCGCAGATGGCAGATTCACCATTACAGAGGAGGGCGGAGCAGAGTAGGTATACCCTACCACTTTGCCCTATGTGCAGTCGATGCCATCCTGGAGCATGCAGGTATGGTTCCACCGCATGTTATATTTGTGGCCAAGAAGGCCATTTGATGAAAGATTGCCCAGCCAGAGGTCGAGAGGACCAGGATAGACAGGATAGTGTATCTGCGGGGTCACGAGCCACAGCATCCTTGGCAGGGCGCAGGCCCTTAGGTTTAGCAGGCAGGGGTCGGGGAAGATCAGAGACCTCCAGTATAGGTGCGGGTCCAAGCCGCACATATGCCTTACCAGGGAGGCAAGATTCAGAAGCGTCGCCTGATGTTGTGATAGGTATGTTAACTATCTGCTCGCACCCTGCTTATGTGTTGATTGATCCAGGGTCTACTTTGTCCTACATTACTCCATTTGTGGCACGAAAGTTTAGTATTTCACCAGAATTGTTGCAGCAGCCCTTTTTAGTATCCACGCCCGTCGGTGACTCTATCACAGCTAGCCGAATCTACCGCGGGTGTACAGTAGAGGTTGCTGACCGTCAGACCACAGTAGATCTGGTCGAGTTAGAAATGATAGACTTCGATGCCATAATGGGTATGGATTGGTTAGTACCGTGTTTTGCCAACGTTGAATGTTGGACCAAGACGGTCCGATTTCACTTCCCGGGAGAAGCAGTGCGGGAGTGGAAGGGCAGCACCGCTACGCCAAAAGGTAGGTTTATTTCCTACCTTCAGGCGAGAAAGTTGATATCTAAGGGATGTATTTACCATTTGGTCAGAGTTCAGGATGTCCAAGCAGAATCTCCGACAATCCAGTCTGTTCCAGTGGTGAACGAATTCCCTTATGTATTCCCAGATGAGTTAGCTGGTATTCCCCCAGAAAGGGAAATAGACTTTGCTATTGATTTATTACCAGACACCCAGCCGATATCAATTCCTCCCTATCGTATGGCTCCTGCAGAACTCAGAGAATTAAAGGAGCAGTTGAAAGATTTGTTGGATAAAGGTTTTATTAGGCCGAGTACTTCACCGTGGGGTGCGCCAGTTTTATTTGTGAGAAAGAAAGATGGCTCACTCCGAATGTGCATAGATTATCGGCAACTAAACAAAGTTACAGTAATGAACAAGTACCCACTCCCCAGAATTGACGACTTATTTAATCAGTTGCAGGGAGCCAGATACTTTTCTAAGATTGACTTGCGGTCCAGATATCACCAGGTCCGAGTACGTGAGAGAGATATTCCTAAGACAACGTTCAGGACCCGATACGAACATTTTGAATTTCTAGTCATGTCTTTCGGGTTAACGAATGCCCCAGCAGTCTTCATGGACCTAATGAACAGTATTTTCAGACCTTTCCTGGACTTGTTCGTAATAGTATTCATTGATGACATTCTGGTGTATTCTCGCTCTGAAGCAGATCACCGGACTCACTTGCGGACAGTGCTCCAGATCCTCAGGGACCGCCAGTTGTACGCTAAATTTTCTAAGTGTGAATTCTGGCTTAACTCAGTGGCCTTCTTAGGGCATATCGTCTCAAATGCTGGTATACAGGTAGACAAGCAGAAAATAGAAGCAGTTAAGTCATGGCCTAGGCCTACCACTCCGACTGAAGTTCGTAGCTTTCTGGGGTTGGCAGGATATTACAGGAGGTTCGTTGAAGGGTTCTCGACCATTGCGGCGTCTCTGACCAGATTGACACAGAAAGCAGTAAAGTTTCAATGGACAGAGGCATGCGAGCAGAGCTTCCAGGAACTGAAAAATAGATTAACCTCCGCCCCAGTATTAGCATTGCCGGAAGGCACAGAAGGTTATTCAGTCTATTGCGACGCGTCAGGCGTCGGGTTAGGTTGTGTGTTGATGCAGCATGGTAGAGTGATTGCATATGCTTCCAGACAACTGAGGAAACACGAAAAGAATTATCCTACCCACGACCTGGAATTGGCCGCAGTAATTCACGCCTTAAAAATGTGGAGGCATTACTTGTACGGCGTCCATGTTGATATTTACACAGATCATAAGAGCTTACAGTATATTTTCACTCAGAGGTAGTTGAATCTACGGCAACGCCGCTGGTTGGAGCTGTTAAAAGATTATGATGTGAATATTCTATACCACCCCGGAAAAGCTAATGTTGTAGCAGATGCCCTGAGCCGTAAGTCAATGGGAAGTTTGGCGTATTTACGACCTGAGAAGCGGGAGCTAGCCAAAGAAATTCATTAGTTAGCTGGTTTAGCCGTTCGAGTAATGGAAACAGAAAATAATGGAGCGGTAATTCAGAATTCTGCTGTGTCACCATTAGTTACAGAGGTGAAAGAACGATAGTACGAGGACCCTAATTTAGTCCAGCTCAGAGATAGAACTCAGAGAGGTGAGGAGTCAGATTTTCAGATAACTGAGGATGATGTGCTACACTGTAAGGGCCGCCTCTGTGTCCCGAATGTTTCAGGGCTTCGCGGGCGGATCATGCATGAGGTACATTATGCTCGCTATTCCCTCCATCCAGGAGCGACCAAAATGTACCACGATATCAGAGACATCTACTGGTGGCCATGTATGAAAGCTGAGATAGCCGAATTTGTATCTAGATGTTCTAATTGTCAGCAGGTGAAAGCAGAGCACCAGAAGCCAGGCGGTTTGACGCAAGATATAACGGTGCCTATGTGGAAATGGGAAATGATAAACATGGATTTTGTAACAGGGTTACCCCGTACTAGACGCAGAAATGATTCCATTTGGGTAATAGTTGACAGGCTAAAAAAATCAGCTCATTTCCTGCCAGTGAAGGCTACCTTCTCGGCTGAGGATTATGCCGAATTATATATTAGAGAAATAGTTAGATTACATGGAGTGCCAGTATCCATTATCTCAGATAGGGGAGCGCAATTCACAGCTAGATTCTGGCAGTCGTTTCAGAAAGGTTTGGGAACGCAGATTAACTTGAGCACAGCATTCCATCCTCAGACAGATGGGCAGGCTGAATGTACAATTCAGACGCTCGAAGATATGTTGCGAGCGTGTGTGCTAGATTTTGGGGGTAGCTGGGATGAGCATCTTTCGTTGATTGAATTTTCTTATAATAACAGTTATCATTCAGCTATTCAGATGGCGCCTTTCGAGGCATTATACGGGCGAAAATGTAGGTCGCCGGTGGGTTGGTTTGAAATGGGGGAATCAGCATTGGTTGGCCCAGACATTGTTCGGCAGTCAGAGGAAAAGATAAAGCTTATTCGAGAATGTTTACTGACTGCTCAGAGCCGCCAGAAGTCTTATGCAGATATGCGGCGCAGAAATTTAGAATTTGCGGTAAATGAATGGGTATATCTGAAAGTATCTCCGATGAAAGGGGTGATGAGATTCGGCAAGAAAGGCAAGCTTAGCCCGAGGTTCATTGGGCCATATCAGATTCGGTGAAGAATAGGCCGAGTTGCATACGAATTGAACTTGCCTCCGGAGTTGGCATATGTTCACCCAGTATTTCATGTCTCTATGTTAAGGAAGTTCATAGGGGACCCCTCTACAGTAGTTCCAGTTCAGGATGTCCAGGTCACAGAAGAGTTAGCATATGAAGAGGTTCCCGTAGCTATCTTAGACAGACAGATTCGCAGGTTGAGGAGTAAAGATGTTGCATCTATCAAAGTATTGTGGCGTAATAGGAACCGTGAGGAAATGATGTGGGAAGTTGAAGAATATATGAAAGCCAAATACCCTCACCTATTTCAGGTCTAGTCAGGCGACAGGTATGTCCGTATTGTTACTTATGCAGTACCTTATAAATGTATGTGTGTGAATGAGAAAGATTGATACTTAGTTACCCAGTGGATCCTAGATTATTATGTGCAGCACCTGTGTTGGACTTTTCTGCATTTCAGGTTTTCGGCTATAGTCCATATACAGGGGAAACTCTGCCGAAATTTTTCTAAAAAGTAAAGTAAGTAGTCCTCTAGATCACAGAGTACATTCGAGGACGAATGTTCTTAAGGGGGGGAGAATGTTATACCCCGTAGAATTCCCGGCACCTAAATGACCTATTCGCACGTTGGTTAAGCATATTTGAAGGCCATACGTGCTGGAGAAAGGCCCGGGAAAAGATCAGACGAGAAACCTGTCGAACCATCGCGGAAGGAGCCGAGGCAGAGCCCCTCCGCGATGGCAGCGTGTCACGGAGGAGGGGCCTCCGCGTTGGCTCTGTGACACGTTGGCCTTGTCCAGGCCCAAGTATATAAAGCCCCACTTCGGTTTTAAATGATAAAAACATTTAAAATTTCCAGAGAACAGAGGGCAAACGCAGAGGGAGAAAAAGGAATGAAGAAATTATATAATTTTCGTCCGATTACGCTGCTAAACGTTGTCTAAATTCAAATTAACTCCAGATACTGAGGTATTTAGTAGCAGAGAGCATTCCTACGGATTCAGTTTCGTAAAATACGGCCGACGAATCGTCGAGCCACCGAGCTAAGGTAAGTGGAATTGCTCTAAATTAGTGTCTATGTGTTCCTAACGGTGAAGTGAATATTTCTCCCTTCTGGACCGCTGAAAAATAGCGAGTTTTCGACCGTCTTTCGATAAGCCTAAGTTTAGGCTATAAACTATATCGAAAGTGACATTGTCTTTTAAAGTAAAGTTGTACTTAGTATTAATTGACATATTTATGAATGCAGTTGGGAGAAAATAGATGAAGTACCGGCCGAGTCTCGTTCGACAGGCGAATAGTTCAAGGATATGGTATGTAAAGTTAGTTTCCTCGACAAGTTAGTAATCATGGTACAGCACAGTAATTTAAAGGCCGATAGAGTATTCAGAAGCCATGTTGACGTTTATTATGATGGTACGATACTAAAAACGTTATGTTATGTTCAGCGCGAGACTTGCTAGCACGATATAAATTGTAATACAAGTATTAGAGGCTGCACAGCATGCTCAATATGTGATATAATGCGGAATGTTAGGGTATCATTGTATTCAGTTAAAGCCCAGTAAAGCAATGTAATACCTGTAAGACATCCCAGAGATAGAACGACAAGTTAAAATGAAGCTAGAAAGCATATTAGAACTAGTAAATCATGTTACTATAGAAACTCAGTATATAGCATGGTTTTCAGCAGAAATACTATATCCTGTTCAGTATTAGCCCCAGAACAGTCTGGCAGGAGATTATATTCATATGTATATATTTACCAGCCTCAGCACGTATTAAATACGTACAGATTACTATCACTAGCTCAGCATGTAATACATATGGTACTTTACCCCTATTAGCCTCAGGATGTGAGATATGCAGACAGTATTGCTAGTTGAGACCGTTGTATTGTTTGGGGTTGGACTACCTAGCATCCATGACCGCCCCAGGGCTGATAGTTGTATCGACTCGTCCGCCAGAGGATGAGGATACGTCGCTCTACGGAGTGGCATGCCGTCCCACAGGGGACGAAGATGGGATGCCAGTTTTCCCCATATTATGCCTTGGTCGGCTTTGATACACCCCTGCCGATCGGATACGCCCGGGTGTTGATTCAGGAGTCCTTCGGACTCAGGTACAGTGATATTCAGGGGCTCAGCGAGCCCAAGTGCATACCCAGGGGACCGGCAGGATGTTTACAGGGGTTATAGGAGATGGGATGACCGGGGTAGGGGTGTAGATTCTGTGTTGGTTGTACCTCCCGGCTTATGGGGGGCGGGTAAGGTTTGTGTGTGCTATGTTATGTTATATATGTTATGACATGTTACGTTAGATGCGAGTAGATCAGCAGTAGAATGATACATCTCCAGGTACGACTCCTACTCCTTCCAGTATATATATGAGAGAAGGTATGACTTACATTATTAGACAGTTAATCTATTTCTTCCTACTTTAGTTTCATCAGTTACATTGTTGTTTTCAGATTTCGCTTTCAGTTATTGCTTTACATACTCAGTACCAGCAGTACTGATGCCCGGTGGGGCGCTGCATTACTTGCCTGCAGGTACTTGTAGACGAGCAGGCGATACCACGTGATTCCTGTCGGCGATGGAGTATTCAGCTCCTGTTATCCGGAGACTGAATTCCAGAGGTGTATTTCATTTTCTTTTGGTTGTATAGTACGGGTAGGTCGGGCCCCTGTCCCGATCATTTCTATTACTATTCCTAGAGGCTTGCAGTCTGTATATATTTCCCTTTGGTCAGATTAGCCGGTTGTGTGAGGCCGTGCAGTTGTATAGCTGTTAGTACTCTTTCTTTCTTTTATGTTGGCCGTGTGGGGCCATAATTGGCCAGTAGTGGTGACCTTGCCGGTCACGTAGCTTTCTAGTACTTCAGGATTGAGTTATAGATAACTAGACAACATGGTGGCCTTGTCGGCCCGCATAGGATTCCCTAAATTGATATGTTTCTGGTCAGCTGTTAGCACAGGTACAGGAGGCTATAGGCCAATAGGACGGGGGCTGTGTTTACAGCCGTTATATAGCCCTTTGTTTCCAGAAATATGAGTTAGAGCCAGCCAGGCACCAGATGTGCCCAGGCTTAGCAGTCTAGCAGTTCAAGTCCCAGTAGGGCACCAGGTGCCAGTCATACCCCCCAAGGCGGGGTGTGACACAAGTATATAAAACCCAATTCATTTTTTTAAAGTTATTTTTCATTCTTCATTTCTAGTGAGCGACCAGAAACAGTGAGGGATGAGGGTTTAACATAAGAATACGTTCGATTACACCGTCAAACGCAGTCCAAACTCAAATTAACTTCGGATACCGAAGTATAAAGTTGCAGGGAGCATTCCTACGGGGTTAGTTTTACGAGAATCGCCCAGCGAAGCGGCGACCCGCCGAGTCAAAGTGATTGGAATTTCTCCAAACTAGTGTTGATACACTCCTGACATTAAAGTAAGTATTTCTCCCTTCTAGACTCCCGAGAAGTTGCAAGTTTTCGGCCGTTCTTCAATAAGTAGAAGAATAGGCAGTAAATATATTCATAAGTATGGTTTATCTCCAAAATAATAGTAGAATTAATTCTATTCCTTTGTGAATATGAATACAGTTGAGGAAATAGCTGAATATTAGCCGAGCTATGCAAGTTAATCAGGAAGCCGGCAGGTAAGGTATGTAAAGCCAGTTTCTTTCGGCAAGCTAGTAGTTCCAGTATAGTAAAATGGTACAAATTCCAGTAGAATATGTCAGAAACCGTATATTATGTTCAGTATGAATTTAGTAACGCCAGTTATAAATATTAACTCGTATTTAGCGTGGAACTTAGTTGAATAACATGATTCTCACCATAATATTCCAGCAATATTATATCTTGTTTCAGTACCAGATTCAATACAGCATGTCAGAGAATATATATATATATATATATATATATATATATATATATATATATATGTATATATACACAGATATACAGTATTATTATCAGTTTCAGCATGTATTGTATGCAGTATTATTATCAATTGAGACTTATTGTGTTGTTTTGGGCTGGATTACCTAGCATCCATGACCGCCCCAAGGTTGATAGCTGTATCGACTCATCTTCCAGAGGGCGAGGATACGCCGAACTATGGAGTGGCATGCCATCCGCTAGCGACGAAGATGGGATGCCAGTTTCCCCATATTATGCCTTGGTCGGCTTTTATACACCCCCGTCGAGTGCTTGCGCCCGGGGTGTTGATTTCAGGAGTCCTCCGCACTCAGGTACAGTTATAGTCAGGGGCTCAGTGGGCCCAAGTGCATACCCAGGAAACCGGTAGGATGCTTATAGTTACTAGGGGAGATGGGATGACCGGGGTAGGGGTATAGATTGTGTGATGATTATACCTTCCGGCTTATGTGGTCTAGGTAAGGTTCATGTGTGATATGTTATGTTATGTTATGCTAGATATAGATGGATAGACAGTAGAATGCCACGTTACCAGGTACGACTCCTACTCCTTTCAGCGTAGTTAAGGACAGTCTTGAATTCACATTTCCAGTCAGTTACAATCTGTTTCCTTATTACTTCAATTGTATCAGTTTTATTATTTACATTCAGTACTTTCATTTGTTGCTTTGCATACTCAGTACCAGTGGTACTGACGCCCTTTGGGGCGCTGCATTACTTGCCTGCAGGTACTCATAGACAAGGAGCAGATCCCTTGTAGTTCCAGCCAGCGTACAGCGCCTTCAGCTCCTTTCATTCGGAGCTCGAAAGACAAAGGTTGACTTCCCTTTTATTTGTATAGTATGGGTAGGCCGGGGCCCTGTCCTGACCATCTTGCTATTCTTAGAGGCTTGCAGATTGTATATATTCCCTATGGTTAGCAGTGTAGGTCGTGTGCGGCTATTTGTGTGCTTCAGTTGTATGCAGTGGTCGTGTGGGGCCTTATTCAGTTGGTGGTGGTGACCTTATCGGTCACATAGTAGCTTGGTACTTGTTTTCATTTCTCAGATGATCTAGTAAGCATGGTGGCCTTGTCGGCCCGCATAGGTTCCCGTATGTTCAGTTGTTCTGGTTAGCTGTTATTTTCCAAAAGGTGGCTATAGGCCTAGTCGGCCGGAGGCTGTATTTAAGCCGTTATATAGCCCGTTGTTTTCATAAATCCAGAACTAGAGCCAGCCTGGCACCAGAAGCGCTTAGGCTCAGTGGTCTAACAGTCCAGGTCCTAGTAGGGCACCAGGTGCCAGTCATGCCTCCCAAGGCAGGGTGTGACAAACTTGGTACCATAGCAGGTTGTATCCCAGGGAGTCTGCAAGTCGTGCTAAGTAGAGTCTTGTCTATGGATGTGTTATGCGCCACATACTATAGACATGAGGCTGCAAGGCATGATAGGATGGTTACTCTTTCTTCTTATTTAGTCGTGCTATAGAGCGATATAATATAGGGTTGAGTCCCTAGAGCTTACTATACTCTTTGTTTACAGATAAAATGTCAGACCAGCGACATCCTATCACAGGCCGAAGGTTGGATACAATAGCAGGAGAGGGCACCAGCAGAATGCCTCAGCCTCATTTAGAATTAGCTCGATCTGAGGGCGATACAGAGGCATCATCCCAACCTTCTCAGCAGTCTCCACCACATCAGGAGCCACTTGGGAGGACACCACCTCCAGCAGTCCCCACACCTGTACCATCTGACCAGGAGGTCAAGAATGCAGTAGTCATGTTAGCACAAATGATGGCCGCTCAGCATCAGCCGATGCCATCTAGAGCTGCAGAGTCATCACGAGGCCCGGGAGTTCGAAGGTCCGAGAATTTCTGGCACTAAGTCCCCCGCAGTTTACAGGTACAGATAGGACAGAGGACCCCCAGGATTTTCTAAACCAGATGCAAAAAATCTTCAGGGTAATGCATGCCACACCCACAGAGTCGGTCAAATTGGCGGTATTTCGGTTATGGGACATCGTCGTGTTGTGGTATTAGAGTTGGGAAAGTTCCCGAGGGAGAGATGTTTCCCCTCCGATCTGGTCCGGCTTCTCAGAGGCTTTTCTGGATCATTATCTACCACGGGAAATTCAACAGGTCCAGGTTGATCAGTTTTTACACCTGGAGCAGGGGGCAATGAGTGTTCGAGAATACGCCCTACGGTTTGATTCTTTGGCCCGGTATGCGTTAGCCTTTGTTGATACCATGCCATCCAGAGTACACTGTTTCATCATGGGATTGAATCTAGAGTATGTTGAGACTTGTATTATGGCTACTCTGCGAGAGGACATGGATATTGCCCAAGTTCAGGCATTCGCTCAGAATATTTAGGGTATGAGACAGTAGCAATGGGACATCAGGAGAACCAGTCAGAAACTGCGCCGCAGGGACAGGCCAGTTGAGTTACAGGGGGAGATCGGGGGAGGACCCAGGCCACGATTTTCAAATAGGCTGCCTAGACCCCCACCTCCATCACAGCAGCAGAAGGGCAGGTTTAGTCGCCGGGGGCAGTCAGAGTCCGGTGGAGGTTCGCAGACAGCATAATCACTGCAACAGAGGAGGACAGAGTAGAGTAGGTATACACTATCACTTTGCCTATTTGCAGCCGACGCCACTCTGGAGCATTCAGATATGGCTCCACCGGGTGTTATATTTGTGGCCAAGAGGGTCACCTGATGAGAGATTGCCCAGCCAGAGGTCAGGGTGACCGGGATCGACGCGACAGGTCATCAGTAGGGTCACGAGCTCCAGTATCCCCAGCAGGGCGCAGGCCCCCAATTCCAGCAGGTAGAGGCCAAGGCAGATCGGAGGCCTCCAGTTCAGGTGCGGGGCTAAGCCGTACCTATGCATTACCAGGTAGACAGGATTCAGAGGTGTATCCAAATGGTGTGAAAGGTATGATGACTATTTGCTCTCAACCTGCTTATGTATTGATCGATCCGGGATCTACCTTGTCCTATGTTACCCCATTAGTGGTGATCTTGGGAAGAATTATATGCCCAAGTGATACTCAAATGCTTCATTTCGTCTTGTTTATCCATTGATATTTGTACATTTTCATGTGATTTGTAATTAAAAGGTGAATTTATACTAACCAACATGATTAGTGTTGTTTTGCAGGAAAAATGTAATTTTAGGAAGCTAAGATGCATGTTGGGAGAAATCGGGAATGGACTCGGAAGCGAGTAGTGCAAAAGGCTAAGGAAATGAAACAAATTAAGGGGCTCCGCGATGGAGCCATGTCACGCTGCCATCGCGGAGGCATTCTGCCCCAGATGATTAAAATAGGCCAAGTTCCAGTGAAGGTGCGCGTTGGTGCCGTGGCACGTTGGCTAAGCCACGCGTTGCACGTCGTGGCACGTTGGGCGTAATTAACTGGATGACCGAATTCCAGTGAGGGTTCGCGTTTGTGGCGTGTCACGGAGGGAGTCCTCCGCGATGCCCTCCGTGACATGTTGCTTGTTATTCCGGGAAAAATTCCCACTAGTATAAATAGCACACTTAGGTTTATTTTTAATAATTCTGACTTGGTTGAGCAAGAACGTGGGTTACAGGCAGTTGAGGGGACGAAATTCTTAGGGTTCTTCTCTATTTCTTTCTTCCTTATTTCAATTATTTGTATGATTTACACTCATTTAACGATTTTTAATCCACAAATAAGTGGCTAAATTCACTTCTTGTTGTGGTTAAGAACATTTGTAGTGGAATGTAATTATTGATCATTTTGGTTTTTCATCTTTTCTTCTATGGTTGTTCTATTAATTCTTGTTCTTACTGAATTAATGTTTGGCCAATGTTAATGTACATCAAAAAAATCCGATTTGCGCTCGAAAGAGAAAGAAATTGGAAAGTTGTGAATTGATAGGATATGATCTCTTCTTGGTTTGGGAAAATTGAGAATTGATTTAACTTCAGAATAGAAATATATCTGAAAGTCGTATTAGTCAATTAAGGAATCGGTTTCGTATGGACAGAATATGAATTTCTTCTTATCACAGAAATGTAGGTGGAAGGTTCATGATTCTTAAGTTGGGTTAAATACGAGAGTTTTAATCCATAGGCAATAATTCTTGATTAGCAACCGAAGGAAAGATTAACCAATTTGTATCAATAAATTGCTTCCCTGCATGTTCATTTTAGCCTCAGCATGCTCATTACTATAGTTCAGACTCAATTTGTACATTTGTTTTAGATTAGTATAAATTAGGAAACAAACTCCCAAAATCTTCTTGAAATTGTTGTCTGCATTATTAGAGTTAGAGCTTATTAACACTTGATTCAATTATTATCTTAGTCCAGTCCCTGTGAGATCGATACTTGGCTACTCTAGCCATTTTACTACTTGTTCGACCACGTGCACTTGCGTGTAGGCATTCCAAACCACTGAATAAGTATTTGGCGCCGTTGTTGGGGACTGGCAATTGGTGAAAATTGTTTTCTTAAGTGTTAGTTTACAATCTCTTATTAGTGCTGACAACTTGGTCTTAGTCTGTCTTTTGCAGCTATTGAATTCTGTTGAACACTGACAAGAGACAAGGAGCTGGTGGATTCACACTTAGAGCTGGAAAGACAATTCCATCGTCAAAGGAGAAGATCTAGAGAGAAAGCTGCAGTTGCTCAGACAAACAATCCTAGAGCAACAACAGAATCCACCACTTGTAAGGGCAATGTTAGTGCCCGAGGAAATGGCAGCTAGGCCAGTTCGCGAAGTGGCAATACCACATGCCAACAACGTTACATCTAGCATTCTCAAACCTGAACCAGGAGGGAGGTTCGAGCTTAAATAGAATATGGTGCAATTGCTGCACACCAGCGGGCAATTCACAGGTCTCCCTCACGAGGATCCACAACAACATCTCCAAAACTTTTTGGAGATAATTGACACTTACATCCCCGCTGGAGTGTCATTCGATTACGTCAGGCTTACATTGTTCCCATTTTCACTTTTGGGAGAAGCAAAAAGATAGCTAAAAGCTGAGCCACCTAATTCCATCACTACTTGGGATGATCTTGCAAAGAAATTCTTGATATGGTTCTTTCCATCCAGTAAAACAGCAAGACTTAGAAGTCAAATTCTAAGTTTTAAGCAAAGAGAGGGGAAGAATCTGTATCAATCTTGGGAACGATTCAAATCTATGTTGCGGGATTGTCCTCATCATCACCAATCCAATGATGTGCTGGTGCATACTTTCATAGAGGGTTTGGAACCCCACACAAAAATCTTGCTAGACTCAGCAGCTGGGGGACAAGCATTAGAAAAAACTTATGAGGAGCTGTATACATTGTTAAACCGTATTTTGCAGGGAAATCCAGAGTGGAATGCGGACTGTTCTACAGGAGGAATAAGGAAAACGGTAGGAGTCTTGGAAGTGGATGGTTTTACAGCTATCGCTGCACAGATAGTTGCGTTACAGAATCAACTCAATACCCACTTCAGCAATATGAGCATGAATCAGTCTCAAGCCCCAGTGAATGTAATGCAGCATATTTGGTGTGAAGTGTGCGGCAGTAATGAACACTCAACTGAGTTTTGTGGTGCGAATCCTGATTCAGTAAACTTTGTTGGTAATGTACAGAGAAATAATCACCAACAGTATTGCAACAACTACAACTCTAATTGGAGGAGTCACCCGAATTTCTCTTGGGGTAGTAACAGCCATCAAGGGCAGAGTTCGAGTCAGGAAGCGCAGAGAAATCAAGGAGGACAGCAGTATCAGTCGCAATATAGAAGCAACAATGCACCTCCTCCACCACCATCACCCGACATCGAGGAAATGTTCAAAACGGTGATAGCTAACCAAGCTCAATTGCAGGCTGACTATGTGAAATTGGCAGCCAATGTAAAGAACAATCAGTTAGCTACAAAGGCATCGGAATACCAGTTTGGGAAACTAGCTGGAGCTTAGAACACCAGGCCGAGAGGAGGACTTACGAGTGACACTGACCCCAACCCCAAGCAAGTGAATGCAGTGACCACAAGGAGTGGTTTACAACTCAAGGAGGTGGAACCAGTAAGACCACCGCAGCAGTCGGGAGTGGTGGAGAATGAGAGGGAACACAATGATGATAGGGGGAAGGAGAAGGAAGCTGAACCAGAAAGACCACCACCACCGTTCCCTCAAAGATTAAAGAAACACAAGGAGGAAGCGTGTTTCAAAAAGTTCATGGAGGTGCTTGAACAGGTACACATTAATTTACCTCTTGTTGATTTTTGCAGGGAGTGCCGAAGTATGCAAAATAAATCAAGGACATCGTGGCGAACAAAAGCAGGTTGACGGAGTACACTACGGTGGCTCTTACGGAGGAGTGCACTTCCCGGATACAAAATAGGTTGCCCACATAGCTCAAAGACCCTGGGAGCTTTACAATTCAACTTACAATCGGGCAGAGTGTCCGAGCTCGTGGATTATGTGATTTGGGAGCGAGCATTAACTTGATGCCGACATCGATATTCAAGAAATTGGGGCTAGGTAGTCCTAGACCAACGATAATGATCTTGAAACTAGCGGATCGTTCTTTGGCCAGACCAGATGGCATTGTGGAGGACGTGCTGGTGCAAGAGGGCTCCCTTATCTTCCCGGTAGACTTCATTGTGCTGGATTTTGAGCCGGATGCGGAAGTCCCATTTATTTTGGGACGTCCTTTCTTGGCGACCGGGAAAGCGCTGATTGATGTAGCTGCAGGGTAGCTAACCATGCGGGCAGACGACAAAGTGGAGGTATTTGATGTGTACAAGGCCACGAAGCTTCCGACCGTGTATGAGGAACTCTCAGTGATCAACATGCTGGATCGAGACAATATTCCTCAAAGTGTTGATTCGCGAGAGCCAGTGGGAAAACCACCGGTGAAGGACCCCCCAAAACTGGAATCGTGGCAAGAAGATCGAAAAGCCACGGTCGCAGTTAATGGGCAGTGATGTAAGCATTACAGGGGTGAGGACGGTAGTCGAGAGAAGACGTCTGTCACCCTAGAGGATGACTAAGCTTCAATGATGTCGAGCCGCGACGGTAAACCAGGCGCTGCACGGGAGGCAACCCGTGAAATTGTTGTAATAATTTAGTAGAATTAGTAGAAAAGAAAGAAAAAAAATAGAAAAATAGAAAAATAAAAATAAAAACAAAAAAAATTGTGTTTTATGTTGAAACTTATGAATTCTAACCAATTTCTTGTTGTGAGATGAATTTCAGGTTGAACAGAGGGCAAAAATGCAAAGGATCGCAAAGGAAAAATAAAGTTGAGAAAAATAATAAAAAATGGCAAAACAGTGAGCCTGCGTGATGGCTCCGTGTCACGGAGGAGGGCCTCCGCGTTGACCTCCGTGACACGTTGAGGTGTAATTCTGGAATTTTTAAAATTCCAGAACACCTCCGCATTGGCTCCGTGTCACGGAGGAGGGCCTCCGCGTTGACCTCCGTGACACGTTGAGGTGAAATTCTGGAATTTTTAAAATTCCAAAATACCTCCGCGTTGGCTCCGTGTCATGGAGGAGGGCCTCCGTGTTACCCTCCATGACACGTTGAGGCGTTAATCGCGATGGGTCACACCGGGTCGTCGGGTGACCCGCGCGAAAATCCCCCTTTTTAACACCGATTTCCCTCATTTCTCATCTCCTCCGCGACAGACACCCAAAAACTCCCCCTTCCCCAACATGACACAGACCTAGGCACAAGTTTTCTTCAACTTTTCTTCGATTTCATCGAATTAAAGGTATGTTCTTTAACTTCATCTTAATTCTTGTCGAATTTTTCGATTTTGAGCATGTGAAGTGAGTAAAACTTGCCCTAATTGTAAATTGAGCTTGAATTCATTTAAGTTATTATTGATTGATGTTCGTAGTATCATTTTGATTGTATGAACTTGATAAACACATGCTTGATTGAATTTTGGTGAAATATGTAGCTAGGGTTAGAATTTGATTGCGAAGAAATTAAATGTGATTGAAAATGTGGAAATTATGGGTTGGGCATGTTGGGTAAGGTGAATTGTGTTGTGCTTGATGTGAATATGCTAAATAAACGATGGGTTTTCGGGAGGATGAAATTGTTGAATTGCATAGAAATTGGTGACTTGCATAGGTTGTGTTGAGAGAAGTTTTTGCTAAGTGCTATGTGATGAAATGGTATCGATGGTGATATTTTGATTAGCTGTACGAAGTCTGAGTAGTACGTAGAATTTATTCCATTGAATTCTCTGAATGCACGAGGCATGTTGTTGTCTTTTTTGTAAATCGGAAAGTGAGAATTGTCTTGCCGTAATGTCGTAATTGTGGCTAAAGACTAAGTGTTGGGTGGCCTAGATTAACCCAACCTTAGTCAAAACTAATTTTGATTTGAATAACATTGGGACTGTCTGTGTGATTTGACAGGAACAATGGCAAGCAGGCAAGACAAAGGAAAGGCGCATCTACATCGGGCGCCGGAAGGAAAAGAATTAGATTGGGAACAGCAGTCCCAGCAGCACCAACGGTTCCGCGTGGCCAACGCCATCAATACGGAACCCGATGGATGACAGACGAAGGGAAGAAATGGTACACAAAACATAAGGAGAACAAATACTTCCCCGAGGAGCACATTGCAAGGGAGTCGTTGGCACAGGAATTCCCCAGAATTGTACACCAGATTGACGCTGTCGGGCTGAACTTCATCTTTGAAGAGCCCAAGGAGTGAAATCTCCACCTGATTTGGGAGTTCTACGCCAACTGGAACCTGACACTCTACAGTCACACTATCAAGATAAGGGGGCAGGTAGTCACCTTTGAGCCCCATCACCTTAATGCCATTTTGGAGGCGCGGGACACAGACGCCCATGTACTCCGGCAGCTGAACATCACTCCACCATATGCAGATATCAGACACACTCTGTGTGGAGCCTGTTCTACAACACGGTGGAGCAGGCATAAGGAGAGAGGCTACCATCAAATGTTGCCCTACTCTCAAATGAACAGGGAAGCCAGAATTTGTCTTAAAATCGTGTGTTCCTGCCTGATCCCAGGGGTGCACATGACAGATGTCACCTGGGATCATGTGTTCTTGGTCTACGCCCTAATGAAAGGGATGGAGATTAATGTTGGGGCGGTGATTATCTCCGCCATGAAGAGAGCCCGTTTGCATCAAGGGCATAGGTACGGGTTTGGTGGCTTGCTAACCACATTCCTGAGGGGCCTGGATATTGAGGAAGAGGCCCTGGACTACATCCCGCAGATGGAGAGGCATGCCTTGGACGTCACCAAAACTAAGGCACCCGACACCACTCACGGGCCAGTTCTCAGATTAGCCGAGCGACATGCTCGGGATGATCAGTATATGGCACGGATGTTCGGGATACAGATGCTACAATTGCGCATAGGCGGGAGGCCAGCAACAGAAGATGAACTGTGGCAGCTCGAGTTGGACTACCCCTTCGGTGAAAATGCCAGGGCTCTATGCCGAGTGGGGCCAGCTTTTGTGGAGCCCGTTGATGATGATGTCCCCACAGACGAGGAGACACGCCGCGATGACTCAGATGTTGAGTCATATGAGGATAGCGGGGGTGATTCGGATATGGGGGACGAGGCAACCGCACCTGATGAAGAAGTGGAATACTTCGATTAATCAGAGAGTTTCACCACCTACTCTTTTGCTATGCTGAATTTTGTGAACACTGGGGACAGTGTTCAATTTAAGTGTGGGGAGGGAGTAGTTAGGTAATGGTTGTTTTGTTGATGTTTATGTTTTGTTGTGATGCCTGAAAAAAATTGTGACCCTGTGATTTTGGTGTTTATGTTTTGTATCGTAATTCGGTGTTGTAATTAATGTGAATCTGTTGTGTGATTTATGGAGTTGTTGTTAGCTGGTTGTGTAAATATTTTTGTTTTATCGAAATTATCGATATTTTTAAAAAATTTCATTGAAATATTTTTATGATTGGGTTTCTCGGCGTTTGTTTTCGGTGCTTTTACTGAGAATAGTCCCATTGAACCGAAGTCGTAAATAGTGACCGTTCCCTATGATGGATGGATGACGACCGTCTTAAGGGAAATGTAGTCGATAGGAGTAGATTCTTTGTTCTTTTTTATTTTATTCTTTTGTTTGTATCCCAAACGTGTCGTTACTTTATGGTTCGGAATTCTTGTTGCGTGTTGTACATGATATTTAGAATGCAAAGGTGATTCGTATGAAAGCATGCAACTTTGTAAACATGTGGAGATACCTAGACCATAGAGTTCGATTCGGTGTGATTGAGGCTTAACGTTTGAATTCTTGTAATTAGTTGATTGAAGAGTCTGTGAATATGTCTTGAGTTGAGCATGTGCAATGAGTGTGTGGTGAGGTTTCGATTCTTCCATGCTATTGTGAAGTGTCTAGAACTTGCCTGGTGTGTGTATGAAACGAAATGAAGGATGTGTATTGTAGGAAAGGATGTAGGCATTTCTTTGATTTAATCGAAAGTTTTTTTTCCATTATCGTACCTACCTTGAATGTACATCCTAGTTAGCCCATTGAGCCTTTAGCCTATTTTTTTCTTTTGTCGATAAGGTACAAACCGAGCTTAACCCCTTCTTTTCATTATCCGTGAATTTGATCCAAAACTCTTAAGCGCTCAAGAAAAGTAATTTTCCCACAGTGTCAAGGAGTGAAAAGTGTGAAAAAGAAAGGAAAAGCGGAAGTGGTGAAAGTAAAGAAAAGGTCAAAGGTGCACTTGCCGAATTTAATAAAATGAAGATGTATAACTAATCTTTGTTATTAAGTCGAGTGTGCTTAATGATATGGGAATAAAAATAAAGAAAGACTTCAAGAATGGGAGGATGAAGGAAGAAACAATGCCCATAATGTGGTGGGATGTATTGAAAAGCGCTTAAGGGTGCTAGTTGTTATTATTGGTTAGCCCAGTATGTACTAGTTCCTTAGCTTACATTACAACCCGTTAAGTCCTACGTGATCTTACATCACTCGTCCTTATATTAGTGGAGTAATACACTAGAGGCAAACTTATGGGTCATGACATGATGCATGTGAATTCTTTGGGAGAGAGAGCGAAATCGTGTTCATATGCCCCTGCATATAATGTTTTTGAGATCATATGATTGAAAAGGGGGAAATTCTCTTGTGTTGTGAGGGCACATGCTTGATGAGAGATTTAATTTCGTGTCGGATGTCTTGATCAGCTTGCATGAGATGTGAGATTTTTGTTCGAGGACAAACAAGGTTTTAAGTGTGGGTAAGTGATCTTAGGCAGAATTATATGCCCAAGTGATACTCAAATGCTTCATTTCGTCTTGTTTATCCATTGATATTTGTACATTTTCATGTGATTTGTAGTTAAAAGGTGAATTTATACTAACCAACATGATTAGTGTTGTTTTGCAGGAAAAATGTAATTTTAGGAAGCTAAGATGCATGTTGGGAGAAATCGGGAATGGACTCGGAAGCGAGCAGTGGAAAAGGCCAAGGAAATGCAACAAATTAAGGAGCTCCGCGATGGAGCCGTGTCACGCTGCCATCGCGGAGGCATTCTGCCCCAGATGATTAAAATAGGCCAAGTTCCAGTGAAGGTGCGTGTTGGTGCCGTGGCACGTTGGCTAAGCCACGCATTGCACGCCGTGGCACGTTGGGCGTAATTAACTGGATGACCGAATTCCAGTGAGGGTCCGCGTTTGTGGCGTGTCACGGAGGGAGTGCTCCGCGATGCCCTCCGTGACACGTTGCTTGTTATTCCGGGAAAAATTTCCACTAGTATAAATAGCACACTTAGGTTTATTTTTAATAATTCTGACTTGGTTGAGCAAGAACGTGGGTTACAGGCAGTTGAGGGGACGAAATTCTTAGGGTTCTTCTCTATCTCTTTCTTCCTTATTTCAATTATTTGTATGATTTACACTCATTTAACGATGTTTAATCCACAAATAAGTGGCTAAATTCACTTCTTGCTGAGGTTAAGAACATTTGTAGTGGAATGTAATTATTGATCATTTTGGTTTTTCATCTTTTCTTCTATGGTTGTTCTATTAATTCTTGTTCTTACTGCATTAATGTTTGGCCAATGTTAATGTACATCTAAAAAATCCGGTTTGCGCTCGAAAGAGAAAGAAATTGGAAAGTTGTGAATTGATAGGATATCTGAAAGTCGTAGTAGTCAATTAAGGAATCAATTTCGTATGGCTAGAACATGAATTTCTTCTTATCACAGAAATGTAGGTGGAAGGTTCATGATTCTTAAGTTTGGTTAAATACGAGAGTTTTAATCCATAGGCAATAATTCTTGACTAGCAACCGAAGGAATGATTAACCAATTTGTATCAATAAATTGCTTCCCTGCATGTTCGTTTTAGCCTCAGCATGCTCATTACTATAGTTCAGACTCAATTTGTACATTTGTTTTACATTAGTATAAATTAGGAAACAAACTCCCAAAATCTTCTTGAAACTGTTGTCTGCATTATTAGAGTTAGAGTTTATTAACACTTGATTCGATTATTACCTTGGTCCAGTCCCTGTGGGATCGATACTTTCCTACTCTAGCCATTTTACTACTTGTTCGACCACGTGCACTTGTGTGTAGGCATTCCAAACCACCGAATAAGTGGCTCAAAAGTTCAGTATTGTACCAGAATTGCTTCAGTAACCCTTTTCAGTATCTACACCCATCGGTGACTCTATTATAGCCAAAAGGATTTATCGAGGGTGTACAGTAGAGGTTGCTAACCGTCAGACCAGAGCAAATTTGGTAGAGTTAGATATGGTTGATTTTGACGCCATTATGGGTATGGATTGGTTAGCTCCATGCTATGCCAATGTAGAATGCTGGACCAAGACGATCCGATTCCACTTTCCAGGGGAGGCAGTACGAGAGTGGAAGGGCAGTACAGTTATGCCAAAAGGTAGGTTTATTTCCTATCTTTGGGAGAGAAAGTTGATAGCCAAGGGGTGCATTTACCACATTGTCAGAGTTCAGGTTGTTCGGGTAGAGCCTCCGACTCTCCAGTCTGTTCCAGTGGTGAATGAATTCCCCGATGTATTTCTAGATGAGTTACCTGGTATTCCCCCAGAAAGGTAAATAGACTTTGCACTTGATTTATTACCAGGCACCCAGCCCATATTAATTCCCCCTTATCACATGGCTCCTGCTGAACTCAGAGAACTAAAGGAGCAGTTGAAAGATTTATTAGATAAGGGCTTTATCAGGCCGAGTACTTCACCTTGGGGTGCGCCAATTCTGTTTGTGAGAAAGAAGGACGGATCCCTCCGTATGTGTATAGACTATCGGCAGCTGAATAAAGTTACGATCAAGAATAAGTATCCACTTCCCAGGATAGATGATTTGTTTGATCAGTTACAGGGAGCTAGATATTTCTCCAAAATTTACTTAAGGTCCAGATATCATCAGATTCAGGTTCGTGAAAGGGACATTCCAAAGACTTCCTTCAAGACCAAATACGGCCATTTTGAATTCTTTGTCATGTCCTTTGGGCTGACGAATGCTCCAGCAGTATTTATGGACCTGATGAACAGTATTTTCAGACCATACCTGGACCTATTCGTGATAGTATTTATTGATGATATTCTGGTGTATTCTCACTCAGAGGTAGACCACCAGGATCATTTGCGGACAGTGCTCCAGATTCTCGGAGACCGTCAGCGATATGCCAAGTTCTCTAAATGTGAATTTTGGCTGCATTCAGTAGCCTTTTTGGGGCATATCATGTCGGATGCTGGTATACAGGTAGATACACAGAAAATAGAAGCAGTGAAAACATGGCCCAAACCTACCACTCCGACGAGGTACGCAGTTTTCTAGGATTAGAAGGGTACTACAGGAGATGTGTTGAAGGATTTTCCACCTTAGTAGCACCTCTGACTAAACTGACGCAGAAGGCAGCAAAATTTCAGTGGACTGAGGCATGTGAGCAGAGCTTCCAGGAATTGAAAGACAGATTAACATCATCTCCAGTGTTAGCATTGCCAGAAGGTACAGAAGATTATGCAGTTTATTGTGACGCTTCGGGTGTTGGGTTAGGATGTGTGCTGATGCAGCATGGTAAAGTAATTGCTTATGCTTCTAGACAGCTAAGGAAACATGAAAAGAACTATCCTACCCATGAGTTGGAATTGGCTGCAGTGATTCACGCCTTGAAGATATGGAGACATTATTTGTATGCCGTCCACGTGGATATTTTCGCTGATCATAAGAGCCTACAGTATATCTTCACCCAGAAAGAACTGAACTTCTGGCAGCGTCGCTGGTTAGAGCTGTTGAAAGACTATGATGTGAATATTCTGTATCACCTAGGAAGGGCCAATGTGGTGACAGACGCCCTTAGCCGTAAGTCTATGGGGAGTTTGGCATACTTACAGCCTGTGCAGCGGGAATTAGCCCGAGAATTGCATCAGTTAGCCAGTTTGCCGTTCGTGTAGCAGAAACAGAGGACAACAGAGCGGTAATCCAGAACACCGCAGTGTTGTCTTTAGACATGGAAGTAAAGGAATGGCAGTGTGAAGATCCTAGCCTGGTTCAGCTTAGAAATAGAGTTCAGCAAGGAGAGGTCACAGATTTTCAGATAACCGAGGATGGGGTATTGCGATATAAAAATCGCCTTTGTGTTCCAGACGTTGCAGGGCTTCGCCAGCAGATTATGGGCGAGGTACATTATGCCCGTTATTCTCTCCACTCAGGTTTGATGAAAATGTACCATGATATAAAAGAAAACTACTGGTGGCCAGGAATGAAGAAGGGGATAGCAGAATTCGTAGCTCAGTATCCCAACTGCCAGCAGGTAAAAGATGAACATCAGAAACCAGGCGGACTGACTCAAGATATAATAGTGCCTTTATGGAAATGGGAAGTAGTGAATATGGACTTTGTAACAAGATTACCCCGCACCAGGCGTAGATATGATTCGATCTGGGTAATAGTTGACATATTGACAAAAGCAGCTCAGTTCCTACCAGTAAGGACTACCTTTTCAGCTGAAGATTATGTTGAGTTGTATATCAAAGAAATAGTCAGGCTGCATAGGGTTCCAGTGTCCATTATCTCCGATAGAGGGGCGCAGTTTACGGCTAAGTTCTGGAAATCATTTCAGAGAGGCTTGGGGACGCAGGTTAACCTGAGCACAGCTTTCCATCCTCAAACAGATGGGCAGGCAGAACGCACCATTCAAACGCTCGAGGATATGTTGCGAGCATATGTGTTGGATTTTGGAGGTAGCTGGGATGAACATTTACCACTCATTGAGTTCGCCTATAATAATAGTTACCATTCAGCCATTCAGAAGGTGCCTTATGAGGCATTATATGGGCGAAAGTGCAAATCTCCAGTTGGTTGGTTTGAGGTAGGAGAATCAGCATTGACTAGGCTAGATATCATTCATCAGTCAGAGGAAAAAGTAAAGCTTATCAGAGAACGTTTATTTACTGCTCAGAGCCGCCAGAAATCTTATACTGACGTGCGGGGCAGAAACTTGGAATTTAATGTCGGTGATTGGGTGTTTCTAAAAGTTTCGCCGATGAAGGGTGTAATGAGATTTGGCAAGAAAGGCAAGCTCAGCTCAAGGTTTGTTAGGCCTTATCAGATTCGCCGAAGAATAGGCCAAGTGGCATATGAGCTAGACTTACCTCTAGAGTTAGAATTTGTCCACCCAGTTTTCCATGTATCAATGCCGAGAAAGTGCATAGGAGATCCCTCCAGAATTGTCCCAGTCCAAGATGTTCAGGTTATAGAGGAGTTGGCCTATGAAGATGTTCCAGTAGCCATACTAGACTGGTAGATCCGCAGATTAAGAACTAAAAATGTTGCTTCTGTCAAAGTGTTATGGCGTAACAAGAACCGAGAGGAAATGACTTGGGAAGCAGAAGAAGATATGAAAGCCAGATACCCTTAGTTATTTCAGACTTAGTCAGCCAGAGGTATATTGATATTGTTGTTTTATGAGTTGCTTTATATTCATGTGTATAAGTGAGATGTTGACTTCTGTTTATTATGAAATGAATGCTATAGTATTATATGTACCTGTATTGGACTTTTTCATGTTTCAGGATTTTTGAAATAGTCCATATTACAGGGAAACTCTACCGAAATTTTTCCAGAATAAGTAGAACAAGTTAAAATTTCTGTAAACAGAAGTTAACATTCCAAGACGAATGTTCTTAAGGGGGGAAGGATGTTACACCCCATAAGTTCTTGACACTTAGTTGGCCTATTTGCATGTTGGTTAAGAGTTTTAGAATGCCATAAGTGCGAGAAAAGGGCCCTGGGAGAAACCGAACAAGCGCCAAGTCGGAGCGTCGCAAGGAAAATACGACTTAAAGGGGGTTCAGGCCCAGGTATATAAAGCCCCACTTCATTTTTTTAAGTCATTATTCATTATTCATTTCTAGTGAGCAACCAGAAACAATGAAAGACGAGGGTTTAACATAAGAATACGTCCGATAACACCATCAAACGCAGTCCAAACTCAAATTAACTTCGGGTACCGAAGTATAAAGCTGCAGGGAGCATTCCTACGGAGTTAGTTTCGCGAGAATCGCCCGGCGAAGCGGCGACCCACCGAGTCAAAATGATTGGAATTGCTCCAAACTAGTGTTAATACACTCCCGACATTAAAGTAAGTATTTCCGCCTTCTAGACTCCCGAGAAATTGCGAGTTTTCGGTCGTTCTTCGATAAGTCGAAGAATAGGCAGTAAATATATTCATAAGTATGGTTTCTCTCCAAAATAATAGTAGAATTAATTCTATTCCTTCGTGAATATGAATACAGTTGGGGAAATAGCTAAATATTAGTCGAACTACGCCAGTTAATTAGGAAGCCGGCAGTTAAGGTACGTAAAGCCAGTTTCTTTCGGCAAGCTAGTAGTTTTAGTATAGTAAAATGGTACAAATTCCAGTAGAATGTTTCAGAAGCCGTATATTATGTTCAGTATGAATTTAGTAACGCCCGTTAGAAATATTAACTCGTATTTAGCATGGAACTTAGTTTAATAACATGATCCTCAGCAGAATATTCCAGCAATACTATATCTTGTTTCAGTACCAGATTCAGTACAGCATGTCAGAGAATATATATATATATAAATAGTATTATTATCAGTTTCAGCATGTATTGTATGCAGTATTATTATCAGTTGAGACTTTCTTGTATTGTTTTGGGCTGGATTACCTAGCATCCATGACTGCCCCAGGGTTGATAGTTGTATCGACTCGTCCACCAAAGGGCGAGGATACGTCGCTCTACGGAGTGGCATGCCGTTCACTAGGGACGAAGATGGGATGTCAGTTCCCCATATTATGCCTTGGCCGGCTTTTATACACCCCCGTCGAGCGCTTGCGCCCGGGGTGTTGATTTCAGGAGTCCTCCAGACTTAGGTACAGTTATAGTAAGGGGCTCAGCAGGACCAAGTGCATACCCAAGGAACCGGCAGGATGCTTATAGTTAGTAGGGGAGATAGGATGACCGGGGTGATCTTGGGCAAATTTATATGCCCAAGTGATACTCAAAAGTACCATTTTCGCCTTGTTTATCAATCAATGTGTATACATTCTCATGTAATTGGTAATAAAATGTGAATTTATACTAACCAACATGATTAGCATGGTTTTGCAGGTAAAATGTAATTTTGGGAAGCTTAAATGCATGTTGGATGATGTCGGGGTTAGACTTGGATGCGAGCACGGGACAAGGCAGTGGACAGCATGAAATAAAGGGGCTCCGCGATGGAGCCGTGTCACGCTGCCATCGCGGAGGCCTTCTTCCTGGATAGGGAAATTTTTCCCAAATTCCAGAGAGGGTCCGCGTCTGGTCCGTGGCACGGTGGCTTGGCTCCGCGTTGCATGCCGTGCCACGTTGAGCTTTAATTCTTGGACCCCCAGTTCCAGTGAGGGTCCACGTTCGTAGCGTGTCACGGAGGCAGTGCTCCGCGATGCACTCCGTGACACGTTGCTTGTTATTCCTGTAAAAATTCCCAGCAGTATAAATAGAACATTTAGGTTCATTTTTCAATATTCTGACTTGGTGGAGCAAGAACGTGGGTTACAGGCAGTTGAGGGACGAAAATATCAGGGGGTTTTCTCTCTTTCTTTCTTCTTTAATTCAATTGCTTGTATGATTAACACTCATTTAAAGATGTTTAATCCACAAATGAGTGGCTAATTCCTCTTCTTGCTGAGGTTATGAACAATTGTGATGAAATGTGATCATTGATTCTTTGGTTTTTCATCTTTTCTTCCATGGTTGTTCTATTAATTCTTGTTCTTACTGCATTAATGTGTGGCCTACGTTAATGTATATCTAAAAAGTCCGGTTTCACTCGAGAGAGCAAGAAATTGGAAAGTTGTGAATTAATAGGATATGATCTTTACTTGATTTGGGAAAATTGGGAATTGATTTACTTTCAGGATAGAAATATACCTGAAAGTCGTATTAGTCAATTTAGGAACCGGGTTTGTATGGCTAGAACATGAATTGCATTTAATCACAGAAATGTAGGTGGATGGTTCATGATTCTTAAGTGAGGTTAAACACGATAGTTTTAATCTCTTGGCAAATGTTCTTGGCTAGCAACTGGAGGAAAAGATTAATCAAATTATGATGATAATTAATTTCATTACATGTTCATTTAACCTCAGCATGCTCTCATTCATAGTTCAGACTCAAAGTAGATAATTGTTTTAGCTTTAGTATAAAAATTATAAAACAAAATATCAAACTCTTGGTTACACTGTTGTCTGCATTTTTAGAATTAAAATATAGTACACTTGAGCAAATTGCACTTCATCCCAGTCCCTGTGGGATCGATACTTGGCTTACTAAAGCCACTTTACTACTTGTTCGACCACGTGCACTTGCGTGTAGTTATATACCCATATAACGCAAAACGAACACGGGGTAGGGGTACAGATTGTGTGATGATTGTACCTTCCGGCTTATGGGGGCCAGGTAAGGTTCATGTTGTGTTATGTTACGCTATGTTATGCTAGATATAGATGGATAGACAGTAGAATGCCACGTTACCAGGTACGACTCCTACTCCTTTCAGCGTAGTTAAGGACAGTCTTGAATTCATATTTCTAGTCAGTTACAGTCAGTTTCCTTATTACTTCAGTTGTATCAGTTTTATTGTTTACATTCAGTACTTTCATTTGTTGCTTTGCATACTCAGTACCAGCGGTAATGACGACCGTTTGGGCCACTGCATTACTTGCATGCAGGTACTCATAGATGAGGAGCAGATCCCTCGTAGTTCCAGCCAGCGTACAGCGCCTTCAGCTCCTTTGATCCGGAGCTCGAAAGACAAAGGTTGACTTCCCTTTTATTTGTACAATATGGGTAGGTTGGGGCCCTGTCCCGACCATCTTGCTATTCTTAGAGGCTTGCAGATTGTATATATTTCCTGTGGTTAGCTGTGTAGGCCGTGTGGGGCCATTTGTGTGTTTCAGGTTTATGCAGCGGCTGTGTGGGGCCTTATTCAGTTGGTAGTGGTGACCTTGTCGGTCACATAGGAGCTTGGTACTTGTTTTCATTTCTCAGATGAACTAGTAAGCATGGTGGCCTTGTCAGCCCGTATAGGTTCCCGTATGTTCAATTGTTCTAGTTAGCTGTTATTTTCCTACAGGTGGCTATAGGCCTAGTCGGCCGGAGGCTGTATTTACAGCAGTTATATAGCCCGTTGTTTTCATAAATCCAGAATTAAAGCCAGCCTGGCACCCAAAGTGCTTAGGCTCAGTGGTCCAGCAGTCCAGCTCCTATTAGGGCACCAGGTGCTAGTCATGCCTCCCAAAAGAGTATAATGAGCTTAGGGACTCAGCCCTATATTGTACCTCTCTGTAGCACGACTGAATAAGAAGAAAGAGTAACCATCCTATCATGCCTTGCAGCCTCCTGCCTATAGTATGTGGTGCACAACACATCCATAGACAAGACTCTACTTAGCACGGCTTGCAAACTCCCTAGGATACGACCTGCTCTAATACCAAGTTTGTCACGCCCCACCTTGCGAGGCATGACTGGCACCTGGTGCCTTACTAGGACCTGAACTGCTGGGCTGACTGAGCCTAAGCACCTCTAGTGCAAGGCTGACTCTAACTCTAGAATTAAGAAAACAACGGGCTATATAGCGGCTGTAAATACAACCCCAAGCCGACAAGGCCTATAGCCACCTGTGAAAATAAACAGCTAACTAGACACAAACAAACATAGAGAGTCCTATTCGGGGCGACAAGGCCACCATGATATCTAGTTTTAACTGAAAAGTAAAATCAGATGCTAAACTGAAATATGACCGACAAGGCCACCAATCAACAGCTAAATAGGGCCCCACGCAAACAACACACATAGTCTAAAACACATATGGGCCCCACATGATCGATATCGTCTAACCATAGGGAAGTAATGCAATCTGCAAGCCTCTAGGAGTAATAAGATGGTCAGGACAGGGCCCCGACCTACCTATACTATACAAACAAAAGAAGTAAACCTCTATCACACAAGCTCCAGAAGAAGGGAGTTGACGACTCTGTACAACTGACTGGAATTATGAGGGACCTGCTCCTCGTCTATCTGCACCTGCAGAAAAGTAATGCAGCGTCCCAGAAGAGGGCGTCAGTACCACAGGTACTGAGTATGTAAAGTAGTTACTTTAAATAACTAAAAGAAAGAAATAGAACTAACAATGACTGAAGTAAAGAAAATGGACTGAAGATGACTGAGGTAGTGAAATCAGGACAAAACATAGCTGTAATAAGAAGGGTAGGGGTCATACCTAACAAACGAGGCATCTTACTGTCTAACTAGCAGTAACTAAAGCAAACATAAACCTTACTTGGCCCCCATAAGCCGGAAGGTACAATCAGCACAAAACAACCCACCTGGGCCCCCATTAGCCATAGTAAGTACACCTCAATCTATATACCCCTATCCAAGTCATACTGAGACAACTACCAACTAAAAGCGTCCTTCTGATCCCCTGGGTCTGCAACTGGGCCCGCTCTGCCCTTGACTGTAGTTGTTTCTGAGTCTGGAGGACTCCTGATATCTACACCACGGGCGTAAGCGCTCAGCGGGGGTGTGTATAAGGCCAATATTAGCAATATGAGATTCTGGATCTCCATCTTCATCCCTTGCGGATCGAATGCCGCTCCGTAGAGCGACGTATCCTCGCCCCTAGCGGGCAGCGACACAGCTATTGACCCTGGGTTGTTCATGGAAGCTATACAGGTATAATCCAGCCCAAAACAATACAATTTACGAGTCTCAACAGACAACAACAACTAAACATGATAACATACTCCTGACATGCTTTACTAGGATTCATACTGGACTACTATGCTGAAGAAACTAACTTGCCAAAAGAAAATGTCATAACATACCTTGATTGCCGGTATCTGATTAATTGATAGGTTCCAATTAGTATTCAATAGCTCTTCCCAACTGAAATCGTGTTACTAGAAAGATAGGACTAGTTTTAACACTAAATTCGGCAAAAAGGAAAACTTTATATATAAATATTAACTACATTCCCAACTTTACGGAACACAGTCGAAACCTCGTTATTTCTCAAAAGTCTAGAAGGTATAAATGCTTACTTTAAGACTGGGATCGTATTGACACTAGTTTGGAGCAATTCCAACAACTTTGGCTCGGTGGGACGACGATTCGCCGGGAGAAATTCACGAAACTAACTCCGTAGAAATGCTCCCTGAAGTCTTATACTTCGATACCCGAAGTTAATTCGGATTTGGACAGCATTTAGCGGTGTAATCGGATGAAAATTAAATGTTTTCCTTCGTCCTCCCCTCTGCTGGTCGTGATTATATGAATTATATTGTAACTTCTAAGCGTGAGACCCTTATATACTTGAGGCAGTGGACAAGGCAACGTGGCACACTGCCCAACATGCTGATTCTGCTCCGTGCCACATTGGCTAACGCGGAGGAGCAGCTTCGTTCCACTTTGCCCCTCTGGGCAGCTTGGTTCGACCTCCTCCTGCGAAATCCCGAGTTTGCACTCATTCGGCCTTTCCCAGGGCCCTTTCCTCGTACGTATGGCACTCTAAAACACTTAACCAACATACGAATAGGCCGACTAAACGTTAAAATCTTACGGGGTGTAACATTAATACTCTCAGATTTTAGTTTATCTGCAGCATATATAATTTCAGTGAGGGTCATTTTTTGTATTTCAGCATGTTTGTTTAACATATTCTTTGGTATGATTTTGTTCTAACATTTTATGACCTCGCATACACAATACATTCAAAGTACTAATGCATTTTTTCCACGTTATATCGTTTCATTATATAGGCTTAGGCTCAACAGCAGGGTTAGCTTCTCTTTCAGGCTTGTTACAGCAGAGTTCCTTTGGTGAGTCCTCATCTTCTAAGGGCCGGAGTTTTCATATTCATTAGAGTTAGCTGGGGGTCTGTCCCACCAACTCCTCGATTGTTTTAGAAGGCTTTCAGACAATATATGTTAGTTTTAGTTTGAGTCTTAGTGTTTGAGATAATATTAGTAAATTATCAAATGCTCTTTATATATTCAGTATTCGGTTATTATTTTAATCAGCTTCCGCTTAATAGTCTTTTACAGTAGTTTTTTTATTATTGAATTGTTCCATGCCATGGGTTTGCTTGCGTTCTTGTGATCCTAAGTACCGTGTCGCGTTCAGGGAGAAGACTCGAGCCGTGACAAACATGTTATTAGAGCATCAGGTTTAGAGTGTCCTAGGATGGCTGAAAGCCGTGTCAAGTAGAGTTCTTTTCATGAGTGTGAAGCGCGCCACACTTAAGAGGGGGAGACTACAAGGCATTTTTAGGAAAATTCCTTTTCTTCTTGACTCTTAATGTGCGTGGAGTTTTAATCTCTAAATTGTCCTCCTAACTCGTGCTCTACCCTTTTAAGTCTAAATTGTCCTCCTAACTCGTGCTTTACCCTTTTCAGTTGACAATGCCTCCTAAAAGAGGAAATGGAAGGAGGAATAGTAATGCTAACCAGCTAGCCCCACCAGCTCCAGCAGCCCCCTAGGATGATTAGGTGTCATATGCGAAGTTTTGGGCTGCTATTCAAATGCTGGCTCAGGCGATGACCAATCAGGTCAACCAGTGGGTTGTCATAACAATCAATAGTAATACGTCTGTAGCTACTGCCAGATTCTGAGATTTTACTCAGATGAATCCCCCAAAATTTCACGAGTCTAAGGTAGATGAGGACCTATAGGAGTTCATTGAAGAGGATCAGAAGATCACCCAAATCATGAGTGTTACTTCTATAGGAAGTGCAGATCTAGCTGCTTATCAGTTAAAAGGAGTGGCTCAGATACAGTATAAGTAATGAAAGGAGGGAAGGCAAAATGGTAGAGGTCTGGTGGAGTGGGATGAATTGTGACTACATTCCTTGACAAATTTTTTTCCCTGGGAGTAAAGGGAAGCTAAGGTCGCGAAGTTTGTGAACTTGAGGCTGAACAATATAACAATGCAGGAGTACACATTAAAGTTCACTTAACTATTGAAGTATGCTCCAGAAATGGTTGCGAAAGTCGAGGGCTCGCATGCTCAAGTTTGTGTCACGACCCGAACATAGACCCCGATCGAGTCACGAGACAAGGAGCCCCGTGAGACCCCAAGTCAACCCATGGAATGAACATGCTTCTAACTCAACCAAATAAAGAAGAAAACATAACATAATAAACATGGCAGAAGTCTAAGCATATCATAACATCGAAATCAGAATCCACATAATACATGACGAGCTGATTACTACATACAGTCTGAAAGCCTCTACATAACTAAGGGTTGATGGGAAAACACCCCCATCTAACCCGACAAGTCTGAACATAATTGTGAGTCTTAACTCCAAAACCATGTGGTAACCTAATTCGTAAAATTATGAATCATACTTAAACATATGGGCAGTGTCCAATACTTAAAAATGCTTGAAAATACTTAATTCACTTGAAAACATGATCATAAACATGGGTAACTTGCTAACATTCTTTTCATCAATAATATCTCACCATACTTGAACATTCATCATAAATCTCAATTTTCATGAACTTCTCATAAATGGGCATTTTAATTTATAAAGCTTGAAAACATGATTATAATTGAAAACAATGTAAAACTTGTCCATGAATCATAATTCAATAGTAGAAACATACTTAGATCATATCCATATAGATAATAGGAATTTCATGCATTGGGTTAAAACCCCATAGAATTAAACATATGGATTTTCATGAATTAGAGAGTGATTGGGCATGGATGTGAACAAATTCACCCATTCATAACTCTACATACTTGATAGGATCTGATTCTACCACTTCCTTAATTGCCCAATGAAGAATTGAAGAAAACTTGTAGAGAACCTAAGCTTGATCACCTTCTAAGCCCTCAACTTGCATGCATGAATGTGAATGAGCCTAGAATGAACTTACCCGTCATAAAACTACCTATTTCGAGATTAAAATGACGTCGTTTAGGACTCTAAGGCTTAGGAATTATGGAAATACCCTTAATAAGAATCCTGGAAAAATTGAACTGCTGGTGACAATGGACGTCAGTACGATCCGTTGTTAGCTTCTATGATCCTTGTTACCACTCGTTGCTACTCCCTAAATCCAGGTCTCTAATCCCTCACCATGATTGGGCAAGACGAGTCCTTGCTAGCTCAAACGACTCGTTGCTTCCAGTCGTCGTCACCACTGCCTTAACCTGGGATTCCTTTAAATGACTGCTAACCAAGGCCTGTTGTTACTTGCAACGGGTCGTGCTACGACCCGTTACTTCCTCCTTAACCAAGGACCAGTCTCACAACGACCCATTCGAAGTCTCGTTACTTCAAACAACTGATCATCCCTAGACCCATTACTTCCAACTCCAAACCTGTTACCTCACCATGGACATATCCTATGGGTCGTTAGTGGCACCCATGACTCGTTCCATGACCCATTATGAGAAGGTTTTCTAGACTTCTGCTACTTTTCATTTTCAAATTTTGGGTCTAGTCTTGGGCACTTCCAGGGTATTACAGTTTCTGAATGGAGTCTCATATTTGTTAGTCAAGGAGTGTCGAACTGCCAAGATTATCAATGAGATGGACATCTCCAGACTCATTATCCATGCACAACAAATAGAGGCGGAGAAACTAAAGAAGAGAGAGAGAGAGAGAGAGAGAGAGAGAGAGAGGATAAACGAGCACGGACAGGCCAATTTGAGTATTCTCAGCAGAGGTTGGGTGGTAGTAGTTGCCCAAAGCAGCAATAGATACCTCCAGAACCCTATTCCACCAGTTCTTCTTCTTCTAGGCCCGACAAAGATCGGAGCGGTGGAGCATCAGGCTCCCAGTCCCAGAGTTATGTCTCCAGCAGCCGCACTTTCCTTGTATGTCCTAAGTTTGGTAAGAACCATCTAGGTGACTACCATCTGGGCAAGGAGGGTTGTTCTGGTTGTGGCCAACTAGGTCACAGATTGAGAGATTGCCCATCGGCAGGATGGGGGAAGGCCTAGTCCACCGCATAAGCAACTTCACCAAGTCACTCATTTCAACAGTGTACTACCTTAGGTATGGGTGGCGCTTAATGCCAGAACCACTTCTATGCCCCATCCTCCCATCAGAACCAGGAGAAATCACCTGACGTAGTCTTCTGGTATGTTATATCTCTTTCAAATAGATGTGTACGCTTTACTAGACCTAGGAACCACACTTTCTTTTGTGACTCCTTACATTACCGTCCAGTTTGATATTAGTCCAGAAATTCTCTCAGAGCCATTTTCAATCTCTACCTCGATTGGTGAGTCAGTTAGAGCTAGTCGGGCGTACAGGGATTGTCGGATCACACTGTTACATAAAGTCACCACAGTTGATCTAGTGGAGTTAGATATGGTCGACTTTGACCTCATTCTTGGCATGGACTGGTTACATTCTTGTTATACCTCAGTTGACTATAAAACTAGAGTTGTTAGATTTTAGTTTCCTAATGAACCAGTCCTAGAGTGGAAGGGTAGTATTTCAGCACCTAAGGGTCGGTTCATCTCATACCTTAAGGCTAGGAAAATGATCTTTAAGGGGTGCATCTATCACTTGGTTAGGGTCAAGGATTCTAGTTCCAAAACCCTGACTCTTCAGTCAGTTCCAGTTGTAAATGAGTTCCCCAATGTGTTTCTCAAAGATCTTCCCGGAGTTCCTCCCGAGTAGGAAATAGACTTTGGTATAGACCTTCTTCCAGATATCTAGTCTATCTCAATTCCTCCTTCCAAAATGGCTCCAGTTGAGCTTAAGGAGTTAATGGAACAGTTGAAAGACCTTCTAGATAAGGGTTTCATCAGACCCAGCATCTCTCCATGGGGTGCCCCAATCCTATTCGTGTGAAAGAAGATAGTACACTTAGAATGTGTAGCGACTATCGTCAGCTGAACAAAGTCATAGTCAAGAACAGGTATCCTCTACACAGGATTGATGACTTGTTCGATCAACTTCAGGGAGCTAGTTGTTTTTCCAAGGTAGATCTCAGATCAAGATACCACTAGCTCAGGGTCAGACAATGTGACATTCTTAAACATGGAATAAGAAATACTCTTGCAGCTTTTATGGATCTGGTGAATAGGGTATTCAAGTAGTAACTGGACATGTTCATTATTGTTTTTATCGATGATATTCGAGATTACTCTAGAATAGAGGAGGAACATGCAGATCACCTGATGATAGTGTTGCAGACTCTCAAAGACCGCCAGTTATTTGCCAAATTTAGCAAGTGTGAATTCTGGCTAAAATCGATTGCATTCCTTGATCATGTGATCTCCAGTGAGGGTATTCAGGTGGATCCTCAAAAGATAGCGACAGTTAATGACTGGCCAAGACCCACTTCTTCGTCAGACATCAGGAGTTTCCTGGGCCTAGCCAATTATTATAGATGGTTCATGAAAGGGTTCTCCTCCATTGCCTCTCCTTTGACCAGACTAACTCAAAAGAAGGTGAATTTTCAGTGGTTTGATAAATGTGAGAAGAGTTTTCAGGAGTTGAAGACTCGACTCACTGCAATACTAGTTTTGACTCTACTAGAAGGTTCAAATGGATTTGTGATCTATTGTGATACCTCCAGAGTTAGACTTGGTTGTGTTCTAATGCAGCATGGTAAATTCATAGATTATTCTTCCAGACAGCTCAAGGTTTATTAGAAGAACTATCCGACTCACGATCTTGAGCTGGCAGGGATAGCATTTGCATTGATGATTTGGAGGCATTATCTTTATGGGATTCATGTCGATGTTTTCACTGACCACAAGAGCCTACAGTATGTGTTTAGTCAGTAGGACCTGAATCTACGTTAGAGAAGATGGCCAGAATTGTTAAAGGATTACGAAATGAGTGTGTTGTATCACTTGGGCAAGGCCAATGTAGTGGTTGATGCCCTCAGTAGGATGTCTATGGCGGGTGTTGCTCATGTTGAGGAGGGTAAAAAAGAATTGGCAAAAATATTAACGGACCGACTCGGTTTGGGGTCCAGTTGGTTGATTCAGTAGAAGGTGGAGTTGTAGTTCAGAGTGGTTCAGAATCCTCCCTGGTGGTGGAGGTTAAGTTGAAGAAGGATGAAGACCCAATTCTATTCAAGTTGAAGGAAACAGTCTTAAGGAAAGAGGTGGAAGCATTCTCCAAAGGGCGAGATGGTGTGCTCCATTACCAGGGCAGGTTATGTGTTCCCAATATGGATGATTTGAGATAGCAGATACTAACGAAAGGTCACAGCCCCACGTACTCTATCCACCCAGGTTCCACTCAGATGTACCATGATCTATGGGAAGTCTGCTAGTGGAACGGCATGAAGAAGCACATTGTAGAATTCGTGGCTATGTGTCCAAATTGCCAACAAGTCAAGGTTGAACATCAGAGACCGGGGGATATGACTCGGGATATTAGCATTCCTACTTAGAATTGGAAAGAAGTGAACATGGATTTCATTACAAGTTTACCTGGCATGCGCCAACAGTATGACTCAATTTGGGTGGTTGTAGACCAGATAACTAAGTCAACACATTTCCTACCAGTTAATACTACAGATTCAGTACAAAATTATGCTAGACTATATATCTAAGAGTTAGTCAGACTACATGGAGTTCCCTTCTCCATCATTTCAGATAGGGGTACTCAGTTCAACTCGCACTTCTGGAAGTCATTTTAGAAAGGACTTGGTACTCAAGTCAAGCTCAGCAAAACTTTTAACCCACAGACAGATGGGCAGGCTAACTGGATCATTCAGACTATGTTAAGGGCTTGTGTGATCGATTTCAAAGGCATTTGGGATGATCTCCTACCTTTCATCAAGTTTGCATACAATAATAGTTACCACTCCAGTATTCAAAATGGCCTCATTGGAGGCATTATATGGTAGGTGGTGTATATCTCCTATAAGGTGGTTTGAAGTTGGTGAAGCTACCTTAATAGGACTTATTCAGTACATGAAGCTATGCAAAAGGTTCATCTTATCAGGGAACAGCTAAAAACAGCTCAAAGCTGACAGAAATCGTATGCAGATATAAAGAGAAGGGAGCTGGAGTTTATTATGGATGATTGGGTATATCTGAAAATTTCACCTATGAAAAGGGTGATGAGGTTTGAGAAGAAAGGAAAATGCAGTCCTAGATACGTTGGTCCTTACAGAATCCTAAGGCGCATTGGTTATGTGTCTTATGAGCTGGATTTGCTTGCGGAGTTAGCATCGGTGCACCCAATCTTCCTTGTATCCTTGTTAAAGAAATGCATCGGTGATCCAACCTCAATAGTGCCTTTAGAGAGTATGGTGTAAAGGATAGTGTCTCTTACAAAGAGGTTCCAGTTTAGATCTTAGACTGTCAGGTTCGTAAGTTGAGGAACAAGGAGGTCACTTCAGTAAAAGTTTGATGGAGGAACCAGCTAGTTAAAGGACCTACATGGGAAGCAGAAATAGATATGATGGCTAGATACCCTCACCTATTCCCTTCCAACTTAGCTTTAGCATCAAGTACTACATTCCTCCTCAGTACCCTATTTAGTTCCACACCCTTCAACTCTATTCATGTTCTAATGTTCACCCTAGTTGCATAAATTTAGTTGATATGTCAATCTCAGTTCTGAGTCAATCACGCCTTCAGTAATCAGTTATTAGTCTTCAGTTCAGGATTGTAGTTCTTTCCCCAATCTTTCATCTTACTTAGCCTTCATTCAAGGACAAATATTTCCAAGGGGGAGATATTGTAACACCCCAAAAGTTCTTTAGACCAAACCCAGACTTGGAATGAAAACCAGAAAAGAAACCATAAATTTTGTTTGAGAATGACTCAACCAACGAGTCATTGTCAATAAGAATAACCCATTGTCTGTGTTGTTGTCAGCCCTACAGACTTCATTCCTTAAACTAATGAGTGATACAATGACCCATTATTAGAAGTAACGTATTATCATTAAGCTCATTCTTGTAATACCCAAAAACCTGTCAAGCTAAACAATGAGTTAGACGATGAGTCATTGTTTGGTATAACGACTCATTGTAGGGAGCCGATTGAGGAAATCTAGAAAAGGTTAGAAATCCATCCAGTGACGGATGTTCTATGAGTTTACAACACTTTCGATGCTTAAAACTGGGAAAATAGCATGGACTTAGGTGTGTTTATATGGATATAAGGTACTTTTACTTTATTTTTAGGAAAAATAGATGTTAGAGCTGAATTGTGCAAATGATGGAGTAAAATGCAAAAAAGTGGCTTAGTACAGATCTAAATACAAGCCGCATACCATCCTGGTACAAGTCATATTGAGAATAGTTTAAATGTCCAGGAGTAAATTGTGAAGTAAAGGAAAGTTACGGCTCATGGTACGAGCCGTACCATCCTGGTACAAGCCATACCATGGCAATCATGGAAAGTTCCAGAAGAAATTGCACAAGCCAAGTTTCCTGGTACGGGTGGCAATCACGAGTCGTGAGACCTATCTAACATCCGTACCAAGGAATTAGAAAAGACTATAAGAATAGAAGACTGGCAGAACACAATGTACGGGTAGGAATCACGGATCATGGAATGAAGGTACAATTCATACTATGCCATCCGTGGAAGTTAATAGAAGATTCCAGTAATTGCAAGATCAAGCCATGGGAAGATTGTTCGACTTGTAGGTACTTGCTATGAGTTGTACCATATCTCAACACTTGGCTAGATTAAGCAGAAGACAACAAACATGTGAGTCAAGGTACAACCAATAAAATGTTGTTACGGGCTGTAGGTGTAGGCGGTGACAATTTTTGGTAGTTTCCCTATTTACTTAGTGATGTGTTGTGAGTCTACAGCACTTTCAATGCTCAAAACTAAGAAAATAGAATGAACTTAGGTGTGTTTATATGGATATAAGGCATTTTTTCTTAGATTACAAGACGAATAAGTGTTGAGCAAGAATGTGCAAAAGAAGCCTAAAAGTGCAGATAATAAGCTAAAGTCATAGTCTCAATACGAGTCGTATGTTAATGTTACGAGCCATACTAAGAACCATGAAAAGTTTTAGATATCTAAATTGGAGTGAGTACAACCTACGACTCTCAATACGAGCCATACACATTGGTACAAGCCATAACTTGGAGTCGTGGAAATATTCAAAAGGATTGCACAAAAGGCAGAATCCTGATACGGATGGAACTAGAACCATGACAAGAAGGTATGAATCATATCTGGAGTAGTGGTCTCTACAAAGGATATTCAATGCTAAGAAAAACATCAGACAGTACGAGTCATAGCTGGAAGGTACGAGTCCTACCACAACACTCGTGAATAAATTTAGAAAAAGTAAAGAGTTCTCAGAGCCAGACCACGGAAGCAACTCACGACTCGTAGGATGCATGTAGGAGTCATACCAAGGCCCAACACTTAATCAAATTTCAGCAATCCAAGGACTTACGAGGAGCAGGTACGACCCATACGATCCTGCTATGGGTTGCAGGATCAGTCGTGGCTCAGGCGGCAACAGTTATGGAAATTTAACCTATTAGCTTAGGAAAAGGATTCTTATGTCTGTATAAACACTTTTTTTGTTTTATTTTTAGAAGAGGAAGTTATAGAAGGTTAGAGAATCAGAGAGAACATTAGTAAGAAGTGATTTCGAGTGAAAAACATAGAATTGAGTTGATTGACTTGTGATCAACCTTTTTTTGGATTCTTTCTTGATCTTTAACAATTGTTCTTGAGGTTTTTCTGATATAATCAAAGAAGATATCCCCTCATCTACGATTGTAAGTATTGAATTATGTGTTTAATGATGACTGCATATCACAACCTTGCAACTATGAGAGGATAAAACCTCTATAGCTAGCATTGTGGGAACCATGATGGATTAACGAGCTAGGGATACACAAAAATGATTCAAAACCAATGCAAAATTCTTGTATTGTATTCTCTTCATGCTTAAACGTTTCTTAACGGTGTATAACGTTAGGACTTGCCTAAATTCTTTACTTTCTTGAGCCTAGAGAGGTAGAGATTAGGAAAAGAGAATTACAACAAAGCCTTGATCTTGATGATCATTGTATTAACTTGAACTGTGGTTGCAGGATAGTTAAATTTGGAACATACTGATAACGGATAGTTTGAAATTGCTCATGAGACCTGACCCGGTGGTTGAGTATAGCCATCCAATAGGGACAAACCAGTCGTTTGGATGAACCCTAGTTATCAGTTCTACAAGTAAGCATTGGTCTTCATCACATGTGTATACCGGAAGCAGTTATGAGCCTATGGGGAACAGAAACCCTAGTTAATCTTCAATCATGATTTACATCATAATTTCAGTCATTGTTTTAATTACTATTTTCTTAAACCCCCCAAATTGGAGTAACTAACCAACAAGTTTACTTACCAGAATTAGTCTAGATCTTCCATATTCCCTGTGGATTCGACCCCAACCTCTTTGTTGTGTTCTTTATTGACAATGTCTGCTTCATATTTCAGCAGGAGGTGTGAGTTTGAGCGTTATCAAAAAGTAGCGCCATTGCCGGGGATTACGGCTAAGACTAGATTAATTGCTTGCATTTGACTTTTGGCAGTTATCTCTTGAATTATGTTTTCTTGTTGCTTGTGATACCCACAGGTTGTCACATGGTAAATGCCAAGCACTTGGAGCAGTGGAAATCCCCTGATTCTGTTGAACCTTGAAATTGAACGAGCACTGTGCAGAATGGAAACCAAGAACAGAAAGATGCCCGTATAGCTAAAGAAGCTAGGCAAGCTAAGCTAGCTCGGCTAGCTGCACTTTAGGATGCCAGAGATGAGGTTGTTAACAGTAGTAGACATGGGCGGGGAAACAGAGGTCATAGATTTGCCCCTTAGTTCTTAGATGATGAGGACCCAAACATTAATGAAGTTAGGTCAACTGGAGCAATTGTACCACCACCACTGCCCGTTGGGGCCAAATTTGACATCACGAGCGCCATGATTCAAATGTAAAACATGAAAGGGGTGTTCAGTGTTCATGCAGTGGATGACGCTAACCTGCACCTGATGAACTTTGTTGGAATATGTAAGGCATACAGGTTGCCTGGAGTTAGCCAAGATGCCATTAGACTTAGACTTTTCCCCTTTTCTCTGTCAAGGGAAGCCACTTTATGGTTGTCTGAGTTTCCCAACAACTCCATAACCAACTGGAGGGAACTCAAGCAATCCTTCTTGGAGAGATTCTTTCCCCCCTCCATAATGTTGCAGCTCAAGGATGAGATTTGCAATTTTCTACAACTTAAAATCAAGGCACTTCATGAAACATGGCTAAGGTTCAAGAAGAAGTTGAAAAAATACCCAAACCATAAAATTCCAGATGACAGTTTGTTGAAAATTTTCTATAGGTCTTTGAACAATAACACAAAAATTGTAGCAGCCACAGTGGCCGGAGGAGCATTGATGAGTCACACTTGGGAACAAGCTGCTACTACTCTTGACAGGGTGACTAAAACAAACAGGGCATGGCATATCCAGGAGGTAGATGCAGTGTCCTGTACATATGCTATTGATTTAACTGTAGACCAACGTAGGAAAGAAGAAGAACGCGATCAGGAGTTGGCTCATATGTGCACATTGTTGGATTTGCATACAAAGCACATTATGGGAGCTGGACCCAAAAAGGTGAATGCAGTGGGGACACAAGGATTGGAGTCAGGGGCAGACCACTCTAATTCCAAGGAGGAGGTAAATTTCTTGGACATGCAAGTGGCGGGTTTCTGAGCCAACGCCCAAGCGTCTGGACAAGACAATTGGCGCCAATGTTCTAGAAACCAAGGTCGGAACCAATACAGAGAGAACTACAATCGAAATGGGTACAGAGACATAAGTTGAGGTCATGAGTGTGAAGGAGATTGAAGAAGGAATAATAGCTACCACAACGACTGAGCTTTAGTATATGTGCCTCCTAATGCACGAGAGGGGGAGGTTGGGCAGTCAAAGCTAGAGAGCGTGATGGTTAAGATGTTGAAAAAGGTGAGGTCCACTGATGATCAGTTAAAGGAAATCATCGGTGATATATCAGGCATGGGTCAAAGAGTGGAATCCCACGCAACGTCTATCAAGAAAATCAAACAGCACCTAGGGCAACTGTCAGCATCACTCAACCCTAGAAAAAAGGGTACACTACCTAGCAACACAGTCCAAAACCCAAAGAATGATGGCCACTGCATGGCTGTGATGACTAGGAGTGGTAGGACCATAGAAGAAAGAGAGCATAGTTGAAGATGGTGAAAATGATGCTGAGATGGAAGGTGCTGAGAATGTTGAGTTGCTGGAGGCCCCATCTGGTGAAAAAGGGTCTGAAGTTGAACAAGGTGCAACACAAATTTACAAGGCTATCCCGAGACCACCGCCACCGTTCCCCCAAACAATGAAGAAGAAGGCGTAGAATTGTAAGTTCCATAAATTCCTGTCAATGCTCAAACAATTATCTATGAACATACCATTGGTTGAGGCGTTGGAACAAATGTCGAGATATGTTAAGTTCATGAAGGACCTAGTATCAAAGAAGAGATCCGCGAGTTATGAGCCTATAGATAATGTACACCACTATAGTGCCATAGCTACATGAGTCCTAGCCTAGAAGAAGGATGATCTGGGTGCTTTCACTACATCTTGCACCATTGGCAATGTTGAGTTTGCAAGGGCACTTTATGATCTCAAAGAAAGCATAAATCAGATACCATTGGCTGTGTTCAAGCAGTTGGGCTTGGGAGCCCCCACAACGACTACAGTGCGGCTACTGATGGCTGACAGAACTTTGAAGAAGCCAGTGGGGATCCTATTTGATGTTCTTGTAAAAGTTAATAGATTCATATTCCCGGCAGACTTCGTAATCCTGGATTGCAAGGTCGATTATGAGGTCCCCATCATTTTGGGGCATCCATTCCTTATTGTTGGGAGGGCCTTAGAGGATGTTTAGGCTGGCCAACTGAAGTTCAGATTGAATAAAGAAGAGGTCACTTTCAACATCTACCGGTCAATGTAGCAATCGACGGAGTACAGTGTAGTCTCAGCAATAGATGATGAATCTAAGTTCCTTGACAAAGTCTGAATAGTCAAGAGACTTGCGTCGTGCCGTGACGTTAAATCGGGCACTTCTTGGGAGGCAACCCAAGTGGTGTCTTGGTGAATTATGAGTAACTGGGCCACCTACATCATGCCGCAACGTTAAATCAAGCGCTTCTTTGAAGGCAACGCAAGTGATTTAACTAATGTGTGTTTAGTGTGCAGGGCAGCAAACTATTGAAAAGCAAGTTCTATGATTCTCAGTACGACTAGTGAGAGGGTTGTATGAGTCATAGCATGAGTTGTGGTGAAGATTAGAGATGTGTTTCAGAGCAGGAGTTCAGGGTACGGTTCGTCCTACGACTCGTAGCTTAAGTGTACGGGTCGTAGTACTTACTATGCCTGTGAGCTATGCAAGCTATGCAACGCAAAGACCTACCAGTCATAGTACGGACCGTACCCACATTGTACAAGTTGTAAGATGCACTCGTAGGTCCACAGGTAAGTTTTTCAACTCTCTAAACTAAGGGTCCAAGGGATAAGTCATGGGGCCTCCCTATGACTCGTGGTATGAGTCATGACGGGTCAAATTCCTTGAAATTACCCCACTCGACCCAGATTTTTAAGATCTGCCCCCTCACTTATTTAAACTTCAAACCTAAATATACCCTTCTCCCATGCAATCAAAACCAAAGTCAATAACCACACTCCCTACTCTCTCACACCCATAACTAAAAACCAAAGAACAATTGAGCAATTTCTTGCTCAATAAATTTCCTCTCAACCCTAATTTCTGACTACCAATCGAAGTAAGGAGCTAACAAGCAAGTGTATTTCTTTGAATATTGATAAAACCTATATTCTTGATGTAATGGTGCTAAAACCCCTGTGAGTCATTGGTTTTTCTATAAAAAAAATATTGAAAGAGACAATGATTAGGGGTGTGATAGAACTATGTGCGACTCGGAAAGACTTTGAAGTTGATGAACTTGTGCATTGAAGCATTCACAATTGAGTTACGAGCAGTGACTAAAAAGGGGAGGGAAGAGTAGTTGTAAAACGAGTTGAAATACATGCCTAGAACTGGGGAATTCTGAGTACCCAAAATATGAATAAGCCTCCCTATAAACTAGACCAAAATCGAGGAAGGGACAGGCTTCAAAAGCCTTCCTACGACTCGTGGTTTGATACTATGACTCATAGGATGTCTCATTGGGACTGTCCCAAGCTAAAATTAGTAGAGGTCAGAGGTACAAACTCTAATATGGTTTGTGGTTTGCCACCACAAGTCATACTAGGCATTCATCCCAAAGACCTGGAAAGGGTTGAAGTCCAGATGAGATAGTACGGTCCTTCCTACGACTCGTGGAATCAACCTATAGGTCGTACCGTGAATTGAGGAAAAATACAAAGAATTTGTCAGTAAAGGGGCATCCTTATACGGCTCAAGGTATGGATTGTACCTTCATTGTACGAGACGTACCTGGGAGTCATAATGTGCATCAGAGATCTCATGGGTCTTCATACGAGTCGTACCTTCAAGGTATGACCCATACTATTGACTCGTTGTTATTTACAAAGGACTTTACTTCTTGATTTTCTTTCCCAAATATGGAATTCTAACTCTCCTTTTCCAAAAGTACAATGACGGTCAAGCGTAAAACATCCAGAGAAACTGCTCGGAGGATACTACATGATGAAACATCTGAGTTTGAGTAAGCAGGAAACTCGCCTAGTGGTTCAGTTGAGGAGTATAGGGTCAATATATCAGACACCCAAGGGACCCTAACCACTAGGGCAAAGGCCAAAGCCCAAGCTGTCGCAGCTACTGCCACATCCGCCGAAGCTCCCCAGTCTAAGGAGAGAGATAAGGAAGGTAATCAGGAGTCGGGAAGCAACTCAAATGTAGAAGAAGGGTCTGAGGAGACCCAATTTGGTGAGGAAAGTGGTAGTGCTGAGTCAAAGGAGGAGGCTCCTAATGCTGAGCAACAGTAGATCCCCCTTAGGGACAGTCGTACTATTTGGTGGAGACTTCCAGGAGCGCAGGAGATCTATGAATAGGATATTGCTCTCACCACCAAAAACAAATCCAGGCGGAGCATCCAAGAAGAACCGATCCTCACAAACTCATTGAACAAAGTAGAGGAGATGAAGCAGATATTCATCTTTTATGGCCTCGAATGGATGGATAGGATTCTGGACCAGTACACTTCAGAGATAGTCCGTGAGTTCTATGCTAACTACTTCGCGGCCATGGAGGAGAAGATAAAAAAGGGGCAGAAAGTGAAAGATCAACCCATACTAGAGAGTGTCATGGTTAGAGGTCAACATCTCCGAGTGCACTATCTCTCAAATCTTATACGGTCCGCAGTTCATACCTCCATATGCCACGCCAGAATATGAGTAGCCGGTGGAGGAATTAAAGCAAATTAGGAGTTGGGCTTTGAGGAAAGACAGAGGCAACTATAGTGGTTGGCGGGGTGTTATAGCTGAGGATAAAGAGGAAGCAGAGTAGGTCCAGGTGGAAAGTAGGTTACCAAAAATTCACTCAACTTCATAGCAAAATCCTGTTGGACATTAGTGCGCCACTGATTAGCACCAACAGTCAATGACAACACTCTGAGTGCAGACAGAGCAGCTCTGATGGCATGTCTCATGTCTAGATACTAACATCCCAAGGATCATCGCAGAGGAGATATGAGATTGAGTTGTGGGATTGAGCACTACCATCCCAATCCTGAGCCTCATTTTTAGATTATGCAAAGAGGTAGGAGTTCCGATGCGATGGGGTGAGGAGCGCTTAATTGGAGGGTAGAGGATGGCGGACATTGGCTTGATCCGGGATGAAATGAACCCGGTGAGTCAAGCCCGACTTTCTAGCGCAGTTCCACTGACCCAGCTAATAGGGGGCACACAGGTGAATGCTCCCACCTCGCAAGAGCAAAGCGAGACAATGGCTACAGATGTCGGTAATTCAGAAGCAGCACCCAGCACTTCTTCTACACCACTGCCAAGCAATCCGAGCCAGACACTAGTAGGGTTCGTCCTAGTGCCCCAAGATTTTCTCCAGAAATTGGCCAAGAGAGTGACGATGGCTGAAAGAAAAAATCAGGCAATGATGGAAAATGTGAAGCCTTGGGTGAAAGCAGAGATAGACACATCTACACAGGCACTGCATGCTAGGCTCGATGGATTTGAGAGCAGATTTAATAGATGCATGGTGGAGCAAACAGACACAAGCAGCCTCCGGGAGTAGATGGGAGCTCTTCAGAGCCAAGTGACTGAGCTGGCATCACAACAGTGAACAGTTATAACAACTTTCACTCTTCCAGACCTGGACGAAGAGCCAAATGAGGAGATTGACTTGGCGACTTATTGGGAGCCAATGACAGTAGCAAAGGAGAAAGGAAAGAAGAGAGTATTTGAGGATGTTCGAGAAGAGAGCTTGAGGAAGAAGACAAATGAAGAAAGAAGAGAATGTAAGCGGGCATGAGCAGAGAGCCTGCAGACTTATGATTCATATATGTTAGAGCTGTAGGAGTGAGCTAAAGAAGTAGGCAGCTCTACCCTGGCTTAGACCGAGTTTGCTAGTGGCAGGGACCCTTGGGGTGAGCCACATTCAGCCCAGATCTCTATAGAGGCAATAGAGACGGTCAAGCCTACATAGGGGGTAACCACTTCCCCTGTTGACACATCAGTGAGTGTGTAGGCCACTGCTAGCTCCATGATTATAGCGGAGGTACCTCCTGCGCAGGATGACAGGAGCGCCTAGAGTGCCACAGTTATGTTCCCTTACCTCTGTTCTTGTAGTTTATGCTTCAGGGATGAAGCATAATTTTCAAAAAGGGGAGGCGGTGTACTTGTATTTTTGGGTTTTTGGATTCGTTCGAGGGTTTTTCTTGTCGTGTTTCTTTTCCCTCGCGGCATGCTATCTAGTAGAACTGACATATTTAGGATTTTACTTACTCATTTTATGATTTTTGTTTAACTAGAGAGTAGCTTAGGAGTACTCAGCCAATGGAAGTTCACTAGTTTTGGATTTCTTGAAAAAATTGACCCTGTTTAAAAGTTTTTGATGCATTAGTTGTGTACTTGTGACTGTATGCATGATTTATGTGGATCTTCTGATGTCATTTAGTGTATTAGCATGAGTAATCTTGTTATGGCATGTATAAACTAGATAGGTAAAGTGAATATAAGTCATGTGTCATGAGTGAGTGAGGTTTGATACTTAGTTCAGTACTGTGTTGAAGATCTAGAACTTGCCTGGTTGGTTAGGATATGATCATAGGCCATTTTTGTTTAGCTCACTTTTAGCCTAAATGACCCTACCAAAAGCTTATGATTCCCTTGATCCTAATTTTGAGCCTTTAATAAACCATTTTTCTTTGATTAACCCATGAACTGTACCCATATTTTATAATGAACCTGTTTTGGCCCTGGTCCTTCCTTGGACATTGTGAACCTCAACATAGGCAAAATGCCTAAGTTGAGGGTGGCTAGAGTACGGGTGCATAAATGGTGGGAATGAGGAAAAGGGAGAGAAAAAGAGAAAAGGTGAAAAATGAGGTGTGGTGTGACAAATGAGAAAAAAAAAGAGATGAAAAATTTGAACAAAGAAAACTCAAAAATAATAATTTAAAAAGGTTGAAAACACACCACTCTCGTACAAATGCACACAAAGGGGGTGAAAAGGGAAGAAAAGAGAAAAAAAAAGGGGGTAAAATAGGTGAATGGTGGAGCCAATATATGCAGTAACAAGGAAGGGTTAGTCACTTAAAAAAGATCTCATATTTATCATGTCCAACCCAAAAGCCTACGTTACAAGCCGCATCAAGTCCTATAGTGATCCCAATCTGACCATCTGACAGAGCGAACCAGAGAAAATAAGGGCAAGCCTATGGTATTCGATACACAGTACTTGAAACTTCTTTGTGAGAGTGAGAGTCTCACTTGTTCAGTCCCATGCCATATCTATTACTATATCTGTGAGAGGGGACTTCATTTGTTGTGAGGGTACATGGTTTATATTTAATTTTACTAGTGGTCTGTGTGAAAAGCATTGGCGATGACTTGATTGCCTGTTAATAGCTAGATGACATGTCTTGATCCCTGCTTGTCATGTTTTGTGGTTTGTTGTAGTACATTAGCTTATATAGGTTCACAGAAGAAGGGTCAAAAGTTGTTGAATTTATAGTGCAAAATTTTGTTAGGTATCGGTTGTAGTATCGTAGGATTATTTTCTAGCTGAGCGTCATGTTTAGTTTTTTTCTTTGTTATGCCTGAGGACATGCAAAAGTCTCAAGTTAAGGGTGTTGATGTGTTGTGAGTTTACAGCACTTTCAATGCTCAAAACTAAGAAAATAGCATGAACTTAGGTGTGTTAATATGGATATAAGGTACTTATTCTTTGATTACTAGACAAATAAGTGTTGGAGCAAGAATGTGCAAAAGAAGCCTGAAAGTGCAGAGAATGAGCTAAAGTCACAGTCTCGGTACGAGCCGTATGTTAATGTTACGAGCCATACTAAGAACCATGAAAAGTTTTAGATGGCTGAATTGGAGTGAGTACAACCTACGACTCTCAGTACGAGCCATACAACATTGGTACGAGCCGTAACTTGGAGTCATGGAAATATTCAGAAGGATTGCACAAAATGAAGAATCCTGATATGAATGGAACTATGAACCATGAAAAAAAGATACGAATCATATTAGGAGTAGTGGTTAGCTACAGAGGATTTTCAATGCTAAGCAGAACATCAGACAGTACGAGTCGTGGCTGGAAGGTACGAGTCATACCACAACACTCGTGAATAAATTTAGAAAATGTCAAGAGTTCTCAAAGCCAGACCACGGAAGCAACTCACAACTCGTAGGATGCATGTAGGAGTCGTACCAAGGCCCAACACTTAGCCAAATTTCAGCAAGCCAAGGACTTATGGACAGCAGGTACGACCCATACAATCCTGCTACGGGTCATAGGATCAGTCGTGGCTCAGGCGGCAACAGTTATGGAAATTTACCCTGTTAGCTTAGGAAAATGATTCTTATGTCTGTATAAATACTTTTTATGTTTTATTTTCAGAAGAGGGAGTTAGAGAAGGTTAGATAATGAGAGAGAACATTAGTGAGAAGTGATTTTGAGGGAAAACATAGAATTGAGTTGATTGACTTGTGATCAACCTTTTTTTGGATTCTTTCTTGATCTTTAACAATTGTTCTTGAGGTTTTTCTGATATAAAAAAGAAGCTTTTCTCTCGTCTACGATTGTAAGTATTGAATTATGTGTTTAATGATGAATTCATATCACAACCTTGCACCTATGAGAGGCTAAAACCTCCATAGCTAGGATTGTGGGAACCATGGTGGATTAACGAGCTAGGGATACACAAAAGTGATTCAAAACTAATGCAAAACTCTTATATTGTATTCTCTTCATGTTTAAACATTTCTTAACGGTGTACAACGTTAGGATTTTCCTGAATTCTTTACTTGCTTGAGCCTAGAGAGGTAGAGACTAGGAAAAGAGAATTACAACAAAGTCTTGATCTTGATGATCATTGTACTAACTTGAGTTGTGGTCGCAGGATAGTTAAATTTGGAACATATTGATAGTGGATAGTTTGAAACCGCTCATGAGACCTGACCCGATGATTGAGTATAGTCATCCAATAGGGACAAATCATTCGTTTGGATGAACCCTAGTTATCAGTTCTACAAGTAAGCATTGATACTGATCACATGTGTATACCCGAAGCAGTTATGAACCCATGGGGAACACAAACCCTAGTTAATCTTCAATCTTGATTTACATCATAATTTCAGTTGTTGTTTAAATTAATATTTTCCCCCAAATTGGAGTAACTAACCAACAAGTTCACTTATCGGCACTAGTCTAGATCTTCCATATTCCCTGTGGGTTCGACCCCAACCTCTTTGTTGGGTTCTTTATTGACAACTTCCACTTCATACGTCAGTAGGAGGTGTGAGTTTGAGCATTATCACTTAGGAGAAGGTTTCAATTATTTGTATAAATACTTTTTAGGTTATTTCAGTAGAGAGAAGCGATTAGAGGCGACAAGAAGTGATTAGACATAATTAGAGACAAGTTGTTGTGAATTTTCAATCAAGTCTTGGAGATTTCTTGTTTTGATTTCTTCTTTGTTCTTGGATTATTCAACATCAATTCTTGCAATATTCAAAGAAGGTTTTATTTAGATCATTATTGTAAGTATTTAATTATGTGTTTGTCTATGAATGCTAATAACAATCTTAGAAACATGAGAGGCTAAAACCTCCACAACTAGGGTTGTGGGAACCACGGTGGATTAACAAATTAGGGTCATGCGAAGTGATTCAAAACCAATGCTAAACACTTGTATTGTATTCTTTCATCTTTAATGTTTATTAATGAAGTGCAACATTAAGACTTGCATGAATTCTTTACTTGCTTGAACCTAGAGAAGTAGAGACTAGGAAAAGAGAATTACAACAAAGCCTTGATATTTATGGGTCATTGTATAACTTGAGTTGCGGTGGTAGGATAGTTAATTTGGAACAAATTGATAATGGTTGAATTGAAATCACTCATGAGATCTAAACCGGTAATTGAGTATAGTCATCTAATAGGGATGAACCAATCATTTGGACGAACCCTAGTTATCAGTTCTACAAGTATTGGGATAGATCACGAGTGTAAACCCAGAGTTGTTATGAACCCATGGGGAACACTTACCCTAGTTAGTTGTAAATCTTGATAAACAACAACCGATTTTCAATCTTGTTTTATAACTAATTTTCCATAAAACCCCCTTTTTTGGAGATAACATACCTAAAAGCTTAAATACCTACATTAGTCTATATCTTACCATATTATATGTGAGTTCGACCGCAACCTTTGTTGGGTTCATTTTGACAATGTTCACTTCATACTTTATCAGGAGTGTGAGTTTGAGCATTATCAAAAAGTGGCATCGTCGCTAGGGAATACGGCTTAAGAATAGATTTATTGCTTGTGTTTAACTTTTAGTTGTTACTTTCTCATTTATGTTTTCTTTTTGTTTTTGACATCCACAGGTTGTCTAACTATAAAGAACACTGCGAAGAATGGTGAACCAGGAGAAAAGAGAGGCTCATCTTGCTGAAGAAGCTAGGCAACCTGAGCTAGCTCGGAAAGCTGCACTTTAGAAAGCCGAGGATGCTCGAGATGAAGTCGTGAATGATGGATACCATGGAAGGGGCAATAAAGGCCAGAGATATGCTCCTTAGTTCCTTGATGAGGATGACCTTGATATCGATGAAGTCTGGTCAACTGGAGCTATCGTACCACCACCTTTGCCTATCGTGGAAAAGTTTGACATCACTAGCACCATGATACAGTTGCTGAATGTGAAATGGGTGTTTAGTGGTGATGCAGCAGATGATCCCAACCTGCACTTGATGAACTTCATTGGAATATGCAAAGCATACAAGTTGTCAAGTGTAAGTCGGGATGTAATAAGGCTGAGACTCTTCCCCTTCTCTCTTTCTGGAGAGGCCACTCTATGGTTATCAGAGTTGCCTAACAACTCCATTACCAACTGGAGAGAGCTCTAATAGGCTTTTCTAGAGAGGTTCTTCCAACCCTCCAGGATTCTACAACTTAAGGATGAGATCTATAACTTCCGACAACTGAAAACGAAGGCACTTCATGAAACCTGTTTGGGATTTAAAAAGAAGTTGACCAAGTGCACAAACCATAAAATTCCAGATGATGGTTTGTTGCAGATTTTTTATATGTCCTTGAATAATAGCACAAAAGCTGTAGCGAATATTGTGGCAAGAGGAGCACTGATGAGTCATACATGGGAAGCAGCTTCCACTATTCTTGATAGAGTGACTAAAACTAATAGGGCCTAGCACACCATGGAAGCGAAAGCAGCTGCAGGTACGTATGTTGTTGGTATAACTGCAGACCAATGAAACAAAGAGGAGGAGCATGATCTAGTATTGGCCCTCATGTGTATATCATTAGACATGCTCACGAAACATATCATGGGCGTTGGGGCCAGAAAGGTAAATGCAATAGGAGCTCAGGGACAGTAACTGGCACAGGAGCATTCAGATTTTGTGGAGGAGGCAAACTTCTTGGACAACCAGGTGGCAGGTTTTCGGGCTAACGCCCAAGGGTCTGGACAAGACACTTGGTGCCAAGGTTTCAATAATCAAAGGTCAGAACCAATACCGGGACAACTACAACTGCAATGGGTATAGGGATAAAAGCCAAGGTTGTGAGCAAGAGGGAGAATGGAGAAGGAATGATGGTTACCGCAATGATCGGACAGGATTGTATGTGCCTCCTAATGCACGTGAAGGTGAGGCTAGACCATCAAAATTGGAGAGCATAATGGCTGAGATGGTCAAAAAGGTGAGATCCACTGAGGACCAATTGAAAGACATTTGAGGGGATATATCTGGCATGAACAAGAAAGTTGAGTTACATGCTATATCTATCAAGAAAATTGAGCAGTAGCTAGGTCAACTATTGGCATCCCTGGACCCTAGGCAAAAAGGAACACTACCTAGCAACACAGTGCAAAATCCAAAGAATGATAGTCGTTGTATGGCTGTGATGACTAGGAGTGGACAGACCACAGTTGATCCTCCTCTGGCAGTTTTAGTTTAGATGGTAAGGAAGAAAGAGATCGTGATTGATGAAGATGAGGGGGCTGATGAGAAAGAGCTTAAGGAAGAGGCTGAATTGACTGAGGCTCTTGTTGATGAAAAGGAGTCCGAAGCTGAAAAGAGTAAAAAGCAAGGGGTACGCAAATCTATAAGGCTATCCCACAGCCATCGCCACCGTTCCCTCAAAGGTTGAAGAAAAAGGCGGAAGATGGTAAGTTCCAAAAATTTCTATCTATGCTTAAATAGCTTTCTGTGAATATACCATTGGTTGAGGCATTGGAGTAAATGTCGGATATGCCAAATATATGAAGACCTTGTACCAAGAAAAGATCCATAAGCTATAAATTGGTGGTTAACTTGCATCATTGCAGTTCCATAGCTTCACGGGTCCTTACTCAGAAGAAGGAGGATCCAGGTGCCTTCACTATCCCGTGTACAATTAGTGATTTCAAGTTTGTGAAGGCACTCTATGACTTGGGTGCAAGCATCAACTTGATGTTGTTGGTTGTGTTCAAATAGCTGAGCTTAGGAGCACCCACACCAACCTCGATATGGCTATTGATGGCAGACCACATAGTTAAAAATCCAATGGGGATTCTAGTTGATGTACTTGTCAAGGTGGATCGCTTTATCTTCCCAGCAGACTTCATGATCCTTGATTGCGAAGTTGATTTTAAGGTCACCATTATCTTGGGGAGACCGTTCCTGGCCACTGAGAGATCCTTGGTAGATGTGGAAGCTGGCTAATTAAATTTCAGGCTAAACAAGGAGGAGGTCACTTTCAATGTCTACCGGTCTATGAAACAGCCCAATGAGTTCAGGGTTATCTCAGCAATTGATGATGATTCTGAGTTTCTTGACGTATTCTGAGTAGTCAAGAGACTTGCATTGTGTCGCGACGTTAAATCAAGCACTTCTTGGGAGGCAACCCATGTGGTGGTTTGGTGAAGCCTGAGTAACCAGACCACCTGCGTCGTGCCGCAACATTAAATCAAGCACTTCTTGGGAGGCAACCCAAGTAACTTAAGTTTTATATGTTTAGTGTGCAGGTAAAACAAAAAATGGGTGGGAGAAATTTCAGACCAGACCAGTAGTATGAGCCTCAGTACGACTCGTAGGAGGATTGTACGGGCCGTAGCACCAGTTGTGGTAAAAAGTAGAGGAAAAAGTTCAAGCTACGGTTGATCACTATGACTCATACCAAGTTTATAGGGGCCGTAGTACTCAGTATAACCATGAATTGTGCTAAGTGTGAAATTTCAGAGAAAATGACTTACGAGTCATTCTACAAACTGTGCCATCATGGTACGGGTCGTACCTTGCAATCATAGGTCCTTAGGTATGTTCTCTCAGTATCCTGCTACAAGTTCAAAGGACGAGCCATAGGTCCTACCTACGACTCGTATTACAAGTCGTGATGGGCTAAATAACCTACTTTGACCCGACTCGATCCGGATACCCAAAAATCCGCCCTAAACTTATTTAAATCAAATTGTTCATTCTTCCACTCCCACACAAACATAAAAAGCAAACCCACATCTCTCATCCAATATCCACACACCCATAACTCAAAAATCTCAATCAATTTGAGCTTAAAGTTTTGCAAAATTGCACCTATACACTCATAAATTCCACCCTAATCACGGAATCAAGCAGAAAGACAAGATTACACTTGAAACTCAAGTAACACTGTTAAATATTTCAAAAGGGATTGACTTGTGTAAACTTCCATTTGAGCACTATGATTCTTTGAACTCACTTATCAATGGGCTGAGGAAGATGATCAGTAGCTTGGGTTATTCTGAGTGAATTGGTAGGAATTCGGATGCTCAAACAACTGAACTAAAATTATTATCTAATGAGTTACGGGGTGTGATGAATGTTGGGAATGAACTGGGGAAACCTAAAATGGTCATTGATTGCATAAAATGGGGAAGTTTGAGTACCCAAAATGAATCAAGTGTTTACCTGGACAACTGAACAAAATAAAGATGAGGGCAGGCTTCACGAGTCTTCCTACGACTTGTGATTTCCAACCATGATTCATGATGACTCATTGGGACTGTCCTAGGTGAATAAAAATGTATTGTTGGTACGAAGCCTGGTATGGTTCATAGGATCCCACTGCAAGTCGTACCTGGTGACCGTACCATGAGGCAATAAGGGTAAAAATCCAAAGGAGATTGTACAACCCTACCTGCGACTCATGTAAACAAAGTATGAACTGTAACATGAGTCATAGAAATATACAGAACAATATAATTCAGAGAATCCCTCAGTACGACTCTTAGTACGAACTGTACCATCATGGTACAAGTCATAATTAGGAGTTGTGACAGGACTATTATGAATCACAAGTCTTAGTACGAGTCGTACCACCATTGTACTACCCATACTGTAGACTCGTGGAAAACCTCAGAGGGTATTTTTCTTGCTTTCTTTTTCTCGAATCATACATATTAACTATTTTTATCCATGGGTACAGACAATGAAGAAAAGAACAACCAAATTTGCGCAGGACAAGAAAGCTAGAGTGGAGATAGTTTCTCAAAGGGCATTGAGAGATTAGCCCTCTGACTCTAATCAAGCAGGAAGCTCCCCTATTGGTTAGGTGGAGGAGTATAGATACATCAGACACTGATGAGCCACAGACCACTAGGGCTTAAGCAAAAGCACAGGCTAAAGCAACTTTTACCACTCTAGTCACTACTCTCCAGTTTGAAGAGGGAGTAGAGGAACAGGTTCAAGAGTCTGGGAGTGACTCTAATGATGATGAGGGGTCCGAGGAGGCCCAATCTGTTGATGGAAACATTGAGGCAGGGTCTAAAGAAGGAGATGATGCTGAGGAAATTGAGCAGACCCCGCCTTCAGGAAGGCATATTATGAGGTCACAGGTGCTAGGGGCACAGGAAATTTATGAGCAAGTCCTGGCACTCACGTTCAAGAAACAGCTTAGGTGTAGTATTCAGGAAGAACCATGGATCCTCACCAGCGCCTTGAATGGGGTTGAGGAGATGAAGCAGATCTTTAGCTTCTATAGGTTCGAGTGGATGGCTAGGACCCCTGAATGATACAGTCCAAAGATGTTCAAGGTGTTCTATGCCAATTATTATGCTACATTGGAGTAGAATGCACAGTCTGGCAAGCAACTGAAAGAGCAGCCCAAACTTGGCAATGTATTGGTTCGGGGACAAGAAGTAAAGATTTCTGAGAAAACCATTGCCCAGATGCTTTATGGGCCGCAGTTTATTGCTCCATCGTCCACAGCAGAGTTCAACCACTAGATAGATGCTGGATAAACTAGTTGGGTGTTGAGGAGAGATAAAACCAGCTCAAGTGGTTAGCTGGAGTTTTAGCAGAGGACAAGGAGGAAGTTGAGTGGGTGATTGGTGAAAAGCAGGTCATCAAATCTTCGTTGAACTTATAGCGAAGGCCTACTGGACACTAGTCCGCACAGACTAATGCTGACTGTAAATGAAAATACACTCAGTTCGGATAGGGCAGCCCTGGTAGCATGCATCATGTCCTGGTATGAGATCAATATAACAAGGGTAATAGCCAATGAGATATGGGATCGTGATCTTGGGTTGAGCACCACCATGCCATTTCCTAGCCTTATATACCATATGTGTAGAGAAACTAGTGCCCGATTGCTAAAAGATGTTGATGTTGAGATCGGAGGCCAGAGGACGGTAGATATAGGGCTGATTTGGGATGAAATGAACCCATTGAGAAGGGCTACACTTCCAAAAGCAATCTCGGTACTACGGGCATCTGGGGGCAACCAGGTTAATGCCCCCACCTTATTGGAGTAGGACGAGACAACGACTATAAGGGTTGGTTATTCAGAGGCAGCTCCCACCACTTCTGTTGCACCACCGGTAGGTCTCTTGAGCTAGAAACTAGCTGGACATGTTCTTTTCCCTCACGAATTCCTCCAAAATTTAGCAATGAGGATGACAATAGACAAAATAAAAATACAATCAATGATGGAGAACTTCAAGCCATGGATAAAAGCAGAGATTGAAGAGGCCGAGAGAGTGTTGCATGGGTGGATAGACGGATTCGAGTGCTGGTTCAATGAGTGCTTGGAAGAGCAGCCGAACACTAGTAGCCTCTAGGAGAAGTTAGGGGTTCTTGAAAGCCAAGTGACCGAGTTGTCATCTAGACAGTCGGCGATCATAGCAGCTCCCACTCTTCTGATCATTGTGCTCAACTTGGAGGCATACTGGGTCCCGTTAGGTACAAGTGGAGGAAAAGGAAAAAAGAGGGTCTTGGAAGAAAATGAAAATGAGCCCTCAAAGAAGAAGAAAAGGAAAGAGAAGAAAGAAAGAAAGCGGGCGAAAATAGAGAGCCTGCAAGCTCACTACGCACACATGTAAGAGTTGTAGGAGCGAGCTAGAGGAGTAGAGAGCTCCACTACTACCCATAGAATGATAGTAGGTGGCGAGGACCCTTCGGAGGAGCCACAATCATCCAGACTTGATCTTGAGGTCATGAAAGAGACCGAGCACGATGCGGGGGAAACCAATCCCCCAATAGATGTATAATTGAGCACGTTAGCCACCACTAGAGCCATGGATGCAGCGGAGGTACCGGGATGATAGGAGCGCTTAGTGAACCATAGATATATCCCCTTCATTTGTTCTTATATATTTTATGCTTCAGGGATAAAGCATGTTTATGTTTTTCAAGAAAGAGGGTGTACTTGTATTTTGGGATTTTTGATTCGTCTAAAAGTTTTTCTTGTTGTATGTCTGTTCTGTTGGACATGCTATCTAGTAGAACCAGCATGTTTAGGTTGTTTTTGTTTAATTAGAAGTAGCTTAGAAGTACTTACAGCAAATAAATGCACTAGTTTGATGTTTTAAAAAAAATTGACCCTATTAAAAATTTTTGTTGTTAGCTATGTAGTTTAATTGCAATTGCATGACTTTTGTGGATCTATGGCATTTATATTATGAGCATGAGTAGTTGTAATTTAGCAGTCATGAACTAGATAGGTAGATTCAATGCAAATCGGTACTATAGGTGAGTGACGTTGTATACCTAGTTCAATACTGCATTTAGGATTTAGAACTTGCCTGGTTGGTCTTTGCATAAGCTTTAGGATAGTTGGTTATGAGATGATCATAGACTGTTATTGACTGATTAGCCACTTTAGACTAAATTACTCTACCAAATGATGATGAATCCCTTGATCCTGATTTTGAACCTTATATTTACCATTTTTCTTTGATTAACCTTCAAGCTTATCCATTTTTTATAATGAACCTATTTTGGTCCTGGTCCCTCCTTGGACATTGTGAACCTCAACCTAGGTAAAATGCGTAAGTTGAGGGTGGCTATAGTAGGGGTGCATAGATCATGGGGAGGTGAAAAGGGAAAAGAAAGGAAAAAGGGCATAGATCATGGGGAGGTGAAAAGGGAAAAGAAAGGAAAAAGGATTTAAAATGAGATGTGGTGTGACAACAAAAGAAAAAAAGAGCTAAAAAAGAAAGCCTGAAAACAAAATACAATAGAAAAAGGAATGAAAAAGATGAGAAAAACACACCACACCCATATATTGTATGAAAATAGAGAAAAGGGAGGAAAAAGTTGAAAAAGTGAAAAATAGGGTGAAAGGTGTAAAGTGGAGCCACAAGTATGTAGTGCCAAGGAGGGTTTAGTCACTAAAATCCTATATTTACCATACCCATCCGGAAGCCTACATTACAAGTCGAACAAAGTCCTATAGTGATCCTAGTTTAATTATTCAAAGAGCCGAAGAAGAGAAAATAAGGGCAAGCCTATGGTATCTGATGTGCAGTATTTGGAACTTCTTTGGGAGAGTAAGAGTCCCATTTGTTCGGTCCCAAGTTCATTATATTATATATCTATAAGTGTTGGGAACTTCTTTAGCTGTGAGGGTACTTGGTTTGTGTTGTATTTTACCAATTATTTGTGTGAAAAGCATTGGTGATAGCTCAATTCTCTAGTGATAGTTGGATGCCATATCTTGATCCCTGTATGTCATTGATGTGGTTACATATGTGCATAGCTGACTTAGTTTGAACAGAAAAAGGGCCAATAGTTGAGTGTGGTTCATAGTGCAAAATTTGTTGTGATGGTTGTAGGTATTCTAGGTTTACTTTATGGTTAAGCATCATTTATAGTTTATGTTTTCTTTGCCTAAGGACATGCAAAAGTCTTAAGTTAAGGGTTTTGATGTTCTATGAATTTAAAACACTTTTGATGCTTAAAACTGGGAAAATAACATGGACTTAGGTGTGTTTATATGGATATGAGGTACTTTTACTTTATTTTCAGGGAAAATAGATGTTGGAGCTGAATTATGCCAAAGATGGAGAAAATGCAGAAAAGTGGCTTAGTACGGTTCTCAGTACGAGCTGTGCCATCCGGTACAAGTCGTACTAAAAATCGTGAAAAGGTCCAGGAGCAAATTGTGATGTAAACGCAAGTTCCGGCTCATGGTACGAGCCGTACCATGGCAATTGTGGAAAGCTCCAGAACAAATTGCACAAGCCAAGTTTCCTTGTACGGGTGGCAATCACGAGTTTTCAGACCTCCCTAAGACCTGTACATGTGGAAAAGACCAGAAGAATAGAACACTAGCAGAACTCAATGTACGAGAAGGAATCACGGATCGTGGAATGAAGGTACGAGTCGAACCATGCCATCCGTGGAAGTTAACAAAAGATCCCAGATATTGTAAGATCAAGCCACGGGAAGATATTACGACTTGTAGGTACTTGGTACGAGTCATACCATATCTCAACACTTAGCCAGATTCAGCAGAAGCCAGCCAATGTACGAGTAAAGGTACGACCCATACAATGCTGTTACGAGTCATAGATAAAGGCGGAGATACTTTTTGGTAGTTTCCTTATTTACTTAGGAGAAGGTTCTAATTATTTGTATAAATACTTTTTAGGTAATTTTCAGTAGAGAGAAGTGATAAGAATTAATTAGAGGCGACAAGAAGTAATCAGATGTAATTAGAGACAAGTTGCTGTGAATTTTCATTCAAGTGTTACAGATTTCTTGTTTTAATTTTTTCTTTGTTCTTGGATTAGTCAAATCATGATAATCATAAACATGCTTGAACATACATGAACTAGCCATGACTTGAGGCCCGTGAGTCGGTCAAAACATAATTCATGCTTAATAAAATACATACATACTTGTAGATCAAGCATATAGTTTAAATTTCCATTAGAGCATAATAGGTAACATAATATATTCATGATTTAATTTATAATACATGTTGGGCTTATCAAAAACATTAATGGATCAATGGATCATAAATCAGTTTATCATGGGCATGCATAATTGGGTTTAAATGATTAAAAATTCGAAATCAACCACACTAATATCAATTTAGAGCTCAAAAGATGATCAAAATTAGTAGATAATGATAGGGTCTCAAAATCACAGGATCCATAATTAAATCATTAAATTTTATACAAAAATAGAATATAAAACCCCATGAGTTTTCAAATAAATTTTAAGTAATTAATATAGAAGGATCATGAGTGTGGAAGAATCCACCCATTGAAGACCTTACATACCTGGGATTATCAACTCCTAACCCTCCTTAAAAGCCCAATAATGAAATTGGAGGAATTGGGGTGAAAAGCTTGAAACCTCCCCTTAGATCACTTGTCAAAATCCTTGCATGCATGAATGGGAGTTTAGGAAGGTCTATTTTCTTAAAAACCCCAACTTTCCCAAGCCAAAACGACGTAGTTTAGGGCCTTATATCATGAAAATATCAACAATACCCTGAATGAACCTGCCCTGAAAACTGCCAGATGGAACCAACGGACAACACCAACGGGTCATTGGAACCCACCACAACCCGTCATGTCTCTTGTGGAATGAACTGCTGATGACCCATTCTCGGAACCAAGAAACGAACCGTCAAGAAGAACCGTCACAACAAACAATGGGTCGTTGTTCCCCTCCGTCAAACCCCACGGGAAAACGTAATCTCCAACAATGATTAAAAACCATGGCTTGTGGATCCAACTAACGAGTTGTTGGGATGCCCGTTGAAAGTCACCTGAAAAACCTAAATCCTTCCCACGATTGCTAATGATGGCTCGTTGTTTCCCACAACGAGTCGTCCTACCTCCCATGGTTTACACTGCCAGTCAACCTGATCCTAGCCACGACTGTAAAGGATGGCCCGTTGTATCTCACAATGGGTCATCGTACTAACCATTGTTTCCCACTGACACCTGAACACCTGAACCCACGACCACCGCGACGGCTCATGGTTACTTACCACAGGTCGTTGTACCTGTCGTCTTGCAACTTTTCCCAACGTTCAGCAGTTTTGCATTTTAACTTCCCGGGTCTACTCCTAAGAACTTTCGGGGTATTACAATTATTTCCTCCGATGCAAGAACCAATGAATCACTAACTAATTACTCAATCTCCCCAACAATACAAATAAATCACACAAATTGATAAATAACGAAAGCCTTAATTAAATGAAAGGAAAATAACATCAAATTTTCTACTACATCCCAAGAACATGAAAGTCATTGTACATGAGGACATCTACCTAATATAGTCTAAGGAGAGTAAATTAAGAAAATAAAAAAGTCAATGTCTGAAACAAAGACATCTTCTGCAGTGGAAGCGTAGCAGCACATCCGAATATGCTCACCTTCAACTATCTCGTTGCTGCTCTACAGAGGGGGTCGAGATGAACCACAATATATGTCTGATCTCAAAAAACAAGTGCATGAGTAGCATCAGTATGACACAATATACTGGTAGGCATCATCGGCCGACCTCAACTAATAACATATATACTTTGAAATAACAACATGCAATACAAAACACAAATTTGTTAAATAGCACTTATTCTAGAATTAATTAGTATAAGGTGTTCGGCTGGCCTGCTAATTGGATTGGGCCTCGCTACAGCGGTACTTGACCGCTGCAACAGTCTTGACACGGTGGTAAAGGTACCGCTACAGTGGTACTACCTTGGCAGTAATTCGACATAATTGAACACCTGTACTTCTCCTTTAATCATTCTCCACATTCAATTCATTACAACCATACAAGTTATACATAGCCATAAATCCAACAAACAATGTACCACTAATTACATAGAGTATCCAATGGACTCCTCACAATCGACCCGTCAACTCATCACGAACTCTTATGTGACTATATAAGTAATGAATATCATCACAAACACATCAGCAGTGCTAACACATTAAACTGTACAACAAGGAAATTCAATTTCATTCAAGTTCTCACATTTCTGAACCAAGCTTTATTCTTCGAATTCTATTAGGTATCATATAATTGATAATGTGCTGGGCACACACCTCCATCACATCACCATGATCAGCTAAAACTGAGCACTACTGTACACACATGCCAGAGGGTCTTATTTCTTTCCTTGTAGTCATGACCTACAGGGACTTTAGAAATCCATGTAATGTACAAGTGTGGTACCTACTGTCACTCATCTACTCGTCTGGATGTTTCTCTCGGACATGAGCCACTCTATCATAATCACTTTCCAAGGTGCTCCTCTCGGGCACGAGCCACTCATCTCAGGACAAAATATGTTATCCACTTTCATTATCATCATTTAGTACTTTGCCACTAAGTCAATTGACGTGACCTTTACAGGGCTTCATCTTACCTCCCTCGACTTGGTTATCTTTACAATCCATCGCTCACTTTCATAACAATACTAAAGAACACATATAACATCTCAAAACACCCATCCGCACCATTTAAGTAACAACATCATAACAAGTTCACTTCATCAATTAAATTTAAGAGGTGAATTGTTAACAACAAAGGGTGTCCGGGGACCAATCCAACACATTATCATTCCACACACATATATGTCATTATATAAAGTCTAACTCCTTCTAAACCATAACCTACCTCGATTGGAGGATTTGAATTCCAATTACTCCGCTGGAGCCTTTCCTTTTCTCAGTGCCTCGAAATTTTTAAAATCTACAACAACAATTATAAAGTAATCTATTATTTACTCTTCAAATAAGGGTCTGGGAAATTTAAGCTCCCCAATTCTACCCAGTAACATGATCTTAATCACTACCCACCAAGGAATTCATCACGTTCTATTCACATAACAATCATTCCTACCCCAAGTCATGGAGTCACCACTCCTTACCCCCTCATTAGAAGTTACTAGGGCTATGGTCTTACTTTATCAAACTTTGGGTCTTAATTACCCTACCCTTATACACATGCATTCACAATTCCGTAAGTGCTCGTTAGTCCCTAAAAAGACCTAAGGACTAACACCCACTAATTCTCCATTAATCAAACCCTTGTTTTAACATTCTAGGGTTCTTCAATTAACAATTCCACCATTAGATGTCCCCCTCCCCCCTTGATTAAATAGGGTTAGGTGGTGAAAAGTACAGCGAATAAACCAAAATTCTTACCATGGGAAGGAGAAATGTTTTGCCCTTGGGAAAATTGCCCTTAGCTTCTGACAGTTCGTGCTTCAGAATAATGGGACAAACCCCTAAAATTCCACTTAAAACTCATTTACCACCTCCCATCATCTGCTGCAACGGTCATATTTCTGCTACAGCAGACCCACTATGGCAGTCAGGACACCGCTAAGGTGGATCCAACGGTTACTCTTCTAGTCCATTACTGCGGGCCTCCAACCGTGGTAACAGTCTCACTGCAGTGGCCTCCGACCATGGTAACGGTCTTGTTGCAATGATTTTCCCTGTGCTGCTGTGGTCCCCCAGTAAGTAGTAACCCCCATTTCCCACACAAAATCCATTCCTCAATCTCAAGTTTTAACTTTCACCCAACACCTTTCCACTAACAACCTAGAAAAAAAGGGTGTTCCTAACTTATTTTCCCCCGTAATGATGGACGGGTATTTACACCATTTTTACTACTCTATGCGGATACTATTGATAATAATATAGTTTCTCACTACTGAGCTACTCGAATCAACTCTACAGTTAAGGTGAGTCATCCATCAATCCATGGAGGCGCTATCAAATCTTATCTTTATCTTGAGTCTTTTATTGATTTCTTTACACATATATCTCATATCTTTGTGTCGAATTTCTAGTTGCTCCATGACTTAATACATTTAGAGTTTATTAACTTGGTTAACTTGGTGCACTTTAGCAAGGCAAATACCTGCACAAAATATTAACAATGACCAGGCGACGAACTAAGAGACTATCACCACTAAATTTCACCCTAGTTACACCTGCAACTAGGGTTCCCATAGAAGTTGCCACCACTTACATTTGGTTGCTTTCTGCCTTGGGGTTTTAGTTGATACTAGAGGAAAATAATGCTAGAAGCTTGGAGGAGGAAGTAGTTCTGCAATCTATAAAGGAAGAGGGTAAAGTGATCCAGAGGTTGCAATTCTTATACGTGCACTCCAATCATCCAAAACCAGTAACTGAGGAAGCGAGATGAAATCAGAATGATGTTAAGTACCTATCCTATATCCCACCACTCATGAAGGATAGACTGGTCACTATTACTATTGAAGAGGATGACATTAAAATGCAATTGGAAATTTGGGAATCAGCACTAATTGGGTATGTTGTGGGTTACTCATGATAAACAAAATAGATGAACAACTATGTGAGTAGAGTTTTGAGCTTTGTTCCTAAACCTAGGGTTCTATTTCATGATGATGGATCTATATTTTCAAATTTCAAACTGTCCAAGACAAGGAGATGGTGTTGCATGTGGGTCCCTATTACTACAACGATACGCTGATGATCCTCAAACAATAGGAGATAAATTTTGATTTCAATCAGGAAAAATTTGAGCGTGATTCTGACATGGGTCAAATTTCCTGGACTGCTTCTGGCCTATTGGTCAGCTGAAGAATTGTGCAAAATGGCTAGTGTTATGGGTAGACCGTTGTATGTAGATAGCTTTACAGCTAATGCTGAGAAGATTTCTTACGTCAAAGTGCTCATTGAAGTTCATGTCTCCCAGCCACTACTGGATTCAGTTAATCTCAATACCCCAGTACGGGTGCAAAAAGAAGGAAATTAATTACGACTGGCGACTAAAGTTTTGTAATGGGTGTATTAAGTATGGGTATGATGACAGTGAATGTAGATATCACACGATGATGAGGGTGATATGTTGTGAGTTTACAGCACTTTCGATGCTTAAAATTGAGAAAATAACATGGACTTGGTTATGTTTATATGGATATGAGGTACTTTTACTATGATTTTAGGGAAAATAAGTTATGGAGCAAAAATGTGAAAGAGGCATAAAAGTGCATAAAATCAGCCAAGTATAAGTCTTAGTACGAGCTGCACCTTGATTGTATAAGCCGTACTGAGAATCATGGTGAAAATCAAAAGGCTAGGATTAAGAGGAAGGAAAAGTACGACTCTCAGTACAAGTCGTACCAAGATGGTATGAGCTGTAATTGGAGTCGTGGAATTCTTCAGAGAAATTTGCACAAGTCAGTCTCTTGGTACGGGTGGAACCCACTGATCATAGCACTCACATAAGATCCATACAATTAGCCGTGGTGAGCTTCAAGTGATTATTCAATAATTGGCAGAACTTCAGATACAACAAGCAGTACGAGTCGTAGGAGGAAGGTATGAGGCGTACCACAACACTCATAGAAAACTTCAGAAGATGTCAGAGTTCTCAGGGCCAAGCCACGGATACATTGTACAACTCATAGGACAGTGGTACTAGTCGTACCGGCCTGCTAACAGTTAGACAAATATGCAGTAGCCAAGGATGTATGAGAAGCAGGTACGACCCATACAATCCTGTTAAGGGTCGTAGGATCAGTCGTGATACAGCCAGCGTCAGATATGAAAAATTTCCTGTTAGCTTAGGAAAAGGTTTCTAATATCTGTATAAATACCTTTTATGTTTTATTTAGGTATAATAACATAGAAAGGAAGTAGTAAAGACATGTGAAGAATAATATTTGTATATTTTTTATCAAGTTTTGGAGAATAATTCTTAGGCATCCATTATTCTTGAGATTGTTCTTTGATATTCAAATCAGGTTTTCTTCCAATTATTGTTTTAAGTATTTAATTATGTGTATGTCTATGAATTCTAATTATAATCTTACAATCATGAGAGGCTAAAACCTCCACAACTGGGGGTTGTCGGAACCATAGTGGATTAACGAAATAGGGTTACACATAAGTGATTCAAAACCAATGCTAAACGCTTGTATTGTATTCTCTTCATCTTTAAATGTTTCTTAACGGTGTACAATGTTAGGACTTGCTTGAACCTAGAGAAGTAGAGATTAGGAAAAGAGAATTGCAATAAAGTCTTGGTCTCTATGATCCTTTTATTAACTTGAGTTGTGGTCGCAAAATGGTTAAATTTAGAATATATTGATAATGGTTAGTTTGAAATCGCTCATGAGACCTGACCTGGTGATTAAGTATAGTCATCCAATAGGGATAAACCCTAGTTATCAGTTCTACAAGTAAGCATTGGGATTGATCATGTGTGTACACCCGAAGTAGTTATGAACCCATGGGGAACACTTACCCTAGTTATTTTCACATCTTGATATCAATCATAACTATAATCTTGCTTTAATAATATTTTTCTTTAAAATCCCCTAATTTGGATATAACTTACCAACATGTTTAAGTACCGGTATTAGTCTAGATCTTACCTTATTCCCTATGGGTTCAACCCCAACCTCTTTGTTGGATTCTTTATTGACAACATCCGCTTCATACTTTCTCAGAAAGTGTGAGTTTGAGCATTATCAGGGGGGAAAATGGTTGCAAGGATCAAGAAGATAGAGGTAATTAAGGGGACAAGAGATAGAGGAAAGAAAACTTATAGATAGGTTTGGATTCCGAGAGCACCCAAATCACTTGCAGCACCTATAGATGAAGAAAATGAGGCCATACATTTGCGTATTGAGGTGAGAAGTCCTGATAAAGGAAATGGAGGATCTCTTTGTGAACCTCCAAATGACTAAGCATGAGGGTTCTATTATGTCAACAAGGGTTGCTAACATGGGTGATGACTATAGCGCTGGCAACTTGATGCTATCCCTACCCCTCAAGATAATTGGCTACCTCGAACATTATGGGGCCTGAACTAGGCCCATAAGTAGAAAGAGTTAAAGCTCTTCCTGGATAAGAATATGTATTACCCCAAAAGGTCTATTAGATCAACCCTGAGACTAACAGCAGAAAAATAGCATCAAGGCCTTTAATGAGTCAAAGGATGACTCATCCGTCCATCCTACGGGCCGTTGTGTGTGGCCATTGGATCAGTTCTAGTGAACTGCCAAGCATTGGACTAGAACCCATAAAGGGATAGTACGGACTGTCAATCGATCCTACGGGTCATGGTCAGGAGTCGTTGGATATTTCTAGTATGCCTAGGCTGGATAGTATGTGATATAGTACGACTCATTGTAAGGAACAATAAGCCATGGTTCGTACCCGTGGAAAGAAGTAGAGAAATTGGATGATTGGTACAGTAACAATGGACGGGTCAAATGACCTATTGTTACGAGTAACGACTCATGGCAAGTGTCGGTTGGAAGGATTCCAGAAACTATGCAAGATTTAATGGTGACTATGAGAGGGAATGATGGGTCATTGTTCTAAGTAATGACATGCCCTGTTTAGTGTTGTTTGAGTATCTGAAAATTGGGGGATTAGGGTTGGCTAGCGATGGATGGATACGATGGGTCATTACATCATAGGATGACCGGTTGGATGGGTCGTTGGACCTGGCAGTGGCTATTTTCTAGATAATTCACTCAGTGTTTTTTTGTAATTCTTAAGCTTCTAACTCCCTAATGACGTTGTTTTAAGCCTTGAAAGGAGTGTTTTAAGAGGATTTAGCCTATTCTAATGTATTATACTCCCATGAATGCAAGTTATTGAGAACCCTCTTCAAGATTAAGCTAGAACTCTCTCAATTCTTTCCCCAATTCTCTTGGGCTTTCAAGGATAGTTTGAGGATCAATATGTAGGGCTATCAATGAGGGTTTCCTTCCACCCTTATACATAAATTTCTCCTTAAGTTCATGAATTCAAGTTTTAATTCAACTATATGGATTTATAAGGTTTTAATTCAATTTTATGAAATTCTCTATGATATGTTTATGGGTCTAATCCCCTCATGTTCTAAAGTATGTTTTAAGTCTAATGGACAGATTTTATACATAATTTGATTATAAATTCATGATTTTAACTTATTAGATATTATGTCCTATTATCCAAGTATTATGAAAAGTCAAGCTTATGATTCATTATTTCAAGTATGATGAGATATCTAGCATGAATGAATATTATAAATTTCCCATGTACAATTCCATGATTTTGACTTCTGAAATCTATTTCAAGTATGCATGATTTTATGATTTGGGAAAGCTCATACAAGCTAAGTATGTTTTTATGATTTAGCAAAGGCTAATAAGATCAGCTTATCATATATTTTGGAGTCAAGACTCCCAATGCAGCTTATGATATGTTTTGGAGTCAAGAATTCCAATGTTCAGATTTTAGGCTATGTATACATTATGATTTCAGCTTCATTGAGAAATGATGTGAGTACTATGCATGTCATTATGATTTCAGCATCCTTCGAAAATGATGTGAGTACTACGCATGTTTTTGGGAGTAGTTTGTAGCACCAAGTAGACTTGGCGTCCAATGTCCCCAATCTAAGAACTACACGCCAACGTAGGTATATGTTACATGTTTGGGACCTCTCAAGAGAGTTTTCCCCCAGCCCCAAGGGGCCTCAGCTTGATATCAATATCATGGTAGCGTCCTTAGCCCTGAAAAGAGTTTGGATGGCTCTACCCACTTGAATGTGATAGTTGGGGTATCACGTAAACTAGAATGGTGAATGTTTCAGTTATGACGAGTCTCCCATTGTTCCTCATTATTTCAGTTACTCATTTACATGACTTATGATATTATGTTTTACAACAGATTTGACCTAATGATCACTTTAGGAGTTTTTACTTATGATTTTAGCTATGAAAAGTCATATGATTTCTCTTTCTAAATCTTGGGTCACTATGTTCAGTTGTGACAATGATAAGTTGGAAATTTACCAACTCATTAGGGTCCTAATCATGAATTTTTGCTTCAAGTCATTAATGTGGATTTTCTGCCCTTTGTCTTGAATTCTTTATAGGTACCGCACGTGAGTAAAGAAAGCATGAAATCAAGCAAAGCACATGGAATTTGAGAAGAAATTTGAAGAGTTAGCATATTAGGGGGAGGAACCAAAGATAAGGGAAGATTTGAGCTAAAAAAGAGGTGCAAGGACATGCTTTGAATCAGCTAAACGTGGATCTGGAATGTTGAAATACCGAAGCTACTAACTAGACTAGCTAAACAACCGGCCCTTCATGGAATGGCACCAACTAAACTCCCCTGAACTGCCGGTTCACCCCAGCCAGGACACTTTTTTAAACTGGCCACAATTTGGCTCTCCACGAATTGCCACTGGCGAAACGGCAGTTCCTCATCGGAGAGGACGTCTAATAAAAAGGGGATTTTTTTCATTCATTCATCAATTTAATCATCTAGACTTCATCATATTTACAGAACTTTTAGTAGAATCTTTTCTCTATAGATTTGTAGAGTTAGGTAGTACTTTGCTTCTTTTTTTCTTTAACCCATATTGGGGAATTCCACCATTGTTGTAAGATCTTGTAAAGCAAATTTGTGAAGGTAATGCAATGAAGGTGAGGGGAATCCTCTCGGTATCTTCTCTCTATCTTTAAATATGGTTTTCTAATTATCTTGTTAGAAGTATATTCATGGTGGGTTTGTTAATTTGATTAGGGTTTTGATAAATTATTCTTGGATTCCTATTGAGTTATAGATGGGTTTTGCTAGATTCATCTTCATATTGTTCAATTAAGTGTAAATCTATTAAAATATCTTCAATCTATTAATGAAGATCCATTGATTATGATATGGGTCTATTTATTCTTGCTTGATTATTGCTTAAGAGAGAATAATTAAGTATTGGAAGAGAATATAGTAGTGGGCATGGATAAGAGATTGTGAAATTAGGCCAGAAATAGCTAAAATTTCTTTCTCATTCCTTATTAGCAACTAATAGCTGGGAATAGTGCAGTTGCTAATCCAAATAAAATTGGGTTGAGTTATGTTTTGGCTAGAGTTTTTATAAAACTCTAGCAAGAGGTAGTCAATAGGCTGAGAAGCTGAGATTACCCACTTCCCGAGATTATTTACACTTGTTGAACTTGCAAGAGAATCTAATGCTAGTCAATTTTCGATTTAATTGTGATCCCATCTATAGAATGCCTAGCCTCTTACTTGTGATTGCTTCAATTGGAATTCTCCCCAATTATTCTTAGTTTAGAATTAGTTAGTTATTTTCTCTTTTAATGTCCCCCCAATTTTACTTTTCAAATGTTGAACAATTATGCATTCTAGTTTGAATTAGTTTATAACTTTTGAATTATCGACTCAATTCTCTATGGGATTCGACCCCGACATCCGTCGGTAATATTTATTATGAGCAACGACCATTTACGCTCTTTCATAAAAGAGGAGTGTAATTTTGATGTTATCAAAAATGGCGCCATTGTCGGGGAATTGAGTTGTGATAAGACATTAGTTATTTATTGACTTGAACTAGTTTTGCATTTTTGTTTTACATTTTTTTGCTTTTATATTTGTTTTTGTTTTTATTTCTTTGTAGTTAAATAATGGCATCATGGAATGAAAGGAGGTTTGTTGGTGGCAACCCTTATTATGATGACGCATGTCCCTATTGTGGAGGACCAGACTATTGGCAAGATTGTAAATATGCCCCTAGAAGGGAGATGAGTGCACCTTCTCCTTCCTATGATGGGTATAGATGCACATTATATGGTATTCATGGATACATTGGGATGAATTCCCAAATGGGGTCACTTCTCCCTATAGTGACTATGATAGAAGTTGTGCTCCTAAGCTTGAAAGGAATGAAGTCATGGAAAGTGAAGGAATGAGAAATACACGGGGGCGCATAGAAGCCATGTTCCAAGCCTTTTTGGAGCAGGAGTCTAATGCGGAAAAGAATGTGAACCCCTCCATGCCCATGAAATCACCAACTCCTCAAGACGAGAGCGGTAAATCTCTAAAATAAAAGGCAGAGGAGAGATTGAAGAGAATAACAAGAAGAAGTGAATAATGGGGCATAGTTCAACTTGACTCATGGGAGGAAGCTCAAAATGATGATGAAGAAGGAGTCAAGGTGAGTGTTGAAGAAGTCATAGAGGTGTGCCAACCAACCAACATTGTAAAAATGTAAGATGCCAGGGTTGAAGAATTAATATTAGAGTCTCCAAATGTCATCCAACAAATCACGCTCAAAGACTCTAGTGCACTTGAAGAGGAGGATGTCAAGCAAGAAGCATGCTTGAAAGGGGAGCGACTTAGACCACCCTCTTATCATTTAGCAACATTGAATTTGGTTGACAAAATGGAGACTGAGGAGACCAAGTCAATGGAGGTAGTTGAGGAGGAAGATCAAGGTGGCTTCATCTCAGAGTATTCCATGCCAACAAGGCCAAAGCATCTTCCTCCTTTAATGGCCAAGAAACAAAAGATGTAATATCCATTGCTTGGTCCCTTGATGCTTACACCACCACCTCAAGTGGAGTAAAAGAATGGATAAGAAGCTAGGGGTGTGATTCAAATGCTCAAAATGGAGAGAAAAGTGGTGAAGTGAAGTCGTCTAGCCACGACGTTAACTAAGGCACTTCTTGGGAGGCAACCCAACTGCTTTTACTTTTTGTTCTTACTTTTCCTTTTGTTTTGTTTTACTTTATGTTGGTGTTGTCTTTGAGTGTGCGGGGATGGAACAAGTATGAAATGTGATAAAGGTGAGAGAAGCCAAATTCAAATTGAGCAATCGGCAAAGTGCAAGTCCAAATGCGTGAAACATAGATGTCGAGCAGAAGACTCAGGGAGTTCTTTCACCTATTCCTTTCTTACTTTGTTTTACCATGTGCATCGAGGACAATGCTTTATTTGTATTAGGGGTGACGTTTGAGTATCCCACTTATTAAGTGATGCACGATATGGCCCTATGATAGATTGGGTGACTTCATTCTTAAGGGTAAATCATCATTACTTGTTAGTAGTATTGCTTTTTTAGATGGTAGTATTTGAATAAACTCCAAGGGTATTCTTTATACTACGGTTCTTTCTCAAGGAGCGATTTCTTTGTCTTTTCTATTTATTGTCGAATCGGGTTGGCACTTCCCGATGATAGATTGAGAGGCGATTTTCTTAAGGGAAAATGTCAAGTCTAGAGTCTTGTAGAGTCTTTTGTGCACGTGTTTGATGAGGCACCACCAACATTTCTTGTTTGGCATTGTGCATGAATTTTGAAAAGAAAAGAGGGGTATCTAAATGTGAAAATGAGCACACTCTCATCATGAATTATATATTCCTTTCTTGGCTAGTGATTCGTAACTAGCTCGTTAAAAGTCATCCTCTTAATGTGACAAAGGAAGTGTGCAAACTCCTTGGATTGGTTTTTGGTTTAATTCTTGTGTATGCATGATTGTCTTAAACTTTCCCTAAGTGGGATTCAAGGCGAAATGATAGATGTGGCTGCACTTAGAACTTGATCTTAGGCCCTCTTTTGGAAGTCACTTCACCCAGATGACCTCCTTGAACATTAATCTTTGATAGCCAATGTTTGAGCTTTGAACCCTTTTCTTTGGAAACCACATTACAAGTCTAATGACCATTTTTACTCCTTCTCTTTGGCAGCCGTCCTCCCTAATTGTTAGTGAAAAAATAATGAAAACAATGGGCTTAAATCCCATGAAATGGGGAGCGATAAGGAAATGAATGTAAAATGAGGCAAAAGCCTAAGTTTGGGGGTTTGCAAGAGAAAGGGGGAAATGAGAGCTTAAATGTGAAGTAGAACCAAAATCATGATGAAATTAATGAGTCGATGGGTTGAAAGACCTCGAATCATCAAAAGAGAAAGAATAGCAAAAAGGTGCTATCTGTTGCATATATAAGGCTAAATGTGAAATTCACCGGCGTTATAAGGGTGGCTTGTGTTACAAAAATGATGAAGATTATGAAGAAGGAGAAATAAGGTGGAGTGATCTCAATAAGATGATGGGATGTTACAAGTGTGTGTAAAGGCATTAGGGTGGCTTTAGTTGCCAAAAGCAAAACAATTATCCTATCCTTACCCCTAGCCTTCATTAGGACCCACAAGGCCTAATTGATTTTGAGTGTAGCAAAACTACATTAGTGGCTATACACATGGAGGGCATGGCTATGGGTCAATTTGTATGAACTTGAATTTCTTTGTGAGAGTAAGCGCATTTGTCTTATCTTATAATCCCATTGCGTGAAATACTAAAAGAAAAATGTGTGTGGGGTTCTCTCTTCTTGTTAGGGGCATCATTTCCTTGGACTACATGCTTAAAATTGTTTCCGAAGAGAGGTATGATTAAGGCAAGCGGGTAGCAAACTTTAAGGCAAGCTTTGAATGTGAATTATCAATGACTTGAGATACTCTTTGAACTTATTTTTGAGGAGCTATGCCCCTTGTTTGAATGAATTGAATGCATGCAAGATATGTTTAATAATTGTGGTTACCTATTGAAGCTTGTGCAACATGGTTTGAGTCTTGAATTGGTGTATAATGTTTGGGGTTGTCCTTCGGATTGATGATTTGATGTACAACTACCATTGTGTCCTAAGCATTAGCAACATCCTCTTGCGCAAGAATATCTTGATAGGCCCTTGATTGAAAAACTCATGTATAGCATGTTGTTCATTTGCTCAACTATAAAGAATTGCATTACTTGAGGACAAGCAATGGTTCAAGTTTAGGGGTTAGATAAGTTGTAAATTTACCAACTCATTAGGCTCCTAATCATGAGTTTTTGCTTAGTTTTTGAATCATTTATGTGGATTTTTATGCCCTTTCTCCTGAATTCTTTGTAGGTACCGCACGTGAGTAAAGAAAGCATGAAATTGAGCAAAACACATGGAATTTGAGAAGAAATTTGATGAGTTAGCATATGAGGAAGAGGAACCAAAGATGAGGGAAGATTTGAGCTAAAAAAGAGGTGCAAGGACGTGCTTTGAATTGGCTAAACGCGGATCTGGAAGGTCGAAATGCCGAAGCTACTACCCAGACCAGCCAAACAATCGGTCCTTCACAGAATGGCACCGGTTGAACACCCCTAAACCACCGGTTCACCCTTGCCAAGCCACTGTTTTCAACTAGCCACAGTTTGGCTCTCCACGAATTGCCACCGGCGGAACACTGGTTCCTCACTGGAGAGGCTGTCTAATGAAGGGTAAAAGGGTCTAAAAAGGTCTCCAAAGCATCTAGAATCTTCAATGGCAATTGGGGAAAGTTTTACACAAGAAAGTACAGATATATAACCTCCATTGTACACCAACCAAAGGGGATTTGTTTCATTCATTCATTAATTTAATCATCTATACTTCATTTTCTTCATAGAATTTTTAGTAGAATCTTTTCTCCATAGATTTGTAGAGTTAGGTAGTACTTTTCTTCTTTTTTTTCTTTAACTCATTTTGGAGGAATTCCGCCATTGTAGTAAGAGCTTGTGAAGCAAATTTGTGAAGCTAATGCAATGAATATAAGCGGAATTCTCTTGGTATCTTCTCTCTATATTTAATATGCTTTACTAATTTGCTAGTTAGAAGTATACTCATGGTGGGTTTGTTAATTTGATTAGGGTTTTGATAAATTGTTCTTTGATTCTTGTTGAATTATAGATGGGTATTGCTAGATTCATCTTCATATTGTTCAATTAAGTGTAAATCTATTAGAATCTCTTCAATCTATTAATGAAGATCCATTGATTATGATATGGGTGTATGTATTCTTGCTTGATTATTTCTTGAGAGAGAATAATTAAGTATTGGAAGAGAATATAGTAGTGGGCATGGATTAAAGATTGTGAAATTAGGCTAGAAATAGCTGAAATTGCTTTCTCATTCCTTATTAGCAACTAACAGCTCGGAATAGTGCAGTTGCTAATCCAAATCAAATTGGGTTGAGCTATGTTTTGGCTTGAGTTTTGATAAAACTCTAGAAAAAAATAGTAAATAGGCTAAGAGCTGAGATTACCCACTTCCCGAGATTATTTACACTTGTTGAACTTGCGAGAGAATCTAAGGCTAGTCAATTCCCGATTTAATTGTGATCCCATCTATAGAATGTCTAGCCTATTACTTGAGATTGATTAAATTGGAATTCTCACCAATTAGTCTTAGTTTAGAATTATTTAGTTATTTTCTCTTTCAATTTCCCCCCAATTTTACTTTTCCAATGTTGAACAATTATGCATTCTAGTTTGAATTAGTTTATAACTTTCGAATTATCAACTCAATTCTCTGTGGGATTCGACCCCGACATCCGTCGGGAATATTTATTATGAGCAACTACCATTTACGCTCTTCATAAAAGAGGAGTGTAATTTTGACGTTATCAAAAATGGCGCCATTGTCGGGGAATTGAGTTGCGTTAAGACATTAGTTATTTATTGATTTGAACTAGTTTTGCATTTTTGTTTTACATTTTGTTTTGCTTTTATATTAATTTTTGTTTTTGTTTGTTTGTAGTTAAATGATGGAGTCATGGAATGAAAGGAGGTTTCTTGGTGGCATCCCTTATTATAATGACCCATGTCCCTATTGTGGAGGACCAGACTATTAGCAATATTGCAAATATTCCCCTAGAAGGGAGATGAGTGCACCTTCTCCTTCCTACGATGGGTGTAGATGCACATTATATGGTAGTCATGGGAGACATTGGGATGGATGCCCAAATGGGGTCACTTCTCGCTATAGTGACTATGATAGAAGTTGCGCTCCTAAACTTGAAACGAATGAAGCCATGACAAGTGAAGGAAGGAGAAATACACAGGGGTGCATAGAAGCCATGAGCGGGAGTATAATGAGGAAAAGAATGTCAACCCCTCCATGCCCATGGAATCATCAATTCCTAAAGAATAGAGCGGTAAATCTCTAAAAGAAAAAGCGGAGAAGAGATTGAGGAGCATAACAAGAAGAAGTGAACAATGGGGCATAGTTCGACTTGACTCATTGGAGGAAGCTCAAAATGATGATGAAGAAGGAGTCAAGGTGAGTGCTGAAGAAGTCATAGAGGTGTGCCAACCAACCAACATTGTAAAAATGCAAGATGTCAAGGTTGAAGAAGTGACACTAGAGCCTCCAAATGTCATCCAACATATCACACTCAAGGAATCTAGTGCACTTGAAGAGGAGGATGTCAAGAAAGAAGCATGCTTGAAAGGGGAGCGACTTAGACAGCCTTTTATCATTTTTCAACATTGAACTTGGTTGACAAAATGTAGACTGAGGAGACCAAGTCAATGGAGGAAGTTGAGGAGGAAGATCAAGGTGGCTTCATCTTAGAGTATGTCATGCCAACAAGGCCAAAGCACCTCCCTCATTTAAGGGCCAAGAAACACAAGATGCAATATCCTTTGCTTGGTCCCTTGATGCTTACACCACCACCCCTCAAGTGGAGTAGAAGAATGGATAAGAACCTAGGGGTGTGATTCAAACGCTCAAAATGGAGAGAAAAGTAGTAAAGGGAAGTCGTCGAGCCACGACGTCAACTAAGGCACTTATTGGGAGGCAACCCAAGTGTTTTTATTCTTTGTTCTTACTTTTCCTATTGTTTTGTTTTACTTTATGTTGGTGTTGTCTTTGAGTGTGTAGGGATGGAACAAGTATGAAATGTGATAAAGGTGAGAGAAGCCAAATTCAAATTGAGCAACCGGTGAAGCGCAAGTCCAAATGCGTGAAATGCAGATGTCGAGCAGAAGGCCCAGGGAGTTCTTTCACCTATTCCTTTCTTACTTTGTTTTACCATGTGCATCGATGAAAATTCTTTATTTGTGTTAGGGGTGAAGTTTGAGAAGCCCACTTGTTAAGTGATGCACGATATGGCCCTATGATAGATTGGGTGACTTCATTCATAAGGGTAAATCATCATTACTTGTTAGTAGTATTGCCTTTTTAGATAGTAGTCTTTGAATAAACTCCAAGGGTTTTCTTTATACTACGGTTCTTTTCCAAGGAGTGATTTCTGTCTTTTCATTTTATTGTCGAACCAGGTTGGCACTTCCCTTTGATAGATTGAGAGGCGACTTTCTTAAGGGAAAATGTCAAGTCTAGAGTCTTGTAGAGTCTTTTGTGCATGTGTTTGATGAGGTACCACCAACATTTCTTATTTGAAATTGTGCATGAATTTTGAAAAGAAAATGGGGATATCTAAATGTGAAGATGAGAACACTCTTATCATGAATTAGATGTTCCTTTCTTGGTTTGTTGATTTGTGAGTATCTTGTTAAAATTCATCCTTTTAATGTGACAAAGGAAGTGTGTGAACTCCTTGGATTGTGATGCCTTGTGTGGTGAGGTTTTTGGCTTAATTCTTGTGTATGCATGATTGTCTTGAACTTGCGCTAAGTGGGATTCAAGGTGAAATGATAGATGTGGCTGCACTTATAACTTGATCTTAGGCCCTCTTTTGGTAGTCACTTCACCCAGATGACCTCCTTGAACATTAATCTTTGATAGGCAATGTTTGAGCCTTGAACCTTTTTCTTTGGAAACCACATTACAAGTCTAATGACCATTTTTACTCCTTCTCTTTGGCACACGTCTTCCCTAATTTCTATTGACAAAATAATTGAAAAAAAATGGGCTTGAAGCCCATGAAATGGGAAGCGATAATGAAATGAATGTGAGATGAGGCAAAAGCCTAAGTTTGGGGGTTTGCAAGAGAAGGGGGGAAATGAGAGCTTAAATGTGAGGTAGCACTAAAATCATGATGAAATGAATGAGTTGATGGGTTGAAAGACCTCGAATCATCAAAAGAGAAAGAATAGCAAAAAGGTGCTATATGTTGCATATATAAGGCTATATGTGAAATTCACCAGCATTATAAAGGTGGCTTGTAATACAAAAATGATGAAGATTATGAACAAGGAGAAATAAGGTGGAGTGATCTCAATAAGATGATGGGATGTTACAAGTGTGTGTAAAGGCATTAGGGAGGCTTTAGTCACCAAAAGCTAAACAATTATCCTACCCTTACACCTACTCTTCATTATGACCCATAAGTCCTAATTTATTTTAAGTGTAGCAACACTACATTAGTGTTGATATATATGAAGAGCAAGCCTATGGGTCAATTTGTATGCACTTGAATTTCTTTGTGAGAGTGAGCGTATTTATCGTATCTTATAATCCTATTATGTGAAATACTAAAAGAAAAATTTGTGTGGGATTCTCTCTTCTTGTGAGGGGCATCATTTCCTTGGACTATATGCTTAAAATTGTTTTCGAAGAGAGGTATGATTAAGGCAAGCGGGTAGCTAACTTTAAGGCAAGCTTTGAATGTGAATTATCAATGGCTTGAGATGCTCTTTGAACTTGTTTTGAGGAACTATGCCCCTTGTTTGAATGAATTGAATGCATGCAAGATATGTTTAATGGTAGTGGTTACCCATTGAAGCTTTTGCAACATGGTTTGAGTCTTGAATTGGTGTATAATGTTTGGGGTTGAGGATTGATGATTAGGTGTACAACTACCATAGTGCCCTAAGCTTTAGCAACATCCTCTAGTGCAAGAATATCTTAATTCGACTTTGATTGAAAAACTCATGTATAGCATGTTGTTCATTTGCTCAACTGTAAAGAATTGCATTACTTGGGGACAAGAAATGGTTCAAGTTTGGGGATTTGATAAGTTGGAAATTTACCAACTCATTAGGCTCATAATCATGAATTTTTGCTTAGTTTTCGAGTCATTTATGTGGATTTTATGCCCTTTCTCCTGAATTCTTTATAGGTACCGCACGTGAGTAAAGAAAGCATGAAATCGAGAAAAGCACATCGAATTTGAGAAGAGATTTGATGAGTTAGCATATGAGGGAGAGGAACCAAAGATAAGGGAAGATTTGAGCTCAAAAAGAGGTGCAAGGACGTGCTTTGAATCTGCTAAACGCGGAACTTCAAATGGCGAAACATGGGCGAATTGCTGAAGCTACTGCCTAGACTAGCTAAACAATCGGCCCTTCATGGAATGGCACCAACTAAACGCCCCTGAACTGCCGGTTCACCCCTGCCAGGACACTGTTTTCAACTGGCCACAGTTTGGCTCTCCACGAAAATCCACCGGCGAAACGCCAGTTCCTCATCGGAGAGGACGTCTAATGAAGGGTAAAAGGGTCCATAAAGATCTATAAAGAATCTAGAATCTTCAAGGGCAATTGGGGAAAGTTGTACACAAGAAAGTACAGATATATAACCTCCATTGTACACCAACCAAAGGGGATTGTTTTCATTCATTCATCAATTTAATCATCTAGACTTCATCTTCTTCATAGAATTTTTAGTAGAAGCTTTTCTCCATAGATTTGTAGAGTTAGGTAGTACTCTTCTTCTTCTTTTTCTTTAACCTATTTTGGGGAAATTCCTCCATTGTTGTAAGAGCTTGTGAAGCAAATTTGTGAAGCTAATGCGATGAATGTGAGCGGAATCCTCTTGGTATCTTCTCTCTATTTTAATATGTTTTACTAATTTTCTAGTTAGAAGTATATTCATGGTAGGTTTGTTAATTTGATTGGGGTTTTGATAAATTATTCTTGGATTCTTATTGAATTATAGATGGGTATTGCTAGATTCATCTTCATATTGTTCAATTAAGTGTAAATCTATTAGAATCTATTCAATCTATTAATGAAGATCCATTGATTATGATATCGTTCTATTTATTCTTGCTTGATTATTGCTTACGAGAGAATAATTAAGTATTGGAAGAGAATATAGTAGTGGGCATGGATAAAAGATTGTGAAATTAGGCTAGAAATAGATGGAATTGCTTTCTCTATCCTTATTGGCAACTAATAGCTCGGAATAGTGCAGTTGCTAATCCAAATCAAATCGGGTTGAGCTAAGTTTTGGCTAGAGTTTTGATAAAACTCTAGCAAGAGGTAGTCAATAGGCTGAGAAGCTGAGATTACCCACTTCCCGAGATTATTTACACTTGTTAAACTTGTGAGAGAATCTAAGGCTAGTCAATTCCCAATGTAATTGTGATCCCATCTATAGAATGCCCCCTAGCCTCTCACATGTGATTGCTTCAATTGGAATTCTCCCCAATTAGTCTTAGTTTAGAATTAGATAGTTATTTTCTCTTTTAATTTTTCACCAATTTTACTTTTCAAATGTTGAACAATTATGCCTTCTAGTTTGAATTAGTTTATAACTTTTGAATTATCGAATCAATTCTCTGTGGGATTCGACCTTGACATCCACCGGGAATATTTGTTTTGAGCAACGATCGTTTATGCTCTTTCATAAAAGAGGAGTATAGTTTGGACGTTATCAGATAACTAGCATATGACTATGTATGTTTCGGATACAGTTTTCAGCATGTAGTCACTGTGCTCATGATTGAATGATTTATATTTATATGCACGATTTCAGTTAACATTTACTAAGAATGTTTTACTTATCTTACATACTTAGTATATTCAAAGTACTGACCTCAGACTCTATGCTATATCATTTCATGATATAGGCTCAGGTGATCCAGCACAATCTCGTTGCTAGTTCGCTTCCCTATCAGCTCAGTTAGCCCTATTAGGTGAGTCCTCATCTCCTACGAACATTCATTTAGTTTTATCGATCATGTAAGTTTTGCTTCAAACTTGAAGATAGCTAGGGGCTTGTCCCAGTATCTCATCAGACAGTAGAGGCTTTTCAGATATAGACTAGTATGTTCAGCTTTGAGATTTAGCGTTGTGATATATCATTTGATATACATTTTATGTTACTCAGACTTCTGCTTATTCATATTTATGTTATCAATTTCCACTTCAATATATGCTCTCTAGTTGGTATGTTTATGACATGGGTCGACTTCGAGTCATTCATGGTTCTAGATCTCGTGTCTCTATATGGGGTCCTAGCTTAGGTCCTAACAAACTTAGTATCAGAGAAAAGGTTTAGAGTATCCTAGGGTGTCAAAAAGTCACATTAAGCAGAGTCTTTTTTATGGGTGTGAAGCGCGCCACACTTATGAGGAAGAGGCTACAAGACGTTTTAGGAAATTTCCCTTATTCATGATCTATGTCGTGCGATGAAGTACCTCTCTATTCCTTTAACTCATGCTATATGCATTTGCAAAAATATGCCTTCATGCCAAGTGAATAATAGAAGGAATGGCAATGGAAATGGCCATGACTATGGCATTGGATATGGGCACCAGCAAGCCCCGCCAGCACCAGCGAATCCTTTGCCCGAGTAGGTCACTCATGTCGAGTTTAGAGAGGCATTTCAGATGTTGGCACAATCCATGGACACTCAGGTCAACCAAAAAGCAGTGGCCCATGTTCCCCAGAATGGGATACAGCAGTTATGCGAGTGCGAGGCTTTCTCAAGATGAATCCACCTAAGTTTCTTTGGTCGAAGGTGGATGAGGACCCGTATGAGTTCCTTGAGGAGGTGCAGAAGATCACCTAGATTATAGTGATGACGGGAAAGGAGAGTCCAGAGTAGCCTCCTATCAACTAAAGGGGGTGCTCACATATGGTTTCGCAAGTGGAAGGAGAGGAGGGGAGTGGGAGTAGTCCCGGTGAGTTGCGATGAGTTCGTGACTTCTTTCTTGGACAAGTTCTTGCCTAGGGAGTTGAGGGAGGCAAAGGCAGAAGAGTTCTTCAACTTGCAACAGAGCCACAGGACAGTTCAAGAATATGCCTTTTGGAGTTTACCCAGTTGTCCAAGTATGCACCGGATATGGTCACCGATCCTAGGGCTCGTGTGAGTAGGTTTATGAATGGAGTGGTAGATTCCTTGGTCAAGGAGTGCAAGATCTCCATGTTTTTCAATGACATATATTTCTCGCAGTTGGTCATATACGCCCAGCAGATAGAGGCGAAGCAGATGAAGGAGAAGGAGAGAGAGGCCAAGAGGGCCAAGATTGAGAGTTATGGATAGTTCTAGCAGAGGTTCAGTGGTGGACATCGCCCTCAGTCCCACCAAAGGTCATCAGCCACAGCTCCATCATCAGCCAGTGTTCTATCAAGACCTAAGTGTGATCAGAGGGGTAGAGCATCAGGCTCTAAAGGTCAGGGGAGCATCTCAGGAGAGCCCATCATTCTAATTTGCAGGAAATGTGGTATAAGGCACACCGGAGAGTGATTAGCGGGTTCAGGTGCATCCTTCGGGTGTAGAAAACCCGTACATATGCTTAGAGACTACCTTTCAGCCAAACAGGTCCATAGTAGAGGTTGTGACCCAGCCACCAGTTCAGCAGCACCACCAGTACATTCAACTTAGCAGGGCGCATCTAGTAGTGCATGTGGTGGCCAGCGTCAGAATAGATTTTATGCACTATCATCTCTTCAGGAGAAGGTGGTCTCTCCCGATGTGGTCACTGGTACACTATGAGTATTCCATCTTGATGTTTATATATTGTTAGATCTAGGGGCTACCTTATTTTTTGTGACTCTCTATGTTTCTATTAATTTTGGAGTCAGTGCCGAAATCCTTTAGAACCCTTCTCAGTCTCTACTCCAGTCGCTGACTCAGTTATAGCTCGATGGGTATACAAAAATTATTCTATCACGGTCCTTTAGAAAGTCACCTCAAACAACCTAGTAGAGTTAGACATGAATGATTTTGATGTATCTTCAGTATGGATTGGTTGCATGCATGTTATGCCTAGTGAATTGTCAGACCCATATGGTAGAGTTCTAATTTCTAGGTGAGCTAGTCTTAGAATGGAAAGGTAGTTTAGTTATGCCTGTAGGTCACTTTTTTTATTATCTTAAGGCTAGGAAGATGATCTCTAAAGGTTGTGTGTACCATCTAGTTCAGGTAAAGGATGCTACGTCCAAGACCCCGACTCTTTAGTCAGTTCCTATAGTATGTAAGTATCCAGAGGTGTTTCCAGATGATCTATCAGGAGTCCCTCCTGAGCAGGAGATTGACTTTGGTATTGATCTTCTCCCTGATATACAGCCTATATCTATTCCTCCTTACATAATGACTCCGGCTGAGCTAAGAGAGTTGAAAAAGCAGTTGAAAGATCTCCTAGATAAGGGTTTCATTAGGCCTAGTAAATCCCCATGGGGTGCTCCAGTTCTCTTTGTTTGGAAGAAGGATGGTTCCTTTGGAATATGAATTGATTAACAGCAGTTGAACAAGGTCACAATCAAGAACAAGTATTCCCTCCCCAGGATTGATAACATGTTTGACCAGCTTAATGGTGTTAAGTGCTTCTCAAAGATAGACCTCAGATCTGGCTATCATCAACTTACAGTTAGAGAGAGTGACATCCCAAAGATAGCCTTTAGGACTCGTTATGGACACCATGAGTTCGTAGTTATGTCTTTTAAACTAACGAATACTTCTATAGCTTTTATGGATTTGATTAATAGGGCGTTCAAGCAGTATTTGGATATGTTTGTGATTGTCTTCATAGATGATATTCTCATATACTCTCAGAGCAAAGAGGAGCATATCTCTCATTTGAGGATCATGCTGCGGACTCTCAAGGATCGCTAGTTGTTTTCTAAATTCAGCAAGTGCAAGTTTTGGCTGAACTCTGTAGAATTTTTAGGCCATGTGGTGTCTAGTGAAGGTGTGCAGGTGGACTCTCAAAAGATAGAGGTAGTGAAGAATTAGCCTAGACCAGTTAGTCCCTCGAACATTAGGAGCTTTTTGGGTTTAGTTGGCTACTACAGGAGATTCGTTGAGAGATTTTCATCCATTGCAGTATCTTTGACTAAGTTGACCCAGAAGAAGGTCAAATTTTAGTGCTCAAATGCCTGTGAGAAGAATTATCCTATGCATAACCTAGAGTTGGCAGCAGTGGTGCTTACATTGAGAATTTGAGGGCACTATTTGTATGGGGTGCATGTGGATGTGTTCATGGATCACAAGATCCTTTAGTATGTGTTCACTCAAAAGGACCGAATTTGTAGCAAAGGAGATGGCTAGGGCTTTTCAAGAACTATGACATGAGTATCCTATATCATCCAGGCAAGGCCAATATAGTGACGGATGCTTTCAGTAGGTGGTCCATAGAGAGTGTGTCTCATATTGAGAATGAGAGAAACGAATTAGCAAAGGATGTCCATAGGATGCTTGCTTAGGGCTTCACCTTGTTGACTCGATGGATGGTGGTGTGTTGTTTAGAATGGGTTGAAATCTTTATTGGTGATCAAGGTCAAGGCTAGACAAGACGAGGATCCCATTTTGGTGAAATTGAAGGAAGTGGTCAAAAACTAGAAAGTGAAGGTCTTGTCCCAAGGAGAAGATGGTGTACTTCGATATCAGGGCTGATTGTGTGTGCTAGCTACTAATGACTTAAGAGATAGAATATTGAAAGAGGCTCAAAGTTCTTGATATTCTATCCATCCAAGTGCCACCAAGATGTACCATGATCTACGGAAGTCTATTGGTGGAATAGCATGAAGAAGGACATAGCAGAATTTGTAGCTAAGTGTCCAAATTGTCAAGAGGTGAAGGTTGAGCATCAGAGACCTAGAGGTATGCTTCAGGACATTAGAATCCCCACTTGGAAGTGTGAGGATATCAATATTGACTTCATTACAGGTTTTCCCCATACACGCCGATAGTACAACTCCATCTGGGTGGTTGTAGATAGGTTGACCAAAGCAGCATATATCTTACTGATCAAAACTACCGATTCAGCTGAGGATTATGCTAGATTGTACATTTTGGAGTAAGTTCGGTTGCATGGAGTTCCTTTGTCAATCATTTCAGGTAGGGGTACTCAGTATTGGAGATCGTTTCAAAAAGGACTTGGTACTCAAGTAAAGCTTAGCACCGCTTTTCACCCACAGATAGATGGTCAAGCCGAGCGGACCATTCAAACTCTTAAGGATATGTTGAGAGCGTGTGTGATTGATTTCAAGGATAGTTGGGACGATCACTTGTTATGCCCCGGGGACCCAAGGATCAGACCTGGGAGTCAAACGAGGAAAATTTGGGAAAATATTGCAGCAGTGCAGGACGATTCACTAGACGACTCGTGTGGAGGCCCCACGAGTCATCAAGTGGCTCGTGGGGAGGCTAGAATGGGATAAGGAACTGAGGTCGCCATGAGCGTGGGAACGACTCGTGGCTAGCTACCACGAGTCATTAGGTCTCCCGTGGGGTGAGATTGAGGTTTACCTAGTAGGTCTGACCAGTGCACCTAACGGATGGGACCCCACGAGTCGTGGACAGTCCAAACGACTCATGAGGTGGGTCGTGAGCAAGCCTGTGGAAATTTATTAAGGATGAAGCAGTGTACTTGACAGAAGGTGACCACATCTCGTGGTCACTTGTGACGATTCGTTGAGTCATCAGTTATGAGCCCATCCGACCTGGTATCCAGTGTACTTGACGGACTAAACAACAAGTCATTGCCCGTCCTAACGTGTCATCAGGTCACCCGTTAGGGTCACCTGGCAGTTATTTCCTGCGAATTAGTAAGGGCCTTCTTGTAATTTCCTACACCCCTAAGGCCTAAACTGTGTCGTTTTGAGGTCGAACATGGTCTTTTAAGGGGAAATAGTTCATGTTAAGTCTCATTTGATGCTTGCAAGAGTTAGAGAAGGGAGTAGGAGGTGATCCTAGGGTTCTTCTTCAAATTCTCCGAATTTTCATCTTGGGCTTTTCAGTGGAGTTAAGAATTAAGTAATTCTAGGTATGTGGGGTTTTGAACGAGTAGTTTAGTCCTTACCCATGCCCAATTCTTCCCAAATTCTATGTTTAAAGTTACTCGATCTTTATGGGTCTTAACCCAAATGCATGATTCCTAAAAAATTGATATGAGCTTGTTGTCGTATGTCTAAATCATGGGTTTCTAATTTTTGGGCTATATTCATTTGTTTTATTCAATGATTGATGATCTAATCCCTAAGAGTATAGGTGCCCAAATCATGAGGAATTTTGGTAAAGTTCATTGTTATGGTGATTCCTCAAGCATGATTTAAATTTATGAATTTTAAGCATGTCTTCAAGTCTTTCATGTTATTATGATCAGTTTTTCTATAAAATTTAAGCATTTCAAGGATGTTAAAATATGGGCAATGCCCACATGTTTCTTATGGTTCATGAACTATGATTTTTGCCGATCCACAGGCCTGATTTTATAGTTAGTATTACGAATTCTCAAGCATGTTATGATTATCACGATTTAACTAGTCATGCATGTCATGTATGAATTTCTATGAGCATGTTGCATGTTTTGGGAGTAGTACATAACACCGAGTAGGTTCGGGGCCCAAGTTACACCCCGAATCTCAAAACTACGTGATATCGTAGGTTACGTTTGGGACCTCCTCAGTGACTATCCCCTATGCCCTACGGGGCCTTCATGAGTGATATCACACCTTTCATGGTTCTACCCTTGGCAAGGTATGAACGGCCTCCCAACTAAGCTTATAGGTTGGGCTCCATGTGTGCTCATGTGGGGTATGTCGGTTATAGAAATCTCCCACTGTTCCTCAATGTTTTAATGCATGTATGATTATGTTCTTTTGGCTCAAGTCATGTTTTATGAAATGTTTTTTCTCTCATGTTGTGACTATGACAGGTTTACAAATGCTTTTGGGAAACCTTGAGCCTTACGATATATTTATGATTTCAGTCTTTAAGATCATGATGTCCCACTCCTATAACTTTTATGTCTCTAAGTATTGTTTTACACACCTTGCATACTCGGTACATTCCAAGTACTAACCCGCATATTTTATATGTTGTATCGTTTCATGATATAGGATTCGGATCTCAGGTTCAGCATTGCTCCTAGCTGGCTCTCAGTTCTGCTCTCAGTTCTCATTGGTGAGTCCTCATGATTCGAGGGCTTTATGTTCAGACCTTATCTATCTTTTGTTTCAAATGTTGGGGTTAGTCGGGGTCTTGTCCCTTCAACCCGTCTATTATGATTAGAGTCTTTCAGACCTATTTGTAGTATTCAGCTGGTTATGCTCGGACCATGTATTGTTGTTTCTTATATTTCATCTCACGGTTTTCTTTCAGTTCATGATTATTAAGCTAATTCTTTTGCCTTATGTGAATGGTTTGGTTATATGCTCATGCCATCCTCGGGGCTCCTTGTCCCGTGTTTACAATCCGGGTGTACTCTCTGATCGTGACATCACTTGCCTCTCATTGAGTTTGCTTACAACAATAGTTACCACTCCAGCATTCAGATAGATCCATTTGAGGCTCTTTACAGGCGGAGATGTAGATCACATATTGGATGGTTCGAGGTAGGTGAGGCTACATTGATAGGGCTAGATTCCATTCATGAGACCATGGAGAAAGTTTAACATATTATAGAAAGACTGAGAATAGCTCAGAGTTGTCAAAAATCATATGCGAATGTTAGAGGGAGCTTGATTTTGAGTTTGACGATTGGGTGTTTCTGATGGTATTTCCCATGAAAGGAGTGATGAGGTTCGGAAAGAAAGGGAAGCTTAGTTCCCGATATGCTGGTCCTTATAGGATTCTGAGGCAAGTTGGTAAGGTGGCATATAAGCTAGAGCTACTAGCAGAGTTAGCTTCGATACATCCAATTTTCCACATATCTTTATTGAAGAAGAGCATTAGTGGCCTGGCCTTAGTTATTTCGGTGGAGAGCATAAGTGTGAAGGATAGCCTTACCTATGAGGAGGTTTCAGTTGAGATCCTTGATCTTCAGGTTTGAAAGTTGAGAAATAAAGAAGTAGCTTCAGTTAAGGTGTTGTGGAGGAATCAGCTTGTTAAGGGGGCTACGTAGGATGCCGAAGTAGATATGATGGCTAGATACCCGCATCTTTTCCCTTCTGGCTTAGTTCTAGCATGAGGTATCAGTTTCCTCCTTAGTAATCAATTTAGGTTCATGTCAAGTTCATGTCTCTTGGTTCTTTTCATATCATTCCATGTATTATGTTTCATGAATTCAGTTCAGTCATGTATTTCAGTCTTGAGTCAGTCACTCTGTCAGTTTTCAGCTTCAGTTGTTTAGTTTTGGGATTTCAATTCTTTCCCTAGTCTTTCAGCTTAGTTAGCCCATATTTAAGGGCGAATGTTCTCAAGGGGGAGATATTTTAACACCCCGAAAAGTCTCTTAGATCAACTCCGAGACTAACAGCAGAAGGCAGTAGAAAATAGCATTAGGGCCTTCAACGAGTAAAAGGATGACTCATTCTTCCATCCTACGGGTCGTTGTATGTTGCTATTGGATTAGTTCCAGTGAACATCCAAGTGTTGGCCTAGAACCCACATGGGGATAGTATGGACCATCAGTTGATCCTATGGGTTGTGGTCAGGAGACGTTTAGGCTGGATAGTATGTGACGTAGTATAACTTGTAGTAAGAAACAATGAGCCATAGTTTGTACTCATGGAAAGAATTAGGGAAATTATAAGATTGGTGTAGTAACAACGGACGGGTCCAACGACCCATCATTACAAGTAACGACTCGTGGAAATTGCCCGTTGGAAAGATTCCAGAAGCTATACAATATGTTAGTAGTGACGACGAGACGGAATGACAGGCCGTTGTTGAGAGTTACGACCCATCCTTACTAGTCCTTATTTGAGTATCTATGGACCAGGGGATTATTTCTGGCTAGCGATGGATGTATACAATGGGTCATTGCATGATAGGATGATCCATTGGATGGGTCGTTGTACCTGGCAGTGGCTATTTTCCAAATGATTCTCTAAGGGTGTTATCATAATTCCTAAGCTTCTTAACTCCCAAATGAAATTGTTTTAAGTCTTGAAAGGAGTGTTTTAAGAGATTTTAGCCTATTCTAATGCATTAGACTCCCATGCATGCAAGTTATTGAGAACCCTCTTCAAGATCAAGCTAGAACTCTCTCAATTCTTTCCCCAATTCTCTTGGTCTTTCAAGACTAGTTTGAGGATCAGTTTACCCAGGTATATAGGGTCATCAATGAGGGTTTCCTTCTACCCTCGTGCCCAAATATATCCTCAAGTTCATGAATTCAATTTTTAATTCAAGTGTATGAATTTATAGGGTTTTAACCCAATTTTATGAAATTCTCTATGATATATTTATGGGTCGAATCCCCTCATGTTCTAAAGTATATTTTAAGTCTAATTGGCATATTTTATAAACAATTTGGTTATAAATTCATGATTTCAAGTTATTAGAAATTATGCCCTATTATGCAAGTATTATGAAAAGTCAAGCTTATGATTCATGATTTCAAGTATGATGAGATATCTAAAATGAATGAATGTTATAAATTTCCCATGTATGAATCTATGATTTTGACTTATGAGTCTATATCAAGTATGCATAATTTTATGATTTGGGCAATTCCATACAAGTTAAGTATGTTTTTATGATTTAGCCAAGGCTAACAAGATCAGCTTATCATATGTTTTGGAGTCAAGACTCCCAATGCAGGTTATGATATTTTTTGAAGTCAAGACTCCCAATGTTCAGATTTCAGGATATGTATTGATTATGATTTCATCTTCATTGAGAAACGATGTGAGTACTATTCATGTAATTATGATTTCAGCTTCGCTGAAAAACAATATGAGCATTATACATGTTTTTAAGAGTAGTGTCTAGCACCGAGTAGGCTTGGGGTCCAATGTCCCCGGTCTCCGAACTACGCGCCAACCTAGGTATATGTTACATGTTTGGGACTTCTCAAGAGAGTTTTCCCCCTGCCATAAGGGGCCTCAGCTTGATATTGATATCATGGTAGCGTCCTTAGCCCTGACAAGGTTTTGGACGGCTCTACCCACTTGAGTGTGATAGTTGGGGCATCACATAAGCTCTATTGTGATGGTGTCGGTTATGACGGGTCTCCCATTGTTCCTCATAATTTTTGTTACTCATGTTCATGACTTATGGAATTATATTTTACAGCATATTTGACCCAATGATTAGTTTATGAGCTTTTACTTACGATTTTAGCTATGACATGTCATATGATTTCTATTTCTCAATCTTGGGTCACTATGTTTATATATTCAATTATGATAACCAATTTATGACTATGTATGTCTCAAATATAGTTTTCAACATGCAGTCCTTACACTCATGATCTAATGATTTATATTTATATCCATGATTTCAGTTAATATTTACTAAGCATGTTTTTACTTATCTTACAGACTCAGTACATTCAAAGTACTGACCTTATACTCTAAGATATATCGTTTAATAATATAGGTTCAGGTGAACCAGCAAAGTCTCGTCGGTAGTTCGCTTCCCTATCAGCTCAGTTAGCCTTGTTGGGTGCCTCATCTCCCGAGGACATTCATTTAGTTATGTGGATCATGTCGATTTTGTTTCAGACTTGGAGATGTCTGGGGGCTTGTTCCAACATCTCATCAGATAGTAGAGGCTTTTCAGACATAGACTAGTATGTTCAGCTTTAAGATTTAGAGTTGTGATGTATCGTTTGATATACGTTTTATGTTCCTCAGACTTCCACTTATTAATATTTAAGTTAATAGTTTTTGCTTTAATATATGCTCTTTAAGTTTTATGTTCATGTCATTGGTCGACTTGGAGCTATTCTTGGTTCTAGATCTCGTGTCTCAATTCGGGGTCCCAGCTCGGGTCCTGACAGAATAAAATTGAGTTGTTTTGATTTCTTAAGACGAGGGTAAAGGAACTAAGAGCACAGAAGATATTTCAAAATGTAGCTAAAGGGTGGAATACTTTTCATAACTACGCTAGAACTAATAATGGTAGAATATGGCTTATGTGGAAGACTCATATCAATATCGATATAGTGGATGTGCAGGAACAGTTTATTCACTACTTGGTGGAGGACCCTAGAACTCAAAGAATTATATATCTCACTGTTGTGTATACTCAAAATGAAAGTCAATTCAAGGAGATGGTATGGAATGAACTAACTCGTGTGGATCTTCAGGCACAATGGCCCCAGTTACTATGTGGAGACTTTATCAGTGTGTTAAGTATGGATGATAGATTTGGCTACATGTTACTCTAACTGAAGGATAAGAATTCCAAGGTCTACTAGACACTATGCAACTTACACCACTCAAAAGAAAATGGTAGTACTATACTTGGTGTAATAAGCAACATGTCCAGGCTAGAGTATACAGCAAAATTGATTGGGCACTGAGAGACTCCAACTGGATTTAGAAATTTGGGTACATAGAGGCTAAGTATCTTTATCCCTCAGTATCTAATCACTCCCAAATTTTTATAAAATATGGACAATAAGTCAATCTACACTCTAGGCCCTTTAGGTTTTATCCTAATTTTATAGAGCACATAGAGTTCTCAGCCATATTACATTCAATATGGGTGCAGGCAGATGAGGTGTATTCTATGGGAGCTATCTGGAAGAAACTGAGGATGCTTAAGATGAAGTTGAGGGACATAAACAGTTAGATGGCTTGTTTTAAGTTGAAGTTATTTTCGAATAGGGAGAAGCTTGATATCGTTCAAAACCATATGCAAGGGTAATTGTTAATGCAGGATTTGTTTGATCAAGAAAAATAACTGCTTCTTGAAATTAAGAAATGGAGTAATATTGAGGCGAAAGCACTTAGACACAAGGCTATAGCTAGTTAGATTGACTGTGGTGATTCAAACTCGAAGTAATTCCATGCACAATGAACGATTAGAGCTATACAAAATGCAATAACTTTCATTTATACAGAGGCTAGAGTTAAACTCATTGATCATGTTCAAGTTGAACAAGAGTTTATTTCTGTGTTCTCTGGGTTGATGGGTGATTGTGCTAATGAACTTTCATGCTTGAATTCCATGACTATGAGGAGAGGAACATGCCTAACTATGCTCCATCAAAGAGAGCTAATGAAAGAGTTAACAGATGTAGAAATTGTAGAAGCCATAAAAGATATGCCTGCAGATAAAGCTCTAGGGTTGGATGGTTTTCCCATTGAGTTCTTCACCAACAACTGGGAAACTGTTAAGACTAATATACTGATGGTGGTGAAGTAGTTCTTCCAAACTGGTATTCTTGATCCTACTGTAAATACCACTACTATTATTTTAATCCATAAAATTTCAAGTCTTACAAAAGTTAGAGACTACAGACCTATTTCTTGTTGTACTACCTTGTATAAGATTACATCAAAGGTGATCACTAGAAGATTAAAAATTATTGTTGTTGATTTGATTGGGTGTTCATAATCTTCTTTTGTGGAGAGAAGGAGTATTATACATACTGCTTAGTCATGAAATCTTTAAAAGGCACACTAGGAAGTGGATTTCTCCTTGGTGTGTTCTTAAGATTGATCTAAGGAAAGCATATGATACTCTTGAGTGGGATTTTCTAAATAAAATGTTGGTGGTACTAGGCTTTCTTTCTAAATTCATAAAATGGATTATCGCTTGTGTGACCACTGTTTCTTACTCACTGATATTGAATGGGGTTCTTAAGCAACCCTTTCCATGCTAAGAGGGGTATAAGGCAAGGAGACCCTATATCCCTTATGTATTTGAGTTGGCTATGGAGTATCTGGGCAGAGAATTGAATTTGATCATTACAAATGGATATTTTAATTTCCATCCCAAATGCAAGAAGCTAGACATGGAGATTTTAATTTCCATCCCAAATGCAGGAAGCTAGACATTGTTCACATCTTCTTTGCAGATGATTTACTTATGTATTGTAGGGATGACTTATATCAGTACACTCCTAACTAGGCATTTACAAGGTTTTCCAAAGCTTCAGGTCTTCATGCAAACTTAGAGAAAAAATCCCTTTATATAGTTGGTGTGTTGATCATACAAAACAAGAAATCCTGGATGCACTTGGATATACAGAGAGGATCTTGCCATTCAGATATCTTGGAGTGCCTTTAACATTCCCAAATCTAAGTGTGAACCATTATCTGTCATTAATTGAGAAAGTCATCGCTAGAGTTACGTGTTGGTCTGCTAAATTTTTATTTTATGCAGAAAGAGTACAGTTGATAGAATTAGTATTGCTTGGTTTCCAAGCTTGCTGGGCACAGATTTTCTTAATTCCTGTAAAAGTGATGAAGGCTATTGAGTAGATATGTAGAACCTTCCTATGGACAGGATCAATTCTTGCATGAAAGAAATCTTTAGTATCCTGGGGATATAATGGATACACAACTATTATATCAAGAATAACCAATTGGAAATAATCCTAATACCTAAGAGTGCTTCTTGGGTTGTGAGGAAAATATTGGAGGTTAAGAAACTTCTACTACAAGGACAGACAGGGAGAGGAACATTGAAAACTATGTTTGTTTGGACTCAGAGAGGAGGCAAATTTGCTACCCAAAAGATGTATACCTATCTTCTTCCCTGGTTCCCTAGAGTTGACTGGAAGAGCCTTACATTACAAAATGTTATCCATCCAAGATTCAAGTTATACTATGGATGGCTATTCAATACAGGCTAGCAATTGTAGATAGGCTATTGAAAGTTGGCATTCAGGTACCACCTGAATGTGAATTTTGTAGAGAAGCAATAAAGACTTTTAATCATTTATATTTTGAGTGCCATTACTCCAGACTTGTTTGGCAGAGACTATGTGTATAGTTGGGGTTCTAGAGAACAGTGTAAAATTGGCACACAGAGGTGGAGTGGATCTATTGTTATCAAAGAAGAAGACTAGGATAACTGAGATATCCAGTTGTGTTTTTGCTATGATGGTTGCCTAATAGGGAGAGAAAGGAACCACATCATATTCTAGCATAGAAGATCAGAAGTAGATCAAGTACTGAGGGAAATAGCGCTACATATACACACTAGAGGGCACACTAGATCCCCTAACTTCAGCTCTTAAATATATACACTTAGTTGTTTCAGTTTTAGTTATCAACAGTAGGCTATACTCTCTTGCGTTTGTTTTCATGATGGTAATAGCTTGATACAAAGGTAGGAGGTAAAGAGGTCGCAATAGTCAGGAACTGCTCAAACTACTTTGTACATTTTTGTTGATATGGATAGAAGATACACTATTAAAAGTAAAAAAAATTAAATAAATAATCATGAGAAGAGATAGACCCTCATCTCATTCAAAAGAGGCCAAATTTACTCTTCATTTGTTTTTGGATAAAAATGTCGTCACGGCTACTTTTTAGCTCAAAAACACCCTCCAAATGTTCAAATGGATCAAAAATATCCTTTGTTCTAATGGTTGTTTCAAATTAAGAAAAAAGGGATCAATTTTATTCTTGCTCTATCCGAAATGAAATAAATTTGGCCTTTTTTCTTTCAATAAAAATATCGAGGGAAGGGAGAGGGGTTGAATGTGAAAAATATAAAGAAATAAGAAAATAAGTAGTATAAACACTTCTATTTAAAAAAATTTAAAATATGGAGTATAAACACTTCTTCCGGTTCTATGATGTCACGTCCCACCTTGGGAGGCATACTTGACACCTAATGCTAAGCTAACCTAGCTGGACGTATATATATTTCTGGGGCATACTAGCAACACGTAATTGAGAAAACAACTGAGTGTATCTCGGCTTAAACATAGCCCTAGGTTGGCAAGGCCGCAATATTAACACCTGCTCGAAATCAGCTGACCCAACCGTACGCAATAATAATAATATCCTCCTATACAGGTCAACAAGACCACCATGCTGTCTAAATCAGACCAAAAACATGACAAGCGAATATATACATATGTACAAGCCAACAAGGCTGCCAACTAGCAAAACAGGCCCACGGCCAACAACACATGTTTAACAAAACCCGTAGTCTACAAGCCTCTGGAGAATAAGTCACTGGCCGGGTGATGTACTGTGAATTTAAAGCACTTTCAAAACTTAAAACTAGAAAAATAGCATGGACTTTGGTATGTTTATATGGATATGAGGTGCTTTTACTTTGTTTTCAAGAAAAATAGGTGGTGGAACAAAAATGTGCAAAAGATGCAGAAAAGTGCAGAAAAGCAGCAAAGTCTCAGTACGAGTCATACATAAATTGTATAGAGGTACTGAGACTCGTGGAAAATCTCGAAAGATTGGAATAAAGCAAAGGCCAAGTACGACTCTTAGTACGAGCCATAACTGGAGTCGTGGAATATTTCATAGAAAGTTGCACAGTTGAAGTCTCCTGATACGGGTAGTACCTACGAATTGTAGCATCTACCTACGGCCCGTACCAGGAGCCATGGAAAGCTTCAGTGATTTTAAGTACTTGGCAGAACTCATGATACGACAAGTTGTTATAAGTCATAGGAGCAAGGTACAAGGTGTACCAAGACACTCGTAGAAAACTTCAGAAAATATCAAAGTTCTCAAAACCAAACCAAGACTGGATTATACAACTCGTGGGATTATGTTACGAGTTGTACCAGATTCCAACACTTGGCTAATTCTTCAGAAATCAAGGAATGTATGAGACAAGGAACGACCCATAAAATCCTATTACGGGTTGTATGATGAGTCGTAGGATGTGTCGGCACCAGATTTGGTTATTTCCCTGTTAACTTAGGAAAAGAATTGTATTATCTGTATATTTTATGCTTCTTTTAGGTTTGAGAAGGTTAGAATTAGTTGGTTGTCAATTGTTATCAAGTTTTTAATTAGTTTTTGAGAATATTGGAGAGCATTTCTTGAGAATCAAAACTTGGATTTCTCAAATGTTCTTGATTTTGTTCATCATATTCTCATGCAATATTCACAGCAGGTTTTCTTTCAATCATCGTTGTAAGTATTTAATTATGTGTTTTTCTATGAATACTAATCACACTCTTACAATCATGAGAGGCTAAAACCTCCACAACTAGGGTTATGGGAATCATGGTGGATTAACAAACTAGGGTTACACAAAGTGATTCGAAACCAATGCTAAATGCTTGTAATGTATTTTCTTCATCTTTAATGTTTCTTAACGAAGCACAATGTAAAAGACTTGCCCGAATTATTTACTTGCTTGAACCTAGAGAGGTAGAGATTAGGAAAAGAGAATTACAACAAAGCCTTGATTTTTATGATCATTGTATAACTTGAGTTGCGGTCACAGGATGGTTAATTTTAAACAAATTGATAATAGTTAATTTGAAAGCGCTCATGAGACCTAACCCGGTGATTGAGTATTGTCATCAAATAGGGATGAACCAGTCATTTGGATGAACCTTATTTATTAGTTCTACAAGTAAGCATTGGGATTGTCCACGAGTGTAAACCTGAAGTAGTTATGAACCCATGGGCAACACTTACCCTAGTTAATTGCAAATATTGATTAACAATACCTGATTTTTACAATTGTTTTTTCTATAAACCCCCCAATTTGGAGATAACACTCCAAAAATCTTAAATATCGACATTACTCTAGTTCTTACAATATTCCCTATGGGTACGACCCCAACCTTTTTTCGGTTCTTTATTGACAATGTTCGTTTCATACTTTGTAAGGAGTGTGAGTTTGAGCGTTATCAAAAAGTGGCGTCGTTGCTAGGGAATACGACTAAAATTAGATTAATTTCTTGTATTTATTTCCTCATTTACGTTTTCTTTTTGTTTTTGACACCCACAGGTTGTCTCTTGGCGAATGCCAAGTACTCGAAAGGGTGAAAACCCCCTGATTCCTTTGGATCTTGAAATTGAAAAAACACTGTGAAGGATGGAGAACCAAAAGCAAAGAGATGCCCGTATTGCTAAAGAAGCTAGGCAAGTCAAGCTAGCTTGGAAAGCTGCACTTCGGCAAGCCGGTGATGCTCAAGCTGAAGTTGTAAACGTTGGTCACCATGGAAGGGGAAACAGAGGCCAGAGATATTCCCCCCAATTCTTTGATAAGGATGAACCGGATATTAATGAAGACAGGTCAACTCGAGATATCATACCACCACTTTTGCTTGTTGGGGCAAAGTTTAACATCACTAGCACCATAATACATTTGCTAAATATGAAAAGGGTGTTTACTGGTCATGCAACTGATGATGTCAACCTGCACTTGATGAACTTCATTGGAATATGCAAGGAATACAAGTTGCCCAGAGTCAGTCAAGACGCAATATGGATGAGAGTCTTCCCATTTTCTCTGTTTGGGGATGCCACTTTATGGTTATCATAGTTTCCTAACGACTCCATTACCAACTAGAGGGAGCTCAAACAAGCTTTTTTAGAGAGATTCTTCCCACCCTCCAGGAGGCTACAACTTAAGGATGAGATCTACAATTTGTGACAACTGAAAACGGAGGCACTACATGAAACTAGTTGAGATTTAAGAAGAAGTTGACTAAGTGCCTAAACCACAAAATTCCTGATGATAGTTTGTTGGAGATTTTCTAGAGGTCATTGAACAATAGTCCTAAAGCTGTAACAGATACTATGGCGGGAGGAGCACTGATGAGTTACAACTGGGAGCAAGTCGCCACTATTCTTGACAGAGTGACCAAAACTAACAGGGCATGGCACACTCGGGAAGTGGAAGCAGTTGCTGGTACATATGTTGTTAGTATGACTGCAGACCAACGAAAGAAAGAGGAGGAACATGATCAGGAATTGGCCCACATGTGTATATCATTGGACCTGCTCATGAAGCATATCATGGGTGCTGGGGCCAGAAAAGTTAATGCAGTGGGAACATAGGGACAGGAACCAGGGCTAGAGCATTTAGATTCTGAGGAGGAGGCAAACTTCTTGGACAATCAAGTGGCGGGTTTCCGGGCCAAGGCGTATGGGTTTGGACATGACACTTGGCACTAAGGTTCTAGAAATCAAGGTCAGAACCAATACTGAGACAACTACAACTAAAATGGGTATAGAGATAAAAGTCGAGGTCGTGAGCGAGAGGGAGAATGGAGAAGGAATGATGGTTATCGCAATAACCGAGTAGGATTTTACATGCCTCCTAATGCACGTGAGAGGGGGGCTGGACAGTCAAAGTTGGAGAGCATGATGGCTGAGATGCTCAAAAAGGTGAGATCCATGGAGGAGCAGTTGAAGGACATTCATGGAGATATATTTGGCATGGGCCAAAGAGTCGAGTCACATGACACAACCATCAAGCAAATAGAGCAGCAGCTAGGTCAACTGTTGGCATCTCTGAACCCTAGGCAAAAAGGAACACAACTTAGCAACACAGTTCAAAATCTGAAGAATGAGAGTCACTGTATGACTGTGATGACTAGGAGTGGAAAGACCATAGTTGATCCCACTCTTCCAGTTGTGGTTGAACTACAAAGGAAGAAAGATATCATAATTGATGATGATAAAGAGGTTGAGCAAGAGCTTAAGGAAGAAGCTGAGTTAACTGAGGCTCTAGTTGTTGAGAGGGAGCCTGAAGCTGAACAGGAAAGAAACAAGAGGCCACACAGATTTATAAAGTTATTCCATGATCATCGTCGTCATTCCCTCAAAGAATGAAGAAGAAGGAGGAAGATGGTAAGTTTTAGAAATTCCTGTCTATGCTAAAATAATTATCTGTAAGCATACCGTTGGTCAAGGCATTGGAGCAGATGCCGAGATATTCCAAGTTTATGAAGAACCTTGTTACCAAGAAAAGGTCTTTGATCTATGAGTCCGTGGGTGTCTTGCATCATTATAGTGCCATAGCCTCACGGGTCCTTACCCAGAAAAAGGAGGACCCGGGTGCCTTCACCATTCCATGTACTATGGTGACGTTGAGTTCGTGAAGGCACTCTGCGACTTGCGAGCAAGCATCAATCTGATACCATTAGTTGTGTTCAAGAAGCTGGGCTTGGGAGCCCCAACACCAACTATTATGGAGCTACTGGTAGTCGACTGAACTTTGAAGAAGTCTGTGGGGATCCTATTTGATGTGCTTGTCAAGGTGGATAGATTCATATTCCTAGCAGACTTCATTCCTTGATTCCGAGGTTGACTTTGAGGCCCCCCATCATTTTGGGGCGACTATTCCTTGCCACTATGAGGGCTTTAGTAGATGTGGAGGCTAGCCAACTGAAATTTAGGCTTAATAAAGATGAGGTCACCTTCAATGTCTACCGGTCAATAAAGCAGCCAAATGAGTTTAGAGTGGTCTCAGCAATCGAGGATGAGTTTGAGTTTCCTATTGAAGTTTGAGTAGTCAAGAGACTTGCTTCGTGTCACGATGTTAAATCAGGCGCTTCTTGGGAGGCAACCTAATGAGGTAGTTTTGTGAAGTCTGAGTAACTAACCACCTACTCATGCCGCAACGTTAAATCAAGCGCTTCTTGGGGGGAAACCCAAATTTATTAACTTATGTGTGCTCAGTGTGCAGGTGAAACAAAAACAGGTTTTAGAAAAATTGCAGTGCAGACTGGTACTACGAGCCTCAATACGACTCGTAAGAGCATTGTACGAGTCGTACTATGAGTCGTGGTGAGAAGCAGAGGTATGGCCTAGTTCATGAGTTCATAGTACGGTTGGTCCTACGACGCATAACTACATTGTACGGGTAGTATTACTCACCATACCTATGAACTATGAAAAGTATGGAACTCTAGTTCAAAGTGACCTACGAGTCGTGGTACGGTTTGTACCTTAATGGTATGAGTCGTATCATGTGCTCGTATATTAACAGGTAAGTTTTCTTAAACCTCTACTACAAGTCCTAGGGATGAGTAGTAGGTCCTTCCTATGACTCGTGGTATGAGTCATGACGGGCCAAATTACTTAACTCAACCCGACTCGACCCAAATTTTTTAAATTTTCCCTAAAACTATTTAAACTTCAAAATCTTCAGACCCTTCTCCCACGCACTCAAAACTTGAACTCACGAACACTTCCACACTTCCCTTACACCTGTAACTCAAGAACAAAGACGATTGATCAAAAATTGTGCTCTATTAACACTGTCCAAATAGAGTTCAACCCTAGTCACTGACACACGCACAAAGTGAGCCAGAGATTGCAAAAAAGTAACTATGCTTTGAGTCTGGCAAAATGACCTTCGTGCTTGTATGAATATATTTAACAAGTGGGAGTCCTCAAAATTCATGAAAAATAAATGAGGATAATGATCAGAAATTTGCATTATGACTGTGTTAACTGGGTAGGATTCAAGAATGCTTAAAATTGAATTTAAACTGCTATTAACTGAGTTACGGGTTTTGAATCGAAAAGGAAGGATTGAGTAGTTTAAAATATGTGAAAAATGCATGTCTAGAAATGGGAAATACTGAGTACCCAACACAAATTGAATTTACCTGCAAAACTGACATGAACAAAGGAAAGGACAGGCTTCACAAGCCTTCCTATGACTCGTGGTTTCACACTACGACTCGTAGGATTGCTCGTTAGGACTGTCCTAAGCCAAATGTATGACAAGTAATTGGTACGGAACCTAGTATGACCCGTGGTATCCTACTAAGAGTCGTACCTAGCAATCGTACTAGAAATCTGAAAAAGATCAAGTCCAAAGGCAATAATACGATCCTTACTATGACTCGTGGAATCGACTTACGGGTCGTACCATGAGTCATGGAAAAATATAGAATAATTGTTTTTAAGGGGAATCCTCAAACTACTCATGGTACGGATCATACCCTCATGGTACGACTCGTACCTCAGAGTCATGACTGTGACCTAAGATGTTACTAATCTCAGTACGTATCATACCTTCTAGGTACGACTCGTGATCGTGGGCAAAAATACCATGCCCGAGTGATGCTTTATACCTTAATTTAGTCTTGTTTATCTAAGTTATTTTATACATTTTCATGCAATTTTATATAAATGTGAATATATACTAACCAACATGATTAGTCCTTGTTTTTGAAGGTTAATAATGCATTTGAGGAACTAATTCATGATTTGGTGAAGTGGAGGAATGGAATCAAGAGCAAAACGTGAAAGTCATCAAGAAAACATGCAATAACTGGCACCCTGCGCGATAGGGGTCGTGGCACGCTGCCAACGCGGCAACACTTGGCCAAAAATTGCATTTTTTGGCACATTCCAGTGAGGGTACGCGTTACCAACGTGTCACGGAGGTCAAGTAGGGCGTTCAGATCCGTGACACGTTGTTGTTCCACCACAAGCCAAATTTTGCAATTTTTCAGCATAGTATAAATTGAACCCTTAGCTCCTAAAATCATTTGGTCACGATTTTATTTTGAAAAACCACCTAGGAGTGAAGGGAGAAGTGGGAGAACTCATCTAGGGTTTATCAAATTCCCTTATCATCTACCAAATTCATGTAAGTATGTTAGTTTAGTATTAGTTAATTGTAGTTTTACGAACATGAATGGAAAGAACCCTTCCTCTAGGGTTGAAGCCATGAATTATGATTGTGATTTTATGAAATTGTTTTGGAATTAAGTTATTAATTGTTGTTTTCGTCTTGCATTCTGGATTGTTGGTTGTTTTTATGATTGATCACCATGAAAGCATATTTGTTAGCTTGAGTAATAGCTTGAGAAAGCATTACCTAGGTCAGGACATGAGAATGTGAGGAGCATGTTTGTATCTCGGGAGAGATTTTTGTGTCAGGATAGAAATATACCTAACACCGTGCTTGGTTGACACACGGGGGTTATGAAAGACCAACTTGGGATGTCACATCACCACTCGAAGAAGTAGTTGTGAGGCTAAGTTGAGTTAAATGGTTAGACACACGAAAGTCCCTAATCGTTTCCCCGTAAACCACAACATAATTGATTGCCCGCGACTAGAAAATTAAACTCCTCGCTCACAATGATGCAGTGAGGCTAGATTGCCGTGTTTAGAGGTTCGAAAGACCATAAACATGCAATTCTAATTATGTGAAATAACAATTGATAGTTCCATGCTTAACCCATTGCAAATCGTAGGATCGCATGATTAATTGGTTTTAACTCTATGTTGCTCCTAGAGTAACTTCAGAATATTTCGTTGACCCAAACTTAGACTTAATTAATCTCGATCGAAAATGTCTATAACCAACACTTGAGGTATTTAAGATCCCACTAGAAATGGATAGTTAGAGGAATGGGTCCAGTCCCTGTGGGTTCGACAATCCGGTTCTTAAAAAGAGCCACTATATTACTTGCACGACCCGTACACTTGCGGGCACGTCAAGTTTTTGGCGCCGTTGCCGGGGACTAGGCGAGATTTTGATAATTTATCTATTTTGGTGTGATTTTTGAATTTCCTAAAGTGTTGAAAAACTTGGTCTTAGTCTGTTTATTTGCAGGTGACAGGTTGTCCTGCCGAGCTGGCTAGAAATAGAGAGCTTGTGGAACCGTTGCTGGAACCTGAACGTCAAATCCATTTGCAAAGGAGAGTAGCTCTAGAGCAAAAGCTGAAGAGACTTCAAGAAAAGGTGCAACAACAACCACCTGCAGGACAAGCACAATTGTCATCCGAAGCAATGGCAGCAAGACCAGTTCGCGAAGTGGCAATCCCACTAGCGACGAATATGACCTCTAGCATCTGTAAACCGGAACCTGGAGGGCACTTTGAGCTTAAACAGAACATGGTGCACCTGTTACATTCTAGTGTTCAATTCACTGGGATGGCACATGAGGACCCACAGCAGCACTTACAGAGCTTTTTAGAGATTAGTGACACGTTTGTCCCCACCGGCGTGTCAACAGATTATGTCCGAATGACCCTCTTCCCATTTTCACTGTTGGGAGAGGCGAAAAAGTGGCTGAAGGCTAAGCCACCGAACTCCATAACTTCATGGAATGACTTGGCTAAGAAGTTCCTTGTCAGATTCTTCCCTTCAGGCAAAACTGCAAGGTTGAGAAGTGAAATACTCAGTTTCAAGCAGAGGCCTGATGAGAACTTATATATGGCTTGGGAAAGATTCAAGTCATTGTTGAGAGATTGCCCCCATCACCAGCAATCAAATGAAGTGCTGGCCCATACCTTTGTAGAAAGTCTAGACCCACACACAAAAATATTACTAGACTCTGCATCGGGTGGGCAAGCCTTGGATAAGACTTATGATGAGTTGTACACCTTGTTGAATAGAATTGCACAAGGAAATCCAGAGTGGCACAGTGAGTCATCGAGAGGGGCAGGAAAGAGATCGGGGTTGATAGAAGTAGATGGTTTGAATGCCTTGGCAGCACAGTTAGCTTCGTTCCAGCATCAAATGATGACTCAGTTCAATAAACTGAGTATGAACCAACGCCAGGGCCAGGTTAATGCAGTTCAGCAAGCTCCGAGTTGGTGTGAAATTTGTGGTAATAATGGGCACCATGCAGAATCTTGTGGAGCCAATCCGGAGTCAGTCAATTTTGTTGCAGTGCAACAATCAGAATTTTGAAACCAGTTACAACAGAAATTGGCAGGGCCACCCGAATTTTTCTTGGGGTGGAAACCAAAAGCAGAATTATATGCTACCTCAACAACAACAGTATCAGCAGAATAGGCAGAATGATGGGAAATTGAGTAGCAGCATTGAGGAAACACTGCAGAAACTTATGGAGACCCAGAATCAGTTAGTAGAAAATCAGGCGAGGATGGCAACAGACTTAACGAATCAGCAAGTAGCCACCTGCAATCTTGAAAAACAAGTGGGTCAGATAGCAGCTGCTCAAAACATGAGATCACAAGGGGGATTACCTAGCGACACAGATCCTAACCCCCGGCAGATTAATGCCATCAATTTGAGAAGCGGTAAGAAATTAGCTGATGCAGTGCCAAAAGAGATGAGAAAGGGGTTGCAGCCGGAGTTGGTTAGACCAGAACCATCCATCAACATGGGAGATAATCAGAGTGCTGGCCAACAAAATGCGGAACTTTCATTGCAGCCATCACAAATACCACCACCACCATTCACTCAGAAATTCAGAAAGAGCAAGGAAGAGGAATGCTTCAAAAAGTTCTTCGAGAGCTTCAAAGAACTTCACATAAATTTACCTCTTATTGATGTCTTGCAGGGAATGCCCAAGTATGCTAAATACTTGAAGGATGTAATGGCGAACAAAGTGAGATTGGTGGATGTCCAGACTGTAGCACTGACTGAGGAGTGCAGTCACAGAGTATTGAGCAAAATGCCGAAGAAGCTCAAAGACCCAGGGAGTTTTACCCTCCCCATACAAATTGGTAAAGCTGAGGTGCTATGAGCTTTGTGTGACTTAGGGGCAGTAGTCAATCTAATGCCCCTATCCTTATTCAACACCTTGGGGTTGGGAAAACTGAGGCCGACAAGTTTGATGCTGCAGCTGGCTGACAAGTCGCGAGTGACACCTGATGGAATAATAGAGGACCTTCTCATCAAAGTAGGTAAGTTCATTATACCTGCTGATTTTATTGTCTTGGATTTTCAGGTTGATGACCAGGTACCCCTGATCTTGGGACGACCATTCTTGGCCACTGGAGGAGTGGTGATTGATTTGAAAGCAGGGACCCTGAAAATGAGGGTTGAGGATGAAGAAGAAATCCTCCGCGTTTACCAAGAAATGAACCCATCTGCACACTATAGAAACCTTTGTCAGGTTATTGTGTTGGCAGAGGATAAGTGTGGGGTGGAGGATTCCACAGGTGCAGGGGAAAAGGCAATTACAAGTGTTCAGCCCGAGTCTGATAAAGGGCTTCAAATTGAGAAGAAGTTGGAGAAAGAGAGGAACAGAGTGGAGGTTGTTTCCTCTAAACAGCAAAAGAAAAGGAGATGGTTCTCGAAAGAGGACCAAGGTATGAGGATGTTCTGAAAAGGATAGTCCACGTCGGGCCACGACGTAAAATAAGGCGCTACTTGGGAGGCAACCCAAGGGTACCACAGGTTTAATTTCTTGCATTTGTGTTGATTTTATTTATTTCTCATCTTGTGTTGTTTTTGGTGGAAAGTTAAGCACAGATGGAGGGGAAGTCTGAGTACCCGTGGAGGAGGAAGCTAAAAAGCATGGACGATAAAAAGTGTGGGGTCGACACACACTTGTGCAAAACTGAAGAAAAGCATGCTATTTGCTAGGCTAAAGGCCTCAGGGAGTATTTCTCACCCTTTTTAAATTTTAATTTGATGCTATGAGTACATAGCATTATTTAAGTGTGGGGTGCGGGAAATCTCAAGGGAAATTTCAAAAATTTTTGTGCTTAACAAGTTTGTGGTGAATGTAATGCTAATGCTTGAGAAATTTGAGAAATTTGAAAAATTTGAAAATTTTTGTGAAGTAAGCATGACTTCATCACCCGTTGGTTTTTCTTTTCGGTTCTTTTCCGACGGGGGGTATTTGAACCGAAGAATAAAAATTTTCTTTTTCTTTCTTTCCTTTGTCTGTATATAGTGTTTCTAGTCATAGTTAGGGACTGTTTCCGACGATGGATGGATGACGACCGTCTTGAGGAAAAATTAGTCGGTAGGTGTTTGGTTTTGTTGAAACCATAACTAATTGGTGCTTGATGTTCTTGTTATGTGTTATGCATGATTGTAAGATGCGAGTATGTTCAGTGTGAAGCATGCAAATGTATAACTTTATTTGAGACACTTAAGCTCTTGAATTTGACTCAATATGATTGAAGCTTAATCTGAATTCTTGTGATTAGTTGAGTAAGAGTCTGATGAATGTGTCTTGAATTGAGCATGTGCCATGAGTGTAAGGTTTTTGAGTATTCTGTGCTATTGTGGATTGTCTAGAACTTGCCTGGTGTGTTTATAAAACGAAATGAAGGATGTGAATTGTAGGAAATGATTTAGGCATTTCTTTGAATGAACCAATTGTTATCCCTCGTTTTACCTACCTTGAGAAATTAATCCTAGTTAGCCCTGTTGAGCCTTGAGCCTATTCTTTGATAGCTGCAACATAAGCTTAATCCTTTTCTTTCATTAACCTTGAATTTGATCCAAAACTCCTAAGCGCTTGAGTCAAAAAAAAATCCGGAGTAAAGGAGTGAGAAGAATGAAAAGAAAGGAAAAGTAGCAAGTTGTAGAAGTGAGAAAAGGACAAAGGTGCACTTGTGTGAAAATGGTTGATTATTAGTAAGGAGCAAGAAAACAAATTAATGAAAAATTATTTATAGAACTCCTTACTAATAAGCTAAAAGTGCCTAAAGAAATGGGGGAACATAAGAGGAAAAAGAAAGTTGAAAGGAGAAAAAGGTAAAGTAAGGGAAGGGAAGTTCGTAATGAGGGCGTAATGTATTAAAAGCGCTTGGGAAAGCTAGTCACTATTTTATTTTCCAGAATAGTACCTGCCTGTTCCTTAGCTTACATTACAACCCATTAAGTCCTACTTGATCTTACATTCACACATCCTTAAATTAGTGGAATAAAACACTAAGGGCAAGCTTATGGGTCATTACATGATGCATGTGAATTCTTTGTGAGAGTGAGCGTAATTCTATTCATGTACCCACACATGTTGTGATTTAAAAAATTGTTTTTGCGTGTGATTGGGTAACTCTCTTTCCGTGAGGGGCACATGTTGAAAGAAGGATATAATTCATGTGGGATTTCTTAATCAGTTGATTTGCATGAGTTTGCTAAGATTGAGAGTCGATTCTTGAGGTTAAGAAGTCTTAACATAGTTGTACTTCATTTCAACGATCAAATCATGCATGCTCTATCTTTAGCTTGTTATCTTACGTAATCATTGTAGCCGTAGCTTGAATATTCTTGCTAAATGAGTTATGGATGAGTCTCCATATGCATGAGATGTAATAGGTTGTTCGAGGACGAACAAGACTTTAAGTGTGGGGTAGGTGATCGTGGGCAAAAATAGCATGCCCGAGTGATGCTTTATACCTTAATTTAGTCTTGTTTATCTAAGTTATTTTATACATTTTCATGCAATTTTATATAAATGTGAATATATACTAACCAACATGATTAGTCCTTGTTTTTGAAGGTTAATAATGCATTTGAGGAACTAATTCATGATTTGGTGAAGTGGAGGAATGGAATCAAGAGCAAAACGTGAAAGTCATCAAGAAAACATGCAATAACTGGCACCCTGCGCGATAGGGGCCGTGGCACGCTGCCAACGCGGCAACACTTGGCCAAAAATTGCATTTTTTGGCACATTCCAGTGAGGGTACGCGTTACCAACGTGTCACGGAGGTCAAGTAGGGCGTTCAGCTCCGTGACACGTTATTGTTCCACCACAGGCCAAATTTTGCAATTTTTCAGCATAGTATAAATTGAACCCTTAGCTCCTAAAATCATTTGGTCACGATTTTATTTTGAAAAACCACCTAGGAGTGAAGGGAGAAGTGGGAGAACTCATCTAGGGTTTATCAAATTCCCTTATCATCTACCAAATTCATGTAAGTATGTTAGTTTAGTATTAGTTAATTGTAGTTTTACGAACATGAATGGAAAGAACCCTTCCTCTAGGGTTGAAGCCATGAATTATGATTGTGATTTTATGAAATTGTTTTGGAATTAAGTTATTAATTGTTGTTTTCGTCTTGCATTCTGGATTGTTGGTTGTTTTTATGATTGATCACCATGAAAGCATATTTGTTAGCTTGAGTAATAGCTTGAGAAAGCATTACCTAGGTCAGGACATGAGAATGTGAGGAGCATGTTTGTATCTCGGGAGAGATTTTTGTGTCAGGATAGAAATATACCTAACACCGTGCTTGGTTGACACACGGGGGTTATGAAAGACCAACTTGGGATGTCACATCACCACTCGAAGAAGTAGTTGTGAGGCTAAGTTGAGTTAAATGGTTAGACACACGAAAGTCCCTAATCGTTTCCCCGTAAACCACAACATAATTGATTGCCCGCGACTAGAAAATTAAACTCCTCGCTCACAATGATGCAGTGAGGCTAGATTGTCGTGTTTAGAGGCTCGAAAGACCATAAACATGCAATTCTAATTATGTGAAATAACAATTGATAGTTCCATGCTTAACCCATTGCAAATCGTAGGATCGCATGATTAATTGGTTTTAACTCTATGTTGCTCCTAGAGTAACTTCAGAATATTTCGTTGACCCAAACTTAGACTTAATTAATCTCGATCGAAAATGTCTATAACCAACACTTGAGGTATTTAAGATCACACTAGAAATGGATAGTTAGAGGAATGGGTCCAGTCCCTGTGGGTTCGACAATCCGGTTCTTAAAAAGAGCCATTATATTACTTGCACGACCCGTACACTTGCGGGCACGTCAACTCGTACTGTAGACCCATGAAAAAATTCAAAGGATAGTTTCTTGTTTCTTAGGGAGTCTGCAAGCCGTGTCTAGTAGAGTCTTATTTATAAATGTGTTGTGCACCACATTTTATAAGTAGGAGGCTATGAGGCATGATAGTATGATTACCCCTCTTTCTTCTAAAATTACCCTTCTTCGTGAAATTAGTGGACCCCATGAAAAAAACTCTGATACCAAGTTTTTCACGCCCCACCTTGGGAGGCGTAACTGGCACCTAATGCCACACTGGATCCTGAGCTGACCTAGCTGTACATATACACTTTTGGTGCATACCAGCAACACATAATCAAGAAAACAACTGAGTATATCTCATCTTAAACATAGTCCTAGACCGACAAGGGTGCAATATTAACACTTGTGCGAAATCAGCTGACCCAAGAGTACGCAATAATAATAATAATATCCTCCTATACGGGTCGACAAGACCACCATGCTGTCTAAATCAGAGCAAAAAATGGACAAGTGCATATATACATATATACAAGCCAACAAGGCTGCCAACTAGTAAAACAACTAGGCCCACACGACCAACAACGCATGTCTAACAAAATCCATAGTATGCAAGCGTCTAGAGAATAAGTCACTGGCCAAGAGAGGGCCCCGACCTACCCAAAAACTATACAGCAAAAGACAGGCTACCTCTAGTGTATGGCAACTCCGGAGGAAGAGAGCTGACCAGTCTGATGAGTCTGAATGGCTACTAAGGAGGTCTCGGAATCTGTCTGTTAGAACCTGCAGGCAAGTATACAGTGACCCATGCGTGGGCATCAGTACAATATATACCGAATATGTAAGGTAGTAATAATAAACTAAATAGAAGCTGGTGGAGGAACTGGAAGTAATCAGCAATAAGGGTCAGAAATTAACCTGTACTACCTTACAAACATGAACTATAACTAACAGGTAATATTCAAACAAGAACCTGACTTGGCCCCCATAAGCCTGGCAGGTACAATCAACACAGAATAACCTACCTGGGTCCCCATAAGCCCCGGTAAGTACAAATCAATCTATATACTTCTAGCTGTACTACTGTAGCCCCGCAAGCAAGTTGTAAACTAAAGCATACTTGGCGTTTGAGATCGTACCTTGGCCTTCTGGGCTCCTATAACTGTATCTGAGTCTTCTGGGCTCTTGTAACTGTTTCTGGGCCTTATGGGATCCTATAATTGTTTTTGAGCCTTCTGGGCTGCTGTAACGTTTTTTGAGCCTTTTAGGCTCCTGTAACTATTTGGTTTCTGGGTTCTTGTAACTACACCCCGAGCACACAAGGCTTTACTGAGGGTCAGTGATACCATTACGGTATAAGGAAAGTTCATAAGTGAATAGACTTCAATATGGATCTGCAGGCCTTAATTCGGTCCTTCCAAATATCATATAGCTCCTGTGAGCAATCTGTAACCCCGTAGGCAGGTATACTTGAACTTAGCCATTCTAGGCAACATGTACATGGGTATTTGTATGAGTAGCCAGAGGCGTTGGCCCCACATCTAACAGCTGATAAGATCAATTATATAGGCTATCTCATAGTCTATCAATTTGCTAAAATCTAGGGTGGTTTTCGGAGTGACCTATAAGACAAGTTGTAAGTCGTATGAAGCTATATGGTCACTAGCAATAGGTAGTTCACCTTGCAAGCTACCACCCAGTTCATTAGGCAACCCTGGTGCCACTAACTCGCAGGTAAGGCTACTTTATCAAGATTTTAGTCTTGTAGGCGTCAAGGTACGCCAACAACCTGTAAGCGAGCTTTAACATGCATAGGCATCATGAACAGAAAGTTATATTGCCAAGCTACGCCTTATGCTTCCCAATTTAGCAAGATATGCCCAATGGCTAATCACAGCCTCTACGGCCTCGGTAAGGCAGCAACTTATTGCTAGCTAGTCTAGGCGGCAACAAGACAAATGGATAACTCTATGCCGCTTCCAACGAAAAGCAAAACTTGACATGGCCAATCCCGACATGGGATACTTATACTAAAACATAGATTCAACTCACAGCAGCTAACCACAACACATTTAACCATGAAAACTACTATGAAGGCACAAGCCATACCAACGACACGACGAGAGAAACTTACGGAAGGCGGTTTAGCCTTAACATACCTTGTAGGCTACTCGATAACTCCGCCTTCCTCAATCAAATCCTTCAACAAACAATCACTTCAGAAATCCCTAGTGTCTCACTATTTACAAGCCACCTAAAATAATCCACGAATCAAATAAACGAAGAAGAGTTTCGATATCTATAGTTGTTCTGATATATAATGTAGAACTTTCATTTTTAACGGTAAAGAGGGGTGTAGAAGTCCTTACCTTCCTCTGGATGAAGAAACACCCTGAAAAGATATCAAACATACCCCAATCCCAGGAAAAACCTCAATAAAATCACAACAAAAGAAGCCAACTTGAGTTTGAGGAACTTTACAATGATTATTGACAAGATCACAACTTTAATTGGTGTTGAAGGCTAACGATCCTGGAACTTGGAATTAAGTTCTCCAATTGATAGCCCTCGAAGAGCTCTTGAATGTTTAAAAAAAGAGTTAAAAATGATTTGGGGATCAAAAGTTATATAAAAAATAGTGAGCATCGTCCATGTTGGCGAGGGTCGGGCGCAGCGGCGCCATGTAGTGCGCCTGCCAATGCACATCATGCGACCAAGTGTGCCAGCCCGCGCACACGCGGCTCTCTAACCGACGTGCTGTCGCTCGACCCCCCATGGACGACTTTTCTCGGGCAGCCTTATTTTCTTATTATTTTACTTTCGGGCAATATAAAAATGAAAAATTATCCCGTAAAACATACTTCTCATTAGGCCCGTCGGGACCTATTAGGTATGAGTTATTATATCTTTTTTTACTAACTCTAAGAATGATATGATAAAAGAAATTAATTTCAATTATTTCTTGACACGCTTTATTACTTATTATAACTTTAAGTCATCTGAGATTTTAGTTCAAGGGCCGATATAAGAGTTTTGAAAAGAAACAGTAAAATAATGATTAGTTGAAAAATTAATATCGATAATTAAATTTTATATTTTATAAAATTGACATTATATAAAATTATCATTTAAAATAGTTAAATTAATCTCATAATCTCCAAATAAGTTTTTAAATTAAATCTTTAAAATTAAGAGCACTTATCCTGAACTTTAAATGGATGATAAAATTATCTCATTTAGTTTAAGAAAAACTAGTGTATTTTCTTTTATTTTGGAGTAAGAGTTAGAAGGAAGGATATTTTTGGTTCATTTGGATAGTTGCAGGATATCTTGAGCCAAAATATAATTGTACGGATATTTTTAATCCAAAAATATAATGTGAACTAATTGGACCTATTTTAAATAATTTTGAAGTATTTTTAGTTATTTTTTTCTTTGCCAAGTAAAAAAATATATTTTTATTACTGAAACAGTTTAAAATAAAAAAATATTACATGAATTAAGATGTAAAAAAAATTGTCCGGCGCGGAGTGTTTAATCACCCTTAATGGGCTTATTTAGTACATATTTAAATTAATTGAACATGTGAGTATCAAATTTCAAATAGTTAAAGCGAAAAAATAAAAAATAATAATAATAAATAAATAAACTCCTTAATTTAGGCATCTTATGTACCTTTTTAGCAGCAGAAAAACTAGTGAAGCTATAGGAAAAAGTAAAGTTAGCGGAGATAGAGAGATATTTATAATTGGTCGGTCAAAATTTTTAAAATAGCTTATTGTGAGAAGTATTTATTTTAAAAGTGCTTATTAATAAAGTAATTTTGGTGAAAAGTAGTTTGTGTTTGGTCAATAAATTTAAAAAATATTTTTGAGCAATAACTAGTGTTTGGCCTAACTTTTGAAATATGTTTTTAAGTGTATTTTTTACAAAAGTACTTTTCAAATAAGTGCTTTTAGGAAAAAGCTATTTTTTAGTTTCTAAAAAATAGTTTTTGTTACTCCCAAAAATTACTTATTTTAACAAAAATTTGGTCAAACACCTTACTTTTTTAAAATAAGTATTTTTTAGGAAAAATAAGCACTTTCCGCCTCTCAAAAACTTGGCCAAACAGACTATTAGTCGGTGTTTGGTGAGAAATTTCAAATATTTTTTCTTTTATTTAAAATTTATGAAACTAAAATTATATTTAATTATATTCTCTATAAATGAAATAAAAAGAAGTATTTTTATTTAAAATTATAAAATTAAAGTTAAAATATAAATTATAAACTATTTTTTTTAATTTTAAAATATAATGTCAAATTAAATTTGAAATTTTCATATTTAAATACTGATTTTAAAATAAAATATTCTAAACAAAAAAAAAAAGTTCCCAGGACCAAACAGATCCTTATTAAAAAGGTCACAAAGAATTGATCAAGTGGCCTCATGTTGACCAAATAAACTATAATTATTACAAGTAGTAGAGTATTCTTTTCTTCAACACAAGTTAAAGATTTCCTCCACATCTTCAAGATTTCAAAAGGATAATAATAAAAAAGTAAGCAAGTACAATCTTTTTATTGGTAACTAGAGAGGACGTGATAATCAAGGATTTAAAATACCATAATGACACTAAAGATGTGATCATAGCTAAACAAAGGATAAGGACGGCTTTTATAAATTCAAGCATCCACGTCACCCCTTCTAATATCTCTTATAATAAATAAATATGTACATATCTGTCGAATTAAATAATCACATAATATTATAAATTAAATTTCATATACGAGTTATTATATATTATTATAAATAATTTTTTTAATTTATTCAAATTTTTTAAAATTAAAAATAAAAATAAAATTGTATTTGGTTAAAAATTTTAAGACTAATATTTAATTAATTGAACATACTTTTTATAAACAACATAAAATAGATTAGATACTAGCCCAATTTATTATACTTACGAAAGGGAAAAATAGAAGTAAAACATTATGGGATAAAAGATTGAATAGAAACTGGACACCTAGACAAAACATAGAACAATATAACTTCTTAGACAATATGGAATAAATACTCAATCTCCTTACTACACTTTGCAAAAAAGTAGATAGTATGGAGACAAAAAATAGAGGGAAAATAAAAAAAGTAAAATCAAAATTTTGAGTGTTTTCAAATATAACTTCAAGTTATATTTAAAATTTTAATAATCACACACTAATTTTTAAGTAAAATAAATAAAATTTCAAGAAAAAAATGAAGAATTATTCTGGTCAAACGCTCCTAAATATATGTTTTTCTTTAGGGGTTTTCACTTGGATAAGGATTCACCATAAGCAGTGTATTTATTTCAATTAGGGTGAGAAATGAGAATAACTTAAATCATCTCCATTAACAATCACATGTCTGGAAATGAATAAAGAATTCCTTCATAGAAAATACTTTATTCGGGATAAATTTAATTTAGTGAGGGCAGCAACCGAACACAAAATGTCTAAAGTTTACAAAAATATAAACACAGTCAAATTTTCTTTAAAGCATTCAACTCAGACTTGTGTGAGACGTCAACAACTAGCAAGTAATAACTTTGGCTTAATAATCTAAAGTCTTAAATTTTAATAGAGTTTGGAACTTAGATGATGTGAAAAAAAAATTGATCAAAATAATATACAAAATTAAAAAAAAAAATTCTATCTATAGTGCATTAATTTAATGCATTAAATGATCTGCATAAACGGTCAATGTCTTGACGGAAGTTAAGTTTCACAGATTCCTGCAGTGCACTAAATTAGTGTGTTATTGAATCATTAAAAGTAGCGCAATATTATAATTTGTGTCATATTTTTCAGATTCTTTTCAATTATATTTGTACTTATTTGACCTATAATGCCTAGTGAAGAAATTCAGTATGCTATATGGTAATTTTTTCATAATTTTTTTTAAAGCTCATTCGAAATTTATTTACAGTGGACTTTGAATGAGCGTAAAATTCATCTACCTCCTATATTTCAAAAAAATTTGTTTAATCTACTCTCATACTCATTTATTGATATTTTTTAACATTTTTTTAAAAAAATGTTGATTGATTAAACTGTTAGAGTTTCATTATTTTGGGACGGTGGGATCATTCATGATGATAACAGTGTCCATTATAGTTGTTCAACATTGCCCATTGTTAAGTTTTCAGTTACACTAGAATATCACTCAATGCAATTTACAAAAGAATGAATATTAGTAAATGAAATCTTTGTTTACTTTTAATAGGGAGAGGCCCAATATCATTTTGACCACAAGTTTTAGTCAATTATGCAGAGTTCAATATCGAGGACAATGAGTCTTTGACTAATTTTTGAGGACCCCAAGTGACTTTAGAGATCAAATCAATCCAACGGTGCTTGAAATGTATGTCAAAAAAATTCATAGACCTCGTCATGAAGTCTCTCCTACTCAGGCCAGTGCTTATCTTGACATGAATGTTTACGAAATTCTCTTACTGGTCAAATTTCAATAGAAGCATTGAGGTCTGATTTCAATCAAACTTACTAGCAAACATATCAAAGAGAGATAGTCGTCTACTATTACTATTATTGTTGTTGTTGTTGTTAATATTATTATGAATAATGTTAGAAGTTATGGACATATGCATAATGGCAGGCAATCTTCTCAGTCTGGATGGATGAATCATGTTGGAACATTTTTAATGGAGTAAAATATTGCTCCTTTTTTAAGTTTCAGAGCTGATGATTATTATCGGTAAGTTTATAGTTTTGATATTAATTAATGTATGTATTTTGATATTTGATGGATAAACTATTTTATTTTATTCATAGTAAAACTATTGCACAAGATGATCCTGTCGTACCAACAAATATCGATGATATTGTGTTACACCCCGTAAGTTTTTAATATTTAGACGGCCTATTCGTACGTTGGTTAAGAGTTTTAGAGCAAAATACGCACGAGAAAGGGCCTGGGGAAGTGTCGAACGAGCATGGAGTCAGGCATGCGAGGGAGAGGGCCGGACCAGCTACCCGAAGGGGCAACGAGTCATGGACCCCTCTTTGGCGCGTTGGACACCGCGGCACGCCAGACTATTGGATCGTTGGTGTCCGTGCCACGGACCCCGTGTCCACCTCCCAAAGTTATATGTATGTATATATATATTAAGTAGCTTCATTTGGTTTCATACAAATATATATGTTCTTCGTCCCAACAGCAAAGTTACGCCATTTTAAAGTTAATTTCCTCCGTTTACACTGTCAAACTTTGCCCGGATTCAAATTAATTTTGGGTACCGAAGTGTAAGGCTGCTGGGAGCATTACTACAGAGTTAGTTTCGTGAAATTCGCTTGGCGAATCGTAGCCCCGCCGAGCTAAAGTTGTTGGAATTGCTCCAAACCCCAGTGTCAATATGATCACAGGCTTAAAGTAAGCATTTCTCCCTTCTGGACTTTCGAGAATTTATGAGTTTTTGACCGTGTTTCGTCAAGTTGAAATATAGTTAATATTTATATATATATAAGTTATTGTTTTCTCCGAATTTAGTATTGAAATTAGCCTCATTCTTCCAATGATACGATTGCAGTTGAGAAGAGCAGTTGAATATGAGCTGAAACTCGTCAGTTAATCAGTAATCGGCGAACGAGGTATGTTAAGGCAGTTTCCTTTGGCAAGTTAGTTCCTATAGCATTATAACTGAGTTTAAACCTCGAAAAGACAGCAGAAGTACATTAATAACAAATGGTTGCTATTATTAGCTGAGACCAATATTTTACGTTAGTTGGGATTTGATTTGCCTACATAGCCCTCCATGACCAACCCCAGGGTTATTAGCTGTGTCGACGCCCTCCAGGGGAGAGATGACGTCACTCCAGAAAGAGCGGCATGCCGTCCGCGAGGGACGAAGATGGGGTCCCAGGTCCTCATACGGTCCATTCCATGGCTGGACCATTATATATATGTCTCAGCACCACACCTCTAACGAGCCTGGTGCTCGGGGTGCAGATATCAGGAGTCCACTGAACTCAGACACAGCTACAGTCAGGGGCCGAGCGGGCTCAATTGCAGACCCAAGGAACTGGTAGGACAGCTATAGTTACCAGTTGACCCTTTATGACCTTGTTAAGGGTATATAGATTGAAGTTTACTCACCAGGGCTTATGGGGGCCCAAGTGGATTATTTTATACTGGTTGTACCTTCCGACTTATGAGGCCCAGGTAAGGTTATTGTTTGCTTTAGTTATTGATAGACTAGATAATAGAGAATCCAGCTACTCAGGTATGACTCATATCCCTTTTCTTTCAGTCATTTTCAGTTCTATCTTTTATATTCAGTCATTTACAGTTATTGCCTTACATACTTGGTACATGTTGTACTGACGCCCTTTTGCGGTGCTGCATTACTTGTCTGCAGGTACGGATAGATGAGGAGCAAATCCCTCTTAGCCTCCAGGCAGAATTAGCAGAAGAGTCGGCTCCTTTCTTCCGGAGCTTGTAGATAAAAGGTTGTTTTTTTATTGTACAGATTATGGGTAGGTCGAGGCCCTGTCCCGACCATCATATTACTCCTAGAGCCTTGCAGATTATTTCTATTTCCCTGTGGTTAGTTGTTGTTGGTCGTGTGGGGCCCGTATGTGTTTTATCTCATATGTTGGCCGCGTGGGGCCCTATTTAGCTGATAGTTAGCGACCTGGTCGGCTATAGCTTAGTTTAGCACCGGATTTAAGTTTTAGTCATAACTAGACATCATGGTGGCCTTGTTGGCCCGCATAAGACCCCCTGTTCCTATGTGTTTCTTGTTAGTTGTTTTCTTTTGACAGGTGGCTATAAGGCCTTGTCGGACGTGGACTTTGTTTACAACCGAAATATAGCCCGTTATTTTCTTGTTCTTAGGCTAAGTCAGCTCAGTCAGATCCCAGTAGGGCACCAGGTGCCAGTCATGCCTCCTAAGGCGGGGTGTGATAAACTTGGTATTAGAGCAGGTCGTATCTCAAGGAGTCTGCAAGTCGTGCTAAGTAGAGTCTTGTCTATAGATGTGTTGTGCACCACATACTATAGGCAGGAGGCTGCGAGACATGTTAGGATAGTTACTCTTTTTCCTCTTTCAATCGTGCTATAGAGCTATGCTGTGTAGAGATGGGTCCCTAATTTTATTCTAATCTACTTCCTTTTTACAGAAAAATGTCAGACCCACGACGGATCGTGACTGGCGAGGAATTGGTCATGGCAGCAAGAGAGGGCACTAGCAGGGTGCCCCAGTTAGAGACAACCCGATCTGAGGGCGATAGGGAGGTTTCATCTTGATCTCCCCAGCATTCTCCACCACGCCAGGAGCCGCTCGGAGCTGCAAATATGTCGGCACCCCCTCCAGCAATACCTATACCGATATCATCCGATCAGGAGGTTAGGAGTGTTGTTGTTATGTTAGCCCAGGTGATGGTCGCACAGCTTCAGCCCATGGTGTCGGTAGTTGCAGAATCCTCAGGAGGGCCTGGTAGCTCGAGGGTCCGAGAATTCCTTGCATTGAGTCCCCCGCAATTCACAGGGACAGATCGGGATGAGGACCCTCAGGATTTCCTAAACCAGTTGCAGTAAATTTTTAGGGTAATGCATGCCACATCTACAGAATCAGTGGAGTTAGCAGCATTTCGGTTGCGGGACATTACAGTACTATGGTACGAGAGCTGGGAAAGGTCCCGAGGTAGAGATGTTCCCTTTCCGACTTGGCCCAATTTCTCAGAGGCCTTCTTAGATCATTATTTGCCACGGGAGATCCGCCAAGCCAGGGTAGATCAATTTTTGCATTTGGAGCAGGGTTCGATGAATGTTCGAGAATATGCTATGAGATTTGATTTCTTGGCCCGATATGCATCGGCCTTTGTAGATACTATGCCAGCCAGGGTGTACCGATTTATCATGGGGCTGAATCCAGAATACGCGGAGACCTGTATCACAGCTACCTTGCGAGAGGACATGGATATTACTCATTTTCAGGCATTTGCCCAGAGTATCGAGGAGATCAGGCAGCGGCAGCGAGGAATGGAAAGGGCAAGTCAGGAGTTGCGCCGCAGGACTAGACCCAGTGATATGCAGACAGAGTCCCAGGTGGACCCAGATCACAATTATCAAACAAGCCACCCAGACCCCCACCTCCACAATAGCAGCAGGGGAGAAAGTTTGGTCGTCGGGGACAGCCAGGGCCCGGCAAGAGCTCACGGTCCGCAGGATCACAACAGTAGAGATGGTCGGAGCAGAGCAGATTTACTATACCACTTTTCCCTATTTGTAGCCGATGTCATTATGGGGCATGCAGGTATGGTTCTATGGCATGTTATGAATGTGGACAAGAGGGTCATTGGATGAGGGACTATCTGGCTCAAGGTCAGGGCGATCGAGATCGATAGGATAGATCTTTAGTGGGGTCACATGCCCTAGCCCTTCCAGTAGGGCGCAGGCCCTCAACCCCAGCCGGTAGAGGCCGAGGCAGATCAGGGGCCTCCATTTTAGGTACCGGTCCAGATCGCACATATGCTTTACCGGGCGACAGGAGTCAGAGTCGTCGTCAGATGTTGTGACAGGTATGCTGGACATTTGCTCTCATTCCGTCATGCTTAGACCCAAGCTCCACTTTATCGTATGTTTCACCGTTAGTGGCCTGAAAGTTTGATATCACGCCGGAATTACTTCGGCGACCCTTTTCAGTGTCTACCCCCATCGGTGATCCCATTATAGCTAAGAGGGTCTACCGAGGGTGCACGGTAGAGGTCGTTGGTCGCCAGACTTTAGCAGATTTGGTAGAATTAGATATGATTTATTTTGATGCAATTATGGGTATGGATTGGCTAGCTCCATGTTATGCCAATGTAGAATGCTGGACCAAGACTATCCGATTTCACTTTCCTGGGGAGGCCGTATGGGAGTGGAAAGGTAGTGCAGCTATACCGAAAGGTAGGTTTATTTCCTATCTTCGAGCGAGAAAATTGATAGCAAAGGGATGTATTAATCATATTGTCAAAGTTCAGGATGTCCAAGCAGAATCTCTGACTCTTTAGTCTATTCTAGTGGTCAATGAATTTCCAGACATATTCCCAGATGAACTTCCTGGTATTCCCCCAGAATGGGAAATTGACTTTGCGATTGACTTATTACCGGGTACACAACCTATATCAATTCCTCCGTACCGAATTGCCCCTGCTGAGCTTAGAGAATTGAAGGAATAGTTGAAAGATCTGTTAAGATAAGGGCTTCATCAGGCTGAGTACTTCACTGTGGGGAGCACCAGTTCTGTTTGTGAGAAAGAAGGATGGCTCCCTCCGTATGTGTATAGATTATCGGCAGCTGAATAAAATCACTATCAAGAATAAGTATCCACTTCCCAGAATAGATGATTTGTTCGACCAGTTACAGGGGTGAAGTTTTTTTCTAAGATTGACTTAAGATCGGGGTACCATCAGATCCCAATTTGGGAGAGAGATATTCCAAAACCGCTTTTAGAACCAGGTATGGCCACTTTGAATTTCTAGTCATGTCCTTCAGGCTGACGAATGCACTAGCAGTGTTCATGGACCTGATGAACAACATCTTCAGGCTGTATATGGACCTGTTTGTGATAGTATTTATTGATGATATTCTGGTATATTCTAGCTCAGAGGCAGATCACCGGGATCACCTACGAACAGTGCTCTAAACTCTCAGGAATCGCCAGTTGTATGCGAAGTTTTCTAAATGTGAATTTTGGCTGAATTCAGTGGCCTTTTTGGGCCACGTTGTGTTAGATACTGGTATACAGGTAGATTCACAAAAGATCGAGGCTGTAAAATCATGGCCTAGACCTACCACTCCGACTGAAGTACGCAGTTTCTTGGGATTAGCCGGTTACTATAGGAGGTTTGTAGAAGGGTTTTCTACTCTGTCAGCGCCTTTGACCAAGTTAATTCAGAAAGTAGCCAAATTTCACTAGATCGAAGCATGTGAACAGAGTTTTCAAGAGTTGAAAAATAGACTGACATTAGCACCCATATTAGCTTTGCCAGATGGATCAGAGGGTTATGCAGTATACTGCTATGCTTCAGGCGTCGGGTTAGGGTGTGTTCTGATGCAACATGGTAAAGTAATTTCTTACTCTTTCAGATAGTTGAGAAAACATGAGAAGAACTACCCCGCCCATGACCTGGAATTAGCCACGGTTATCCATGCCTTAAAAATATTTAGGCACTATATGTACGACTTTCATGTAGATATTTTCACTGACCACAAGAGTCTCCAGTATATCTTCACACAGAAAGAGTTGAATCTGCGGCAGCGCCACTGGTTAGAATTATTGAAAGACTACGATGTAAATATTTTGTATCATCCAGGAAAAGCCAATGTTGTAGCAGATGCCCTCAGTCGCAAATCCATGGGAAGTCTGGTATATTTGAAACCCGAATAGAGGGAACTAGCTTGAAAATTGCATCAGTTAGCCAATCTGGTTGTCCGTATAGTAGATTCAGGAGACAGTGAGGCAGTGATCCAGAATACGGCAGTGTCATAATTGGTTGTAGAAGTGAAAGAGCGGCAGTATGAAGATCCTAACCTAGTTCAACTCAGGAATAAGGCTTAATGAAGGGAAGTAGTAGATTTCAGGGTAACTGAAGACGGAGTTTTGAGGTATCGGGGCAGCCTCTGTGTGCCGGATGCGGCAGGGCTTCGTCGGTAGATTATGAACGAGGTATATTATTCCCGATATTCTCTTCATCCAGGTTCAACGAAGATATACCATGATATAAAAGAAATTTATTGGTGGCCGGGGATGAAAAAGGTGGTAGCAGAATTTGTGGCACAATTTCCTAACTGCCAGTAGGTGAAGGCTGAACATCAAAAGCCCGGTGGATTGACACAAGAAATAACAGTGCCTATGTGGAAATGGGAGGCGATTAATATGGACTTTGTGCCAGGGTTACCCCATACTAGGCATAAATTTGATTCTATCTGGGTCATCGTTGACAGGTTAACGAAGTCAGCTCATTTTCTGCCGGTGAAGGCTACCTTCTCAGACGAGGACTATGTTGAATTGTATATCAGAGAAATAGTACGATTGCATGGTGTTCCAGCATCAATTATTTCTGATAGAGGGGCATAGTTCACAACTAAATTTTGGCAATCCTTCCAGAAAGGTCTAGGGCCATAGGTTAATTTGAGTACCGCCTTCCATCCTCAAACAGATGGGCAAGCCGAACGCACAATTCAGACACTCGAAGATATGCTATGGGCGTGCAGACTTCGGAGGCAACTGGGATAAGCACTTTCCACTTATTGAATTCGCGTACAACAACAGTTACCATTCAGTAATTCAGATGGTGCCTTATGAAGCTTTATATGCAAGGAGGTGCAGATCCCCAGTTGGTTGGTTCGAGGTAGGAGAATCGGGATTGATTGGGCCAGATATTATTCATCAGTCAGAAGAGAAGATGAAACTTATCAGAGAACGCCTGTTAACTGCTCAAAGCCTCTAGAAGTCCTATGCTGATATGCATCGGAGGAAATTAGAGTTTGATGTAGTGACTGGGTATTCCTGAAGGTTTCGCCAATGAAGGGCGTGATTAGATTTGGTAAGAAGGGCAAGCTTAGCCTAAGGTTTATTGGGCCATATCAAATACTCTGGAGAATAGGCCAGGTGGCATACGAGCTAGATTTGCCTTCAGAATTAGAATTTGTTCATCTGGTCTTTCATGTGTCGATGCTATGAAAATTCATAGCGGATCCGTCCCGAGTTGTGCCAGTTGAGGATGTCCAAGTTACCGAGGACTTGGCTTATGAAGAGGTTCCAATACCTATATTGGATCAATAGGTTCGCAGGCTGAGAACAAAAGATGTCACTTCAGTTAAAGTATTATGGAGGAATAGGAATAAAGAGGAGATGACTGATCTTGGGCAGATTTATATGCCCAAGTGATACTCAAACGTATCATTTTCGCCTTGTTTATCGTGCAATTTGTATACATTTTCATGTAATTGGTAATAAAATGTGAATTTATACTAACCAACATGATTAGCATTATTTTGTAGGTAAAATGTGATTTTGAGAAGCTAAAATACATGTTGGAACAATATCGGAGTTAGACTTGGATTCGAGCACGGAAAAGGCATTGGACTGCACAATATAAAGGGGCTTCGCGATGGAGTCGTGTCACGCTGCCATCGCGGAGGCATTCTGCCTGGAGGGTGAAATAATAGTCAAATTCCAGTGGAGCCTCGCGATAGCTCCGTGGCACGGTGGCAAGCCTCCGCGTTGCACGCCGTGCCACGTTGATGCTTTATACCTGGACCCCCAATTTCCAGAGAGGGTCCGCGTCCACGCCGTGTCACGGAGGCAGTGCTTCGCGATGCACTCCGTGACACGTTGCTTGCTATTCCGGGAAAAATTCCCACTAGTATAAATAGAACACTTAAATGTATTTTTCATAATGCAGACTTGGTGGAGCAAGGACGTGGGTTACAGGCAGTTGAGGGACGAAAAGTTCAAGGTTTTTTCTCTCCTTCTTTCTTCTTTCACTCAATTGTTTGTATGATTAACACTTGTTTTAGGATGATTAATCCACAAATGAGTGGCTAATTCCCTTCCTTGCTGAGGTTATGAACATTTGTGATGAATTTTGATTATTAATTATATGGTTTTTCATCTTCTTATTCCATGTTGTTCTATTAATTCTTGTTTCTACTGCATTGGTGTGTGGCCGACATTAATGTATATCTAAAAAGTCCGATTTCACTCGAGAGAGCACGAAATTGGAAAGTTGTGAATTAATAGGGTATTGTTCTTAACTTGATTTGGGAAAATTGAGTTTTGATGTGCTTTCCTGATAGAAATATACTTGAAAGCCGTATTAGTCAATTTAGGAACCGGAATTGTATTGCTAGGTCATGAATTGCATTTGATCACAGAAATGTAGACGGATGGTTTATGATTCTTAAGTGAGATTAAATACGAGAGTTTTAATCTCTAGGCTAATGTTCTTGGCTAGCAACTGGAAGAGATGATTAACCAATGTATGATGATAATCAGTTCATTACATGTTCTTAACCTTGGCATGCTCATATCCATAGTTTAAATTCAAAGTAGATAATTGTTAGTAGTTTGAGTACATAATTTATAAAACAAACTTTTCAATTGTTGGTTACGTTGTTGTCAGCATATATAGAAGTGAGATAGAATATAGTATACTTAAGCAATTTTTACTTATCCAGAGTCTCCTTGGATCGATACTTGGCTTACTTAAGCCACTTACTACTTGTTTGACCACGTGCACTTGCGTGTCGGTTTTTAACCCCTACCAAAGCACCGAGCAAGTTTTTGGCACCGTTGCCGGGGAGACTAGGCAATTGGTGAAATTGTATTAAGTGTAAATTTACTGTATTTTTATTTTATTTTCTTAAGTGTTGACAACATGGTCTTAGCCTGTATTTTGCAGACTTGATTTCTGTGAACACTGGCAAGAGACAAAGAGCTGGTGGAATCTTATATAGAGCCTGAACGTATATTTCATAGTAAACGCAGAGAAGCTCTACAAAAGAAGCTGCAGTTGCTCAGACAGACTATTATGGAGCAACAGAATCCACCGGTTGTTAGGGCAGTGTTAGTGCCCGAAGAAGCAGCAGCAAGGCCGGTTCGCGAGGTGGAAATCCCACATGCCAACAATGTAACATCCAGTATCCGCAAACTAGAGCCTGGAGGGAGATTTGAACTCAAGCAAAATATGGTCCAACTGTTGCACACAAGCGGGCAATTTACCGGTCTCCCTCATGAAGATCCACAACAACATCTCCAAAACTTTTTGGAGATAAGTGACACTTATATACCCACTGGAGTGTCACCTGATTATGTTCGTCTTACATTGTTTCCGTTCTCATTACTTGGTGAAGCCAAGAGGTGGTTAAAAGCTGAGCCACCAAATTCTATTTCAACGTGGGATGATCTTGCACGAAAGTTCTTGATAAGATTTTTTCCCTCTGGTAAAACAGCTGATCACGGGCAAAATAGCATGCCCGAGATACGCTTTATACCTTAATGTAGTCTTGTTTATCTAAGTTATTTTACATACTTTCATGTGATTTTATATAAATGTGAATATATGTGCTAACCAACATGATTAGTCCTTGTTTTTTAGGTTAATAATGCATTTGAGGAACTAATTCACAAGTTGATGAATAGCAAGGAATGGAGTGGAAGCAAGTGGCGAAAGTCGGCAAGGAGCATGCCTTGGCAAGGCTGGCCGCGCCAGGCAGCGTGCCACGCTGTGCGTGTGCCGCGCCCAGCGTTGTGCCACGCCCTTGCCAAGCGCACGAGAAAAGGCAGAAAACGGCAGCAGCAGGCAGTAAACTAGCGCGCCAGCGCCGTGCCACGCTAGGACAGCTGCGCGACAGCAGCATGCCAACGCGCTGCATGAGCAGCGTGCCACGTTGGCCAGCGCGGTGACCCTCGGCAGCTTGGTTTCCAGAGGCACTTTCCAGAGAGCTTTCGCGTTGCCTCCATGTCACGGAGTCATTGCTCCGCGATACACTCCGTGACACGGAGTCGTTCCATTACAGGCTAAATTATGCACGTTTTCCATTTACTATAAATTGAACCCTTAGCTCCTAAAATCATTTGGTCACGATTTTATTCTGAAAAACCACCTAGGAGTGAAGGGAGAAGTGGGAGAACTCATCTAGGGTTTATCAAATTCCCTTCTCATCTACCAAATTCATGTAAGTATGTTAGTTTAGTATTAGTTAATTGTAGTTTTATGAACATGAATGGCAAGAACCCTTCCTCTAGGGTTGAAGCCGTGAATTATGATTGTGCTTTTATGAATTTGTTTTGGAATTAAGTTATTGATTGTTGTTTTCGTCTTGCATTCTGGATTGTTGGTTGTTTTTATGATTGATCACCATGAAAGCATATTTGTTAGCTTGAGTAATAGCTTGAGAAAGCATTACCTAGGTCAGGACATGAGAATGTAAGGAGCATGTTTGTCTCTAGGGAGAGATATTGTGTTAGGACAGAAATATACCTCACACCTTGCTTGGTTGACACACGGGGGTTATGAAAGACCAACTTGGGATGTCACATCACCACTCGAAGAAGTAGTTGTGAGGCTAAGTTGAGTTAAATGGTAGACGTACGAAAGTCCCTAATCATTTCCCTGTAAACCACAACATAATTGATTGCCCGCGACTAGAAAATTAAACTCCTCGCTCACAATGATGCAGCGAGGCTAGATTGCCGTGTTTAGAGGCTCGAAAGACCATAAGCATGCAATTCTAATTATGTGAAATAACAATTGATAGTTCCATGCTTAACTCATTGCAAATCGTAGGATCGCAGGATTAATTGGTTTTAACTCTATGTTGCTCTTAGAGTGATTTCAGAATATTTCGTTGACCCAAATTTAGACTTAATTAATCTCAATCGAAAATGTCTATAACCAACACTTGAGGTATTTAACATCACACTAGAAATGGATAGTTAGAGGAATGGGTCCAGTCCCTGTGGGTTCGACAATCCGGTTCTTAAAAAGAGCCACTATATTACTTGCACGACCCGTACACTTGCGGACGCGCGAATCGGGCACGTCAACAGCCAGACTTAGAAGTCAAATTCTAAGTTTCAAACAGAGGGAGGGGGAAAATTTGTATCAAGCCTGGGAAAGATTTAAATCCATGTTGCGGGACTGTCCTCATCATCATCAGTCCAATGAGGTGTTGGTACACACATTTATTGAGGGTTTGGAACCCCATACTAAAATTTTGCTAGACTCAGCAGCTGGAGGGCAAGCGCTGGAAAAGACTTATGAGGAGCTGTACACTTTGTTAAACCGGATTTCACAGGGCAATCCAGAGTGGAATGCTGATTCATCACGAGGTACGGCAAGGAAAGCAGCAGGAGTGCTTGAAGTGGATGGATTTACAGCTATCGCTGCACAGATAGTTGCCTTGCAGAATCAATTGAACAACCACTTCAGCAACATGAATTTGAACCAGCCTTCAACTTCAGTTAATGCAGTCCAGCAAATGTGGTGTGAAGTGTGTGGTAGCAGTGAGCACTCAGCTGAGTGCTGTGGAGCAAACCCAGATTCGGTTAACTTTGTGGGGAATGCACAAAGAAATCAACAGCAGTATGGTAGTGGCTACAACTCAAATTAGAGGAACCATCCAAGTTTTTCATGGGGTAGCAACAACCAACAAGGCCAAAGTTCGGGTCAGGGTATGCAAAGGAATCAAGGAGGGCAACAGAACTACCAATCTCAATTCAGAAATCACAATGCCCCTCCTCCACCACCATCACCCAGCATTGAGGAGATGTTCAAGACCATGATCGCTAACCAGGCGCAATTACAGGCTGACTATGTTAAATTGGCAGCCGAAGTGAAAAATAATCAGTTAGCGACCAAGGCTCTTGAGTATCAATTTGGGCAATTTGCTAGTTCCCAAAATACAAGGCCCAGAGGAGGAATGCCTAGCGACACGGATCCTAATCCGAAGCAGGTAAATGCAGTGACCACAAGGAGTGGTTTGCAGCTGAAGGAGGTGGAACCAGAAAGACCACCTCAAAAGTCAGGAGCAGCAGAAGTTGAGGGGGAACAAAGTTCGGAAAGGGGGAAGACCAAAGAAGCTGAATCAGAAAGACCTCCACCCCCGTTCCCTCAACGACTCAAGAAACACAAGGAGGAGGCGTGTTTCAAGAAATTCATGGAGGTGCTTAAACAGGTACATGTTAATTTACCTCTTGTTGATGTCTTGCAGGGAGTGCCTAAATATGCCAAATACATTAAAGACATCGTGGCCAACAAAAGTCGTTTGACTGAGTATGCCACGGTGGCTTTGACGGAGGAATGCACTTTCCGGATCCAAAATAGACTGCCCACGAAGCTAAAAGACCCTGGAAGTTTTACTATCCAGCTTACTATTGGGCAGAGCATCCGAGCTCGTGGATTGTGTGACTTGGGGGCGAGCATAAATCTGATGCCATCTTCGGTATTCAGAAAGTTGGGTCTAGAGAGTCCTAGACCTACAACCGTAATCTTGCAGTTGGCAGACCGATCCTTAGCTAGGTCGGATGGCATTGTTGAGGATGTGCTTGTGCAAGTAGGCTTCCTAATTTTCCCGGTAGATTTTATTGTCCTGGATTTTGAACCAAACGCGGAAGTCCCATTTATTTTGGGACGACCCTTCTTGGCAACCGGGAAAGCATTAATCGACGTAGCTGCGGGTCAACTTACAATGCGAGCACATGACAAGGTAGAGGTGTTCGATGTGTACAAAGCACCCAAGCTCCCGATGGTGAATGAAGAACTCTCGGTGATCAATGTAATTGATCATGGTAATGCGAAACAAATGAATGATTCCCGAGAGTTGATGGGAAGACCACCGGATAGGTGTGAGCACTACTGGGGGGAGGACAATGATGGTGAGAAATCGTCCATCACCCTAGCGGATAATTGAGCATAAAGGACGTCGAGCCGCGACGGTAAACCAGGCGCTGCACGGGAGGCAACCCGTGAAAAAATTTTCTTTCATTTTGTAAAGTGTACATAGAGTTTATTTTTCTTTTTCTTGATTTAGTACAAAATTTTTCGTTTTAGTTAGTATTTTTATTTTAGTTAGGTGAAACCTATTAATCTAACCAATTTTGTTTAGTGAGATAATTTTCAGGTTAAACGGAAAAAAATGTGCACGAAATCGTGAAGGAAAAGGCGAGGTATGAAAAAATTAAAAAAATGTTGAAGAGAGTGAGCTGGGGCGATAGCTCCATGTCACGGAGGAGGACCTCCGCGTTACCCTCCGTGACACGTTGAGGTGTAATCTGGAATTTTGAAAAAAAATTCCAGTAAGCTATCGCGATGGCTCCGTGTCACGGAGGCAGTGCACCGCGATGCACTCCGTGACACGTTGCCATATAAATTGTGACGGGTCACACCGGGTTGCCGGGTGACCCGCGTGTTTTCTACATTTTAAACCCCCGATTTCTCCTCTTTTCCCCTCATTTTTACATTTCTCCGCGATCAAACACCCAAAATTTCCTTCCCCATCAACGTGCCACGGTCTAAAGCAAAAAATTATCAAGTTTTCTTCGGTTCTTCAACTACGAGGTATGTTTTCCGATTATCTCTCAAGTTTTTGTCGATTTCATTCGAATTTAAGCATGGGAGGTGAACTAAATCACCCCAAGTCGAAATTTAGCAAGAATTTGAGTTATTTATTTATTGATAAATGTTCGGAATGTTGTAATGAGCGTTTGAACTTGTCGATTGCATGAATTATTCGAATTTGCTTGCGAAAATCAATTCTAGGGCTGTGGTTGTTGAAATCGAAATGGGTAATGTGTTGAATTTGTGAAATATATGCCGGGGTGTACGTAGTGAAATGAGATAAGTCGTTGTAACCATTGTTGAATGCTAGTAGACGACGAATTCTCGGGTTTTTGGGAAAACACTGAAAATTGTTCAAATTGGGTTGGTTGTATAGGTTCATGTGTATATATTTTTTGTTGTTTTTGTTTGTTGTTTTTCTTTGCTAAGTGCGATGGTAGAATTGCTAGAGATGGTAATGATTGGGATTAGCTGTATGAAGTCTGAGTAGTACGCAGAAGTGATACCGTCGAATTTTTTGTTGTGAACGCACTAAGCATGAATTGTATAGTTGGTATTTTGGTGTAAATAAAGTTATTCTTGCCGTATTGTTATCACTGTAGCTAAGGAATAAGTGTGGGGTAAACTTAGTTAACCCGACCTTAGCCGAAGCTAAGATCTATTTAGCTTGACATTGCGCTTGTTTATTTGTGTTGACAGACAAAATGGCAAGCAGGCAAGATAAAGGTAAGGGTGCATCAACTTCAGGCACCAGGAGGAAAAGACTTAGACTGGGCACAGCAGTCCCAGCTGCACCAGCCGTTCCACGCGGCCAGCGCCGCCAATACGGAACTAGATGGGTAACTGATGAGGGGAAGAAGTGGTATGCCAAGCATAAAGAAAACAAATACTTCCCCGAGGAGCATATTGCACGGGAACCATTAGCACAGGAGTTCCCCCGCATAGTTCAAAGGATCGAGGCAGCTAGGCTCAGCTTCATCTTTCAGGAGCCCAAGGAGTGCAACCTACATCTAGTCCGGGAGTTCTATGCTAATTGGAACCCGGCAATCAGAAGCCACACAGTCAAGATCAGAGGGCAGATAGTCACTCTGGAACCCCAGCAGCTAAATGCCATCATCGGAGCACGGGACACAGACGCCCACGTTCTCCGCCAGCTGAACATCACCCCACCATATGCCGATATAATACGCACATTATGTGGGGCTCGATCCACAGCCAGATGGAGCAGACATAAGGAAAGGGGTTACCACCAGACTCCGCCGTATTCTCAAATGAACAGGGAGGCCAGAATATGGCTGAAGATAGTCTGCTCGTGCCTAATCCCAGGGGTGCACATGACTAATGTGACCCGGGACTGTGTTTGCCTGGTGTATGCCCTGATGAAAGGGCTGGAGATTAATGTTGGAGCGGTCATCATATCCGCAATGAAGAGAGCCCGACTACACCAGGGCCACAGGTATGGGTTCGGTGGACTAATCACCACCTTTCTCCGGGGCCTCGACGTCGAGGAAGAGGCTTTGGACTACATCCCGCAGTTGGAGCGGAGGGCCTTGGACGTGACCAAAACTAAGGCCCCCGACACCACACACGGGCCAGTGCTGACGCTTGGCGAGCGACATGCTCGTGATGACCAGTACATGGCGCGGATGTTTGGAATGCAAATGCTTCAGCTCAGGATCGGCGGGAGACCAGCCACGGAGGAGGAGCTATGGCAGCTCGAGCTGGATTACCCGTTTAGCGAAAACGCCAGGGCTCTATGCCGAGTGAGGCCAGCCTTTGTAAAGCCGACTGACGATGATGTCCCCACGGACGAGGAGACACGTCGGGAGGACTCCGATGTGGAGTCCGATGACGATGAAGGAGGCGACTCGGACATGGGCGATGAGGCAGCAGCACCTGATGAAGAAGTGGAATACTTTGACTGATCAGGGAGTTCCACCACCCAATTTTGTGATTTTTCATTTTTTTTTAACAATGGGGACAGTGTTCGATTTAAGTGTGGGGTGGGGAGTAGTTAGGTGCTGGGGCTGGGCTGGTTTGCTTGTATGCCTTCCTCTATATTTTTGTATGTATGTTTCCCTGTGTTTGTGAATTGCAAAATGTTCTGTATTTGTAAATATTTGTGGTATTGATGTGTGTTGTGGAATGTTGTTGTTGCCAGCTAAGTCTGTAAAATTTTTTGTAAATATTCTCTTTTTTTTTCTATCGAAATGATCGATATTTTTAAAATTTTGCGAAAATATTTTGTTCAGGTTTAAAAATATTTTGTAAATAATTTTTCCATCGAAATGATCGATGTTTTGCAAAATTTTTCAATGTTTATTTTGGGTTTCTCGGAGTTTGTTTTCGGTTCTTTTACCGAGAATAGTCCCATTGAACCGACGTCATAGTTAGTGACTGTTCCCTATGATGGATGGATGACGACCGTCTTAAGGGAAATGTAGTCGGTAGGAGTAGTGATTTTAATTTATTTTCAGTTTTTTTCTTTGGTGGATTGCATCACGGAACCTGTAGTTACTATATGGTTGTGAAATGTTGGTTGTGTGTTATACATGATATTCAAAATGTAAAGGTGATTCGTATGAAAGCATGAAATTTTGCAAATATGTTGAGATACCTAGGCTGTAGAGTTCGATTCGGTGTGATTGAGGCTTAATTTTTGAATTCATGTAATTAGCTAATTAAAGAGTCTGTGAATGCATCTTGAGTCGAACATGTGCATGAAGTGTGAAGTGAGGTATTGTTATTCCATGCTATTGTGAAGTGTCTAGAACTTGCCTGGTGTGTGTACAAAACTAAATGAAGGAGGTGTAGTGTTGGAAAGGATGTAGGCATTTCTTTGTTTTAACCGAGAGTTTCTATTTTTTTCTTGTCATACTCCCCTTTTTATGTGATTGTATACCCTAGTCAGCCCGTTGAGCCTTTAGCCTATTATTTCTTTCTTTTGTCCAAAAAGCTTAAACTGGGCTTAATTCTTTCTTTTCATTAGCCGTAAAGTCTATACAAAACTCTTAAGCGCTTAAGAAAAGAAAATAATTTTCCCAAAGTGTCAAAGAGTGAGAAGGGTGAAAAGAAAAAGAAAAGCAGAGTGAGGAAAGAAAAGAAAAGGTTGAAGGTGCACTTGCTATAACTAAATGATAATGAAGGTGCATGAAAAACCTTTGTTTTTGTGTCAAGTGTGCTTGATGAAATGGGCCATACCAAAGTAAATCATCATGAATGGGATGATGAAAAAAGAAAAAAGAGAAACAATGTCCATACGTTGATGGGAATGTGTTGAAAAGGCGCTTAATGATGCTAGTGACTATTATTGGCTAATCCAGTATGTACTAGTCCATAGCTTCCATTACAACCCATTAAAGTCCTACGTGATCTTACATTGTATTTCTTTATATTAGTGGAGTAATACACTAAGGGCAAGCTTATGGGTCATGACATGATGCATGTGAATCTTTTGGGAGAGAGAGTGAAATTAATTTCTACATGCCCCTATTTGAATGTTTGTGTGTCACATGAGCATAAAGGGGAAGATTCTCTTGAGTTGTGAGGGCACATGCTTGATGAAAGATTGATTTTCGTGTCGGATATCTTGATTAGCTGATTTGCATGAGTTTGCCGATATCGAGAGTCGATTCTTAAAGTCTAGGAAGTCTTAATGTATTGAAGGTCATTGCATTGTTAAGACCATGCATGTTTTCTTGATGATTTGCAATATTGAATGATCGGTATGACCGTAGCTCAAATTGTCGCACCATAGTGGCGAAGGTTGGGATGTAATTTGCATGAATTGTGTGTTTGTTGTTCGAGGACGAACAAGGATTTAAGTGTGGGGTAAGTGATCTTGGGCAGATTTATATGCCCAAGTGATACTCAAACCTATCATTTTCGCCTTGTTTATCGTGCAATGTGTATACATTTTCATGTAATTGGTAATAAAATGTGAATTTATACTAACCAACATGATTAGCATTGTTTTGTAGGTAAAATGTGATTTTGAGGAGCTAAAATGCATGTTGGAACAATATCGGAGTTGGACTTGGATTCGAGCACGGAAAAGGCATTGGACTGCACAATATAAAGGGGCTCCGCGATGGAGCTGTGTCACGCTGCCATCGCGGAGGCATTCTGCCTGGAGGGTGAAATAATAGTCAAATTCCAGCGGAGCCTCGCGACAGCTCCGTGGCACGGTGGCAAGCCTCCGCGTTGCACGCCGTGCCATGTTGATGCTTTATACCTGGACCCCCAATTTCCAGAGAGGGTCCGCGTCCACGCCGTGTCACGGAGGCAATGCTCCACGATGCACTCCGTGACACGTTGCTTGCTATTTCGGGAAAAATTCCCACTAGTATAAATAGAACACTTAAATGTATTTTTCATAATGCAGACTTGGTGGAGCAAGGACGTGGGTTACAGGCAGTTGAGGGACGAAAAGTTCAGGGTTTTTTCTCTCCTTCTTTCTTCTTTCACTCAATTGTTTGTATGATTAACACTTGTTTTAGGATGATTAATCCACAAATGAGTGGCTAATTCCCTTCCTTGCTGAGGTTATGAACATTTGTGATGAATTTTGATTATTAATTATATGGTTTTTCATCTTCTTATTCCATGTTGTTCTATTAATTCTTGTTTCTACTGCATTGGTGTGTGGCCGACATTAATGTATATCTAAAAAGTCCAATTTCACTCGAGAGAGCACGAAATTGGAAAGTTGTGAATTAATAGGGTATTGTTCTTAACTTGATTTGGGAAAATTGAGTTTTGATGTGCTTTCCTGATAGAAATATACTTGAAAGCCGTATTAGTCAATTTAGGAACCGGAATTGTATTGCTAGGTCATGAATTGCATTTGATCACAGAAATGTAGACGGATGGTTTATGATTCTTAAGTGAGATTAAATACGAGAGTTTTAATCTCTAGGCTAATGTTCTTGGCTAGCAACTGGAAGAGAAGATTAACCAATGTATGATGATAATCAGTTCATTACATGTTCTTAACCTTGGCATGCTCATATCCATAGTTTAAATTCAAAGTATATAATTGTTAGTAGTTTGAGTACATAATTTATAAAACAAACTTTTCAATTGTTGGTTACGTTGTTGTCAGCATATATAGAAGTGAGATAGAATATAGTATACTTAAGCAATTTTTACTTATCCAGAGTCTCCTTGGATCGATACTTGGCTTACTTAAGCCACTTACTACTTGTTTGACCACGTCCACTTGCGTGTCGGTTTTTAACCCCTACCAAAGCACCGAGCAATGACTTGGGAAGCTGAGGATGATATGAGATTCCAGTATCCTCATTTGTTCCAGAATTAGCCAGGCTATGCAGTTAAGGTACATTTACGATTCAGTTTGTTCTGTAATGTATGTTACATATACTGCTTAGCTAGATACAATGTTGTTGAGAAACAGTTGCTATAGTGTTATGTGAAATGCCTATATTGGACTTTTCTATGTTTCAGGATTTTCAAATAGTCCATATAACAAAGGAAACTCCGTCAAAATTTTCCTAGAATAGGTAGTTATAAGAGTTAAGGTTCCTGTAAGCTGAAGTTAACATTCGAGGACGAATGTTCCTAAGGGGGAGGATGTTGCACCCTATAAGTTTCTAATATTTAGACGGCCTATTTGTACGTTGGTTAAGAGTTTTAGAGCATAATACGTACGAGAAAGGGCCGGGGGAAAGGTCGAACGAGCACAGAGTCGGGCATGCAAGGGAGAGAGTCGGACCAGCTGCCCGAAGGGGCAACATGTCACGGACCCCTCCCTGGCGCGTTGGGCGCCATGACACGCCTGACTATTGGCGCGTTGGGGTCCGTGGCACGGACCCCGTGTACACCGCCCAAAGTTATATATATATGTTAAGTAGCTTCATTTGGTTTCATACAGATATATATGTTCTTCGTCCCAACAGCAAAGTTACGCCATTTTTAAGTTAATTTCCTCCGTTTACACTGTCAAACACCGCCCTAATTCAACTTAACTTCGGGTACCGAAGTATAAGGCTGCAGGGAGCATTACTACGGAGTTAGTTTCGTGAAATTCGCCCGGCGAATCGTAGCCCCGCTGAGCTAAAGTTGTTGGAATTGCTCCAAACTAGTGTCAATACGATCACAGGCTTAAAGTAAGCATTTCTCCCTGCTGGACTTTCGAGAATTTATGAGTTTTCGATCGTATTTCGTCAAGTTGAAATATAGTTAATATTTATATACATAAGTTATTGTTTTCTCCGAATTTAGTATTAAAATTAGCCTCATTCTTCCAATGATACGATTGCAGTTGAGAAGAGTAGTTGAATATGAGCTGAAACTCGCTAGTTAATCAGTAATCGGAGAACAAGGTATGTTAAGGCAGTTTCCTTCGGCAAGTTAGTTCCTACAGCATTATAACTCAATTTAAACCCCGGTAAGACAATCAGAAGTACGTTAATCACAAATGGTTGTTATTATTAGCTGAGACCAGTATTTTACGTTAGTTGGGATTTGATTTGCCTACATAGCCCTCCATGACCAACCCTAGGGTTATTAGCTGTGTCGACGCCCGCCAAGGGAGAGATGACGTCGCTCCAGAAAGAGCGGCATGCCGTCCGCGAGGGATGAAGATGGGGTCCCAGGTCCTCATATGGTCCATTCCATGGCCGGACCATTATATATATGCTGTATCAGCACCACACCCCCGACGAGCCTGGTGCCCGGGATGCAGATATCAAGAGTTGGCTGAACTCAGACACAGCTACAGTCAGGGGCCGAGTGGGCTCAGTTGCAGACCCAGGGGACTAGTAGGACAGCGATAGTTACTAGTTGACCCTTTATGACCTTGTTAGGGGTATATAGATTGAAGTATACTCACCAGGGCTTATGGGGGCCCTAGGTGGGTTATTTTGTGCTGGTTGTACCTTCCGGCTTATGGGGGCCAGGTAAGGTTCTTGTTTGCTTTAGTTATTGATAGACTAGATAATAGAGAATCCAGCTACTCAGGTATGACTCCTATCCCTTTTCTTTCAGTCATTTTCAATTCTATCTTTTATATTCATTCATTTACAATTATTTCCTTACATACTCGGTATATGTTGTATTGACGCCCTTTTGGGGCGCTGCATTACTTGCCTACAGGTACGGATAGACGAGGAGCAAATCCCTCTTAGCCTCCAGCCAGAATTAGCAGAGGAGTCAGGTCCTTTCTTCCGGAGCTCGTAGATAAAAGGTTGTTCTTTTGATTGTACAGTTTATGGGTAGGTCGGGTCCTTGTCTTGACCATCATATTGCTCCTAGAGGCTTGCAGATTGTTTCTATTTCCGGTTAGCTGTTGTTGGTCGTGTGGGGTCCGTATGTGTTTTATCTCGTATGTTGGCTGCGTGGGACCCTATTTAGCTAATAGTTAGTGGCCTGGTCGGCTATAGCTTAGTTTAGCACCGGATTTAAGTTTTAGTCATAACTAGACATCATGGTGGCCTTGTCGGCCCGCATAGGACCCCCTGTTGCTATGTGTTTCTGGTTAGCTGTTTTTTTTGTGACAGGTGGCTATAAGGCCTTGCCAGCCGGGGGTAGTGTTTACAGCCGAAATATAGACCGTTATTTTCTTGTGCTTAGGCTCAGTCAGATCCTAGTAGGGCACCAGGTGTCAGTCAGGCCTTCCAAGGCGGGGCATGACATATTGATTATCCAAATCATGTAGAATCTTCATCGAATGACAGTGACGACTCTCTTATGCGAAAATATCGGGGGATGTAATTCTTTTCTTAGCCTCTGAAAGTGATGATGAAGCTTCTCTGCCGTAAAGTCCTATTTCACCAGCAAGAACCCACTCTACAAAGTCCTATGCCACCAACAGATTCAATATCTCAATTTTATTTACATGATATTTCTTATCTTGATCATCTTCAAGATTGAGATGATGTCTTTTTCTACACTCAGGCAAATGATGAATTTGTCAATCTATGTGGACTGAACCACATGATCTTACAACAGAGCTAGTTTTACTTTCTTCGCATATGCCTTTCAACTCCAAAAAATTTTTGCAAAGGGTCGTTAAATAGTGAAGTATTAAGGAGATGAGGGAGTTCACTGCTGACAATTTCGTAGAAAAATACAAAAAAAAAAACTACATCAGAATTCAAAAAGCCTATTACATAAGACATTAAAACGATACCTTGAGAAACAAAAAAAAATTATAAAATCTAATTAGCATAACCAATAATGCAATATTCCAAGAGACCATAAATCAGTCTCAAATGATTGATAATTTGCTCATTTTCATTTAATTTTTCTCTCAAAATATCTATCTCACGTAGAGTGTCCCTTAGCAATGACCTAATTAAATCCTTATGTTCTTCAACTGCATATCAGACCTCATTGTTGTGTGGTGTAGTTGTTTCCGTCAACAGGAAGCTTTTCTTTATCGAAAATTATTTTTTCAATAAAAATAGTTGCATCCACCATTTGCCTATAAAAATTAACAGACGAGATATGTAATCTACATAATTTTTGCTCTAAAAATGTAATATAAAATTTTACTTTCGACGTTTTACAACCTTAGAATTTATGATTCAAATTTCTAGATGTCTTTGATGTCTTGATCCTACAATGACCTTTGCAAAAACAAATATCAGGTTATATAAAAAATATTAATGTTCTAAATTCTTGAGACATGATTAATTTTTCAACAAAATATAAAAAAAGATGAAAACTTTGAAGACGAGTGAGATGAACCAGGGGACAAAAAATAAAAATTCGTTCTAATTTTAAAGACTCATATAACAAACTAATTTAGTGCACAATAATTAGTGCATTGTAGGAGTCCATAAAACTTAACCGTTGTTAAAGCCTCATTCGTTTATGCAGATCATAATAGCATACTAAATTAATATGCTATGCGTAGAAAACAAATTTTTATTTTTATAATTTATTTTAATTAATTTTGTTTTCACGTCATTTAAATTCCAAACTCATTTTTAAACAAAGTAGAAAATAACCGGGGGCGGGGGACAATAAAAAATCCTCATATAGAACCAATTTCAACACCACGAATAAGACGTTGATATAACAAGTAAACCTAAAGAAAGGAACTGTTCTATCATGACAAAATACCAGTCACATCAACGTTATCCTCATATGAATTATCATATCCCCAAAATTGACACAACATTGAACCAGCCAGCCGGTAATCGGGTATGGCCTTGCCTCTTCAGAACAAGCCACCACCGCAAAGGATACACAAAATCATGAACCAAATACAAGCAACTCTACCAAGTTGGATAAAAGATTTTTATACTCTTATATACATCAATCAAGCTGGCATTGTGGTCCATAACCACTCAAGAACAAAACCCAACTTTTCATTCCATGATGATTCAAGATTATCTCCAACACATGAAATGAAATTCAAGATCTACAGACCATTGATATAGATTATAATTCCCATAAATAAACAATTTTTCAATTCAACAAACATGGTATTCTCTTTAGTAATTAAAACTAGAAACAATAAAAAACATTATTCAAATTAAGAAACTTCAAACCACAGCGGCAAGCACCTTGGGGAAAAGCTTTAAACATAAGCAAAAGTGGCAGAAATGAGATATAAATCGATAATCATATACATCTGCAGCCCCTGCGAATTAAGAAAGATCCCTTGTTCCTAGATCTTTTTCTTATGTACAAAATATTCAAACTCCCCCAATTTTTCCTTTTTTTCAGTTCTCTTGCCTAATAAAAATACCCAAATAAGCAAACACAAAATAGAGATTAAAAGGCTAATCTCTCCAGCCGAAACTGCTATTTACACCAACAATCTTCAGTAATCAGCATGTATTTACAAGTCAGAGGCCTCAGATCCGAAAATCCATTACCAACAAAACAAATCACAGCCCAAATCCGGATCATTTCACCAGTTCGGAAACCCATCCAACATCCGGAGCACCCGAGTCAAGAGAGTTCTCCATGCTGAGTTTAGCATAAATTCTGGCTCGGAGATCCCTTCCAGATTCTACCCTCTCCATCGCTGGCTCTTCTTCGCAATTCTTTTCCCACTGGTCGAACACGGCGAGTCCAGATCGGGTCGGGTTCCGAGTCGGAGTTGTTGGAAGGCTCATGAACCCGGGTCGGAGCATTGATGGGCTCCGTGGTGAACCAAACACGGGAGAACCCATTTGTACGCCCCATGTGGGGGTACTACTCATACCCCTCACCATCCCAATCTGCATATTACGCATGGACTCGGCAATTCCATTAACTGAGTTAAGACTCAGGGATCCACGCGGAGTCATAGGAGGCGAGTCAAACGGCGGAGACGATGAGAACGATTCAAATCCGAGTCGACTGGGAGACCCGTCGAACGAGTCAGGCGACTCGGCATGGCTTCGCGGACTGTTCTGAGGGAGAACACGAAGTTGCTCCGGCGTGTGGGCGAAGAAGCACACGCGCCGGCGGCAGTGGGTCCCATCCTTACAAGGCTGCGTGCGATAGCGAGCAGGGTGAAGCCAACACTCGAATACGCCGTGCGCGTACTCACATGCATCACCTTTCTTACACTGACCTTTACGAAACTCCGGACAAGCAGTGCCGGAGTAATGATACTTGCGAGGATCCCGGCGGCGAGCCTTCTCGCCAGGATGAGCGTACGGACACTCCGTCCAGTCATGTGACCTTCCACGTGCACACTTCCTCACCTTGAACTCATACATACGGAAGTTATCGCATGAGAAGGCGTCCACGGGAATGTCCAAGCCGTCAGAATCGAACATGACATCGTTTGAATTCGACGGCAAGTAACGCTGCAACGCCGTCAAGGCGTCGAAAGCAGAATCAGGACTAGTGGATATGCTGGGAGTAACAGAAAATGGAGAGTGAACATCAACCGTCTGATCATCGGTAACGTCCCACGGAGGGACTTGGACGGTCGGATGTGAGTGAGGTGATCGTCCGATCATCATCATTTTTGGCAACTTTGCGTATAGCACAACAGTAGACAGTGTCTCTCTCTAGTGCTTCTCCTCACCATACTTCAGAAGAAGCTGATGGATGCAGCAATATAAACTGCTTTATTAACTATGGTTAAAAGGTTGGTTTAAACTATGGTTAGGTTAAAATATCTACAGTCTACCACTGTCTCCACTATCTACTTACTCTACTAGGGTAAAAACTAAATTGAGAAAAGCAGTACATATCATCCAACTTGGCACGGATTACGAGGTCCACTACCCGATATACAAGGACACGTTGCATTGTATTTTTGGCTATTTATTCAATTACATTGTACTTTGGCTATTTATTCAATTAAATTTATTAATAAATCTTTTTCCTTTTTGGGCCGGATGTTTTTAGTAGCAGAACATTTAACAAATTTTTGTACAGAATGCCTTTTAATTTTTATTTTTTTATTTTTTAAATTGATAATTTTTAATTTTAGTTTATATTTAAAATATTCTTAATTATAATTTAATTTTGAATGGTAAATTTTTTTAAAGAATATATTTCTTTGAGGCATAAATTAAATGTTATATAATTTGTAAGATATATCTTTCTCTTTAATATTTTAAAAAGAAATTTTCAGGCACAAATTCATGTTGTTGAACTTTTGCCTACTGTTGAATTTCTACCCCAAACACAAGTTCGTGCTACTAAACTTATACCCCAGAAACAAATTCATATTGCTGAACTTCTGTCCTCTTAGACACAAGTTCATGCTGTTGAGTTTATGCAAAAATATAAATTTATATTGTTGAACTTATATCATACTACTAAATTTATGTCCCGGATACATAATCTATATGAATTTATGCCCTAAGACATAGTTTATGCTGAAATTTATGCCTTATAAATTTTTCTTTTTCATTGTAATTTATTTACTTATTATTATTAGGACATTTTAAATTATTTTTTATCATCTAAAATACATAAAATAAAAAGAAAAAAATTGAAAACTACCCAAAATAAAAATATTTGCGCCAATAACCCAACATTTAAATGGTTCATCCGTTGATCTAAATTATTAAAGTTTTTCTTTTGATGAGAAAATGACAAAACTTAGGCATGTTTAAAATGGTTTTTCAAATATATCATGATCAAATTTGATTTTTTAAATTTATTAAAATTAAGTGTTTTGATCTCTTCAAATATTTAATAAATTTGGTTATCAGATTTAACAGACATATAGTGAATAAAATAAAGAACTTAGTGGAGCTCATACTTAAAAAAGTGTAGTTTTTATACTTAACGTTATTTTGATCTAGTTTTAGAGTTTAGTGCCTTTAAGGTGCACTATTTTTAATTTATCTTTTTAAGTCTCGGGGAGCGTTTGATATTTCAATTTTAGAAATTTGATGAAATTACAATTATTGTTACGAATATAATAGATGAGAATAAGGGTGGATTATTCATATAATTTATATATATGAATTTGTTTATATTTAGATGTATTTATATATGTATTTATATAATATGTAACATTATCATTTTCATTCTTATCTTTGAGGATGTATCTTTGTAACTATAAATAGAGCACTTTGGCTCATAGATTAGACACTCAATAAAAGAAAAGTTCTCTCTTCCTTTTTATATTTCTTGTCCAATATATCTTGTTTGATATTATTCTGCATTACTTATAATTTTACTACATGTTATCAGCACGAAGTTCTAATCAGCTGAGAAGGTTTTCGATATGATTTTCTTTTTGTGTTGTGAACATCAGGCTAGAGGTATGCTTTTCAATTGATTTACTTTGATTTGGATTTTGAAATACGAACATATATTCATGGTTATATTTTACTACATGTCAGTCTAGAACTTAACTATATCTTGAACTCTCAAGACATAAGTATGAAGTAATACTAACAATATTGATTTTTATAGTAACTCAAAAATTTTGATAAATCCGAGCAATTATTTTTAGACTAGTTTTAAATTAAAGACTAGCTAATTAACTTCGGTGAAAACAAATTAGAATATCAAAAACTTTAAGTTGAGAGATAATTTATTGTATTCATTATTTACCTAAAGAAGAAAGAATGGAGTAGGACTTGAAATAACGTAATTAATGAAACGAAAGTTCACAAATATTAATGTACTCTTTAGTTCAAGAGAATGATGATTTTGAATTTTCACTTTTTAAATGTAGTATTTGATATAAGTCAATTGTATTTAGTCTTATAATTGCAATCATGTCTTTCATTAAATAATGTTATCTCAATTCACTATTATGTGTTTGAATATATGTGGTGCATTAAAAAAATACTACTATTCATATTGATATTGTTTGATTATCCATATTTTCACAAGTAAATGGAGGTAGTTCACAATTAATTGTATCTTGATCGTCTATCATATTAAGAGAGTGATGATGATCATATTTATTTATAGATATCAATATTAGATGTATCTTCACTAAAGTTTCAAAAGTGATAATATATATAGAATTGTAAGAAATATATGACCATTAGATTGATAATAAATACTTTCATAAAGGCTTGTTATGACTAAGCAAATTTATTTAACTTTATAACTATTAAATTAAGTGATAATACATTCAATATATTATTTATTATGGTTGATTATTATGATCATTAAAAGTAAATATTTACAAATGTTTGTTATGTTTATATTATTGAAAGAATTGCTCTACTCCTTATAGAAAATTATTATTGGTAAGTTTTCTAATAATGTGAAAAGGTTATAGCTCACAACAGTACAAGGGAAGAACAAATTTTGAAAGCTCTCATCAGGTAAACGACAAGTTATATTTCAAACTTTTTGACTTTTAAGATATGACATTCAATTATTCTACAGGATCAAGGATACATGGATATTGATATGTATGAGAAAATATATTCTATTTTTATGATCTCAAATGTGCTTCTAAAGAAACATTTATGGAAAGAAGATTTGAAAAATATAGTGAAATTAATTTATGCCTAGTTGTGGTTACGCAAAATTATAGTCCATTCCTTGGAGGTGAATGAGACAACTTATGATAATCATTATATAAGGGTAAGATGGTAGATTCAAGTCCCAACACACCATAAGGGTAAGACATCGGGATCGAGTCTTGGTACACCATGATAAGACGTTGGGTTCTAGTCCCAACGCATTATAGACAACACGCTTGGATAAGACGTTGGGGTCACACCCCAATGCACCATATTTATAATATACTGATGATTAAGGTAAAATAATGCCTTATTATTAAGTCCATCCCACTGGATCTGCTCCATTCTCTAAAGAGAATGTGGGAGCGATAGGTCAAAAGTCTGAAAGAAGACTAAATAATTATGGGGGATGTATGAATAAACATGGGCATGTCAAGAGACGAAATAATAATCGTCATCATGATGGTAATTATATGTAAAAAAAACACTAAGTGTTCTCAGAAATAATCCTTCAAAAGGTAAAAGTTAGACGTGCCATCAATATGGTATGAAAGGATATTAGGCATGTGACTGTCGTTTGCCGAAATATTTTGTCAAGCTTTACAAGCCACTATCAAAAGAAAGAAAAGCAAAGTGAGGCCATATTTGGACTTCAAAATGATATTGAGATAAGGCCATATGAATAATTATGATAAATGCTAGGACAAAATAATAATCTTATACTGAAAAGTCATGAGGCATGTCCAGATGATTATAATTCACTCTAGAAGTGAATGTGGTCATATGAAATAAAATTTATAAATTCGGGCATGCTCGTGATTGATTAAATACCACGACTCACTTGTAAGGGAGGTATGAGAGAAATAAAGAGAAAGAATATCATTGTGTGGTCGTATGAAGATGTCATTACATTTTTCCAGGCTTAGTAATAATTATAAAATGGCAAAAGTCAAGCAAGATAAGGATCTTGTCTATTATGATTTTGACTATGACTATAATGAAAATGATATTCTTTGTAAAATAAATATTTCTCATATAAATGGATGGCCACCTATATGAATATGAAAGACTACTTGTTTTTCATGGGACCTATACTACACCAGTGTTAGTGAAGTTGAATCACATACCTAGTAAATAAGAAGTTTACAGGTCCTAATAATTTTATTATTTGGCATGATTGGTTGAGCCATCTCGATACTAATATAATGCACAAAATAATTGAGAATTCACATGAGCATATATTGAAGAACCAGAAGATTCTTTAATTTAAGGAATTCTCTTATACTACTTATTCCCAAGGGAAATTGGTTATTAGATCATTAGCAGCAAAAGTTGGGCTTGAATTCCCTGCATCTTTGGAACGTATACAATGTGATATATGTGGGCTCATTCATCTTTCTATTGACCATTCAAGTATTATATAGTGTTGATAAATGCATCTACAAGGTAGTCATAGGTGTTCTTATTATCAACTCATAATATGGCATTTGTGAAATTGTTGGCCCAACAATAAGATTAAGAACATATTTTTCAGATTATGCAATTAAGATAATTGTCTTGGTAATACCGATGAATTTATATCTCAGGATTTTATGATTACTGTGTGGAAACTGAGATAATAATTGAGTATCTTGTGGCTCATGTTCATACTCGGAATGATCTAGCAAAATTGTCACGACCCGAGTTTACACCCTAGTCGTAACACGGGATAAGGAACCCTGAGAGGCTCCAAGTTGACCCATGACATAATCATAGCATAACACTTAACAATAGAAACATCTAACAGAAACATAACTGAGCGGAAGCTAACTGTAAGAGTCAAATTTAAAACTCAAAAGACATAATCTAACAAAACTCTGATACATAGACTGAATCTGTTTACACATGTCTGAAAGCCTCTACTAAACTGATTAGTTGCCAGGGCAAGTCCCCAGCTAACTCCTAAAGTCTGGAAAAAAAAACTAAAATATAACTGAAATAAGAAACATAGATCTCGTCCTCGAGAGATGAGGACTCACCACAATCCGCCTGAATAGAAAGGAAAGTGTCTAACTACGGGGCTGAGTCTGAACACCTGAATCTATATCATGAAATGATATAACACATAAAGTATGTTTTCAGTACTTGGAATGTACTGACCATGCGAAAAACGTAAATAAACTAAAACATACAAGTATACAAGAAGGAAATAAACTGAATACATCTACATATAACTGAATTAGAATGCAACAACCCCTTTTGAGTTACATACACATATCAACATGAAACTTTTATTTAGAACTCATATTCTGAAGCATCATCAAGCTCATGCATAAGGGTCATGTACTGAATATATAATGAAAGATGAAGCTGAAACTGATATCATACACTGTACTGGCTATCTGCTGTTAACTGAGACTGCATTCTACTATATCTGATTTAAAATGAAGTCTGAACTATACATAACTGATCCAAATGATAACATGAACTAAGGAAGTCATTCTCTGCTATGGAGAGTCCCTAACCGACTAGGGGAAATATTCTCAGCTATGGAGAGTCCCAATATGTACTAAGGGAAACATTCTCGGCAATTAAGAGTCCCTGACTAACTAAGGGAATCATTCTCGGCTATGGATAGTCCCAATCTATACTAAGGGAAATATTCTCATCTATTGAGAGTCCCAACTGAACTAAGGGACACATTTTCATCTATGGAGAGTTCCTGACTGTACTAGAACATGAAGAATATTGATCCGACATTATTCATCTAGTCTAAGCTACTACAACTAATCATAGACATGAGCATTTACTGGTTTCATCACACTGTATTCATTTAGAATTAATTAAAACTACTTTCTACTAACAACAAGCCCAAAAATCTGAAGGATCATTCTCATGCTTATCATCATGGTACCAAATCATCATTTGATCCACCCATTTTACATTCACGAAACATCTATAGGTTCAGATCATACTTTACACACATCCACAACATTCAAATCCCGAGTTCATAACATATGAAGTATATCTTAGATTCAGGTAGGGTCCATAAGTCCAATTCATACTTTAACATGTATACATTGATTCATATATTCTAGATTTATGAAAAGCCCATATAATTAACTTAAACCTTGAACATGTACAATGAGATCATGGTGGAAGCATATGAATATTTCATAAAAATTCCATTTCTAAATTTACTCTAAATCACGGTGAAAATTCGATAATCATGTCATTACCATAGGTTCAACTCATACTCAATACATTTACATCGTAATTATAGTGAAAACATGTGCGCACATACTCTACATTGGTCAAAGCTCATAAGTTTTAAACATGTTCCGACACATACAATGCGACATAAGATCTAGATTTGCGGAACCCATGTGATTTACATATATTTTAACAAGGATATAACTTCATGATAAGAGCATATGATTTATTTATGAAATTCCATTTGAAAATTCTAGACCAGTTCATGGTGAAAATTCCTTATTCATGCTAATCCCACATCAAGTGCATCATGCGAGATTTTGAAAGTAATTTTACAAGCATACATGACTATCCAGCATAATGGGTCTTAGGATTCATAGGAGACATATGAGAATTATCCACAAATCAAAAATCCTAGATCATGCTTTCTAGAAAATTAAGGAAGTTAGATTTTAGTATCAAAAATTTGAGACACAAGGATGGAAGGAGGTCCTTTTGAAGTCCCATATACCTGTTTCGAAGAAATCCCCACTTGAATTTAACCCTTGAAATCCTTGAACAACCCTAATTGAATCCTTAGTCTTGAGAGAGGAGGAAGAAGAGTTGAAGGAATATCTTGAGGGAATGAGAGGTTAAGCTAGAAAACCCATGAGAGGTTAAGCTAGAAAACCCCTAAAAATATCCCTTACAATGCTCAAAACGACGCCATTTAGGACCTGGGAGCATAGAAATTTACCAAAATACCCCTATAAATAAGCTTTAAAATCTTTCCGTTAGTGACTAGGACTCTCACCATGAGTCGTTGGTCCTCGCTATGACTCGTGGTGACCATCCATTACTGGAGAAGTGATTTCTCAGTTTCTGCTTCCTCAATCAACGACCAACAGGACGAATTGTTACTTCATCTAGCTACTCGTCATTACCACTAATCCATCCTTCAATTTCCTTCGAATGACCTACACAACGGGTCGTTGCTCCTTATAATGGCTCGTTGTCTCCGTCCGTCGTTACTGACCTGGAACCCTGAACTCTAACTAACGACTCTTCATGATGACCCGTTACAGCAACCAACGAGTTTTCACCTGACTCGTCACCTCTAAGAAGTCTGGTCTACCTGCTCACCATGGTTACAACTAACGAGTCGTTGTTTCCCATGACGATTCATGTTATCCTATCGTGGTGTGAAATCCTCTTGCATTATTTCTGAAAATCCTTCCCACAGCTCCCTCTAACGGGTCGTTGGAGCGACCAACGACTCGTTGGATCAGTCATTCTGAGGCAATTCCTGCTGGGTTTTTTGCTGAACTCCATCTAACTTCGGGGTCTGATCTTAGGAACTTCCGGGGTGTTACAAGAATTATTCATTAAGCAGCTCTAGTTGATAGCAAGACCATCACTTATGAAAACTTAACTTCCCCTTTCAGTGTGGGGACATGTCATTTTGCATATAGGTGAACTTGTATGAATAAGGCCAACAAGTTACCATAAAACTCTCTATTACAATTGGCTTTTAGTCAGGAGCCAAATACTTTTCATCTTAGAATTTTTTATTGTAGAGTATATATTCCAATTGCTCCACCTAAACACATAAAAATGGGTCTCCAAAGAAGGTTGAAAATGAATCTCCGTCTATTATCAAATATTTAGAACCAATGAAGGGAGACTTGCTTATGACCAGATTTGCTGATTATCACTTTGATGAGTCAGGTCTTCCAATATTGGGGGGAGAAAATTAGAAGAAAGAAAATGAGACAGAAAGAAGTGCAGTATCATAATCTTGTTTGGATCCTTGTATAAAGCAAAAGATCATTTATTTGCAAGATGTTGCAAATCAATTGTCAGACATATTTGCTAACCCAAGATATATATATATATATATATATATATATATATATATATATCATAACATTCAACAAAAAAAACCTCTAGCTGCTATATCTTCAAATCATGATGAAATAATAACCATTCATGAAGCCAACCGAGAGTGCGTATGGTTGAGATCAATGAACATGTTCTGCAATTATGTGACGAAGATCCAACACTATTTTATGAAGATAATACTGCCTACATAACTCAATTAAAGGGAGGATACATCAAAAGAGACTAAACAAAACACATATCATTGGAATTCTTGTTCACACTTGATCTTCAACAAAATGGTGAGATAAATGTTCAATAGATCCGTTCAAGTGATAATCTTGTTGATTTATTCACTAAGTCATTGCCAACATCAATATTTAAGAAGTTGAGATATAAGATCAGAATGCTTGTCTCCGAAATATCAAGTAAAGTTTTCACCAGAGGGAGTGAAATATGCGTTGTACTCTTGTTTCTTTAATCAACATTTTGTTCCAAGTAGGTTTTTCGAGTAAGGTTTTTAATGAAGCAACACTTAAGGCTTATTAAAGATATGTGTACTCTTGTTCCTTTATTAGAATTTTTTCCCTTTTTTTTTTCAAGGGGGAGTGTTATTGAATACAATGGATGAGAATAGGAGTGAATTGTCCATTTAATTCACATATATGAATTTACTTACATTCAAATGTACCTAAACATGTACCTATACAATATGTAACATCATCCTTTTCATTCTTATCTTTGAGGATGTATCTTTATAACTATAAATAGAGCACTTTGGCTCATGAATTAGACACTCAATACAAGAAAAACTTTCTCCTACTTTCTATATTTCTTATCTAATATATCTTATTTAATATTAATCTATATTAACCATATTTTACAATAATTACTATTAAATATAATAACTAAAATTTTATTATATATAACAGAAAACAAAAGTATTTGTCGAGGGATTCAAAATCACTTAAGAGTAAAGCACTAGTTAGTACTACTCCCGAACATAATGGATTATTTTCTTCATTTTGTCGTCTTTTGATCAGCAAAAATATTCATTAGTGATAAAAATTTTACCTCATGTTTGAGCTTGAGTATTACTCTAATTATGTGATAGTTTCTCCGTTTATTATTATTATTATTATTATTATTATTATTAAATATAAAAATTTATTTTTATTTATTTCAAATTAAAAAAATATTATTTTACTTAATTTTTAATTTATTTTTATTATTAATTATAATAGTTTCGAATGCATTTTCAAAAATAGTGAATTTATTATATTTTGAAAATGATATAGTAAAATTGTCTTTTATTTATTATTTCTTAAGAACTATGTCAAAATCAATCAAGGCGAGAGAGCAACTTGTCTCGATTTGCGGTGCACTCATTCTTGTTATGAGAATAAAATGTCGCCCCGTCCATCTTCACTTATCCACTATATTTAAAATTACATGTCTGTTTTTACTTGTTCACTTTAAAAAAGCAAAACATATTTATTTATTTAATTTTTAATTTATTTTTATTTTTAATTATAGTTATTTTTTAATGTATAATTTTGACATATTAAATTTATTATATTCAAAAAATAAACTATAAAATTTAAAATAAAATAATAAAATTAATATTTTATTTATTATTTCTTAATAAATATATCAAATTAATACTGAAATAAATAAAGATAATTGGAGGTAGTATCACAATAAAACTCAAAGCACTCAAGTAGGTTAATTATCGAGGGGGAGGCGAGAGGAAAGATGGAAGATGGGATCAATTGTCAACCCACATATTTAAGTAGACGTGCTTGGGGCTGAAGTCATTAATCGGTGCCTAAATTAAATGGGCTTTGCTACCAAAAGGAGGTGAAATTGACTGTTACAAGCCACCATACCTGAATCCTTATCCGACTTTATGACGGTACCCCCTCCCCCCCTCCCCCCTCTTCCTCATTTATTCTTTTGCACCATATGGCGCGACACTTGTGCCTCGTTTCACCAGGGGGGACAGATTGCCCTAATTGGCATATATCTATAAATAGAGAAATCATTTTATGTTCAAACTTGCCTACAAGATACTTCCTCCGCCTTATTTTATTTGGATATTTTTTAAAATAAATATTTTCTCTGTTTCAAAATAAGTGGTGTTTTAGTTTTTTAATTTTATTTCAAAATAAGTGGTGTTTTACATGAAAGACTTTAGTAATGTTCTTCTAATTTAACCCTTATTTAAATAGAGAGAGTTTTACATAATTAAGAAAATATTAAATAGTTACATTTTTCTTTCTAGGAATGAGTAGTTTTCTTAAGGGGTGTGTCCAAATTGAAAGCACCACTTATTTTGAAACGGAGGGAGTAAATCATCCAAAATAAACGTTATATTAAAAAATTAAAATATAATTATTTTTTTTTAATTTTTATTTGTTTACTATATTAATAATAGATATACATTTTTACTTCTTTCATTCACTTTTATTTGTTCAGTATCTCAAAAATAATTTTTTTATTTTTATTTGTCATTTTCAACATATCAAGAAAAGACCTTTTTTTTTTTATTTTAGCCTCAACACTAATTGCTTATTGCTCAAATCATTTCTCAAGACCCAAGATTATACTCCCTTCGTTCCTTTTTACTTACTATGATAAGATTTACAAACCTTTTAAGAAAAAATTAATAAAGATTCAATTTGACTAATATAACCCTTATTAACTGAAATATACTTTTTGAAAATATAAAATAATATCTTTTCACATTCTAAAGTGACTTAAGTATTAAGGGTAAAGTTGAAAAGAAATGGTCAATTATTTCTTAAATTTTTAAATTAGCAACTATTTTTAGTATAACTAACAACAAAAAAAAGAACAGATGGAGTACATCAATTAATATGATTATTATGGTAAAATCCTTATGTTAATCATTACACCCTCTGTTCTCTATTAATTGTCATGAATACTAAAAATAGTTGTTGCCAAATACATGTCAATTTAAAAAATCAAAGGAGAATTAATTATATTTATCCAAATTTTCCTTAACATTAATTATCTAGAATTAAGAGGTACGTAAATTGACAAAAATAAAAAATTAATAAGAAATATTTAGTCAAATTACACTCCTAATTAATTTTTTCTTAAAGGTCGTGCAAAACCTTATACTGACAACTAAAAGAAACGGAGGAAATATTTCTTAAGGCGTGCAAAGTCAAAGTGGACAAATAAAAATGAACGAAGGGAGTAGTTGTCCAATTTGAAAAATTAAAACATAATTTATAACTTAATTCCTAATTTATCCTCATTATTAACTATAGTCATTTTTCCAATACATTTCCTAAAATATTGAATTTATTATATTCAAAGAGCGATATAATAAAATTATCATTCCATTTGTTGCACCTTAAAGGGTGTGTCAAGTCAATATTGAAAGAGTAAAGATGGACGTAGGGAATAGTTTCCATCTTTACCCTTTCTCAATAAATATATAGAGAGATTAATGTGGTGAAAACAAGAGTAGAATTAATTGGGATAAAAAGAAGAATGATTTAGTCAAATTACTCATTTAGTTAATCCTTTCTTAAGGTTATTTATTCTTAAAATGATACAGTTGAATACGTAGATTAATATGACAAAAATAAATGATTTGTATATTGTAACTCGTTTATTTGATATGAACAAGAAAATATACATAATAGTTATGAAATTGAATTGAAATAATAAAGTAAATGAATAGGATAAGACTAAAATTCGATTTTGGAAGTTGATTGCGTCATCGAGTAGGCTTGATCTTTATTGATATGAATTTGAACAACAAGTAATAAAACTCAAAAGCTTGAGAGCATATGAGAATAATGTATTTCTTAGTGAATGAATAATGATTTGATGCCCTACTATGAATGACTAGAAAACTATTTACAATTAAACCCTATGGAGTAGTTTTCCTAGAGCGTGACCCCAATAAAGACTCTTATTTACTCACCTTTACCTCTATTGAGTAACGATTGGTAGGAATCTCAGCCCCTTATGTAGTGGTTAGACTTTTGATTTTATCTTGACTTGGTTGCACCCTGGTATCTAATCTTATGACTCTGGAGCAAGGTAGGCCTACCTGTATGATGCTGGACTCAAGTGTTCTGGATCCGGACTTCTAGGAAAGTGATTATTTCTCTTGGTGAAAACTGACGAGATATCTGGTGCCTGTTTGTTTCTAAGTCAAAACTGACATGTCTTTATTATCATGCGTCATTATCTGATTTTCTCATATGCTTAATCCAATTTTTACCCCATATAGATTGTCTTCCCATTTTCATTATCTATATAATCAGGATAAGAAAGTAAAGAGTTTATCCTTTTTTGGCGAGGATGTGTATGAAAAGACCTCCAACTCCTTCGATTAGAGGGGCATTTCCTTGCATTTAATGATCTTCATCACTCGTCCATCTTTGATTGGGCCTCATTTCTTGATTTCCTCATGTATGATGGTTCTTCTTCTATTTAAATTTATGCAACCCTTTGTTCTCATATTACTTTTTTCAAAGTTCTATTCTCCAACCCATTTTTACTTTTTTTAATTGGTTGAAATACATTCATATCATGTCTTCTTCCCCACAGTTTTCTTTAAAATCGTTAATGGACAATCCTCATATGCAACATTCTGATGAACAATGGGTTGCAGAAGGGATTCCTTCACTAGACCACCTTGAAGGGAAAGCCCCCAAAAGCGTTCCACTAGAAAAAATCGACATGCACTTACCATCAACATTCTTCCAAAAACTCTCTTATTCTTCGGTGACTATCAGAACCATGGCAATGACAAAGCAGTGGAGGAATACATGTCTTTTTTTTGATTAACTAGCAATTTATTAATCAAAAAAATTATAATTTACAAAATGAGACAGAAGTTGACCTACTACCTCCCAATAACTAAAGAACAGTAGAAAAATAGTTAAACTACTGCTATGTCACCAGTAGATTCAAATCCAACAACAGACTTGAAGGCATCTAGTCTAAGGAAGTCTGTCTAGAGTATGCAGTGAGTCCTTCCAACTTCCCAAATTTTTTCCTCTCATATGGATGTGGAGTGCTATCTCTCTGCATATGCTTGTTGTTGTATGTGTTCTCCTTTGGAATCTTACATTATTTCTAGCTATCCAAATACACTAAATCAACATGCAGAAGTTGGAGCAAGTTCTTGAAGCTCGACCATGTTTCCTCTTTTCCATACTGCATATCCACTCTATCTCCTATTGCCATGGACCAATGGTTCTAGAATGGCCAATCCATTACAATAATCTACTCTTGATTTGTGAGGTGAAGGAACGATGAAAGAATAGATGTGAAAATGTTTCCACCTCTCTAGCACATAATACATAATCCTTGGGGATTTGTATTCCTATCCTCAATAATCTGTCAATAGTGACTAACCTCTGTTGCACTACTCACCATAGATTAAACTTGAACCTTAGGTGCACTTGTGGTTTCATAGTTATGTACTTCTAACGGAATTTAGGTAGCTGAGGTAGCAGGTTGATGTAAGCTAGTTTAATATGAAACTTTCCCTTTTCTCCATTGATATCAAGTTTTGTTGAATTGATCCCTAAATAGTGGTCATTTGCTTCAAATTTTTCCTGATGTCTATAATCTTCCTCATGACCCAAGCTGCATTTCTGGGAGAGAGTATGTCCTCAATGTTCCTATTCTTTATATAGTAGTAGTGTATCTACTTTATCCATAACGAATTCTTCTTTGATATAGCCCAAAGGGCTTTTAATATGGAAATCTTGTTCCATGTTGTAATAGCAGTGACATTTAGTCCACCTATAATATAGGGCTGACAAATCCTCTCCCAAGACACCAATGCCTTCCTAGATAATGCTCCAGTTTCTATCTAGAAGAAGGTTCCACAATAGGCTTCTATCATTTTTATAATCTTCTTAAGCAAAATGAAGATTTGTGCCCAGTATGTTTGGTTGCCAAACAAACAAATTTTATAAGCTGCAGTCTTTCAGCATAAGAGAGCATCTTTGATGACCAACAATTGATCCTGGTAGTAATCTTTTCCACTAGAGGGAAATATTAATTGATGGATAATTTCCTTGTAGATAAAGGCACACCTAAATATTTAAATGGAGGTGTCACTTCTTCAACCCCTAGCAGTTCAATTATATTAGTCTTCTCAGATTGCCCCAAGCCTGCTAAGTATACAGAGCTTTCCTCTGTGTTGGTTGTCAAAAAGAAGCTTGTGAAATTATAGAATGCCTCCTACTTCAGTGTAATGGATATAATGTCAGCCTTGCAAAACATAAGCAGGTCATCAGCAAACACATGTGCACAACCCCAAAGTTCCTACATTTTGGGTGAAAATTGAAGTTTCTGTTAATGGCTAATTTATTCATCTCCCTCTGCAAGTATTCCATTGCTATAACAAAGAAGTAAGGGGAAATGGGATCCCCTCTCCTTAGCTTGGAATGATCTTGTGACTCCACCATTTATTATGAGAGAGTAAGTCACTGTGGATACATACTCCATTATCCATGCAATGAACTTTTGTGAAAAATCCCAAATCAGTCAACATAATTGTAAGAAATGTCTAATCCAAAGAATCATATGATTTTTTTAGGTCTACTTTAAGGATGCATCTAGGTAAAATTCATTTCCTAGTGTACCCTTTGAAGAGTTCATGACTAAGAAGTATATAGTCAGCTATACTTCTTCCTTTAATAAAGGCAGACTGGGATAGTCCAATAATGTCATTAATAACACTTTTAATTCTCTTGGTGAGTATTTTAGCTACAATTTTGTAAAGAATGGAGCAACATGCTATAGGCCTAAAGTCCGTAACCTGGGTAGCTGAAGGAACCGTAGGAATTAGTGTAATAGTAGTACAATTTCAGGATTTCAAATATCTTCCCTATAGTGAAGAATTCATGTACAACTGTATATACATCCTCCTTGACCAAATCCCACTGTTTCATAAATAATTCAATTGGATAACCATCCACTCCTGGGCTTTGTACATTGGCATATATTTGATAGATTGATCTATCTACTCCATTATGATATGTTGTATTAAGTATTTGTTGGGCTCTATATAAGAAGGTTCACTCTTGGTAACTAGCATGTTAGGGCATGGCATTTCATTTGGGCTTTCCCTTATAAGATTGGTGAATACCTATATGAACGCAACCTCCACTGCTGCAGGATCAGTGATTTTAATGCCATTCTAACCATATATAGAGGATATTGTATTTTGGTTGGATCTAATTTTCAGTTGGACATGAAAATATTTTGTATTGACATCTCCACTTTCAAATCCAACAAGCTCTAGACTTCTGTTTTGGCATCCTTTCCTCTATAGCACTCCATTTCTATCTCCACAAGTGTAGCCTTCTCCTGGTCAAATAAAGACTGGGATAAGGGTTGTGTCACTATAGTTTCTTGGAAAACTTCAAGCTTTTGTCTGGCAAGAGTAAATTTTTGAGCATATAAAGCCATGTATGTGTTAAGTTCCTTAGTGGCCACTTTTAATTTCTTGAGTTTTGTCTAGATAACTGACATATCATTACCTCTACATGGTTCCATCCACATTTCTTGGACTAACTCCTTATACTTGGGATGATCTAAAATAGTGTTGAACTGCCTGTAGGGTCTAGGATGAAGGCTCACCCTCTAAATACATTGGACAAATATAGTGTAATACCTCAAAAGTTTTTAAAATCAGACCCGATGGCTAAAATGAAGAAAATAGAAAATATCTACACCAGGTCATGAAATGAGTCATCAGGTGACCCATTAAGTCACCTGACAGTATTTCATCGAATCATGAAATGAAGAGATTCTATTTTTCTACTGAACTAAATTTTTGGAGAAAAAAGAATTTGCTGCTTAATTGTTATACCCCGGGAACCCAAGGATCAGACCCAGGAGTCAAAACGGGGAAAAACTGGAATTTTGCATCAGGTTGCAGGACGACTCGTGAGGTGGATCGTGAGGAGCGACCACGAGTCGTGATGTGACTCGTGGTCAATAGGCTGGGCAAGCTCAGGTTGAGGAGGCCACGGGCCTGACCACGAGTCGTGTTCAGACCTCACGACTCGTGAGGTCACCCGTGGTTTGCATTGGAGGGTTGGTCAAGGTTTTGCGGCAGTAGGGGTCACGGGTGGTGACCACGAGTTGTGGTCAGCCACCACAATTCATGGGGTCCCCATGAGTGTTTTGGATAGTGGACATCACGGGTCCTAGCCACGAGTCATGCCCCTTGGCAATGACTTATGAGGTCCATCGTTAGGGGCCTTAGCAGTGTTTTTCCTACATTTTAATAAGGGTATTTTTGTAATTTCTAAGTTCCTAAAGCCTAAACTACGTCGTTTTAAGCTCTGAATGGGGTCTTTTAAGGGGGATTAGTCCATGGTAAGCGTCATTCATGCATGCAAGAGTATAGAGAGGAGTCTAGAAGGTGATTCAAGGTGTTCTTCCCCAATTTATCTAAATTCCATCTTGGGCTTTCAAGGGAGATTAAGGATCAGTATTTCCAGGTATGTAAGGTCATCAATGGGTGGTTCCTTCCACACCCATGCTCCTATTCTATGATTTTACTTATAAATTATCAAAAACTCATGGGGTTTTGTAATTGATTTGTATACAATTTAATGATTTAATATGGGTCTTGTGATTTTGAAATCTTATCATAATCTACTAATTTTGATCATCTTTTGGGATTTAAATTGATTATAATATTGTTGATTTTGAATTTCTAAACAATTAAACTTGATTATGCATGCCCCATGATGAATCGATTTATGATCCATTGATCCATTGGTGTTTTGATAAGCCCAACATGAATTATGAATTTAATTATGAATTTATTATGTTTTCTACTACGAACTTATGAATTTCAAGCTACATGCATGATCTACAAGTATGTATGAATTTTATCAATCATAAATTATGTTTTTGGCCGACCCACGGGCCTCAAGTCATGGCTAGTTCACGTATGTTCAAGAATGTTTATGATTATCATGATGTAACTAGCTCATGAACTCATGTATGTATTATTATGAGCACTATATATGTTTTGGGAGTAGTATCGGACACCGAGTAGGTTCGAGGCTCAGGTTAAGCCTCGGATCTCATGAACTATGTGGTACTGTAGGTATGTTGGGACCCTTTAATATTGTCCCTGAACCAAATGGCTCTTTTAATGTGTGATCACGCCCTTCATGGTTCCTACCCTTGGCAAAGTATGAACACCCTCCCGGCTAGGGTTACAAGTCGAGCTTCATGTATGCTCATATGGGGTATGTTAGTTAATAGAATCTCTCACTGTTCCTCATGATTTATGCATGTTATGATTATGTATGTTGGCTCAAGTCATGTTAAGTAAATCTCTTCTATTATGATTATGATTATGTTATGTTACAAATGTTTTGAAAACCTTGAGCCATGTGATATGTTATTATGATTTACGATACGAGCACGACGTCCTACTCTTATGATAATTTATGAATTTTATATATGTTTCAAATGTTCGTTTTACTTACCTTGCATACTCAGTACATTCCACGTACTGACGCATACTTTCTATGCTGTATCGTTTCATGATACAGGTCCCAGTTCTCAGGCTCATCCTCACCCGTAGCTAGTTTCAGCCTTGCTCTCAGTGCACTTGGTGAGTTCTCATGTTCTGAGGGCTACATGTTCACATTCTATGCATTTCTTTCAGTTTTTGGATATTGGATTAGTTGGGAAGTTTTCCCATCAATCCACCTTTCATGTTTAGAGGCTTAACAGGCTATAAGTTATTTTCCGCCATATTGTATAAGTCTAGTATTGTTTTTCTTTTGTGATATGTCATGATTACGTTCTTTATGTTAAGTCTTTCGCTCATGTGATTGAATTAGATGTATGCTCATGCCATTGGTTGAATTGGGGTCTCTCTTGGGCTCCTTGTCCCTTGTCTATGATCCGGGGGTACGTTTGGGTTGTGCCAAACTTGGTATTGGAGCCATAGGCTTATGGGTCTTAGGGAGTCTAAAATCCACATTAAGTAGAGTCTTTTTCATGAGTGTGAAGCGCGCCACACTTATAACGAAGAGGCTACTAAAGGTTTAGGAAACATTCCCTTTTTTCATGATCTATGTCGTGCGATGAACATCCTTTACCCCTCTAATTCGTGCTATTCGCCTTCGCAGAATCATGCCTCCACGTCGAGTAAGCGCCGGGAGAAACGAAAATGGTAATGATCATGAAGGCGCCCATGATGGTGAGCATCATCCATCTCCACCCATTCATAAGGAGCACGTACCGGAGCCAGCTGCCCATGCTGAGTTTAGGGCGGCGATTCAAATGCTGGCACAGGCCATAACTGCCCAGGTCCAGAATCAGACGGTGGTGTACTTACCTCAGAATGGGAATGCAGCGGCAGCTAGGGTGAGAGATTTCTTGAGGATGAGCCCTCTGGAGTTCACGGGGTCAAAAGTGGACGAGGATCCACACGATTTTATAGAGGAGATTTTGAAAATCACCCAAGTCATAAGGGTGAACAATAGGGAATGCATTGAATTGACCTCCTATCAACTAAAAGGGGTAGATCAAGCAATGTTGAGATGCTAGGGCGGAAGGTGCAGGACCGATAGGTTGGGATGAGTTTCACACTGCATTCATGGATCGGTTCTTTCCTCGGGAGATGAGGGAGCTCAAGGCAGCCGAGTTTGTTAATATGAAGCAAGGTAGCATGTCTGTCCAGGATTTTGCATTGGAGTTCACCCTGTTATCTAAATATGCTCCGGAGTTGGTGGCTGATCAACATGCTCGGGTGAGCCGCTTTGTGCATGGAGTAGCAGATTACTTGGACAAAGATTGCCGGATCTCCATGCTTCATCTGGACATTGACTTTCCCTATATTGTATTACATGTGTAGCAGATGGAGTCGGTCTATAGGAGGCAGAGAGAGGCCAAGAGGGCCAGAACAGACAGCTATGGGGTTTCTCAAGCTAGTTCAGGGGGTGGACCACGCCAGCAGCCCCAGCGCAGGTCCATTGCTCCAGCTCCATCATCGGTCAGCATGCCATCCAATTCAGGGGAGACCAGAGCAGCAGGGCTATATGCTTGAGGGATCATGGTAGCATGCAGGTGGAGCGCACTTTCCCAGCTTGTGCGAGATGCGGTAAAAATCATCCTAGGAGGTTCCTGGTCAGTGCAGATGCTTGTTTCAGTTGTGGCAAACCCAGACACAGGATCAGAGATTGCCATGCAGCCAGTTCTACCACTCCAGCAGCATGGCCTCCACAACAGGGTGCTTCCACTAGTTCAGCAGGCGGTCAGTGCCAAAACAGGTTTTATGCCCTAGTGCCTTGCCAGGAGCAGGAGGCTTCGCCAAATGTGGTCACGGGTATGTTGCAAGTCTTCCATATTGATGCTTATGCTTTGTTAGATCCAGTAGCTACTTTGTCTTTTGTGAACCCTTACATTGCTAGTAGTTTTGGAGTTAGTCCCGAAATTCTGTCAGAACCGTTCTCCATATCTACTCCAGTCGGTGAATCAGTTGTAGCTAGGTGGGTATATAGAGGTTTCCCCATTACAGTGTTGCATAATATTACCTCCGCAGACCTAGTAAAGTTGGCCATGATGGATTTTGATATCATCTTGGGTATGGATTGGCTGTTTGCATGCTATGCTTCGATTAATTGTAGGACCCGCGTGGTAGAATTCCAATTTCTGGGTGAGTCAGTTTTGGAATGGAAGGGTAATTCCGATGTACCAATCGATCGGTTTATTTTATACCTTAAGGCCAGGAAAATGATCTCTAAGGGTTGCATGTACCACCTAGTTAGGGTTAAGGATGTAGAGTCTGAGACTCTAAATATTCAGTCAGTTCCAGTGGTATGTGAGTATCCGGAGGTATTCTTCGATGATTTGCCAGGTGTCCCTCCCGAGCGGGAGGTTGATATCGGTATAGACCTTCTTCCTGACATGCAGCCTATATTATTCCTCCTTACAGGATTGCTCCAACCAAGCTAAAGGAGCTAAAGAACAATTGAAGTTACTTGTTGGATAAGGGTTTCATTAGACCGAGCAAGTCTCCATGGTGTGCACCGGTTCTCTTTGTTCGAAAGAAGGATAGGTCCCCTCGAATGTGATTGACTATCGGCAGCTGAATAAGGTCACTATCAAGAATAAGTACCCTTTTCCCAGGATCAATGATTTATTTGACCAACTCTAGGGTGCCAGGTGTTTATCAAAGATAGATCTAAGGTCCGGGTATCACCAGCTCAGAGTCCAGGAGAGTGATATCCCAAAGACAGCCTTTAGAACCCGGTATGACCATTATGAGTTTGTAGTTATGTCATTTGGACTAACCAATGCTCCTGCAGCTTTTATGGACCTGAATGAATAGGGTGTCAAAGTAGTATCTGGACATGTTCGTAATTGTGTTCATCGATGATATCCTTATATACTCCCGGAGCGAGGAGGAGCATGCTACTCACTTGCATATAGTGCTTCAGGTCCTCAAAGATCATCAGTTATATGCAAAGTTCAGCAAATGTAAGTTTTAGATGGACTCGGTGGCATTTTTAGGCCATGTGGTTTCAGGTGAAGGTATTAAGGTAGATTCCCAGAAAATCGAAGGGGTGAAGAATTGGCCCAGACCGGTGAATCCTTTAGAAATTCGAAGTTTCTTGGGCCTAGCAGGTTACTACTGGAGATCTGTTGAGGGTTTCTCATCTATTGCGGCACCTTTGACCAAGTTGACTTAAAAGAAGGTAAAGTTCCAATTGTCGGAGGCTTGTGAGGAAAGCTTCCAGGAATTGAAGACCCTACTCACTTCAGCACCAGTGTTGACTTTACCCGAGGGTACGGATGGCTTTGTTGTATATTGTGATTCTTCGAGAGTTAGACTGGGATGTGTGTTGATGCAGCATGGGAAAGTAATAGCATATGCCTCTAGGCAGCTGAAAGTTCATGAAAAGAATTACCCGACCCATGATCTCGAGTTGGCCGCGGTGTTGTTTGCATTGAAGATATAGCGACATTACTTGTATGGGGTCCATGTGGATGTATTCACGGATCACAAGAGCTTGCAATATGTTTTCACGCAGAAGGATCTCAATCTTCAGCAAAGGAGGTGGTTGGAGTTATTAAAGGACTACGATATGAGTGTTCTTTACCACCCGGGTAAGGCTAATGTGGTGGAGGATGCACTTAGTAGGCTCTTTATGGATAGTGTGTCCCACGTGGAGGAGGAAAAGAAGGAGTTGGTAAAGGATGTCCACAGGCTCGCAAGATTGGGGGTTAGATTGGTCAACTCAACAGATGGCGGCGTCGTTGTGCAGAATGGGTCAGAATCATCCTTGGTGGTTGATGTCAAATCTAAACAAGATGAAGATTCGGTTTTGGGGAAGCTGAAGGAAGAAGTGTGGAGTCAAAAGGTGGAGGTTTTCTCCCAAAAGGGAGATGGTGTGCTATGATACCAGGGTCAACTATGTGTTTCAGACGTCGATAATTTGAGGGTTTAGATATTGCATGAAGCACATGGTACCAGATATTCTATCCACTCGGGATCCACGAAGATGTGCCGGGACTTGCGGGAAATCTATTGGTGGGATGGTATGAAGAGGGATATCGCAGAGTTCATAGCCAAATGTCCTAACTGTCAGCAAGTGAAGGTCGAGCATCAAAGACGGGGAGGCATACTTTAGGATATTAGCGTCCCCACTTGGAAGTGGGAAGAGATTAATATGGAATTCATTACTGGCCTACCTCGTACTCGGTGGCACTATGATTCCATTTGGGTGGTGGTAGATAGGTTAACTAAGGCTGCCCATTTCCTACCGATCAAGACCATGGATTCAACAGATGACTATGCCAAACTGTATATTCGGGGGTTGGTCCGACTTCATGGAGTGCCCTTGTCTATTATATCAGACCGAGTTACTCAGTTTACCTCCCAGTTTTGGCGGTCTTTTCAGAAGGGACTTGGGACTCAAGTCAAGCTCAGCACGACCTTTCATCCGCAGAAGGATGGCCAGGCAGAACGAACAATCTAGACTCTTGAGGACATGTTGAGGGCATGTGTTGTGGATTTTAAAGGTAGTTGGGATGATGATTTTCCCTTAGCCGAGTTTGCTTATAATAACAGTTATCACTCTAGTATCCAAATGGCACCGTTCGAGGCCCTCTATGGGCAGAGGTGTAGATCTCCCATTGGATGGTTTGAGGTTGGTGAGGCAGCTATGATAGGGATAGATTCCGTTCACGAGGGATTGGTGAAGTTTCAGTTGATAAGGGATCAATTGAAAACCGCTCAGAGTCATTTAAAATCATATGTCGATGTGAGGAGAAGAGACTTGGAGTTTGATGTGGACGACTAGGTATTTCTAAAGGTATCTCCCATGAAGGAAGTCATGCGGTTTGGGAAAAAATGGAAACTGAGTCCCTGCTATGTTAGCCCCTACCGAGTTGTGAGGAGAGTTGGTAAGGTGGCGTATGAGTTGGACTTGCCCTCAGAGTTATCTTCAGTTCATCCTGTGTTTCATGTGTCACTTTTGAAAAAGTTCTTGGGTGATCCAGCTGTATTAGTCCCCGTAGACAGCTTTGGTGTAAAGGATAGCCTCAATTATGAAGAAATTCCGGTGAAAATCTTAGATCGTTAAGTCCGTAAGCTAAGGAACAAAGAAGTAGCTTCAGTTAAAGTATTATGGAGAAACCAGCATATTGAAGGAGCTACGTGGGAAGCCGAAGCAGATATGATGGTTAGATACCCACACTTGTTCTCTACCGGCTCAGTTTCAGTTTGAGGTATCAGTTTTTTCCCTAAACCTCTAATCAGTTTTCATGTTCTGTTCATGCGTACAAGTTTGTTTTATGATATGGTATATGTATGTGGTGTCTGAATTCAGTTCAGTTATGTAGTTCTTTTCGGAGGTAGCCAATCCATCAGTTTTCAGCTTAATGATCAGTATTTATATATGGTGATTGCTTGTTACCGAGTTTTCTGCATGATTCTAACATTCGAGGACGAATGTTCCAAGGGGGAGATATTGTTATACCTCGGGAACCCAAGGATCAGCCTCGGGAGTCAGAACAGAGAAAAACTGGAATTTTGCATCAGGCTGCAGGACAACTCGTGAGGTGGGTTGTGAGGAGCGACCACGAGTCATGATGTGACCCTTGGTCAGCAGGCTGGGCAAACTCAGGTTGAGGAGGCCACGGGTTTAACCACGAGTCGTGGTCAGACCTCACGAATGGTGAGGTCACCCGTGGTCTGCATTGGAGGGTTGGTCAAGGTTTTGCGGCAGTAGGGCTCACGGGTGGTGACCACGAGTCGTGGTCAGCCACCACAATTCGTGGGGTCCCTCATGGGGTCCCCTTGAGTGTTTTGGCCCTTTTCATGTGTGATCACGCCCTTCATGGTTCCTACCCTTGGGAAGGTACGAAAACCCTCCCGACTAGGGTTACAAGTCAGGCTTCATGTGTGCTCATATGGGTATGTCGGTTAATAGAATCTCCCACTGTTCCTCATGATTTATGCATGTTATGATTATGTATGTTGGCTCAAGTCATGTTAAGTAAACCTTTTCTATTGTGATTATGATTATGTTATGTTACGAACGTTTTGAAAACCTTGAACCATATGATATGTTATTATGATTTACGATACGAGCATGACGTCCTACTCTTATGATAATTTATGAATTTCATATATGTTTTAAATGTCCATTTTACTTACCTTGCATACTCAGTACATTCCATGTACTGACTGCATACTTTCTATGCTTTATCGTTTCATGATACAGGTCCAGTTCTCAGGCTCATCCTCACCCGTAGCTAGTTTCAGCCATGCTCTCAGTGCACTTGGTGAGTCCTCTTGTTCCGAGGGATACATGTTCACATTCTATGCATTTCTTTCAGTTTTTGGATATTGGATTAGTTCGGGAGTTGTCCCATCAATCTGCCTTTCATGTTTAGAGGCTTATCAGACTATAAGTTGTTTCCCGCCGTATTGTATAAGTCTAGTATTGTTTTCCCCTTATGCTATGTTATGATTACGTTCTTTATGTTAAGTCTTCCGCTCATGTGATTGAATTAGATGTATGCTCATGCCATGGGTTGACTTGGGGTCTCTCGGGGCTCCTTGTCCCGTGTCTACGATCTGGGGGTACGTTTGGGTCGTGACATTAATCCCCCTTATTAGATTTCTCATTTGTTAATTTCCTGTCTTGGTGGGAGGGAGATAAGGATATCTCGTCTTGTTAAATGGTGCTAAGTTTGGAAAAATATTATTTTTCCAGGAGACTCCATAGATTGAGGAACGAGTCATTAGGTCTTCTCACGAATCATGAAGTGACTCGTTAGGTGTGATGGGTGATTGAAAAACTTGAGAATCAGAGGGCCATGATAAGTGGTGAAGTGATCCGTTAAGTGTAATGTTGAATCATTAAGTGGTGGCGTCAAATCAATACCAAAAAGTTGGAAATTCTGGAAAGTGGCGACGGGAAGACTTGATGAGCCGTCAAGTGACCTAATGAGTTGTTAGGTCACTGGTTGGGTCGGCAGTGTTACTTTCCTGCCAGATCAGTAAGGGTATTTTCATAATTTTTTAAGTTCCTAACTCCTAAATTAAGTCATTTTGAGCATAAGAGGAAGGGTTTTAGAGGGTTATAATCATCTTAAGCCCTCATTCTACTCCTAACACTATCATTAGAAGATCAAGCTCTTAAGTGAAGCAAGAATTCCCTATCTTCATAGTAATACCCTAAAAACTCTAAGATCAGACCCGGGAGTTAAAATGGAGAAAACATAATTTTTTGCACCAGCTCACAAAATGAGTTGTCCAGTGACCCGTCAGGAACACCATGAGTCGTTAAGTGACTCATGGGGAGGGGTTTGGCCATGATTGAAATTTTCAGATTTGGGGTGACCATGGGTGTGACCACGAGTCGTGGTCAGCACCCTAATTTGTTAGGTTAGCCGTGGTCAAGGGGTGGTTTGGAGGATGAAAGAAAATGGGTAGTGTACCTAAAGGGTCATCACCACGAATCTTCGGGTACACCACGAGTCCTGGTGTCCCCCGTGGTGACCAAGGAAGGCAAGTTCCCAGTGCTGACCACGAGAAGGTGACCACGAGCCGTGGTCAGTGGGCACGAGTCGTCCAGTCCCTCGTTGGGACTGGCAGTGTGTTTTTCCCTGCGAATTTATTAAGGGTTTTTCATAATTTCTAAATTTCTAAGGCCTAAACTACATTGTTTTATGCTCAGAATAGAATGTTTTAAGAGGGGTAAGTTCATTATAGGCTTATTCACTTCCATGCATGCAAGTCTAGTAGTTCCTAAGAGTGATCAACTATAAATTCCTCAAGTTTTTCCCGAAATTCTCATTGTGCAATCAAGGAAATTGTGAAACCAGATCTCTTTAGATATGTAAGGCTATGAATGGGTGCAATAGTCCACACCCATGCCCAATCCTCTCTCAATGCATGAAATTCTAAGTGATGAATCTATGGGGGTTTTTACCCAACATGTGAATTTCCTAAATATATATCATGGGTATGATCCTAGCATGTTTCCAATGTTGAATTATGATTAATGGATAAATTTGACAATATTTTCAATTATAAATTATGTTTTCAAGTTTTATAAATTATAATGCCCATCCATGAAAGTTCATAAAAGTTGTGATTTATGAAATATGTATTCAAGCATGATGAGATGTTTATGAAGAAAGTGTAATTACGAATTACCCACGTCTATGTTCATGTTTTCAAATGATCAAGTCTATGTCAAGCATGTTTAAGTATTGGGTAAGCCCATATGATCAAGTATGTTTCATGAATTTATCTAAACTTCATGTATTAGCTTACCACATGGATTTTGGAGTCTAGACTCCCACTACTTTCAGCTTGTGATATAGTTTGAGTCAAGGATCCTCATGTTATGATTTTAGATTTACGTATGTATGTTATGAGTCAGCTTCGTCAGTAGATGATGGTTTAGCTTTATTGAAAAATGATGGAGAGCATATGCATGTTTTTTGGAGTAGTGTTTAGCATCGAGTAGGCTAAGGGTCAGTTAGCTCTATGCCTCAGAACTACGCGCCAACGTAGGTATGTTCAGATTATTTGCGACCTCCCTTGTGAGCTTCCCCTGCCCCGAAGGGAACTTCAGCTTGGTATCAATATCATGGTAGCGTCCTTAGCCCTAGCAAAGCTTTGGATGACTCTGCCCACTTGAGTGTGATAGTCGGGACCATATAAACTCTATCATGGTAATGTCGGTTATATGACGAGTCTCTCATTGTTCCTCATGATTTCAGTTATGCATGTTCATCAGTCATGATATTATGTTTTCAGCAGGTTTGACCCAATGTTCAGTTTTACTTATGATATTCAGTTTTTAGCTTTGGGTCATTCGATTCAGTTATGACGTTCAGTTATGTCCAGATCATGATTTCAGAAATAGCATGCAAGCCCTATTCCCAGAATCTTATCTTGATTATGTTTTATAGTATGCATGATTTATGATTTTACTTACTTAGCTGTTTTACTTACCTTGAATACTTGGTACATTCCACATGCTGACCGTATACTCTATGTTGTACCATTTCATGATACAGGCTCGGATATTCAAGCTCAGTCCCGTCATTAGCTAGATCTGCAGCATTTGCACTTTTCAGCCATAGTTGGTGAGTCCTCATCTTTAGAGGGCCCTTCTTTTATGTTGTATCTAGTACTTTCAGTTTCAGACTTCAAGGAGTTAGTTGGGGTCTTTTCCCATCAACTCATCAGTAGTAGAGGCTTCTTAGACATAGAATGTAGTTAGCTTCGATCTTGAATTATGTTTCCGATGTTATGAGATTATCAGACTTCCGCTATGTTATTTATGATGATCTTCCATTTTATTTTGATTGTGTTAGATGATATGTTCTTGCCATGGGTCGACCTGGAGCCTCTCGGGGTTCTTTGTCCCATGTATTGATCCTGACCTTTGTTTGGGTCGTGACAAACTTGGTATCAGAGCATTAGGTTTTGAAGTGTCCTAGGGTGTCTGAAAGCCGTGTTAAGTAGAGTCCTTTTCATGGGTGTGAAACGTACCACACTTATGACGAAGAGGCTACGAGACATTTAGGAAATGTTCCCTTCTTTCATGATCTATATCATACGATGGAATGCCTCTCTATCCTTCTAACTCGTGCTATACGCATTTTCAGAATCATGCCTCCTCGCTGAGTAACTTAAGAAGAAATGAAAACGAAAATGGCCATAAAAATGAAAATGGAGATGGGCAGCAGCAGGCCCCACCCCGAGCCGGTTGGCCACGCTGAGTTCAGAGCAGCCATTCAGATGTTAGCTCAGGCCTTGACTGCCCAAGTCAATCAACAGGAGGTAGCGCATGTCCCTCAGAAGGGAATGCGGCGGCGGCAAGAGTCAGAGATTTTCTGAGGATGAACCCTCTAGAGTTTCTTGGATTAAAGGTGGATGAGCATCCATATGAGTTCATTGATGAGGTATTGAAGATAACCCAGATCATGGGGGTGATCGAAGAGGAGTACGCCGATCTAGCCTTGTATCAGTTGAAAGGGGTTGCGCACATCTAGTTCAAGCAATGGAAGGATAGTAGGGTAGTTGGAGCAGGCCCTATTAGTTGGGATGAGTGTCATGCCGTGTTTCTGGATTGGTTCTTCCCCCGTGTGATGAAGGAGATTAAAGTAGCCGAGTTTGTGAACCTAAAGCAAGTGATAATGACAGTTTAGGAGTATGCCTTGGAGTTCACTCACTTGTTCAAGTATGCAGCTGAGATGGTTGCGGATCAGAGAGCCCGAGTGAGCCGGTTCGTGCATGGGGTAGCAGACTACCTAGTCAAGGATTGCCATACTATGATGCTTCATCAGGACATTGACTTTGCTCAGATAGTTCTGTACACCCAGTAGATAGAGGTGGTGCAGATGAGTGAGCGGGAGAGAGAGGCCGAGAGGGCCAGGACAGATAGCTTCGGAATCTCCCAACAGAGACCTAGTGGGCACCGTCAATAGCCTACCAGAGATCTTCAGCTCCAGTGCCTTCAGCTATGAGTGTGCCATCCAGATGCAGGCTTGATCAGAGGGGACGAGCATCAGGCTTGAGAGGTCAGAGTGGAAGACCCGTAGAGACTATCCCTCCAGAGTGTAGCAGATGTGGCCAGAGACACGTGGGTCAGTGCTTAGTAGGTTCAGGGGCTTGTTTCGGGTGCGGGAAGCCCGTACATATGCTTAGAGATTGCTTAGCAGCTAGACAGGGTCATGATAGGGGCTGAGGCCCAGCGTCCAGTTTAGAAGCTCCACCAGCACACCCAGCCCAGCAGGGGGAATCTACTAGTGTGTGTGGTGGTCAGTATCAAAATTGATTCTATGCCCTCGCATCCCGTCAGGAGCAGGAGGTCTCCCTAGATGTAGTCACTGGTATGTTACGAGTATTCCACCTTGTTGTATATGCATTATTAGATCTACGGGCTACCTTATCCTTTGTGACGCCCTCTGTTGCTAGTAGTTTCGGAGTCAGTCCCGAAATCTTATTAGAAACTTTCTTTGTCTCTACTCCAGTTGGTAATTCAGTTATAGCTAGACGGGTATATGGAAATTGCCCTATCACAATACTTCACAAGGTCACCTCAGCAGATTTAGTAGAGTTAGCCATGACTATTTTTGATGTTATCTTCGACATGGATTGGCTACATGCATGCTATGCCTTAGTTAATCGTAGAACCCATGTAGTAGAGTTCAAATTTCTGGGTATTTCAAATTTCTGGGTAAACCAGTCTTAGAGTGGAAGGGTTGTTTAGTTGTACCTGTAGGTCACTTCATTTCCTACCTTAAGGTCAGAAAGATGATTTCTAAAGGTTGTATGTATCATCTAGTTAGGGTTAAGGATGCTACATTTGAAACCTGGACTATCCAGTTAGTTTCGGTAGTGTGTGAGTACCCAAAAGTGTTCTCTGATGATTTATCGGGAATCCCTCCCGAGAGGGAGATTGATTTTGGTATTGACTTTCTTCCCGATACGCAGCCTATATCTATTACTCCTTATAGAATGGCTCTAGATGAGATAAAGTAGTTGGGAGCAGTTGAAAGATCTTTTAGACAAGGGATTCATCAGACCTAGAAAATCCCCATGGGGTGCGCCAGTTCTCTTTGTTCGCAAGAAGGATAGTTCCCTTCGTAGATGCATTGATTATCCGCAATTGAACAAAGTTACAATCAAGAATAGGTATCCTCTCCCCAGGATTGATGATTTGTTTGACCAGTTTCAAGGTGCTAAGTTCTTTTCAAATACTGACCTCATATCCGGATACCATCAGCTCAGGGTTCAGGAGAGTGACATCCCAAAGACATCCTTCAGGACTCGGTATGGTCACTATGAGTTTGTAGTTATGTCTTTTGGACTAACGAATGCTCCCGCAACTTTTATGAATTTGATGAACAGGGTGTTCTAGCCATATTTAGATATGTTCGTGATTGTGTTCATAGATGATATTCTCCTATACTCTCAGAGCAAGGAGGAGCATGCTTCTCATTTGAGGGTGGTGCTACAGACTCTTAAGGATCACCAGTTATGCTAAATTCAGTAAATTCGAGTTTTGGTTAAACTCGGTGGTATTTTGAGTCATGTGGTGTCGAGTGATGGTGTCTAGGTGGACTCTCAAAAGATAAAAGTGGTGAAGAATTGGCCTAGACCAGTGAGTCCTTCGGATATCAGGAGTTTCTTGGGTTTAGCTGGTTATTATTAGAGATTTGTTGAGGGGTTTTCTTCCATTGCCGCACTGTTGAATAAATTGACCAGAAGAGAGTGAAGTTTCAATGGTCGGAGGCTTGTGAGAAGAGCTTCCAAGAGTTGAAGACTTGACTCACCTCAGCATCTGTGTTGACCCTACCTGAGGGTATCGATGGGTTTGTGGTATATTATGACGCTTCTAGGATCGGCCTTAGTTGTGTACTTATGCATCACGGTAAAGTTATTTCTTATGCTTTCAGATAGCTGAAGGTTCATGAAAAGAATTACTTGACTCATGATCTCGAGTTGGCGGAGGTAGTATTTGCCTTGAAGATGTGGATAAAATATTTGTACGGGGTCCATGTGGATGTGTTTAAGGACCACATAGGCTTACAATACGTGTTTACACAAAAGGATTTGAATCTACATCAGAGAAGGTGGTTGGAGATTTTGAAGGATTATGGTATGAGTGTTCTCTACCATTCCGGCAAGACTAATGTGGTGGCAGATACTCTTAGAAATCTTTCCATGGATAGTGTGTCCCATATAGATGAGGAAAGGAAGGAGTTAGTGAAGGTTGTACATCAGCTTCCACGGTTAGGAGTCCGTCTTGTTGACTCGATCGATGGTGGTGTCATTGTTCAGAATGGGTCAGAATCATCCTTAGTGACCAAAGTTAAAGTTAGACAAGACGAATCCTATTTTGGTAAAGTTGAAGGAAGTCGTCCAGAATCAGAAAGTAGAGGTCTTCTCCAAAAGGGGAGATGGGGTGCTTCAATATCAAGGTCACTTGTGTGTTCCGAGTGTTGATAATTTGAGAGATCGGATATTGCACGAGGCTCATAGTTCCAGATACTCTGTACATCCAGGTGCCACCGTGACCTACAGGAAGTCTATTGGTGGAATGGCACGAAGAAAGACATAACTGAGTTTGTGGCTAAGCGTCCGAATTGTCAACAGGTGAGGGTTGAGCATCAGAGACCAGGAGGTGTGCTTTAGGACATTAGTATCCCTACTTAGAAGTTGGAGGAAATAAATATGGACTTCATTATAGGGTTTCCTCGTACTCACCGATAGTATGACTCTATTTGGGTGGTTGTGGACCGGTTGACTAAAGCAACTCATTTCCTACTGGTCAAAACTACCAATTCAGCGTAGGATTATACTAAGTTGTACATTTGGGAGTTAGTTCGGTTGCATGGAGTACCATTGTCTATCATATCAAATAGAGGTACTCAGTTTACCTCTCAGTTTTGGAGATCATTTCAGTAGGGGCTTGGTACTCAGGTCAAGTTTAGCCCTACCTTTCACCCGCAAATGGATGGTTAGGCGGAGCGGACCATTCAGACTCTTGAGGATATGTTGAGAGCGTGTGTAATTGATTTTAATGGTAGTTGGGATGATCATTTGCCTCTCATTAAATTTGCATATAACAACAACTACCATTCCAACATTCAGATGGCTCCATTTGAGGCTCTTTATGGGTGGAGGTACAGATCACCTGTTGGTTGGTTTGAGGTTGGTGAGCATGCATTGATAGGAACAGACTCGGTTCATGAGGCTTTGCAGAAAGTTCATCTTATAAAGGAAAGTTTGAAAGCAGCTTAGAGTCGTCAAAAGTCCTATGCGGATGTGAGGAGGAGAGAACTTGAGTTTGAAGTCTATGATTGGGTGTTTCTAAAGGTCTCTCCCATGAAAGGAGTGATGAGATTCAAAAAAAAGGTAAACTCCATCCCCATTATATTGGTCCGTACCGGATTGTGAAATGGGTTGGTGAGGTAGCATATGATTTGGAGTTGCTCTCGGAATTTTCTTCAGTTCATCCAATTTTCCATGTATCGCTCTTAATGAAGGGTTTGGGTGGTCCAGCTCTGGTGGTTCCGGTGGACAGTGTCGGTGTGAAAGATAGCCTCAATTATGACGACGTTCCTGTGGAGATACTTGATCTTCAGGTTTGTGAGCGAAGAAACAAAGAAGTAGCCTCAATCAAGGTTTTATGGAGGAATCAACATGTTGAGGGAGCTACGTGGAAGTCGAAGAAAATATGGTGGCTAAATACCCACATTTATTTCCTTCCGGCTCAGTTTCAGCTAGAGGTATCAGTTTCCTCCTTAGTACTCTATTCAGTTTCATGTTCAGCTCATGTGCCCCAGTTTCTTTCATGTCGATGAATGTATGCGTGATTCAGGAATTCAGTTCAATCATGTAGTTCAATTTGGAGCCAGTCACTCCATTAGTTTTTAGCATGTATGTTGAGTATTTGAGTATGATGATTGCAATTCTTTGCTTTTCAGTATATTTTCCCACATTCGAGGACGCATGTTCCTACGGGGGAGATATTGTAATAACCCAAAAATCCTAAGATCAGACCTGGGAGTTTGAAAAAAAAATAGATTTTTCTGCACCAGGTAACAGGATGAGTTGTCCAGTGACCCGTCAGGAACACCACGAGTCGTTAAGTGACTTGTGGGGAGGGTTTTGGCCATGATTGGAACTTTTTAATTCGAGGTGACCATGGGTGTGACCACGAGTCGTGGTCAGCACCCTAATTTGTTAGGTTAGCCGTGGTCAAGGGGTGGTTTGGAGGATGAAAGAAAATGGGTAGTGTACCTAAAGGGTCATCACCACGAATCTTCGGGTACACCACGAGTCCTGGTGTCCCCCGTGGTGACCAAGGAAGGCAAGTTCCCAGTGCTGACCACGAGAAGGTGACCACGAGCCGTGGTCAGTGGGCACGAGTCATCCAGTCCCTCGTTGGGACTGGCAGTGTGTTTTTCCCTGCGAATTTATTAAGGGCTTTTTCATAATTTCTAAATTTCTAAGGCCTAAACTACATTGTTTTATGCTCAGAATAGAGTGTTTTAAGGGGGGTAAGTTCATTATAGGCTTATTCACTTCCATGCACGCAAGTCTAGTAGTTCCTAAGAGTGATCAAGCATAAATTGCTCAAGTTTTTCCCAAAACTCTCATTGGGCAATCAAGGAAGTTGTGAAACCAGATCTCCTTAGATATGTAAGGCTATGAATGGATGCAATAGTAAACACCGATGCCCAATCCTCTCTCAATTTATGAAATTTTAATTGATGAATCTATGGGGTTTTTATCCAACATGTGAATTTCCTAAATATCTATCATGGGTATGATCCTAGCATGTTTCTAATGTTGAATTATGATTAATGGGCGATTTTACAATATTTTCAATTATAAATTATATTTTCAGGTTTTTTGAATTTTGATGCCCATCCATGAAAGTTCATGAAAGTTGAGATTTATGAAATATGTATTCAAGCATGATGAGATGTTTATGAAGAAATTATGATTACGAATTACCCATGTCTATTTTCATATTTTCAAATGATCAAGTCTATTTCAAGCATGTTTAAGTATTAAGCAAGCCTATATGATCAAGTATGTTTCATGAATTTATCTAAACTTCATGTATTAGCTTACCACATGGATTTTGGAGTCTAGACTCCCACTATTTTCAGCTTGAGGTTAGTTTGAGCCAAGGCTTCTCATGTTATGATTTTAGATTTATGTATGTATGTTATGAGTCAGATTCTGTAATACTCCGGAAGCCCAAAGATTAGACCTGGGAGTGAAAAGGAGAAAAATTGGAAATTTGGAATCAGGTCACAGAACGATTCATTCTGTGACCCCTGGGGGTAGACCATGAGTCACCTCCTTAGCATGTGAGTTTAAAATTTGGGTTTTAAGGTCCCCATGGACATGAACACGAGTCTTGGTCAAACCCCACGACTCATTGAGTCAGTCATGGAAAATGATGACTGAGAAGGAGAAGGAAGATGGCAGTGTACCCCATGGAAGGTCCCCAGGAGTCGTGGTCTGTCACCATGATTCGTGGGATGGGTTGTGGTCAGCAGAATGGAACTTTTTAGAGACAAAGGCAGTGAAGGTGACTAGTGGTGACCACGACTCATGGTCACCGACAACGATTCATGAGGTTTCTTGTGATGATCCCCAGGCAAACCCTCAAGCAGTGTACTTGACAATTGATGCCACCAGTCATGGCCTTGGGTGATGAGTCGTCCAGTCCCTTATGGGGATTGGCAGTCAGTTATTTCCTGTGAAATTGGTAAGGGCTTTTTCGTAATTTCTATGATCCTAAGGCCTAAAATACATTGTTTTAGGTTATGAATGATGAGTTTTAAGAGGGTTAGGTTAATTTTAGGCCATTCTTGCTCATGCATGCAAAGTTAAAGAGTTAGAGAGGTGATCAAGCTTGTTCTCCTTCAAGTTCTCTTCAATTCTTCTTTGGGCAATCAGATAAGTGTAAGAATTAGCTATAATTAGGTATGTAGGGTTATGAATGGCTGAATCCATTCACATCCATGCCCAATCTCTCTCTAAATCATAAAATTTCCTATGTAAATTCTATGGGGTTTTAAACCAATGCATGAAATTCCTAATTTTGTACATGGGTATGATGTAAACGAGTTTCTACTTTTGAATTATGATTTATGGGCAAGTTTTATGATATTTTCAATGAAAATCATGTTTTCAAGCTTTATAAATTAAAATTCCCAATTATGAGAAGTTTATAAAAGTTGAGATTTATGATGAATGTTCTAGTATGATGTGATATTTATGATGAAAAGCGTTTTCAAGTTACCCATATTTATGATTACGTTTTCAAGGGAATTATGTATTTTCAAGCATGTTAAAGTATTAGGCAATGCCCATATGTTCAAGTATGATTATGATTTTACGAATTTAGCTTACCACATGGCTTTGGAGCGAAGACTCCCAGTTATGTTCAACTTGTGGTATGGTTTGAGCCAAGGCTCCTCATGCATGATTCAGATTTATGTATTCATGATTATTCAAGCTTCGTCAATAAAAGATGACAGCTTTATTAAAAAATGATGGAGAGCATATACATGTTTTTGGGAGTAGTGTCTAGCACCGAGTAGGCTATGGGTCAATCAACACTATGCCTTAGAACTACGCGCCAATGTATGTATGATCGGATTATATTGGGACCTCCTATGTGAGCTATCCACTGCCCCGATTAAGACACGAGCTTGATATCGATATCATGGTATCATTCTTATCCCTGGAAAGACTTTGGACGGCTCTACCCACTTGAGTGTGATAGTTGGGTCTAAGCTCTATCGTGGTATATCGGTTAAAAGACGAGTCTCCCATTGTTCCTCATGATTTCAATTACGTATGTTTATTAATCATATTGCATATAACTATATATGTTCTAAAACAGGTTTGACCCAATGTTCAACTTTATTTATGACTATCAGATTTCAACTTTGGGTCAATCGATTCAGTTATGATGTTATGTTATGTTGAGATCATGTTTTCAGAAAGATAGCCTACAAGCCCTATTCTCAGATTCTTATTTTCTTTGTGTTTTACATTATGCATATTTTTAATGATTTTACTTATTTAAGCGATAATACTTACCTTGCATACTCGGTACATTCCATGTATTGACCTCATACGCTATGCTATATTATTTCATGATACAGGCCCCGACACTCAAACTCAGCCCTGTTAGTAGCCAGTTCCAGAGTTAGCACCTAGCTTAGTGGTGAGTCCTCATCTTCCGAAGACCATTTTCTCTTAGATATTGATGACTTTCAGTTTCAGTATTAGAGAGTTAGTTGGGGTCTTATCCCATCAACTCATCAGACTTAGAGGCTTTTCAGGGTGTATTCAGTTTTAGATTGTGTGTATTCTGATTTTATGATTATTTCAGGCTTCCTCTAAGACTATCATGTTATTTTTTCCACTTTATTTATTGAGTTAGATGAATGTTCATTCCATGGGTTGACTTGGGGTCTCTCGGGGCTCCTTATCCCATGTTGCAATGCAGGCCTGCATTTGGGTCGTGACAACTTCGTCACTAGATGATGGTTCAGCTTCATTAAAAAATGATGGAGAGCATATGCATATTTTTGGGAGTATTGTATAGCATCAAGTAGGCTAAGGGTAGTCAACCCTATGCCTCAGAACTATGCGCCAATGTAGGTATGTTTAGATTATTCGAGACCTCCCTTGTGAGCTTCCCTTGCCAAGGGGCCTTCAGCTTGATATTGATATCATGGTAGCGTCCTTAGCCCTGGCAAAGCTTTGGACGGCTCTGCCCACTTGAGTGTGATCGTCGGGATCACATAAGCTCTATCGTGGTAATATCGGTTATATGATGAGTCTCGCATTGTTCTTCATGATTTCAGTTATGAATGTTCATAAGTCTGAAAATATGTTTTCAGCAGGTTTGACCCAATGTTTAGTTTTACCTATGATATTCAATTTTCAGCTTTGGGTCATTCGATTAAGTTATGTTCGGATCATGATTTCAGAAATAGCATGCAAGCCCTACTCCCAGAATCTTATCTTGATTATGTTTTATAGTATGTATGCTTTATGATTTTACTTACTTAGCGGTTTAACTTACCTTGCATACTCGATACATTCTATGTACTGATCGCATACTCTATGCTGTATCATTTCATGATATAGGGTCAGATATTTAGGCTCAATCCTGTCATTATACAGATCTGCAACATTTACACTTATCAGCCAGGCTTGGTGAGTCCTCATCTTTCAAGGGCCCTTCTTTTCAGTTATATCTAGTACTTTCAGTTTCAGACTTCAGGGAGTTATTTGAGGTCTTGTCATATTAACTCATCAGTAGTAGAGGCTTCTCAAACATAGAATATAATCAGCTTCGATCTTGAATTATGTATTCCGATGTTATGAGATTGTTAGACTTCCGCTATGTTATTTATGTTGATCTTCTGTTTTATTATGATTGAATTAGATGATATGTTCTTGCCATGGGTTGACTTGGAGCCTCTAGGGGTTCTTTTTCCCGTGTCTCAATCCAGGCCTATGTCCGGGCCATGAAAAACTTGATATCAGAGCATTAGGTTTTGAAGTGTCCTAGGGTGTCTGAAAGCCGTGTTAAGTAGTCTTTTTCATGGGCGCGCCACACTTATGAGGAAGAGTCTACGAGAGTACAGATGGATTTTTTGTGTATTGTGATGCCTCTAAGGTTGGTCTTAGCTGTGTGTTGATGCAACATGGTAAGGTCATTGCGTATGCCTCTAGACATCTTAAGGCTCATGAGAAGAATTATCCGACGCATGACCTAGAGTTGGCAGCTGTGGTGTTTGCTTTGAAGATTTGGAGGCACTATTTATATGGGATACATGTGGATGTGTTCATGGACCACAAAAGCCTCCACTACATGTTTACTTAGAAGGACCTGAATTTGTGATAAAGGAGATGGCTAGAGTTTCTTAAGGACTATGACATGAGTTTCCTTTATCATTCGGGAAAGACCAATGTAGTGGCGGATGCTCTTAGTAGGCTATCCATGTTGAGTGTGTGTTATGTAGAGAATGGGATGAGGGAGTTGGTGAAGGATTTCCATAGGCTTGCTCATTTAGGGGTTCTCCTTAGAGATTTGACGGATGGTGGTGTTATCATTCAGAATGGGTCAGGAATCTTCATTGGTGACAGAAGCCAAGGCTAGGAAAGATGAGGATCCTAACCTAGTGAAGTTCAAGGAAGCTGTCCAAATTAGAAAATGGAGGTCTTTTCTCAAGGGGGAGGTGGTGTACTCCGATATTAGGGCCGATTGCGTGTACCGGCTGTAGATGACTTGAGAGAGCAGATGTTGAGCGAGGATTATGGCTATCGGTACTTTATCTATCTAGGTGCCACCAAGTTGTACTGTGATCTATGGGAAGTCTATTGGTGGAATGACATAAAGAAGGACATAACATATTTTGTGGCTAAGTGTATGAATTTTTCCAATAGGTAAAGGTTGAGCTTCAAAGACCTCGAGGTATGCTTTAGGACATCTGCATCCCCATTTGAAAGTAGGAAGAGATCAATATGGATTTCATTACAATTTTTCCTCGTACATGCCAACAGTACGACTCTATATGGGTGATTGTGGACAGGTTGACCGAATCAACTCATTTTCTATCAGTCTAAACTACTGATTCAGCTAAGAATTATGGCAGATTGTACATTCGAGAGTTGATTCAGTTGCATGGAGTTCCCTTTTCCATCATCTCGGATAGGTGTACTCAGTTCATCTCTTAGTTTTGGAGGTCATTTTAGAGGGGCCTTGGTACTCAGGTGAAGCTTAGCACAACTTTTCACCCACAGAAAGATGGTCAGGATGAATGGACCATTCAGAATTATGAGGATAGGTTGAAAGCATGCATGATTGATTTCAAGGGTAGTTGGGATGATCACTTGCCTCTTATTGAGTTTGTTTACAATAATAGTTATCACTCCAGCTTTTAGATGGCTCTATTTGAGGCTACTTTTGGACGAAGGTATAGATCACCTATTGGATTATTCGAGGTAGGTGAGGCTATGTTGATGGGGCTAGATTCAGTTTGTGAGTCTATGGAGAAAGTTTAGCTCATTAGAGAAAGGCTGAAAATAACTCAAAGTCATCAGAAATCATAGGCGGATGTTAGGAGGAGAGAGCTTGAGTTTGAGGATGATGATTGGGTGTTCCTGAAGGTGTCTCCGATGAAGGGAGTGATGAGGTTCAGTAAGAAAGGGAAGCTTAGTCCCTAATATGTTGGCCCTTATAAGATTCTGAGGTGAGTTAGTAAGGTGGAGTATGGGTTGGAGCTACCAGCAGAGTTAGTTTCGGTGCATCTAGTTTTTCATGTATCTCTATTGAAGACGTGCATTGGTGACCCAACCTTAGTTTTTCGATAGAGAGCAATAGGGTGAAGTATAGTCTCACTTATGAGGAAGTTCCAATTAAGATCCTCGATCATCAGGTTCGAAAGTTGAGGAACAAGGAAGTAGCTTCAGCAAAGGTTTTGTGGAGAAATCAGTTTGTTAAGGGAGCTATGTGGGAAGCCGAAGCAGATATGATGGCTAGACACCTGCATCTTTTCCTTTATGGATCAGTTCTAGCATGAGGTACCACTTTCCTCCTTAGTACTCTATTCAGTTTCATGTCAAGTTTATGTCCCTCAGTTCCTTTCATGTCATAGCATGCATATATGTTTCATGAATTCAGTTCAGTCATGTATATCATCCGGAGTCAGTCACTCCATCAGTTTTCAGCTATGGTTGTTAATTTTTGGGATTGCAGATCTTTCCATAGCCTTTCAGTATGCTTAATCTACATTCAAGGATGAATTTTCCCAAGGGAAAGATAATATAACACTTCAAAATTCTCTAAGATCAGATCTGAGGGTTGAAATAAAGAAAACAAGAAAAATCTGGACCAGGTCACTGAACGAGTTAGCAGGTGACCCATTCAGTCACTTGACGGATTTTTGAGTGACCCGTTAAGTGTTGCTAAGTTGGGAAAAATGTTGATTTTACAGGAGACTCCACAGATTAATGGACGAGTCATTAGGTCTCCCCACGAGCCGTGAAGTGACTCGTTAGCTGTGATGGGTGATTGAAAAACTTGAGATTCAGAGGGTCATGATGAGTGGTGAAGTGATCTATTAAGTGTAATGATGAATCGTTAAGTGGAGGCGTCAAATTAAGATCAGAAAGTTGGAAATTTTTGACAGTGGTGATAGGAAGTTTTGATGAGCCGTCAAGTGACCTAATGAGTCATTAGGTCACTCGTTAGGTCTGGCAGTGTATTTTTCTGTCGGATTATTAAGGGTATTTTCATAATTTTCTAAGTTTCTAACTCCTAAACTAAGTTGTTTTGAGTATAATAAGAAGGATTTCAGAGGGTTTTAATTATCCTAAGCCCTCATTATACTCCTAACACTCTCATTAGAAGATCAAGCTCTCAGTGAAGCAAGGATTCCCCATCTTCATCCTCTTTAATCTCTGTTGGGTATCAAACCCTAGCAAGAATTCCAGCAAACCTAGGTATGTATGGTTATGAATGGGGGAAAATTTTCCACCCTTATGCTCAATTTCATACCAATTTTATGATTCAAGTCTCTAAGCATGTCAAATCAAATTCTAGGGTTATTACCCAATTTTCATGAAATCTTCCATGCTTTCTCTATGGGTATAATCCCTTCATATATTGATTGATGTTTCATATCTATTAGGGAAGATTTAATGCTCAATTTAATTATTAATTCATGATTTTAAATTTATGAAGATTGTTCCAAATTATTCATGATTTATAAAATTTAAGCTTATGAGTCCATGATTTCAAGTATGATGAATTAAATTATGTTTTATGATCATAATGCATGATTTCCACAAGAACCCTTCATGAGTTTATGAATTTTAGGGTATGATGATTTCCTTAAGTATGCATAACATTTATGAATATCAAGTATATAATCATGGCCGACTCACGGGCCTATTTTATGGCTAGTTCACGTATCTCAAGCATTTTTATGAATCTCATGATTTCAACTAGCCCATGTACTTCAAGTATGTTCATTATTATGATATGAGAATTATCTATGTTTTGAGAGTAGTATTTAATACCGAGTAGACTGGGGTTCCAGCGCACCCAGGTCATAGAACTACTTGCCAACGTAGCCATGATGGGGTCCTCCACGAGAGTGTCTGTCATGCCTGTATGGGCTACCCATAAGTGATATCACGCCTTTTCCATGGTTCTAACCTTGTCAAGGTGTGAACACTAGGGATTTACAGGTTGGTCTCCATGTATGCTCACCTAGGATATGTCGGTTATAAGAATCTCCTATTATTCCTCATGTTTTCAGCTACTCATGTTCATGGCTTATGATATTATGTTTTATAGAATACTTGACCCATTGATCAGTTTATGAGCTTCCACTGACGAATTTCAAGCATGACAAGCTATATGATTTCTATTTCTAGACCTTGGGTCATATGTTCGGATTACGATGAATAGCTTATGAATATGTATACTTCGGATTTATGGCTTTTAGCATGCTGCTCTTACTCTCATGATCTTTTTTGATTTATACTTATGATTTCAGACTATTGTTTTACTAGCATTTTTTACTTTCTCTACATACTCAATACATTCAAATTACTGACCGCATACGTATGCTATATCGTCTCATGATATAGATTCGAGTGATCCATCTCAGTCTCGCTGATAGTTCACTCTAGACCAATCCATCTCTATTCTCTCTTGGGTGAGTCCTTATTCCTTGAGGACATTATCAGCTTTATGTTTTTACCATCTTTTTTCAGTTTCAGACTTAGTGAACTAGTTAGGGGCATTGTCCCGTCAGCTTATCGTAGTAGTAGAGGCTTTTTAGACAATCATGTATAAACAATTCAACATTATTTATTTGTGTTTATGCTTTTGTCCTTATGATACTCAGACTTCCTCTTATATCATGCTCATGCTTAAATTCTTCTTAGTAAGGCTCTTATCATGCTATGTATGTACCATGGGTTAGCTTGGAGCCATTCATGATTCTATGTCCTGTGTTCGGTCTGGGGTCTCAGCTTGGGTCGTGACATGTAGGGGAGTGGTCAGATACTCCTGGTGTGAGGAATTCAGCCTCTATATGTCCATACTATTGTTTCCATATCTTATTGCCCCAAACCCAGTCAATTTTGCTATACACTCTTTTATTAGCCTGCTGTTTGTTATATCAAGTAAAAAAACAACTCTTTGATCTAACTAAAGTTACCTGTAGATCATCTACTACCTCCTTGAATCCCAATAGTTCTTGTTGAGTTACTGGTTGGCCGATTCTGTCATCAGGGGATAGAAAATTGTTAAAGTTCCCCCAAATGAGCCAAGTTTGTTGCATATTTGCCCATATCAACTTCAACTCCATCCATAACATCTCCCTATATTGTTGCTCATTTCTGGCATAAACCACAGTGATCAAGGACCTAAAATTATCTACTGGACTCCCTACATAATAATGAATGATTTGTTCATGCACTTGAATTACATAATTATTTAGATGTTTTCTCCAAACTAACCATTTCAACCATTCTCACAATGTGGATAGTGATGTTGGGCATATGTTTATGCTTATTTGCCTTGTTTTTGCGCATCTTTTACCTTGTTTTGAGTGCATAATCCTTATGAAATGCATGAATTCATATCTTTGTGTGTTTTGTATGCTAATAAACGTTTTGAGGTGTTTTGAGCAGGAAACCAAAGAAAAAGGACCCAAAATGAACCAAGGTTGAAGAATTGAGAAGTTGAGAAGAAGGTTCCGAGGCTATGGTAGGTGCCCGACGCCAGGTCCTTAACTCTTTGGCAAAATTCATCAAATTCTGGTGCTATGGCTGGCTCCCCGTGCCAGCTACTTGACTTCAAAAGATGATCATTTCAATACCTTGAGATGGTGGGTGTGGAGCCCTAGAGCTTCACCGACTTGGAGAAAATCACCAAAATTCTGGTGAGATAGAGGAGGCTTCACGCCAGAAGGGTCCAAATGTGCAAGAATTTGACTAACACTTTGGAGAGATAGTGAGAGTGGCACGCCAGTTGTGCTGGAAGTGTAGAAAAATTGGCTAAGTCCCTGGAGAGATGGTGGGGGTGAGACTCCAGACCTGTCTCGGGTCAAAATTGCTAATTTTAAAGCCAAGTGTTGGAGGGAAGAAGCGTCATTTTCAAGGCTCAACTATAAATATATCCTTTAGGGTGTTTATTAGGAGCCTTTGGATAGATTTTTCTATCTTTTGTTCATTTTAACATTAAATAGTTCATCTTTGGAGGCTTATAAGCTGTTTGGAAGGAAGACCCAAGTCTACACTAGGTTTCTTCTCTTCTTTACTCTTTACTTTGTATGATTATGAATATGCATTCCTTTTTTTTACTTATCTATGAGTGGATAAACTTATATTCTAGGGTTTTGGCTATGGTGGATGGATGAATGTTTGAAAGACTGATTCAATCTAAATTCTATTCTTCATTGCGATTGTTCGTATTTACTTATTTTAATTGCTTATTTATGAGACTGATCACCTTATAAGTAAATCTGTTCCGATTGAACTTGGGAAAGGAAATTGGAAGGGTTAAAGGTAAATACAGAATGGGAATTCAAAGGCCCTTAAACCTATTGGTGAGAGGATAGAAGTTGTTTTTCAGGATGGGATATACCTTTCAACCCTGTTTAGTTGAAATACAAGTAGGCATAACCGTCGTCATGCTACTCCTGTGACCATAGGGATATAGGTGTTAGAGTTCATGAAATAGTTTTTGAATACTAGGGATAGTGGCAAGAAATGTGATAGTAAGTTGCAATTAGCAACCGTGGAAAGAATTGTTCTAGTGTAATCACGTCTTGAAAACTCAACCTGAAACCAAACAAGTGCCATTTCCCTAAATTTTCATCATCATCGAAGTAAAACCCAAGCTTGCAACTGTTTTAGTTATTTTTGTATTTAAATTTTTAGTTGTTAATTTCCCAAACCATTCCCCATTTTAACTGTTTAGTTAGAATAGCAAAAATAAAGTAATAACCTTATAACGATTGAAATGATAAGTCTCTAGGGGTATGATAATCGAGGCTTCCAATCCTATATAACTTGATGAAATATGCGCTTGGGCAACATCAAGTTTTTGGCGCCGTTGTCAGGAACTTAAATATTGTTTGATCGTTTGTAGGTTAATATTTTATTCTGCTATTTTGTAATTTAAGTTTGTTTCTTTGTTTTTGTGAAGTTTACAGGGTTGTGTGCTCAGTGTAGGCCAAGTATGAGAATCAAGAATCACTTTTGTCTTCTCTTGATCCTGAAATTGAAAGGACCTTTAGAAGGTTACTCATGGAGAACAATGAGCAGGTGCAGGGCAATAACCAAGAGAGAGTTCCAGTGTTGAACTTTGCTAGGCCGAACTTGTAGAACGCTAATAAAGCGATTGTAAAGCCGGCTATCACTGAGAACTTTGAGCTAAAAAAAGGGGTTGTGCGGTCGGTCCAAAACACTTGCCAATATTAGGGCAAGACGCACGAGGATCCCTACAGGAATCTGATGACTTTCGTGGACCTGAGTGAGAATTTCCATTACCAGAACATGTCAGATGAATATGTGAAGCTGACTTTGTTTCCATTTTCACTGATTGGTGAAGCCAAGGAGTGGCTTCAAAATGAGCCAGCAGGTTCCATCACCACATGGGAGGCTCTTCCTAGAAAATTCATCAACATGTGTTTCTCTTCAAAGAGAACTAAGGAGTTGAGAGGGAAGATCTGCAGGTTTTTGCATAAAGATGGTGAGACCTTAGCTCAGACGTGGGAACGTTACAAGGGTTATTTGAGAGATTGTTTGCATAACATTCAGCCTAAGGAGATAATTGGGCATAATTTTATAGAATATCCGAAGCCTGAGTAAAAGATCTTGCTTAATGCTACTGCACAGTGATAGATTCTATCCAAAAGCTATGATGAAATTGAGGCTCTCTTGAACCTCATGTCAGCGGGAGTCAGGATTATCAAGACTCAAGTAGAGGATTCGCAGCAGTGAAGGTGCCAGGAAAGCTTGAGGTAGATGGTGTTATGAAAATCAAAGTAGACAGTAGCTAGCTAGTGAATGTGATTAGAAAACTTGTAACCATACTAGCGGGAAGCCGAGTACAACAGGTACATCAGGTGTAGACACCACCACCATCTTGTGAAGCATGTGGAGAAGGTCATGCATATTCAGGTTGTCCACTTAATCCCGAATCTGTATTTTTTGTGGGACAACAAAATCGTGGTGGAGGTGTTGTAGGTAATGGTTATTATCAAAGGTACCGAAATGCAGTAAATCTCTCATGGGGAGGGAACCTGAACTTCCAAAGGCCCCAGAATAGTTATCAAAGGCCTTAGGGCTAGCAATTGAGCAGTTCTCTTAAGGAGACGATGAAGCAATGGATGGTGCAATAGACTCAGGTGGTGAATGCGATGCAAAAGTCCATCCATGAGCTTGAGAGACAGATTGGGCAATTGGTCTTGCAACAAATGAATAGACCAAAGGGAGCACTTCCGAGTAACACCGAGAAGAATCCCAAAGAAAATACGAGTGCAATCTCTTTGTGCAGTGGTAAGGAACTGGGTGAGGTTATCCCCAGAGAAACTAAGGTTGAGGATGAGTAGGTTGAGAATTCGAAGAATGAGGTCGAGAATCAAGAAACTCACAACCAAAAGTTGTAGTAGCTAGACCGCCGCCCCCATTCTCGCAGAGGTTTCAAAAACAGAAGGAAAATACAGCTTGCAAGAAGTTTCTTGACTTGTTGAAGCAGGTACATGTTAACAATCCTTTGGTGGAGCTTTTGCAAAAAGTTCCAAAATATGCTAAGTACCTGAAGAACATTGTGGCCAACAAGAGGTGGTTAACAGAGTTTGGGATTGTGGCTATTACAGAAGAGTGTAGTTCTTGGCTCCAAAATAAAATTCTCAAAAAGCTGAAGGACCCTGGGAGCTTCACCTTCCTGTGGTGATTGGAGACAAGGAAGTTGGTTCAGTCTTATCTGATTTGGGTGCTAGCATCAATTTGATGCCTGCATCCTTGTTCAAAAACTTGGGACTAGGTGAACCACATCCTACCACAGTGACTCTACAGCTTGCAGACCGATCTTTGGCCTATCCTAATGGGATAACAAAAGACATCTTGATAAAGGTAGGACTTTTAATTCTTCTAATGGACTTCATAATCCTAGATTACAAAGCCGATGCAGCAGTTCCCCTCATTTTAGGAAGAGGATTCTTAGCCACCATGGATGCCATCATACAGGTGAAGACAGACAAGATGTCTATGAAGGTGGATTGTTAAGAAGCAGTTTCTGAATTGTTTAGATCAACAAGGATACCTCCTCACTATGAGGACTTCACAGTTAAGCCAACAGTAGAACCTGGAGGATGTAATCAATTGGTTGAGTAGCGTAAGCTGCATGAAAGTTCTTTGAATTGTAAATTTGGTCACCATTTCACTCGGATGAAGGAGTGACGAGGACCATAGTCATTCTATGATGTTAAATCAAGCGATGCATGGGAGGCAACCCATTAATGTCGTTCCACAACTATAACTAAGGCGCTTGGTGGGAGGCAACCCATCATTCTAATTTTTTTACATTTTTTTCTTTATTTTGTAGGGATGAACAGAGCTTTAGAGGCAAAAAGAGCTGGGAAAATGAGCTGAAAAAGGTTAAGTCTGGGTGAGATACTTAGCATGGAGCGCCAGGTGTTAAACTTTAGAATAAAAGAAATTCTGACAGGTGGTGCTATGGGTGGCACGCTACACCAACCCCTGTTCCTGAAGAATTTTTTTTTTGTCTAAGTCTATGGTGAGACAGAGGGGGCGACGCGCCAGAGGCCTTTTAGGAAAAATTTTTTTGGTCAATTTGGGTCAATGTTGACTCAAAGACATTAAAATTATCAAAAATTCCAGGCCCCACACCTTTTTTTAAATTCCCACTCATTCTTTTCCTTCAAAAAGTTGAAAAAGAAAAGGCAAAACTTCTCTCTCTTCCTTCTCTTAACCCGTAACTCCTCTCCCCCTCCCCCTTCCATTGTTGTCTTCTCCAAGCTTTGGTGAAGCTCCTCTTCTCAACTCAAGTAAGTCTTTTCCCTCTCTCTTGTTTAGGTAAAGTTGAAAGCATGCTCCCATACCCTTCTTCTGAAAGATTAAAGATCCAATTCACCATTGTTGGTGAAAAGCTTAAATTTCATATTATGGGTTTCATGAGTTTTAATGTCTGTAATTCTTCCATGATAATGTGTATCCTTGTTAGGTTAACTTATTGGTTGAATATCATGATTTGAATTTATGGGAATGAATGGGGATGGTGAATTGATTCCATGAATTTGGTGGGTAGGTGCATTAATTCTAGAGAGAGAAAGCACATGGGTATTGAATTCTTGAATGTAAATAAGTCTTGAGTTGTTGAAATTCATGTTACTTCATTATGAATGGTAGTAAAGTGTTTGTTGGGTTGTTGAATGAGTTGAATAATGCTACCTCCATGTTTGAATTACTTGAATTGAGAATTGAAGGAGGGAAAAGAGAGGGATGGCCAATTAAGGCATTGTTGAGAAGCATGATATGAGAGGAGAGTGTAAGAATTCATGAACTTGAGTGTATTTGGAGTTGGTGAATGAATTAGTGTTGTGAGGTTGGATGATGATAGGGGAAGTCTTGAGTACCCCATTAGACAAAGTCTCACCATTATGCTAGCAAATTAAGTGTGGGGTCAATTTTGCACCTTTAAACACTTAATTTGCTAGCCTTGTTATTTACGGACTAATCTTATGTAGTTCTTGATTTTTTCTTGATAGGTATCATGGCACCGAAAGGAAGCAATGGAATAGAGATTGGGGTAGCAAGAAAAGGTCTAGAAAGGCTCTGGAAAGGTATAAAGGGAGCTAGTTTATCAACTCTTAAGGCTAGGTGTGCTAAACGCTTTGGGGTACAGGCGGTAGAGCCTTATGGGCTTACCGGTTCAATACACAGACGAAGGCTAAGTATGCTCCTGAAAACTAGATTGATGAGGCTGCCTGGCACTGGAGTTCTCGACTATCAGGGACAAGGTCCATGAGTTGGGTCTAGGATTCATCTTTATTGAGCCAGAGGAGTGCAACCTCATCTTGATGAAGGAGTTCTATGCAAACTGGGACACGTCATATAGAGAAAACAATGAGGTCAAGATTCGGGGCCAAGTGGTGCGATTCACCACTAAACAATTCAATGTCGTCCTCTGCACAATAGTGGTAGACCCATTTGATTACTTCTTTATGATAGAGAAGCCTCCTTACCATGACATCCAACATACTCTCTATGGGGAGAGATCATTTGTGCGTTGGGAAAGGGATTAGGAGGGTGATCTTGGGCAAATATATATGCCCAAGTGATACTCAAATGTGTCAATTTTGCCTTGTTTATCTATCGATGTTTATACATTCTCATGTGATTTGTAATAAAATGTAAATTTATACTAACCAACATGATTAGTGTTGTTTTGCAGGTGAAATATAATTTTGGGAAGCTAAAATGCATGTTGGGAGAGATCGGGGTTGGACTCGGACGCGAGCAAGGGAAAAAGCACTTGAAGGCACAAATTAAAGGGGCTCCGTGATGGAGTCGTGTCACGCTGCCATCGCAGATGCCATCTGCCTGGATATGGAATTTTTGCCAAATTCCAGTGAAGGTGCGCGTTGGGGCCGTGGTACGATGGCCTAGCCCCGCGTTGCACGCCGTGCCACGTTGGGCCTAAGTACCTGGACGACTAAATTCCAATAAGGGTCCGCGTCGGTGGCGTGTCACGGAGGCAGTGCTCCGCGATGCACTCCGTGACACGTTGCTTGTTATTCCAGGAAAAATTCCCACAAGTATAAATAGAACACTTAGGTTCATTTTTAATAATTCTGACTTGGTGGAGCAAGAACGTGTGTTACAGGCAGTTGAGGGGACAAAAAATCTCAGGTTTTTTCTCTATCTCCTTCTTCTTTATTTCAATTGCTTGTATGATTAACACTCATTTAATGATGTTTAATCCACAAATGAGTGGCTAAATCCTCTTCTTACTGAGGTTAGGAACAATTGTATTGAAATGTGATTATTGATTATTTGGTTTTTCATCTTTTCTTCTATGGTTGTTCTATTGATTCTTGTTCTTACTGCATTAAATTGTGGCCAATATTAATGTATGTCTAAAAAGTCCGGTTTCACTCGAGAGAGCAAGAAATTGGAAAGTTGTGAATTGATAGGATATGATCTTTTCTTAGTTTGGGAAAATTGAGAATTGATTTACCTTCAAGATATAAATATACCTGAAAGTCGTATTAGTCAATTAAGGAATCGGTTTCGTAAGGCTAGAACATGAATTTCGTTTTATCACAGAAATGTAGGTGAACGGTTCATGATTCTTAAGTTGGGTTAAATACGAGAGTTTTAATCCATTGGCAATAATTGTTGACTAGCAACCGGAGGAAAGATTAACCAAATTGTATCGATAATTTAATTCTTTACATGTTCATTTAACCTCAGTATGCTCATATTCATAGTTCAGACTACTTGGCTTACTTAAGCCACTTTACTACTTGTTCGACCACGTGCACTTGCGTGTAGCTATATACCCAAAAGCATTGAACATAGGGCACTCATTATACACTTCCATTCTCCTACATGAATAAGGAGGCGAAGGTGTGGGTAAAAATTGTCTGTGCCACACTTCTCCCTGGGACCTACATCACATATGTCACTAGAGAGCGACTTGTGCTAGTTTACATGTTAATGAAGGGGCTACGACTAAATCTTGGTGCAGTGCTGTGAGGCAACATGAGGAGAGTAGGGATAGATGCAGGTTGAAATATTGTAATGGTGGTCTCTTGACTCAGTTTTTGATAGGTCAAGGCATTGAGGAGGAGAACTAAAGCAGGTCCTCTAGCCGACAGGATCATGGATGTGACCAAGGTTAAGGAGCCCAGCAATTCCACAACTCCTTCCCTTTCCATAACTGGTCATCAAGATCATGATGAAAGCCGGCGAAGTCGCATATTTGGCATGTTGAAGTTACAACAAAAGTTAGGTTGCTGACCTGCTACAGCCGAGGAGATGGTAGCCCTTGCGGTAGGTACCCACTCGCGGAGGGTGCCATGTAGATATGTAGAGTGGGACCTTCCTTCAAGGAGCCTCTTGATGATGATGAGGCCACTGTGCTGACCGACAATGTTGATGATCTAGATAATGATGATGAGGAGGATGATGCTGCTACGGGCGCCATGCAAGTTGATGGCGATGATGATGATGAGGATCAGGATTACAATCCTGATGATTATGCTTAGCGTCCCAGGAAGTTCCTTTTTCCCTAGCTTTTGAGATGATTGTGTGCACTAGGGACAGTGTTTATGCGTGGGTGAAGGAAAGATTCCTATTTATTGTTTAATTGCTATATCTGTAGGCCATAGCATAGTTTCATTCTCGTAGTGGTAGCTTTATGATTTGTTAGGTCTTGGGCTGTAATAGCTAGTATGATGATGACCTGTGATGCCTTGGGATGTTGGATACTTTATTTTCTTTAGTTATTGAGATTGTTAGTTTTAGTTTAAATTTTTTTGGTTGATGTTAGAGTTGGTCAAGGGTAAGTATGTTCATTGAGTTTTGTTTGAAAATTTTTAAAAATTGGCATATCTCACCCAATATTCGATTTTTCTTATAGCCTTGGTTCTTTTTTGAAGGGGAGTCCTTTGAACCGGGTAAATTTTTTATATTTGTAGGAGTCGTTGTAGTCATAGATTAGTGACTCTTCCCTATGATAGATGGATGACGACCATATTAAGGGAATTTGATCATATGTTTTTTATTTTTTAGGATTGAGTCGTAGATCATTCGCTTGTGTGCTTATGACATTCTACTTAGCTGCTATGCTAGAGTTAGTAAAGTGGTCATCTTGAATGCATAAGTGAGAAATCTATGAGAGGCACACATATCTATTTAATTTGACCCGAAATGATTCTAAGGGCTTAATAATGAAAAATTCATTCAATATAATTGTGTGGATGTGTAGCTGTAGGATGCTGACTAGATTCTTGTTGCCATGAAAGGCGAGCTGAATTGTTTTATGTGTACATATTGTAACATCTAGAAATTGCCTTAGTGTATGTAGAATAACTAATTGTTAGGGAATTAGGATATGATCAAGGCATTTCTTTGATAAAACCAAGTTTTTCCCATGTTTGTTTACGTTGCTCTACATTCTCCCTAGTTAACCCTATTTGAGCCATTAAGCCTTATTCTTTCTTAGCCACGAAAGTAGCTTAATCCCTTTCTTTGTGAGACCTCAGACTTGTTGATCCAAAGGAGTCTTAGGCACTTTGACACTTAAAAAGTAAAGGTCCACTGAAGTATAACGCTAAGGGAGAAAGAAAAATCATGGTAAGAGAAGAAAAATAGGAAGAAGGGGTGCTCACAGAATTGCGTTGTCTACTTGCTACTAGGATAATAAAAGATAGAGCTTTAATTGCAAAATTCTTATTGATGTTATGAGAAAAAAAGACTCGCAGTCAAGTTATGAGGAGAAAAGAAAGAAAAAGGGTGAGTTAGTGAAGGGTGAATAAACAAAGGAAAAGGTGGTGGACTTGATAAGTGAAAAATGTCTTAAAAGTTATTAGGGTGGTAGTCACTATAAAAGAAATATCATTCCTACCCATCCCTTACCAAACAGTACAACCAAGAAAAGACCTTGTGATCCGAATCACTTGAAACAATCAAGTACTCTAAATGTACATGAAGGACAAGCCTATGGTATGTGACACATGTGCATTACATCATTTGTGAGCGTGAGGGTGCGTTGCTTTCTAGTTCCATGTGTTTGCATTGATAATCTGAGAGAGGAACATCACTAAAAGCGAGGGGCACAAGATGTCTAAGTCGGTGTACTATTTGTTGAACATTTTATACTTAATTATATTGGCCCTATGTTTTGAAAGATGAGTCAGTTATAGAGGTTGTGTAGTCTTGATTGTGAAGCCTTTGCATGTGCTTGATGAGAAATGTTGTATGTTGATAAACCACTTGAATTATGCTCTATGCTGGTTGGTTGAGTGTGAATTGTTAGAGGTACCAAATATGATAGTAAAAGATGAGTTTATGTGTCGAATAAAGGATTGTTCGAGGATGAAAAATGGTTTAAGTGTGGGGTGGTGACGTTAGCCATATTTCTATGCCCAATTGCCTTGTTTTTGCCCATCATTTACCTTGTTTTGAGTGCATAATCCTTATGCAATGCATGAATTCATATGTTTGTGTGTTTTGTATGCTAACAAATGTATTGAGGTGTTTTGAGCAGGAAACCAAAGAAAAAGGACAAAAAATGAACCAAGGTTGAATAATTAAGAAGCTGAGAAGAAGGTTCGGGGGCTAGGGTGGGCGCCCCATGCCAGGTCCTTAGATCCTTGGCAAAATTCATCAAATTTTGGTTCTATGGAAGGCGCCCTGCACCAGCTACTTGACTTCAGAAGATGATCATTTCAACACCTTTGCAAGATGATGAGTGTGGAGCCCTAGAGCTTATCAGAATTAGAGAATATCACCAAAATTTTGGTCAGATGGAGGAGGCCTCACGCCAGAAGGGTCCAAAAGTGCAAGAATTTGACTAACACTTTGGCGAGATTGTGAAAATGGTGCGCTGAATATGATGAAAGTGTATAAAAATTGGCTAAGTCCCTGGCAAGATGATGGGGGTGGCACACCAGGCCTATCTCAGATCTGAAATTGCTGAAAGTTTGACTAAGTCTATGGTGAGATGGTTGGGGCGTCGATCCAGACCTGTTTCAGGTAGAAAATGCTGATTTTAAAGACAGTGTTGGAGGGAAGAAGCGTCATTTTCAAGGCTCAAGCATAAATATATCCTCTAAGGTGTTTGTTAGGAGGATTTGGACAAATTTTTTTCTCTTTTGTTCATTTTAACATTACGTAGATCATCTTTGGAGGCTTGTAAGCCGTTTGGAAGGAAGACCTAAGTCTACACTAGGTTTCTTCTCTTCTTTACTCTTTAATTTGTAGTATGATGAACATATATTCATTTTTATACTTGTCTATGAGTGGCTAAACTTATATTCTAGGGTTTTGGCCATGGTGGATGCTTGAATGTTTAAAAGACTGATTTAATCTAAATTTGATTCGCACTTGTTTGTAGTTACTTATTTTAATTGCTTATTTATGAGACTGATGACCTTACAAGTAAATCTTGGATTCCGATTGAACTTGGGAAAGGGAATCAGAAGGGTTAAAAGTAAATATAGAATGGGAATTCAAGGTCCATCAAACCCATTGGTGAGAGGATAGAAGTTGTTGTTAAAAATAGGGATATACCCTTCAACCCCATTTAGTTTAAATACAAGTATGCATAACCGTCTTTTCATGCTTCTCCTGCGAACATAGAGATATAGGCGTTAGGGTGTATGAAATAGTTCTTGATGCTAGGGATAGTGGCAAGAAATGGAATAGTAACTTGCAACTAGAAATCGTGGAAAGAATCGTTCTAGTGTAATCACATCTTGAAAACTCAACCTGAAACCAAACAAGTGCCATTTCCATAGATTTTCATCATCATTGAAGTAAAACCAAGCTTGCAACCATTTTAGTTATTTTTGTATTTAAATTTTTAGTTGTTAACTTACCAAACCATTCCCCCTTTTAACTGTTTTGTTAGAATAGCGAAAATAAAGTAATAACTGTATATTGATTAAACTAACAAATTTTTGTGGGTACGATAATTGGAGCTTCCAGTCCTATATTATTAGACGACCATGTGTGCTTGCATGCGCTTGGGTGACATCAGATAGTTACAAGAATAACCCCAACCTCTAGCCACCTTATCTATAATCTGCATAGTTTTTTTTCTTTGACCCTAGTTTCAATACAACCAAAGAAGTCAATCTTATACTTTTTCAGAAAGAGAGCCATCGCTTTCTGTTTGAAGGCTTTATTAAGCCCTTTTACATTCAATTTCCAAGTGCAAATAATCATGGGGTTTGAGAGACATCCTCACTTGCCCCAATCGTCCTATCTATGCTTTTGAGAGCAGATATCAATTGGATAGATTGATACTTGTATTAATACCTGTATTGTGTGCTGCATCTCCCTTGTGATCTTGGGAGGCTATAACAGTGTTAGTGGAGTTATTTTCCTCTACCACCTCAATTGCAAAAGGTGTGGGATCTTGCTAAGCTTCCACTTGAGCCTTAAACTTCCATTCTTGCACCCCTTCTTCTTCCTTCTATTCCTCTTTTTCCTCCTAGGAGGTTCCATAAAATTGTCCTCACTCTGTATATTATCCTCCTTTGTTCCAGCAACTGTTTGTAGTATGCCCAAATAGAACACAATCAGGGCAAAATTTCAGCTTCTAATCATATTCAGCTGCATGTTATATTGTGCCATTGGAAGTGTCAATGGTTAACTGTTCCACAAGGGGAACAAAGATTTCCACTTCTACCAATATGCGAGCATAGGATATTTTGTTCAAATTTGCTGTGTATCTACCTGTGTACAGGGGTCCCGTGTACATGGGTTGACCAATGGCACTCGCCACCTTACTAAAATGAATTTTTGTTAGCAAAGGATAAATATTCTAGGTTTGATGGCTGCTTCGCATTTGACGTCAAAGTTGACGGCCCATCAGGTAGGTGATGACCATCACCTTGAACGTCAATGTGCCCAAGATTTCAGACTCTTCTGGTTAAGGTTGATCCAGAAGTGACTGATCGTCAAGTGGGTGATGGCCCATTACTTTGGCCATCACTTGATCCTAAGATTTTGTACCTTTCTGGTTAAGGGTGACACCATAAGTGATTGATCGTCAAGTGAGTGACGATCTGTCACTTTGGCCCACAGTGGTGCCCTATATTTTTCACTTTCTGGTTAAGAGTGACACTAGAAATGACTGATTGTCAAGTAAGTGATGGCTTGTCACTTTGAATTTGCAAATTTTCTATACGTTTTTCCAGGGGCGGTTCCATAACTTCCTATAATTTTAACACCCAAACCTGAATGTTTTAGGTTTCCTAAGGGGGTTATTTAAGGGTTGTAAATTTCTAAACACTCATTCCTCCCCATTCCAAAGTAGAACCAGGGATCAAAGCTCTCAAGCTCTCAAGGGAAAAGCTAGGGAATTCATCTTCTTCAGCCTAGGGTTTTCAAGCTTGAGTCCAAGTTCTTCATTCCAGGTATGTAAGGCTAACTTATGTGAGAAATTCTTATCTTCCTCATATCCCAAATTTATTGTGGAGATTTTTTAGTTTGAAGCTAGGTTTATTGTTGAATTAATGATCTTCTACCCTCTCTATATGTGTTGAATTTCCTTTATTGAATTCTTCACATTGAGTTGATTATTATATCCATTGTCTTGTTGATCATTCTCTCTTGATTGTTGATTATAATTGTTGATTGATGAGTTGGTTCATGTCTCTTATCCCATGAACCCAATTTCATGAAAACATGATTTTAAGAAGCATAATATTGAAAGCTTGTGTTTTGAAGTAAATGCATTATTTTCATAAAGATTGAGCATATTTTCAAGGCAGTATGCATAAAGAGATTTTGAGCATAAGGATATGATTTTTATATGATTTTCAAAGCTTAAGTGAAAGTCTTATTTTGAAACTCATGAGATGTTTAGAATGTAAGGTTTCCCAAGTTTTAAATGATATTTTGAGTGAAAGGCTCCAATGGTGATTTTCACCATTAATTTATGTATATATAAAGTGCTTTATAATGATGTTTTTGATGTTGCCTCAATGAGGGCATAAGGACATGAGCATAATATTTTTGAGAGGAGTATTTAGTACCGAGTTGGATGAGAGGGTTTAAACAACCCGTAAGCCCCATAACTATGTAGCCAACGTAGGATAAGATTTTACCGTTGGTTCAAACAACTACTCAAAGATAGTCCTTGGTAGACTTTGATTGATAGGGATCCCAGATTGTGATCGTTCTCTCCCTGGAAAGGTTTTGAGTAGCTTTGCCAACTTGAGTGAGATAGTTGGGTGTCATGTGCTTATTCATGATGGTGTCAGTTATGAGAAACTCCTCAACCAATTTACTATGATATACATTACTTGTACATATATTTACAAATATGATATTGACGCATGAGTTTTATTTCATAAATTGTTTTACACATTGATCATATTATCATATGGTGTCCCATGCATCATTCAGAGTCTGGGAATACAGTTTCAGTTTATCATTTCATGTTGAGTTATTGTTTCCAGTTATGCTCTTCGATTGAGATATTCTTGCTAACCTTGTTTCACTCAGCCATTTTATATATCATACGTTCCATGTACCGACGCCCTTTTAGCGCTACATTTTATTATGATGCAAGCTCAGGTAAAAAGGAACAATGAGGGATGCTTTGCTAGGACTGCATCTAAATTCAGCTTTTGGTGGGGCCTCCTACATTTGGAGTGTCATAGTTTTGATGAAGTGTTTTTATTTATAGAGCTTGAGGTAGCCATGAGAACTCGTACACCTTCTAAAGTTATAGAGACTTCATATATAGAGTTACATATTGTTAATAATGTTACTTTCTAATATTTATTTCTCTTATTGAATAAATTCTCTTTTGTTATGTTAAGCTCACTAAGTTTCAGCTTCCACATTGTCTATCATTTATTGATTATTATTTATTGAGATCTAAATTGATAGTTAACTAGGCCAAGGGTTCACTTGGATCACAAAGGTGGTCTAAGTGCACGTCGACGCCCATGGTCTAGACTTAGGGCGTGACAAACATAGTATCGGAGCATTAGATTTTCAAGAGTCCTAAAGTGTCTATGAAGGCGTTTGGTAGTGTCCTTCTTATCGGTGTGAAGTGCGCCACATCTATAATGAGGAGAGCATGAAGCTTTAGGAAATACCTCCCTTCTTTTATACTCTTGTTCGTGCAATAGATTTTGACTCTATAAAGATTTCCTTCTAACTCGTACATTCAGGTGTTTCAAATCATGCCTCCTAAACATACTGCCCATTAAAGAAACATGCCTCCATAGACAAGGATGTAGACCAGAATGGGCCACGTACTCTGATTCAAGGATCTAGTGTTAGGGCCCAGGATGCACCAACTACCAGTAGAAGGAACCCAAAGACCCCAGTTCCACAGCCTCCTAGTACGGGTACTTCAGAGGTAGAGTTTAGAGAAGTTATTCAAATGCTCACACAACTGGTGGTTACTTAGTCAGGTCCTCAGAACTCAACACCAGCTGGTTTAGGTTCACATGACTCAGGAGCATCAAGGATTAAAGAATTTCTAAGGATGAACCCACCAGTCTTCATAGGATCTAAGGTTGATGAGGACCCCCAAAACTTCATTAATGAAATTTGGAAGATTCTATGGGCAATGCATGCCACCTAGATAGAGGGAGTCAAGTTTAACTCCTACCAGCTTAAAGATGTTTCTAACGTCTGATATGACCAATGTGAGCAAGTTATAGGTGAGAATACATCTTCAGCAACTTGGGATAGTTTTAAGGAAGCTTTTATAAACCACTTCTTTCCCCACAAGTTGAGAGAGGAAAAGGTAGAAGAATTTTTGAATCTAAGGCAAGGTACTATGAGTGTAAAGGAGTAAAACCTTAAGTTCATCCAGTTATCCAGATATTTTGCGGAGATGGTACCGAACATGAGGGCCAGAATGAAGAAGTTCATTTTTGTTCTGCGTAAACATGTCAAATAGGAATGCAAAGGCTCTCTACTGATCAGTGACATAGATATTTCTAGAATGATGGTATATATATAACAACTAAAAGAAGACAAGCAGAAAGACAAGGAAGAACACCAGAGTAAGAAGGATAAGGTGGTAGCTAATGAGGCTCCACAACAAAGGAATGGGAATGGAAATAGGTCCTTTTTCATGAAGAGGTCCTTTGGATCTACATAGTCAGCTAATCCTCTAGCTCAGAGTCACAAAAATGATCATAGATCATGGAGATAGGATGGAACGATGCAGGAAATCCAGTGACAACCATCTTATGGCAAGTGTGGTAAGGCATACTTAGGTGAGTGTTGGTCAGGTAAGGACGGATGTTATGGATATGGCCAACAAGGTCAGTATACGAGAGATTACAATCCAGATAGGGAAATGGGGGCCGCAGGGCCCAACCTACTCCATCAGTAGGCAGAGTTGCCCAAAGAGGCACTACTTCAGGGAAGAGGTCAAAACCGTCTGTATGCTATTTCTAGCGGATAGGATTTGGAGAACTCTCCCAATGTTGTTACTGGTATGTTAAAAGTCTTCTCCATTGATGTTTATGCCTTGCTTGATGCAAGCACTACCTTTTTATTTATGACTCCTTATGTAGCCGATAAGCTCAAAAAGTGTCCAAAATAACTCTTAGAGCCTTATAGTGTTTCTACTCCGATCGATGAGTCAATTATAACAAAAAGAATCTACAAAGATTGTATAATTTTAGTCCATTATAGAGACAACACAACTGACTTGATAGTGCTAGACATGGTGGACTTTGATGTTATTCTCGACATAGAATAGTTATATTCCTGTTATGCCAGAGTTGATTGTAGGACCCAAGTCATAGAATTTTGGATTCCAAATGAGCTAGGTCTAATTTGGGAAGGTAGTCCCGTTATGCCTAAGAGTCATTTCATTTCATACCTTAAGGCAAGAAAGTTGATCTCTAAGGGGTGTGTCTATCATATAGTGAGAGTGAGAGACTCTGATTTTGAGACCCCATCCCTTCAGTCAGTTCCTATTGCTAATGAGTTTCCTGAGATCTTTCCCGATGATCTTCCAAGAGTCCCTCCAGATAAGGAAATAGATCTCAGAATCGATGTTATTCCTAATACTGAGCCTATTTCTATTCCTCTGTAGAGAATGGGGCCCCAAAGTTAAAAGAGTTAAAACAATAGTTAAAGGATTTGCTGGATAAGGGCTTCATCCACCCCATCATTTCACCTTTGGTGCTCTGGTCCTCTTCGTGCCTAAGAAAGATGGTACCCTTAGAATGTGTATAGGTTACAAAAAGTTTAACAAGGTCACCATAACGAATATGTATCCTCTTCCTAAAATCGATGACTTGTTCGACCAGCTTCAGAGTGCTACTTGTTTCTCTAAGAAAGACCTCAGATCAGGCTATCATTATTTGAAAGTAAGGGAATGTGATATTCCCAAGATAACTTTTAGGACCTGCTATGGTCATTATGTGTATATTGTTATGTTATTTGGATTGACTAATGCTCCTACAACATTTATAGATCTCATGAATAGAGTGTTTAAGCTATATTTCGACAAGTTTGTTATTGTGTTTATTGATGATATCTTGGTTTATTAAAGAGTGAGGAGGAGCATGCTAGTCATCTTAGAGTAGTCCCATAGACACTTAAGGACAAGGAATTATATGCCAAGTTCTCTAAGTGTGAATTTTGGCTAAAGTCAATGGCTTTTCTAGGCTATATAGTCTCCAACAAGGGTATTAAGATTGACTCTCAGAAGATTGAGGCAGTCAAGAATCGGCCTAGACCCATAACACCAACTAATATCAAGAGTTTCTGGGGTTTAGCTAGCTATTATAGAGGATATATATAAGGGTCTTATACCATTTCTGCTCCATTCACTATAAGTTGACTGAGAAAAAGGCCAAATTTCAATGGTCTGAAGTTTGTGAGAAAAGCTCCCAGGAATTGAAGAACCACTTCACTACTGCTTCTATATTGACCCTACCAGAGGGAACAAATTGTTTTGTCGTATATTATGATGCCTCTAGAGCTGGCATTGGATGTGTATTGATTCAGAATGGTAAAGTTATAGCTTATGCATCCAGACAATTGAAAGTTTATAAAAAGAATTATTTGATTCATGATCTAGAGTTAGCAGTGATTGTGTTAGCATTGGAGATTTGGCGCCATTACCTCTATGGTGCGTATGTTGATGTGTTCGCTAACCACAAGAGTTTACAATATCTGTTAAGCCAAAAGGAGTTGAATTTGAGACATGGGAGGTGGCTAGAGTTACTCAAAGATTATGACATGAGTATTATCTACCATCCATGTAAAGCTAACTTAGCTGCTAATGCTCTTAGCAGGATGTCTATTGGAAGTACAACCCATGTAGAGGAAGAGAAGAGAAAACTAGCCAAGGATGTGCATTGGCTATCACGCTTGGGAGTTCATCTTTTAGAATCCGAGGAAGGTAATGTGCTTGTTCAAAGTGGGGCCGAGTCATCTTTAGTAGTGGAAGTTAAGGAAAAGCAGGACAAAGATCCCGTCTTGCTTCAGTTGAAGAAACATGTCCACGAGTAGAAAGTGTTGGTTTTTGCATAAGGGGGAGATGATGTCCTGAGATACCAAGGTAGACTATGTGTCTCAATTGTAGATGGCCTTAGAGATACAATCATGGCAGAAGCACACAACTCCAGATATTCAATTCACCTAGGATCCAGTAAGATGTACCATGACTTGAGAAAAGTCTATTGGTGGAATGGTATGAAGAGGGACATAGCGGATTTTGTTGCTAAGTTTCCAAATTGTCAACAAGTCAAGGTTGAGCACCAAAGGCCATGTGATGTTGCTCATACTATAGAACTTCCTGGGTGGAAGTGGGAGATGATCAATATGGACTTTATAACCAATTTACCCAGATCCAGCAGATAACATGACTCTATTTGGGTGATTGTAGATTGAATGATTAAGTCAGCTCACATTTTAGTGGTCAGGACTACATACTCAGCTGAGGATCTTGCTAAGTTGTACCTTAGGGAAGTGGTGAGACTCCATGGAGTGCCATTATTCATTATTTTAGATATGGGTATTCAGTTTACGGCTCAGTTTTAGAAGTCATTTTAGAAAGGTTTGGGTTCGAAGGTGAACCATAATACAACTTTTCACCCGCAGACAGATGGTCAGGCAGACGTACTATTCAAAACCTGGAGGATATGTTAAGGGCATGTGTTACTAACTTCAAGGGGAATTGGGATGACCATTTACCTCTTATTGAGTTTGCCTATGACAATAATTATCATTTAACATTCAGATGACTCCTTCTGAGGCTCCTTATGTGCGGAGGTGTAGATCTTCGATTGGATGATTTAAAGTTGGTGAAGCAGAGCTGATAGGACCAGAACTAGTGCAACAATGTCATGACCTGAATGGAGGCCCGGATCGTAGACACGGGATAAGGGACCCCGAGAGACCCCAAGTTGACCCATGACATAAGAATACATCTAACTCATTCGATAAACTGAAGAAATCATCAATATAAAATCAGCGGAAGTCTAACTCAATATAGCATTAGAATAAGCATCCGAAGCTAAAAACATACAAAGTCTGAAAAGCCTCTAATCAGGACGAGTTGATGGGACAAGACCCCAACTAACTCAAAATACTAAAACTGAAAATACATAAGGAAACTGAAAGTCTAGCCCTCGAAGGATGAGGATTCACCAACCAAGTAGGTGCTAACTCTGACAACCGACTACGAGCGGGGCTGAACCTGGGAGCTTGGTCTTGTATAATAAAACGATACAACATAGAAAGTATGCGGTCAGTACGTGGAATGTACTGAGTATGAAAGGTAAGTAAAGCCGCATAAGTAAAGTAAATCTTTTAAAATATTTCATAACATATCATGAGCTTTCAAATCTGAGAGGAAGGACTGCATGCATTCATTCTGAAATCGTAATATTTTGATAATATGACCATGCATAGTTTCATAACATCAAAACTGACTCGAATGACTCAAAGCTGAAATATGACATTAATAAAAAAGCTGAACAATGAGTCAAACCTTGCTTTTAGTACATGCATGTTTAAGATATAATAATGAGTAATGAATATGCAAATCTGAATCATATAGACAATGGGAGGCTTGTCACTTTGTCGACATACCACTATAGAGCTTACGCGGTCCCGACTATTACACTCAAGTGGGCAGAGCCGTCCAAAACCTTGCCAGGGCTAAGGACGCTACCAATGATATTGATATCAAGCTCATAGGCCATTAGGGCCAGAGATATCTCACAAGGGAGATCCCAATAATATAATAGTATTATCCTATGTTGGCGCGTAGTTTTGGGGCATAGGGTGATCGACCTTTAGCCCGATCGGTGATAGACTCTTCTCCCAAAACATGCAATGCTCTACATCATATATAACGAAGCTCGACATCGTCTATTGATGAAGCTCAACAAAGGAATAATGCATAAATTCAACATCGTACGAAACGAAGCTCAACATTGTCATTTGACAAAGCTCGATAATGAATTCATGCATAAAACCACCATTGTATGGAAACGAAGCTCAATAATAACATACATCTCAATTATGAAGTCATGCATATGAGAAGCTTTATTTTGAAACATACCACAAGCTCAAAGATAAGTGGGAGTATTTACTCCAAAAATCATGTGGTAAGCTTACTTTAGAGATACTACATCATCATACTCGATATAAGGGCCTTTCCAAAAGCTTTATCATGCTTGCATCTACTCAATTCATTTTGAAAACAATATCATAATCATGGGAAGCTTTAGAAACATGATTTTCATCATCAAATCTCATCATCATCATACATTCATCATTATTCTATTCCTTCATGAACTTCTCATCCATGGGCATTTTATTTCATAATTTAGAAAACACAATTTTGATTGAAAACAATTTAAAATCTGCCCAAGCTTCATAATTCATAAATATAAATATAATCCAATCGTACCCATGTATAGGAATTGAAGAATTATGCAATTGGGTAAAACCCCCATAACTTGATCATAGGAATTTCTCATACTTAGATAGAGATTGGGCATGGGTGAGGAAGGAAACACCCACTCATAACTATACATACCTAGAAGGGATTGATTCCACCAAATCTTTGATTACCCAAGAGGAAATTAGATGGAAACCTTGAATACTAGCCTTGAATCACCTCTTCAACCTCTCAAGCTTGCATGCATGGAATGAATGACTTAGAATAGGTTTTCCCCTCTTAAAACCCTGCGAAATGAGCCTTAAACGATGTAGTATAGTCCTCTAGGACTTAGGAATTATAGAAAAGCCCTTACTAAAATCACAGAATTTGGCTGACTGCTAGTCCCCACGAGGGATTGATGACTCATGCTCACAGGCCAAGACTCGTGGCTATGAGTCATCTGGTTCACTGCTCAAAACAACTAGGGAACCTCACGGGAGACACCACGACTCGTGGTCACCATCCGTGGCTTCTACTGCCCAATGCCTCCTTTCCAAGCAACCAGTCTAGGCCACGGGTGACCTCACGAGTCGTGAGGCTTGACTACAACTCGTGGTCATGCCTGTGGTCTCCTCAACACACCCTGACAACCCTGCTGGACCATGAGTCACTTCATGACTCGTGGTCACTTCTCATGAGCCTCCTCGCGATTCGTTCTGTGACCTGGTGCGACATTTTAGTTTTTCACCGTTTTGACTCCCGGGTCTGATCCTTGGGTTCCCGGGGTATAACAATATCTCCCCCTTGGTAACATTTGTACTCGAATGTTAGAAACACAAAGAAAACTCAGAAACACGTGATCATCATATGAAAACACTGATCATTTAAATCGAAAACTGACGGAATGACTACCTCTGAAAAGATACATAGCTGAACTGAATTAAGAAATCACATACATCTATTATAACCCAAAACAAACTTGCACACATGAACTGAACATGGAAACTGATTACAGAATTAGGGCAAAAACTGATACCTTAAACTGAAACTGAGCCGGCAGGGAACAGGTGGGGGTATTTAGCTATCATAGACACTTCGGCTTCCCACGTAGCTCCCTCAACATGCTGATTTCTCTATAACACCTTTACTAAAGCTACTTCTTTGTTCCTCAGCTTCCGAACCTGATGATCCAAGATTGCAACTGGAATTTCCACATAACTAAGGCTATCTGTCACACCAACACTTTCCACCAGGATAACTAAAGCTGGATCACCCAAGCACTTTTTCAAGAGTGATACATGAAAGACGGGATGAACTGAAGATAACTCTGATGGCAAGTCCCACTCATATTCTACCTTATCAACTTTTCTCATAAGCCGGTAGGGACCAACATAGCGGGGACAGAGTTTTCCTTTCTTTTCGAAATGCATGACTCCCTTTATGGGGGATACCTTTAGAAATACTCAATTGTCCACCTCAAACTCCAACTCTCTCCTTCTCACATCAGCGTATGACTTTTGACAACTCTGAGCGGTTTTCTGTCACGACCCAAACATACAGCCGGATCGTAGACACTGGACATAAAGCCCCGAGAGACCCCAAGTCGACCCATGGCATTATCATACATCTAATTCAATCACATGAGCAAAAGACTTAATATAAAGAACGTAATCATAACATAGCATAAGGGAAAAATAGTACTAGACTTATATAATACGGCAGAATACATCTTGTAGTCTGATAAGCCTCTAAACATGAAAGGAGGATTTATGGGACAACTCCCCAACTAATCCAACATCTAGAAACTGAAGAAATAACATAGAGTGTGAACATGCAGCCCTCAGAATATGAGGACTCACCAAGTGCACCAAGAGCAAGGTTGAAACTAGCTACGGGTGAGGATGAGCCTGAAAACTGGGACCTGCGTCATCAAACGATACAACATAGAAAGTATGCAGTCAGTACGTGGAATGTACTAAGTACGCAAGGTAAGTAAAACAGACATTTAAAACATAAATAAAGTCCATAAAAGATCATAAGAGTAGAACAACATGCTCGTATTATAAATCGTTATAACATATCATATGACTCAAGGTTTCAAAACATTCATAATAAACATAGTCATAATCATAATAAAAGAACCTTGCTTAACATAACTTGAGCGAACCTATATAATCATAACATGCTTAAATCATGGGAACAGTGGGAGATTCTCTTAATCGACATACCTCACATGAGCACACATGAAGCCTGACTTATAACCCTAGTCGAAAGGGTGTTCGTACCTTGCTAAGGGTAGGAACCATGAAAGTATGATATAACCATGAAAAGGGCCATTTGGGCTGAGGAAAAACATGAAAGGGGTCTCAACATACCTACGGTGGCACGTAGTTCATGAGATCCGGGGCTTGACTTGAGCCGCGAACCTACTCGGTGTTCGATACTACTCCTAAAATATATATAATCCTCATACTAATACATTCATGAGTTTATGGCTAGTTAAATCATGATAATCATAACCATGCTTGAACATATGTGAATTGGCCATGTCATAAGGCTCGTGAGTCCGCTAAAAACATAATTCATGATTAATAAGATTCATACATACTCGTAGATCATGCATATAGCTTGAATTTCATAAAATTATAATGGGTGACATAATGAATTCATAATTTAAAACATAATTCATGATGGGCTTGTAAAGAACATCGATGGGATAATAGATCATAAATCGATTCATCATGGGGCATGCATAATTGAGCTTAATTGCTTAGAAATCAAATCAATAATATTATAATCAACTTAAATATCAAAAGATGATCAAAATCCATAGATTATTATATTATTTCAAAATCACAAAATCCATAATTAAATCATTAGATTTTATACAAATAGAATATAAAACCTCATGAGTGTTTAAATAAATTTTGAGTGAAATCATTGAGTAGGAACATGGGTGTGGAAGAATCCACTCATTGAAGACCTTACATACCTGGGATTATCAACTTCTAACCCTCCTTAAAAGCCCAAGAATGAAATTGAAGGAATTGAGGTGAAAAGCTTTAAATCTCCCCATAGATCACTTGTCAAAATCCTTGCATGCATGAATGAGAGTTTAGGAACATTTATTTTCTTAAGAACCCATCTTTCCCAAGCCAAAACGGCGTAGTTTAGGGCCTTATATCATAAAAAAGTCAAAAATACCCTTAATGAACCTATCTTGAAAACTGTCTGGATGAAACCCAGGGGTGGTACCAACGGATCACGGGAACCACCAACGGCCCGTCACGTCTCTCGTGGAATGAACTGCTGATGATCCATTCTCGGAACCAAACAACGGGTCGACAGGACGACCCGTGCCTCCAACCAACGACTCATTACATCATCGGTGGTTAGTCCACTTAACCTTGGCATCTCGTCTTCTAACGGGTCACACCATAACCCGCCACCACAAACAACGGATCGTTGTTCCCCCGGTCAAGCCTACTGAAAAACTTAATCCTCAAACCACTACTACAACCAACGAACCGTGGCTTCTCCTAACGGGTCGTTGGGGTCTCCCGTTGTATGTCACCTGATGCATCCAACTCCTTCCCATGACTGCTAATGACGACTCATTGTTTCCCAAAACGAGTTGTCATATCTCCCGTGGTTTGCACTGTCACCCAGCCTTTCTAACCACAACTTGTTACAACGACGCGTGGTATGTAACCACGAGTCATACCTTGACCCGTCCTGAGACATTTTTCCCAATTTTCTACAGTTTTTAATTTTTCACTTCCGGGTCTACTCCTATGCACTTTCGGGGTATTACTGTATCTCTTCCTTGGGAACATTCGTCCTCGAATGTTAGAAACAAGAAGCAATAAGAGGAATACAATTATCATACTCAAATTCTGACTATTTTAACCGAAATTTTCACGGAATGACTGCCTCTAAATAAAACCCCATAGCAGAACTGATCTTATACTTCACATACACATTCATACACATAAAAGAAACTTGCACACATGAACTAACCATGAAAACTAGGTAGAGTCGCAGGGTAAAATTGGTACCTCAAGTTGAAACTGAGCTGATAGGGAATAAATATAGGTATTTAGCCATCATATCCGCTTCGGCTTCCCACGTAGCTCCCTCAACATGCTGGTTTCTCCCTAAAACCTTAATTGAGGCTACATCATTGTTCCTTAGCTTACGGACTTGATGATCTAATATTTCCACCAGAACCTCTTCGTAACTAAGCCTGTCTTTTACACCAATACTGTCAACCGGAATCACTAAAGATGGATCTATGAAACACTTCTTCAAAAGTGACAAATGAAACACCGGATGTACTGAAGATAACTCTGAGGGAAAATCTAACTCATACGCCACCTTACCAACTCTTGTCACCCCTCGGTAGGGGCCAACATATCGGGGACTGAGTTTCCCTTTCCTTCCGAACCGTATGACTCCCTTCATGGGAGATACTTTGTGAAATACCCAGTTATCCACATCAAGCTCCAAATCTCCCCTCCTCACATCCGCATGCAATTCTGATGACTCTGAGCGGTTTTCAACCGGTACCTTATCAACTGGACCTTTACCATGGCCTCATGAACCGAATCAAGTCCTATTATGGCTGCCTCACCAATCTCAAACCATCCGATGGGCGACCTACACCTTCGCCCGTACAGAGCCTTGAACGGTGCCATCTGGATACTGGAGTGATAACTGTTATTATAAGCAAAATTGATCAAGGGAAAATTATCATCCAAACTACCTTTAAAATCCATAAGACATGACCTCGACATGTCTTCAAGAGTCTGGATCATTCATTTGGCTTGGCCATCCATCTGCGGATGAAAGGCGGTGCTGAGCTTGACTTGAGTCCCAAGTCCCTTTTGAAAAGACCGCCAGAACTGGGAGGTAAACTGAGTACCTCGGTCTGAAATATTAGACAAGGGTACTCCATGAAGTCAAACCAACTCCAGAATATATAATATGGCATAATCATCCACCGAATTCGTGGTCTTGACTGGTAGAAAGTGTGCAGCCTTGGTTAACCTGTCTAGCACAACCCAAATGGAATCATAGTGTCGGCGAGTACGAGGTAGGCCTGTAATAAAATCCATATTAATCTATTCCCACTTCCAAGTGGGAATGCTAATATCCTAAAGTACATCTCCCGGCCTTCGGTGCTCGACCTTCACTTGCTGACAGTTTGGACATCTGGCTACGAACTCCGTAATATCCTTCTTCATACCATCCCACCAATAGATTTCTCGCAAGTCCCGATACATCTTAATGGATCCCGGATGGATGAAATATCTGGTACCATGTGCCTCATGCAATATCCGGACCCTCAAATTATCAACGTTCGGGACACATAGCCGACCCTGATATCTTAGAACACCTTCTCCCCCTTGGGAGAAAACCTCTATCTTTTGACTCTGCACCGCTTCCTTCAGCTTCCTTAAAATTGGATCCGCATCTTTCCTAGATTTGACATCAACCACCAGGGATAATTCTGACCCATTCTACACCAACGCCGCCATCGGTCGAGTTGATCATTCTAACTCCCAACCTTGCAAGTCGGTGGGCATCTTTCACCAACTCCTTCCTCCCCTCATCCACATGGGACACACTCTTCATATAGAGCTTACTAAGTGCATCTACAACCACATTAGCCTTGTCGGGTGTGGTATAGAACACTCATATCGTAGTCCATTTGCAACTCCAACCACCTCCTTTGTCGAAGATTGAGATCTTTCTGCGTTAACACATATTGCAAGCTTTTGTGATCAGTGAACACATCCACGTGAACCCCATATAAGTAATGCCGCCATATCTTTAGTGTAAGCACCACTGCGGCCAACTCAAGATCATGGGTCGGGTAATTCTTTTCATGAACCTTTAACTATCGAGAGGCATATGCTATCACCTTTGCACGCTGCATCAACACACATACCAGTCCGACTCTCAAAGTATCACAATATACAACAAATCCAACACTGGTGCTGAAGTGAGTCGGGTCTTCAATTCCTGGAAGATTTTCTCACAATCCTCTGAGTATTAGAGCTTTATCTTTTTCTGAGTCAACCTTGTCAATGGGGCTGCAATTTATGAAAAGCCCCCAACAAATCTTCGGTAGTAGCCTGCTAAGCCCAAGAAACTCTAAATTTCTAAAGGATTCACCGGTCTCGGCCAATTCTTCACCGCTTTGATTTTCTGGGAATCTACCTTAATGCCCTCACCTAAAACCACACGGCCTAGAAATTCCACCGAGTCAAACCAAAACTCACATTTGCTGAACTTTGCATATATCTGACGATCCTTGAGGACCTAAAGCACTATACGAAAGTGAGTAGCATGCTCCTCCTCGCTTCGGGAGTATATAAGGATATCATCGATGAACACAATTACGAACATGTCCAGATACTGCTTGAACACCCTGTTCATCAGGTCCATGAAAGCTGCAGGAGCATTGGTTAGTCCAAATGACATAATTACAAACTCATAATGGCCATACTGAGTTCTGAAGGTTGTCTTCAGGATATCACTCCCGAACTCTAAGTTGATGATATCCGGACCTGAGATCTATCTCCGAGAAACACCTGGCACCTTGGAGCTAATTAAATAAATAATCAATCTTGGGAAAGGGGAACCTGTTCTTGACAGTGACTTTATTCAGCTGCCAATAATCAATACACATTCGAAGGGATCCATCCTTATTTCAAACAAAGAGAGTTGGTGCACCCCATGGAGACTTTCTCGGTCTAATGAAACCCTTATCCAACAAGTCCTTCAACTGTTCTTTTAACTCTTTTAGCTCGGTTGGAGCCATCCTATAAGGAGGAATAGAGATAGGCTGCGTATCGGGTAATAAATCAATACCAAAATTGATTTCCCTCTCCGGAGAAACACTTGGAAAATCATCGGGGAAAACTTTTGGATACTCACACACCATTGGAACTGACTGAATAGTTGGGGTCTCGGTCCCTACATCCTTAACCCTAACTAAGTGGTACATGCAACCCTTAGAGATCATTTTTCGGGCCTTAAGGTATGAAATAAATCAATCATCTGGTACGACCAAACAACCCTTCCACTCCAAAACTGACTCACCCGAAAATCAGAATTCCACCACATGGGTCCTACAATTAATCGAAGCGTAACATGCAAACAACCAATCCATATCCAAAATGATGGCAAAGTCAGTCATGGAAAATTCTACTAAGTTCGTGGAGGTAACCGTATGCAATATCGTAATGGGGCAATCCCTATACACCCGCCTAGCTACCACTGATTCACCGACTAGAGTAGATATGGAGAATGGTTCTGACAAAATTTCAGGACTAACTCCAAAACTACTAGCAATATAAGGGGTCACAAAAGACAAAGTAGATCCTGGATCTAGCAAGGTATATGCACCAACATGAAAGACTTGCAACATACCCATGACCACATTTGGCGATGCCTCCTGCTCCTGGCGGGGTACTAGGGCATAAAATCAATTTTGGCGCCGATCTCCTGCTGAACTTATGGAGGCACCCTGCTGAGGGAGTCGTATTGCTAGAGCGGTAGAACTGGCTGCAGGGCAATCTTTGATCCTGTGCCCGGGTTTGCCACACCCCAAACAAGCATCCGCACCGACTAGGCACCTTCTGGGATGGTTCTTGCCGCACTTTGCACAAACTGAGAATGTGCGCTCCACCTGCATGCTACCATGATCTCTCGAACCTATAGCCCTGCTCCTTTGGTCACATCTGAACCTGGACAGCGTGCTAGCCGATGATGGAGCTGGAGCAATGGACCTGTGCTGGGACTGCTGACGTGATCCACCTCCTGACCTGGCCTAAGAAACCCCGTAGCTGTCGGTCCTGTCCCTCTTGTCCTCTCTTTTCCTCTTATATACCGACTCCATAGTCCTCTCTTTTCCTCTTATATACTGACTCCATCTTCTGCGCATGAAATACAATGCGGGGAAAGTCAATGTCCCGATGAAGCATGTCAATCTGGCAATCCTTGTCCAAGTAATCTGCTACTCCATGCACAAAGAGGCTCACTCGAGCTCGTTGATCCGCCACCAGCTCCGTAGCATATTTAGATAGCCGAGTGAACTCCAAGGAATACTCCTAGACTAACATGTTGCCCTACTTCAAATTCACAAACTCAGCCGCCTTGAGCTCCCTCATCTCTCGAGGGAAGAATCGATCCATGAATGCGGTGTGAAACTCATCCCAGCCTATCGAGCCTGCACCCATTTCCCTGACATCTCTCCATTGCTTAAACCATATATATGCTACCCCTTTAGCTGATAGGAGGTCAAGTCAATGCATTCCCCATTATTCACCCCCATAACCTGGGTGATCTTCAGAATTTCCTCAATAAAGTAATGTGGGTCCTCGTCTACCTTCGACCCTGTGAACTTTGGAGGGATCATCCTCAAGAAATCCCTCACCCTAGCAGCCACTGCATTCCCTTTCTAAGGGAAATGCGCCACTGTCTAATTCTGGACCTAGGGAGTCATAGCCTGTGCCAGCATTTGAATCGCTGCCCTAAACTCGACGTGGTCAGCTGGCTCTGGTACATGCTCCTCATGAACAAGTGGGGCTGGCTGATGCTCACCATCATGGGCACCCTCATGATCATTACCATCACCGTTTCTCCTGGCGTTTACCCGACGTGGAAGCATGATTTTGCAAATGCGAATAGCACGAATTAGAAGAGTAAAGGACGTTCACCACACGACATAGATCACGAAGAAGGGAACATTTCCTAAAAGTCTAGTAGCCTCTTCGTCATAAGTGTAGCATGCTTCACACCCATGAAAAAGACTCTACTTAACGCGGCTTTCAGAATCCCTAGGACACTTCAAACCTGTGGCTCTGATACCAAGTTTTTCACGACCCAAATGTACACCCGAATCATAGACACAGGACATAGAGCCCCGAGAGACCTCAAGTCGACCCATGGCATGAGCATACATCTAATTCAATCACATGATTGGAAGACTTAACGTAAATAACGTAATCATAACATGGCATAAGGGAAAAATAGTACTAGACTTATACAATACGACAGAATACTTCTTGTAGTCTGATAAGCCTCTAAACATGAAAGGAAGATTGATAGGACAACTCCCAACTAATCCAACATCCAGAAACTGAAGAAATAACATAGAGTGTGAACATGTAGCCCTCAGAACATGAGGACTCATCAAGTGCACCGAGAGCAGGGCTGAAACTAGCTACAGGTAAGGATGAGACTGAGAATTGGGACCTATATAATGAAACGATACAACATACAAAGTATGTAGTCAATACGTGGAATGTACAGAGTATGCAAGGTAAGTAAAACGGACATTTAAAACATAAATAAATTCCATAAAAGATCATAAGAGTAGAACACCATGCGCGTATCATAAGTCATTATAACATATCATGCGACTCAAGGTTTCAAAACATTCATAACATAAACATAGTCATAATCATAATAAAAGAACCTTGCTTAACATAACTTGAGCCAACCTTGCTAAGGGTAGGAACCATGAAAGTGTGATATCACCATGAAAAGGGCCATTTGGTCCGGGGACAAACATGAAAGGGGTCCCAACATACCTACGGTGGCACGTAGTTCATGAGATCCGGGGCTTGACTTGAGCTTCGAACCTACTCGGTGTTCGATACTACTCCCAAAACGTATATAGTGCTCATAATAATACATTCATGAGTTTATGGCTAGTTATGTCATGATACTCGTAAACATGCTTGAACATATGTGAACTAGCCATGTCATGAGGCCCGTGAGTCAGCCAAAAACATAATTCATGATTAGTAAGATTCATACATACTCGTAGATCATGCATATAGCTTGAATTTCATAAAATTATAATGGGTGACATAATGAATTCATAATTTAAAACATAATTCATAATGGGCTTGTAAAGAACATCGATGGGATAATAGATCATAAATCGATTCATCATGGGGCATGCATAATTGAGCTTAATTGCTTAGAAATCAAATCAATAATATTATAATCAATTTAAATCTCAAAAGATGATCAAAATCCATAGATTATGATAATATTTCAAAATCATAAAAGCCATAATTAAATCATTAGATTTTATACAAATCGAATATAAAACTCCATGAGTTTTTAAATAAATTTTGAGCGAAATCATTGAGTAGGAACATGGGTGTGGAAGAATCCACCCATTGAAGACCTTACATACCTGGGATTATCAACTTCTAACCCTCCTTAAAAGCCCAAGAATGAAATTGAAGGAATTAAGGTGAAAACCTTGAAATCTCCCCTTAGATCACTTGTCAAAATCCTTGCATGCATGAATGAGAGTTTAGGAAGGTTTATTTTCTTAAGAACCTAGCTTTTCCATGCCAAAATGATGTAGTGTAGGGCCTTATATCGTAAAAAAGTAAAAAATACCCTTAATGAACCTATCTTGAAAACTGGCTGGATGGAACCCAGGGGTGGTACCAACGGATAATGGGAACCACCAACGGCCCGTCATGTCTCTCGTGGAATGAACTGTTGATGACCCATTCTCAAAACCAAACAATGGGTGGATAGGATGACCCGTGCCTCCAACCCACGACTCATTATATCGTCGGTGGTTAGTCCCCTAAACCTTGGCATCTCATCTTCTAACGGGTCACAACACGACCCATCACCATAAACAACGGATCATTGTTTCCCCCGTCAAGCCTACTGAAAAACTTAATCCTCAAACCACTACCACAACTAGCGAACCGTGTCTTCTCCTAACGGGTCATTGGGGTCTCCCGTTGTATTTAACCTGATGCACCCAACTCTTTCCCACGACTAGTAACGACGACTCGTTGTTTCCGACAATGAGTCGTCATATCTCCTGTGGTTTGCACTATTACCCAGCCTTTCCCTAACCATGACTCATTACAATGACCCATGGTATGTCACCACGAGTCGTACCTTGACCCGTCCTGAGACATTTTCCCCAAATTTCTATAGTTTTCAATTTTTCACTTTCGGGTCTACTCCTATGCACTTTAGGGGTATTGCAGTTTCATCCTATCCCTTATCAACTGAACCTTCACCATAGCTTCATAAACAAAATCAGGTCCTATCATAGCTGCCTCACCAACCTCAAACTACCTGGGCGATCTATACCTCCGCCCATAAAGAGCCTCGAACGGTGCCATCTGGATGCTGGAGTGATAGCTGTTATTGTAAGCAAACTCAATCAAGGGCAAGTGATCATACTAACTGCATTTAAAGTCCATCACACATGCTCTCAACATGTCCTCGAGAGTTTGAATTGTCTTCTCTGCCTGACCATCCATTTGCGGATGAAATGTTGTGCTAAGTTTAACCTGAGTCCCAAGCCCTTTTTGGAAAGACCGCCAAAACTGAGAGGTAAACTAAGTACCTCGGTCTAAGATAATAGAAAAGGGTACTCCATGTAACCAACTCCCAGATATACAGTTTGGCATAATCATCTGCTGAATCCACGGTTCTGACTGGTAGATAGTGTGCAGCCTTGGTCAACCTGTCTACCACCACCCAAATAGAATCATAGTGTCGGCGACTACGAGGTAGGCCTATAATGAAATCCATATTAATTTCTTCCCACTTCCAAGTGGGAATGCTAATATCCTGAAGTACACCTCTCGACCTTTGATGCTCGACTTTCACTTGGTAACAGTTCGGGCACTTGGCTATGAATTCTGCAATATCCTTCTTCATGCCGTTCCACCAATATATTTGCCGCAAATCATGATACATCTTGGTGGCACCCGGATGGATAGAATACCTGGATTCATGTGCCTCATGTAATGTTTGGTCCCTCAAATTATCAATATCTAGAATACAGACGGCCCTGGTACCGCAGCACCCCGTCTCTCCCTTGGGAGAATACCTCCACTTTTTGACTCTGAATGACTTCTTTCAGTTTCCCCAACATCAGATCCTCGTCTTGCCTAGCTTTCACATCAGTCACCAAGGACGATTCTGATCTGTATTTCACAACAACGCCGCCATCGGTCGAGTCGACCAATCTAACTTCCTACCTTGCAAATCGATGGACATCTTTCATCAACTCTTTCTTTCCCTTATCCACATGGGACACACTCTCTATCGAGATCCTACTAAGTGCGTCTGCTACCACATTAGCCTTACCCAGGTGGTAAAGGACACTCATGTGCTAGTCCTTTAGTAGCTCCAACCACCTCCTTTGCCGAATATTGAGATCTTTCTGCGTATCCATAAATACATTTATGTGGACCCCATACAAGTAATGCCGCCATATCTTCAATGCAAACACCACCGCTGCCAACTCAAGATCATGGGTCGGATAATTCTTATTATGGACTTTCAACTATCTTGAGGCATATGCTATCACTTTCCCATGCTGCATCAACACATACCCAAGTCCGATTCTCGAAGCATCACAATACACCACCAAACCATCGGTACCCTCGGGTAGGGTCAACACTGGTGTTAAAGTGAGTCGAGTCTTAAACTCTTGGAAGCTTTTCTAACATGCCTCCAACCATTGGAACTTTACCTTCTTCTGAGTCAACTTGGTCAAAGGTGCTGCAATAGATGAAAGCCCTCAACAAATTTCCGATAGTAACTCGCTAAGCCCATAAAGCTCGTGATATTTGATGGGTTCACTGGTCTGGATCAATTCTTCACCGCTTAGATCTTCTGAGAATCTACATTTATGCCCTCACTCGATACCACATGGCCCAAAAATGCCACAAAGTCCAACCAAAACTCACATTTGTTGAACTTTGCATACAACTGACGATCCTTGAGGGTCTGAAGCACTACTCTCAAGTTAGCGGCATGCTCCTCCTCGCTCTGAGAGTATATAAGGATGTCATCAATGAACACAATCACGAACATATCCAAATATGCCTTGAACACCCTATTAATTAGATCCACAAAAGCTGCAGGGGCATTGATTAGTCCAAACGACATAACAACAAATTCGTGGTGACCATACTGAGTCCTGAAAGAGGTTTTCGGGATGTCGCACTCCCGAATCCTAAGCTGGTAATACCCGGATCTAAGATCAATCTTGGAGAAACACTTGGCACCCTAAAGTTGATTGAAAAAATCATCAATCCTAGGCAAAGGATACCTGTTCTTAATGGTGACCTTGTTTAACTGGCGATAGTCAATGCACATCAGAAGGAACCATCCTTCTTCCGGACAAATAACTCTGGTGCACCCCATGGAGAATACTCGGCCTAATAAAGCCCTTATCTAACAGGTCCTTCAACTGATCCTTCAGCTCTTTTAGCTCGACTGGAGACTTTTTGTAGGGCAGAATAGATATAGGTTGCATGTCGGGAAGAAGATCTATATTGAAATCAATCTTTCACTCGAGAGGGACACCTGGCAAATCATCAGGAAAGACCTCTAGATACTCACGTACTATTGGAACTCACTGGATAGTCGGGGTTTTGGACTCGACATCCTTAACCCTAACTAGATGGTACATGCAACCCTTAGAAATCATCTTCCTGGACTTAAGGTAGGAAATGAATCGACCTATAGGAACATCTGAACTACCCTTCCATTCTAAGACTGGCTCACCTGGAAATCTAAATGCTACTACTCGAGTTCTACAATTAACTAAAGCATAGCATGCAAATAGCCAATCAATACCGAGAATAACATCGAAATCGATCATGGCTAACTCTATCAAGTCTGCTGAGGTGACCTTATGAAGGATTGAGATTGGGAAACCTCTATATACCCATTTAGCTATAACTAAGTCACCTACAGGAGTAGAAACTGAGAAGGGTTCTGACAAGACATGGGGACTGACTCCGAAGCTACTGGCCACATATGGTGTCACAAAATATAAGGTAGCCCCCGGATCTAGTAGAGCATATACATTAATATGGAAAATTTGCAACATACCAATGACCACATCCGGGGAGACCTCCTGCTCCTGACGGGAAGATGAAGCATAAAATCTATTCTGGCGCTGATCGCCAGCTATGCTAGTAGATTCCCCCTGATGTGCTGAGCGTTGGGGAGGGGCTGCTGAACTAGAAGCTGGGCCTCAGCCCCCAACCTGATCCTGCCTCACAGCTGGACAATCTTGAAGCATGTGTTCGGGCTGTCCATGTTCGGTCTGTTTCACAACTACATGCAAGTGCACGTGGTCGAACAAGTAGTAAAGTGGCTAAAGTAAGCCAAGTATCGATCCCACAGGGACTGAACCAAGGTAGTAATCGAATTAAGTGTTACTGAACTTTAACTCTAAAAATGCAGACAACAATTCAAAGAAGATTCTGAGAGTTGGTTTCCTAATTTATCTTAATCTAAGACAAAATTATAAAGTGAGTCTGAACTATAGTAATGAGCAAGCTGAGGCCAAATGAACATGCAGGGAAGTAATTTATCGATACAATTCGGTTAATCTTTCCTTCGGTTGCTAGTCAAGAATTATTGCCTATGGAGAGAAACTTTCGTATTCTACCCAACTTAAGAATCATGAACCTTCAACCTACATTTCTGTGACAAAAAAATTTCATGTTCTAGCCATACGAAACCGATTCCTTAATTGACTAATACGACTTTCAGATATATTTCTATTCTGAAGGTAAATCAATTCTCAATTTTCCCAAACTAAGAAGAGATCATATCCTACCAATTCACAACTTTCCAATTTCTTTCCTTTTCAGGATAAAATTGGATTTTTTAGATATACATTAACATTGGCCAGACATTAATGCAGTAAGAACAAGAATTGATAGAACAACCATGGAAGAAAAGATGAAAAACCAAAATGATCAACAATTACATTCCACTACAAATGTTCTTAACCTCAGCAAGAAGTGAATTTAGCCACTCATTTGTGGATTAAACATCATCAAATGAGTATAAATCATACAAACAATTGAAATAAAGGAGAAAGAGTTAGAGAAGAACCCTAAGATTTTCGTCTCCTCAATTGCCTGTAACCCACGTTCTTGCTCAACTAAGTCAGCCTCTTTAAAATAAACCTAAGTGTGCTATTTATACTAGTGGGAATTTTTCCCGAAATAACAAGCAACGTGTCACAGAGTGCAATGCGGAGCACTGCCTCCGTGACACGATGCAAACGTGGACCCTCACTGGAATTTTATGTTCCAGGTAAATATAGGCAACGTGCTACGGCATGTAACGCGTGGCTTGGCCAACGTGCCACGGCGCCGTCGCGAACCCTTACTGGAATTTGACAAAATAACTCAACCGAAGCAGACTTCCTCCGCAATGGCAACGTGACACGGCTCCATCGCGGAGCCCCTTTATTTGCTGCTTCTGCTTGACCTTTTCCACTGCTCGCTTCCGAGTCCATTCCCGATTTTCACCAACATGCAACTTAGCTTCCTAAAATTACATTTTTCCTGCAAAACAACACTAATCATGTTGGTTAGTATAAATTCACATTTTAACAACAAATCACATGAAAATGTACATATAACGATAGATAAACAAGACGAAATAAAGCATTTGAGCATCACTTGGGCATATAATTCTTCCCAAGATCACTTACCCCACACTTAAAACCCTGTTCGTCCTCGAACAATACTCTCACATCTCATGCAATTGACACCCACGTATAGCTACTTTGGCTCAACAATTCAAGCTACGGTTATACCGATTATTTAATATAGCAAATCATCAAAAAAAACATGCATAGTATCATCACTACAATGACATTCACCACATTAAGACCTCCTAGACTCAAGAATCGACTCTCGATCTCGGAAAACTCATGCAAATCAACTGATCAAGACATCCGACACAAAATTCAATCTCTCGTCAAGCATGTGCCCTCACAACACAAGAGAATTTCCCCTTTTTCAATCATACGATTTCCACAGCATTACATGTAGGGGTATATGAACATGATTTCGCTCTCTCTCCCAAGGAATTCACATGCATCATGTCATGAACCATTGGCTTGCCTCTAGTGTATTACTCCACTAATATAAGGAAGTGTGATGTAAGATCACGTAGGACTTAACGGGTTGTAATGTAAGCTAAGGAACTAGTAAATACTGGGATAACCAATAATATCATCTAGCCTCCTTAAGCGCTTTTCAATACATCCCACCATAATTATGGGCATTGTTTCTTCCTTCATCCTCCCATTCTTGAAGTCTTTCTTTATTTTTTTCTTCCCATTTTTTAAGCACACTCGACTTAATAACAAAGATTAGTTATACATCTTCCTTTTATTTATATTCGGCAAGTGCTCCTTTGACCTTATCTTTATTTTCACCACTTTCGCTTTTCCTTTCTTTTCACACTTTTCACTCCTTGACACTGTGGGAAAATTATTTTTCTTGAGCGCTTAAGAGTTTTGGATCAAATTCACCGCTAATGAAAAGAAGGGATTAAGCTCAATTTCTACCTCTTCAACGAAAGAAAAAAATAGGCTAAAGGCTCAATGGGGCTAACTAGGATGTACATTCAAGGTAGGTATGAGAAGAAAAAAAAAATTCGGTTAAATCAAAGAAATGCCTACATCCTTTCCTACACTACACATCCTTCATTTCGTTCCATACACACACCAGGCAAGTTCTAGTCACTTCACAATAGCATGGAAGAATCAAAACCTCACCTCACACTCATTGCACATGCTCAACTCAAGACATATTCACAGACTCTTCAATCAGCTAATTACGAGAATTCAATATTAAGCCTCAATCACACCGAATCGAACTCTATGGCCTAGGTGTCTCAACATGTTTCACATTTGCATGCTTTCATACGAATCATATTTGCATCTCAATATCATGTACAACACGCAACAAGAATTCCGAACCATGGAGTGGCGACACATTTGGGAAACAACCAAAAGAAAGAAAATAAAAGAAAAGAACAAAACTACTCCTATCGACTACATTTCCCTTAAGACGGTCGTTATCCATCCATCATAGGGAACGGTCACTATTTACGACTTTGGTTCAATGGGACTATTCTCGGTAAAAGCACCGAAAACAAAGGCTGAGAAACCCAATCATAAAAAAATTCAACAAAAATTTTAAAAATATCGATAATTTCGATAGAAAATAAAAAATATTTACATAACAGCTAACAACAGCTCAACACAGCACACAACAACTTAACATTCATTACAACACCGAATTACAATACAAAACATATGCACAAAATCACAGGGTCACCATTTCTTCACAGGAACAACAACACAAGGCAAAAAAACAAAAACCACAACGAAACATACAACACCTAACTACTCCCACCCCACACTTAAACCGAACACTGTCCCCAGTGTTCACATAATTCAATTTATCACAAAGGTGGGTGGTGAAACTCCCTAACCAATCGAAGTATTCAACTTCTTCGTCAGGTGCCGTTGCCTCGTCCCCCATATCTGAATCACCCTCGATGTCCTCATATGACTCAACATCTGAGTCATCACAACGTGTCTCCTCATCAGTGGGGACATCATCATCTACAGGCTTCACAAAAGCTGGCCCCACTCGGCATAGAGCCTGGGCATTTTCGCCAAAGGGGTAATCTAGCTTGAGCTACCATAGCTCATCTTCTGTTGCTGGCCTCCCGCCTATGCACAACTGCAGCATCTGCATCCCGTACATGCGGGCCATATACTGATCATCCCGAGCATGGCGCTCAGCTAGTGTGAGAACTGGCCCGTGAGTGGTGTCGCGTGCCTTGGTTTTGGTGACGTCCAAGGCACGCCTATCCATTTGCGGGATGTAGTCTAGGGCCTCCTCCTCGATGTCAAGGCCCCTTAGAAATTTGGTCAGCAAACCACCAAACCCCTACCTGTGCCCTTGATGCAAACAGGCCCTCTTCATGGCGGAGATGATCACCGTCCCAACATTAATCTCCACCAAGCACACACGATCCCGGGTGACATCTATCATGTGCACCCCCGGGATCAGGCAGGAACACACAATTTTGAGCCAAATCCTGGCTTCCCTATTCATTTGAGAGTAAGGTAGCATCTGATGATAGCCCCTCTCCTTGTGCCTGCTCCACCGTGCTGTCGAACGGGATCCACACAGAGTGCGTCTGATATTTGCATAGGGTGGAGTTATGTTCAGCTGCCAGAGTACATGGGCGTCTGTGTCCCGCGCCCCCAATATGGCATTCAGGTGATGGGTCTCAAAGGTGACAACCTGCCCCCTTATCTTGACGGTGTGACTGCGGAGTGTCGGGTTCCAGTTTGCGTAGAACTCCCCAATTAAATGGAGATTGCACTCCTTGGGCTCTTCGAAGATGGAGTTCAGCCCGACAGTGTCAATCTGGTGTACGATTCTAGGGAATTCCTGTGCAAGTGGTTCCCTTGCAATGTGCTCCTCAGGGAAGTATTTGGTCTCCTTGTGCTTTGCATACCATTTCTTCCCTTCGTCTGTCACCCATCGGGTTCCATATTAACGGCGTTGGCCGCGTGGAACCGCTGGTGCTGCTGGAACTGCTGTTCCCAGTCTAATTCTTTTTCTCCCAGTGCCTAATGTAGATGCGCCCTTTCCTTTGTCTTGCCTGCTTGACATCGTTCCTGTCAAATCAAACAGACAGTCCCAATGTTATTCAAGTCAAAAATTTGCTTCGTTAATGTTGGGTTGAGTTAGGCCACCCTACACTTAATCTTTAGCCACAATGAAAATAATTCGGCAAGACAATCCTTCTTTTCCAATTTTTATCAATCAACATGCCTTGTGCATTCAGATTAGTCGATGTATTAATTACTATATACTACTTAGACTTCGTACAACTAATCACAATATCACCATTGATTCCATTACATCACATAGCACTTAGCCAAAAATTTTCTCAACAACAACAACCTATGCAATTCACCAATTTCATTTTCCCGAAAATTCCCTTGTTTATTTAGCGTATTCATCCCTATTCACAACATCACTTACATCACCCAACATGCACAACCCAATTATTTTCACATTTTCAACCAAATTTAGTTCCTTCCTATTCAAATTCCAATCCTAGCTACCAATTTCGCAAAAATTTAATCAAACATGTATTTATCGAGTTCATATAATCATAACGATACTACAAACATCAATCAAAAATAACTTAAATGAATTCAAGCTCAATTTATACTTAGGGCAAGCTTTAGTCACCTCACATGCTCAAAACTCGAAAATTTCGGCAAAAATTGAGGTTAAGCTCAAGAACATACCTTTAATTCAATGAACTTAAAGAAAAGTTGAAGAAAATTCAATCCTAGGTCCGTGTCACGTTGGGGAAGGAGGGATTTTAGGGGTTTTGTCGCGGAAGGGAGTGAGAAATGGAAAAAATGAGGTGTTTTTGGGGTTAAAAAGAGGATTTTTCGTGCAGGTTACCAGGCGACCTGGTGTGACCCGTCGCGAATAACACCTCAACGTGTCACGGAGGGTAACGCGGAGCACCCCCTCCGTGATACGGAGCCATCGCGTGGGTGTTCTGGAATTTGCGAAAATTCTAGAATACCTTCAACGTGTCACGGAGGGTAACGCGGAGGCCCTCCTCCGTGACACGGAGCCATCGCGCATGCTCACTGTTTTGCCACTTTTTAATTTTTTTCTCACCTTGATTTTCTTCCTTTGCGATCCTTTGTATTTTTGCCCTCCGTTCCACCTGAAAAGCATCTCACAATAAGAAACTGGTTAGAATTCATAGGTTTCAAACATGAACACAATTTTTTTTTTAATTTTCTTTTTCTTTTTCTTTTCTTTTTCTTTTTAACTAATGCTACTCATCTATTACAACAATTTCACTGGTTTCCTCCCGTGCAACGCCTGGTTTACCGTCGCGGCTCGACGTTATCAAAGCTGAATCATCCTGTAGAGTGACGGACGTTTTCTCTCAATTAACGTCCTCACCCCAATAATGCTTACACCGCTGCCCATTAACAAAGAACGTGGAACTTCGATCTTCTTGCTACAACTCCAGTTTTGGAGTGTCCTCAATCGGTGGTTTTCCCACTGGATCTCGAGAATCAACAATCTGAACAATATCTGCTTGATCAAGCACATTGATTGCTGAAAGCTCCTCATATACGGCCGGAAGCTTTGTGGCCTTGTACACGTAAAATACCTCCACCTTGTCATGCGCCCGCATGGTTAGCTGCCCTGCAGCTACATCAATCAAAGCTTTCCCGGTTGCCAAGAAAGGACGTCCCAAAATAAATGGGACTTCCGCATCCGGCTCAAAATCCAGCACAACAAAATCTACCGGGAAGATAAGGGAGCCCACTTGCACCAGCACGCCCTCCACAATGCCATCTGGTCTGGCCAAAGAACGATCCGCTAACTGCAAGATCACTGTCGTTGGTCTAGGACTGCCCAGCCTCAACTTCTTGAATACCGATGTCTGCATCAAGTTAATGCTCGCTCCCAAATCGCATAGTCCATGAGGTCGGATACTTTACCCAATTGTGATTTGAATTGTAAAGCTCCCAGGGTCCTTGAGCTTTGTTGGCAACCTGTTCTGTATCCGGGAAGTGCATTCCTCAATAAGCGCCACCGTAGCATACATCGTCAATCTACTTTTGTTTGCCACGATGTCCTTGATATATTTTGCATACTTCGGCACTCCCTTCAAAACATCAACAAGAGGTAAATTAATGTGTACCTGTTTAAGCACCTCCATGAACTTTTTGAAACACGCTTCCTCCTTGTGTTTCTTTAATCTTTGAGGGAACGGGGGTGGTGGTCTTTCTGCTTCAACTGCCTTCTCCTTCCCCCTCTCATCATTCTGTTCCCTTTCTTTCTCCACTGCTCCTGACTGCTGAGGTGGTCTTTCTGGTTCCACCTCCTTGAGTTGTAAACCACTCCTTGTGGTCACTGCATTTACTTGCTTGGGATTCTGGTCAGTGTCACTCGATAGTCCTCCTCTTGGCCTGGTGTTTTGAGCTCCAGCTAGTTGCCCAAAATGGTACTCCAACGCCTTTGTAGCTAACTGATTGTTCTTTACATCTGCCGCTAATTTCACATAGTCAGCCTGCAATTGAGCTTGGTTGGCTATCATTGTTTTAAACATTTCCTCAATGCTGGGTGGTGGTGGTGGAGGAGGTGCATTGTTGCTTCTGTATTGAGTCTGATAGTTCTGCTGCCCTCCTTGATTTCTCTGTGTACCCTGATTCGAACTCTGCCCTTGATGGCTGTTACTACCCCAGGAGAAATTCGGATGATTCCTCCAATTAGAGTTGTAGTTGTTGCCATACTGTTGGTGATTATTTCTCTGTACATTACCAAAAAAGTTCACTGAATCTGGATTTGCACCACAACACTCAGCTGAGTGTTTATTACTACCGCATACTTCACACCAAATCTGCTGCACTACATTAACTGGGGCTTGAGATTGATTCAAGCTCATGTTGCTGAAGTAGGTGTTGAGTTGATTCTGTAACGCAGCTATCTGTGAAGCAATAGCTGTAAAACCATCCACTTCCAAGACTCCTGCCGCTTTCCTTGTTCCTCCTCTAGAAGAGTCCGCATTCCACTCTGGATTTCCCTGCGAAATACGATTTAACAAAGTATACAGCTCCTCATAAGTCTTTTCTAATGCTTGTCCCCCAGCTGCTGAGTCTAGCAAAATTTTTGTGTGGGGTTCCAAACCCTCTATTAAAAGTATGCACTAGCTCATCATTGGACTGGTGATGGTGAGGACAATCTCGTAACATGGATTTGAATCTTTCCCAAGCTTGATACAGATTCTCCCCCTCTCTTTGTTTAAAACATAGAATCTGACTTCTAAGTCTTGCTGTTTTCCCGGATGGAAAGAACCGTATAAAAAATTTCCTTGCAAGATCATCCCAAGTGGTGATGGAATTAGGTGGCTCAGCTTTCAACCACCTCTTTGCTTCTCCGAATAGTGAAAATGGGAACAATGTAAGCCTTACGTAATCAGATGATACTCCTGCGGGGATGTAAGTGTCACTTATCTTCAAAAAGTTTTGGAGATGTTGTTGTGGATCCTCGTGAGGGAGACCTGTGAATTGCCCGCTGGTGTGCAGCAATTGCACCATATTCTATTTCAGCTCAAACTGTCACACCCCACCTTGGGGGGTATGACGGGCACCTGGTGCCTGCTAGACTCTAGACTGCTAAATGGTCCAGCCTGAGCACATCTGGTGCTTTGGCTGGCTTTGGCTCTATTTCAAGAAACAAATCGGCTATATAACGGCTGTAAATACAGCCTCCGGCCAACTGGCCTATAGCCATCTGTACCTGTAACAACAGCTAACCAGAAACAGACTTGTAACAAGGAACCTATGTGGGCCGACAAGGCCACCATGCTGTCTAGTTATCTGTAACTCAACACAAGACTGCTGTAAAACTACGTGACCGGCAAGGTCACCACTACTGTCAAACTAAGGCCCCACACGGCCAACATAAACTGAAATACTAAACAGCTATAGCAGACTGCACGGCCTCACACGACCGGCTCAACTAACCACAAGGAATATACACAGACTGCAAGCCTCTACGAATACTGTAAGAAACTAATAGAAATGATCGGGACAGGGCCCCGACCTACCCATACTGCACAACAAAAGAAAAGGAGCTACACCTCTGGGAATCAGACTCCGGATGACAGGAGCTGATGACTCACTGGCTGGCTGGAATCACGAGGGATCAGCTCCTCGTCCGTGAGTACCTGCAGGCAAGCAATACAGCGCCCCGCTGGGCGTCAGTACCACAGGTACTGAGCATGTAAAGCAAACTGAAATATGCAACTGAAACGAATAGCACAATAACATGACATTTAAGCAAGAAGTAGCTGAGTCTATCTAGCTGAGGATAACTGGGGAGAGTTTATACATTCTGTAACTAACTGAGCGTACCTGAAGACGTGTCGTCCTTCTGTCTATCAGTATCTACTAGCACATATCAATATACATAATAATACACACAATACCTGACCGACCCCCATGAGCCGGAAGGTGCCAACCAAGCAAGCAATCTATTTACCCCTACCCGGGTCTAAACCAACCAAAAACAAGTCACTCCACTCATCTAATAACTGTGAGCTCCTCCTACCGGCCCCCTTGGGTACGTAGCTCAGGCCTTGGCCTCTGACAATAAACTGTGTCTGAGTCCGAAGACTCCTGCCTCTGGGCACAGGTGTGCACACAGAGTGGTCTGCCCCTGTAAATAGGGTGTGCTAGCTCTGCGCAGAGTAAACTGAACTACCCCTGCAAGCAGGGTGGTCTGGACCGTATTATCATGGTGGTCGGCCATCATCGCCCTTTAGTCGGACGGCATCGCCCAGCTGGTGGCGGTATCTGAATCTGGTATCGACACAGCTATAACCCAAGGGCGGTGGGGATGCTAAAGGGTGCCCACATGCCACAACAAGTCTCAACATACAAAACACATACACAGCAAGCATGCTCAAATGAAAAATACTAATCATATTCTCTTCTGGTATCTCAAGGCCAGTTTGTATTAAACAACTGATGCTATATTCTGTTTTACACTATTTCTGACTGCTGGACTAACTGCTACCTGGACTTTATCTGTCTATCTGATTATACCTGGATATAGCTCAATAACATAAAATGTACCATCTACTACTGGATACAATCTCAACAGATGTACTACGTATTGCCTGAAAATCTACTATTCTGATTATCGCATGATACGTGATTAATGTACTAGCATGCTTGCTGGAAGTTATACTAGAATCGTTCCTGTACGCTGGGTATCGGTTAATATCCTTTATTCTATTTACTTTCTAAGCTTTACTTCCTGGCTTGCCGAAAGAATAACTTTACATACCTGGTTTCTGAGTACCCGACTGACCGATGTGATTTCCGTCGGTACTTCTGCTGTTTCTCCCAACTACATTCATATACACGTCAATTAGAACTAAATACATTAATATTCGGGAGAAATTATCACTTTTGATATATATTTATCCCAAACTTCAACCTTTCGAAAAACGATCAAAAACTCGTTATTTCTCGATAGTCCAGAAGGAATAAATGCTCACTGCAACGCTAGGAACACATTTGTACTAATTTAAAGAAATTCTATTTACTTTAACTCGGTAGCACGACGTTTCGACGGCCAAATTTCACGAAACCAACTCCGTAGGATTGCTCTCTGCAGCTTTATACACCTGTACCTAAGCCGGAACGGAGTTTAGACCGCGTTTCGTCGCGTAATTGGAAGGAAATTTATATATATTGTCATGGGTATTGTTCTCATATGAAGATGCCCTGTTTTTGCTGGAAATTTGCTGCTTTTAAATGGAAAAGCCGACCTTTCTATTTAATTTATTTATTTATTTATTTATTTTTGCTTTCTAAATCCCTTAACCAACATGACTTTAGGCTATTTATTTATTTAAAATTTATGGGGTGTAACACAAACCTCCCTCCTGGCTCGGGTTTGAGAATGCTTGATGTAACATTGTTAGCATGTGGGATTGCCACTTCGCGAACCAGCCTAGCTGCCATTTCCTCGGGCACTAACATTGCCCTTACAAGTGGTGGATTCTGTTGTTGCACCAGGATTGTTTGTCTGAGCAACTGCAGCTTCTTTTCTAGAGCTTCTCTTCTTTGATGATGAAATTGTCTTTTCGGCTCTAAGTATGAATCCACCAGCTCCTAGTCTCTTGCCAGTGTTCAACAGAATTCAATATCTGCAAAAGACAGGCTAAGATCAAGTTGTCAGCACTAATAAGAAATCGTAGACTAACACTTAAGAAAATAATTTTTCCAATTGCCAGTCCCCGACAACGGCGCCAAAAACTTGTTCGGTCTGTTTCGCAACTACACGCAAGTGCACGTGGTCGAACAAGTACTAAAGTGGCTAAAGTAAGCCATGTATCGATCCCACAGGGACTGAACCAAGGTAGTAATCGAATTAAGTGTTGCTGAACTCTAACTCTAAAAATGCAGACAACAATTTAAAGATGATTTTGAGAGTTGGTTTCCTAATTTATCCTAATGTAAGACAAAATTATAAAGTGAGTCTGAACTATAGTAATGAGCAAGCAGAGGACAAACGAACATGCAGGGAAGTAAGTTATCGATACAATTCGGTTAATCTTTCCTTCGGTTGCTAGTCAAGAATTATTGCCTATGGAGAGAAACTTTCGTATTCTACCTAACTTAAGAATCATGAACCTTCAACCTACATTTCTGTGACTAAAGAATTTCATGTTCTAGCCATACGAAACCAATTCCTTAATTGACTAATACGACTTTCAGATATATTTCTATTCTGAAGGTAAATCAATTCTCAATTTTCCCAAACTAAGAAGAGATCATATCCTACCAATTCACAACTTTCCAATTTCTTTCCTTTCCAGGATAAAATTGGATTTTTTAGATATACATTAACATTGGCCAAACATTAATGCAGTAATAACAAGAATTGATAGAACAACCATGGAAGAAAAGATGAAAAACCAAAATGATCAACAATTACATTCCACTACAAATGTTCTTAACCTCAGCAAGAAGTGAATTTAGCCACTCATTTGTGGATTAAACATCATCAAATGAGTATAAATCATACAAACAATTGAAATAAAGGAGAAAGAGTTAGAGAAGAACCCTAAGATTTTCGTCTCCTCAACTGCCTGTAACCCACGTTCTTGATCAACTAAGTCAGCCTCTTTAAAATAAACCTAAGTGTGCTATTTATACTAGTGGGAATTTTTCCCGGAATAACAAGCAACGTGTCACGGAGTGCAACGCGGAGCACTGCCTCCATGACACGGTGCAAACGCGGACCCTCACTGGAATTTTATGTTCCAGGTAAATATAGGCAACGTGCCACGGCATGTAACGCGGGCCTTGGCCAACGTGCCACGGCGCCGTCGCGAACCCTTACTGGAATTTGACAAAATAACTCAACCGAAGCAGACAGCCTCCGCGATGGCAACGTGACACAGCTCCATCGCGGAGCCCCTTTATTTGCTGCTTCTGCTTGACCTTTTCCACTGCTCGCTTCCGAGTCCATTCTCAATTTTCACCAACATGCAACTTAGCTTCCTAAAATTACATTTTTCCTGCAAAACAACACTAATCATGTTGGTTAGTATAAATTCACATTTTAACTACAAATCACATGAAAATGTACAAATAACGATAGATAAACTAGACGAAATAATGCATTTGAGCATCACTTGGGCATATAATTATGCCCAAGATTAGTCCACACCCGAAACAAGCACCTGAACCTGCAAAGTATAGGCATGTGTGCCCTCGACCACACCTGTGACAAGCTGCAATGCTAGAATCTGCAGTCTGCTGCTCTGATCCCTCAAGCTTGATGCTCGCCCTCTCTAATCATGTCTAGGCCTGGATGGCACACTCAATACCGAAGATGCTAGGGCTGATGATCTCTAGTGAGTCTGCTGTTGGTGCCTACCACCAGACCTCTGCTGAGAGAATCTGTGATCCTTGGTCCTGACCCTCTTGGCCTCCCTTTCTCTCGAATGTGCTGCCTCCATTTGCTGGGCATACAACACTATGTGAGGGAAATCCATATCCTAGTGAAGCATAGAAATCCGACACTCCTTGTCCAAATACCCTTCTATACCATGCACAAATATTCTCACCTGCGTCCTCTGGTCAGCCACTAACTCTGGGGCATATTTCGATAGGCGAGTGAACTCAAGAGAATACTTCTGCACTATCATTCTTCCGTTCTTCAAGTTTACAAACTCAGCTTCCTTCAGCTCCTTCATCTCCCGAGGGAAGAACCAATTTAGGAATGCAACCTGAAACTCCTCCCACGTGATCGTACCTGCTCCTGCGACCCTGCTATCCTTCCATTAGCGAAACCAGACTTGGGTGATCTTGACGATCTCATCAATGAAATCATACGTGTCCTCATCTACCTTAGACCCCAAGAAATCCAGTGGGTTCATCCTAAAAAAGTCTCTAACTCGAGTCGCCGCTGCATTGCCATTTTGTGGAACATGCGCAACGGCCTGCTGATTGACCTGAGTGGTCAAGGCCTGCGCAAGCATCTGAATAACGCTTGAAACTCAGCATGAACGGCTGGCTCTGATGCCCGAGGCTCCTGAACTGGTGGACCTGGCTGATGCCCATCACCATTTCCATCCTCATGGCCTTCACCACCTCCATTCCTCCTTCAGTTCATTCTTCGAGGAGCCATGATTCTGCAATCGTGAACAACATGAATTAGAAGGATAGAAAGACTTTTCACCGCATAACATAGATCATGAAAGAAGGGATTTCCTAAATTTCTTGTAGCCTCTTCTTCATAAGTGTGGCGAGCTTCAAACCCATGAAAATATTCTACTTAACATGGCTTTCAGACACCCTAGGAAACTTCAAACCTATGGCTCTGATACAATGTTTTTCACGACCTGAACGGAGGCTCGAATCGTAGACACGGGACAAGGGACCCTGAGAGACTCCATGCCGACCCATGGCATAAGCATACATCTAACTCATTCGATAAACTGAAGAAATCATCAATATAAACTCAACAAAAGTCTAACTCAACATAATATCACAATAAGCATTTGAAGATAAACACATACAAAGTTTGAAAAGACTCTAATCTGGACAAGTTGATGGGACAAGACCCCAACTAACTCAACAATATTGAAGCTGAAAATACATAAGGAAACTGAAAGTCTAGCCCTCGAAGGATGAGGACTCACCAACCAAGTAGGTGCTAAGACTAACAACCGACTATGAGCGGGGCTGAGGCTGGGAGTTGGGTCCTGCATCATGAAATGATACAACATAGAAAGTATGCGGTCAGTACGTGAAATGTACCGAGTATGCAAGGTAAGTAAAATCGCTTAAGTAAAGTAAATCTTTTAAAAAATTTCATAACATATCATGAGCTTTCAATTCTGAGAGGAAAGACTGCATGCATTCATTCTGAAATTGTAATCTTTTCATAATATGACCATGCATAGTTTCATAACATCATAACTGACTCAAATGAATCAAAGCTGAAATATGACATCTATAGAAAAGTTGAATGATCTTGGGCAAATTTATATGCCCAAGTGATACTCAAAAGTACCATTTTAGCCTTGTTTATCTATCAATGTGTATACATTCTCACGTAATTGGTAATAAAATGCGAATTTATACTAACCAACATGATTAGCATTGTTTTGCAGGTAAAATGTAATTTCGGGAAGCTAAAATGCATGTTGGATGATATCGGGATTGGACTTGGATGCGAGCAAGGGATAAAGCATTGGACAGCATGAATTAAAGGGGCTCCGCGAAGGAGCCGTGTCACGCTGCCATCGCGGAGGCCTTCTGCCTGGATAGGGAAAATTCGCCCAAATTCCAGAGAGGGTCCGCGTCCGCTCCGTGGCACGGTGGCATGGCTCCGCGTTGCACGCCGTGCCACGTTGGGCCTTAATTCCTGGACCCCCAATTCCAGTGAGGGTCTGCGTTCGTAGCGTGTCATGAAGGCAGTGATCCGCGATGCACTCCGTGACACGTTGCTCATTATTCCGGGAAAAATTCCCAGCAGTATAAATAGAACACTTAGGTTCATTTTTCAATATTCTGACTTGGTGGAGCAAGGACGTGGGTTACAGGCAGTTGAGGGACAAAAATATCAGGGTTTTTTCTCTCTTTCTTTCTTCTTTAATTCAATTGCTTGTATGATTAACACTCATTTTAAGATGTTTAATCCACAAATGAGTGGCTAATTCCTCTCCTTGCTGAGGTTATGAACAAGTGTGATGAAATTTGATCATTGATTCTTTGGTTTTTCATCTTTTCTTCCATGTTGTTCTATTAATTCTTGTTCTTACTGCATTAATGTGTGGCCTACGTTAATGTACATCTAAAAAGTCTGGTTTCACTCGAGAGAGCAAGAAATTGGAAAGTTGTGAATTAATAGGATATGTTCTTTACTTGGTTTGGGAAAATTGAGTTTTGATTTGCTTTCAGGATAGAAATATACCTAAAAGTCATATTAGTCAATTTAGGAACCGGAATTGTATGGCTAGAACATGAATTGCATTTGATCACAGAAATGTAGACGGATGGTTCATGATTCTTAGGTGAGGTTAAATATGAGAGTTTTAATCTCTTGGCAAATGTTCTTGGCTAGCAACTGGAGGAAAAGATTAACCAAATTATAATGATAACTAATTTCATTACATGTTCGTTTAACCTCAGCATGCTCTCATTCATAGTTCAGATTCAAAGTAGATAATTGTTTTAGCTTTAGTATAAAAAATTATAAAACAAACTATCAAAATTTTGGTTACACCGTTGTCTACATTTTTAGAAGTAAAATGTAGTACACTTGAGCAGATTGCACTTCATCCAAGTCTCTGTGGGATCGATACTTGGCTTACTAAAGCCACTTACTACTTGTTCGACCACGTGCACTTGCGTGTCGTTTTATACCCCACAAATCACACGAACAAGTTTTTGGCGCCGTTACCGGGGACTTAGCAATTGGTGAATTTGTTTTAAGTGTTAATTTACTGTATTTTTATTTTCTTAGTGTTGACAACTTGGTCTTAGCCTGTATTTTGCAGACTTAATTGCTGTTGAACGCTGGCAAGAGACAAGGAGCTGGTGGAATCGTATATAGAGCCAGAAAGGATATTTCACAGTAAACGAAGAGAAGCTCTACAAAGAAAGCTGTAGTTGCTCAGACAGACGATCATGGAGCAACAACAGAATCCACCGGTAGTACGGGTAGTGTTAGTGCCCGAAGAAGCAGCAGCTCAGGCGGTTCGCGAGGTGGCAATCCCACATGCCAATAATGTTACATCTAGTATCCGCAAACCTGAGCCAGGAGGGAGATTTGAACTTAAACAGAATATGGTGCAGTTGTTGCACACTAGCGGGCAGTTTACCGGTCTCCCTCATTAAGATCCACAACAGCATCTCCAAAATTTTTTGGAGATAAGTGACACTTACATCCCTGCTGGAGTGTCATCAGATTATGTCCGGCTTACATTGTTTCCATTCTCATTATTGGGAGAAGCCAAGAGGTGGTTGAAAGCTGAGCCACCGAATTCTATTTCTACGTGGGATGATCTTGCACGGAAGTTTTTGATACGGTTTTTTCCCTCTGGTAAAACAGCAAGACTTAGAAGTCAGATTCTAAGTTTCAAATAGAGAGAGGGAGAAAATTTATATCAGGCCTGGGAGAAATTTAAATCCATGTTGTGGGATTGTCCTCATCATCATCAGTCCAATGATGTGCTAGTGCACACATTTGTAGAGAGTTTGGAACCCCACACCAAAATATTGCTAGACTCAGCAGCTGGAGGGCAAGCGCTGGAGAAAACGTATGAGGAGCTGTATACCTTGTTGAACCGTATTTCGCAGGGCAATCCAGAATGGAATGCTGATTCATCAAGAGGTGGGACAAGGAAAGCAGCAGGAGTGCTAGAAGTGGATGGGTTTACAGCTATCGCTGCACAGATAGCTGCATTGCAAAATCAACTTAACACCCACTTCAGCAACATGACATTGAACCAGCCTCAAGCCCCAGTTAATGCAGTACAGCAAATGTGGTGTGAAGTGTGTCGAAGCAGTGAGCACTCAGCTGAGTATTGTGGAGCCAATCCTGACTCGGTAAACTTTGTGGGTAATGCGCAAAGGAACCACCAATAGTATGGTAGTAGCTACAACTCCAATTGGAGGAATCACCCTAATTTCTCATGGGGTAGCAACAACCATCAGGGCCAAAGTTCGGGTCAGGGTGTGCAAAGGAACCAAGGAGGGCAGTAGAATTATCAAGCACAATTCAGAAACAACAATGCACCTCCTCCACCACCATCACCCAACATTGAGGAGATGTTCAAGACCATGATAGCTAACCAAGCTCAATTGCAGGCTGACTATGTGAAATTGGTAGCCGAAGTGAAAAACAACCAGTTAGCTACCAAGACACTTGAATATCAATTTGGGCAATTTGCTAGTGCCCAAAACACAAGGCCTAGAGGAGGACTGCCGAGCGACACGGATCCCAATCCCAAGCAGGTAAACGCAGTGACCACAAGGAGTGGTTTGCAGTTGAAAGAGGTGGAACCAGAAAGACCACCTCAACAGTCGGGAGCAACTGAAGTTGAGAGGGAGCACAGTACTGAAAGGGGGAAGTCTAAGGAAGCTGAATCAGAAAGACCTCCACCCCCGTTCCCTCAACGACTAAAGAAGCACAAGAAGGAGGCGTGTTTCAAGAAATTCATGGAGGTGTTGAAACAGGTACATATTAACTTACCTCTTGTTGATGTCTTGCAGGGAGTGCCAAAATATGCTAAGTATATAAAGGACATCGTGGCAAACAAAAGTCGATTGACTGAGTATGCTATGGTGGCTCTAACAGAGGAGTGCACTTCCTGGATTCAAAATAGACTGCCCACAAAGCTAAAAGACCCTGGGAGTTTTACTATCCAGATTACTATTGGGCAGAGCATCCGAGCTCGTGGATTGTGTGATTTGCGAGCGAGCATAAATTTGATGCCTTCATCGGTATTCAAAAAGTTGGGTCTAGGGAGTCCTAGACCTACAACGGTAATCTTGCAGTTGGCGGATCGATCCTTAGCCAAACCTGATGGCATTGTAGAGAACGTTCTGGTGCAAGTTGGATCCCTAATTTTCCCAATAGATTTTGTCGTGCTGGATTTTGAACCAGACGCGGAAGTCCCATTTATTTTGGGATGTCCTTTCTTGGTAACCGGGAAAGCTCTAATTGACGTAGCTGCGGGGCAGCTAACAATGCAAGCACATGACAAGGTGGAGGTGTTCGATGTGTACAAGGCACCCAAGCTCCCGACGGTGCATGAAGAACTCTCGGTGATCAATGTGATTGATCAAGGCGATGATGAGCAGATGAAGGATTCCCGAGAGTTAATGGGAAAACCACCAGATAGGTGTAAGCACTACTGGGGGGAGGACGATGATCGAGAGAAATCGTCCATCACCCTAGAGGACAGTTGAGCTTAATGACGTCGAGCCGCGACGGTAAACCAGGCGCTGCACGGGAGGCAACCCGTGAAAAATTTTTTCTTTCTTTTTGTAAAGTGTAAATAGATTTTTCTTTTCTTTTTCTTTTTCTTGATTTACTACAAAAATTTTTCGTTTTAGTTTTAGTTTTAGTTGTATTTAGAGTGAAACCTATAATTCTAACCAATTTTGTATAGTGAGATGAATTTCAGGTCAAACGGAGAAAAATATGCACGGAATCGCGAAGGAAAAGTCGAGGTATGAAAAATTAATAAAAAGTGGCAAACAGTTAGCTGAGGCGATAGCTCCGTGTCATGGTGGTGGACCTCCGCGTTACCTCCGTGACACGTTGAGGTATAATCTGGAAATTTTAAAAATTTCCAGAAGAGTCTCGCGATGGCTCCGTGTCACGGAGGCAGTGCACCGCGATGCACTCCGTGACTCGTTTCCTTGTATATCGCGACGGCTCACACCGGGTCGCCGGGTGACCCGTGCTATTTCCTTACTTTTTAACCCCGAAAAGCCTCCCTTTTCCCTCATTTTTAATCTCTCCGCGACCAAACCCCCCAAAACCCATCCCCTATCAATGTGACACGGAGTAAGGCAAGAAATTCAACAAGTTTTCTTCGATTCTTCAAAGTCAAGGTATGTTTTTCGATTTCCTCTCAAATTCTTGTTGATTTTCTTCGATATTGAGCATGGGAGGTGAGCTAAATTACCCTACGTAGTAATTAATCATGAATTCGAGTTAATTGTTGTTGATGAGTGTTCGGAATGTCGTTATGATTGCTTGAACTTATCGATTGCATAAATTAATCGAATTCGATTGATAATATCAATTCTAGGGCTTGTATGTTGAATTTGAAGTTGAAAATGTATTGAACTTGTGAATTTCATGCCGGGATGGATGTGTTGAATGAGATGAGTCGATGTACAAAGTGTTAGGATGTTAATGGAACGACTGATTCTCGGGTTAAGGGAATGTTGAAATTTGTAAGAATTTGGTTGGTTGTATAGGTTCGTGTAGATAAATTTTGGTTGTTGTTTTTTGTTTTTTTTGTTTTTCTTTGCTAAGTGCGATGGTTAAGATGTTAGCGATGGTTAAGATTGTGATTAGCTGTATGAAGTCTGTGTAGTACGCAGAAGTTATACCGTCGAATTTTTCGAACGCACTAAGCATGATTGTATAGTTGTTTATTGTGTGTAAATAAAGATAATCTTGCCGTATTGTTGTAACTGTAGCTAAGGACTAAGTGTGGAGTAACCTAGCGTAACCTGACCTTAGCCGAAGTTAATATCTGTTAGCTTAACATTGATCTTGTTTACTTGGGTTGACAGGTAAAATGGCAAGCCGGCAAGATAAAGGAAAAGGCGCATCAACTTCAGGCACCGGAAGGAAGCGAATCAGACTGGGCACAGCAGTCCCAGCTGCACCAGCAGTTCCACGTGGCCAACGCCGCCAATACGGAACGAGATGGGTGACTGATGAGGGGAAAAAGTGGTACGCAAAGAACAAAGAAAACAAATATTTCCTCGAGGAGCATATAGCATGGGAACCATTGGCACAGGAGTTTCCTAGGATGGTCCACCGGATCGAGGCAGCTGGGCTCAATTTCATATTTGAGGAGCCCAAGGAATGCAATTTGCACCTGGTTCGGGAGTTCTATGCCAATTGGAACCCGACGATCAGAAGTCACACCATCAAGATCAGATGGCAAATACCACTTTGGAGCCCCACCACCTCAATGCCATCATAGGAGCGCGGGACACAGACGCCCACGTACTCCGACAGCTGAACATTACCCCACCATATGCGGACATCAGACGCATATTGTGTAGGACCCGATCGACAGCTAGATGGAGTAGACACAAAGAGAGGGGCTACCACTAGACTCTGCCATATTCACAGATGAACAGGGAAGCCCGAATCTGGCTGAAGATAGTCTGCTCATGCCTAATCCTGGGGGTACATATGACAGATGTAACCCGGGATCGTGTATGCCTGGTGTACGCCCTGATGAAAGGGCTGGAGATCAATGTGGGGGCGGTAATTATCTCCGCCATGAAGAGAGCCCGGTTGCACTAGGGGCACAGGTATGGCTTTGGTGGACTACTCACCACCTTCCTCAGGGGCCTAGACGTCGAGGAGGAGGCCCTTGACTATATCCCGCAGATGGAGCGGCGGGCCTTAGATGATACTAAAACTAAGGCTCCCGACACCACCCACGGGCTAGTGCTTACATTTGGCGAGCGACATGCTCGTGATGACCAGTATATGGCTAGGATGTATGGGATGCAGATGCTCCAGCTGAGGATAGGTGGGAGGCCGGCGACAGTGGAGGAGCTATGGCAGCTCGAGCTAGACTAGCCCTTCGGCGAAAAGGCCAGGGCTCTATGCCGAGTGGGGCCAGCATTTGTAGAGCCCACAGATGATGATGTCCCCACAGACGAGGAGACACGTCAGGAGGACTCCGATGTGGAGTCCGATGATGACGACGGAGGCGACTCGGACATGGGAGATGAAGCAGCAGCACCCGACGAAGAAGTGGAATACTTTGACTGATCAGGGAGTTCCACCACCCGATTTTGTGCTATTTTAATTTTTGTGAACACTGGGGACAGTGTTCGAACTAAGTGTGGGGTGGGAGTAGTTAGGTGCTGGGCTGGGCTGTTTTGTATGTATGCTCTATTCTGTTGTCATGTATGTGAAAATTTGTTTGTCCCTGTGAGTTGTGAATTTGTTGTTCTATTTGTAAGGTTATGTGAATTGATGTGTGTTGCTGAATGTTTCTAGCTGATTCTGATTCTGTACATATTTTTGTTATCGAAATGATCGATATTTTTAAAATTTTAACATATTTTGTACATATTTTTTCTATCGAAATGATCGATATTTTCAACATTTTTTTTACTTCTTGGGTTTCTCGGCGTTTGTTTTCGGTTCTTTTACCGAGATTAGTCCCATTGAACCGAAGTCATAGTAGTGACCGTTTCCTATGATGGATGGATGACGACCGTCTTAAGGGAAATGTAGTCGTTAGGAGTAGATTTTTTTCAAGTATTTTTCAATTTTTTTATTTGGTGGATTGCATCCCAAAACCTGTAGTTACTGTATGGTTGCGAAATTCTGGTTGCGTGTTGTACATGATATTTAAAATGCAAAGGTGATTCGTATGAAAGCATGCAAATTTGTAAATATGTTGAGATACCTAGGCCGTAGAGTTCGATTCAGTATGATTGAGGCTTAATGTTTGAATTTCTGTAATTAGCTGATTGAAGAGTCTGTGAATACATCTTAAATTGAGCATGTGCAAAAAGTGTGAAGTGAGGTGTTGATATTCCATGCTATTGTGAAGTGTCTAGGACATGTCTGGTGTGTGTACAAAATGAAATGAAGGAGGTGTATTGTAGGAAAGGATGTAGGCATTTCTTTGTTTTAACCGAGAGTTTCTATTTTTCCTTGTTGTATCCACCTTGATTGTATACCCTAGTCAGCCCGTTGAGCCTTTAGCCGATTTTTTTTTCTTTTGTCATAAAGTGTAAACCGAGCTTAATTCCTTCTTTTCATTAGCCGTAAAGTCTATACAAAACTCTTAAGTGCTTAAGAAGAGAAAATCATTTTCCCGAAGTGTCAAGGAGTGAGAATGATGAAAAGAAAAAGAAAAGCAGAGTGAGAGAAGAAAAGAAAAGGTTCAAGGTGCACTTGCTATAAATAAACGATAATGAAGGTGCATGAATAATCTTTGTTGTTGTGTAAAGTGTGCTTAATACGATGGGTCATACTAAAGAAAATCATCAAGAATGGGATGATGAAAAAAAAAAGAAACAATGTCCATGAGTTGATGGGATGTGTTGAAAAGGTGCTTAAGGATGCTAGTGGCTATTATTGGCTAACCCAATATTTGCTAGTTCCGTAGCTTCCATTACAACCCGTTAAAGTCCTACGTGATCTTACATCGCACTTCTTTATATTAGTGGAGTAATACACTAAGGGCAAGCTTATGGGTCATGACATGATGCATGTGAATTCTTTTGGGAGAGAGAGCGAAATTGTTTTTACATGCCCCTACTTGAATTCTTGTGAGTCATATGAGCAAAGAGGGGAAGATTCTCTTGTGTTGTGAGGGCACATGCTTGATGAAAGATTAATTTTCGTGTCGGATATCTTGATCAGCTGATTTGCATGAGTTTGCCAATATCGAGAGTCGATTCTTAAAGTCTAGGAGGTCTTAATGTATTGATAAGACCATGCATGTTTTCTTGATGATTTGCTGTATTGAATAATCGGTATGACCGTAGCCTAAATTGTCGAACCAAAGTAGCGAGGTTGGGATGTAAATTGCATGAAGTGTAGGATTGTTGTTCGAGGACCAACAAGGATTTAAGTGTGGGGTGAGTGATCTTGGGCAAATTTATATGCCCAAGTGATACTCAAAAGTACCATTTTAGCCTTGTTTATCTATCAATGTGTATACATTCTCACGTAATTGGTAATAAAATGCGAATTTATACTAACCAACATGATTAGCATTGTTTTGCAGGTAAAATGTAATTTCGGGAAGCTAAAATGCATGTTGGATGATATCGGGATTGGACTTGGATGCGAGCAAGGGATAAAGCATTGGACAGCATGAATTAAAGGGGCTCCGCGAAGGAGCCGTGTCACGCTGCGATCGCGGAGGCCTTCTGCCTGGATAGGGAAAATTCGCCCAAATTCCAGAGAGGGTCCGCGTCCGCTCCGTGGCACGGTGGCATGGCTCCGCGTTGCACGCCGTGCCACGTTGGGCCTTAATTCCTGGACCCCCAATTCCAGTGAGGGTCTGCGTTCGTAGCGTGTCATGAAGGCAGTGATCCGCGATGCACTCCGTGACACGTTGCTCGTTATTCCGGGAAAAATTCCCAGCAGTATAAATAGAACAATTAGGTTCATTTTTCAATATTCTGACTTGGTGGAGCAAGGACGTGGGTTACAGGCAGTTGAGGGACGAAAATATCAGGGTTTTTTCTCTCTTTCTTTCTTCTTTAATTCAATTGCTTGTATGATTAACACTCATTTTAAGATGTTTAATCCACAAATGAGTGGCTAATTCCTCTCCTTGCTGAGGTTATGAACAAGTGTGATGAAATTTGATCATTGATTCTTTGGTTTTTCATCTTTTCTTCCATGTTGTTCTATTAATTCTTGTTCTTACTGCATTAATGTGTGGCCTACGTTAATGTACATCTAAAAAGTCCGGTTTCACTCGAGAGAGCAAGAAATTGGAAAGTTGTGAATTAATAGGATATGTTCTTTACTTGGTTTGGGAAAATTGAGTTTTGATTTGCTTTCAGGATAGAAATATACCTGAAAGTCATATTAGTCAATTTAGGAACTGGAATTGTATGGCTAGAACATGAATTGCATTTGATCACAGAAATGTAGACGGATGGTTCATGATTCTTAGGTGAGGTTAAATACGAGAGTTTTAATCTCTTGGCAAATGTTCTTGGCTAGCAACTGGAGGAAAAGATTAACCAAATTATAATGATAACTGATTTCATTACATGTTCGTTTAACCTCAGCATGCTCTCATTCATAGTTCAGATTCAAAGTAGATAATTGTTTTAGCTTTAGTATAAAAAATTATAAAACAAACTATTAAACTTTTGGTTACACTGTTGTCTGCATTTTTAGAAGTAAAATGTAGTATACTTGAGCAGATTGCACTTCATCCAAGTCTCTGTGGGATCGATACTTGGCTTACTAAAGCCACTTATTACTTGTTCGACCACGTGCACTTGCGTGTCATTTTATACCCCACAAATCACGCGAACACTGAACAATGAGTGAAGCCTTGATTTTAGTACATGAATGTTTAAGATATAATCATGAGTAATGAATATGCAAATCTGAATCATATATATAATGGGAGACTCTTCACTTGACTGACATACCACGATAGAGCTTACGTGGTTCTGATTATTACACTCAAGTGGGCAGAGCCGTCCAAAACCTTGTCAGGGCTAAGGACGCTACCATGATATCGATATCAATCTCACGGGCCATTAGGGCCGGGGATAGCTCACAAGGGAGATCCCAATAATATAATAGTATCATCCTACGTTTGTGCTTAGTTCTAGGGCATAGGGTGATCAACCCTTAGCCCGCTCGGTGCTAAACTCTTCTCCCAAAACATGCAATGCTCTACATCGTATATAATAAAGTTCGACATCATCTATTGACGAAGCTCAACAAAGAAATCATGCATAAACTCAACATCATATGAAACGAAGCTCAACATTGTCATTTGATAAAGCTCGATAATGAAGTCATGCATAGAACCAACATAATATGAAAATGAAGCTCAATAATAACATACATCTCAATTATGAAGTCATGCATATGAGAAGCTTTATTTTGAAACATACCACAAGCTCAAAGATAAGTGGGAGCATTTACTTAAAAAATCATGTGGTAAGCTTAATTTAGTGATACTATATCATCATACTCGATATAAGGGCCTTGCCCAAAACTTTATCATTCTTGGATCTACTCAATTCATTTTGAAAACAATATCATAAACATGGGTAGATTTAGAAACATGCTTTTCATCATCAAATCTCATCATCATCATACATTCATCATTATTCTCTTTCTTCATGAACTTCTCATCCATGGGCATTTTATTTCATAATTTAGAAAATACAATTTTGATTGAAAAAAATTTAAAATCTTCCCAAGCTTCACAATTCATCAATAAGAACGTAATCTAATCGTACTCATGCATAGAAATTAAAGAATTATGATATTGGGTAAAAATCCCATAACTTGATCATAGGAATTTCTCATACTTAGATAGAGATTGGGCATGGGTGAGGAAGGAAACACCCACTCATAACCCTATATACCTGAAAGGGATTGATTCCACCAAATCTTTGATGACCCAAGAGGAAATTTGATGGAAACCTTGAATACTAGCCTTGAATCACCTCTTCAACCTCTCAAGCTTGCATTCATGGATTGAACGACTTAGAATATATTTTCCCCTCTTAAAACCCTACAAAACAAGCCTTCAACAACGTCATATAGGCCTCTAGGACTTAGGAATTATAGAAAATCCCTTACTAAAATCGCAGAATTTGGCTGACTGCCAGTCCCCACGAGGGACTAGACAACTCGTGCTCACAGGCCACGACTCGTGGCTATGAGTCATCTGGTTCACCGCTCAAAATAACTAGGGGACCTCATGGGAGACACCACGACTCGTGGTGGGTGACCAAGACTCGTGGTGGGTGACCACGACTCGTGGTCACCATCCGTGGCTTCTACTACCCAATGCGTCTGCCAAACAACCAAGTCTAGGCCACGGGAGACCTCACGAGTCGTGAGGCTTGACCACGACTCGTGGTCATGCCCGTGGTCTCCTCAACACACCCTTCCAACCTTGCTGTACCATGAGTCATTTCACGACTCGTGGTCACTCCTCACGAGCCTCCTCACGATTTATTCTATGACCTGGTGTGAAATTTTATTTTTTCACCGTTTTGACTCCCCGGTCTGATCCTTGGGTTTATGGTGTATAACAAACAAGCTACAGAAAAGGATAAGATCATCTAAGAAAGGTTGAAGACTAAACAGAGTCCCTAAAAGTCTTATATCGATGTTAGGTGGAGAGACTTAGAGTTTGAGGTTGATCATTGGGTTTACCTGAAGGTTTCATCCATTTAGGGTGTTATGAGGTTTGGAAAATAAGTGAAGCTTAGTCCCTACTATATTGATCCATACCAAATTTCTAAGAGGGTTGGCAAGGTGTCTTATGAGTTGGAGCTGCCAGTCGAGCTAGCGTCCATCCATCCAGTTTTCCACATCTCTATGCTTATGACGTGTGTGGGAGACCCTGCACTCATTGTTCTTATGGAGGGTTTTGGAGTTAATGATAGCTTGTCATACGAGGAACCTCCAATTGAGATTCTAGATCATTAGGTTTGTCAGCTAAGAAATAAGGAGGTTGCTTTGGTGAAGGTGGTAAGGAGGAATCAGCTTGTTGAGAGAGCTACTTGGGAAGCTGAAGTAGATATAATGGCTAAGTACCCCCACCTATTCCCTCCTAGTCCAGAGTCATCATGAGGTAATAGTTTCCTCTTGCAGAACCCTTATTGGTTTTATGTCTCATTCCATTGTCATTAAGTCCCTTAGTATGATCGTGTGCTGCATAAGTTGAGTTTGAGTATTTTAGTTAGATAAGTTGTTGCCTAAGACTAAGTGAAGTTTTCATTTGAGGATGAATGATTCCAAGGGGGAGATAATGTAATAGTCCAGTTTCCAAAACAGCTTTTATTAGCAAGGGATAAAGTTTTCGGGTCTGATTGTCATTTCGCATTTGACGTCAAAGTTGACAGCCCATAACCTTAAATGTCAATATGCCCAAGATTTTAGACTCTTCTAGTTAAGGTTGAATCCAGAAATAACTGACCATCAAGTGGGTGATAGTCTGTCACTTTGGCCATCACTTGATCCCAAGATTTTATACCTTTTTGGTTAAGGGTGATGCCAGAAGTGACTGACCGTCAAGTGAGTGACGACCCATCACATTGGCTGCCACTGGTGCCCTAGATTTTTCACTTTCTGGTTAAGAGTGACACTAGAAGGGACTGATTGTTAAGTGAGTGACAGCCAGCCACTCTTGCCATCACTTTGAATTCATAGATTTTCTGCACATTTTTTCCAGGGGTAGTTTCATAACTTTCTATGATTTTAAAACCCAAACCTGAACATTTTGAGTTTCCTAAGGGGGTTGTTTAAGGGTTATAAAAGCCTAAACACTCGTTCCTCCCTATTTAAAAATAGAACCAAGGATCAAAGCTCTCGAGCACTCAAGGGAAAAGCTAGGAAATTCATCTTGTTCAACCTAGGGTTTTCAAGATTGAGTCTAAGTTCTTCATTTTAGGTATGTAAGGCTAATCTAAGTGAGGAATTCTATTCTTACTCATGTCCTAAATTCGTTATTGATATTGTTGAGTATGAAGCTAGGGTTTATTATTCAACTAATGGTCTGCTACCCTATCTTATGTGTGTTGAATTGCCTTTATTGAATTCTTCACATTGAGTTGATTATTGATCATAATCCTTCTCCATTGTCTTGTTGATCATTCTCTCTTGATTGTTGATTGTAATTGTTGATTGATGAGTGGGTTCATGTATCTTATCCCATGAACCCAATTGCATGAAAGCATGATTTTAAGAAGCATATCTTTGAAAGCATGTGTTTTAAAGTAAATGCATTATTTTCATAAATATTGAGCATATTTTCAAAAGAGTATGCATAAAAATGTTTCGAGCATAACATGATTTTTATATGATATTCAAAGCTTGAGTAAAAGTCTTATTTTGAAACTCATGAGATATTTGGAGTGTAAGGTCTCCCAAGTTTTTAAATGATGTTTTGAGAGAAAGGCTCCAATAATGATTTTAAACATTAATTATATATATAGTTAAAGTGCTTTATAATGATGTTTTTGATGTTGCCTCAATGAGGGCACAAGGACTTGAGCATAATATTTTTGTGAGGAGTATTTAGTATCAAGTTGGGTGAAATGGTTCAGAGAACCCGTAAGCCCCATAATTACGTAGCCAATGTAGGATAGCATCATATCGTTGGTTCGGGCGAGTCCTCAAAGATAGTCCCTGGTAAGGACTTTGATTTATAGGGATCTTAGATTGTGATTGTTCTCCGCCCTGACAAGGCTTTGAGCGGCTCTGCCAACTTGAGCGAGATAGTTGGGCATCATGTGCTCATTCATGATGGTGTCGGTTATGCGAATCTCCCCAACCAATTTAATATGATATACATTACTTGTACATGTATTTACAAATATGATATTGATGCATGAGTTTTATTCCATAAACTATTTTACACATTGATCACATTATCATATGGTGTCCCATGCATCATTTGGAATCTTGTAATATAATTTCAGTTTATCATTTCATGTTGAGTTGTTGTTTCCAGTTATGCCTTTAGATTGAGATGTTCTTGCTAACCTTGTTTCACTTAGCTATTTTATATACCGTACATTCCATGTATTGACGCCCTTTTGGCGCTGTATCTTATTATGATGCAGATCTAAGGAGATAGGAACAACAAGGTTTTGCTAGGGCTTCATCTACATTCAGCTTTTGGTAAGACCTCCTACATTCAGAGTTTCATAGTTTTGATTGATTTAATTTATTTATATAGCTTGAGATAGCCGTGGGAACTATGTCCCGACACCCTTTATATAGTTATAGAGGCTTCATAGATAGGGTTAGACGTTGAGTCAATAATGTTACTTTCTAACATTTATTTTAGTTATAAAATAATTTTTTTTATTATATTGAGCTCACTATGTTTTAGCTTCTGCATTGTCTATCATTTATTGATTATTGTTTATTGAGATCTAAACTGATAGTAATCTAGACCATAGATCACGAAGGTGGTTGAAGTGCCAATCGACATCCAGGGTCTAGACTTGGGGCGTGACCTTAGTTCTCTTGCAGCCTAATCTCCTACCGGAAATCTAGGGAAGTTCACTCACTGTTATTATATTGAATTTTTCAAAATTAAAACTAAAATTCACCTCCTATTTCTTAAGTATGAACGACTTATTATGATAGGTATACAGTCTTACCTGCATGACCAAATCCTTTTCTTCAATGGATTGAAATTGAAATACATAGTATCCATCAACATGGTATAGGATTTAGGGATTACACAAAATAATACATCGAGCTGACATAGTTCTCCATTGCTTTCTCATAAGGATTAACACCTATGACATAGCCAATAAGTGCAGTACTCCAATAACTTTTAGTACTCTAATAGTCGAAGGCATCAAACTTCACGACTAACTCACCATCCCTGTAAGCTGGAGGTACATAAGCTAAGTGAATACCTACTTTTGAGCTATGATTCTGGTGTGGTAGTTCATTTTGCTTCAGTGGTGCAGGCTCTACACTATTGACCATCTTACGGCGCTGCACTAGTAGGAAGGAGGTAGCACTCTCCAAGAACTGTAAGCTGCGAGAGACAGGAGTGTGCTCCGTCTCTGGTGGTATACCTTTCTTATCCAAGCCATTGTTGTCCAATTCATCCGTCATCAGTTCCCTCCTCTTGAATAGGTTGAAACTTCGCTAGTAGAAAACTACCAAATGTTACAGGGGTCAGTGAGTGTTGTCTTTCAGTAGCCAGCGTCACTATCACGGTTGTTCCAGGGTTTGATTTCCTCCTTCTTACCATTGCCGGACTGTAGCCAATTTGGCTTGTCAGAAACCATTTTCGCTATAGAGGAAACATGTGTCCTTATTATGAAGGGAATACCTTCCACATGACAAGACTGTGGTTCGAGTGATGACATTGACATTGGTGTCATTCCTGAATGCACCTGAATCATACACCATATTAGTGGTTTGTTTATGGTAATACATGTCCCTTCACTATCAGCTTTAGGCTCCTTATTCTTAAAATTATAGAGGAATTCTACTGAAGGTACGAGGTTTGCCTTGCTTTACTTGTTGCTCAACTTTGGAGGCTCTGTCACTTATACATAATACCTGGTCGATCGGGCTAGATTAGGGTTTTCAATGGAGTATTTAATCCACCTATATTCTCCACAACTGTTCAGGGGTGTCATTGTTCATTTGATTCCTCAGGGCAAGTTGGGTTTTACTACCAATATCAAATATGCCTATGAGCATGGTGGTATGGTAGGTTTGTGATCATTCTATCAAATGGTGCCTCTTTCTTTCCCAAGTCATGGAGACCTGACCATAAGATCCTTAAACTATTATTCTTCCATTTTTGTTATTACATTCTTTAGCATAATGGTTGTATTTCCATAGCATGCCGAGTCTTACCCATTCAAGTGCCAAATATTGTTGATTGGCTAAGAGTTATCCTATGTGTTTCCACCAAGGAAGATAGGGCATGGAAGTCCAAGTTTCTCCTTTGGTCCAAGGGAAAAATTCACGGTGAGCGATGGTGGGGATAATTTTACCTTTCAATTTTTTCACTTTCAATATTGTCTCTAAATTTTGGAGGCTCTCCTAGGTTTATCTAACAATAGGCCTAATATATGGTTACCTATGTTTGTGGAGCCATTGTCTCCAACATACAAGACCTCACAGTCAATGTTGTTGCCAATAAGACGCACAGTCACTCAATGGCTACTAGTTCCTCAAAGATAAAAAGAGTTCCAAAGCTTGCTCATTTTAGTGTCAATGGGATTAGCTCCTGTCACTCTAACGCCATTGAGTAGAGCAGTCTCAAAAAGGAAAAGCATCTGAGGTGATGATGGTGGAAGATGATGATGAGGAAGGTGGAGAAAACAAGGTCCCAATAGATGAGGTGGCCTTTTCGAGATGGGATTAACTTTTGAAACCCTAATGGGGGACAACTTTTGTTAAGAAAGAACTATCAACTTTACTAGCCTTGAGAGGCCGAGCAGCTTTAAAGCTCTGGATGGTATCTAGGAACACTCTTTAGTTAAAGATCTTAAGATATTTGGTAGGTCACATGGTGACCAGGTGAGAATGATGTTGGAAAGCATAACTGAGAGTGGCCCCAACTTTTGGATCCCTTCATGGGAGCTCGAAGGCAGGTTGTTTGGACCCTACCCATTTTCGAGAGTTAGTAGATATCATTGTAGGGTCAGACCTTTTAGATGATCTTTCATTGGTGGCTCAGGTTTTCCAAAGCCTACTTGATCCTCTGGAAGCAATGAGACTAGAAGTCGCAACCTGGAGAGCTCGTTTATACAATTATCTGACTTTATCCTTCAGGTAAAGACCATACAGTTAGGCATTAATATACTTTGTCAGTTACTCTATTGACTGCATTTCTTGTCTTTTTTTATTGAAAGAGCCACCTAGTTGTCAGGGATATCCAAAAAAGGTGAGCCATCAAAATGAGCGAGCAAAAGACCTTCTCAGGCTATGCCAAGCACTTTAAAGCTACAGGGAACACACTTAGTATTAAGGTAAGTAGGATCTAATAAGAGAATGCAAAGCTCGAGGTAGATAGTGACACACTTCAAAAGGCGATAATTTCTTTAATCCAATAACTCAAATACATTTAGGAGGAGCTGAGGGAGAGAAAGGTCATAATGTTAGTTCTTGCCGCCACCAATGATGAGATGCAGGGGAAATATCTTTGAAGGTGAGCGAGTGTGCCCATCTCCCTTGGCATAGGAGACTATGAAAAAAAGTGTCCTAGTTTGAGAATAACCTGGCATTGGTTCACGAGCATAGTGACAAGATAAATCTAACATGGCACGCTGGAGGCTAAACTTAAGGCGCTACAGGCGTAACCCAAAATAGATAAGTATGCGGTTGAAATGGGTGTCCTTAAGGACTCGGGTGGATATTCTTCACAAAGCCTTGATTGGTGAACTCAACCTTCACCGATTTATTGTTGAAGATAAAGCCACTGCTAAAACTGCGAGGGAAGCCTTATAGCAAGCTTTATTCGGGGATGAATATGGTGACTTCGAGAGTAAAGACTATCGGCCCTTAAATAATGAAGACGCTCCAAATGTTTCTCCTCCAAATGACCTTGTCTTAGATACTTCTTCCCCTTTCCAAAACTTTTATATTCAAGATTTTTATATCATGATGGCTTTGTTGCTTTTGTTCTTGTTTTTATTGTAAATAATTTCGGTCTATAGGCCCTTTCAGACTTTCATTATATTGTCTAGCTGGGTTTATGTACCTGGAGGCTATTTTTCTAGGTTTTGTGTACCCAAGTGTTTTTACTATGCTTATTTAGCCCTTTATTTTACTCATGTTTTCTATGCTTTATTTACTTTCTTTTAGTCAAAGAGGCATTTTTACTCTTTGAGATTTTCCTCTAATTCATTTTTTTGAATTCTTAGATTATCTTTTGCACTTTTGAAACGTGAATCTTAGAACAACTCAATTTTGTAGCCTCCATGTTTTTCCTATCATTTGGTTCTAGTTTAAACATTTAGGCTATTCTTTTCTATCTTTGAAGTTTTAAAATGGTCTAGAGGGTTTTACCAAATATACATGTATTTCACTAGAGATTTCATCTTTAGGTTTTGGTAAAGGCTAGGAACTAAGGCCTCTGAACACTTTCATGACTGGGAATCAAAGCATCCGACCTTGGTCATTAATTTGATGACTGTATAAGAGGGGGTCCTTATATCTATGCTGCTCATGAGGAGGATGTTTCATGTTCATCTAGGGCACATTCATTGGATTTTTATATCCTCAACTTTTTATTTTGGTATGTAAAAACATCCAAATAATTTAGAAAGTATTAGTTCATTCAGGAAATGTATGAAGCGATGTGAGTTTTATTTCACTTATTCAAATATGATTACATAGGATAGCTCATCATTTGTATGTTTACATGAAATAAATAAGAAATACATTGCGGGAAGTTGTAACTGTGAACTAGCTTTTGTGGTTACTCAGTGGCTGTCCTCTCTCCAGGACCTATTGCCAAGTCCTCGGTCCTCCATTTAGATCCCCAATGTTTCAAGATTATTTTAGGATTATTTACGATGTAACACTTTGACGCACTTTCTGGTAATCCTCATTGTTATTGTGCTTAAAGTTACATTGTGTGGCGATCCCTTTAGTGCTTGAGTATGTATCATGAGAATTCAGATTTTGGAACCTTCATCTTCGCATCAGAGCCAATTAATGGCGCTTTTGACATCTTATTATAACAGTCCCTAGTATCAGTAAACCCTTTTCTTTATTGTTAGGGTAATCCCCCAATATTTGAGTACGATACATGAGGATTCGGGCAGTGGAAATGGCCTTCACACTTCTTTCATCCGAAGTAAGCTAGTGCACATGATTATCATAATATGCTTTATGTTGCTGCCTCATTTAAAACCTTTCCATAAAAATATAATTGATACCAATATTAATCAAAGGAGAAAAGAGTGCAACACGTGTTATCAGTTGTGGGTTCTTGCACCCCGTCTCTGGGGAATGAGAATTGGATTATTCCTGCAAATAATATATGACACAATGCAAAAAAAAAATAATGCTAACAATTAAAAATTAGATCATGCAAACCTTAGCAATAATATTGGTTTAAATGTTTGATCTTCTAGTTGTTTGGCAACATGACTTCGTTTTCATCCTTTAGCTGGTACAAACCTTTTTACGGCTCTATTCTATGTCACGATCCGAGATGGAACCCTAGGTAGAGACACGAAACCTAGAGCCACAAATAGCTCCTAGCTAACCCATGACACATACATAGTATAATTAAGAGCATAACTAAGTTAAATTAAAGCATGAACATAAGATAAGCGGAAGTCTGGAACATATGACATAAAAACATAAGAAAAATCCAACAGTCAATAACGCTGATCATTTACTATATAACTTTCTAAAAAGTCTCTTATCACAAGATGAGCTAATGGGACAACACTCCAACTAGCTCGCTAAGTCTGAAACTGAAAGACATAGGAAAAGAAACATAGACCAAAGCTGCCATCCTCGGATCATGAGGACTCACCAAAACTAGGATGGTACTGGACTGTGATAGGAGCGAGCTAATGTCGGGACTGAGACTAGTCACCTGAACCTATATTATGAGACGATATAGCATAAAGTATGTGGTCAGTACTTTGGATGTACTGAGTATGAAGAGTAAGTACATATTCTTGAAGTAATCATAATTTTGAGATATTCATCATAATCTGAATATATTGACCCAAGGTTTAGAAATAGAAATCATATAGTGTACCATACTTGAAATTATAAGTAAAAACTCATAAACTGATCAATAGGTCAAATATGCTTTAAAACAGAATATCATAAATCATGAAGATGAGTAACTTAAAACACGAGGAACAATGGGAGACTTTGTCAAAACTGATACCATCATGATAGAGCTTACGTGATGCCCTAACTATGTCGTTCAAGTAGGCAGAGCCGTCCCAAGCTTGCCAAGGCAAGGAGCAATTAAGGCGTGATATCATTGTGAATCCCCGTAGTGTTTGAACATGAATATATACCTAGGGTGGCATGTGGTTTCTGAGATTAGGTTTTCCTGAACCCCTAGCCCACTCGGTGCTAGACACTACACCCAAAAATATGCACATGGCTCATGATCATTATCGTGAAAAAATACTTAAACTTGCATGGGTTAGCCAAAATATAAAATCATAATCATAATCATGATCATATTTTTCATGTGCGAAATATTCATGAAAAGATCCCATAGAGTTGGCCATGATACTTGAAACTGAATTTCATGAAAATAATACATGCTTGGATAAAGCTTCATAACTTCAAAATCATAGAACCATAAATTTAGGATTTCATAAATATTTTTGCATACTTGATAATTCATCATACTTGAAATAGGCTCATAAGCTTGAAATTCATAAATCATGCATAATTGGGAATAATCTTAATAATCTTGAAATCATGAATTAATAAATGAATTGAGAGTCAAATCTGCCTTGATAGACATAAATCATCAATTGAAACATAAGAGAATTGAACCCATAAAGATAACATGGAAGATTTCATGGAATTGAGTAAAACTCTAGAATCTCAACATGACATACTTAGAGAGTTGAAATCATAGAATTGGGATGAAATTGGGCATGAGAGTGGAAGAATATTCCCCAATCATAACCCTACATACCTGGGTGAATGATTGCTAAGCTTGTCTTGAAGACCCAAAGAGAGATTGGGAAGAGAAGGATGAAGAGCCCTAGCCTTGTTCTTGAGAGAGTTGATCTTTCAATTGGAGTGTTAGGAGTAGAATGAGGGTTTAGGATTGTTAGAACCCTAAAAAACACCTTTTAGGAGGCTTAAACGACTTAATTTAAGAGTTAGAAGCTTAGAAATTATGAAAACACTCTTAATGACCCTATAGGAAAATATCCACTGCCAGATTGAATGAGTGACTGGATGAACCTTTGGGAGACTTGACGGGTCGTCCCTTGACCCGTTGCCACTGGTAGTTTCTTACCAATCTTTCTGATTTTCTCTTGATGTCTTACTTGACGATTCATCGTGTCACCTTACAGGTCACTTAACCAGTCATCAAGACTCTCTGAAACTCCACTTTCCTCAAACGTCCTGCACCTAACAAATCACTTAACCAGTTGTTAAGTGATCTAATGAGTCACTTGACGATTCATTCTATGTTCTGGTGCATTTTAGTCTATTTTCTCTATTTCAGTCCTAAGGTCTGATCTTAGGGACATTTGGAGTGTTATGCTATCTCCCCTTTTGGAACATTCATCCTTGAATGTAGATTAAGTATACTGAAAGATTAGGGAAAGAACTGCAATCCCAAAACTGAACAACCATAGTTGAAAACTGATGGAAGGATTGACTCTGGATTGAGATACATGACTGAACTGAATTCATGAAACATACATGCATGCTATGACATGAAAGGTACTGAGAGACATGAACTTGACATGAAACCGAATAGAATACTAAGGAGGAAACTGGTACCTCATGCTGGAACTTAACAAGCTGATTTCTCCACATAACATTCACTGAAACTATTTCCTTGTTTCTCAACTTCCGAATCTGGCGATCAAGGATCTCAACTGAAACCTCCTCATAAGTGAGGCTATCCTTTACACCAATGCTCTCTACCGGAACAACTAATGTTAGATCAACAATGCACTTTTTCAACAAGAGATACATAAAATACTGTATGCAATGAAGTTATCTCTGCTGGTAGCTCCAACTCATATGCCACCTTGCCAACATACCTCAGAATCCTAAAACCAACATATCGTGGACTAAGTTTTCGTTTCTTGCCGAACCTCATAACTACCTTCATGGAAGAAACTTTCAGAAACACCCAATCAATAACTTCAAAAGAGAAACAAGGAGGCAAACCCCCTAGCTTTCTCCTCCTAACATCCTCATATGGTTTATGATGACTTTGAGCTATTTTGAGACTTTCTCTATTAAGAAGAACTTTCTCCATCACCTCATGAATTGAATTTGTCCCTGTGAACATAGCCTCACCTATCTCGAACCATCCAATAGGTGACATACATCTCCGCCTATAAAGAGCCTCAAATGGAGCCATATGCATGCTGGAGTGATAACTAAATCAGAGGCAAGTGATCATTCCAACTACCCTTAAAATAAATCACACACGCTCTCAACATGTCCTCAAGAGTCTGAATGGTCTGCTCGGCTTGTCCATTTGTCTTCAGGTGAAAAGCTGTGGTAAGCTTCACCTATACACCAAGTCCTTTCTGAAACGACCTTCACAACTGAGAGGTGAACTGAGTACCCTTGTATGAGATAACGAAAAAAAGGACTCCATGCAACCAAAATAACTCTCGAATGTAAAGCCTAGCATAATCCTCGGTTGAATCCATAGTTTTGACTGGTAGGAAGTGAGCTAATTTGGTCAACCTATCCACAATCACCCATATAAAGTCATACTATTGGCATGTATGAGCCAACCTTGTTATAAATTCCATATTGATCTCATCCCACTTCAAAGTAGGAATGCTAATGTCCTAAAGCATACCTCTAGGTCTCTGGTGCTCAACCTTCACCTATTGGCAATTCGGGCACTTAGCCGCAAGTACTTCCATGTCCTTCTTCATGGCATTCCACTAATAGATTTCCTGTAGATCATGGTACATCTTGGTGGCACTTGGATGGATAGAGTACTAAGAGCCATTAGTGTCACGACCCGAGCATGGACCCCCAGATCGCGACACGGGACCTAGAACCATGAATGGCTCCAAGCTTACCCATGGCATAACATATTAATAGCATAATATAACTTATAAGAAAAATTGAGCGAAAGCTAACTGACACTTAAAACATTCACCTGTAGATAATAAGATAATTTGATAATTTAACTCTGAGTCATAAAGCTGAACATACTAACTCTATGTCTGAAAGTCTCTACTAACTGATGAGCTGCTGGAACAAGTCCCCAACTAACTCCAAAGTTTGAAAACTAAAACAAGGCAAAGAACTGAAATAAAGTAGATAACTCTAGTCCTCGGAAGATGCAGACTCACCACTGCTAGCTGATCAAGTTCAAAACATATCTAACTGCGGGGCCAAGTCTGAGTACTTGGGTCTATATCATGAAACAATATAGCATATAGAGCATGTGGTCAGTACTTTGAATGTACTGATTATGTGAGAAATGTAACTAAAATTGAAGCATGCTAATAATTTGAGAAGAGACTGTACTATATACATTACTAGATACATAAATTGAGGTAAAGCACAATGACCCCATCTGAGATGTATAAATACTGACATGATATGATAGATTGAAAACAGTTAGAAAATATGTGTAAAACTGATTTATAGGGTCATGTACATGCACTAAAATTGAAGCTATAATCATAAATGGAATATTGTATTGTGGAAGAGCCTATTAACCCAAAAACTCCAATGTAAGCCTCATGGAGCCTGACCTTTAACCCCGGTTGGGAGGTCATTCATACCTTTCCAAGGGTTAGGACCATGACTAGCATGATATCACTTGTGAGTCAGGGCAATAATGTCCCATATCGATGACCCTTGCATGAGCCCATTGAGGCAAGGGAGACATTCTTCAATAGCAAGGATCCCATATTCCCCAAGGTAAGGGAAAATTCTCTAATATCGAGGATCTCTTATCCTGTGGTGGCATGTAGTTCTGAGACCTGGGTACGTTGGAACCCTGGCCTACTCGGTGCTATTTGCTACTCGCAACCGAGCATAAGGATACACGCAACTGATAATATGAAGTTGATGTCCTAAGACTAGTTGGATCCACTTTCTCTAACAAAGATCTCGAGAGCCTAAAAGACCATAAACATGCTAATACGGAGGACTCAAAATTGAGGTTCTAAGACTAGTCAGGGCTACTTTCTAACAGAAAGAGATCTGAGAGTCTAAAGAACCATATACATGTTGATCATACTGAATTCATGTAAATCACAGACTCAAATCATTGTGTAAATCATGTGTACTGAAATCATGGAAAAATCATCTATTTCAAATGGGTCATATTTTTCCAATGACATGCTAAATCATGGTTGTCTTAGAATCATGCTAATTAAAGAATTGAAGATTCTAGAGTTTATGAAATTTGTTGGGACACAAGGATGAAAAGAATCCTTGTTGAAGTCCCACATACCTTATAACATAAAGCCACGATCCTCTTATAACATCAATCTGTAACAATTATGTGTATAGGAACTATAATCAATAGCTTAATGACGAAATTCAAGTCATAGAGGCATTTCATCAAACACCTGGAGGGCATAGGAAACTCAAGCCTCTTATGAGTGGGGTGTCCTAACACCCACTTCTTTATTCAACCCCTTAACAACTAGCATAACTAGTACAAGTTCAACCAAAATAACCACATCCATCCTCCACATCAAAATAGTACCATAAACCCTAAACCTAGGTCATAACATGAACCCATAACTTCCTAGCACCGTCCCATGAGTCCTGACCTTAGAACATTCCTAAGGAGTAGAAAACAATGCTCATGTAAGGTTTTAGTAGAGTTACTTACCTTGGAGGAAGGAAGAGTGCTCAAGATTTCATGTCATGAAACAAAGATTGTTCTTGACCTTGCTAGAGATAGGAATATGATTTTGATGTTAGAATCATGAAGAAGTTCATGGATTTATGTAGTAATAGGTTGAATAATGCTTACCTAGTCTTAGGAAGGTTGAAGAGAGCTCTTGGAACTAATAGGGTTGATCTACAGGAGGAACAATGCCAAAAGAATCATTTAAGGCGACTATAAAAGCCCTGAAACCCCCATGTGACGCCTCAAGTAACGGGCCATCAGTCCCCCGATAGACTGTCAACTTGCCCATCACTTTGGGGTGGAAATTCACAGCTTCTGGTTAAGGGTGATGGAGCAATCTTGATGGGCCATTGGGTGGTTGATGGGCCATCACTCTTCCCATCATAGCTGATAATGTTCCACTAAATTGCTCATAACTTTTTACTCCAAACTCCTATTGATGCAGGTTGGATGCATTGGAATGAAGACTCAAAGGGCTTCAATTTGATATGTTGAATTACCTAGAACTTCATAAATTAGTAGTTATTGTCGTATGAAAGTTGATCCTTGTAAGAACTTATATGAAAACTCAATTGGTAAAAAGGCTCTCAAGTCAACTTTGTGCTAGATGTTCCTTATGACCTTAATTCACATCCAATGCAATTCCCACACTTACAAATTGATCTTAAAACGTAGTTTCCATAAGACTTTAGTTGGGTTCGAGTCTATCTACATACCTATACGGCTTCAAACTTAGCCTGAAAGTTTGAGGCGTTACAATGAGTCTCGGGCAACATCCGCTCTCTCAAATCATCCACTGTCGGAACACACAACTGGCCCTGATATCGGAGTACACCATATCCCCCTTGGAAGAGAACCTCTACCTTCTGATTATGGACTGCTTCCTTCAACTTTACTAGGATAGGATTCTCATCTTTCCTTGCTTTAACTTCCATCACTAATGAAGACTCCGACCATTCTGAATAATAGCACCACCATACATTGAATCAGTAAGACAAACTTCTAAATGAGCAAGCCTATGGACATCTTTCACCAACTATTTCCTCTCGTTCTCAACATGGGACACATTCTCCATGGACAGCACTAAGAGTATCTGCCACTACATTACCCGGATGGTAAAGGACACTCATATCATAGTCCTTGAGAAGCTCTAGCCATGTCCTTTGTTGCAAATTCAAGTCCTTCTAAGCAAACATGTACTGAAGGCTTTTGTGGTCTGTGAACACATCACATGCACCCCATAAAAATAGTGCCTCCAAATCTTCAAAGCAAACACCACAGTCTCCAACTCTAGGTCATGAGTCGGATAATTCTTCTCATGAGTCTTAAGCTATCTAGAGGCATAAACAATGACTTACCATGATACATCAACATACAACCAAGAAAATTTTAGAAGAATCACAATACACAACAAAGCCATCATTGCCCTCTGGTAGGGTAAACACTGGGGCTGATGTGAGTCGAGTCTTTAACTCCTGAAAACTCTTCTCACAAGAATTTGACAACTGAAATTTGACCTTCTTCTGGGTTAACTTAGTCAATGGTTGTCATGACCTGAGCTGCGACCCTGACAAGACAGGGGACCTAAAACCATGAATGGCTCCAAGCTAACCCATAGCACATACATGGCATAACTTAAGAGCATAATCAAGTGAAAAATAACATAAGCATGAATAAGCGGAGGACTAAATATCATAAAGCATATATCAAGCGATAATATCACAACGCTAAATCACAAAGCTGAACATACTATGTCTATGTCTGAAAAGCCTCTATGATCTGATGAGATGCTGGGACAAGCCACCAGTTAACTCCAAGTCTAAAACTAAATTGACATAACAACATCACTATATGAATGTCCTCAGAAGATGAGGACTCACCCAACAGGGACTGAACTAGAATTATATGGAAGCAGGGCTAACGACGGGACTAAGTCTGATAACTTGAACCTATATCATGAAACTATATAACATAGGTGCGGTTAGTACTTGGAATGTACTGAGTATGTAAGGTAAGTAAAACGTGCTAGTAAAATTTTAGCAAAAAATCATAAATATAAATCAAGATAGATCATGAGGGTAAGGACTACATGCCAAAGGCCATATATCTGAGATATACATAATCATAAGCTGTTTATCGTAACTGAAAATAATGACCCAAGATTTAAAAATAGAAATCATATAACTTGTCATGCTTGATATCATAAGAGAAAGCTTATAAACTGATTAATGGGTCAATATAGTATAAAACATAATATCATAAATCATGAACACGAGTAACTGAAATCATGAGAAACAATTGGAGACTCGTCATAACCAACAACCACCATATATGAGCGCATGATGATCCCGCATCTTGTCCAAGTAGAGGAGATCCATCTTAAGCCTTTCCAGGGAAAAGGACGAATGAGGTATAATATCACAGTTTGTCCTCGGCTAGGGGAAGCACTCGCTTGAGAGGTCCCAATAATATATCCTACATTGGCGCTAGTTCAGAGACCGAGGTCCTCAGAGTCCTTGGCCTACTTGGTGCTAGACACTACTTCCAAAACATGTGTATTGATCAAATAATCATATTATCAAAACATATCTTAAATTTGAATATTGGGAGTCTTGACTGCAAAAGATATCATAAACTAAACTTGTTAACCTTGGCTAAAATCATAATAAGCATACTTAACTTGCATTGTGTTGCCCAAGTCATGAAATCATATATACTTGAAATTGACTGTCATAAGTCAAAATCATGGAATCATAAGTTGAGAGTTCATAAATATTCATGCATACTAGATAACTCATCATGCTTGAAATCATGGATCATAGGCTCAAATTTTAATAATACATGCATAATAGGGAATAATTTCTAATAGCTTGAAAACATGAATTTATAATCAAATCGAATATAAAATCTATTAGAATTAAATCATTTATTAGAATATGCAGGATTGAACCCCTAAACATGGCATAGATTATTTTATAGAATTGGGTTAATACCTAGAAATTGGTACACTTGATTAGATACTTGAATTCATGATTTATAGGAGAAAATTGGGAATGAGGATAGAAGGAATTCCACATTCATGGCCCTACGTACCTGGGTAACTTGATTTCCAAACTGTCCCTAAAAGCCTAAGAGAATTGAGAGTGAAATTGATGAGAAATTCTTGCTTGATCTTGGAAAAGGATTTGAAATGCAAAGCATGAATGAGAGCATAATGACTTAGGCTAGGTTAAACCCTCTTAAAACACTTTTTAGGATTCTTAAAACGACGTAGTTTAGGGTTAAAAACTTAAGAAATTATGAAACCACCCTTAATGAATCGACTTGAAAAAAATCACCCTGCCAGTCCCAACGAGGGACTGGACGATTCATTGGGGGACATGACGGGCCACTGACATCTTCTTCTCATTCTCTAATCTTTCTCACCCTATGAGTAACTTAACGAGTCATTAGGGCATGCGATGACTCATCCCTCAATCTGTCCTAAACACTGGAATTCAACCTCTGCACCACTACTGCACACTTAACGAGTCGTACAATGATTTGTGGGGAGTCTTGACGACTCATCACCTCATCCGTTACAACCTCAAGGAAGTAATATTTTCTTCAACTTATGCACACACAATGGTTCACTTGGCGACTCCTCGTGTTACATAACGAGTCACTCAATGACTCATTCTGCGACCTGGTGTAGATTTTTCTATTTTTTCCAATTCAACCCTCAGGTATGATGTTAGGGACTTTTAGGGTGTTACATTATCTCCTTCTTGGAAATATTCGTCCTCGAATGTAGATTAAGAATTCTTGAAAGGTGGGGTAGGAGCTGGAACCCCAAAACTGAACAACTACAGCTGAAAACTGATTGAGTGACTAACTCCGGACACATATACATGATTGAATTGAACTCATGAAACATACGTGCATGCTATAACATGAAAGAAACTTAGATACATGAACTTAACATGAAACTGAATAGAGTATTAAGGAGGAAACTGGTACCTCATGATAGAACTAAGCCGGAAGTGAAAAGATGCGGGTGTTTAGCCATGATATTTACTTTGGCTTCCCACATAGTTCCCTCAACAAATTAATTTTTCCACAAAACCATTAGTGAGGCTACTTCCTAGTTCCTCAACTTCCGAACCGAACGATCAAGGATATAAATCAAAATCTCCTCATAGGTAAGGCTATCCTTCACACCTATGCTCTCCACCAGAACAACTAAGGTCGGGTAACCAATGCATTTCTTCAACAGAGATATATGGAAAACTGGATGCACCGAAGCTAACTTTGCTAGTAGCTCCAACTCATATGCCACATTGCCAACTCGTCTCAGAATCCTATAAGGACCAGCATATCAAGGGCTAAGCTTCCCTTTCTTACCAAACCTCATCTCTCCCTTCATGGGAGACACCTTCAGAAACACCCAATCATCAACCTCAAACTCAAGCTCTCTCCTCCTAACATTTGTATTCGACTTCTGATGACTTTGGGCTGTTTTTAACCTCTCTCTAATAAGATGAACTTTATCCATGGTCTTATGAACTGAATCTGGCCCTATCAACATAGATTCACCTACCTCAAACCATCTAATAGACGATCTACACCTCCGCCCATAAAAAGCGTCAGATGGAACCATCTGAATACTGGAATGGTAACTGCTATTGTAGACAAAATCGATGAGCGGCAAGTGATAATCCCAACTACCATTGAAATTGATCAAACACGCTCTCAATATATCCTCAAGAGTCTGAATGGTCTGCTTGGCCTTCCCATATGTCTGTAGGTGAAAATCTGTGCGAAGCTTCACCTGAGTACCAAGGCCTCTGTGAAACAACCTCCAAAATTGCGAGGTAAATTAAGTACCCATATCTAAAATGATGGAAAGGGGAACTACATGCAACCGAACTAACTCCTGAATGTAAAATATAGCATAATCCTCGGCTAAATCGATAGTTTTGATTCATAAGAAAAGGGCTGATTTGGTCAATCTGTCCACAATCACCCACATAGAGTCATACTGTCGGCGGGTACGAGGCAAGCCTTTAATGATGTACATATCAATATCTTCCCACTTCCACGTAGGAATACTAATGTCCTGAAGCATACCTCCTGGTATTTGATTGTCAACCTTAGCCTGCTGGCAATTCAGACACTTAGCCACAAACTCCGCTATGTCCTTCTTCATGCCATTCCACCAATAGACTTTTCATAGATCACAGTGCATCTTGGTGGCACTTGGATGGATAGAGTACCGGAGCTATGAGCCTCGCTCAACATTTGCTCTCTCAAGTCATCTACAGCCGGAACACACAGTCGGCCCTGATATTAAAGTACACCATCTCCCCCTTGGGAGAAAACCTCCACTTTCTGATTCCGAAAAGCTTCCTTCCTCTATACTAGGATAGGATCCTCATCTTGCATAGCTTTAACTTTCGTCACCAATGAAGATTCCGACCCACTCAGAATGATAACATCACTTTCCATAGAATCTGTAAGGCGAACCCCTAAACGAGCAAGCCTATGGATATCCTTTACCAACTCTTTTCTCCCATTCTCGACATGAGACAGACTCTCCATGCACAACCTACTAAGAGCATCTGCCACTAGAATGGCCTTGCCTGGATGATAAAGGACACTCATGTCTTAGTCCTTGAGAAGCTCTAGCCATTTCCTTTGCCGCAAATTTAGGTCCTTCTGAGTAAAAACGTATTGAAGGATCTTGTGGTCTGTGAACACATCCACATACACCCCATACAAATAGTGCCTCCAAATCTTCAAAGAAAATACCACAACTGCCAACTCTAGGTCATGCGTTGGATAATTTTTCTCATGAGTCTTAAGATTTCTAGATGCATAAGAAATGACCATACCATGATGAATCAACACACAACTAAGACCAACTCTAGAGGAATCACAATACACAATAAAACCATCCGTGCCTCCGATTGGGTCAATACTGGGGCTGACGTGAGTCGATTCTTTAACTCCTGAAAACTCTTCTCACAAGCATCTGACCACTGAAATTTGAACTTCTTCTGGGTCAACTTAGTCAACAGTGCTGCAATGGATAAAGATTCCTCTACGAACCTCCTATAGTAGCTAGCTAAACCTAAAAAACTCCTAATATCTATAGGACTAACGGGTGTAGGCCAATTCTTCGCCGCTTCTATATTTTGGGAGTCCACCTGCACACCCTTTCTAGACACTACATGGCCCAGAAATTCTACTAAGTTCAGCCAAAACTCGCAGTTTCTGAATTTAGCAAACAATTGGCAATCCTTGAGAGTCTGCAATACAATCCTCACATAAGCGACATGCTTCTCCTCGTTTCGAGAGTATATGAGAATATCATCTATGAAGACAATCACGAACATATCCAAATAATTCTTGAACACCCTATTCATCAAGTCCATTAAAGATGCGGGAGCATTCATTAGTACAAAAGACATAACTACAAACTCATAGTGACCATACCGAGTGATAACGCCCAAATCACACTCCTATAGAAGTATGACGCAGACGTTGTTAATAAATTATCCAACAAAGGTTGAGGTCGATCTCATAGGAAATATGGTCAAGATATATAATAACGCTAGTATTTATGCTTTTAGTGCAATTATTTCCTAACAGGGGGTTTCAATGAAGTAATTGAATAAGAGTATTGTGAATTGAAGTTGTTGTCAAATTTATGTAATTAACTAGGGAGGTGTTCCCCATGGATTCATAACTACTTTGGGTTATACACTTGTGATATATTCCAATAGTTAGCTTATAGAACTGATTACATAGGTTCATCCAAATGACTGATTTGCCCCTATTAGATGACTATACTCAATTACTGGATTAGGCCTCTTGAGTGATTTCACTTTAACTGTTATCAATTTATTTCAAATTAACTATCCTGTGACCGCAACTCAAGTTATATAATGAACCATACAGTTCAAGGCTTTGTTGTTCTTCTCTTTTCCTAATCTCTACCTTTCTAGGTTCAAGCAAGTACAAAATTAAGGCAAGTCCTAATGTTGCGCTCCATTAAGAAATGTTTAAGATGAAGAGAAGACAATACAAGCACTCATATTGGTTTATAATCCCTTTGTGAAAACCCTAGTTGGTTAATTCACCATGGTTTGCACAACTAGAGTTGTGGAGGTTTTAGCCTCTCATGGCTGTAAGAGAAATATTAGAATTCATAGACAAGAACATACTTAAAAACTTACAATTTGATTGAAATAAAACCCACTTGATTAATTGCACAATTTAGTAATGATCAATCAATGAATAATCTTCAAGAATATTGACAAGAAAACTTTAATTTACTTCCTCTCTATCCAGAAAGTCGAACTCAAAGCATCCTCTTCATAGAAAAGTATTTATACAAATAATTAGAAACCTTTTCTAAATTAACAAGGAAACTGATTAAATTATCGCCTCCTTCTCCTATGAATCATACCATGATCATATGAGTCGTAGCTACTGCTCGTGCAATGCATGGAAACCCTAATTTTGGTTAAGTACTAGGAGTTGGTATGACTCGTACAATCATACATCTCTGTCGTGGTCTGAACCTCTGATTTCTGGCATCCTCTAATATTTCCAGGAGTGTCTTGGTATGACTCGTACCTTGTTGTTACAACTCGTGGTTGCCTATCGTACTATGGAGTTTTCCATTCAATAGTCTTTCTAAAGTTCACTATAGCTCCATGGTACAGGCCATAGATAGTCATCACGAATCGTGGTTTCTACCCCTACCAGGAGACTAGTCAAAGTGCATCCTTCTATAATTTACCATGACTACTTTGATATGGCTCATACCAGAAGTCGTACTTTGCCTTGGTCTTGGGTAGGCCTTCTAAAGTTTATCATGAATCAGAATACGACTCGTACCACCAAGGTACGGCTCATACTAAGTCCTGTACTTAGCCCATTTTTTGCACTCCTTTCCCTTATCTTACAGATTTCATCTCCAACACCTGATTTTCTTGAAAAGAAAGAAAAAATGCATCATATCTGTATAAACACACCTAAGACCAAGCATATTTTTTCAGTTTCAAGCTTTGAAAGTGCCGTAAATCCACAACACATCAATACTCTTAACTTAAGACTTTTGCATGTACTCAGGCAAACAAAACAAAGCTATAAATGATGCTTTACTAGAAAGTAAAATAGAAAACTTACACCCAACACAACAAAATTTACACAAAAGACCATTATCAGATACTGACCCCTTTTTCATTCAAACCAAGTCAGCTATGCATACATGCAACTACAAATTATAACATACAGGGATCTAGATTTGGCATCTAACTATTAGAAGAATACTGAGCCAACACTAATGCTATTTACATAGACAATTGGCAGAATGCAATACAAACCATGCACCTTCACAGCTAATGAAGTCCCCAACACTCATAAATATATATAAATGTCTCCTGGGACCAGTCAAGTAGACTCTTACTCTTACAAAGAAGTTTCAAATACTGCACATCAGATACCATAAGTTTGTTCTTATTTTCTCTACTTTGGCTTTTCAGACAGTTAAGCTAGGATCACTACAGGACTTTCATCGGCTTGTAATGTAGGCTTCAGGTTGGATATGGTAAATATGAAAATAATGACTAACCCTCCTTGGCACTACACACTTCGGGTTCACATTTCACTTTTTTTTACTTAAATTTTTTTCTCTTTTTCCTCCATTTTCACCATTTAGCTGTCATTTGCGGGTGTTGTGACTTTTCTCTTTTATTTTTCAACTTTATTTCTTTTTCTTTTTTCTTTTCTTTTTCTCTCTTTTTTTAACTTTTTCTCACCACACCTAACCTTTTATTAATCAACCTTTTTCTATTTTTCTCCCCCACCTTATATGTGCACTCCTACAATAGCCACCTCAACTTAGGCATTTTGCTTGAGTTGAGGTTCACAATGTCCAAGGAGGGCCCAGGGCCAAAAGAGGTTCATTATAGAAAAAATAGGAAGGGTGAATGGGCTAATAAAAAAAGGGTCAACTTTAAGCTCAAACATGGGATTAAGGGATTCATTTTAAGGTAGCGTAATTTAAACTAAAAGTTGGCTAATACAAAAACGGCCTGTGATCCTTTCTTAATCAACTGTCCTGCAACCTTTGTAAAGACCAACCAAGCAAGTTCTAGATCCTCCACATACTATTGAAATAAGTAAGAATCATCATTCACTCATGGTACAGGATTGCATTTATTCTACCTATCTGGTTCATCCACAACTAAGCTATAATTACATATGCTAATTTATCAAATGCCATAAAAAGATTCACAATAATGATACTTCACAGTCAACACACATAGCTAGACACGCAAATTTTTAAAAAGGTCATTTCTTAAAATCAAAACATCAAAACATGTGCATTTATCGACTGTAAAATACTCCTAAGCTACTTCTAGTTAAACAAACAACAAAAATATTCTAACCATGTCAGTTCTACTAGATAACATGTATGAGTGAAAAGAAATACGACAACAAAAATCCTTGGATGAAATCATAAACAAGTACAAGTACACCCCTTTTAAAACATGCTTTGTCCACAAAGCAGTAAAAATGTAAGAACTGGGAGAGGGACATATCTGTGGCACTCCTGCCAGCTACTCAAACTTCACTAACCATTCATAGGTTGCCTCCCATGCAGCACCTAATTTAACATCGCTACATGATGCAAGTCCCTTGACTACTCAAAATCCATCAAGAAACTCAGACTCATCTTCAATTGTTGACAACACCCTAAACTCGTTAGGTTGCTTCATTGACTTGTAGAAATTAAATGTGATCTCCTCCTTGTTCAAACTAAACTTTAACTAGCCAGCCTCAATGTCCACCAAAGCTCTCCCAGTTATAGAGAATGGTAGCCCCAAAATGATAGGCACCTTAAAATTGACCTCAAAATCTAGGATCACGAAGTCAGCTAGGAAGATAAATTTGTCCACCTTGACTAACACATCAAAAAGGATCCCCACTGGCTTCTTAAAAGTGTGGTCCGCCGTCAATAGACATATCGTAGTCGGTGTGGGGGCTCCCAAGCCCAGTTGTTTGAACACAACTAATAGAATCAAGTTGATGCTAGAACCTAGGTCATATAGGACCTTCGCAAACTCAAAATCACCAATCTTGAACAGAATGGTGAAGGCACCTGGATCTTTCTTTTTTTGAGCAAGGACCCTTGGGGCTATGACACAGCAATGATGCAAGTTACCCACCAGCTCATAGCTCACGAACCTCTTTCTAGTCACCAAGTCCTTTATAAACTTGGCATACCTAGGAATCTATTCCAATGCCTTGACCAATGTTCACATATAATTATTTTAGCATTGTCACAAACTTCTGGAACTTCCCATCTTCCACCTTCTTCTTCATCCTCTGAGGGAATTGTGGTGGTGGTCAAGGGATAGGCCTATAAATCTGAGTTGCCATTTTCTCCTTCCCTATATCAGCTCTAAACTCCTTTGCATCACCTGGAGCCTTGGTCAATTCAACCCCACCTGTAAGATCTATTAAACAATCTCATCTTCCTCATTCAGACCGATCTCCTTCTGTCTCTTCATCTCAACTACAACCGGTAAGGGAGGGTCAATGGTGGAGCTTGTGGAGCTGGCTGATGTCCATCTCCATTGCCTTTGCCATGGCCATTTGTATTGCAATTTCTCCTTCCATTGACTCGGTTTGGAGGCATATTTCTGCATATGCGTATAGAATGAGTTAGAGGAATAGAGAGATACTTCATCACACGACATGGATCATGTGTAATACTTCGAAAGGCCCTAAGATCAGACCCGAGGGTTTAAATGGAGAAAATAAGAAATTCTACACCAGGTCACAAGATGAGTCATCCAGTTACCTGTGAGGAGACTTAACGAGTCTTGAAGTGACTCATGAAGTAAAAGGGGAGTTGGAAATGATTGGTGGTCTGGGGGTGACCACGAAGGGAGTAATGAGTCGTGGTAAGGTCAATGAGTCATTAGGCGAGTCGTGGTCAAGATGGTCAATGGTTCAAGGGTTGAATTCCGGAGATGGGATGAAAGGAAGCCACGAGTCGTGAAGTGATTCCACGACTGATGGAGCTGGTCGTGGTTGGGAGCAGGACTTGAAGTTTGGAATTAGGGAACTGTACTTCACGATTTGTCACCATGAGTCATGAGGTACACCACGAGTCGTGGTGTCCCTCATGGTGATTGGCAGTATAAATTTCCTAGTGTTGGTGATAGGAGCAGGTAACGATTTGTCTTCATGGGTAACGACTCGTCGAGTCCCTCGTTGAGATTGGTTGTGTGATTTTCCTGCGAATTTAATAAGGATTTTTCTATTATTCCTAAGCTCATAAGTCCTAAATTACGCTGTTTTAGATCAGTTAGAAGGGATATAAAGATACTTAGACTATTCTAAAACCTCCTCATTTCCATTCATGCAAGACTAGTGAATTTCTAAGGTGGTCAAGTCTTGAATTCATTAAATTCTTCTCCAATTCCTTTAGGCTTGCAAGAAGGGTGTGAAATCAGAAGTACCCCGGTATGTAGGGTTTGAATGGGAGTATTCCTTCACTCGTGTGCCCAAATTCTCTTCTAAACTCATCTAATTCAAGTTGATGAATCTATGGGGCTTTAACCCAATTTGTGAAATTCTCTAAGTATTTATTATGGGTAAATTCTCTTCATGTTTTTAATGTTGTTTCCATATTCATGGGAATGTTTTATAATATTTTCAGTTACAAATTTATGATTTCAAAGTCTTACAATTATGATGCCCAATTATGAAAGTCCATGAAAGGTTGAGATTATGATCTATGTTTCTAAGTATGATGAGATGTTTATGATGAAAGTATGATTTTGAATTACCCATGTTTATATCTATGATTTTGACTATTTCAAAGCATGTACAAGTTTAAGAAAGCCCATATGATCAAGTATGTTTCATGATTTATTTAAATTTCATCATATTAGCTTACCACGTGGTTTTGGAGTCTAAACTCCCACTTTTCAGCATGTGGTATGGTTTGAGCCAAAGCTCCTCATGTTATGTTTTAAGAAGATGTATATTATGTTAAGATTCAGCTTCATCAAACGATGATGGTTTAGCTTCATTGAAAAACGATGGAGAGCATATGCATGTTTTTGGGAGTAGTGTCTAGAACTAAGCAGGCTAAGGGTTCAGTCAACCCTGTGCCTCAGAACTACATACCAACATAGGTATGATCAGATTATTTGGGACCTCCCTTATGAGCTTTCCTTTCCCCCGAGGGGCCTTCAGCTTGATATCGATATCATGGTAGCGCCCTTAGTTCTGGCAATTCTTTGGACGACTCTGCCAACTTGAGGGTAACAGTCAGGACTACGTAAGCTCTATCGTGTTAATATCGGTTATATGATGAGTCTCCCATTAATTCCTCATTATTTTTAGTTATGCATGATCATCATTTATGATAATATGTTTTAAGCAGGTTTGACCTAATGTTCAGTTTTACTTATGATTATCAATTTCATCTTTGGGTCATTCAAATCAGTTATGATACTCAGTCATGATTAAATCATGTTTTCAGATAAAAGCATGTAAACTTTACTCTTAGAATCTTATCTTGAATATGTTTTATGATATGCATGATTTCAGTTTTACTTACTTAGGTGTTTTTCTTACCTTGCATACCCAGTATATTTCAAGTACTGACTGCATACTCTATGTTACATCCTTTCATAATACACGCTCGGACGTTCAGGTTTAGTCCTGCAACTAGTCAGATTATCTGAGTTAGCATTTCCCAGCCTATTGATGAGTCCTCATCCTTAAAGGACATTCATATCAGTTTGTTATTAGTACTTTCAGTTTCAGTTTATTAGTGAGTTAGTTGGGGTCCTATTTCATCAACTCGTCAAGTTATAGAGGCTTATTAAACATAGCATGTACTTAGATTCAGATCAGTATTACATTTTCCATTATTTAGATGTTATGAGATTTTTAGACCTCCACTATTTTAAGTGTTAGACTTTTCGCATTTTACTATGTTGAGCTTTAGTTGTTAAGATTCATGCCTTGGGTCGACTTGGAGCCTCTCAAGGTTTCTTTTCCTGTGTCCTGATCTGGGCCTATGTTCGGGTTGTGAAAAACTTGATATCAAAGCATTAGGTTTTGAAGTGTCCTAGGGTGTCTGAAGGCCGCGTTAAGTATAGTATTTTTTATGGGTGTGAAGAGTGCGACACTTATGATGAAGAGACTACGAAAAGTTTTAGGAAACTTCCCTTCTTTCATGATCTATGTCATGCGATGAAATATCTCTCTATTCTCCTAACTCGTGCTATACGCGTTTGTAGAATCATGACTCCACACTGAGTTAACAAAAGAAGGAACGGGAATAGAAACAACCATGAGAACAGCGATGGGGATAGGCACCAGAAGGCCCCACCAGACCCGAGGATCATGTGCCCCAGCAGGTTGCCGATATAGAGTTTAGGGTAGCCATATAGGTGTTAGCATAGGCTTTGACCGCATAGGTCAACCAACAAGAGGTAGTGCTTGTTCCCTAGAATGAGAATGCGGCAGTGGCAAGAGTCAGGGACTTTCTTAGGATGAATCCTCTGGAGTTTCTCAGATAAAGGTGGATGAGGATCCATACGAGTTTATAAATGAGATCTAGAAGATCACTCATATCATGTAGGTGACAGGGGAGGAGTTTGCAAATCTAGCCTCTTATCAGTTGAAAGGGGTTGCCCAGTTTAGATAGTGGAAAGATGGTAGGCAGTTGGAGCGGGCCCTATTGGTTGGGATGAGTTCCATACCACATTCTTGGATCGGTTCTTTCCCTGTGAGATGAAGGAGATCAAAGCAGCTGAATTTGTGAACCTGAGATAAAACAACATGACGGTCCAGGAGTATGCTTTAGAGTTTACTCGCTTGTCCAAATATGCACCAGAGATGGTGGCTGACCAGAGGGCTCGAGTAAGCTGGTTCATGCATGCGATAGCAGACTATTTGGCCAAGGATTGCAGGACCGCGATGCTCTATTAGGATATGGACTTCTCACGGTTTGTTTTGTATGCCCGACAAATAAAGGCGGTGCAGAAGAGTCAGCGGGAGAGAGAGGCTAAGAGGGCCACGACCGACAGTTTTGGGTTCTCCAGTAGAGGCCTGGTGGTAGGAAGCATCAACAGTCCCATTGAAGATCATCAGCCCCAACACTATCAGCAGCAAGTGTGCCATCAAGATCTAGGCGTGATCAGAGGGGAAGAGTGTCAGACTCTCAAGGTCAGAGGAGCAGATCTGTAGAGCCCAGTATTCTAGGTTGTGACAGGTGTGGTAGAAGGCACACTGGCCAGTGTGTAGCAGGTACGAGTGCTTATTCCGGGTGTGGGAAGCCCAGACACATTCTTATATATTGTCCAGCAGCTATACAAGGACATGGTAAAGGCCAAGACCTAGCTACTAGTTCAGCAGCCGCACCAGCATGCTCAGCTCAGCAGGGTGCCTCCACTAGTGCAGGTGGTGGTCAGCGCCAGAATAGATTCTATGCCATCACATCTCGTCAGTAGCAGGAGGCCTCTCTAGATGTAGTCACTGGTATGTTACAAGTATTACACCTTGATGTATATGCTTTGTTATACCCAGGGGCTACTTTATCTTTTGTGACAACCTATTTTGCTAGTAGTTTTGGAGTCAGTCCCGAAATCCTATCAGAACCCTTCTCAGTCTCTACTCCAGTCGGTGATTCAATTATAACTCGAAGGGTATATAGAAATTGCCCTGTCACAGTCCTTCAAAAGTCACCTCAGCAGATTTAGTAGAGCTAACCATGACAGATTTTGATGTTATCTTTGGCATGGATTGGCTATATGCATGTTATGCCTCAGTAAATTATAGAACCCGTGTGGTAGAGTTTCGGTTTTTGGGTGATCCAGTCCTAGAGTGAAAGGGTAGTTTAGATGTTCCTTTAGGTTATTTTATTTCCTACCTTAACACCAGAAAGATACTTTCTAAGGATTATGTGTACCATCTAGTTAGGGTTAAGGATGCTACATCCGAAACCCCAACTGTCCAGTTAGTTCCTGAGGTGTGTGAATATCCAGAAGTGTTTCCAAATGATTAACCAGGAATTCCTCTCAAGCGGGAGATTGATTTTGATATTGACCATCTTCACGATACGCAACCTATAACTATTCCTCCTTATAGAATGGCTTCAGCTGAGCTAATAGAGTTGAAGGATCAATTGAAGGATCTCTTAGACAAGGGTTTCATCATTCCTAGCAAATCCCCATGGGGTGCACTAATATTCTTTGTCCGGAACAAAGACGGTTCCCTTTGAATGTGCATTAACTATCGGAAGTTGAATAAGGTCATAGTCAAGAACAAGTATCCCCTCCCCATAATTGATGACATGTTTGACCAACTTCAGGATGCCAAGTATTTTTCAAAGATAGATCTCAGATCTAGTTATCATCACCTTAGGGTTAGAGAGAGTGACATTCCGAATACAGCCTTCAAGACTCGATATGGTCACTATGAGTTTGTAGTTATGTCTTTTGGACTAATGAATGCTCCTACAGCTTTTATGGATTTGATGAACAGGGTGTGTACTTAGACATGTTCGTGATTGTGTTCATAGATGACATTCTCATATACTCTTGAAGCGAAGAGGAGCATGCCGCTCATTTGAGGGTGGTGCTACAACCTCTTAAGGATTGCCAATTGTATGCTAAATTCAGCATGTGCGAGTTTTGGTTAAACTCGACAGCATTTTTGGGTCATGTGGTGTCAAGTGAGAGTATACATGTGGACTCTCAGAAGATAGAAGTTGTGAAGAATTGGCCTAGACCAGTTAGTCATTTGGATATCAGGAGTTTCTTGGGCTTAGTTGGTTATTATAGGAGATTCGTGGAAGGATTTTCATCCATTGCAGCATTGTTGACTAGGTTGACCCAGAAGAAAGTGAAGTTTTAATGATCGGAGGCCTGTGAGAAGAGCTTCTAGGAGTTGAAGACTCGACTTACCTCAGCATCAGTGTTGACTCTACCTGAGGGTACCAATGGGTTTGTGATTTATTTTTATGCCTCGAGAATCATCCTTGGTTGTGTATCAATGCAACACGGTAAGGTTATAGCCTATGCTTCCAAGCAGCTTAAAGTCCATGAAAAGAACTATCCGAACACTCGAGTTAGCAGTGGTAGTGTTTTCCTTGAAGATTTGGAGACACTATCTGTACAGGGTCCATGTGGATGTGTTTATGGACCACAAAAGCCTACAGTACATTTTTACTCAGAAGGATCTAAATCTATGTCAAAGAAGGTGGTTGGAGCTTCTTAAGGATTACGATATGAGTGTCCTTTGTCATCCGAAAAAGGCTAATGTGGTGGCAGATGCTCTTAGCAGGATTTCTATGGAGAGTGTGACCCATGTAGATGAGGAGAGGAAATATTTAGTAAAGGATGTGCATCGACTTGCACGTCTAGGAGTTCATCTTATTGACTCGACAGATGGTGGTGTCATTGTTTAGAATAGATCCGAATCTTCCTTGGTGATCGAAGTCAAAGCTAGACAGTACACGGATCCTATTTTGGTAAAGTTAAAGGAAGCTGTTCAAATCATAAGGCAGAGGTTTTCTCCCAAGTGGGAGATGGTGTACTACGACATTAGGGTCATTTGTGTGTACCAGATGTTGATGACTTGAGGGAACGAATGTTGCATGAGGCTCATGGTCCCATATATTCTGTACATCCAGGTGCCACCAAGATGTACTATGACCTATGAGAAGTTTATTGGTGGAATGGCACAAAGAAGAACATAGCAGAATTTGTGGCTAAGTGTCTGAATTGTCAACAGGTGAAAGTTGAGCATCAAAGACCTGGAGGTGTGCTTCAAGACATTAGTAACCATACTTGGATGTGGGAGGGAATCGATATGGACTTCATTACAGGGTTGCCTCATACTCGTTGACAATATGACTCTATTTGGGTAGTTATAGATAGGTTGACTAAAGCAGCCCATTTCCTACCGGTCAAGACTACTTATTCAATAGAGGATTATGCTAAGTTGTATACTCGGGAGCTAGTTCGATTGCATGGAGTGCCCTTGTCCATCATATTAGATAGAGGTACTCAGTTTACCTCCTAGTTTTAGAGATTATTTCAGAAGGGACTTGGTACTCAGGCCAAGCTTAGCACAACTTTTCACCCGTAAAATAGATGGTCAGGTTGAATGGACCATTCAAACTCATGAGGACTTGTTGAGAGCGTGCGTGATTAATTTCAAGGGTAGTTGGGATGATCATTTACCCTCATCGAGTTTGCATATAACAACAACTACCATTCCAGCATTCAGATGCCTCCGTTTGAGGCTCTTTATCGGTAGAGATATAGATCTCCTATTGGTTAGTTTGAAGTCGGTGAAGCTACATTGATAGGACCAGATTTAGTTCATAAGGCTATGGAGAAAAATTTAGCTTATAAGGGAAAGGTTGAAAATAGTCTAGAGTCGTCAAAAGTCCTATGCGGATGTGAGGAAGAGAGAACTTGAGTTCGAAGTTGATGACTAAGTGTTTTTGAAGGTGTCCCCATGAAGGGAGTGATGAGGTTCGGAAAGAAGGAGAAACTCAGTCCCCGTTATGTTGGCCCATACCAGATTGTGAGACTTGTCAGCAAGGTGGCCTATGAGTTGGAGTTGCCCTCAGAATTGGCTTCAGTACATCTAGTTTTCCATGTATCACTTTTGAAGAGGTTCATGGGTGATCTAGCTTTGGTTGTTTCAGTGGAGAGCGTGAGTGTGAAAGATAGTCTTAGTTATGAGGAGGTGCCAGTTGAAATGCTTGATCATCAGATTAGAAGCTAAGAAATAAAGAAGTAGCTTTAGTAAAGGTTTTGTGGAGAAATCGACATGTTAAAGGAGCTATGTGGGAAGCCGAAGTAGATATAATGGCTAAATAGCCGCATCTATTCCCTTCCGGCTTAGTTCCAGCTTGAGGTATCAGTTTCCTCTTTAGTACCTTATTCAGTTTCATGTTCAGTTCACGTGTCTCAGTTTCTTTCATGTTAATGCATGTATGTGTGATTCATGAATTTAGTTAAGTTATGTAATTCAGTCCGGAATCAGTTACTCCGTCAATTTTCAGGTTTAGATGTTCAGTATTTGAGATGTCAGTTTTATTCTCTAGATTTTCAATATGTTCATTCACATTCGAGGACAAATGTTCCAAAGGAGGAGATATTTTAATACCCCGAAAGGCCCTAAGATCAGACCCGAGGGTTTAAACAGAGAAAACTGGAAATTCTACACCAGGTCACAGGACGAGTCATCCAGTGACCAGTGAGGAGACTTCACGAGTCGTGAAGTGACTCATGTAGTGAAGGGGGAGTTGGCAATGATTGGTGTTCTGGGGGTGACGACGAAGAGAGTAACGAGTTGTGGTAAGGGCAATGAGTCGTTAGACAAGTCGTGGTAAAGATGGTCAATGGTTTAAGGGTTGAATTCCGAAGATGGCACGAAAGGAAGCCATGAGTCGTGAAGTTACTCCACGAATCGTGGAGTTGGTTGTGGTTGGGAGCAGGACTTGAAGTTTGGAATTAGGGTAGTGTACTTCACAAATTGTCACCATGAGTCGTGAGGTACACCATGAGTCGTGATGTCCCTCGTGTTGACTAGCAGTGTAAGTTTCCCAGTGTTGGCGACAGGAGCAGATAACGAGTTATCGTCATGGGTAACGACTCATCCAGTCTCTCGTTGGGACTGGCAGTGTGATTTTCCTGCGAATATATTAAGGTCTTTTCCATAATTCCTAAGCTCCTAAGTCTCTAAACTATGTCGTTTTAAGCTCAGTTGGAAGGGTTCTAAAGATACTTACTCCATTCTAAACCTCCCCATTTCCATGCATACAAGACTAGTGAATTTCTAAGGTGATCAAGTCTAGAATTCATCAAATTCTCCTCCAATTCCTTTGGGCTTGCAAGAAAGGGTGAAATCAGAAGTACCCAGGTACGTAGGGTTATGAATGGGAGTATTCCTTCATTCCCATGCCCAAATTATCTTCTAAACTCACGTAATTCAAGGTTGATGCATCTATGGGGTTTTAACCCAATTTGTGAAATTCACTATGTATTTATCATTGGTAAATTCTCTTCATGTTTCTTATGTTGTTTCCATATTCATGGGTATGTTTTATAATGTTTTCAATTACAAATTTATGATTTCAATGTCTTACAATTATGATGCCCAAATATGAAAGTTCATGAAAGGTTGAGATTATGATCTATGTTTCTAAGCATAATGAGATGTTTATGATCAAAGTATGATTTTGAATTACCAGTGTTTATATCCATGAATTTTACTATCTCAAAGCATGTATAAGTTTGGGTAAGCCCATATGATCATGTATATTTCATGATTTACTTCAATTTCATGATATTAGCTTACCACATGGTTTTGGAGTCTAGACTCCTACTTTTTAGCTTGTGGTATGGTTTGAGCCAAGGCTCCTCATATTACGTTTTAAGAATATGTATATTGTGTTAAGATTTAGCTTCATCAAAAGACAATGGTTCAGCTTCGTTAAAAAACGATGGAGAGCATATGCATGTTTTTGGGAGTAGTGTCTAGCACTGAGCAGGACAAGGGTTCAGTCAACCTTATGCCTCAAAACTACATGCCAACGTAGGTATGATTAGATTATTTGGGACCTCCCTTGGAGCTTTCCCTTCCCCTGAGGGGCCTTCATCTTGATATCGATATCATGGAAGCACCCTTAGCTATTTGGACAGTTTTTCCCGAGTTGAGTGTAATAGTCGGGACCACGTAAGCTCTATCATAGTAATGTCGGTTATATGACGAGTCTCCCATTATTCCTCATGATTTTCAGTTATGCATGATCATCAGTTATGATAATATATTTTCATCATGTTTGACCCAATGTTCAGTTTTACTTATGATTATCAGTTTCAACTTTGGGTCATTCGAATCAGTTATGATACTCAGTCATGATTAAATCATGTTTTCAGATAAAAGCATGCAAGCCTTACTATCAGAATCTTATCCTGAATATGTTTTATGATATGCATGATTTTAGTTTTACTTACTTAGCAATTTTACTTACCTTGCATAGTCAATACATCCCAAGTACTGACCACATACTCTATGTTGTATCGTTTCATGATACAGTCTCGGACATTTAGGTTTAGTCTTGTCGCTAGTCAGATTCTCAAAGTTAGCATTTCCTAGCCTATTGCTGAGTCCTCATCCTTCGAGAACCTTCATATCAGTTTGTTAACAGTACTTTCAGTTTCAATTTATTAGTGAGTTAGTTGGGGTCTTGTCCCATCAACTCGTCAGGTTATAGAGGCTTATCACACATAGCATGTATTCAGATTCGGATCAGTATTATGTTTTACGTTGTTTAGATGTTATGAGGTTTTTAGACTCCGCTACTAAAGTGTTAAGACTTTTCGCATTTTATTATGTTGAGCCTTAGTTGTTATGTTCATGCCATGGGTCGACTTGGAGCCTCTCGGGGTTCCTTGTCCCATGTGTCTATCCGGGCCTTTGTTCGGGTTGTGACATCATGAAAGAAGGAAAATTTCCTAACACATCTTGTAGCCTCCTCCCCATAAGTGTGGTGCACTTTACACCCATGGAAAAGACTCTACGCAACATGTCTTTTAGACACTTTAGGACACACCTAAACCATTACTCTAATACCAAGTTTGTCACGACCCGAGCTGGGACCCTGAATCGAGATGCGTGACTTAGAACCATGAATGGCTTCAAGCTAACCCATGGTACATACATGGAATGAATTAAGATAATCATCAAGAAGAAAACAACACAAGAATGAATAAGCGGAAGACTAAATATCATAAAGCATATATCAAGCGATAATATCAAAACGCTGAATCACACAGCTAAACATACTAGGTCTATGTTTGAAAAACCTCTACTATTTAATGAGATGCTGGGATAAGCCCCCAAATAATTCCAAGTCTAGAACTAAACTGACATAAGAACATAACTAAATGAATGTCTTCAGAAGATGAGGACTCACCCAATAGGGACTGAATTGGACTATATAGAAGCAAGGCTAATAACGTGGCTGAGTTTGATCTTCCGAACCTATATCATGAAATGATATAACTTAGAGTATGTAGTCAGTACTTGAAATATGTTGAGTATGTTAGGTAGGCAAAGTGTGCTAGAAAAATATCATAAGTATAAATCAAGATAAATTATGAGGGTACGGACTGCATGCTACAGTCCATATATCTGAGAATACATGACCATAACCTGTTTATCATAACTGAACACAATGACTCAAGATTTAAAATAAGATATCATATGACTTGTCATGCTTGATATCATAAGCGAAAGATCATAAACTAATTGATGGATCAATATTCTATAAAACATAATATAATAAATAAGGAACATGAGTAACTGAAATCATGAGGAGTAATGAAGACTCGTTATAATCGACAACCACCATATATGAGCGCATGATGATCCCACATCTTGCCTGTGTATAAGACAGCCAACCTAAGTCTTGTCTGGGAAAAGCACGAATGAGGTGTGATATCACAGTGTGCCCTTGGGCTGGGGAAGCACTCTCTTGAGAGAACCCAATAATATATCCTACATTGGCGCGTAGTTCAAAGATCGGGATTCTCAAAGTCCCTGGGCTACTTGGTGCTAGACACTACTCCCAAAATATGCATATTTCTCATGTAATTATATTGTAAAAACATACCTTAAATCTAAATATTGGGAGTCTTGACTCCACAACATATCATAAACTGAACTTGATAACCTTGGCTAAAATCATAATAGGCATACTCAACTTGCATGGGCTTGCCCAAGTCATGAAATCATACATACTTGAAATAGATCTCATAAGTCAAAATCATGAAATCATAAGTTGAGAGTTCATAAGCATTCATGCATACTAGATAACTCATCATGCTTGAAATTATGGATCATAGGCTCAAATTTTCAAAACACATGCATAATAAGGCATAAATTCTAATATCTTGAAAAATTTGAATTTATAATCAAATTGGATGTAAAATCTGCCCATTAGACTTAAATCATTCATTTTAACATGAGGGGATTGGACCCATAAACATGGCATAGATAATTTCATAGAATTGGGTTAAAACCCTAGAAATTGATACACTTGATTAGATACTTGAATTCATGGTTTAGAGGAGATATTTGGGCATGAGGGTGGAATGAATCCCCCATTCATGGCCCTACATACCTGAGTAACTTGATTTCCAAATTAGTCTTGAAAGACTAAGAGAATTGAGAGTGAAATTGATGTGAAATGCTAGCTTGATCTTGGAAGAATTTTTGAAATTCAAAGAATGAATGAGAGCATAATGACTTAGGCTAGGTTAAACCCTCTTAAGACACTCTTTAGAAAGCTTAAAACAACGTAGTTTAGGAGTTATCAACTTAGGAAATTAAGAAAACACCCTTAATGAACTGACTTGTAAAAAATCACCCTGCCTGTCCCAACAAAGGACTAGATGATTCATTGGGGAACATGACGGGTCATCCCCTGAATCATTGCCACTGAAAGCTTCTTCTCATTCTTTGATCTTTCCCACCTAACGAGTAACTTAATGACTCATTAGGACACATGACGACTCGTGCCTCAATCCATCCTGAACACTAGAATTCTACTATGCACCACCACTGTACACTTAATGGGTTGTATAATGACTCGTGGCGAGTATTGATGACTCGTCACTTCATCCATTACAACTTTTAGGAAGTAACATTTTCTCCAACTCATGCACACACAAAGAGTCACTTGATGACCCTTCGGGTCACATAATGAGTCACTCAACAACTCATTTTGTGACCTAATACATATTTTCCTATTTTCTCTTATTCAACCCTCAGATCTGATCTTAGGGACTTTTGGGGTGTCGTAAAGGTGCTTCAATGGATGAAAATCCTTCTATGAACCTCGGTAGAAGCCAGAAAAACCTAAAGAGCTCCTAATATCTGTGTGTATGACACGTCTAAGAAAATTCTTTACTGTTCTATCTTTTTAGAGTCCACCTAAACACCATCACTAGAAACCACATGACCCAAGAATCCTAGTGAGTTCAGCCAAAACTCACACTTGTTGAATCTAGCAAACAACTGTCAGTCCTTGAAAGTCTACAACATAATCCTCAAATGAGTGGCATGCTGCTCCTTGCTCTGAGAGTATATGAGAATATCATCAATGAAAACAGTCATGAACATATCCAAATACTACTTGAACACCAGGTTCATCAAGTCCATAAAAGCTACAGGAGCATTCATTAGTCCAAAAGACATAACTATGAACTCATAGTGACCATACCGAGTCTTGAAGGCTGTCTTCGGAATGTCACTCTCTCTAACTCTAAGCTGGTGATAGCCAAACCTGAGGTCTATCTTTGAAAAGAACTTTGCACCCTGAAGCTGATCAAACAAGTCATCAATTCTAGGGAAGGGATACTTATTATTGGTTGTGACCTTGTTCAACTGTCGATAATCAATGCACATTCTAAGAGAGCCATCCTTCTTTTGAACAAAGAGAACTGGAGCACCCCATGGGGACTTACTAGTCCTAATGAAACCCTTATCTAGGATATCTTTCAACTTCTCTTTCAACTCCTTTAGCTCAGCTGGAGCCATACTATAAGGAGGAATGGATATGGACTATGTATTAGGGATAAGATCAATACAAAAGTCAGTCTCCCACTCAGGAGGGACTTTGGGTAGATCATCTGGGAATACCTCCAGATACTCACACACAATAGGAACTAACTGAAGAGTCCAAGTCTTGGACATAGAATCCTTGACCCAAACTAGATGGTGTACACAACCCTTGGAGATCATTCTTCTGGCCTTATGATAGGAATCAAAGAGACGTACAGGCACAACTGAACTACCCTTCCACTCTAGGAGTATTTCACCCAAAAATTGAAACTGTACCATACGGGTTTGACAATTGACTAAAGCATAAAAAGAATGCAACCAATCCATACTAAAGATAACATCGAAATCGGTCATATCTAACTCTAGTAAGTCAATTGAGGTGACATTCTAAAAAATTGTGACAGGGCAATTTTTGTATACTTGTCGAGCTAAAACTGACTCGCTGATAGGAGTAGACACTAAGAAAGGTTCTGATGGGTTTTTGGGACTGAATCAAAAACTAGCAGCAACATAAGGAGTCGTAAAGGATAATGTAGCCCCTTAGATATAACAAATTAAGATGGAATACTTATAACATACCAGTGACCACATTGGGTGAGCACTCCTGCTCCTGACGAGAGGAGAGTGCGTAGAACTTTTTCTAGTGCTGCCCACCTACTGTACTAGAGGAGGCGCCCTGCTGAGATGGGCGAACTGCTGGAGCTGCAGAAGTGGTGGTTGGGGCATGGCCTCTGCCATCGCCCTGCCTAGCTGAAGGACAATATTGAGTATGTGTCTAGGCTTCCCACACCCGAAGCAACCATCAGTGCCAACCAAACACTCTCTGGGGTGCCTCCTATCACACTTCCTATAAGCTGGAAAAGTATGTTTCCCTATCATGCTCCTCTGACCCCTAGAGCCCGACATCCTGCCTCTCTGATCTCCTTGAGGTCTGGATAGAACACTAGCTGATGATGGAGCTGGGGCTGACGACCTCTGGTGGGATTGAGGGTGATGTCCACCATCAGATCTCTACTAGAGATACCCATAGCTTCCTGTCCTAGCCCTCTTAGACTCTTTCTCCTTTTTCTTCATCTGCTCTGGCTCTATCTGTTGGGCATATTGATGTTGGGCAGATTTATATGCCCAAGTGATACTCAAACTTATCATTTTCGTCTTGTTTATTGTGCAATGTGTATACATTTTCATGTAATTGGTAATAAAATATGAATTTATACTAACCAACATGATTAGCATTGTTTTGTAGGTAAAACATGATTTTGAGGAGCTAAAATGCATGTTGGAACAATATCAGAGTTGGACTCGGGTGCGAGCACGAAAAAGACATTGGACTACACAATGCAAAGGGGCTCCGCGATGGAGCCGTGCCACGCTACCATCGCGGAGGCACACTGCCTAGAGGGCGATTTAATTGTCAAATTCCAGTGGAGCCTGGCGATAGCTCCGTGGCACGGAGGCAAGCCTCTGCGTTGCATGCCGTGCCACGTTGAGGCTTTATTCCCGGACCCCAGATTTCCAGTGAGGGTCCGCGTCCACGCCGTGTCACGGAGGCAGTGCTCCGCGTTGGCCTCCGTGACACGTTGCTTGTTATTCCGGGAAAAATTCCCAATAGTATAAATAGAACACTTAGGCTTATTTTTAAAAAATTCAGGCTTGGTGGAGCAAGGACGTGGGTTACAGGCAGTTGAGGGACGAAAAAGCTAAGGGTTTTTCTCTCTTTCTTTCTTCTTTCAATCAATTGTTTGTATGATTAACACTTGTTTTAGGATGATTAATCCACAAATGAGTGGCTAATTCTCTTCCTTGCTGAGGTTATGAACAATGGTGATGAATTTTGATTATTGAATTGTATGGTTTTTCATCTTCTTCTTCTATGTTGTTCTATTAATTCTTGTTTCCACTGCATTAGTGTGTGGCCGACATTAATGTTCATCTAAAAAGTCCGATTTCACTCGAGAGAGCACGAAATTGGAAAGTTGTGAATTAATAGGGTATTGTTCTTAACTTGATTTGGGAAAATTGGGTTTTGATGTGCTTTCCTGATAGAAATATACTTGAAAGTCGTATTAGTCAATTTAGGAACCGGAATTGTATTGTGAGGTCATGAATTGCATTTGATCACAGAAATGTAGACGGATGGTTTATGATTCTTAAGTGAGATTAAATACGAGAGTTTTAATCTCTTGGCTAATGTTCTTGGCTAGCAACTAGAAGAGAAGAATAACCGAATTATGATTATAATCAAGTTCATTACTTGTTCTTAACCTTGGTATGCTCATATCCATAGTTTCAATTCAAAGTAGATATTTGTTAATAGTTTTAGTATATAATTTATAAACAAAATTATTTAACTTTTGGTTACGTTGTTGTCAGCATATATAGAAGTAAGATAGAATATAGTATACTTGAGCAATTTTACTTATCCAGAGTCTCCTTGGTTCGATACTTGGCTTACTTAGCCACTTTATTACTTGTTTGACCACGTGCACTTGCGTGTCGGTTTTTAACCCATATACCAAACCACCGAACAAGTTTTTGGCGCCGTTGCCGGGGAGACTAGGCAATTGGTGAAATTGTGTTAAGTTTAAATTTACTGTATTTTTGTTTTATTTTCTTAAGTGTTGACAACTTGGTCTTAGCCTGTATTTTGCAGACTTGATTTCTGTGAACACTGGCAAAGGACAAAGAGCTGGTGAAATCTTATATAGAGCTTGAACATGAATTTCATAGTAAACACAGAGAAGCTCTACAAAAGAAGCTGCAGTTTCTCAGACAGACTATTATGGAGAAACAAAATCCACCAGTTGTGAGGGCAGTGTTAGTGCCCGACGAAGCAGCAGCAAGGCCGGTTCGCGAGGTGGCAATCCCACATGCCAACAATGTACATTCAAGTATCCGCAAACCAGAGCCTGGAGGGAGATTTGAACTAAAGCAGAACATGGTGCAAATATTGCACACAAGCGGGAAATTTACCGGTCTCCCTCATGAAGACCCACAACAACATCTCCAGAACTTTTTGGAGATAAGTGACACTTATATACCCGCTGGAGTGTCACCTGATTATGTTCGGCTCACACTATTTCCGTTTTCCTTACTTGGTGAAGCCAAGAGGTGGTTAAAAGCTGAACCCCCAAATTCTATATCAACGTGGGATGATCTAGCACGGAAGTTCTTGATAAGATTTTTCCCTCTGGTAAAATAGCCAGACTTAGAAGTCAAATTCTAAGTTTCAAACAGAGGGAGGGAGAAAATTTATATCAGGCCTGGGAAAGATTTAAATCCATGTTGCGGGACTGTCCTCATCATCATCAGTCCAATGAGGTGTTGGTACACACATTTATTGAGGGTTTGGAACCCCATACTAAAATTTTGCTAGACTCAGCAGCTGGAGGGCAAGCGCCGGAAAAGACTTATGAGGAGCTGTACACTTTGCTCAACCGGATTTCACAGGGCAATCCAGAATGGAATGCTGACTCATCTCGAGGTGGAGTAAGGAAAGCAGCAGGAGTGCTTGAAGTGGACGGATTTACAGCTATCGCTGCACAGATAGCTGCCTTGCAGAATCAATTAAACAACCACTTCAGCAACATGAACTTGAACCAGCCTTCAGCTTCAGTCAATGCGGTCCAGCAAATGTGGTGTGAAGTGTGTGGCAGCAGTGAGCACTCAGCTGAGTGTTGTGGAGCAAACCCAGATTCTGTTAACTTTGTGGGCAATGCACAGAGAAATCAGCAGCAGTTTGGTAGCGGCTACAACTCAAATTGGAGGAACCATCCAAATTTTTTGTGGGGTAGCAACAACCAACAAGGCCAAAGTTCGGGTCAGGGTATGCACAGGAATCAAGGAGGGCAACAGAACTACCAATCTCAATTCAGAAATCACAATGCCCCTCCTCCACCACCATCACCTACCATTGAGGAAATGTTCAAGACCATGATCGCTAATCAGGCGCAATTACAGGCTAACTATGTTAAATTGGCAGCCGAAGTGAAGAACAATCAATTAGCGACCAAGGCTCTTGAGTATCAATTTGGGCAATTTGCTAGTGCCCAAAACACAAGGCCCAGAGGAGGACTGCCTAGCGACATGGATCCTAATCCGAAGCAGGTAAATGCAGTGACCACAAGGAGTGGTTTGCAGCTGAAGGAGGTGGAACCGGAAAGTCAGGAGCAGCAGATGTTGAGGAAGAACAAAGTTCGGATAGGGGGAAGACCAAAGAAGCAGAATCAGAAAGGCCTCCACCCACGTTCCCTCAACGACTCAAGAAACACAAGGAGGAGGCGTGTTTCAAGAAATTTATGGAGGTGCTTAAACAGGTACATGTTAATTTACCTCTTGTTGATGTCTTGCAGGGAGTGCCAAAATATGCCAAATATATTAAAGACATCGTGGCCAACAAAAGTCGTCTGACTGAGTATGCCACGGTAGATTTGATGGAGGAATGCACTTCCCGGATCCAAAATAGACTGCCTACGAAGTTAAAAGACCCTGGAAGTTTTACTATCCAGCTTACTATTGGGCAGAGTATCCGAGCTCGTGGATTGTGTGACTTGGGGGCGAGCATAAACCTGATGCCATCTTCGGTATTCAGAAAGTTGGGTCTAGGGAGTCCTAGGCCTACAACCGTAATCTTGCAGCTAGCAGACAGATCCTTAGCTAGGCCGAATGGCATTGTTGAGGATGTGCGTGTGCAAGTGGGATCCCTCATTTTTCCGGTTGATTTTATTATTCTGGATTTTGAACCAGACGCTGAAGTCCCATTTATTTTGGGACGACCCTTCTTGGCAACTGGAAAAGCATTAATCGACGTGGCTGCGGGTCAACTTACAATGCGAGCACATGACAAGGTAGAGGTGTTCGATGTATACAAAGCACCCAAGCTCCCGATGGTAAATGAAGAACTCTCGGTGATCAATGTAATTGATCATGGGTATGCTAACCAAATGGATGATTCCCGAGAGTTGATGGGAAGACCACCAGATAAGGGTGAGCACTACTGGGGGGAGGACAATGATCGTGAAAAATCGTCCATCACCCTAGTGGATAATTGAGCATGAAGGACGTCGATCCGCGACGGTAAACCAGGCGCTGCACGGGAGGCAACCCGTGAAAAATATTTTTTTCTTTTGTTTTGTAAAGTGTAATTAGATTTTATTTTATTTTTATTTTTCTTGATTTAAGTACAAATTTTTCGTTTTAGTTAGTATTTTTTTTTATTTTAATTAGGGAAATCTATTAATCTAACCAATTTTGTTTAGTGAGGTGATTTTCAGGTCAAACGGAGAAAAATATGCGTGGAATCGTGAAGGAAAAGGCAAGGTATGAAAAAATGAATAAAATGAAGAGACAGTGAGCTGGGGCGATGGCTCCGTGTCATGGAGGAGGGGCTCCACGTTACCCTCCGTGACACGTTGAGGGTTAATCTGGAATTTTTGAAAATTCTAGTAAGCCATCGCGATAGCTCCGTGTCACGGAGGAGGGGCTCCGCGTTACCCTCCGTGACACGTTGCCCTTTATTTTGTGACGGGTCACATCGGGTTGCCGGGTGACCCGCGTATTTTTCTTCATTTTAAACCCCAATTTTAGGCCCTTTTTCCTCATTTTCTCTCTTCTCCGCGACCAAACACCCAAATTTCCCACCCCAATCAACGTGCCACGGTATTAAGCAAAGAAATTGTCAAGTTTCTTTGATTATTCAACTTAAAGGTATGTTTTCCTTGTCTCTCTCAAGTTTTTGTCGATTTTAGTCGAATTTGAGCATGGGAGGTGAGATATATTACCCTAAGTCGAAATTTAGCATGAAATTGAGTTATTCTTTAATTGATAAATGTTCGGAATGTTGTAATACGTGTTTGAACTTGTCGATTGCATGAATGATTCGAATTTGATTGTGAAATTCAATTCTAGGGCTTGGGTTGTTGAAATCGAATTGGGTAACTTGGTAAATTTGTAAATTATATGCCGGGGTGTGCTTGTGAATTGAGATAAGTCGTTGTAAATATTGTTTGAATGTAATAGACGATGAATTCTCTGGTTGTTGGGAAAATGTGAAAATTGTTCGAATTGGTTGGTTATATAGATTCATGTGTATATAGAATTTTGTTCGTTGTTTTTGTTTGTTGTTTTCTTTGCTAAGTGCGATGGTTGAATTGCTAGCGATGGTAGGATTGGGATTAGCTGTATGAAGTCTGAGTAGTACGCTAAAGTTATACTGTCGAAATTTTCTTTGCGAACGCACTAAGCATAAATTGTATAGTTGTTTGTTTTTGGTGTAAATAAAGTGATCCTTGCCGTAGTATCGTAACTAGGGGTGGGCGTTCGGTGTTTCGGTTCGGTTTTTTCAAATTTTGGTTCGGTGTTTTCGGTTTTCGGTTATGAATAATGAACACCAAACACCGCACCGTTTTAATTCGGTTCGGTTCGGTTTTTTTAAATTTGGTTCGGTTTATTTAGTTCGGTTATTCGGTTTTTTTGGGCTGCATTTAAATAAAATATAAATTATTTCAAGCTTTTTAATTCAAAATGATCTACTTTTGAGGTTTAACTACTGTGAATCTGTGATTGTGAAACTTTCTTTTATTAATATCAAATTATCAATTATAAATTTATAAATAAAAATTAAAATTATATAAATCGAGTGCGTACCGGCTACCGCCTACACTTCAAAATGGCATAACTTAGTAACTTGCCATCTCAATTCTCAAATTCTCAATGAAAATTGACATAATCACATAAAGCATCACATCGCCGAATGACATAATCTTCATGATTAAACTTGAACCTTTGATCATTGAACCTAATAAATGGTAAGATAAAATAAAAAATTAGAATATAACTTTCAACTTTCAAGATAAAAAAACAATATTACAAAAAATATCATCAATGACAATGAGACTATGAGATGAGAGAGTATGAGACAAATGAGTAAATGACAATGACCAAATAAATAAAGTAATCAATAATTCAACTCACCTTCCACTAGTAGCCGTAGGCACCGCACTAGTAGCAAATTGCATATTGCAATCATACATCAACAATGTAAGACTCTCTTCCATTTATTGCCATCTCTAAAGATAATTTAATCAAATATGTCATAAAACACAAATTAGTATACTACTAATTTATTATTGCATTAAAACTTAAAAGTCTAAATAAACAACTAAAAAACATAAAATCTTACCAAGCTCAAGTTTCTCAAGATACTCCAAACTTTCCTCAATACAAATGGGCTTAGTCTCTTGTCTAAGCCAATCTTGGACACAAACAAGAGATTGCACACATTTAGGAGTCAATGAACTTCTAAATGGATCAAGAATACGACCACTAGTACTAAATGCACATTCTGAAGCCACACTTGAAATTGGAATAGCCAACACATCACGAGCTAACTCTGAAAGAACAGGAAACCTGGGAGAATTAACCCTCCACCAATCTAATATATCAAAATCATCAGAATCAGGCTCTTGGTCTTCACTAATGTATCTATCCAACTCTGATTTAGCACCTCCACTTCCACAATCTTCTTTTTGTTTTTTCAAGAAAAGCTTAGTTCTCAAGGCTTTTGTTTTCATACTTAGAGAAGCGCCAGAACTATATGTATCAGATGTATGCTGAGATGAAGTATTTCTAGATGGAGATGATTGATTAGATCCTTTTGAATATTGTTTTATATACACTTCAAACAAAGAAGTCATATAATCACGCACTCCTTCATTTACTTTCTTTCCTATTTCCTCCCCAAATAGTTCTTCAAGTGCAAAGCCAACATACACAAACTTATTTCGAGGATCCAACACAGAAGCAATAAAAATTATTTTGTTCATCTTTTCAGGACAACCCCAATATTTCTTAAACTTTTGTTTCATCCGTTGAGCCATGTTACTCAAATTAAGATCTTCACTTGCAAAACACACATTCAAATATGCATCAAGTTCACATATATCCTCAAAATGAACATTAGAAGTAACATATTGTGAACCTGAAACTTTTACAGTGAGCTCGTAGAATCTTTCAAGAAACTTAACCACATTCCTCACATTCGCCCAATCATCACATTCGAGCGGACCTGCAACACTTCCATCTTCACACACATTAGTTGAAAGACAAGTATTAAATTGGTCATCAAAAAGATCAAACCTATCAAAGGCCTTCTCAAACTTTTGTGCCGTATCCAACATCAAATAGGTGGAATTCCACCTAGTAGGAACATCTAGCGTCAATGTTTTATCACATTCTACCTTTTGGACTTCACAACATTTCTTAAAGTTTCTTGTTCTTGCAGGGGATGATTTAACATACTTCACCATTTGTCGAACCCTTTTGACAGAAGGATCGATTTCTTTCAAACCTTCTTGCACAATCAGATTAAGTATGTGAGCCATACATCTCACATGAAGATGTTTACCTTCCATTATATTAGTTCCCCACATATTCAGCTGTTTAGACAATTCTTTAATTGTAACATCATTAGAAGATGCATTGTCAACAGTGATAGAGAATACCTTGTCCAAATGCCAATCAAGTAAACAATTACTAATCGCCTCTGCCATTTGCTCACCCTTATGACTAGATATTGGGCAAAAATTTAATATTCTTTTATGCAACACCCAATTTCTATCAATAAAATGAGCAGTCAAACACATATAATTAATTCTTTGCAATGATGTCCATGTGTCTGTGGTAAGACAAATCTTTGGTTGGACTTCTTTAAAAGACTTCTTCAAATCTTGTCTCAATTCAATATAAACTTCATAACAATCCCTAGTTATTGTTCTACGGGAAGGAATTCTAAATAGAGGTTGGGCTTTGCTCATAAACTTCTTGAAACCTTCATTCTCTACAAAGCTAAATGGTAGTTCATCGATAATTATCATTTCAACCAAAGCCCTTCTTACTACATCTTGTTCAAATTTCCAAAGGGGGGCATCTTGAGTTTGAAAAGATAATTTCATTTGAGAAGAAGTTTCAACGATAGTTTTATATGCCTTGCACCTATCCAAATGTTGTTCCAAACCCGTTGTTCCATTTTTACTTGTATGGGCAGCATAATTATTCTTACAGTACTTGCACTTTGCTCTACCAATACCATTTTGAACTATCTTATCAAAATGACCCCAAACCTCAGATCTTGGTTGCATTTTCCTTTTCTTTGTAATTGTATCCAAAGTTTCAGTTTGAGTATCTAGTGAGTTGTCGGTTGAACCGACTTCACTTACTCTACTTTCATCATCCATCTATACAAAATTAATAAGAACAATCATAATTAATTAACCAACAATAAACAAATCAACAACCAACAACAACAAATGATATATCAAAAACACAAAGATTATTCAAAGAGTCAAAATATTAACTATTAAGTATGTATAGACTACTCTCTACGTATTATTTTAGTTTGTAGTGTTTGTACTCTCTTAATTTCTGATATTCACATTCTTGAATGAGTTGAATCTTGATTAAGGATAAGTGGAATAGTGGAATAGTGGATAACTTACAGTTATAGAGATAATAGAAATAGATAGCGGGCTAGCGGCTGCCGGCGAGGGATGGGTCGATCAGCCGATGGGCGATGGCCGACGGCTGTTGACTGCCTGACTGGTGAGGCAGAGACCAGAGAGTACCGACTACGTGGCGATGGGCGACGCCCGACGGGCGACTGCCGACTGGAGATGGGTTACGGCCGACGGGCGACTGCCGACTGGAGATGGGTGACGGCCTGACGGGGGACGATCGACGGACGACGGGCGATGGCGACGGCCGACGGGCGATGGTTTGTCGATTGATTTCTAAGTTCTCATTTTCTGTCGACTGCCGAGTGCCGACGGCTGTTGACTGGTGAGGCAGAGATCAGAGAGTACCGACTACGTGGCGATGGGCGACGCCCGACGGGCGACTGCCGAGTGCCGACGGCGACTGGTGTGGTGTCGGCGTGTAGTAGCAGTAGGCAGTAGCACTGTAGCAGTACCTGTGGCCTGTGGGCTGTGTACTGACTACTGAGTAGTGAGTAGTAGTACTAGTTATTACTTTAGGGTTTTTTATTTTTTTATTTAATTTAATTATTAATTAAAAAAATATATATATTAATAATTCGGTTATTCGGTTAAACCGAATAACGGTGAACCGTAACCGAAAAAAAACCGAAAACCCAATTAAGTTAAAAAAAAAACCGAAACCGAACCGAAAAACCGAAAAAACCGAAACCGAAAAACCGAATTAATTCGGTTCGGTCCGATTTTTCGATTTTCGGTTTTTTTGCCCACCCCTAATCGTAACAGTAGCTAAGGACTAAGTGTGGGTTAAACTTAGCTTAACCCGACCTTAGCCGAATCTAATATGCATTTAGCTTGACATTGTGCTCGTTTATTTGTATTGACAGGTACAATGGCAAGTAGGCAGGATAAGGGTAAAGGTGCATCTACTTCGGGCACCGGGAGAAAACGACTTAGACTGGGCACAGCAGTCCCAGCTGCACCAGCTGTTCCACGCGGCCAACGCCGCCAGTACGGAACGAGATGGGTAACCGATGAAGGGAAGAAGTGGTACACTAAACATAAGGAAAACAAATACTTCCCTAAGGAGCATATTGCGCGGGAACCACTAGCACAGGAGTTCCCCCGTATAGTGTAGAGGATCGAGGCAGCTGGGCTCAGCTTCATATTTCAGGAGCCCAAGGAGTGCAACTTACATCTAGTCTGGGAGTTCTATGCAAATTGGAACTCGGCAATCAGAAGCCACACAATAAAGATCAGAGGGCAGATTGTCACTTTGGAACCCCAGTATTTAAATGCCATCATTGGAGCGCGGGACACAGACGCCCACGTTCTCCGCCAGCTGAATATCACCCCACCATATGTCGATATTAGACGCACATTGTGTAGGGCTCGATCCACAGCCAGATGGAGCAGACATAAGGAGAGGGGTTACCACCAGACTCTGCCGTATTCTCAAATGAACAGGGAGGCAAGAATTTGGCCGAAGATAGTCTGTTCGTGCTTAATCCCGGGGGTGCACATGACTGATGTGACTGGGGACCGTGTCTGCCTGGTGTATGCCCTAATGAAAGGGCTAGAGATTAATGTTGGGGAGGTCATCATATCTGCCATGAAGAGAGCCCGACTACACCAGGGCCACAGGTATGGGTTCGGCGGACTTATCACCACATTCCTCCGGGGCCTCGACGTCGAGGAAGAGGCTTTGGACTACATCCCGCAGTTGGAGTGGAAGGCCCTTGATGTGACCAAAACTAAGGCCCCCGACACCACACACGGGCCAGTGCTGACACTTGGCGAGCAACATGCTCGCGATGACCAGTACATGGCACAGATGTTTGGTATGCAAATGCTTCAGCTTCGGATTGGTGGGAGACCAGCCACGGAGGAGGAGCTATGGCAGCTGGAGCTGGATTACCCATTTGGCGAAAACGCCAGAGCTTTGTGCCGAGTGGGGCCAGCATTTGTAGAGCCCACTGACAATGATGTCCCCACGGACGAGGAGACACGTCGGGAGGACTCCGATGTGGAGTCCGATGAGGACGATGGAGGTGACTAGGACATGGGCGATGAGGCAGCAGCACCGGATGAAGAAGTCAAATATTTCGTCTGATCAGGGAGTTCCACCACCCAAAATTTTGTAATTTTGAATTTTTGTGAACACTGGGGACAGTGTTCGATTTAAGTGTGGGGTGGGGAGTAGTTAGGTGCTGGGGCTGGGCTGATTTGCTGTATGTTTTTCCTCTGTTTTGTATGTATGTTTATGTTTCCCTGTGTGAAACTGGTTTGTATCTGTAAATATTTGTGGTAATTGATGATGTGTGTTGTGAAATGTTGTGGTTTGCCAGCTAAGTCTGTAGAAAAAATATTTTGTAAATATTTTCTTATATTTTTTTTTCTCTATCAAAATGATTGATATTTTTAAAATTTTGTGAAAATATTTTGTACATATTAAAATATTTTGTAAATATTTTTCCATCGAAATGATCGATGTTTTGCAAAATTTTTCGATTTTTATTTTTGGGTTTCTCGGAGTTTGTTTTCGGTTCTTTTACCGAGAATAGTCCCATTGAACCGAAGTCATAGTTAGTGACCGTTCCCTATGATGGATGGATGACGACCGTCTTAAGGGAAATGTAGTCAGTAGGAGTAGTGATTTTACTTTGTTTTCAGTTTTTCTTTGGTGGATTGCATCACGGAACCTGTAGTTACAATATGGTCGTGAAATTATGGTTGCATGTTGTAACTGATATTCAAAATGTAAAAGTGATTCGTTTGAAAGCATGCAATTTTGTAAATATGTTGAGTTACCTTGGCTGTAGAATTCGATTCGGTGTGATTGAGGCTTAATTCTGAATTCATGTAATTGGCTAATTAAAGAGTCTGTGAATGCATCTTGAATCGAGCATGTGCATGAAGTGTGAAGTGAGGTGTTGTTATTCCATGCTATTGTGAAGTGTCTAGAACTTGCCTGGTGTGTGTACAAAACGAAATGAAGGAGGTGTAGTGTTGGAAAGGATGTAGGCATTTCTTTGTTTTAACCGAGAGTTTCTATTTTTTTCTTGTCATACACTACCTTTTTATGTGATTGTATACCCTAGTCAGCCCGTTGAGCCTTTAGCCGATTATTTCTTTCTTTTGTCTAAATTGTATAAACTAAGCTTAATTCTTTCTTTTCATTAGCCGTAAAGTCTATACAAAACTATTAAGCGCTTAAGAAGAAAAAATTTTCCCGAAGTGTCAAAGAGTGAGAATAGTGGAAAGAAAAAGAAAAGCAGAGTGAGGAAAGAAAAGAAAAGGTTGAAGAGGCACTTGTTATAATGAAATGATAATGAAGGTGCATGAAAAACCTTTGTTGTTGTGTCAAGTGTGTTTGGTGAAATGGGCCATACGAAAGTAAATCAGCATGAATGGGATGATGAAAAAAAAAAGAAAAGAGAGAAACAATGTCATGAGTTGAGGGAAAGGTGTTGAAAAGGCGCTTAAGGATGCTAGTGGCTATTATTGGCTAATCCAATATATACTAGTTCCATAGCTTCCATTACAACCCATTAAAGTCCTACGTGATCTTACATTGCATTTCTTTATATTAGTGGAGTAATACACTAAGGGCAAGCTTATGGGTCATGACATGAGGCATGTGAATTCTTTTGGGAGAGAGAGTGAAATTAATTTCTACATGCCCCTACTTGAATGTTTGTGTGTCACATGAGCATAAAGGGGAAGATTCTCTTGAGTTGTGAGGGCACATGCTTGATGAAAGATTGATTTTCGTGTCGGATATCTTGATTAGTTGATTTGCATGAGTTTGCCGATATCGAGGGTCGATTCTTAAAGTCTAGGAAGTCTTGATGTATTAAAGGTCGTTGCATTGTAAGACCATGCATGTTTTCTTGATGATTTACAATATCGAATGATCGGTATGACCGTAGCGTAAATTGTCGCACCATAGTGGCGAAGGTTGGGATGTAATTTGCATGAGTTGTGTATGTGTTGTTCGAGGATGAACAAGGATTTAAGTGTGGGGTAAGTGATCTTGGGCAGATTTATATGCCCAAGTGATACTCAAACTTATCATTTTCGTCTTGTTTATTGTGCAATGTGTATACATTTTCATGTAATTGGTAATAAAATGTGAATTTATACTAACCAACATGATTAGCATTGTTTTGTAGGTAAAACATGATTTTGAGGAGCTAAAATGCATGTTGGAACAATATCGGAGTTGGACTCGGGTGCGAGCACGAAAAAGACATTGGACTGCACAATGCAAAGGGGCTCCGCGATGGAGCCGTACCACGCTACCATCGCGGAGGCACACTGCCTAGAGGGCGATTTAATTGTCAAATTCCAGTGGAGCCTCGCGACAGCTCCTTGGCACGGAGGCAAGCCTCCGCGTTGCATGTCGTGCCACGTTGAGGCTTTATTCCCAGACCCCAGATTTCCAGTGAGGGTCCGCGTCCACGCCGTGTCACGGAGGCAGTGCTCCGCGTTGGCCTCCGTGACACGTTGCTTGTTATTCCGGGAAAAATTCCCAATAGTATAAATAGAACACTTAGGCTTATTTTTAAAAAATTCAGGCTTGGGGGAGCAAGGACGTGGGTTACAGGCAGTTGAGGGACGAAAAAGCTAAGGGTTTTTCTCTCTTTCTTTCTTCTTTCAATCAATTGTTTGTATGATTAACACTTGTTTTAGGATGATTAATCCACAAATGAGTGGCTAATTCTCTTCCTTGCTGAGGTTATGAACAATGGTGATGAATTTTGATTATTGAATTGTATGGTTTTTCATCTTCTTCTTCTATGTTGTTCTATTAATTCTTGTTTCCACTGCATTAGTGTGTGGCCGACATTAATGTTCATCTAAAAAGTCCGATTTCACTCGAGAGAGCACGAAATTGGAAAGTTGTGAATTAATAGGGTATTGTTCTTAACTTGATTTGGGAAAATTGGGTTTTGATGTGCTTTCCTGATAGAAATATACTTGAAAGTCGTATTAGTCAATTTAGGAACCGGAATTGTATTGTGAGGTCATAAATTGCATTTGATCACAGAAATGTAGACGGATGGTTTATGATTCTTAAGTGAGATTAAATATGAGAGTTTTAATCTCTTGGCTAATGTTCTTGGCTAGCAACTAGAAGAGAAGAATAACCGAATTATGATTATAATCAAGTTCATTACTTGTTCTTAACCTTGGTATGCTCATATCCATAGTTTCAATTCAAAGTAGATATTTGTTAATAGTTTTAGTATATAATTTATAAACAAAATTATTTAACTTTTGGTTACGTTGTTGTCAGCATATATAGAAGTAAGATAGAATATAGTATACTTGAGCAATTTTACTTATCCAGAGTCTCCTTGGTTCGATACTTGGCTTACTTAGCCACTTTATTACTTGTTTGACCACGTGCACTTGCGTGTCGGTTTTTAACCCATATACCAAACCACCGAACACATATATTATTAGTCGAGAGATATAATCAGCATGGTAGTCCTGCATTCCTTGATCAATGAATCTACTATTCCATTCACGAACTTGCTCATACGAGCCCTCAAATCGACAACCATCTATGGGGTATACTTGGACAGCTGGGTAAATTTTAAGGCATAATCCTGAACAGTCATGTCATTTTGCTTCAAGTTGACAAAATTGGCTGCCTTTGCTTCCCTTCACTCTCAGGGGAAAAACCTATCTAAGAAAGCGGTAACAAACTTATCCCAACCAATGTGAACCGCATTCCCCTGATCTCCTTCCACTATCAAAACCATATATGAGTAACCCTTTCAGCTAATAGGAGGCTATGTCTGCACTCTCCTCTCAAGTCACCCAATAATCTGGGTGATCTTCTAAACCTCCTCTATGAACTCCTGAGGATTATCGTCCACCTTTGAACCTTGGAACTCTAGTGGGTTCATCCTTATAAAGTCTTACACTCTCTCTATAGCCATATTCCCATTTTGGTGGACATGAGCTACAACAAGCTAATTGACCTGGGAGGTCATGTCTAGTGCTAACATTTGAAATCCCACCCTAAACTCGGCATGAGTAACCTTCTACGACGACGAATCAGCTGGAGCTGGTGGGGCTGGTTGATGCCTATCTCCATTGCCATTGTCATGGCTATTTCTGTTGTCATTTCTTCTTTCATTGACTCGATGGGGAGGCATGTTTTTGCAAATGCATATAGCATGAGTTATATGGATAGAGAGATGTACTTCATCGCGTGACAAGATCATGAAAGAAGGGAAGTTTCCTGAAATGTCTCATAGCCTCTTCCCCATAAGTGTGGCGCGCTTCACACCCATAAAAATGACTCTACTTAATATGGCTTTTAGATACCCTAGTACACACCTAAACCTTGGCTTCAATACCAAGTTTGTCATGACCCGAGCTGGGACCTCAGATTGAGACACGGGACCTAGAACCACAAATGGCTCCAAGCTCACCCATGGTACATACATAGCATGATTAAGAGCATAACTAAGCGAAATTAAAGAATGAACATAAGATAAGCGAAAGTCTAGAACATATGGCATAAAAATATAAGAAAAGACCAACAGTCAACAATGTTGATCATCTACTACATAACTGTCTGAAAAGCCTCTAATCATAAGATGAGCTGATGGGACAACACCCCTAACTAACTTGCATAGTCTGAAACTAAAAGACGTAGGAAAAGAAACATAGACCAAAACTGCCATCCTCGGATCATGAGGACTCACCAAGACTGGGATGATACTGGACTGAGGCAGGAGCAAGCTAATGTTTGGACTAAGATTGGTCACCCGAACCTATATCATAAGATGATATATCATAGAGTATGCGGTCAGTACTTTGAATGTATTGAATATGTAGATTCAGTAAAACACGGTAGTAAAACAATAGTTTGAAATCATGAATATGAAACAAGATAGAACATGAGAGTAAGGAAAAATGATAAATTCCATATTTTTGAAGTAATGATAATCATGAGATATTCAACATAAGCTAAACATATGGCCCGAGGTTTAGAAATAAAAATCATATAGTGTACTAAAAATCATAAGTGAAAATTCATAAACTGATCAATAGGTCAAATATGCTATAAAACATAGTATCGTAAATCATAAACATGAGTAACTTAAAATAAAAGGAACAATGGGAGGCTTTTTCATAACCGACACCATCATGATAGAGCTTACATGATGCCCCAAAGTATCTCGCTCTAGTGAGCAGAGTCGTCCCAAGCTTGCTAAGGCAAGGAACGATTAAGGTGTGATATCACTTGTGAATCCCTGTAGGGTTTGAACATGAATATATATCTAGGGTGGCACGTAGCTTCTGGGACCCGAGGTTTGCCTGAACCCCTTGCCTACTCGGTGCTAGACACTACTCTCAAAAATATACACATGACTCATAATCATTATTGTGAAAATATACTTGAACTTGCATGGGATAGTCGAAACATGAAATCATAATTGTCATCATAATCATATTTTTCATGTGTGAAATATTCTTAAAAGGATGCTATAGAGTTGGCCATGATAAATGAACTTGAATTTCATGAAAATAGTACATGCTTGGATAAAGCTTCATAACTTCAAAATCATAGAACCATAAGTTTAGGATTTCATAAATATTGATGCATACTTGATAGTTCATCATACTTGAAATCATAGGCTTATAAGCTTGAAATTCATAAATATGCATAATAGGGCATAATCTTCATAAACTTGAAATGTTGAATTAATAAATAAATTAAGAGTCAAATTTTCTCTAATATCCATAAATCATCAATTGAAACATGAAAGAATTGAACCCATAAAGATAGCATGGAAGATTTCATGGAATTGGATAAAACCACAGAATCTCAACATGACATACTTAGAGACTTGAAATCATAGAATTGAGATAAAATTGGGCATGAAGGTGGAAGAATTTTCCCTGTTCGTAACCTTACATACCTGGGAAAATGATTGCTAAGCTTGTATTGAAGATCCAAAGAGAGAATGGAAAGAGAAGGATGAAGAGCCCTAGCCTTGTTCTTGAGAGAGTTGATCTTTCAAGTGTTGTATTAGGAGTAGAATAAGGGTTTATGATAGTTAAAACCCTTAAAAACACTTTTTAGGAGGCTTAAAATGACTTAGTTTAGGAGTTAGAAGCTTAGAAATTATGAAAACATCCTTAATAACCCAATAGGAAAATACCCATTGCTAGACCCAACGAGTGACTGGAAGACCCATTGGGAGACTTGACGGGTCGTCCCTTGACCTATTGCCACTGGCAGTTTTGTTACACCCCAAAAATTTTTTGGTGATTATTTGATGTTTGTATGCTATGTTAAGATAAGTACGGGTTGTATATTTTCCGTAGATGACAAGGGAAATGTGTACGAACAGAAAACCGAAGAGTATGTGAAGTTCATAAGTAAGGGTCAACTTTAAATAACTATATCTCCTAGTATATAATGAATTATAAAGCCCGAAAATCTATCAAATTAAAGGTCTTTGAGTCTAGTTTTCAAAACATCAAACCTCTTATCAATCAGAGTTCAAAGTAAAAAGTTATAGATGTTTTACCGTGACACTTTCGTGCAATAAGGAGGCCACCGCCCTAAAAACGGCCACCGTCCAACTTGCTTTATATTTTAAGTCATGATTTATCAAATCATTTTCAATGTTCCCAGAATTAAGTTTCCTGCTTATCCTCTGAAATTCTCTCAAATTTCCAGAAAACAACTAAGGAAAACACTAAGCTAAACTCCATTAAACTAAAGCTAAGTGAAGGGGATCTACCATAAGGTGAAGGCGGTGTGTTGGTGGCTGTTTTGGCTGCACTTGGGCAGTGTTGCAGTGGTGAATTTGCTGCATTTTCCTAAGCTACATATCCATTCACTCTTGGTAGGGATTAAACACAAGTATAAAAGGTAAGGATTCTACTACTATCCTTGCTTCAATTTTTTATTACAAGACTAGAAGTTGGAGGTGTGTTTGGTGTGTTGGTGAACTGCTTTGTGGCATTTTGGACAGCAAGGTTGCTGTATTTTTGGACAAGAGGTTAAGTGAAATTACACCTATTTTTAACCAAGAACAAATCCACAGCAAAAGGTAAGTATTTCACCCCTTTTAAATGTCTCAAATTGTAAAGAGAAAATCTGGAAATTGGCAGCTAAGTGAGCTGCCAATGGACTGTTTGTGAGCTAAGTATTGCTCATTTTCCTTAGGATTTTTGGCAGTTTAGTTTGATGGAATTATACTTCATATTTAGGGGAAGAATTACATCAGAACTAAGGTAAAATTTCCTCTTGTTTCTCCCTTAAAAGTTAGTGAAAACTAGTTGAGAAAATGGCTAAATGTTGTTGATGTTGCCATGTGTTGTTGTTGCTATTGTGACTGCCATTGTTTAGTTATTTTGGATGCATTTTGTGCTATATATTAAGCTTGTCATTGTCCAATGAAACCACCGGATTAAGGAGGTTGAAGGCTGATCATTGAAATAGGAAATCGGCTAGAAAAACTTCATCGGAGAAAGGTATGTAAGGCGTTCTTTGTCTCTTGATTTTCAAGCATGAATTTATGCCGAGGATTAATCCGACATTCCCCTATACTTGAGCTTCTATAGTAGCATATTATGGTTCCTCCCAGTTGTTATAATTACTTGATATTAAGTTGTGGTTATTTGCTAAAGAGTTGGTACGAATGAATGTGAAGCGGAGAGGGCAATTGCCTTCTATTATGGTCATAGTTGTAAATTGAGTCTGAAGTCCCCTCGGCGCGGGCACTGTGAGTTGCTCTCAGTTCCGCCCTCAGCTTTCAGTGGTGAGTCCTCATGATTCGAGGGCTTCCTGTTTGGACCGTGTCTATCTTTTTATTTTCAGAAATGTTGGGGTTAGTTGAGGTTTTGTCCCTTCAAACCGTCTGTTATGATTAGAGGCTTTCAGACCTATTTATAGTATTCAACCATTTATGTTTGGATTATGTAATGTTGTTTCTTATATTTCATGTTATGATTTTCAGTTAGTTCATGATTATTAAGATAAACTTTCCGCCTTATGCGAAGGAATTAGTTATATGCTCATGTCATGGGTTGACTTGGTGTCTCTCGGGGCTCCTTATCCTTTATCTACGATCCGGGTGTACTCTCGAGTCGTGACAAACATAGTATCAGAGCGATAGGTTCATATGTGTCCTAGGGAGTCTAAAAGTCGTGTTAGGTAGAGTTTTTTCATGGGTGTGAAGCGCGCCACACCTATGATGAAGAGGCTACTAAATATTTTAGGAAATGTTCCCTTGTTTCATGATCTATGTCGTGCGGTCAAAATCTCTCCATCCTTCTAATTCATGCTATTCGCGATTGCAGTAAATTATGGCTCCCAGAAGGATAAATGGAAGGAGGAACAGAAATGATGAAGGCCACGAGGGTGGCCATGATAATGGGCCTCAGCAAGCCCTAGGCACCAGAGCCAGCTGCCCATGCCGAGTTTCGGGCGGCTATTCAAATGTTGGTGCAGGCCTTGACCGCTCAGGTCAACTAGCAGGCTGTTGTGCATGTTCCACATAATGGCAATGCAGTGGCAGCCCGGATCTGGGATATTTTAAGGACAAACCCTCCTAAGTTCACAGGGGCAAAGGTGAACGAGGACCCACGCGAGATCATTGAAGGGTTCTTAAAGGTCACTCAGGTGATGGGGGTGATGAATGAGGAGTACATTGACTTGGCCTTTTATCAGCTAAAGGAGGTCACTTATATTTGGTTCAAGCAATGGAAGGATGCAGGGCAGCGGTAACAGGCCTTATCAGCTGGGATGAGTTCCACATGGCCTTTCTCGACAGGTTCTTCCCTCGAGAGATGAGGGAATTGAAAGCAGTCGAGTTTGTTAACCTTAAACTGGGAAAGATGATGGTGCTAGAATATTCACTTGAGTTCACTCGCCTGTCAAAGTATGCCCCGGAGTTAGTGATGGACTAAAGGGAACGGGTGAGCAGATTCGTGCAGGGAGTAGCTGAGTATCTCGACAAGGGCTGGAGAACAACCATACTTCATCAGGATATGGACTACCCACGGATAGTCCTCTATGCCCAGCAGATGGAGGCAGCTCATATGAGGCAGAAAGAGGCCAAGAGGGCCAAAACTGATAGTTCTCCCAGCTGAGGCCAGGGGGTGGGCCTCACTAGCAGTCCTAGCACAGGTCCATTACACCAGCACCATCTTCAGCCAGCACCCCATCCAAGCCTCGAGATGATCAGAGGAGCAGGGCCTCTGGTTTGAGGGGTCAGAATAGCATGCGCACAGAGCACACTTTTCCATCTTGTGCTAACTGTGGCAAGAATCACCCAGGGAAATGTTTGGTAGGCTCAGACGCTTGTGTCGAGTATAGCAAACCTGGACACAGGCCTAGGGATTGTCCTGCATCTAGGTCAGGGGATGGTGGAGCCCGCACTTCAGCAGCTAGTTTAGCAGTTCCAGTGGCATGTAAGGCACAGCAGGGTGCTTCGATTGGTTCAGTTGGCGGCCAGCGCCAGAACCAATTTTATGTACTTAGCTCTCGGCAGGAGCATGAGACTTTTTGTGATGTGATTACAGGTATGTTGTGAGTCTTTCATATTAATTTTTATGCTTTGTTAGATCCGGGAGCTACACTTTCTTTTGTGACACCTTACATTGGTAGTCAATTTGGAGTCAGTCTCTAAATTTTTTCAGAACCATTTTCGGTATCTACTCCGGTAGGTGATTTAGTCGTAGCAAGGCAGGTATATAGAGGTTTCCCTATTACAGTATTACATAAGGTTACCTCCACAGACTTAGTAGAATTGGCTATGACTGATTTTGATGTCATCTTGGGCATCGATTGGTTGTTTGCATGTTATGCTTCTGTTAACTATAGAACTCGAGCGGTGGAGTTTCGATTTCCATGTGAACCATTCTTAGAATGGAGGGGTGGTTCAGCGGTACTTGTAGGTTGCTTTATCTCCTATCTCAAGGCCAGGAAAATGATTTCCAACGGTTGTATTTACCATTTGGTTAGGGTTAAGGATGTCATGTCCGAGATCCCGACCATTCAGTCAGTCCCTATGGTATATGAATATCCCGAGGTACTTCTAGATGAGCTACCAGGTGTTCCTCCCGAGAGGGAGATTGATTTTGAGATTGATCTTTTACCCGACATGCAACCCATATCAATTCCTCCCTACCGAATGGCCCTAGTCAAGCAAAAAGAGTTAAAGGAGCAGTTGAAGGATTTACTGGATAAGGGTTTCATTAGACTGAGTAAGTCCCCATGGGGTGCCCCGGTGTTGTTCGTTCGGAAGAAAGACGGTTCTCTTCGGATATGTATTGACTATAGGCAATTGAACAAGGTCACCATCAAGAATAGATACCCTTTAACAAGGATTAATGACCTATTCGATTAGCTTTAGGGTGCCAAATATTTCTCCAAGATAGATCTTAGGTCCGAGTATCATCAGCTCAGGGTTTGGGAGAGCAACATCCCAAAGACTACTTTCAGAACCCGGTATGGCTATTATGAATTCGTTGTTATGTCTTTTGGACTAACCAACGCCCCTGCAGCTTTTATGGAGCTAATGAATAGGGTATTTGAGGCATATATGGATATGTTCGTGATCGTGTTCATTGAGGACATATTAATATACTCCAGGAGCGAGGAGGAGCATGCGACACACATAAGGATAGCACTTCAGACCCTCAAGGATAACTATCTATATGCCAAGTTCGGCAAATGTGAGTTCTAGCTGAAATCAGTTGCATTATTGGGACATGAAGTGTCAAGCGAAGGTATAAGGGTGGATTCCCAAAAAATAGAGGTGGTAAAGAACCGGCCGAGACCGGCAAACCCTTTGGAGATCGGGAGATTTTTGGTCTTAGTGGGTTATTATCGGAGGTTCGTGGAAGATTTCTAATCTGTTGCAGCCCCACTGACTAGATTGACTCAGAAAGAGGCGAAGTTTCAATGGTCAGAGGCTTGTGGGAAGAGCTTCCAGGAATTGAAGGCCAGACTCACTTCAGCACCGGTGTTGACTTTACCAGAAGGTACCGATGGCTTTGTTGTATATTATAATGCTTCGAGGGTCGGTCTGGGATGTGTATTGATGCAGCATGGGAAAGTCATAGCATACGCTTCCAGACAACTAAAGATTCATGAGAAAAATTACCCAACCCATGATCTTGAGTTGGCTGCAGTGGTATTTCCTTTAAAGATATGGCGACACTACTTGTATGGGGTTCATGTAGATGTATTCACAGAACACAATAGCTTATAATATGTGTTCAAACAAAAGAAACTAAATCTTAGACAATGGAGGTGGTTGGAGCTACTTAAGGACTACGACATGAGTGTCCTTTACCACCCGGGTAAGGCCAACGTGGTAGCAGATGCCCTTAGTAGACTTTTTATGGAAAGTGTGTCACATGAGAGTGAAGACAAGAAGGATATGGTAAAGGAGGTACATCGACTTACAGGGTTGGGAGTTAGATTAGTTAGGTTGACCGATGGTGGGGTAGTAGTCCAGAACAGATCAGAATCATCCTTGGTAACGGAGGTGAAGGCTAAACAAGATGAAGATCCAATATTGGTAAAGTTGAAAGAAGCTTTCCAAAATCAAAAGGTAGAAGTCTTCTCCAAAGGGGAAGATGGTGTGCTTCGGTACCAGGGTTGCTTTTTGTATTCTGAACGTGGGGGATTTGAGGAGTTGGATGTTTCATGAGGCTCACGGATCTAGATATTCTATCCAACCAGGTGCCACCAAAATGTACCATGTCTTTCGGGAAATCTACTAGTGGAATGGAATGAAGAGGGATATTGCAGAATTCGTAGCCAAGTGCTCGAATTGCCAGCATGTGAAAGTTGAGTATCATAGTCCGGGGGGTGTACTCCGAGATATCAGCATTCCTTCTTGGAAGTGGGAAGAAATTAATATGGACTTTGTAACAGATTTACCCCACACTCGTAGACAGTATGACTCCATTTGGGTTGTGGTCGACAAGTTGACCAAGGCTACTTATTTCATACTTGTCAGAACAACTGATTCAGCAGAAGATTATGCTAAGTTATACATTCGACAGTTGGTTAGATTACATGGTGTTCCCTTGTCCATTATATCAGATAGAGGTACTCAGTTCACCTCTCTGTTTTGGAGATCTTTTCAAAAGGGACTTGGCACCCAGGTCAAGCTTAGCATGACATTTCATCCGCAAATAGATGGTCAGGCAGAGAAGATTATCCAGACTCTTAAGGACATGTTGAGAGCTTGTATTATTGACTTCAAGGGTAGTTGGGACGAGCATTTGCCTCTTATTGAGTTTGCCTACAACAACAGCTATCACTCCAATATTAAGATGGCACTGCTCGAGGATCTTTATGGGTGAAGGTGTAGATCGCCCATTGGGTGGTTTGAAGTCGGTGAGGCTTCGTTAATGGGTCCATATTTAGTCCATGAGGCTATGGAGAAAGGTCAGTTAATAAGGGAAAGGCTGAAAATGGCTCAAAGTCGCCAATAGTCTTATGCGGATGTGAGGAGAAAGGAGCTTGAGTTCGAGATCGACGATTGGGTGTTTATGAAGGTATCTCCCATGAAGGGAGTAATGAGATTTGGAAAGAAAGGGAAACTCAGCCCCTGCTATATTATCTCATACCGAATTGTGAGACGAGTGGGTAAGGTAGCTTATGAGTTAGAGTTACCTTCAGAGTTAGCGCCAGTTCATACCGTATTTCATGTATCGCTCTTGAAAAAGTGCATGGGTGATCCGGCCTTGGTGGTTCTGGCGGGAAGTGTTGGAGTGAAGGATAGCCTCAACTATGAAGAAATTTCTGTTGCAATCTTGGATTGTCAGGTTCAAAGGCTGAGGAACAAGGAAGTAGCTTCAGTAAAGGTATTATGGAGAAATTAGCATGTTGAGGAAGCTACCTACGAAGCTGAAATGGATATGATAGCGAAATACCCCCACATGTTCCCTACCGGCCCAGTTTCAGTTTGAGGTATCAGTTTTTGCCCTAAACCTCTAATGAATTTTTCATGTTCCGTTCATGCGCGCAAGTTTGTTTTATGATATGATGTATGTATGTGATGTCTGAATTCATTCCAGCTATGTAGTTCTTTTCGGGGGTAGTCATTCTGTCAATTTTCGGCTTAAATGATCAATATTTTTATATGGTGATTTTGTGTTTCTATTTGTTGCTTGTTTCTTACATTCGAGGATGAATGTTTCCAAGGGGGAGATATTGTAATACCCTGGAAAGGCTTAAGAATAGACCTGGGAGTCAAAGTTGAAAACTGCAGAAAACCTGGAATTCTGCACTAGTACGACTTGAGGTACGAATCGTGGTAAGGACCTACGACTCGTGACTCGAGTCATGATGAATATGCAGTGCCTGAGGTCATATCACGGGAGGTCCTACGAATCGTGACACGTAGGTACGACTCGTGTTTAGGAGTTGTGGTGAAATTCTCAGTGGTGCTAGAGTGAGTCGTCATGGGTCATGGTATGACTCGTAGGATGTAGCAATGAATCGTGATGAGAGTTGTGGTTAAGTCATGTTTTGTATGGCTGGAAAGTACCACGATTGATAGTACAACCCATAGGATAGTACTAAGAGTCGTGGTATGCGAGTCATAGCTAGATCCGGAAGATTGAAAAGTGGTGAGGTGACCACAAGTCGTGACTTCGTGGTACGAGTCGTGGTCGGGGCCAGATCTATTTTCAGGAAAATTTTATAAAGGGAAAATTCGACTTTTCTATGCTTTGGACCCTAAACGACGCCGTTTTGATGTTGGGAAAGGGTCTTTTAAGGAGGAAACCTCATGCTAAGTCTCATTTGGCATTTGCAAGAACTAGAGAAAGGAGTAGGAGGAGATTCAACGGTTCTTCTTCAATTCTTCAAGTTTTCACCTAGGGTTTTTCAAGGGAGTTGAGAATCACGTAATTCCAGGTATGTGGGGTTTTGAATGGGTAGTTTAGTCCCTACCCATGCCCAATTTCTCCCTAATTCTATGTTTAAAGTTACCAAAACTTTATGGGTCTTTATCAAATTGCATGATTCCTTAAAATTTGAAATGAGCTTGTTGTAGTATGCCTAACTTATGAATTTCGAATTATTTGGGCTGATTTCACTTGTTTATTCAATATTTCATGATCTAACCTCTAAAAGTATAGATGTCCATTTATGAGGAATTTTTAGTAAAGTTCATGGTCATGAAGATTCCGCAAGCATAATACGAATTTCCCTTAAATTTTAAGCATGTATTCAAGGCTTCAACTACTCATGTTATTATGATCATATTTCCTATAAATTTAAACATTTTATGTCTGATTGAAACTATGGGCAATGCCCCCATGTCGGTTATGATTTATGAACTATGATTTTTGGACGATTCACTGGCCCAATTCCATGGCTAGTATTACAAATTCTCAAGCATGTTATGATTCTCATGATTTAACTAACCATGCATGTCATGTACTAATTTCTATAAGCACGTTGCATGTTTTGGGATTAGTACTTAACACCGAGTAGGTTCGGAACTTAGGTTATGCCCCCAATCTCATAACTATGTGCCACCATAGGGTATGCTTGGGACCTCCTCAGTGACTGTCCCCTATGACCTTTGGGACCTTCACGAGTGATATCACGCCTTTCATGGTTCATACCATTGTCAAGGTATGGACGACCTCCCGACTAGGTTTATAGGTCGGGCTCCATGTGTGCTCATATGGGGTATGTCGATTGTAGAAATCTCCCATTGTTCCTCATGGTTTTAATGCATTTATGATTATGTTCTTTTGGCTCAAGTTATGTTGTATGAAATGTTTTTCTCACATGTTACGACTATGGCAAGTTTATGAATATTTTAGAAATCTTGAGCCTTACGATATACTTACGATTTCAGTCTTATGATCATGATGTCCCCACTTCTATAAATTTTATATTTTTATGTATTGTTTTGCATACCTTATATACTCAGTACCTTCCAAGTACTGACCCACATATTTTCAGGATCTGCTTCGCAAGTTCAGCATCGTTCCTAGCTTGCTCTAAGTTCCGCCCTCAACTTTCAGTGATGAGTCCTCATGATTCAAGGGCTTCATGTTTGGATCGTGTCTATATTTTTGTTTTCATAAATGTTGGGGTTTTGTCCTTTCAACCCGTCTTTTATGATTAGAGGCTTTCAGACCTATTTCTAGTATTCAACCATTTATGTTTGGATCAGGTAATGTTGTTTCATATATTTCATGTTATGATTTTCAATTAGTTCATGATTATTAAGCTAAGCTTTCTGCCCTATGTGAAGGAATTAGTTATATGCTCATGCCATGGGTTGACTTGGGGTCTCTCAGGGCTCCTTGTCCCGTGTCTACGATCCAGGTGTAATCTCGGGTTGTGACACTGATAATAGCTCGTAGGGTTCCAAACGTAGTAAAAATCTTCTTCTTCACAAATTTTACCACTACCTTGGCATCATTAGTGGGAAAAGCTGTGGCCTTAACCCATTTGAAGACATTGTCCACTGCTACCAAAATGTATTGATTTTCGAATGATGGTGGAAATGGCCCTATGAAATCTATCCCCCACACGTCGAATACCTCGACTTCCAAGATGTTGTGCAAAGGCATCTCATGTTTTCTACTGATTGTGCCCATTCTCTGGCATTGATCACATGCCTTGACATAGGCTGCTGCATCCTTTAATAAAGTCAGCCAAAAGAAACCTGATTGGAGCACCTTATGAGAAGTGCGCTCTGCTTCATGATGACTGCCATACGGCGAGGAATGACAGTTTCTCAACACCTGTGTCACCTGGCTCTCTGGAATGCACCGTCTCATCACTTGATCTGTACCCTGCTTGAATAGATATGGTTCATCCCACATGTAGAACCGGGACTCATACTTTAGCTTCTTTCGTTGTTGAGCGGTTACCTCTGGTGGGTACACTCTACTTACTATCAGGTTCAGTATGTCCGCGTACCACGGGAGTTCCAGCACACTTAGTGCCAAGAGTTGCTCATTAGGGAACTCTTCTCGGATGCGCCCATCATCACTCACATGTGACCTGGCCTCTAGCCGCGACAAATGGTCTGCTACCCGATTTTCGCTATCCTTCCTGTCTCGAATTTCCAAGTCAAACTCCTACAACAATAATATCCACCGAATCAACTTGGGCTTAGCATCCTTTTTGTTGAATAAGTATCGGATGACTTCATGATCCGTGTGTACCACCACTTTTGTTCCAACCAGATAGGACCTGAATTTATCCCAAATGAACTGTCAATAAAACCCAGCATGTTCCAAGAAACTACGGACACCCCTGACAGACATTGGAGGTGGCAACTTCTCAATAACCTCTACCTTCGCACGGTCAACCTCCAAGACACTTTGTGACACTTTATGGCCAAGGACAATGTCTTCCTTGACTAGAAAGTGGCACTTTTCCAAATTCAGTACGAGGGTATCTTCACACGTAGCCAAGACCCTATCTAGATTCTGCAAACATATAGCAAATGAGTTACTAAAAATAGAAAAGTCATCCATAAGTACCTCTACATAGTCTTCCACCGTGTCATGAAATGTAGCCATCATGCATCGTTGAAAGGTGGCTGGTGCATTGCATAGCCCAAATGACATACACTTGAAGGTATACGTCCCATATGGACAGGTAAATGTGGTCTTCTCTTGATCCTCTGGGGCTATGGCTATTTATTTATAGCTAGAATAACTATCAAAGAAGCAATAATACTCCTGGCCCGCAAGTCTGTCCAACATCTGGTCAATAAATGGAATGGGATAGTGGTCTTTCCTGGTGGCCTCATTTAATTTTCTATAGTTCATGCAAATCCTCCAGCCTGTGACTGTGCAAGTAGGAATCAACTCATTCTTCTCATGGGGGTAACTGTCATGCCCCATTTCTTTGGGACACACTGAACCGGGCTGACCCACTCACTGACAGAGTTCGGATAGACCACTCCTCCATCTAACCACTTGATTACCTCCTTCCGCACCACATCTTTCATCACCGGATTCTACCTCCTTTGATGTTGCACAATCGATTTGGATCCTTCCTCCATTATTATCTTGTGCATTCAGAAGGCAGGACTGTTTCCACGGATGTTTGACATTTGCCATCCTATGGCTCTCTTTCTCTTTTTCAGGACCACAAATGCTTCTTGAACTTGTGAATCCGTTAGTCCTGAAGAGATAATGCACGACAATGTATCAACTTCTCCCAAGAATACATACTGGAGGTGTGGAGGCAATTCCTTCAGCTCCAATTTAGGGGCCTCCTCGATAGATGGCTTTGGGGAAGGCTCCAAAGATCTCTATAGGGATTCAAACTCCTGCTTCCGAAAGAACATATTGGTCGAATTCAAAGCTTGCACAATTATGTAAGTTGCAACACCCCCAAACTGATCATGTCCCACTAACGCTCTTTCTAAGTGATCATTTGGGCTAATAAGCTGAAGTGCGGACTCTTGGTCAATAACAGTAATGACTGACAACTCCTCATAAAAAGGAGGTAGCTTCATGGTTTTATAAACATCAAACACTTCCACCTTGTCACGGGCTCTCATAGTTAGCTGCCCTATAGCTACATCTATCAAGGCTGATCCAGTTGGAAAAAAGGGACATCCCAAAATAAATGAGACTTCCGAATCCGACTCAAAATCAATAATTATAAAATCCACCAGAAAAATAAGGGAGCCCACTTGCATTAGCACATGTTCCACAATTCCATCTGGTCTGGCCAATGAGCGGTTGCTAGCTGCAAAATCACAGCAGTGGGATCTTTGACTACCTAAACCCAACTTCTTGAACAATGAGGTGGGCATCAAATCAATGCTCGGCCTAAGATCACATAAACTACGGGGTCAAATGGACTGCCCAATGGTGATCTAGATATTAAAACTACCCAGACCCTTAAGCTTTGTAGGCAGTCTGTTCTGTATCCGTGATATACAATCCTCAGTAAGTGAAACTGTGGCATACTCCATCAGTCTACTCTTGTTCGTCACAATATCTTTTATATATTTTGCATACTTTGGAATACCTTGCAAAACATCCACCGGTGGAAGATTAATACTTCCATAAATTTTTGAAAGCATGCTTCTTCTTTATGCTTCCTTAATTTCTATGGGAACAGGGGTGGTGGTGGGGACTTCACAACTCCTATTGAATTTCCACTCCCTACTTCTCTATCATTGTCCTCATCTTCCTCCTCTATAATTACAACTTTTTGTGTTGGATTTTCTGGCATCAACTCCGTTAGTTGCTTACTACTACTGGTGGTGACAACATTTACCTACTTAGGGTTGGTGTCTGTATCACTCGGCAACCCTCCACGGGGGCGAGTACTCTGTACTCCAGCTAGCTTTCCCATCTGAATCTTCAAAGTCGTTGTACTCAACAATTAACTTTTCATATCGGCCGTCAATTTTACTTGGTCAGCTGCCATCTGAGCTTGGTTGGCTATAATTTTCTTCAACATGTCTTCAATGTTGCTAGACTGAGTAGGAGCATTATTCCCTCTGAATTGGGGCTGGAAATTATGATATGCCCCCTGGTTTCTATGCGGACCCTAATTCGAACTTTGGCCTTGGTGACTACTACCACCCCATGAAAATTTGGATGGTTCCTCCAGTTGAGGTTGTAATTGTTGCCATAATGCTTATTATTGATCCTCTGCACATTCCCTACAAAATAAACTGGGTCTGGGTTGTCACCACATGTCTTGGCTGAGTGCTCACTACTACCACAAACTTCAGACCACACTTGCTGGACTGTATTGACTGGAGCTTGTGGCTGCCCCAAGCTCATGTTACTGAAGTGAGTGTTCATCTGATTCTGTAATGCAGCTATCTGTGCAACAATAGTTGTGAGTCCATCTACCTCTAAGACGCCTGCCGCTTTCTTCACCACACCTCTAGGTGTGTCAGCATTTCATTCTGGATTTCCTTGTGAAATCCAGTTTAGCAGTGTATACAGTTCCTCATAAGTCTTTTCCAAGGCTTACCCACCAGCTGCAGAGTCTAAAAATATTTTGGTGTGAGGCTCCAAGCCTTCTATAAAAGTGTGCATCAACACATTATTTGACTAGTGATGGTGAGGACAATCTCTCAACATAGACTTGAACCTCTCCCAAGATTGGTACAGGTTCTCACCATCTCTCTATTTGAAACTTAGAATCTGGCTTCTAAGCCTTTCTGTCATCCTGAAAGGAAAGAACTTGACCAAAAATTTCCTTGCCAGATTATCCCACGTAGTTATAGAGTTCAGTGGTTCAGCTTTCATCCACCTCTTCACTTCCCCCAGCAAGGAAAACGGGAACAATGGAAGCCTTACATAATCTGATGATACCCCTGTGGGTATGTATGTATCACTTATCTCCAAAAAAATTTGTAGGTGCTTCTGGGGTCTTCATGGGGGAGACTTGTGAATTGTCTGCTAGTATGCAAGAGCTTCACCATATTCTATTTTAGCTCAAATCTACCTCCTGGCTCTGGCCTGCAGATGCTAGAGGTAACATTGTTTGCGTGTGGGATTTCCACCTTGCATACTGGTCTTACTGCCAGTACTTCGGGCAACAACTTTGCCTGCCCGACTGGTGGATGCAGTTGTTGTTTCAGAATTTCTCTCTGTAAAACTTGCAATTTTCTTTCGAGAGCTTCTCTCCTTTGCAAATGAAACTGTCTTTTAGGCTCCAAAAATGGGTCCACCAATTCTTTATTCCTTTCCAGCTTTCAGAAATTTCCTTGTACCTACATATGTAGCAGCTAAGATCAAGTTGTCAACACTTGCACAAAAACTTGCAAAACTAAAGCTCAAAAATTTCACTAATTTCACCAGTCCCCGGCAACGGCACCATAAACCTGTTGTCACCCAAACGCACGCAAGTGCATGTGGTCGTACAAGTAATATAGTGTCTCTTTCAAGCCGGATATCGAATCCATAAGGACTATGACTTAGTGATTTTTCTATTTTAGTATTCACAATTATTCTACGCAAATGTGTAAGTAACATAATGAATTAAGAGTTTTATAAATAATAATATAGAAAGTATCAACTAATGAAGCTAAGAAAGTTGATTAAAACAATAAGCAAGAATATTCTAAGGTTAAGGCATGGTATGCAACCATGTACAAATTATATTTTTCTTCAGCTGCGTTCTCTATCGGGTTGATGGTTAGGGAAAACTAAAGTCTGACTATGATCTTTTGAACCTCTAGCCAATTACCTAATTATAAACCTCGCAATTACATATATTAACTTTTGATGCACTAGCTCATATAAGGTCTAGAAGAATTTGTTCTCTTTGTTAACCGAATGTGGCGTTGCAGGTATATTTCTATCCTGCACGCGAATCCTGCCTTCAACATACAGTAAAGATAAGAACACATTCCCCTATTCCTCGTTCTACCCTAATAATTATCCTTTTAGAGTTAAATTAAGGTTATGGATTTATCTTAATGTTGGCTAAACACTAAAATACAAAAATAGGAATAGAAGAACAACCATTCATGATAGAAGAACATTAAGCTGAAAGTAAAATAAAGTCATACAATCATGCAAATATCCTTAACCTCAGAATGAGGTGAATTAGCCACTCATTCATTGATTAAACATCTCCAAACAAGTTTCTAACATAAGAAAAATTGAAATTTAGAAGAAAAAAGAAGAGAAAGAACCCTAGAATTTTCTTCTGCTTAACTACCGTTTCCCACGTTCTTGCTAATATTTTAGATAATAAAAAATTAAACATCTAAGTGTTCTATTCATACAAGTAAAAATTTACACAGGGAATGACCAACTCTATGACACGAAGCTTATCACAAAGGAAATGCTCTGTGACACGGACCCATCGCGGAGGCTCATTGAAAATGTTGGAAGTCTGAAAATCCAAGCTCTGTGTCATGGAGCTCAACTTGCCAATTATGCTCCATGATATGGACCAAATGAATACGTGCACTGGAAATTTTAATGCCTACTAAAATTAACAAGCGCTTTCTCACGGAGGCCATCGCGCCAATTATGCTTCGTGACACGGACCCAATGTGGTCATTAACTATTTTGTGCCTTCAAAAGTTAATAAATTCTTTTTTTACCAAAGCACTGTGGCACATTTTTAAACGTGAACAAATCCCCAAGGTGACATGAGAGTGAATTCCCACATCAATTTTTAGGCTCTCTAAAATTCCCATACTTCAACACCGAGTGTCATCCGCAACACCAAGCTGAAATTATTGTCTTTTCCACCTACAAAATAGTCAAATCACATTTATTAGTCCACAAGCATAATTAATTCAAAACATGCATGAATACATTAGTATTATCGTCAACTAGTCTCCAATATGGTTGAAAATACAACATTTAGTCATATAAATATGCCCAAGATCACATCCTTCTATGTTATGCTCGAGAATTCCAATAGGATTTCTTTCAACTTTCATTAGGTCTCCGAATTTAAGTGATTCAGAACCTTAGTGAAAGCTATATTTCCCACTCATCCGATACTATGGCAGTGCCATTCTTTCCCTTTGGAGTCGAGCCACATAGTCTTTTAGCAACTTTCTGCTGCCCTACACTGTTTTGAAGATTTTTGTCTTTCAAGCCTGCAACTTCTGGGCTTTGGTGTGGGCCTAGATGAAGGCATCTATGAGCATCACTAATGAATTAATTGAATGCTCTGGTAAGTGGAAATACCATGTCAAAGCTCCTTTGGTAAAAGGTCTCTCCAAATTTGTTTATCAAGATTGACTCGATCTCGTACAATGCTAGGTCATTTCCTTTTACGATGGTGGTTTACGTCATTATATGCTCATGAGGGTTGGTGGTTCCATCATATTTAGGAATGTACAACATCTTGAATCTTTTTATAATTAACATTGGTGTTGCGCTAGGTTTGTAAGGCAACTAGACATAATTCTTAGAGTCTGGTCGTTTGAGGATCGGGGGTGCCCCCAGGATTATATATATCTGAGAATGTATCTACTTATGCACTTTATGAACTTATTCTAAAAAGGATTTATTGGGACATTTCCTCTTTTGAAGCCCCTATCCATCCTACCAGTCATTCAAAAGTCAGTTCCTAAGTTATTTTGAGCATTTTCTAGGGTTCTCTAGAACGTAACAACTATTTGAGTAGGATCATAGTTTTCTCAATTAAAATGTTTGAACAACCCCACCAGTGTCCGTTGAAGTTGGGTCATCATCTAGTGATGAAGTAAGAGGTGCATCATTGTGGTTTTCTGTTGCGAAGTTAGGATCTATATTAATTATTCCAAGTTTGAGATACTCTCCCGGTTTCTGTTGTCTCTCTTACTTTCATCTTTGAACAAGTAATGGGGGCTCCATCTCCTTGCAATTCTTTGAAAGTTTCCACCCTTGTGAATAAGGGTCATGTCTCCCTTTTGGTTCTAGGTTTCATTATCGGCTTGCAGGTCTCCAACGAAATAAAATGAGTCATCCATTTTTTATTGGCTTGATACAAGCTATTGTTGCTTTGGTAATCATCGGATACTATGTTCCTTTCATTAGGGGAAATTATTGGTGAATAGTCTTATAGCACAAACAAACAAAACAAGTTAGCGATGAATTAGAAGGTCAAAACAATACGATAATTGTTTTGTTCCCACGGTGGGCACCAAACTTTTACCATTAAAATGGTATAGTTGAATTTATTAATGTGGCTTAGGGTCACGCGGATTGAGATGAAAAAAATATGTGATTTGTATATTGTAACTCGCATATTTAATATGAACAAGACACAATACACAATAGATATGAGAGTGAATTGAAGTAATAAATTAAATAAATAGCATAAACATTAGACCTAGTGTTGGTAGCTAGTAATGTTATCTGGTAAGCTTGATCTATACTAATATAAATTAGAAAATAAACTAATAAAACTCCAGAAATTGAGTGCATAAGAGAATAATGTTTGCTTGTTGGATGAATAATGATTTGATTCCCTACCACGAATATTAAGAGGTTGTTTATAACTAAACCCTAGTGAGAAGCTTCCGCAGAAGTTGTACCCATGAAGACTCCCATGTACTCACGTCCGTATGTTGAGTAATGATTGATGGGGATTTGGGGCCTTCCACAACGAGTGTACTTTTGACCTTATCTTGATTCGATTTCACCCTAGTATGTGATCTTATGATTTTGGACTGAGGCAGGCCTACCAGCGCAATGTCGGACTTAGGTGTCCTCGGTTTGGACTTTTTAGGAAAGTGGTTACTTCTCCTCGTGACTACTAATGACATCTCTGGTACATGTTTGTTGTTGAGTCAGACCTAACCAGTCCTTACTTCCACGCATCATTCCATGATTTTCCAATGCGTCTAATATATTTTTTACCCCATACAAAAAAGGCATGCAAAAGACAATATGACAAATAAAATGTATAAGTTATATTTTAAAGCATGATAGCAACCGCGAGGACCTTCATGTCCATCTTATGTTGTGTGACTCAAGAAATATTAAGACTTTGATATTTATGTAAGCAAGTATTATTCTAAACACATCACTTTGTATGTTGGAAAATCCTTTATATAGATATAATTTTTAAGGTAGAAATCTATCATAACCCAAACTCGAGAGTTCATGAGGGCACTTAAGGATTAGCTAATTCATAAGAGAACCAACTCAAATCCAAGAAAAAAGAATTTTGACATAAATATAGAATCAAAGTTATTACTAGTTACCTATAAATTTGTAACTTAGGATAACAATTGAATTTATATTTGAAAGTTCAAGGCATGTGGATTATAATGACCAAATTGTAATATTTTGATGCTTAAGGACTTTCTTGTTTAAATAATCTGACTAATAAGTAAATAATGAATTGTAAAGCAGTAAATAAAAAGAGTAAAGAAAGTCTTATTGAATTGTCTGGCAGAACTATCAGGCAGTGTCATCGAAACAGTAAGAGCTCAAGTGCTTCGTTCAAACTGAGTGCTTATGCAATATCAATGACAAAAATCAAATGAGTTACAAGTGAGTGAAAGGGGAATATTTATAGCCTAACCCTAGGTATTGTCTGGTGCATATTTCGCCCCCAACCCCTCATAATGATCATTATTTGCACATTGAAATGATTATATACATGGGTGTGTAACTATTGGGATTAATTCCTGATTTCTCTAAATTGGTTTCCTATTGAAGCTAATTGTCACCGACCAAATGTGACCTACCAATCTCTTTACTCTAGAGTGAGTACATCGCAACAAGTGCACTGAGTCCAAAATCACATCCAGAGAATATTACCAAAATATGACCTATAATTATGCCCTATATTGGTGGAGGTTGATCTAACTAGACTCAGACTAGCACGTGTCGCTTCTTGAGTTTTCCACATGTACCAATACAGATAGTCCTCTCAAATTTTGGACAGTCATTTAGATCTATTCGGGAAGTGAAAAAGCCTAATGGTTCGGCAGGTCACAAGGTGAAAAGACTTCTGATATAAATGAAGTGACAAGCACCTCCTCAAATGAAATCCTCAGGACACGTGTATGACAATACACGATAACTTAACCAACTCTTAGCCTAGGTTACCAAGGTAATGATTAACATTTACTCTTTGAAACCAATATAAGCCCTTCGCCTTCTTCAGGAAATACATATACCTCTGCCTGTTGTTTTAAAGATTTGGTGCTAATCTGTTAGCTACTTATTTTATGACCAATCTTGTTGTTCTTGCTTGTAGGAAGCACACAAAATTAGATTTTCACTCTGTTAGAGAAAAGTTTGCTCCCAAGGATCTTGAAATTTGCTATATTAGTTCGTTAGATCAAGATGTTGATACACATACAAAGAGTCTACAATTAGGCGATTTCTATTTTTAATAGACAAGTTTATTGTTGTTAACACACAATATCACTTGTGAAGGAATGTTGTTATCACAATCTTTTCTTTTTAAGACCTCTGTTGTAGATAACTTTATATAGAGTCCTTGTACTTTAGAAGTTTGTATTCCTTCTGTAAAGTCTCTACATAACTATGCATATCAACATATAATATTATCATCAGTATCAAGAATCATTTAATCTCTTACTCTTACAAAAACAACTTCAAGAAGCATTAAAGATGCTTAACACAGTTGACTAGGTTAAGACTTGAGATGATCATAATTACTTTAGTTGATTGTAGAACTATATAATTTTCAAATCTTATGTATAATATATATGAAGTCTTTGATCAAGAATTTGCACTTCAAGCAATCCATGACATTTCTTGATGAACATTAAGTAGAATTTCTTAAACTTTATTCATTCTCCCTTCCTTTAATTACTTTTGGAATAACATTTGATAAAGAATGTTTTACTTTAAGGCATAGGAAAGACTCCTTCCTATGAAGTGATAATATATGTTATTTTTTTACATTCTTATATGGGTAAGAATGGTCTTGAGTACGTTGATGAATAATGTGGATACATGTGGTGAGGCTGATTTGACACAACGGTCCGGTAGAAAATATTGACCAACATCTTCAAAACATGATAAGTAAATTCAATTCAGTTTAGGAAGGTTCTAGAGTCAATACCACTAGTGTCAATTCAATGCTTGTGAGGCCATCCAACTCCGGAGGCATGGGACCAGATGCTTAACCACAACTAAATAAGATAAAGATCAAATAAATATTCTAGTCCTCAAATCACGAAGGTGCAAAGATACTCATCGATTGGTATGCAATTGTATAGTTTGTGATCAAGTGAAAGACTATGAGAGAGGCGGATTCTATGGAAATTTCTCCTTGGGGTTTCACTATATATAGTCACCTTGTTTTTTGCATTAGAGTGAACATAATTTCTGATTAATCACAATGTATACTCACTCTCTTTAAGTTTCAAAATCTCATTGTTCTAGAGCTGTCCGACGACTTTCATCGAATCAATAGTTCTAATTATAATACAGCCTACATGTTCTACTTATTTCATTATAGCTCTTATACTTATTGATAATTTCTTGCTATGTATTTTGCATCATTATTTAGTTATTAAGATCAATTCAATCTACGTTCCCTTAAAGCACACTTAGAAATTACATTGAACTATTTTATGGGTAAACAGTTAAGCGCCCATAGTGGGGCTAGGGAAATTATAGTATTGGTTTGATCCTTTAATACCCTTTTCCTAACTTGTTAAAATTTACTTTTCAAGGAAATTTCACCAATATCACAGCAAACATCATGGCCAACAATGAGCAGGTTGACCTCAGCCATAAGGTCAACTGCCAATTGACAAATAGACTTCAATTGCTAGTGACCATGATTGTTTGCCTCATGGAGTTTGATAGCGTGAAACTAGAAAGTAGATTCCCAATGATGTAGATAAATCTGAGGACGAAGGTTGTAGAAATGGAATGGACAGTGGGAATTTACGTTTGGATGAAAAGGGAACACTCCTCTAGCAAATGGGATGTTCCCACAATTATAATTAAAAATCCCTAACTCCACCATCTAAGACAACTCTGGCAAAGCAATTAGAAGAAAATGGGGCTAATGGTTTTGAAATGAGTACCAAAGCTGGGAATGGTATGGAGGATCCTTTCAAGATCGAGTTCTTGAAGTGTGTGAAGGAAATCTTGGATAGAAAAGATTAGATCCTAGGAGTGAATCTATTTTAAAAGGCCAAATTCAAAGAAGTACACCCAACTACTATATAACCCTAATGACACACTGGTGTTGATTCCTTAGAAATTTTGGATACCGAAAATTCCCAAATATAATGGAACAACTAATCCTCATGAGCATGTAATAGCACATACTATGAAAATTATGGAGAATTATTTGGCTCAAGACGAGATCAAAATAGTTCTGGTCAAGAAGTTTGGCGAGACATTAACCAAGGGAGCTATAACATGGTACTCTCTTTGCCTAAACATTCTATTGACTCAATCTTTATTCTTTCAGATCAACTGATTAAGGCTCATGCTAAAGCCTCGAAAGTACAGATCCGAAAGGAAACATATTCAAAAGAGCCCAAGGTGAAATAGAGTTTCTTTTAGAATTTGTGGTGACGTTCCAAAGGGAAAGAATGTTGTAGCTATGGTGTGGGAAGATTGGGTGGAAGAGAATTCAGGTGGCTGAATCCCTCATGTTCATATGTATTTTGAAAACTGAAGGAGAACCAGACTGAGTTTATAGCAACTACTTAGGCAGATCAACATAACCAGTATGAATTGAAGATCTAAGTTGAAGATGGGCATGCCAATCCAATAATGATATCTATACTAAGTTTAGACTGGTTTCAAAAGAAACCTTAGAGAACGTTTGGGTGATAGATCCAAGAACAACTATTCAAAGATGAGGGGCTAAGTGCAAAAAAATCCTTATATTCAAGGGATAAAGGTGAATGGTGCAATGTATCCGTCCACCAAAAAAACCAAGGTCTCAACCATACATAACCAGAGAATGTGAGAGATTCTGGAATCCAAAGACATGATCATGCAGATATATACAGCCTCAACCTCCCTTACAATGATGCACTGGTAATTTCTTTAACTATTTTAGATATTAGAATTAAACGTGTGTTAATGAATCTAGGTATCTTCGCCAATATTATACAATTATGGGTCCTCGGGAAAATGAAGCTGGTAAACAAGATTATCCCTGCCACAAAGTTACTAATTGTTTCAACATGTCAAGTGCTCATGGTGAGATAGCCTGCCAACATAAGTCGGGGGAATAATCAAAGAAACCTTGTTCGACATAATGGATAGAGACATAGGGTATAACATTATAATATATAGAATATGGATTCACAACAAGAAAGCAATTCCTTCTACCTACCACCAGATTATTAATTTTTCTACTCTGGATGACATTAAGACCCTTCATGGGGAACAATATGTGGTCAAGGAAATGGTTGCAGTAAACATGGCTGGTTAGTAAATGAAATACGTATGGAAATAGAATCACATGGACACGAGAATATTGGTTCAAATTCAAAAAGCCAAGAGTAGGAAAGAATTGATGAGTTTCTCAAAATCACAAGGTACACGAGATATTTTTAGGCACCCGAGGACTTGGGCACAACCAAGTCGACAATAAAGGATCTTGAAGAACTCATTCTTTTTGTCAACTTTTCGGAATGAAACGTATACTTGGGGGATGAGTCTAAGCCCCAAAATCAAGAAAAAATCATTGATTTTCTTAAAGCTAATGTAGATTATTTTTCTTTTCATAGGTAGATATAATAAGTATACCGCAAGAGGTTGAAGTTCACAATCTAGGATTGGATTCAAATTTTCCTCTGTTGAGGTAGAAGAAGTGCCAATAACTCAAGAACAAGAATAAGTTTTCCAAAGAAGAGGTGTACGAATTGCTTAAAATATGATCCATTCGGGAGGTGAAGTAACTCAAATGGTTAACAAACATAGTCGTGGTACCCAAAAATCATAACAAATTTAGAATATACATTGAATTTAAAATTTTAAACAAAGTATGCCCAAAGGATTCATTTATAGTTTCGAATATCAATCAGATGATTGAAGCTACGACCAGACATGAGATGATGAGTTCTCTTGATGCATATTTCAAATATAACCAATTACAGATTTACTTGGATAATCAAGAAAAGACTTTATTCATCATCAACTTTGGTACTTATTGTTATTATATAATACCTTTTTGTATTAAAAAACATAGGAACCACCTATTAGAGGCTTGTAAATAAGATATTTTAAAAGCAAATAAGTAAAACCATGAAAGTTTACATTGATGACATGCTAGTTAAATCTATGGATGTAGAGGACGACTATTTGAGTCATTGCAGGAGAATTAAGAAAGCGTAAAATGAAGCTCAATCCAAAAAAATGTGCCTTTAAGTTGTGTCAGGTAAATTCCTTGGTTTTCTTGTATCAAACAGGGTGATCTAAGTAAATTCATAGAAGATTAAGGCTATCAAAGACATCCCTGATGTGATCGATGGCATGAAAGCAGTATAAAAGGTTACCAAACGCGTGACAGCCCTTAACATATTCATTTCCATGTCATATAAGAAGTATCACCGGTTCTTCTATTTATTAAAAAGAAGATTGATTTTAAATGGACATAAGAGTGTCAACAAATATTAGGACATTTTAAGGCATATTTTTCAGCCTGACTTTAATGGAAAAACCATAATACAATGAGAAAACATTTTATGCCTAATCATATCTAAATTTGTGATAAGTTCCATTTTTATCAGAGAAGAAAAAGATATGCAATGTCCAATTTATTGTGTTAGTAAGCTATTGGCAAGTGTCAAGACTCGGTACTCACATTTGAAAATTTTGGACTTAGGCCTTGAGATAGCCGTGCGAAAGCTCAAGAAAAATTTTCAATGCCATCCCATACTCATGGTGATGACTTATTCTTAGCGAAACATCCTCTACAAAATCGAACACTTGTGACGGATATATAGGTGGAAAGTAGAAATTAGTGAACTTGAAATCAAGTATAAGACCTTGACCGCCGTCAAGTCTAAAATTTTGGGAAAATTATGGTTAATTTTAGCCATGGAATACTAGTTTAGGTTAAGAAGGAAATGTTTCTCCTTTTTGGAGTTACGCATAATGTCTAGACCTTATTTATGGATGGAACTTCCAATTTAAAAGGTATCAGGTAGGGAATTGCTCTTAACACTCCATCAGGAGATATGTTAATATAGGCCATAAGTTGCATTTCATTGACTAAAAATGACATTAGGTATAAGGCTATAATTGTAGCTTTTGAATAGGATCGTGGATTGGGGGCTGAGGAAATTATGATTTGCAGCTAGTGGCTAACCAAAACCTACAGAGTCAATGGGCCAAGGAGGACCAGATGAAGCAATACTTGTGCAAAGTTTGAGTTTTTCTTGCATGAATAAAAACGGAGCCTGACATAAATACCTCTAGGACAAAACATCAAGGCAAATGCCTTATCTAATTTGGGATATTTTGCAGACGTGTAGGTCCTGGATTCAAGGTTAATTGTACAATTGTTGTGCTTAACCTTAAATGCAAGATACAATGAGGTAAACTCTACTAGTTTATTTTGGGATTGACATAATGAGTTCCTCAGCTATTGTAGGATAGTAAACTTCTAAAGGATACAAAGGCATCCCAAGTGCTTCAAACAAAGATTGAATGATATTGCATAATGAACAGATAGTTATACCGGAGATCCTTTCATCTCGGGGAGACTGACTATGTAATGGGGGAATTCACAAAGGCGTATTTGGAAACCATTCTGGACTTGACTTGTTGGCACAAAAAATAATGAAGGCCAAATATTATTGGTTTTAGATATAGAAATACATGAAAACGTTTGTCTAAAAATATGCAAATGCCAACGTTATGCTCAGATGATACACCACCGATAGAGCTCCTATATCCGTCATTTCTCCGTGGGCATTCTTGAAATAGAGAATGAATATAGTTGGGCCCCTACCTACACTCTGGATTAGGTAAAATTTATTTCAATTATGATTGACTATTTGTGTAAATCAATTAAAGAAGCCATCAAGAAAGGCCTGGAGTGATAAGTGATAGACTTCATATGAGAATAAATTTATATTGGTTCAATATTTCCAGGGAAATAACCTATGACAATGGGCCTCAATTCATTAGTTTTAAAGTCAACCAATTCTTTGAAGACTTAAAAAATCAAAAGGATTGCCTCCTTTCCGTTTCACCCAAGTATGAAGGGGCAAGTGGAATCTACAAACACAGTGCTCATACAGCGGTCGGAAAATGCCAAGTAAAGGTGGACCCAAGAACTACTCAGAATACTTTGGGCACACTGGACAATTGCTAAGTCAGGAACTGGGGAGACACTACATTTACTTGTATACATTGTTGAAGCCTTGATACCTATGAAAATTGGTGAGCCAAGTTTAAGGTTTCTTGAAGCAACTAAATAAAATAATAACAAGACCTTGTCTATCTAGTTGGACTTGTTGGATGAGCATTGGGATCTGGCTTTGATTTGCATGGCGTCTCAAATGCAAAGAATAAAGTGATACTAAAATAGTGGAAGAAAATTGTATTATTTTCAAGATGGTGACCTCATCCTCCACCAAGCTATTGAGAACACGTGATAGCTCATCGCCAGTAAACTAGATCTGATCTGAGAAGGAATTGGAATGTCGTCCAATTGAAACGATACTACTGCTTAGATATGTCTTCTTTTTTATGTTTAATCATTTTGCCGGTCACTTTTGCTCAATGATGGCTAGATAGGCTCAACATGAGATGCATAAAGTGCGTATTGTACTCTTTTTCCCTTCGATCAATTTTTTTCTCAAATGAGTTTTTATAGCAAGGTTTTTAATGAGAAAACAACCAGTGTACTATGAACCCCAAAGGTCTCATTTGACCAAGGAAAGAACTCAAGTTTCCGATTGCTCATAAATTGCACTCAGATACTTAGAGGGAGAAGGCTCCCGAAAGAACTGAGAACTATCAAAATATGGCTGCCAGAAATACTAGGACTATCGTAATAAGGTTCCTAAAATCTCTAGGGACTATCGTAACTCAAACAATAAAAGGAACAAGAGAATCGACTAGGAACGAAAGATGTTAGTACGGTCATTGGGATTTTGTAATATAGTCGATTAGATAAAAAAGATGTCAACACGACCTTAGTTTTATATAGTATACTCTCTCATTTATTGTAACAGCTTGCACAAGAAGCGAGATAAAGCAAAGTTCAAACCTCCTCTTCATTTCTTATGTCCGATTGAGAATCTCATTTGGTATCTTATCTAGATATTTTGATATACCAGGAAATGAATAAGGACTCTGAACTAATGTATATAAATGAATGGAAGACTCTCCTTCATACGCACAGAAAATGTTAGAAAAATATAAAGGCCCTCTCATAATAAGCCTTCATAGTCTTAAGACCAAATACTTTTTATTGTCAGTCACAAAAGGTATCAAATCATTATAATCAAAACTCTATGATAAAAATCCTTCACAATGACTTAATATCAGATGTTTTTATGCTTAATCAAAAAAGGTGCCAGATGATTTATACTTAACCTATCTTATAAAAATCCTTATCAAAGGCTTAAGAATGAATGTTACTATTCTCGGTACTAGAAAGTATCATATGATTCATTCTTGAATATTTGATAAAAAATCCTTCATAAAGGCTTAAGACTGAATGTTATTATTCCTAATCAGAAAAGGTATCTGATGACTCGTTACTGAAGCTCTCATAAAAATCCTCCACAATGGTTTAAGACCAAATGTTATTAGTCTTGATCATAGAAGATAATGAATGATCTGTACTAGGATCTAGTTTGTATAAAAGCCTTCACAAAAGAAAGAATTAAGAGCAAACTCTTCAATTCTTAGTTATGAAGATTATAAAATGACTTATATTTGGACCTCTCTTATAAAAAGCTTTAGCAAAGAAAAAAAATTTTAAGATTAATTGAAACTATTCTCGGTTGACTACATTATTGGATGTCTTATCCCTAAAATTAATTTATAATAAGTATAATAAAAAGTATTGTGACAAAATGATATTGTTCTCAATCAGAAAGGTTGTTACGAATTACTTATCCGAACTTGACTAATTAAAGAAACCAAAGCTTCATAGATTTCATTTAAAACAAGAATGGAAAGGAAAAATAGTATGTAAAGGCCAAAGTTGTATTCATAACTTGGGCACATCAAAGTCCAAAACATTTATCAAGAAATGAATGTTAAATACCAAAATAATTTACAATAGGGTACAAAAGCCTCAAAGCTAACAAAACAGATAAACAGAAAAATCATTAGTGAGTTGGGGACAAAGTCTCCAAAGCCTTAGAAGTTGCTGCCTTCGGAGACTAAATTCTTTGAGGCCTTAGAAGTTAAAAGCTTGGTAGGATTAAAACTAAATGCGGGTGTAAGAGTTTGAGTTTCCGATAATGGATGCATAGAAGTGTGTTCTTCGCCAATTGCTTCATTATTTTAAGGCTAAGAATATTGGGATCAAACTTAGAAGCACTAGCAGCATGAGCTAGAGAAAGTTGTGGAAGGTAATCCCAAGAAATCTCCTCTAACCTTAGGCCTTGTTGAAATGTTTGACAAGATCCCCTATCCCAGGCTTGACCTCCTCTAAGGTCTGCTTTCTCATTCCCCAAGTGGCATAGTCATTCTCCGGCACAGAGAATTCCTCCTGAGATCAAACATGGCTTAGGGCATTTCGATCTCATGCTTCTGCCTCACATTTTCCTCTTGCAGGTCCTTTCATTCTTCGGTAATATAGGTGCAGAAGGCAACATTGTCTTTATTTCTTTGCAACTCGATAACATATTTCCTCTCAGCTATCAACCTCCCTTTCTTGTATCAAGTCACCACTTCAATTTTGATTTGGTAAGTATTTTTCAAGCCTACAACCTCTTCCTCGAGTATGGACTCCTTCTCCGACAATCTCCAAGGATATTCAAGTTTTTGACTAACTCCTCTAGGACCATCAACTCCATCTGCAGCTTGCTAGCTTTTCAACTATAGTCTTCTTTATACTACTCAATTTGGGCAAGTTCATCTTCTAAAGCCTCCATTTTTCTATGTTGGGCTTCTAGAATTGGGATACACTCCCACAACGAATCCAACTCAACTATAAACTTAGCCTTTTCTCCAACTGTCCTTTGGAGTGCCTCTACTGTTAGAACACTAGCCTGTGAAAAGGAATAAGGGTTAAATACTGAAGCAAAAGAGAAGTCTAGAAACGGACTAGAAAAGTGGCCTTACAAGGGCATCAGCCTGCATTGACCCAATATGAAAGAACTCGGAGGATACATCTATCTTTTACTATTCTTTATCAATAAAAAGTCTTTTCAAATAGTTAGTGTAACACCCCCAAAAAGTCCCTACGATTGAGCCATGGAATTGTAAAAAAATCAACAGAAAATTCTACAGTATTTCTCAGAACGATGTGTGGTTTGAGTTGGGGTTTAATGTCATGGGTCGTTAGAGCCGTCGTGGTATGCAGTTGTTTTGCCTGGCCTAATAGCAATGAATCAAGGTATGAGTCGTAGGAGGCAGTAAAGAATCAACAAAAAGTCGTGGAAGGTAGTTGTGGTTTGGGTCTACTGACGGAAGGTCCGATGTCATTAGTCAAGGTATGACTCATTGCAGGAAATAATGATTCGTTGTAGATAGTCACAGGGAGATAGTGCAGAGGATAGGACCCCTATCCACGAGTCAAGGTATGAATCATTATAGGAAAAAATGAGTCGTGGTAACGCCCGTGGTTGGAGAATCAAAGAACCAAAAATTTTGACTGACAAATAACGGAAGGAAACAACGAGTTGTTGTTTGGTGGTACGACTGGCGGTACCTAGCATTCAGTTTTTAATTATGTGTTCCTAGGGGTATTTATGTAAACTCCTATGATTTTAACTCCTAAATTATATCGTTGTAGGCTTGCTAAGAGTAAGATTAAAGGGGTTTAACTTAGCTAATTTATTCATTCCCTTCAAAGAGCGATAGTTAAAATTTTCTCCCAAGACCAAAACTAGGGTTCTTCATCAAACCTCTCTAAGTCTTATTGGGATTTTCAAGAAAAGTTTAGGAGTAAATTACCCAGGTATATAGGGTTATGAATGGGGAAAATTCTTCCACCCTCATGCCCAGTTTCATCCCAATTCTATAATTTTATGTCTCTAAGCATGTCAAGTTAAAATTCTAGGGTTTAACCCAATTCAATTCAATCTTCCATGCTATCTCTATGGGTTAAATTTTCTCATGTTTCAATTGACATTTTATGGCTATTGAAGCATATTTAACCCTCAATTTACTTCCTAATACATGATTTATAGTTTATGAAGATTATGCCCTATTATGCATGATTTATGAATTTCAAGCTTATGAGCCCATGATTTCAAGTATGATAAATTATCAAAGTATGCATGAATATTTATGAATTTATGATTTCAAGTTATGAAGATTTATTCATGCATGTATGATTTTCATGAAATTCAAGCTCAAGTATCATGGACAACTTTATGGCATCGGTTATTTCATGCATATCAAGTATGATTGTGATTATAATTATGATTTCATGTTTCTCTAGCCCATGCAAGTTCAGGTATGCTTTCACGATGTTGATTATGATCCATGTGCATGTTTTAGAGAGTAGTGTCTAGCACCGAGTAGGCTAGGGGTTCAGGCAAATTTTGAGTATCAAAACTACGTGCCACCTTAGGTATATGTTAGCCCTATGAGGACTCACATGTGATATTACACCTTAATTGTTTCTAGCCTCGGAAAGATTGAGACAGCTCGACCCACTTGAGCAAGATAGTCTGGACATTATGTAAGCTCTATCATGATGGTGTCGATTAAGACAAAGCCTTCCATTATTCCTTATATTTTTAGATACTCATGTTTATGTCTTATGATATTATGTTTCCTAGTATATTTGACCTATTGATCAGTTAATGAGTTTTCACTTATGTTTTCAAGTATGACATGTTATATGATTTCTGTTTCTAAACCTTGGGTCATTATGCTCAGATTATGATGAATAGCTTATGATTATATATACTTCAGAGATATGGATTTAGCATGTCTCCCTTACTCTTATGATCTATTTTGAATTATATTCATGATTTCATACTATCATTTACTAGCATGTATTACTTTCTCTACATATTTAGTACATTCAAAATACTAACTGCATACTCTATGCTATATCGTCTCATGATATAGTTCTAGATGACCAGTCACAGCCTCATCATTAGCTCTCTCCCGCTTAGTCCATCTCAGTCCTGCTTTTGGTGAGTCCTTATGATGCAAGGACATTTACCAGTATATTCTTTAAGCCCATTTCTTTTAGTTTCAGTCTTTAATGAGCTAGTTGGGGTTATTGTCCCATCAGCTTATCTGAAGTTTAGAGGCTTTTCAAACAACTTGTTTAGATATTTTTTACCGATGTTGCTTTGTGTTACTTTTATGTCGATATGCTATGCTAACTTCTGATTACTTCATGTTCATTCTCTATTTTTCACTTAGTAATGCTCTTAGATCATGCTATATACATTCCTTGGGTCAGCTTGTGCCATTTGTGGTTCTAGGTGTTGTGTCTCAATTCGGGGTCTTAGCTCGGGTCATGAAAAACCTTGTATCAGAGAAAAGGTTTCAATGTGTCCAAGGGTGTCTCAAATCCACGTTAAGTAGAGTCTTTTCAATGGGTGTGAAGTTGATCGCACTTATGGGGAAGAGGAAATGGCAATGGCAATGGAGATGGGCATCAACCAGTCCCACTAGCTCCAACTAATCCTTTACCATTGTAGGTTACTCACGCCGAGTTCCCGAACGCTTTTCATATGTTGACTTAGGCTATAATAACCCAGGTCAATCTGCAAGTTGTGGCTCATATGAATCAGAATGTGAATGCGGCAGTGGCGAAAGCGTGAGACTTCCTTAGGATGAAGCCACATGAGTATCTTGAGTCCAAGGTGGATGAGGACCCACATGAGTTCATAGAGGAGGTTTAGGAGATCACCTAGATTATGGGGGTGACTAGAGAGGAGAGTGCAGACTTAGCCTCCTATCAGTTGAAGGGCGTTGCTCATATGGTTCCACCAGTGGAAGGAGAGCAGGGGAGATGGTGCGATTCCCGTTGGTTGGGATGAGTTTGTTATCACTTTCTTAGACATATTCTTTCCTTGAGAGTTCAGGGAGACAAAGGCAGCCGAGTTCGTTAATATGAAGAAGAACAACATGACTATCTAGGAATATGCCTTGGAGTTTACCCAATTGTCCAAGTATGCACCAGAGATGGTGGCCTATCTGAGGGCTCGTATGAGAAGGTTCGTGAATGGGGTGGCAGACACATTGGTCAAGAAGTGCAAGACTATTATGTTGATCAATGATATAGATATCTCTCAACTAATCATATATGCCCAGCAAATAGAGGCAAAGCAGATGAAGGAGAAGGAGAGAGGGGCTAAGAGGGCCAGAAGAGGGTGCTATGGATAGTTCCAACGAAGATCTGGTGGTGGACATCACCCTCAGTCCCACAAGAGGTCGTCAGCCCCAGCCCTGGCCCTATCATCAGCTAGCATTGCATCCAAACCTCGGAGTGATCAGAGGAGCAGCGTGTCAGGTTCTAGGGGCTAGAGGAGCACAACATTAGAGCGCATTTTCCCCGTCTATAAGAAATATGGTAAGAACCACCCAGGAGAGTTCTTGGTTGGCTCAGATGTTTGCTTTAGGTGTGGGAATCCCAGACACATGCATAGAGATTGTCCTTTGGCTAGGTAGGGCGATAGTATAGGCCTTGCGAAAGCCACCACTTTAGCATCTCTAGTAGCTCACCCATCTAAGTAAGGCGCCTTTACTAGTATAGCGGGCAGAGATCGCCAGAACAAGTTCTATGCACTATCATCTCCCCAGGAGAAGGACTATGACATGAGTTTCCTTTATCATCCAAGAAAATCCAATGTAGTGACAGATGCTCTTAGTAGGCTATCCATGGATAGTGTGTCCCATGTCGAGGATGGGAGAAAAGAGTTAGTGCAAGATGTCCATAAGATTGCTTGTTTAGGAGCTCTCCTTACTAGTTCATTGGATGGTGGTGTTATCATTGAAAATGGGTTAGAATCTTCATTAGTGACGGAGGTTAAAGCAAGGCAAGATCAGGATCCTATCTTGGTAAAGTTGAAGGAAATAGTCTGGAATCAGAAATTGGAGGTTTTCTCCCATGGAGGAGATTGTGTACTTCGATATTAGAGTAAATTGTGTGTTCTAGCTGTTGATGACCTGACAGAATAGATGTTGAGTGAGGATCATGGCTCTCACTACTCTATCAATCCAAGTGCCACCAAGATGCCTCGTGACCTGCGGAAGTCTGCTAGTGGAATGGCATGAAGAAGGGCATAGCGCAGTTTGTGGCTAAGTGCCCAAATTGCAACCAAATGAAGGTTGAGCATCAGATACCTAGAGGTATGCTTTAATACATCAGCATTCCTACTTGGAAGCGGAAAGAAATCAGTATGGACTTTGTTACAGGTTTCCCTCGTACACGCCGGTAGTATGACTCTATATGGGTTATTATGGAAAGGTTGACCAAATCAGCCCATTTTCTATCGATCAAAACTACGGATTCAACTGAGAATTATGCTAGACTCTATATTCTTGAGTTAGTTCGGTTACATGGAGTTCCTTTGTCCATCATCTCGGATAGGGGTACTCAGCTCACCTCTTAGTTTTGGAGATCAATTCAAAGGGAACTTGGTACTAAGGTGAAGCTTAGCACATCTTTTCACTCATAGACAGATAGCCAAGCTGAATGGACCATCCAGACTCTTGAAGACGTGTTGAGAGTGTGTGTGATTTATTGCAAGGGTAGTTGGGATGATCACTTGCCTCTCATCGAGTTTACCTACAATAATAATTATCACTCTAGCATTCAGATGGCTCCATTTGAGGCTCTTTATGGACAGAGGTGTAGATTACCTATTGGATGGTTTGAGGTAGGTGAGGCTACATTGATAGGGCCATATTCAATTCATAAGGCTATGGAGAAATTTCAACTCATTAGAGAAAGGCTGAAAATAGCTCAAACTTGTCAGAAATCCTATGCGGATGTTAGGAGGAGAGAGCTTGAGTTTGAAGTCGGTGATTGGGTATTTCTGAAGGTGTCTCCCATTAAGAGAGTCATGAGGTTTGGTAAGAAAGTGAAGTGTAGTCCCTGATATGTTGGTCCATATAGTTCTGAGGTGAGTTGGCAAGGTGGCATATGAGTTGGAGCTGCCAGCAGAGTTAGCTTCGGTGCATCCAGTTTTCCATGTATCCCTGTCGCAGAAGTGCATTGGTGGCCCAGCCTAAGTTGTTCCAGTAGAGAGCATTAGGATAAATTATAGCCTTACTTATGAGGAGGAGATCCTTGATCGTCAAGTTTGAAAGTTGATAAAAAAGGAAGTAGCTTCCTTGAAAGTTTTGTGGATGAATCAGCTTGTTGAGGGAGCTATATGGGAAGCCGAAGACGATATGATGGCTAGATACCTGCATCTTTTTCCTTTCCGACTAAGTTCCAGCATGAGGTATTAATTTTCTTCTTAGTATTCTATTCAATTTTATGTCAAGTTCGTGTCTCTTAGTTCTTTTTATGTTTAAGCATGCATGTATATTTTATGAATTCAGTTAAGTCATGTATCTCAGCCCGGGGTTAGTCACTCTGTTAGTTTTTCAATCTATAACTTTTAGTTTTGGGATTGAAGTTCTTTCCCTATCTTTCCAGCTTAATTAGTCTCTATTCAAGGACGAATGTTCCTAAGTGGGAGATAGTGTAATACCCAAAAAGTCCCTAAGATCGAGCCCTGGACTTGTAGCAGAATCAACAGAAAAAATATGCAAAATTTCTCAAAATGGCTCATGGTATGAGTCGTGGTTTGATGTCACGAGTCATTAGAGCAATCGTGGTATGTAGAAGTTCTTCCTAGCATAGTAGCAATGACTCGTGGTACGAGTCGTATGAGGCAGTAGTGAGTCAAGGTACCACTCATTGTAGGGAACAAAGAGCTGCGGAAGGAATTTGTGGTTTGGGTCTGCTGAGGGAAAGTCTGATGTCACGAGTCATGGTACGACTCTAGTGTGCTATGGGTTTACAGCACTTTTCGACACTTAAAACTGAGAAAATATGCATGGTCCTAGGTGTGTTTACATGGATATGATGCACTTTTTTTTGTATTCAGGGAAATACGGTGTTGGAGTTGAAAGTAGTGGAAGAAGGAAAAAGCGTGTAAAAATTGGGCTACGTATAGATTTCAGTACGAGCCATATTGTGATTTATGATAAACTTTAGAATGATTGCTTATGGTATTATCCAAGTACGACTCTTGGTACGAGCAATACCATCCTGGCACGAGCCATACCAAAGTAATCGTGGAAAACATTAGAAGGATGAACTTTGATTAGTCTCTTGGTATGGGTAGCAACTTCAATCTGTGATGACTACCTACGAACCATACCAAGGAGTGGTGGTAAAGCTAAGAAAGAAGGTGAAATGGCAGATCTCATGGTACGAAAGGCAACCACGAGTTGTAAGAGCAAGGTAGGAGTAATACCAAGACACTCGTGGAATTATGCAGAGGATGCCAAAAATCACAGGTTCAGACCACGACGGGAATTTACAACTCATAGGAGAATTGTATAAGATGTACCAACTCCCAGCACTTAACCAAATTCTGAGCTGCCAGGCATTGTACAATAGGACATTGCGACTCATATGATCAAGTTACGAGTCATACGAGAAGGTGACGACAGTTAATCAGTTTTTCTGTTAATTTAGGAAAGGTTTCTAATTATTTGTATAAATACTTTTCTAGGTTAGTTTTGTTATAGGACGGATACTTTGACTGAAGAGTTCGACTTTGTAGAAGATTCTTCTTGAGTTTTTCAATATTCTTGGAGTTTACTTCATTGTTCTTGAATTGATCAAAGTGGAACTGTGTAATAATTAAGTGCGTTTTTATTTCAATCTTCATTGTAATTTCTTAATTATGTTTTATTAAATAAATGATAATTCTTCTCTTACAATCATGAGAGGCTAAAACCTCCACAAATAGGGTTGTGGAAACCATGACGAATTAACTAATCAGGATTTGCATATAGTGATTCTAAACCAATACGAATGCTTATATTGTCTTCTCTTCATCTTAAATGTTTCTTAATGGAACGCAACGTTAGGACTTGCCCAAAGTATCTATTTGCTTGAACCTATAGAGGTAGAGATTAGGAAAAGAGAAGAACGACAAAGCCTTGAACTTTATTATTTATCGTATAACTTGAGCTGCAAATGCAGGATAGTTATTTGGAACAAATTGATAACAGTTAAAGTGAAATCACATAAGAGACCTAATCTAATGATCGAGTATAGTCATCGAATAGGGGCAAAATAGTAATTTGGATGAATCTATTTTATCCGTTCTACAAGCTAAGTATTAGGATAAATCACTAGTGTAAAATTCGAAGTCGTTATGAATCCATGGGAAATATCTCCCTAGTTAATTGCATCAACCTAATAACAACTTCAATCTTCAACAGTTACGTGTTTCATTCTTTAAGATATCCCATACATCGAAAACCTCAACCTCTAAGATCGGTGTTAGCGGAAGTTCATGCCTCCTTGAAATACTCCCTATCCTTTGACACCGATCGCATTGCTTCACAAAGTCATAGGCATCCTGATGTAGTGTAGGCCAATAAAACCCACACTGTAACACATTTGCTGTTGTCCGCACATGCCCATAATGACCCCCAACATGTGAAGAATGACAAGCCTTCAGAATTGGGACCATCTCTACTTTTGGAATACACTGTCGTATTAAGTCATCAGCGCAACTCTGAAAGAGGTAAGGTTTGTCCCAATAAAATTTCTGGACATCATGCATGAATTTCTTCTTTTGTTGAAAGTTCAAGCCTTCGGCTATAATGTTGTTGGCTAAGTAATTAGCAATATCAACCAACCACGGTGTTAGATCATGGGTTGCGGCCAGAATATGCTTATTCGGGAAGGCATCATTGGTCTCCTCATGTGCTCTTGGCTGACCACTTGTTTCTAGGCTCTATAGATAGTCGGCCACTTGATTCTCACATCCCTTACGATCCTTCACCTCAAAGTCGAATTTCTGCAACAACAAAACCCACTTGATCAGTCTCAATTTAGCATCTTTCTTGGCCATTAAATACCTAAGCCTACATGGTCCGTGTGCACCACCACTTTCGTTCCTAACAAATATGCCCGAAACTTTTCAAACGCAAGCATAACAACGGGTAACTCCTACTCCGTTACTGTGTAGTTTGTTTGGGCGTCGTTTAGAGCTTTGCTAGCATAGTTGATTGGGTGAAATATCTTGTCTCTCTACTGACTAAGGACTTCTCCCAATTCCACCCCACTAGCATCACATATGAGCTCAAAGGGTTTGACCATTCAGGTACTATAATGATTGGAGAGGAAATCAACCTTTCCTTCAACTCCACAAAGGCCTTCAAGCACTCCTCATCAAAATTGAACTTTGCTTCTTTCTCCAGCAGCCAAAATAGAGGATGAGATATCTCAGAGAAGTCTTTAATAAATCGGCGGTAAAAACCCGCGTGTCCAAGGAAACTCCTCAACACCCTTCATGGTGCACGGTGGAGATAACTAAGCAAAAGAGTTGACTTTCGCTTGGTCCACCTCAATCCCTTTTCAAAAATCTTATGTCCCAACACAATCCCTTCTTTTAACATAAAATGACATTTTTTTTCCAATTAAGGACCAAATTTGTTTCTTTTCATCTCTTTAATACCACCTCTAAGTGTGTCAAACAGTCGTCAAACGAGTCCCCCACAACTGAAAAATCATCCATGAAGACATCCATAATATCTTCCACCATATCTAAAAGATGGACATCATGCATCTTTGGAAAGTGGCAGGGGCATTGCAAAGACAAAAAGGCATCCTCTTGAAGACGAAATTTCCATAGCGACATGTAAACGTGGTTTTTCCTTGATCCTCGAGTGCAATCGAAATTTGATTGTATCCCAAGTATCCGTTCAAGAAACAATAGTATTCCTTATAGGCCAGCCGATCTAACATTTGTCCAATGAAGGGCACCGGGAAATGATCTTTCTTTATCCAAGAGTTTAACTTGCGTTGACCCATGCAAACTCTCCATCCAGTGACTGGGTGAGTGGCAATTAATTCATTCTTTTCATTTGGGACAACCGTAATGCCTCCTTTCTTTGGTAGATACTGCGCAGGGCTTACCCAGCTATGTCTGCAATAGGATATACCACACCTGCATCTAGCCATTTAATAATCTCCTTTTTGACCACCTCTTGCATAGGTGGGTTCAAATGCCTTTGATGCTTAACTGAGGGGCTGAAATTTTCTTGAAGATTAATCTACTGAGTGCAAATCCTTAGAGGAATACCGATGATATCAGTTATTGACCACCCTATAGCTCGAATGTGCCTCTTCAATACCACAATGAGTTTTTCTACTTGATAAGGAGTGAGTTTTGCTGAAATGATGACCGAGAGTGTCTCATTCTCCCCTAGATATACATATTGCAAATGAGTGGGCAAGGGTTTGAGCTCCAGCTTCGGAGGTGCCAAAATGGAGGGCTGTGATGGAGGATTTGTGTGATTTTTTAAATCAAGGTCAAGCTTCCTTCCTTGGAAAGGATAATTCTTATCTCCTTATGCACTTGATGAACCTCCTCGAGTTCTTCACCCTTCAAAAAGAAATTAGCAATTGTTATTCCTACGACCTCTTCCTCCATTTCCCACTCAAATAGATCATCGTCCATGATGGCGTGAGGTGAGGAAGTGTTGGTTTCTATTGTTTGAGCTACCACATGAGATGCTAACTCGTCCATCCTATCCTCTATTTTTTGTATTATTACATCATGACTCTTCACGGTGGTCGTAAGGTCCAATAGTTTACTCCGCAAGTCCTAAATTCCTTCTTTAGTTGAAAGGACCTTTTTAAGCACCACTTCGAGAGTTCTTTCCATGCGGGGTGGGACTGACTCATCACTCTCCTGGATACTCGTATCAACTGACCAACCATTGTTCCGACCTTCATTTCCATGATAAGCGTACTCATAGTCGTAGTTTTCTTGGTGGTATCTTACATGGAAACCCTTTATATAGTTCTTCAATAATTCTATCTGCTTCATCAAGACCAGCAACATTGTGTCTTTCTTCCCCTCTCTATGCCACATCTTATCTACTAGTTTGATAGTCTCCACATAAAGCACCCCCTGGGGTTCTCGTGTCACGACTAAAACCTACACCCTAATCGTAGACACAAGACAAGGGACCCCGAGGGACCCCAAGTCGACCCATGACATATCCATACATGTAATCTTATTTAATAAAGCGGAATATTTAGCATAAAACATAGCAGAAACGTAAGCATAGCATAACAACTGAAAGTACTGGCATATACATAAGCCGAGTTCTACATCTTGTCTGAAAGCCTCTATTACATAAGATGGGTTGATGGGACAACATCCCTAACTAACCTGACCAATGCTAAAACATAAATAAGATGAAAGTCTGTCAAATAGCCCTCGGAACATGAGGACTCACGAATAGCTAAAAGCGAGAACTGAAATGAACTAAGGATGAGCATGAGCCTGAGATCTGGACCCCGTATCATGAAATGATACATCATAGAAAGTATGTGTTCAGTACGTGGAATGTACCGGGTATTCAAGGTAAGTAAGACAGACATTTATAAGTAAAAAAAAACTCATAAGTAACGTAGGAGAAGGACATCATGCATATATCGTAAACTTCGTGGAAAACATAAGGTTCAAGGCTTTCAAATTATTCATAAAGCGCTCATAATCATAATCGTAAGTAAAAATTATCAAAACATAACTTGAGCCAATAACATAAATATGACAATGAATAAGACATGCGGAACAATGGGAGGACTCATTGTAACCGACGCCATCATGGTAGAGCCTTTCATGATGCCCCAACTATCTCACTCAAGTGGGCAAAGCCGACCCTGGCTTGCCAGGCGAGGGTCGTGCATTAGGCGTGATATCACATTTGAGGGGATAGGTATCAATACAATATATAACATTAGAATCCACAGTGGCACGTGGTTATGAAACACTGGCGTAGTCCTTTGAACGTCGAGCTGCTTGGTGCTAGACACGGCTCCTGAAAACATGCATACAAGCTCATACATAAATCAATAAAATCATGCATTAAAATTCATTGGCTAAAATATTACATTTATCGTCATTGACCCCCTTTAAAACATGCTTAGCCAAGAATCAATGCCCTTTTTATCGGTCATCATCATAAATCGATAAATCATGTAACTCGTTCATAAATCGTTAATCATTCTTCAACATGTGGGCATTGCCCAATATTTTTACATACTTAATTCTTTCAAAAATAGGTTCATAAAGTAACTTGTGATGTGCTATGAATTTAAAGGCACTATTTTCACTCAAAACTAAGAAAATAATATGGATTTAGGTGTATTTATGTGGATATAAGGCACTTTTCCTTTGATTTAAGGATAAATGGGTGTTGAAATAATAAATTGTAAAAGAAAGCTAAAAGTGTGCAAAAAAGGGCAAAAAGTGCAGACCACAGTACGATCCGTAGGATGGACCTACGAGTCGTACTAAGGACCTTGATCAAAAGTTGAAAGTTAACCTGGAAGCCTGAACTTATGAAACTTGTCACGGATCGTACCAAGGTAGTATGATTCGTGGTAAGCCAGTCGTCACAAAATCTAGAAGAATTGCACAGAAGGCTGATCCTCACTATGAGAGCACCCTACGACCCGTGAGATGAAGGTACGAGTCATACTATACCGGTCGTGGTGAAGTTCAGAAAAAGTTCAAAAGATCAGGATCTAGCTACAAGTGTCATTATAGGAGTCGTAGCATGTTGGTACGAATCGTACCAATCCCAACACTTAGCCAAAATTCATCCAACACTCCAAGCCACGAGTTGATGTCACGATCCGTGAGAAGACCCTACGAGTCGTAGGTTGACCCATAACGAGGTCGGCAAAAGATATGGAAAGCAGTCCTGTTAGTTTAGGAAAAGGATTCTTGTGTCTCAATAAATACTTTTTATGTTTTATTTTTAAGGAGAGGACGACGAGTAGACTTAATTCTCGTAGGAAAACATTGTAGTAAGCAATTTTACATCATAGAAAGAGTGAATTGATTTGGTTCAACCTTGTGATCTACCTTTTCTTGAATTCATCTTGTTCTTGCTACTTGTTATTCAAGATTTCATGGTTTAATTAAAGGAATTGTTTTTCTCAATCATCTGTGTAAGTTTGGTTATATGTTTTCAATAATGAACATAAATCACAACCTTGCAACTATGAGAGGCTAAAACCTCCATAGCTAGGGTTGTGGGAACCATGGTGGATTAACTAGTCAGGGTTTCACAAAGTGAGTCTAAAACCAATACTAAATACTTATATTATATTCTCTTCATCTTTGATGATTCTTAGCTGTGTACAATGTTAGGAAGTGCCTGAATTCTTTACTTGCTTTGGTCGAAGAGGTAGAGATTAGGAAAAGAGAATTATCACAGAGCCTTGATCTTGATGATCATTGTATTAACTTGAGTTGTGGTCATAGGATAGTTATATCTGGAACTTAGTGATAACGGTTAGTTTGCAAAACTCATGAGACTTGGTTGAGTAATTGAGGATAGTCATTCAATAGGGATTGGTCGATTGTTTGAATGAATCTAAGTTATTAGTTCTATAAGCAAAGTATTGGAATAGATCACGAGTGTATACCCAAAGCTGTTATGAACCCATGTGGAACACAAACCCTAGTTATCCTTTAATTATTGAATCACAAATATAATCCTTACTGCTATTTATTTTTATTATTGCTTTTTATTAGAATTCCCCCATTGTGAAGTATTTACCATACAAGTTCATATACCGACTGTAATCTAGATCTTCCATATTCCCTGTGGGTTTGACACCAACCTATAAGTTTGGGTTCTTTATTGACAACGTCCGCTTCATACTTCAGTTGGAAGACTGGTTTAAGCATTATCATAAAGTGGCATTGTTGCTAGGGAATACGGCTAAGACTAGGTTATTTTCTTATATTTGACTTTTTGGTAATTATTTCCTTAATTATGTTTATTTTTGCGTTTTTCTTTGATACCCACAGGCTGTCCTACGATGGATGCCAAGCACTTAGAGTAGAGGAGGCCCCCTTGTTCTACTCAATCCCGAAATCGAACGAACACTGCATAAAATGGAAAACCCATAGCAGAGAGAAGCCCGCTTAGCTGATGAAGCTAGGCAAGCCGAGCTAGCTCGGTTAGCTGCACTTCAGCAAGCTGGTGATGATAGAGATGAGTTGGTAAATGCTGGTTGATATGGGAGGGGAAACTGAGCTCAGAGATTTTCCCCTCAGTTCTTCGATGACGATGACCCAGATATTAAAGAGGTTGAGCGAACTAGAGCAATTGTCCCACCACCACTGCCCGCTGGGGCCAAATATGACATTACGAGCACCATGATTCAACTGCTAAACATGAAGGGGGTGTTCACTGGCCACGCAGCAGATGATGCCAACCTGCATTTGATGAACTTTTTAGGAGTATGCAAGGCATATAGGTTTCCCGGAGTAAGCCAGGATGCAATAAGACTCCGACTCTTCCCTTTCTCTCTATCAAGGGAAGCTACTTTATGGTTATCGGAGTTGCCCAACGACTCCATAACTAATTGGAGGGAGCTTAAACAATACACAATGCACGAATAGTGTTTAAAAGAACGATGGACGGGGCGCCTTACATACCTTTCTCCGATGAACTTTTGTTTAGCTGATTTTCTATGTCAATGATACGCCTTCAACATTATTAATCCAGTGGTTTTATAGGACAACAACAAGCTTAATTCTTATCAAAAAATTCAGCCCAAAATAACTAACCAGAGGCAGTCACAATACCAACAACAACACACGGAAACATCAACAACATTTAGCCATTTTCTCAACTAGCTTTTACTAATTTTTGAGGGAGAAATAAGAGGAAATTTTACCTTAGTTCTTCTGTAATTCTTCCCCTCAATATGAGTCACAATTCCATCAAAATAAACAACCTAAAATCCTAAGGAAAACGAGCAAACCTCAGCTCACAAATAGTCCATCGGCAGCTCACTTAGCTGTCAATTTCCATCTTTTCGCTTTGCAATTTGAGAGGTTTAAAATGGGAAAAATCCTTACCTTTTTCTGAGGGATTGTTCTTGGTTAAAGTTAAGAGTAATTGACCTCAACTTATTGTCAAAAAATGCAGCAACCTATCTTTCCAAAACTTAATAGAAGCAGTTCACAAACATACAAAATACACCTTTAACTTCTAGCTTTCTGCTCATGAATTAAAGCAAGTTTAGTAGTAGAATCCTGACCTTTTATACTTATGTATAATCCCTTACAAGAGGGAGAATATATATGGCTTATAAATGCTTCATAAACGTAGCAAGTCACCACAAAAACACTGCCAAAAAGGCAGCCACAAGGCAGCAACAACTTCACTACAAATTTGCCTTCACTTCCATGGATTTTTGCTTGAGTTTTGAAGGTATTTTCTTGAGGGATTCCTCTTGGTTTGTTAGGCTTTTATTTTGGAAAAGAGAGAGGATTTCATAGAGCATGAAAGCACCTCATATCTAGAAATGCTGAAAATGATTTCATACACACAACTTAAAACATAAAGGTTGTTGGGCGGTGGCCGTTTTTAGGGCGGTGGCCACCTCACTGTCCGACAATGCCACCGTAAAACATCTATAACCTTTTACTCCGAACTCCGATTGATGAGAGGTTTGATATTCTGAAAACTAGACTCAAAGATCTTTAATTTTATAGGTCATGGGGCTTCTAATTCATTATATATTGGGAGATATGGTCATTTAAATTTTTTCCTTACTTATGAACTTCACATACTCTTTGTTTTTCCGTTCACACACATTTCCCTTTTCATATACGACCAATGTACAAACCGTACTTCCCTTAAATTAAAATACAAACATCAAATAATCACCAAAAAATTTCTTAGGTGTAATATTCCCCCCCCCCCCAGGAACATTCGTCCCCGAATGGAAATTAATTTCAAATAATATGCTTCAAAATAGTTACTCTATAACTTAGGTATCAAACACATATTTTAATATCACATCGGCATCATAAATAGGTGAGAATATTTCTTCTTCATTTCCTCCTCAGCCTCCCAATTCACTTCCTCGATGTTATTACTTCGCCATAATACTTTAACTAAAGCGACTTCTTTGGTTCGAAGTTTCCTGACTTGTCGGTCAAGTATAGCAACTGGGACCTCGGTGTAGGTCATCTTCTTAGAAATCCAGACATCATCGATAGGCATAACATAGGTTGGGTCTCCTATACACTTTCGCAACATCGATACATAAAATACTAGGTGGACTACCGCTAGCTCTGGTGGCAACTCCAACTCATAGGCTACATTGCCTATCTTGCAGATAACTCTGTAAGGCCCAACATATCTAGGGCTCAACTTGCCTTTTTGGCCAAATCGCATGACGCCTTTCATAGGCGACACTTTCAGGAAGACCCAATCATCAACAGAAAACTCCAGTGCTCGACGACGTACATCCACATAAGATTTCTGCCAGCTCTGGGCCGTTTGAAGTCGGTCTCTAATAAGTTTCACCTTGTCAATAGCCTATTATACTAATTCTGGCCCTAATAACTCTGCCTAACTAAGTGCAAACCAAGCCACTGGCGACCTGCACTTTCGCCCATATAAAGCTTCATATGGGGCCATCTGGATACTTTCCTAGTAGTTTTTATTATAAGCGGACTCGATCAAGGAAACATGATCATCCCAGCTTCCGCTAAAATCTAAAACACTAGCATGCAATATATCTTTAAACGCTTGAATGGTGCGTTCAGCCTGTCCGACTGTCTGAGGATGAAATACAGTACTGAGGCTTACCTGAGTGCCCAGGCCTTTCTGGAAAGACTTCCAAAAGTTTGTTATGAACTGAGTACCTCTATTAGAAATCATGGATAAAGGGACGCCATATAGGCAAACTATCTCCCGTATATAAAGTCTAGCATAATCCTCTACAGCATATGTAGTGCTAACTGGCAAGAAGTGAGATGATTTAATCAATCTATCAATTGTTACCCAGATTGAATCAATCTATCAATTATTACCCAGTGATGTCCTTTTTTATGTCGTTCCACCAATATAGCTGCCTCAGGTCACAATACATCTTCGTGGCACCTGTGTGTACTAAATATCTAGAGTAATGATCTTCATTCATATTCTATTCCCGTAGCTCACCTGTATTAGGTACACATAGACGACCCTAGTATCTATGGACTCCATTAGGTCCATAATCAAATAGGCTCTACTTCTGCTGTGGTATATTGTCTCTAAGTAAGATTAACTCTACATCATCATATTGTCGTTGCTTGACTTCTGCTACCAAGGATGATTCTGCTGTGTTTTTAACAATAACACCCCCATCTTTGGTATCTAGTAACCGAATCTGTAAGTCATCCAACTGTTGTGGAGTCTTCTTTATCTCAATCCTGTCAACCTAAATATGACTCAAACTACCCATAGACTTGTGACTTAGCGCATCATCTACAACATTTGCCTTTCTCGGATGATACAAAATACTCACATCATAATCTTTTAGTAATTCTAACCACTTTCTCTGCCGTAAATTCAACTCCTTCTGTTGGAATAGGTATTGAAGGCTCTTATGATCCGTAAAAATATCAACATATACCCCATACAGGTAGTGGCGCTAGATCTTCAGTGTGAACACCACCAATGCCAATCCTAGATCATGGGTAGGGTAACTCTGCTCGTGCTTCCTCAGCTTCCTCAAAGCATAGGCAATGACTTTGCCATGTTGCATCAAAACACAGCCTAAGCCGATCCTAGAGGCATCACAATAAACCATATCACCCTTTGTACCTTCTGGAAGAGTCAAAACAGGTGCTGACATCAACCTATCTTTTAACTCCTAAAAACTGCACTCACACGCCTCTGACCACTGAAACATTGTTGCTTTATTAGTCAATTTTGTCGATGGCGCAAAGATAGTAGAAAAACCTTCTACAAATCTGCGATAGTAACCTGCCAATCCTAGAAAGCTACGAACCTCTGTAGGACTCAAAGGTCTAGGCCAACTCTTTACTGCCTCTATCTTCTGACTATCCACTCTTATACCTTCAACTATAACTACATGACAAAGAAAAGATACAGATGTTAGCCAGAACTAACATTTAGAAAATTTAGCATATAACTTATGCTCCTGGAGAGTCTGTAATATTGCTCTCAAATGATATGCATGCTCGGCCTCGGATCGCGAGTAAATTCGAATGTCATCAATGAAGACGATCACAAATACATCAAGAAAAGGCCTAAACACCCAATTCATTAGGTCCATAAAAGCTGTTGGGGTGTTAGTCAGCCCAAATGACATTACTAGAAACACATAATGGCCATATCTTGTTTTGAAGGCAGTCTTAGGGATATCAACTTCCCTAACCGAACTGATGGTACCCGGATCTCAAGTCAATCTTTGAGAAGTATCTGGCACCTTGTATTTGATCAAACAGGTCCTTAATCCTGGGAAGTGGGTACTTGTTCTTAATCGTAACCTTATTCAGTTGCCTATATTCAATGCACATTCTTAGCGACCCATCTTTCTTTCACACAAACAACACCGCTGCACCCCACGGCAACACACTAGGCCAGATAAAACCCTTTTGGAGCAGATCTGTCAACTGCTCCTTTAATTCTTTTAATTCTGTTAGGGTCATTCTATATGGAGGGATCAATATAGGCTGAGTACCAAGAAGTAGATCAATAGCAAAACCTATCTCCCTTTTAGGAGGAATTCCAGGCAAATCCTCTAGAAAGACCTCGGGGACTCATTTACAATAGGAATTGACTGGAAAGTCATAGGCTCAAATTCCAAGGTTCTTACCCGAACCAAGTGAGAATACAACCTTTGGATATCAACTTCTGAGCCTTAATGTAGGAAATAAACTTACCTTTAGACATAGCAGCATTACCTTGCCATTCCCGGTCTGGCTCGCTGGGAAAATGGAATCTGAAAACCTTGTCTCTGCTATCAACATTAGAATAAGATGCCTCCAACCAATCCATACCCATAATGACATCAAAGTCAACCATTTCAAGCTCAACTAAATCAGCTAAGGTTGATCTATCACATACAAATATTATTCAGTTCCGGTAAACTTGTCTAGCTAACATAGATTCGCCAATTGGCATAGAAATAACAAATGCTATAGATAATAACTCAAGGAATGTCTCAAACTGACTCGTAAATAATGGTGTAACATAAGAGAGTGTAGAACCAGGATCAAGAAAGACATATACTGCACGAGAATAAATAATCAAAGCACTTGTAACAATATTAGGTGAGGCCTCCTAGTCCTGTTGACTGCCCAAAGCATAAAATCTATTCTGGGTTGCCCCAGAACTAGAAGCCTCTCTCCCTCTCCCTCTGCCACAGCCTTTTGCCAACTGAGGATCAGGTTTGGGAGTTCGAATGGAGGATGACAAAGCAACTGCTGATCGCGCCTTATCCGCCTCAACCCTATCTGAACAATCCCTCATAAACTGCCCTGGCTGCCCACAATGATAACATTCATTCTTCCCCTAATGACATTGGCCTAAATGAGATTTCCCACACTGCGGAAAAGGCGGCAATGGTGGTCACCTCTGCCCCGCCCGCTCCTATCGTCGAGAGCTAGACGGAGCTAGTCCTTGGTCTCTCCTCTGTCCTTGAAACTGAGGTAACGCACTTCCTACAGGCCTAACTGACTGCCTGGATAACTGAGCTCCTGGGTCACCATGCGGCCCTCTGTAAGGACCCAGAGTCTAGCCTTATTTCGTTGCTCCTGTTGTCTCTGAGTATCCCATAATTGATGAACCAAATCCTTCGTCCTCTGGGAGAAAGCCTGAATTCGTGCAATGTCCATGTTCTCCTGAGTAGATACCCCTAAATAATCTCAAGCTACATTAAGCCCCAACCCTAACACGAATGGATAAACTCTATCCTTCATCGTCTAAACCATGTATGGAGCATACCTGGCAAGAGAATTAAACCGAAGAAAATACTCATGCACACTCATACTTCCCTGCTCTAGGTGCAAAAAATGCTCAACTCGATCCTGTCGAAGCTCCCGGGGTAGATAGTGGTGCATAAAGGCCTCGGAGAACTCTTCCCACTCAACTGGCGGTGCATTGGCTCCTCTAGAACGAGCCCAAGCCTCATACCATAATATGGCCTCATCATATAGTCTGAAGGCTATCAACTCTACTTCCTCAGTCACTGTAGCTCGCATCACCTTCAACACCCTATAAGTCTGATCAATAAAGTCCTGAGGATCCTCGCTTGAGTCTAATCCGGTGAATATAGGAGGGATCAAACTCAAGAACTCACGGGCCCTGGAACTCTCAATTTCCTAGCCTCTATATCTCTCTATCGCCTCCAATTGTCGCTCCTGACCTGTGGCTATACGAGCCATCAACTGAACAGCTCCCACAAGACCCTGTCCTTTCGGAACAACCGGAGGTACCACAAGCGCAGGAAGGTCTGCCACTCTACTACCCTCAAGTACTGTTGGTGCGGGAGGAGTTGGAGGTCTATTTGCCACTGCTCTAACCGGTGCTGGAGGAACTGTAATACCTGGGGCAGGAGATGAACTCTGAGCCTCTAACCTCTCTCCCTGATCCTCTAGAGGGTGACTAGTACCCTCTCCAACAGTTGTGCCAATCAACCTCGCAGTCATATTCCTTGTCATAGGAATACTCTGAAACAATAACACAATTTAGATATCTTCGTACTTATGACCTCGCCCTATAGCACGAACTATTAGTAAAAGAAGTGAAACAATTCCTAGATTTCCTGTAGCCTCCTGATTATAAGTATGGTGCACAACATATCCATAAGTATGACTCTACTATACAAGGCTTTGCGGACTCCCTAGGACACAACTTCGCTCTGATACCAAGTCTGTCACGTCCCAAAACTGGGGTAGGGCACAATTGGCACTCAATTCATGATAGATGGAGTAGCCGGCTATATAGCATTTATAAATGTAACACTAAGGCTGACCAAGCCACCTTTTACAACCAACTAAGATAAATATTGGACCCATAATTTCTTGATAATGATGAATATGCAACCTGGAAAATCGACAAGGCTACAATAAAGCTAAACAGCGCAATGGAAAGCCAACACGACTACATAACCGAAACTACTATACAACTAGTCCACATCAGCCTCTATAGAGTAAACAAACTGAAATGCACGGGATATGGACCCGGCCTACCCATGCTATACAGAAAACTCAAAACAGTCAAAACTAGGACATGGCTCCTGGAAGATAGGAGCATACCACTATTCCGCTGAAATCTGGCTCCTACAACGTCTAATGATTTGAGCCTCGGCCTATACCTACAACACAATTGTAGGAAGGTGCCCCAGATGAAGGGATTTCAGTACGAATAAAATGCACTGGTATGTAAGGCTGAAAACTATAAACATATAAGATAACAATGATAATTGAGCCAAAAATAAGGAATAGTAACAACCCGAAATCCTGAAAATCGAAACCTGACAATAACTCAAAATTGAAGTGCAAATGTAATCATCTAATGCACAACAAAAACTATAACTGAAATGCCAATAGTCAGCCGACTATAAACCCATATAAAATTCGTCCATCCAGTGTACCACACCGGGGTAAAAATAAAAATGCCTCCTGCTGGTGTACCACATTGGGGTAAAATAAAAATAACTCTAGCTTGTGTACCACACAGGGGTAAAATTAATAATTCTTAAAAAAAATCATAAATGCAGCCGATATGGCTTATATTCGACTAATTTAACACGTATAGTATAGAAATGACGAATACTAAATATGTTGTCTGCATAGGCCTCCTTCGTAATGCATAACTGCAAGTGAGCATATATAACATGTAAAGCTAGAAAATAGAACTTAAATGCATGCATTCAAAACTTTTTTAAATCATAAAGAACTACGGATGCCCTAAGAGTTTCAACAAGATTTATAGGTCATGTTCAAGGAAAATTAGAGCTCGGAGACTCGCTAACTTGTCGTTCTGCTTAAGGGAAAAGGAATACGAAATCTCCCCTTGGCCTGGCATATTTCATCATATATACATAAGATAAAGAAAAACCATAACCAGGAAATCCTAATTCAATAAGCTCATTTACCCTTAATAGCTTGCAACGTTTTTACTTGACTTAAAATCGTTTACACGTCATCATCGTGGCTCTTTCACCAATTTTAGTTACCAACCAGACCTTTACACACATTTAATATCACACTCACACACAGATATATATATATATATATATATATATATATATATATATATATATATATATATATAACAGACAGTAAGGACCGGCTAGCAATGCCCACACTGAGAGGTCTCCAACTCAATGTACAACTACAATAACAATCAACACAATATTACACTTTAGATGCCTCACTTCAGCTAGGCATAAACTTAATATTTAACCTCAATAAAATATGAAACTTTAAAGCTTAAATGAAGATTAACATACTACCTCAAGACTTGTAATGAGATTGCTGGCTCATTCAATTCACAAAGCACAAATCTTGCTTAAAGGAATGAGGGACGGTGCCCCTTACGTACCTTTCTCCAATGAACTTTTCTTTAGCCGATTTTCTATTTTAATAATCAGCCTTCAACCTCCTTAATACAGTGGTTTTATAGGAAAACAACAAGCTTAATCTGTAGCACAAAATGCAGCCCAAAATAACTAACCAAAGGCAGTCACAATACCAACAACAACACATGGCAACATCAACAACATTTAGCCATTTTCTCAACTAGTTTTCACTAACTTTTGAGGGAGAAACAAGAGAAAATTTTACCTTAGTTCTGCTGTAATTCTTCCCCTCAATATGAAGTATAATTATAGCTAAATAGCCAAAAAGCCTAAGAAAATGAGAAAAACTTATCTCACAAACAGTCTATCGGCAGCTCACTTAGTTGCCAATTTTCAGCTTTTCGCTCTGCAATTTGAGAGGTTTAAAAGGGAAAAAATCCTTATCTTTTTCTGGATGTTTGTTATCGGTTAAAAAAAGGGAGTAATTGACCTCAACATCTTATCAAAAAATGCAGCAACCTTGCTGTCCAAAACGCAATAGAAGTAGTTCACAAAAACACCAAATACACCTCTAACTTCTAGCTTTCTACTCATGAATTCAAGAATATTTAGTATCATAATCCTCACCTTTTATACTTTTGTATAATACCTACCAAGAGGGAGCATATATGTGGCTTAGAAATTCTTCAGAAATGCAGCAAGTCGCCATAATAACACCGCCAAAAATGCAGCTTCAAAGCAGCAACAACTTCACCACAAAGTTGCCTTCACTTCCATGGACTTTTGCTTGAGTTTGATGGTGTTTCCTTGAGGGATTCCTCTTGGTTTCTTAGGCTTTGCTGCTGGAAAAGAGAGAGGATTTCATAGAGTAAGCAATCATCTCATATCTGGAAATGTTGAAAATGATTTCATAACACACAACTTAAAGTATAAAGGTTGTTGGGCGGTGGCCGTTCTTAGGGCGGTGGCCACCTTGCTGTCCAACAGTGCCACCATAAAATATTTATAATTTTTTATTCTGAACTCCGATTAGTAAGAGGTTTAATGTTCTAAAATATAGACTCAAATAGCTTTAATTTGATAGGTCTTGGGGCTTCTAATTCATTATACATTGGAAGATATAGTCATTTAAAATTGACTCTTACTTATGAACTTCACATAGTCTTTGCTTTTCCGTTCGTACACATTTCCCTTGTCATCTACGACCAATGTACAACCTGTACTTCCCTTAATCAAGCATACAAACATCAAATAATCACCAAAAAATTTTGGGATTTAATATTCCTCCAACTATTTTTGACCAAAATCACAAAGTATACCATTTTTCATGTGAAACCTCCATAAATGGAACCAAAAGTAAACAAATGAAAAGGTGTGGCTTATTCAAACCATGGGTCAAAAAGAGCAAGGAGAACTAGTGAAGAGAAGCAAGAGAATGTGAGGATGGCACCACAACCACTGAGGCGATATGCTCCATAGGGTCACGAAGTAAGAAGGTAAAAAAATGGTTCAAAGAGCATAAAGAATCCAAATACTCACATGATATGCTTATTGATAGAAATTTCATGTCACTAGTTTTCCCTCACATGCTATATAAATTACATACTCTTGATATTGGTTTTGTGTTTGATGCTCCAGGTGATTGTAATTTGAATATGGTGAGGGAGTTTCTTGCAAATGGATGTCGAAGAAAAGTCGAACCAAGTAAAAATTAGGGGTCAAATTATTGATTTTTCATCTTTGCTTTGATTAGATTACTTGGGACACCTCATGTTGACCCACAACCCTTTGTTAACAAATTTAAAAAAACCCTGTATAGAGATATTAGACATACTCTGTGTGGCCCTAACTATGTTGCAAGGTGGACTCGCCACCAACAATTTAGGTATCATGTTTCGTTCCTGTTTGCTCACCTGAGTAGAGAGGCACGTGTCTGGTTAAAAATAATTTGTGCTTGTTTAGTGCTCGGAAAGCATGTAACCCATGTGACTAGGGAAAGAGTGTGTTTTGTCTATGCGCTAATGATTGGAATGCCAATTAATATGGGGATGCTCATTAAAAATCTGTTGAAGAGAGCAAGGGTGAAAAAGGGCCAAAACTTTAGGTTTGGGCGTCTCTTGACCCGATTTCTACATGGGCATGATATTGAGGACGAGGAGGTGGACTATAGACCTGCTTATTATCCTAGGGGGATTGATGTGACTAAAACAAAGGAACCTGAGGGTATAAACGGTCCAGTCCTGTCTGTCAGAGAGCACAATGTATGAACTGATAACATGTTAAGCCACTTGTATGGTATGCAAATGCTCTAGCTGAGGATGAATGGGGTGACTGAGGAACAGCTACAGCAGCTTAACATGGATTACCCTTTGAGCGAACACTTGCAAGCCCTTTGCAGAGTTGGGCCTAGATTCGAGGAGCCCCTTGATGATGATGTGGCCACAGAGGACGAGATGGAAAAAGTAGACTCAGACATAGAGTCTAGTGATGATAATGAGGAGGATTCTGAGATGGGGGAAGTTGCTCTTGCCCCCAAAAACGACGAGGAGTAGAGGCACAGGGAATTCTCCTTTTACTATTTTACTTTATACTTTAAATTTTTAGTACTGTAGACAGTGTTACTAATTAAATATGGGGTGGGAGAAGTGAACTTCATATTACCATGCATGTCTTAATTGCTAAATTTGCACATGGTAGGCCTAGTTTATTTATTTATTTATTTATGACTTATCTTGCATGCTAGTTGGATTCTAGCAGTTTTTTTTTTAGTTTTTTTTTATTTTGGGTTCCTACAGTTTTTGTATACGAAGTGGTGGACAAACAAAAAAAGAGAGGAAATTTTATTAATTAAATAAAACTTTTCGGTACTTTTCGGGTAGATAGTCCCTTAAAACCGACTGAAGAGTCTAGATTTTTTATTTTTTTAATTTATTTTTTAGTCATGGAATCAAAACTTTGCCTGATGATAGATGGATGACGACCGTCTTAAGGGTAAATTATTCAGTAGGAAGAACAAGAACTTGGACCTTACGAATGCTAGGTGCTTCACTTTAGGTATCACTGAGACTTTATAAAATTCACTCAAAAATACGTAAAAAGGGCAGAAACACTTAGTCTTTTGAAACTTGACTCTTGTGCTTGCAAAAAAATGTAGGCTTAATTATGTTATGCATGCAATGTGGATATATGAGTTTATGTGATCTTGATTACCATTATTAAACCATCTTGTGTCAATGTGTAAGCAATTTTTTTTTGATATACCCCATGCTTGCAAATTGATGTCTAGAACTTGCCCGGTGTGTGTGCAAAACAAAATACAAATGATGGATTTAGGAAGTGATATAGGCATTTCTTTGGTAGCCTTGTTTTTTCTAATCTTATATTATCTACCTTTATGTAATTGTCCTAGTTAGTCACTTTGAGCCTTAGCCTATTCTTTTGATAGCTATACTGCAAGCTTAATTCCCTTTTTGTTCTATTGACTGTTAGTTGATCCAAATGATTCCTAGAGCACTTTAGTTGAAAATTTTGCATGAAAGGAGAATAATTGGAGAAGTGAAGGGAAAAGCCAAAAAAGTGTGGAAATTAGAAGAAAAGAAAAGGGTGAAATTTGCTAAACAAGGAGGGTAATGTTAGTGGAAAAAAAAAAGAAAGAGCTTTGAAAAAAAATAGTGATAAAAAAATGTGTAATGAGCTCAATGTTGAAAAAGGTAAAAAAAATCCCCACTAGTCACCTAAATTGTAAATTGAAAAATAAAAGGAGGTATAAGGAGAAAAATGGGAAATTAAAGAATGTGTTAACAATCAAAGTGTTGTGAAGTATTAAAGTGCTTAGGGAGATTAGTCACTATCTTGGCCAAATAGTTCCTACCCGTCCCTTAGCCTACATTACAACCAATATAAGTCCTAATTGATCCTTGATCTAATGTTCTATACTAGTGGAGTATTTACACTAAGGGCAAGCCTATGGGCCGTCTTTTGTATGCATGTTGAGTTCTTTGGGAGAGTGAACAGAAATTATTTCATTTATGCCCAAGTTAATATTGTTTTATGTCTTGTGTGTGAAAAGGCATCTCTCCAAATAGTGAGGGGAAAATGGTAAGACTTTGGTATATCTTGATTGCTAAACTACATATGATTCATGTTAGCTCAAAATATGTCTTGATGAGTTAGTTTTCAGAAGCTAAGTGATTTCGAACTTTGACATTTTAATGTTGATCCTATATGCATGTGAGTAAAGTGTTGGAGCTTTATTGATTTATCTCATGATCCTAAGTGCAAGCAGACCTATTCATAGGATGAATTTTGTGCCTAAATTTGAGAGGGGAAGTAGTAGATTGTTCGAGGAAGAATAATAGTTTAAGTGTGGGGTGGTGATGAAGAGCGTATCGACAAACTTCTTAGCCATATTTTGCCCATATTTACTATATTTTGAGAACAAATTATATGTGTTTGCATGTGTTTATTTAATATATTTATGAAAAGAGATAATACACATGATTAGATATTTTTAGGGCTAAAAGTGATGGATTTGGGTGAATTTGAGGCTTTTGGAACAAATATGAAGAAGATGGAATGAACAAAGCAAGAACAAGGCCAAAATAGTGCACTGGCACCCCTGCGCAACCAGCAGCGCAGTGCGCAGGCACTGTTGCACGATGAGAGGCGCGAGGCACCTGCCTACCTGCGAAACCAGCCACATGACGCGGCCCTAGTGCTGCGCGATGCCCTGTACGACGCGTCAGCCTTTTCAGGATGCTAACAAGTCTATCCAACTTCAACTAGGAAAAGGAGCTACAAGTCCCAAATCAAATCCGTGAAGGAACAAAGAAGATATAAATCTACTATTATAAATATCTTTTATTTTTATGTAATGAGGTGTGCACAATTTTAGGGTGAATTTTTGGAGAACTTTGAGTAAACTTACTACGTAGAATTGAGAGTTAGAAATACATTGAGACACTTGTTGTTGAATTGTTCTTCCTTATTTTTGCAATAATCAAGTTAGTTTCTTCCTCTCATCGTTGTAAGATTAATTTATGCTTTTGTCTATGAATGCTATTAATTTACTTATAAACATGATAGGCTAAAACTTTCACAACTAGGGTTGTGGGAACCATGGTGAATTAACGAACTAGGATTTTCATGACGTGATTCTAAACCAATACTAAATGCTTGTATTGTTTCTCTTCATCTTAAACATTTCTTAACGGTGCACAACATTAGGACTTTCCTGAATTCTCTACTTGCTTGAGCCTAGATAGGTAGAGATTAGGAAAAGAGAATTACAACAAAGCCTTGACTTTTATGATCATTGTATTAACTTGAGCTGTGGTCACAGGATAGTTAAATTTGGGACAAATTGATAACAGTTAAATTAAAATCGCTCATGAGACCTAACCCAGTAATTGAGTATAGTCATCCAATAGGGACAAATCAGTCATTTGGATGAATCCAAGTTATCAGTTCTACAAGTAAAATATTGGGATAGATCATAAGTGTAAAATCTGAAGTAGTTATGAACCCATGGGGAACATTCACCCTAGTTAATTGCATTAATTTGGAATCAACATCCATTTTCTCAACAATATTACTTGTTACTTTTACAAATTCTCCCCCCCCCCCCTCCCCCACCTTTAGGAGATAATTGACTTAAAATCTTAAATACTAGCGTTCTTCTATATCCTTTCATATTCACTGTGGGATCGACCCCAATCTTTGTTGGGCTCTTTATTGACAACGTCTGCTTTATACTTTGTTAGGAAGTGTGAGTTTAAGTGTTATCATGTGTTGGGTGGCATGGCACCCCGGGTCCTCAACTTTAGAAGAATGTTTACTCAACACCTTAGCAAGATGAGGGGGGTGGCACACCAAAAGCATTCCAGACTTAGGAAATTTTCCCAACATTTTGGTGCATTGGATGGAGTAGCACGCCAGGCTCAAAACTTCAGAAAATTTGACTAATACCTTGGTGCGTTGGGTGGTACGCGCGCTAGAGGGCAAACTTCAGAAGAATTTCAAGCCAAATTTCTAGTGCAATGGATGGTGCGGCACACTAGGTGCTATCCGGAACAAATTTTCAACTTTAAAAGTTGCACTTCTCAAAGGAAAAAGAGTCATTGGATCCCATACTTATAAAATAACATATAGGACATTTTGTTGGAAATCTTTCATCATATTGATCACTTTATACGCAGTTCTTTGGAGGAAGAGACAAGTTCATTTTCTAGGTTTCTTCTTTAACTTATGCTTTTGATTCGAATGAAGAATTCTTTAGTATTCTGCTTGAATATGAGTGGCTAAACTCTTGTTCTAGGGTTTTTGCCATAGCAAATGGTTGAAGTTTGAAAGTTTGTTTATGCTAGTTTTTAATTCTTCATTAAAGGTTGTTTATACTTGCTTATTTTCATTGCTCATTCGTTAGATTGATCACTTCACGAATATGATCTTTTGGCTTTTGGTTAAACTAAGAAAAGGGAACCAAAAGGGTTAAAAGTAAGTGTAGAATAGGTTTCAATGACTCTTGCCCAATGAGTTCAAGATATATTTTGTTGTTGAGGATAGTAATACACCCTTCAACCTTGTTCAGTTGAATACAATTAGCCACAACTGTTGTCTCATGCTTCTCCTGCGACCATAGGGATATAAGCGCTAGGGTTCATACGATAGTTCTTGGAAGTTCGGGAGAATGGAAAGAAATGGGATAATAACTTGCAACTAGCAACCTTAGGAAGAATTAGTCTAGCATATCCAAGTCTTAAAACTCAACCTGAAGCGAAAGTGTCAATACACTAGATTCTATCATCATTTGAATTACAACATTTGTGAAAAGTGTTCATTTCATTAGTTAATTTACTTTAAAGTTTTAGTAGTATAATCTCCAAACCATTCTCCATTTTCATCTGTGTTTATTAGAATAGTGAAATAAAGTGTTAATCTTAAGAAATTAATCTAACAAGTCTCCGAGGGATCGGTATCGGGACTTTACTATCCTATATTACTTGACGACCACGTGCACTTGGGCGACATCACTAAGACCATTTGAGTTGGATCTGCGATAGCCAGGCTAAGGGACAAAACTTTCGGCAAACCTATCATAAAACACATTAGTAACACAAAGAAACAAAAATCAGCACCTTAATGAGAAGAACATAATCGTGGTGTTTGGCCTTCTGACCATTGAAAATCTATTTCTAGGTTCATTTGTTCGTGGGTAGATGTTCAAAATCCCTTGGACCCAGACTAACATGTCTAGTATATTTGTAGGCCTCCAGGGGGCAGATGAATAAAAAATTTATCGTTAAGCCAAATAAAAGAAGTAAAACATTCTAGCAAGCAAGTAGTTAGGAGAATAATTCCACGATTCTTAAATGATTTTTCCTAGAATAATGTCCTACGTGGAAATGGCAACAAATCTCTCCGTCCATCCTGGTTGTGATCATCATATAAACCGGAGATAATGGACCACGAGCCCCTCTAAGAAAGAGTCACAACATTCCTTCTTTTTCATAATTCCCAAATGATGATATGTGGTGTTTTCTGGTAGATTGATCTCAATTTATATGAACAAGAGCTTGCCACCATTTTAGGAAAAATTCTTAAAGTTGTAGTCCATCAATGTTAATCATGAAAAAAAAAAAAAGGACCGAGTCTTATTAGCACTTAAAGAGTTAGCAAAAAAATGTAGTACTGTCTCCCCCTTGTAGTTTGTACAACATCAAAATCTAAATGTTATATTGAATTTCATCTTCTTCGGTACATCATTTAATGATAGTGTCTCTCCACATGAAGAAGGAAATTCTAAATAGGAGTCCTTTTATCCACATGTATTTATAGGCTTTCTATTCTTTGCCTCTCAATCTGAGATATTCCCATGTTGATTGGAATTTTACAATATTTATACTTTTAAAAAGAATTAATTTTAAAAGTAAAAATATAAAATATTTAATTAATTTTATCTTGATTTTATAAATTGATAAGTAATTTGTGACATATACTTTTAACGGAAATGGGCCGAATATACTCATATACTATCAGAAATAATTTAAATATGTCACTTGTTATACTTACGGTCCAAATATACCCCGCATATTATACTTTGACATAAATTTATCCTCAGTATTGATAGAGGAACATGTGTCAAGCTCCAAATCAAATGACTCACTTTCAATTTTAATACTTAATTTTTTAAAAAGCCTACGCGTTTAACATAACGTGACTTATGTTTCTTTCTTTTCAGCTTCTTCTTCTTTTTCTCTTTTTAATACCAAAATTTCAAAGTCATTGGTAAAAAAAAATTTCAAGTGTTCTTTAAGAGGAAAAAAAAAAGAAGTTATATTCTTTTTCCTCAGTCTTAGAAACAAAAAATAAATAAATAAATAAATAAAAATAAAGAACATGGCATTTAGCAAAATACAATTTGGGTGGAAAAACAAGCAATATCCACAGGTTCTCCAGGAATAGAAGTGTAGAATTGTTACTACTTCTCCATTGTTTTACGTTTTCTTAAGTAAAAATAAGTTGAATGAGATTCTTTTTCCCTAAAAGATTGCATAATTTTTGAAGAAACGAAATTATTGTTATTTTAAGATCTTTTTGCTCCTTCAGAAGTCATAATAATATACTATATTCAATTTTTTGATGCATTCTTTTCTTTTTTTTAAAGAAAAAATAAATTTATATTCATCATCAAAAAATATATTTTAAAACTTTTTGGATATTGAAAAAAGGGGAAGAAAAAGATGAAAAGAATAAAAATATGTTGGGTCAAATTAAATGGGTGAATTTATTTTTAAATGATTATTTAAAATTATGGGTTGATTTTTTTATTTTAAACTTGACGCATGTCCTTTCATTAAAATTCAAAACAAAATTTATGTCAAATTATAATATGAGAAATATATTTGGATAAAAAATATAATATAAATGATATATTAAAATTAAAAATATAACAAAATATATTTAAATTATTTTTTGACAATACTAAAATATATATAACCTTTTTTCTGTTTTAGTAATATGAATAATAATATGGAATTAAAAAAATATATAAATAAACATTATTATCAAGTCTAACTTTTGACATTTCAAAAAGAAAGCATAATTAATATGAACCCACATTCACAAGAACATATAGCGTATGAGTGAAAATACAACAGCATTGCCTGTATGTGGATAGAGATGAGAGGACATGGAGGATTAAAGTAAAAGCTAAATAAAGACAAGTCAAAATCATGTGGATCTCAAAGAGAAAGCAAGGGGCTCTGAACGTTCCCCTATTCCAACAACTAAAATCATATCTAAATCTTGGAGTACTACTCTCACGCTCAGATTCATGTGATACAATTCAAGTTTTAAAAATTAATTTTTTAGATTTGATTGTTATTTTTAATATAAATTTTTTAAAATAAAATTACATGGTTATAAATCATATAAAAATATAATAATTAATAATTTAAAAGATATATAATCAAACATCAAAATATAATTGTTTAACTATTAAAATCTCGGAAGGTGCCATGGACGAAGGGAGTACTATAAATAGTACCTTTTGACCCATCTTATGTGATGATTTTTTGTTTTAGTTCATATCAAAAAAAAATAAATTATTTTTGTGTTTAAAAACAATTAACTTTTAATTGTAAGGACACATTTTTATTAATTAAATATGTTATAAATTTTATTTTGTTAATACGTTATATGTAGTATGTTGTTAAATATGAATAAAATAAAAGGCAGTAGAGGCGAAGCATCCTTTAAGCGAATCCAAAGAAAGAAGATTAGCAAGCAGTTGGGGAAAATGAGCACCGAACACGTATTATGCCCTCCAATCTCTCTCATCACGTGACTTTCTTTTCCATTTGGCCACGTTTCACTGCACCCGTACGGATTCTGCCTTATTTTTTTGGCCCGTACTACTTTGGATGAAATATATCTCCCATCAAGAATACAAATGGTGTGTCTCTTATTTCTGCTTTACTATGACTCCACCTCACTTTTGGGTCCATCTACTCTGAAACATAAACAGCTTCTCTACATTGTGTGACATATACAGTAAACTCTCTCTCATTTGGATTACCATCAACATTCTGTACGGTAACAAGCATTTGCTCCGTGGCAAAAATTTATTTGCATTCAATAATCGGTGAAAAAGAAGAAAATGAGAATTTTTTCTATTTTTCATAATTTAAATATAAGAAATAGTTCTTTTAAATGATTTATATATAAAAATAGTAATATTTTATGCGTATAAATAAAGATCTCCCGTAAAAAATTTATAAAAAGCTAGAAAATCATTTCTTACAGAAAAGTCATATTTGTTCTTGTATTATATATATATATATATATATTTGGTCATATTTATTCGATAAAAATATCCTCATCATTTAATTTTAAATGCATATTTATCCTTAAATCATTAATTTTCTTCTCAGTTTTTAAATCTTACGTTGTGCCTACGTAAAATTCTTTTTCTCTCAATTTTAAATTCAGTGAGTATTTTAAATGCAATCCTCCTAACCCAGAAATACCCAACCCAATAAACAAAGATACCCTAAAATTAGCAAAGACACACATACACACTCTCGCGAGAGAGCACGTTCTAGTGTTAGGTGCAATTCATCATGTCTTGATCGAGAAATTTCACACAAAAGATCTTCCTTCAGCAATTTTGTTGAAAAAGTATGACGAGGAATAAATATAACCTTTTTCTTATAGTACACTGATAAATATGATCATTTTCCATTCAATATTTGTATCAAACTAATATGCTTTTTATCATAGTTTATGTGTCATACTTTGGTTGTTGGATCAATATTATTATATGGCTCAGAGTATTGGCTAGTCAATAATGTTCACGTTTAAAGATAAGAATGTTCAATAAATTTTTAGACATACTAGGAGTGATAATTAAAAAAGAATTTTTTTTTTTGGTAACTGATGTGAATTACCATTAAACAAACAGAATAACAACAAACTAAAGAGAAGTTAACCCCATTACTGCCTTCCAGGAAGGGTGTAATAAGAGTCAAGCCTCGATAAGAAAAATAATTAAGTGCGGCGCAATTTGGGAACGAAGTTATACGATGCAATTTGAGAGTGATTTTTGCTCGGTGCTGATTCGGTTAGTATTAAATATTATCAACCGACACGCAAGTGCACGTGGTCAAACAAGTAATAAAGTGGCTAAGTAGCCAAGTATCGATCCAAGGAGGCTGCTTTAGATATGTAAAACTGCCTAGTTTACTATATCTCTATTCTATTCCTAACTATGTTAACAACAATCCAACCAAAAGTTGAGTGAGTTTTTGTTTCTAAACTATTTATATACTACAATTAATAACAACTATTTACTTTTGAATTTAGACAATGGATATGCACATGCCAAGGTTAAGAACGAGTAATGAACTTGATAATCATGATAATTTGGCCATCCTCTTCTTCATGTTGCTAGCCAAGAACGTTTGCCTAGAAATTAAAACTTTCGTATTTAATTTCACTTTAGAATCATAAACCATCCGTCTACATTTCTGTGATCAAATGCAATTTATGACCTAGCACTACAATTCCGGTTCCTAAATTGACTAATACGGCTTTCAAGTATATTTCTATCAAGAAAGCACATCAAAACCCAATTTTCCCAAATCAAGTTAAGAACAATACCCTATTAATTCACAACTTTCCAATTTCGTGCTCTCTCGAGTGAAATTGGACTTTTTAGATATACATTAATGGTGGCCAATCAATAATGTAGTAAGCACAAGAATTAATAGAACAACATGCAAGAAGAAGAAGAAACCATATCAATTATCACCAAAATTCATTACACAAGTTCAAAACCTCAGCAAAAGAAGGGAATTAGCCACTCATTCTTGGATTAATCATCCTAAAATGAGTGTAAATCATGCATACAATTGAAGGAAAGAAGAAAGGAAGAGAAGAAAACTCTTAGCTTTTCTATTCTTCAACTGCCACAAACCCACGTTCCTGCTCTCCACTTCTGAACTCAGTCTAAAAACTAAAAAAACTAAAAAACTTTTTTAAAAATAAACCTAAGTGTGCTATTTATACTAGTGGAAAATTTTTCCCGGAATAACAAGCAACGTGTCATGGAGGCCAACGCGGAGCACTGACTCCGTGACAAGGCGTGGACGCGGACCCTCTCTGGAAATTGCAGGGTCCGGATAATTGGCCTCAACGTGGCACGGAGGCCATCGCGGAGGCCTATCTCCGTGCCACGGAACTGACGCGCAGGCACACTGGAAATTGCCTAATTAATTCCTGCCCAGGCAGTGTGCTACCGCGATGGCAGCGTGGCACGGCTCCATCGCGGAGCCAGTGTAAAATGTGCTATCCAAGGTCTTTTCCACGCTCGCATCCAAGTCCAACTCCGACATAGTTCCAACACGCATTTTAGCTTCTAAAAATCACATTATCCTGCAAAACAAATGCTAATCATGTTGGTTAGTATAAATTCGCATTTTATTACCAAATACATGATATTATATACACATTGCACAACAAACAAGGTAAAAATGATACGTTTGAGTATCACTTGGGCATATAAATCTGCCCAAGATCACTTACCCCACACTTAAATCCTTGTTCGTCCTCGAACAACACATACACAACTCATGCAAATTACATCCCAACCTTCGTCACTATGGTGCAACATTTTACGCTACGGTCATACCGATTAATCAATTCTTGCAAATCATCAAGAAAACATGCTTGGTCGTACAAGACAATGACCTTAATACATCGAGGCTTCCTAAACTTTTAAGAATTGATTCTTGATATCGGCAAACTCATGCAAAACAACTAATCAAGAAATCCGACACGAAAATCAATCTTTCATCAAGCATGTACCCTCACAACTCGAGAGAAACTTCCCCTTTTATGTTCGTGCAACACACAAACATGCAAGTAGGGGCATATAAAAATTAATTTCACTCTCTCTCCCAAAAGAATTCACATGCATCATGTCATGACCCATAGGCTTGCCCTTAGTGTATTACTCCACTAATATAAAGAAATGCAATGTAGGATCAAATAGGACTTTTAATGGGTTGTAACTGGGGTATGGATCTAGTATATATATATTGGATTAGCCAATAATAGTCGCTAGCATCCTTAAGCGCCTTTTCAACTCATTCCCATCGACTCATGGACATTGTTCCTCTCTTTTCTCTTTTTCTCCCATTCATGCTGGTTTACTTTCATACAGCCCATTTCATCAGGCACACTTGACACAAAACAGAGGGTTTTCATGTACCCTCACTATCATTTAATTACAACTAGTGCCTCTTCAACATCATCTTTTCTTTCCTCACTTTGCTTTTCTTTTCTTTTCACTCTTTTCACTCTTTAACACTTTGGGAGACATTTTCTGTTCTTTGTAAGCGCTTAAGAGCTTCTTATAGACTTTAAGGCTAATGAAAAGAAGGAATAAAGCTTAGTTCATACAATTCTGGACAAAAGAAAGAAATCGGCTAAAGGCTCAACGGGCTGACTAGGGTATACAACATATAAAAAGGTAGAATTTGACAAGAAAAAAATGGAAACTAACGGTTAAAACAAAGAAATCCCTACATCCTTTCCGACACTACACCTCCTTCATTTCGTTTTGTATACACGCCAGGCAAGTTCTAGACAATTCACAATGACATGGAATAGCAAAACCTCACTCACACTTCATGCACATGCTCGAATCAAGATGCATTCACAGACTCTTTAATTAGTCAATTACATAAATTCAAGATTAAGCCTTAATCATAATGAACCAAATTCTATAGCCTAGGTAACTCAACATATTTACAAAATTGCATGCTTTCAAACGAATCATTTTCACATTTTGAACATCAATTACAACACGCAACGAAATTTTAGCAACCATAAGCAACTACAGTTTATTGATGCAATCCACCAAAGAAACTAAAAACAAAACATCTACTCCTATCGACTACATTTCCCTTAAGACGGTCGTCATCCATCCATCATAGGGAACGGTCACTAACTATGACATCGGTTCAATGGGACTATTCTCGGTAAAAGAACCGAAAACAAACTCTGAGAAACCCAAAAATAAAACTTCAAAATTTTTGCAACACATCGATCATTTCGATAGAAAATATTTACAAAATATTTTGATAAGTGCAAAATCTTTTCGCAAAAATTTTGAAAAATATCGATCATATCGATAAAGGAAAAAAAAATATTTACAAAATTTACAAAATATTTACAAAGGCAACCATAACTTTCAAAAACACACATCATTAGCCACAAACAAATATATACACATAAATCACAAATCAGTTCACAACAACAGGGAAAGCACAGACATACATAAACGTCAAGGAAAAATTATACAGCAAATTTAGAGCCTATGACCCAGCACCTAACTACTCCCCACCCCACACTTCAATCGAACACTGTCCCCAGTGTTCACAACAATACAAAGCACAACATATGGGTGGTGGAACTCCCTGCTCAGTCGAAATATTCGACTTCCTCATCCGGTGCTGCGGCCTCGTCGCCCATATCTGAATCAGCTCCATCGTCGTCATCGGACTCCACATCAGAGTCCTCACAACGTGTCTCCTCATCAGTAGGGACGTCGTCATCAGTCGGCTCCACAAAGGCTGGCCCCACCTTGCATAAAGCTCTGGCGTTCTCGCCAAAGGGGTAGTCCAGCTCCAGCTGCCATAATTCATCCTCGGTGGCTGGTCTCCCACCTATCCGTAGCTGCAGCATCTGCATGCCGAACATACGGGCCATATACTGGTCGTCACGAGCATGTCGCTCGCCCAGAGTCAGCACAGGTCCGTGTGTAGTGTCGGGGGCCTTGGTCTTTGTCACATCGAGGGACCTCCGCTCCAACTGCGGAATGTAATCCAAGGCTTCTTCCTCAACGTCGAGGCCTCGGAGGAAGGTGGTGATGAGTCCGCCAAACCCGTATCTGTGGCCCTGGTGTAGTCTGGCTCTCTTCATGGCGGATATTATGACTGCCCCCACATTAATCTCAAGCCCTTTCATAAGGGCATACACCAAGAAGACACGGTCCCGGGTCACGTCTGTCATATGAACTCCCGAGATCAAACACGAACATACAATTTTTAGCCAGATTCTGGCCTCCCTGTTTATCTGCGAATAAGGCAGAGTCTGGTGGTAACCCCTCTCTTTGTGTCTACTCCATCGGGCTGTGGATCGAGCCCCACACAACGTACGTCTGATGTCGGCGTACGGTGGGGTGATGTTTAGCTGGCGGAGGACGTGGGCGTCTGTGTCCCGCGCTCCCACGATGGCATTAAACTGCTGGGGTTCCAGAGTGACAATCTGCCCTCTGATTTTAATAGTATGGCTCCTGATGGCCGGGTTCTAGTTGGCGTAGAATTCCCGGACCAAGTGAAGGTTGCACTCCTTGGGCTCCTGAAAGATAAAGCTGAGCCCAGCTGCCTCAATCCTCTGTACGATGCGAGGGAACTCCTGTGCAAGTGGTTCCCTTGCAATATGTTCCTCCGGGAAGTATTTGTTCTCCTTATGCTTCGCGTACCACTTCTTCCCTTCCTCGGTAACCCATCGTGTTCCGTATCGGCGGTGTTGACCGCGTGGAATAGCAGGTGCAGCTGGGACAGCCGTGCCCAGTCTCATTCTCTTTCTGCCGGTGCCTGAGGTTGAAGCACCCTTGCCTTTATCTTGTCGGCTGGCCATTGTACCTGTCAATTTACACAAACAAGCACAACGTTAAGCTAAAAACTTGTTAGCTTCGGCTAAGGTCGAGTTAAACAAAATTTACCCCACACTTAGTCTTTAACAATATTTACAACATTTTAGCAAGGATAGCTCTATTTACACCCCAAACACAATCAACTATAAACATATTGCTTAGTGCGTTCACAGAAATTCGACAGCATAACGGCTAGCGAACTACTCAGACTTCATACAGCTAACCCAATCCTACTATCGACAGCTATTCACCCATAGCACTTAGCAACAATAACAACAACAAAATAGAAACAACAATACAAACATTTTATATACAACTAATCTAAGCAATTCAACCAATTCACATATTACGCAATTTCCCACAAAAATTCGAGAATTAGTCGTCTTTCAACAATTATACAATATTTACCATGACTTATCTCAAATAATAAACACACCCCGGCATCAATTTCGTCAAACTATCAAGTTACCCAAGTTAAAATTCAACAACCCCAAGCCCTAGAATACAATTCGACAATCAAAATTGAATTATTCAATCAATCGATAAGTTCAAACGTCAACTACAACAATCCGAACATAATCAATCACAAAATAATTCACGTCATGTTTAATTTCTACCTAGGGCGATATATCTCACCTCACATGCTCAAAATTGACAAAAATCGCCAAAAATTTGAGATAGACGATGAAAACATACCTTGGAATTGAAGAATCGACGAAAACTTGATGTTTTCCTTGCCTATTAACGTGGCACGGAGCTTGGGGGTAGGGGAATGGGTGTTTGGTCGCGGAGGGAAGAGGGAATGGGGAAAATAGGGGCGAAATTGGGGGTTTTTATTAATAAAACACACGGGTCACCCAGAAACCCGGTGTGACCCGGCACTGGATAAAGGCAACGTGTCACGGAGGGTAACGCGGAGCCCCTCCTCTGTGACATGGAGCCAACGCGTTGGCTTACTGGAATTTTGAAAAATCCAGATTTGCCTTCAACGTGTCACGGAGGCCAACGCGGAGCATTGCCTCCGTGACACGGCGCCAACGCGCCAGTGCTCTGTTTCACCATCAAATTTTATTTTTCATACCTCACCTCGTTTCCTTGATTCCAAGTATTTTTCCTCCAGTATACCTGAAAATCACCTCACTAAACAAAAATTGGTTAAATTAATAAATTCCGTACTAAAAATAAAATAAAAAAAATTACTAAATTACTAAATAAAATGCAAATCTAAGCCTAGTCACGGAAAAGAAAAGAAAATAAAATAAAAGAAAAACTTTACACTAAAGAAAGAAAAAATATTTTTCACGGGTTGCCTCCCGTGCAGCGCCTGGTTTAACGTCGCGGCTCGACAACCTTTATGCTCACGTGTCTACTAGGGAGATGGACGATTTGTCCCGATCCTGGTCATCTCCCCAGTAGTTCTCAACCTTATCAGGTGGCCTACCTAGTAGCTCTCGGGAATCACTCAATCCATTCGCATTCCCATGATCAATCACGTTGATCACTGAGAGTTCCTTATAGACAGTCGGGAGCTTAGGTGCCTTGTACACGTCGAACATCTCAACCTTGTCGTGTGCTCGCATTGTGAGTTGAATTGCAGCTACATCGATCAATGCCTTTCCGGTTGCCAAAAAGGGTCGTCCCAAAATAAATGGGACTTCCGCATCTGGTTCAAAATCCAGAACAATGAAATCTACCGGAAAAATGAGGGAGCCTACCTGCACTAGCACATCCTCAACAATGCCATCCGGCTTAGCTAAAGGCCTGTCTGCTAGCTGCAAGATCACTGTTGTAGGTCTAGGACTCCCTAGTCCTAACTTTCTGAATACCGAAGATGGCATCAGATTTATACTTGCCCCCAAGTCGCATAACCCACGAGCTCGGATACTTTGCCCAATCGTCAGTTGGATAGTAAAACTTCCTGGATCCTTCAGTTTAGTGGGCAACCTGTTCTGAATACGGGATGTGCATTCCTCCGTTAAAGCCACCGTGGCATACTCAGTCAAGCGACTTTTGTTGGCGACGATGTCTTTGATATACATCGCATATTTTGGCACACCCTGCAAGACATCAACAAGAGGTAAGTTAACATGTACCTGTTTAAGTACCTCCATGAATTTCTGGAAACACGCCTCCTCCTTGTGTTTCTTAAGTCGTTGAGGGAACGGGGGTGGAGGCCTTGCTGGTTCAGCTTCTTTGGTCTTCCCCGTATCTGAGGTTTGTTCTCCCTCAACATCTGCTGCTCCTGACTTCTGAGGCGGTCTTTTCGGTTCCACCTCCTTTAATTGTAAACCAATCCTCGTGGTCACTGCATTCACCTGCTTAGGATTGGGATCCGTGTCGCTAGGTAGTCCTCCCCTTGGTCTAGTATTTTGGGCACTAGCAAATTGCCCAAACTGATATTCAAGAGCCTTGGTTGCCAATTGATTGTTCTTTACTTCGGCTGCCAATTTGACATAGTCAGCCTGCAATTGTGCCTGGTTGGCAATCATGGTCTTGAACATTTCCTCAATAGTCGGTGATGGTGGTGGAGGAGGGGCATTGTGATTTCTGAACTGATTCTGATAGCCTTGTTGCCCTCCTTGGTTTCTGTGCATACCCTGCCCTGAACCTTGGCCTTGTTGATTGTTGCTACCCCACGAAAAATTCGGATGATTCCTCCAATTCGAGTTGTAGCCACCACCAAACTGCTATTGATTCCTCTGTGCATTGCCCACAAAGTTGACAGAATCAGGATTTGCACCACAGCATTCAGCTGAATGCTCACTACTACCACACACTTCACACCACATCTGTTGGACTGCATTGACTGAGGCTGAAGGCTGGTTCAAATTCATATTGCTGAAGTGAGTGTTTAACTGATTTTGCAAAGCAGCTATCTGTGCAGCGATAGCTGTGAATCCATCCACTTCAAGCACTCCCGCTGCTTTCCTTGCTCCACCTCTTGAAGAATCTGCATTCCATTCCGGATTGCCTTGTGAAATTCGGTTGAGCAAAGTGTACAACTCCTCATAAGTCTTCTCCAACGCTTGCCCTCCAGCTGCTGAGTCTAACAAAATTTTAGTGTGGGGTTCCAAACCCTCAATAAAAGTGTGTACCAACACCTCATTTGACTGATGATGATGAGGACAGTCCCGCAACATGGACTTGAATCTTTCCCAGGCTGGATAAAGATTTTCTCCTTCCCTCTGTTTAAAACTTAGAATCTGACTTCTCAGTTTAGCTGTTTTACCTGAAGGGAAAAATCTGATCAAAAACTTCCTTGCAAGATCATCCCACGTTGATATAGAGTTGGGTGGTTCAGCTTTTAACCACCTCTTGGCTTCACCAAGTAAGGAAAATGGAAATAAGGTGAGCCGAACATAATCAGGTGACACTCCAGCGGGTATGTAAGTGTCACTTATCTCCAAAAAGTTCTGGAGATGTTGTTGTGGATCTTCGTGAGGGAGACCGGTAAACTGCCCGCTAGTGTGCAAAAGTTGCACCATATTTTGCTTTAACTCAAATCTCCCTCCAGGCTCTGGTTTGCGGATGCTGGAATGTACATTATTAGCGTGTGGGATTGCCACCTCGCGAACCGGCCTGGCTGCTACTTCCTCGGGCACTAACACTGCCCAATTTTCTTGTTGATCTCTAGAACTTGTAGAGAAATACTTGAGTGCTTGAATGATTGTAGAGACATATGAAATGTTCGATCCAAGAGATCTCTCTAGCTTCTTGTTAAAATTCATGTCCATTTTCTGAATTATGAGACCTCTATTTGTAGTTGTAGGATGAAAAAGTTGTGATAAGAACGAACTTCTTTCAACCAATTAGATTTAAGTTGACATGACTATATTTGGTTGGTTGAAATATATCACTTGTATGTGTGGCACATTTTCATTGACATTTGATTTGATTAGGCATGTTGTGTCACTTTGACATGGACATGATTCTATTAGCTCTTTTGTTTGACTTGACATGACACATCATTTGACATGTGACACCAATTTGAGCCTCTAGGATAAGATGACATCTTTGGTTTAATAAAGTGAACTCATCATTTGTAGCCCAATTGATGGACCCGCCCAATAAAATTGGATCATTAATTAAATTCATATTTATAGGACTTAAATAATTACCAATTATTTAAATGCACAGCTTTTTTTTGAATTAATATATCTTAAGTTTAATATAATCCAACTTTCTTATGGTTTAAATTTGATAAAATTTAAACGTCCACATAGGGCCCCACTTCAAGAGTTGTCGAACTTGAAAAGATCAGTCTTGAAGTATTATTGAAGTAACGAACTCGAACTTCGGGTCAAAAATATTCCTCTTAGACTCCTTGTTCTTGAAAATTCAATGTCGATTCATGTTTGTATATATGATAATAATTATAAATCATGTACATACGAAATTTTTAGCAGCCGAACCCGATATTACCAAAGATTCTAATATTATTTCATTAAATAAGGATTAAAGTGATTGAATTAAGAGAAGTGTTTGAGTTTCTTTGTAACTGAATATAAAGAAAAATAGGCTGGCTTCCTTTTCTCAATTAAGGAAAGTAGAAAACCAATGTGCCCTTCCCTTTCCCCAATCGAACATAATTAGGTTGTTATCTTTTAAATTAGTTAGGATTTTATGTTCAATTAGAACTCCAGGTTGCATTAATAATAGATTAGGAGTGAAATAACCGTCATTAGCCATTTAAAAATAGGGACGTTTTCATCATTATTTTTTCATTAGTTGCAGCGTCTCCAGTCACGATGAGGGAGCACAATCTAAGGTAATTTTTTCTCCATTCCTTTTAGTCTTTGTCACTTTTTCATAGTCTAACACATTTTTGATAGAAAATTTATATCTTACTATAGAAATACCAAAATCATGATTAGTTTGATGTTCCAAAAATTAGGCTTCAAGATCTACAATATAGCCAAATTTCAGAATTAAACACCTTTAGTAGTATTCTATATAAATTTTTGAAGTTAGCTTAAAATTTGCTTTTGATTTGCGAGGCTGCACTAATACTTCTATATCTTGATGTAGGAATGTCAAATATAATCTTATTGATTCTACAAAAACTAGACACAAGCGGCTACAATAGGTCCAAAATTTAGAATTTAACACCTTAAGAATTATTCTAGATAAATTTTTGAAATTAGTTCTGTATTGTAATATGCAAATAGTTCTAGATTTGTGCAGCTTCACCAAATAATTTATAACTTGATATCGAAACATCGGAATCAAAAAGCATTTTTTCACCACCCGAATATGGGCTCAGATCGAGACACAAGACAAAAAATCCTGAGAGACTCCAAATCGACCCATGGCATGAACATAACTTCTAATTCAATCAAATAAAGCGGAAGATCAGGATAATAATCATAGCGGAAGTCTAAACATAATATAGAATCTGAACATACAATACGAGTTGAAGCTAAATACAATCTATGTCTAAAATGCCTCTACATCTTATGAGTTGATGGGACAAGACCCCAAATAACTCTCTAAGTCTGAAACTAAAAATACGTAACATAACTGAATATAAAGGGACCCTCGACAGATGAGGACTCACCAATAGAGACTGGATGCTAACTCCGAAACTGGCTAGTGACGGAGCTGAGTCTGGATATCGGAGCCTTTATCATAAAATGATACAACATAGAGTATGCGGTCAGTAGTAGAATATATCGAGTATGCAAGTTAAGTAAAACCACTTAAGTAAGTAAAATTATTAAAACATGCATAATATAAAATATAATCAAGATAAGAATCTGAGAGTAGGGATTGCATGCTATTTTCTGAAATCACGATCTGAACATAATTGAACATCATAACTGAATCGGATGACCCAAAGCTAAAATTTGATAATCATAAGTAAAACTGAAAATTGGGTCAAACCTGCTGACATTACCATGATAGAGCTTACGTGGTTGCGACTATCACACTCAAGTGGGTAGAGCCGTCCAAAGCCTTGCCAGTGCTAAGAAAGATACCTGATATCGATATCAAGCTCAAGGCCTCTTGGGGCAGGAGAAAGCTCCAAAAGAGGTCCAAAAGTATATAAGTAAACCTACGTTGGCTCATAGTTCTGAGGCATCGGGTTGACTAACCCTTAGCCTACTCGGTGCTAGACACTATTTCCAAAAACAAGCATATGCTCTCTATTATTTTCAATGAAGCTGACCATCGTCTAGTGAAGAAGATGAATAATAACATATATGCATAATCATAAATCACAATATAAGGAGCCTTGGCTCAAATCATACAACAAGCTGAATAAAATTGGGAGTCTAGACTCCAAAACCATGTGGTAAGCTAATTGACATGAAAACATAAATCATACTTGAACATATGAGCTTGCCCAATACTTAAACATGCTTGAAAATACTTGATTCTCTTAAAAACATGATCAAAGACATGGGTAACTTGAAAACATGCTTTTCTCATAAATATCTGAACATACTTGAACATATATCATATATCTCAACTTTCATGAACTTTTCATGGATGGGCATCATAATTTATAAAACTTGAAAACATGTTTTATAATTGAAAACATTGTAGAACTTTCCCATGAATCATAATTCAACGATAGAAACATGCTTAGATCATACCCATGGTAGAAACTTAGGGAATTCATGCATTGGGTAAAACCCCATAGGATCAACATATAGATTTTCATGAATTAGAGAGGGATTGGGCATGGGTGTGAACAATTTCACCCATTCATAACCCTGCATACCTGAGAAGAACTGATTCTACAACTCCCTTAATTACCCAAATGAAGAATTGATTAAGAACTTGGAGAACTAGACTTGATCACCTCTCCAAAGCCTCTAAACTTGCATGCATGAATTAGGAATAGCTTAGTATGAACTTACCCTCTTAAAGCTCACTATTCAAATCTTAAAACACCGTAATTTAGGCCTTAGGATAATAGGAATTATGCAAAATACCTTACTAAATTCGAAGGGAAAAATAGACTGCCAGTCCCAATGAGGGACTGGACGAGTCATCATCCAAGGCCACGACTCATGGCCACAAGTCGTCAAGTGCATTGCCAAAATTTCACTGGGGCTCATCACGGAGAGCTTAATGACTCGTTACAGGTGATCACGACTCGTGGTCACCTCCTGTCCTCTACACAGACACAAATTACAAGGGTGTCACCATGGGAGACACAACGACTTGTGGTGCTTCTCGACGAGTTGTGGTGAGGACCCGTTAAGTGAACTATCCCATACTTCCTCTTCCTTCAGCCATCCCTGACCATGACTGACTTAACAAGTCATGGGGCTGACCACGACTCTTGGTCATGCCCGTGGTCACTCAAAACTTGAATTTCCATCTTAAATCAAACTCCTCACCATGAGTCACTTAACGACTCGTGGTCCTCCTGACGGGTCACAGGACAACTCATTCTGTGACTTGGTGCAAAAATTCTTATTTTCTCCATTTCAACTCCCGGGTCTAATCTTAGGGCTTTTGGGGTATAACACATTTTGATTAATAGAACCAAGAGTTCAAGAGCTTCATTTTCACCAAAAATCTTATCTAAATTCTAGCCTGGTTAGTCTACATAAAGTTTTAAACTCGACTTTCAAATCTGAAATATCTTGACAGGTAATAATCTTTCTTCTACTTGTATTTTCTTATGTAGTCTGTTTCTCTCTCCAGTTTAGGTAAAAGAACACTACTCTTATGGATAAGATGATCTAAAAGTGACATTGAAAATTATTTCACTTGAGATGTTACTTATTCTGGAAAGACATTATTGTGAGGTGAATATATTGCTTTATCTAAAGTGAAGGCTTTACACTGCCTGAGCCAAAGTGCTGCATCGTTTGAGACAAAGGCTTTACACTATCTAAGGTATAAAATTAACATGATCTGTGATAACGGTTTTACACCATTTGAGCCAAAGACTTTATATTGCCCTCGGCAAAGAATTTACACAGTCTAAGGTAGAGTCTTCGCATGGTCTATGGTAAAAACTTTACACTGTTTGATCAAACGATTCTACATTATTTGAGGCAAAGAATTTACACCATCTAAGACAAAGGCATCATATTGTTTGAGCAAAATGCTTTATGGCATCTAAGGCAAAGACTTGATATGGTCAGCAATAAAGACTTTACATTGTCTGAGGAGAAGTCTTTTATATCATTTGAGTCAAAGGCCTCACATCTCTGAACCAAATACTTTACACTATCTAAGGAAAAGACTTTACATGATCTGTAGAAACAATTTTACATTATCTGAGCCAAAGATTTTATATTTTTTGAGCCAAAAGCATCGAATCGTTCTAGCCAAAGACTTTACACCATCTAAGAAAAATTATTTACATGGTCCGCGTAAAGATTTTATTCTATCTGATCCAAAGACTTTACATCATATAAGCTAAAGACTTTACATTATCTGAGGCAAAAACTTTTTACATTGTTTGAGCCAAAGATGTCACATTATCCTAGGCAAATACTTTACATTGTCTGATCCAAAGACATCACATCATTTGAGATAAAGACTTTATACTGTTTGAGCCAAAGTCTTTTTATTGTTCGGGGCAAAATCTTTACATCGTTTGAGTCAAAGGCAGCACATCATCCGAATAAAAAACTTTACACCATTTAAGGTAAATGCATCATAATATCTGAGCCAAAAACTTTACACCATTTAAAGTAAAGGGACAAAAAAGACAGCTTAAGGTGCAAAGGGATGAAAATTATCTACCTTAAGACTGGAAATTTAGAGATCCTTTTAAGATAAACCTGTAAAAAGGACAACTTAAGATGCAAAGGATGAATTTTTGTCCACTTTAAGACTGGAAATTTAGAGATCATTCAAGGATAAATCCATGAAAAGGCCCGCTTAGGGTGCAAAGGAACAAATTTTATCCATATTAAGACTGGAAATTTAGAAGGCCTCATCTTGAAAATTCGGTAAATTTGAAGACTTCAACTTATAGATACGGTGGATTTGAAAACTTCAACTTGAAAAGTTAGCGTATATGAAGATTTCAACTTGCCGACTTCGTGAATTTGAGAACTTGATCTTGAAGTCTTGGAGGATTTAAAGGATTTAACTTGAAGATCTGGTTTATTTGAGGCTTTAGCTTGAATACTTGGCAACTTGCAAAGAGATTACAGTCATCCCATCAAAGAACCTAGCTTTTCTGGAGATTTGGCCCCTTTGAACCACTAGTGTTAAATTTCAATGAAAGAAAGCATGTAGATTTGATCATCATATTTCTAGTCAAGTGCCTCCTATTCCATCATATCACTCGAACAACTGAGTGATGTATATTTTGAACATAGAATGAAACTCTAAGCTACCTATGTACCTCCGTGATGAGGATCAAGTTATTCTTTAATTCATAAAAAGTGGTTTGTTTTAAAAACATCTTTTTTTATGTCATAACTTTTGTTTGGCCTACTTCTTGTGAGGTTTTCCACCTACCAGACTTTTGTGTCCTATAATTTTCTTAGGCTGCTATTGTGAGGTTCTTAATTTAGCAGACTTTCTCTATTCTAACTTTTTCCTAGACCACCTCTTGCGAGATTTTCAACTTACCGGACATTTTTTTTGTTTTGAGCCATGCAGAGTTTATACTCTTGTAGACCAAGAGTAACATGCAAGTTATGCTCGTGCATTAAGGAGCATCATCTTGCTTTAAAAATAGTACCTTTTTATGAATTTTACATCAATAGGACCGATTCTCACTCCATTTATATCAACAAGCTTGTAAGTGTCACTTCAATATGCCTCTTGTATAACATATCATCCATCCCACTTTGAGGAGAATTTCCCCCAATCATACTGAAAATGATAATAGGCCTTCTTACTGCAAATACTTGATATCCAACTTGGAAGCACCCCAAGCGAATCTTTTTGTTGAAAGCATAGGATAGATGGCGTGATAAAATTTCAAATTTTGTTGAGCTTGTAGCCTCTTCTCATCAAGTGCTTCTAACTCGGTAAGCTGTAGTCAAGCATTTTCTTCTTCAGTGAGCACTTCTTAAATAGTAAGTCTTAAAGAAGGTATTTGATGCTCAAGAGGTAGGATCACTTTAAATCCATAAGCAAGTGAGTATGGGGTTGCTTGCATCGGAGTGTAGAGAGTCGTCCTATACGCCCACAAAGCTTTGGACTTGGAGATGCTAGTATCATTTGGACTTGGAGATGTACTTCTTTAATAAGTTGGACAAAGTCTTATTTTAATGCATCAGCTAGACCGTTGGTGGAAGCATGATATATAGAAGATTTATGCTGCTCAAAACCAAAGAGATTACAAATCTTATTCATCAACTTATTATCAGAAGGCTTGGCATTGTCCGTAATTATGTAACAAGGAGTACCAAAATGATAGATAATATTGTCTCAAATGAAGTTTACAATATTCTCTTTCTTTGCTTCTTTAAGAGCTATAGATTCATCTTATTTCAAGAAGTACTTTATTGCAGCCAAGATGTATAGGTATCCACTAGATGATTTTGACAATGGATCAACAACATCCAATTCCCAAGCATCGAATCACCAAGATGCGATAGCTAGGTATAATTCTTTGGGTAGTTGATGTATAAAATTTTGCGTGAAACTGGTAAGTCTTGTATCTTCAATATTCAAAGCAATCTTTCACCATTCTTGGCCAATAATATCCTATCTTTTTATGTGAAAGTGGAGCTTCGATCTAGATTGATGTGATCCCCACACTACTGAAAGCACTTCTTGTAAAGCTTGGTTTGTTTCTTCCTCCCCCAAACACCGCAAGAGTGCTCCCTTGAATAATCTTCTGTATAATATATCTTTGTATTAAAGGAAGTGGGGTGCATAATAGCATATTTAAGCCTTTTTCTTGGATTTTCTGGCAGAATCCCATAACATAAGTAGCCAATGTCGCCAGTCCTTCTTCACAATATCAGAAAATAATGATGACATACTCATGCTTATTTTTTGCATATTCACCATAATTCGGCGATGATACTACCTATTTTTGGAAAATAGTAACTTGTGCTTGATTTGACAGAGTTAGTATTGAAGCTAAAATATCTAATGCATCAACTTTCTTGTTTTTCTTCCTAAGTACATATTGAAGGGTCATATTACAAAGCCATCCTATCAACTTCTATGAATAATAATAATAGGGAAATAGTTCGGGCTTCTTAAACTTATAACTGCCTAAGAGTTGATTGATCACCAATTGATAGTCATCAAAGACTTGAAATTGCAATTGCTTTATGTCAACAACTATTAGAAGTTCAATTATTAGTGCATGATATCCGTTGAAGTCGTTAGAGAAACATTGTGTCAAAGTAAATGAGTATGGTAGAATCTCTCCTAATGGAGTGACAAACACCACGCTAGCACCAGATCCACCATGATGTGCAACACCATCAAAGTACATCTTTTGTGGAGGTTGAATTTCAATTTCCATTGCATCCTCATCAGGAAATTCATTGGGGTTAGCTTTCAATCATCCAGCATTGGATGATCTACCAAGAAGTTTGCCAATGCTTGTGCCTTCATAGCTTTTTGAGGGATGTACACATTCTCAAATTGTTAAAACTGGAGGTACCACCTTACTAGTCGATCACTAAGGAATGACTTTAACATCACAAACTTGATGGGATTTGCTCTAGAAATAAGGTGAATAATTTGAGCTTGGAAGTAGTGCTTCAATTTTTAAATTGAGAAGACTAATGGCAAAGATAACTTTTCAATTGGCGAATAATTCAGCTCATTTGCTGTCATCAGTCTACTTAAATGATAAAGGGAGTTTTATTTCCCTTCACTATTTTCTTGGGCCAGTAGCGCTCCAACAGTCCTTTCTTCTGCTTAAATGTATAGTATCAATGATTTTCCAAGTACCGGGATACTAGAATTGGAGCCTTCATTAAATATGATTTGATGCTCCCAAAGGCGTTAGCACAAGCCTGGTCCCACTTGAAAAGAATATCTTTCTTCATGAGATGGCTGAATGGTTGAGATCCTCAAGCTAGGTTCAAAATAAATCTCCTGAGATATGCTAGCTTTTCTTAAAATCTTTTCAATTCATGAATATTTTGAGACTTGAGCATCTTTAAAATTGTGTCGACTTTGGCTTGATCTATTATAATTTTTCGATGTCCCACAACTTAACCAAGAAACTTTTCAGAAATAACTCTAAAGACGCATTTCAACAGGTTCATTTTGAGTTGATATCCTTGGAGCATCTTGAATACCATTCTTAAGTCTTGAAAGTGCTCGCTTTTTCTTCTTGACTTCATCACTAAGTCATCAACATAACATTCAATATTTCTCTGGAGCAAGTCATTAAAGCTATTCTGCATAGCCCTTTGATACGTCGCACCAATATTTTTCAAACCAAAAGACATAATTTATACCAATAAATACCTTTGGATGTATGAAATATAGTAATCTCTTCATCCATTGGTGCCATAAAAAATTTGGTTATAGCCGGATGAACGATACATAAAAGACATTGCCTCCAGATCCATGTGGGATATTTAACTTCGGGAATAAAGCCAACTTCAATGATTTTGATGACTTTATTTTCAATCAACGGAACCAAGTCTACTTTGAAGTGCCTCTAGGACTGGTTAATAGGATTAACACCATTCTTTACTGCCTGCTGATAGACTTCTACTTTAAGATCCAAACCAGGCATCTCTTTATAACTACAAGAAAAGACATCCCTATTTTCTTTAAGTATGTCCATATAAGAGGTCTTTTCATCAAACTTCTAGAAAAGTACTTAGATAGGGTGGACTTGGGTCTTCATTGGTGCCCTAGTTACCTTCCTTCAAGGAGTCTACTGTGGTTTTTACTCCTTCTTCATGTTTTGGTGGAGCCTCTCCAATATCTCCATCCTCTTGGGGATCGCTATCATTGACAGATATGTGATAACACCGGGAAACATCCTCTAACTTCCTATCAACCTTCATTTGAGAGGAGGTATCATGGTCACTTTGTTTAGTGATATGATATGAAGAGCCAATATTTTCTACATCTTTATTATGTTCCTTGGTATTAACCATAATGTGAATATTTTCTTTTAGTACCTCGCCATATGAAACAACAAGTTCTATTTGTTGCCTCATTCTAGAAGGAATCGAACTCTAGAAATCCTTCTAGGTTTTAAGCAAAGTGGGCATTCTAAAACTCTGATAGTTTCTCTAGAACTACTTGTTTTTATTCTTCAATGAACCTAACCTTTCAAACACAGAAATTCTTGCAATTGATTTTCCAAGTCGATCAAAGACATAAGGCCTTTTGTCAGGAATATCAAACATATCATCCATAGTGATGTAATTAGTACCTACCTTTCTTATGGAGATACGAATTATTGGTGGTTACTTATATGCTAGACCCTCATGTTATTTCATAATGGTAGCTTCTGATGAGAGTTTTCCTAACTTTGATTGTTCATTCGTGTTGTATCCAACCTTTGCAAATAACTTGTAGACTTTTGGATCAAAACCTTTATTTGTACATTTCATAGGGAGTTCCATATCTTTGTGGAGGATTTTGAACCACAAACTCTCCAAATAGCGTTGAGAATAAGTTAATCACGCCAATCCATCTAATAGAGAAAGTTATCCCCTTTAATATATTTCTTTGGGTGTTGGATGGACCTTCCTCTTTCTTCACCTTCGGCATATAGTGTAGCATGTGAGTTATCTTTTTTTTTCATAGATCCAATAATCCCTTTAGTCAAATGGAGTGCGACTCCTCAATTCTAACTTTGACTTTTCCAGTAGTTACATTGGCTATTTTAGTTGCAAGATCATCAATCTTGGCCGCTGTGATATTGTCGACTTTTACTTCCTTCACAATATAGTTTTTCAAGTAGAACTTTACATCATCAAAGCGTCACTTAGCTTCTGCAAATGGCTTATCATCGTAACTATCTTCTTCCTGACTCGGCATTCGAGATATATCAAACATTGATAGTAGGAGAATTAAATAATTTTGTTCTCGTGTATCCAAGGATTTCAAGGAAACATATTGTATGAAATCTTTATGTCAGGTCCCGAGCATGGGCCCGGACCGCGACACCAGACCTAGAAGCACGAATGACTCCAAGTTAACCCATGGTATATACATAATATATTATTGAGCATTAACTAAGCGAAAAGGAATCATTAATATAACATAAACGGAAGACTGAATATCAAAGGCATAAGCATAGACAACAAGTCAATAATGCTGAACCATCTATACATTGCTATCAGAAAAGCCTCTAGTCATACAATGAGCTGATGGGGCAACAACCCCAACTAGCTCGACCAAAATATAAAAAGTGAAAGACATAAATGAAGAAACATATAACAAAAACTAATATCCTCGAATCATGAGGACTCACCAAAACTTGAACTGGACTAATCAGAAGTGGAGTGATGCTAACATCAGGGCTGAGAGTGATAACCCAAACCTATATTATGAGATAATATAACATAGAAGTATGCATTCAGTAGTTTGAATATACTGAGTATGTAGGATAAGTAAAACATGCTAGTAAGATGATAGTTTGGAATTATGAATATAAAGCAAGAAAAGAAATGAGAGTAAGGACAACATGTTAAAATCATGATCATGAGATAGTAATAAACATAAGATATTCATCATAGGCTGAAACATAATGACCCAAGGTTTTGAAAGTAAATCATATAGTCTAAAATGTTTGATAATGTAAGTAAAAGCTCATAATCTGATCAATGGGTATATTATACCATAAAACATGATATCTTAAATCCTGTACATGAATAATTTAAAATATGAGGAACAGTGGGAGGCTTTATCATAACTGACACCATCATGAATGAGCACATGATGCCCCAACTATCTTGCTCAAGTGGGTAGAGCCGTCCTAAGCCTTGCCAGAGGTGGAACTATAAAGGCCTGCTATCAATTATGAGCACCTCCACCCTGGGGGAAAATATTCTCTGGCGAGACCCGTACATAAATATATACCTACGGTGGCACGTAGTTCTGAGCTCTAGGTGCATTGAACCCTAGCCTACTCGATGCTAAATACTACTCCAAAAATATGCATATGGTTCACAGATATAATCGTGAAACATACTTGGTTTTGCATGACCTAGTTGAAAACATGAAAATCATATACTTGACACACGTGAACTAGCCATGAAAAAAATGTTGCTGAGTTGGCCATGAAACATAAACTTGAGTTTCATGAAAGTCAAAAATACTTGAATAAATCATCATAACTTGAAATCATAGATTCGTATACTTGAGATTAGTGAAATCATACATAATCAAGTAAAATCATCATAATTGATAATGATAAGTTCATGAGGGAATTTAGTATAAAACATGACTTCATAATCATAAAGCATGGATTGGATCATAAAAGACTTGAATTTATAGGGAATCATAAGAGATTTCATGAGAATTGGGTCAAAGCCCTGAATTTCACAAGTTATGCTTGAAGACTTGAATTCATGAGACAGGGGTGAAATTAGACATGAGGGTGAAAGAAATCCCCAATTCATGATCCTAGATACCTGGATTAGAAGATTCCTTAACCTGTTTTGAAGAGCCAAGAAAAATTGGGAAGGTGGAGATAATAAACCCTAGCTTGCCTTGAGTAAGGTTTTAGGCTAAGTTAAACCCTTTAATTTGACCATAAAAGAGTCTAAAATAACATCACTTAGGAGTTAAAAGTAAACTTTTTACCAAAATACCCCCAAACTGCCGAAACTAATCGTGGAACTGGCATTACCAATGACCCATACAATGGGCCATTGTGTCAACCAACGGACCGTTGGTCCATCTGTTGGTTCCTTCCCTACCTCTATTCACTCTCTAAACCTACTCCAACGACTATAAACAAAGGCCTGTACAATTAAGCAATGGTTTCATACAATCCCCTCATCAGTTCTAGGTGAATTTTAACATTTTTTAGAAGTTCGTTACCGTGTAAAAAATAATGACTCAATGGATCTTTATACAACTCATTCTGAGGGCCATTAAATGTCCTAGTGCCATTTTCCCTGCTGGTTTTGGCTGCAAGTCTCCGATCTGATCTTAGTAATTTTTGGGGTGTTACATTATTTTCCCTTGGGAACATTCATCCTCGAATGTAGATTAAGCATACTAGAAGGATAGGGAAGGAACTGCAATCCCAAAATTGAAGAACTATAACTGAAAACTGATGGAGTGGCTAACTTCGAACTAAGATAAATGACTGCGCTGAATTCATGAAACACACATGCATACCGTGACATACGAACAAAGAGACATGTAACTGACATAAATCTAAATAAGATACTAAGGACGAAACTAATACCTCATGCTGGATCTGAGTTAGAAGGGAAAAGATGTGGGTATCTCACCATCATATCTTCTTCGGCTTCACATGTAGCTCCCTCAACTATTTGATTCCTCCACAAAACCTTCACTAAAGCTACCTCTTTGTTCCTTAACTTTCGAACCTGATGATCAAGGATCTCAATCGAAACATCCTCATAGGTAAGGCTGTCATTCACCCAAATGCTCTCCATTGGAACAACTAGGCTGGATCACTAATGTATTTCTTTAGCAAGGATACATGGAAAACTAGATGCACCGAAGCAAACACTACTGGAAACTCCAACTCATAAGGACCAACATATCGGGGATTAAGCTTCCCTTTCTTACTAAACCTCATAATTTCTTTTACAGTAGACACCTTAAGAAACACCGAATCATCAACCTTAATCTCAAACTCTCTCCTCCTAACATCCGCATATGATTTCTAACATCTCTGAGTTGTTTTCAGCCTTTCTCTAATAAGATAAACTTTCTCTATAGCCTCATGAACTAAATCTATCCCTATCGACATATCCTCACCTACCTCAAACCATCCAATAGGTGATCTACATCTCTGCCCATAAGGAGCCTCTAACAGAGCTATCTGGATGCTAGAGTCGTAGTTGTTATTGTAGGAAAACTCAATGAGAGGTAAGTGGTCATTCCTACTACCTTTGAAATCAATAATGCACGCTCTCAACATGTCTTCAAGAGTCTGAATAGTCTACTCGTCCTGACCATTTGTCTGTGGGTGAAAAGCTGTGCTAAGCTTCACCTGAGTACCCAAACCTTTCTAAAATGATCTCCAAAACTGAGAGGTGAATTGGATACCCATATCTGAGATGATAGACAATGGAACTCCATTCAACAGAACTAACACCCGAATATAAAGTCTAGCATAATCCTTGGCTGAACCTATAGTCTTGACCGATAAGAAATGTGTTGATTTGGTCAACCTGTCTACAACCTCCCATATGGAGTCATACTATCGGCACATATGAGGAAACCTTGTATGAAGTCCATATTAATATTTTCCCACATCCAAGTAGGAATACTGATATCCTGCAACATATCTCCAGGCCTCTGATGCTCAACCTTATTTGGACACTTAGTCATAAATTCTGCTATGTCCTTCATGCCATTCCACCAATATACTTTTCGTAGATCACAGTACATCTTGGTGGCACCTGGATGGATAGAATGCCAAGAGCTATGAGCCTCTATCAACATCCTATCTCTCAAATAATCCACCTCCGAAACACACAATCAGTCTTGATATCAGAGTACACCATCTCCCCCTTGGGAGAAGACCTCTACTCTTTGATTCTAGGCTGCTTCCTTTAACTTCACTAGGATAGGCTCCTTATCTTATATTTATTTAACTTCTTCCACTAAGGAAGATTTTGACCCATTCTAAACAATGACACCCCCATCTATCAAATTCATAAGGTGAACCCCTAAACGAGCAAGCCTATGAACCTCCTTTACCAATTCTTTCCTCCCATCCTCAACATAGGACACACTCTCCATGGAAAACCTACAAAGAGCATTCACCAACATATTGGCCTTGATTGGGTGGTATAGGACACTCATTTCATAGTCCTTAAGGAGCTTAAGCCATGTCATTTTCCGCAAATTCAAATCCTTCTGAGTGAACACATACTGAAGGCTCTTGTGGTCCATAAACATATCCACATGCACCCCATACAAATAGTGCCTCTAAATCTTCAAGGCAAACACCGCCGCAGCTAAGTTGAGGTCATGCGTTCGATCATTCTTCTCACGAGTCTTAAGCTATCTGGAAGCATAAGCAATGACCTTCCCATGCTATGTCAACACACATCCAAGGCCAATCTGAGAAGCATCACAAAATACCACAAAACCATCTATGCACTCGGGTAAGGTCAAAACTGGAGATGAAGAGAGTTGAGTCTTTAACTTCTGAAAACTCTTCTCACAAGCACTGGACCACTAAAACTTGACCTTCTTCTGGTTTTACATAGTCTGAGATTATATAAGGATATCATCTATGAAGAGAATGATGAACTTACCTAGATACTACTTGAACACCCTATTTATCAAATCCATGAAAGCTGTAGGAGTATTTTTTAGTCCAAAAGACATAACCAAAAACTCATAGTGACCATACCGAGTCCTGAAGGTTGTCTTTGAAATGTCACTCTCCCTAACCCTGAGCTGGTGATAGCCGAATCTGAGGTCTATCTTTGAGAAACACTTGGCACTCTAAAGTTGGTCAAACAAGTAATCAATCTTGGGGAGGGTATACTTATTCTTGATTGTGACCTTATTCAACTGACAATAATTGATGCACATCCTGAGAGAACCATTTTTCTTTTGAAAAATGAGGGCTGGAGCACCTCATGGGGAGTTAATAGATCCGATGAAACCTTTAGCTAGGAGATCATTCAACTATTCCTTAAACTCCTTAAGCTCGGTTGGAGCCATTCTATAAGAAGGAACGGATATGGGTTGCATATCAGAAAGAAGGTCAATACCAAAGTCAATCTCCTGCTTACAGGGACTCCTAGTGGATCATCTGAAAACACCTATGGATACTCACATACAACAGGAACTGACTAAAGAATCGGGGTCTCGTACATAGAATCCTTAACCTGAACTAGGTGATATACACAACCCTTGGAGATCATCTTCTTGGCCTTAAGGTAGGAGACGAAGCGACCTACAGGCACTGTTGAATTACCCTTCTGAACTAGGATTGGCTCACCCGAGAATCAAAACTCTACCAATCAGGTTCTATAATTAACTAAAGTATAACAAGCATACAACCAATCCACACTGAATATAACATCAAAAATCTATCATATCTAACTTCACTAAGTCGATTGAGGTAACTTTCTAAAGAATGGTAACAGGGCAATTTCTGTACACCTGTCAAGCTATATTGATCCACCGATCGGATTAGAGACTGAGAAAGGTTCTGAAAGGATTTCAAAATTGACACTGAAACTGATAGAAACACAAGGAGTCACAAAGGATAATGTGGCTAGCAATGCATAAATATTAAGATGGAAGACTCACAACATACCAGTGACCATATCTGGTGAGCTTTCTTGCTCCTGGCGTGATGATAATGCATAGAACCTATTCTGGTGTTGACCATACATGCCCTAGAAGATGCGCCCTGCTAAGGTGGGCATGCTAATAGAGTAGTTGAAGTGGTAGCTGAGGCACGACCTCTACGTCACCCTGTCTGTCGGAAGGGCAATCCCTAAGTCTGTGTTTATGGTTCCCACACCCGTAGCAAGCATTTGAGCCAATCAAGCACTCTCTGAGGTGGTTCTTACCACACTTCCTGCAAGTTGGGAAAGTGCACTCCCCTGTCATACTCCTCTAACCCCTAGAGCCTGATGCTCTACCTCTCTGATCACCCAAGTGCCTGAATGAAACACTAACTAGAGCTGGGGCTGACGACCTCTAATGGGACTGAGGGTGGCGTCCACCACCGGACCTCTATTAAGAGTACCCAAAGCTCCCTATCCTGGCCTTATTGGCCTCTCTCTCCCTCTCCTTTATCTTCTCCTTCTCTATCAGCTGAGCATGAATCATCAATCGAGAGATGTCCATGTCGCTAATCAACATAGCGGTCCTGCAATCGTTGACCAATGAATCTGCAACCCCTGATACAAACATGCTCATATGAGTCCTCCACTTGAAAAGCATCTCTGGAGCATACTTGGATAGTTGGGAGAACCTCAAGGCATACTCCTGAACAATCAAGTCATTCTGCTTCAAATTAATGAACTTCGCTGCCTTCGCTTCTCTAAACTCTCGGGGAAAGAACCTATCCAAGAACGCCCTAACAAACTCATTCCAACCAATAGGAGCTGCACCTACTCCACAACTCTCCTTCCACTATTGAAACCAAATATAAGCTACCCCTTCAATAGATAGGAGGCCAAGTCTACACTCTCTACTCCTAAAACTCCCATAATCTAGGTAATTTTTTGGATCTCCTTAATGAACTCCTGTGGATTCTTTTCCACCTTAGAACCATGAAACTCTAGCGGGTTCATCATGGTGTAGGGTCACACCCTAACTGTCGTCGTATTCCCATTCATGTGTGCATGAGCTATAGCCTGCTGGTTGGCTTGGGCTGTCATAGCCTGTGCTAACATCTAAAAAGTAGCCTTGAACTCAGCACGAGTCACCTGCTCATGCAAAGGACCCGCCGGAGCTAGTGGGGCTGGCTGATGCCCATCTCCATCACCATTTCCATGGCTATTGTCGTTCCTATTCCTTCTTCCATTGACTCATCAAGGATGCATATTTATGCAAACATGTATAGCACGAGTTAGTGGAATAGGGAGAGAGAGTTGAACTTTATCGCGCGACATGGATCATGAAAGTAGAGAAGTTTCATAAAGCGTATAATAGCCTCTTTCTCATAAGTGTGGCTCGTTTCACATTCATGAAAAAGACTCCACTTAACACGACTTTCAAACACCCTAGGACACACATAAACCTTTGGTCTTATACCAAGTTTGTCAGTACTCGAGCATGCATCCCGAACTGTGATACGAGACCTAAAACCATGAATAGCTCCAAGCTATCCCATGGCACATGCATAACATATTTTTGAGCATAAACTAAGAGAAAGAAATCACGAACATATCATAAGCGGAATATTGAATATCATAAGGCATCAGCATAGACAATAAGTCAACAATGCTAAACCATCTATACGTAGCTTTCTGAAAAGCTTCTAGTCATACGATGAGCTGATGGAACAACACCCCTAACTAGTTTGACCAAAATCTAAAAACTAAAAAATATAAATGAAGAAACATATAACAAAACTGATGTCCTCTAATCATAAGGACTCACTGAAACTGGAATTGGACTGATCTGAAGCGAGAGCGAAGCTAACATCGGGTGAGACTGATCACCCTGACCTATATCATGAGATGATATAGTATAGAAGTATGTAGTCAGTACTTTGAATGCACTGAGTATGTGGTTTAAGTAAAATATTCTAGTAAGACGATAGTCTGAAATGATGAGTATAATGCAAGCTAATACATGAGAGTAAGGATAACATGCTAAAATCATAATTGTGAGATAGTCATAAAAATAAGGCATTCATCATAGGCTAAAACATAATGACCCAAGATTTCGAAAGTAAAGCATATAGTTTAAAATGATTGAAAACATAAGTAAAAGCTCATAATATAATAAATGGGTCAATTAAACCATAAACATGATATCTTAAATCCTGTACATGAATAACCTAAAACATGAGGAACAGTGGGAGGCTTCATCATAACCGACACCATCATGAAGGAGCACATGATGCCCTAACTATCTCACTAAAGTTGGAAAATTCGTCCTAAAACTTGCCAGGGAAAAGAACGGTAAAGGCATGATATCACTCATGAGCCCCATCGGGTTAAGGAAAAACACTCTCCAGCGAGGCTCCATACATGAATTTATACCTAAAGTGGCACGTAGTTCTGAGACCAAGGTATGATGAACCCCGACATACTCGGTGCTAGAGACCACTCCCAAAATAGGCATGTGGCTCATAGACATAATCATGAAACATACATGGTTTTGCATGAGCTAGTTGAAAACATAAAGATCATCAACATACTTGACATACGTGAACTATCCATGAAAATAATACCATTGAGTCGGTCATTATACATAAACTTGAGTTTCATGATATTCATGCCTACTTGAATAAATCGTCATAACATAAAATCATAGATTCATAAGCTTGAGATTAGTGAAATCATACATAATTGAGTAAAATCATCATACTTGTTAATCATAAATTCATGAGGGAGTTTAGAAGAAAACATACATTCATAATCATAAAACATGGATTGAATCATAAGAGACTTGAATTCATATGGGATCATAAGAGATTTCATGAGAATTGGGTCTACCCTAGAGTTTCACAAGTCATGCTTGAAGACTTGAATTTATGAGATAGAGGTGAAATTGGGCATGAGGGTTGCAGAAATCCCCCATTCATGACCATACATACTTGAGTTAGATGGTTCCTTAACTTGTCTTAAAGACCCAAGATAAATTAAGAAGGTGGAGATGATGAACCCTGGCTTGCCTTGAAAAGGGAAATCCAATCTATGGTGTTATGAAGAGAGTGAGGTTTACGCTAAGTTAAACCCTTTAATTTGACCTTAAGAAAGCCAAAAACGACGTCACTTAGGGGTTAAAAGCATGAGATTTTACCAAAATACCCCCGAACTGCCTAAACTAATCATGGAATTGGCAGAACCAATGACCCATTGTATCAACCAACGGACCATTGGTTCATCTGTTGGTTCTTGCCCTACCTTTGATTAACTCTCTAAACCTGCTCCAAGGACTAGAAACAACAGCTGGTACAATCTAACAACGGGTCATATAATCCCCTCGACGATTTTTGGGTTTTTTTATCATTTTTCATATGTTCATTACAAGGGACAAACCAACAACTCCTTGGTTCTTTATATAGCTCATTCTAAGGGCCATTGAATGGCCTGGTGCCATTTTCCCTGCTGGTTTTGGCGTCAAGTCTCAGATTTGATCTTAGGGACTTTTGGGGTGTTATATTTTGTATCAATCACATGCATCCATGCGCTTGATCACAAATCTTCAATGTTGATCTCTAGATTGATAGCACCTATGGCCTTTTTCCCCCTTGATTGAATTTCCGAATCAACATGAAACTTTCAAAAGGTTCTTCAGGTGGGATGTCCAGCTCCTTCATAGTGCAAATAGGTAGAATGTTAACTCCATATCCATTATCTATCAAGATTCTATTTATCCTATTCTCGAGCGCGTGATCCATCATATACAAAGGAACGATTGTGCAATGTTTCACCAAGTATAAAATTGTCATCTGTAAATATGATTTTTGTATCACATGCGTGAGTTTCTTGGGAAAAAGGCTCAGAAAGCTTTACCGACGATGATAAAGACAATATTGATAGGCTTTCATTCTTTGTTTCTTCTTGGGTATTGAAGCATGGTGCCTCAATGTTATTTCAAGAAATCTTCATGAATAACCCAACTCGTACAAATTCCTCCAAATTCATAGGACATAGTGGTTTCTGGTGGTACTAGACCTTTATTTTTTGCTTCTTCAACTGCTCAACTATTTTTGATTTCTTGGTATTATCACATGTTAGCACCTAAAAAATTATTGATGATTATTTAATGTTTGTATGCTATATTAAAGTATGTATGAGCTATATTTTTTCCATAGGAGGAGAGGGAAACACGTACAAAGGGAAGAGCAAAGAGTATGTGAAGTTCACGAATAAGGGTCAAATTTAAACGACCATATCTCCCGACCTATAGTGAGTTAGATGTGCTACAACCTATCAAATTAAAGGTGTTTCAGTCTAATTTTCAGAGCATCAAACCACTCATCAATTGGAATTCTAAGTAAAATGTTATAGGCTTTTTACAGTGGCACTATCGAGCTATGATGTGGCCACCACCCTAAACACCTCCGCCACCCCAATTATATATATATATATATACATATATATATACATATATATATATACATATATATACACACACACACACACACACCAAATGTTTGACTTATGATTCAATTTCTAAACTTTCCAAAACTAAGCTGCTTGCTTACACACATATAACCTCTCTCCTTTCTAGTAGCCAAGACTTAGAAAACCAAGAGGCATCCATAAAGGAAACACCATCAAAACTCAAGCAAAAGTTCATGGAAGTGAAGACAACATTGTGGTGAAGGTGTTGCTGCCTTGTATCTATTTCTTAGTAGTATTTTTGCTGTATTTTTGGGACTATTTTGAGCTAAAGTTACACTCCATCTTAGTAGGAGTCCTTCACAATAAAGAGAAATTAATTTCACTCTTTTGAAATCTCTAATAAGTCTATGGAAGTAAGTCTAAAGTTAGCAAGTTTGTGGTGTTGTTTTGTAGGTGTTATGGTGTGAAGTAGCTACTGTTTTGAGGAAGCTTATGGAGTTGGATATGTTCGGAAGTTATATACCATTTTTATGAGGGTGAAACATCAAAAAGATAAGTGATTCTAGTGTCTAAACTTTCCTAAAAATCCTAGCTAAAGCTATAAGTTGGAATATGTTAGGTTGCCATTTTTGGTTTGTTGTTGTTGAAATTGTTGCTTGTTTTTGAAGGTTGGGAAGCTTTGTTTTTTTGTGAACATACGCTATATTTCTGGGAGTTTTTCAAGATAAAATTTATGTAATTTCCTACTTCTATTTTCCCTCAAAGTTGTAGAAACAAGTTGAAGTAAGAAATGCTAAAGGTTGCCTTGATTGTTTGTGTTGTCATTGCCTATTGGTGTGATTTTGATTGGATAAACTGGCTTAAAATATAATTTCACTTGGTTATAAACTCTATTAATTGAAGAAGCTAAGTTCTTGTTGTTGAAGGAAAAATTTTCAAGGGAAATCTTATCGAAAACAAGGTATGTAAAGGCACCACCGTGTTTATTTTTCAAGCATGATTTTGTATCATCGAAGTAACAGTATCTAGATGTCTTTGAACTCATATTTATACATGTAAGATTCTGTCCCAAAGATTTAGGAACAATTAACCTTAAGCTTGAATGGTAGAAAGTAATGAAATGATCAATTACCAAGTGAAAGACACATTATTTATGATTATTATCGTAGTTTTAAATCGAGTATGAAGTCCTCTTATTGTGGGAAGCGTTAGCTGGTCCTTTATTACATATTTTATGTAGGTGATATTGTATGTGTTTAGAACTTGGTTTCTGGACGAAAAGCTTAAGACAGCCAATCACTAAATTGTGAATGAATTTAAGACTAAGGAAACTCTTTCAAGCCTAGTAAGAGAAAATGAGACCATCGAAATGAAAAAGACTTAGCATGGTTGCTTACATATTCATGTTTATGTTATGGAGTGTGTAAGGCCAAAGGGAGAGCCCCTATTTCCTCTCCCTTAATCCGAATGTCAAATTAGCGAGCTTCTAGGTTCCAAGATCCCTTCATACTTTATTTATGCATCTTGTTGAAACTCTTGGGTCATCTGCATCTTCTTATGATCTTTATGAGTATAAAATATATGTGTTTATGTACTAAGTGTTAGCTTAACATGTTATATGAACTCACTTGTTGTTGTATGCTACAAAGGAGGCCTACCTAGGCAGAGTACTATAATTTTTCTTCTGTTATGCTAGGTATGTTAGACTGGCTCAGTGTAAGATATATTAGTCTTATTTCTGATGATGATATGAGACTTACGACCTCACCACCGACCTGGTACATCTGGTGGGCAGTTTTCCTTGGCATATTTGATGATATGAGACTTATGACCTCACCACTGACCTGGTACATCTAGTGGGCAGCTGTCCTTGGCATATTTGATGATATGAGACTTATGACCTCACCACTGACCTAGTATGTCTGGTGGCAATTGTCCTTTGGCATATTTGATGATATGAGACTTATGAACTCACCACTGACCTGGTACATCTGCTGGGCAATTGTCCTTTGATAGATGAGACTTATGACTTGACCACCAACTGGATACATCTGGTGGGCAGTTATCCCTTCGTTATGAGACCTCCGAGACAGACCCCTCAGTAAGATAGTATTTTCTTGATTTAGATGGATCAGTATTTGATGCAGACTTTGTAGCTTATTTGTAAGATGTTGTGACTTGTAGATGTGCCTATGTTATATTCATGTAATGTGTTACATTTAGCTCTGACATCAGTTTTCAAATTCTTGGTTGTCTTATCTATTCTCTAACCTTCAGTATTTTTGATATATTTGTATTTTCAATTGAAACCTTTTATACTAGTACATTTCATTCATACTGATGTTCCCTAGCCTGATGACTCCTTTTTTTCTATAATCGTGCTGCAGATACTGGCAGATGCTTAGACCGTCAAACGCAGTAGGAGCCAAAGTTTAGCAGGATAGTGATATGCTCCCTCTTTCAAGAGCCATGTCCCAGTGTTGTTTATCTGAGTTTTATGTGTAGCTTGGGTAAGCTGGGGCCCCGTTCCATGCATTTCATCTTATTATTCTCTAGAGGCTTGTGTGGATAATTGTATAGTTGTTTTGGTTGTGGTGGCCTTGTCGGCCTTCTATTGTGCAGGTTAGCTTATTACAGCCTATTCAGCTTTCCAGTTGCTTTTGTTATCGTCGATATCGTGGAAGGTGGCCTAGCTAGCCTTTATGCTATAGTTATAGACCTTATATAGCCGATTTCTTGATCACCTCTGAGTTGAGAGCCAATTGCACCCTCCCCCATCTTTAGAGTGTGACAAATTTTGTATCAAAGTGAAGTCGTGTCCATGAGTCAACAAAGCCATATCTAGTAGAGTCTTGCTTATGGGATGTTGTGCACCATAATTATAATCATGAGGCTACAGGGCATTTAGGAGTTGTTTCACTTTTTTTTCATCTATAAATCATGCAAGTAGAGTTGAGTCATGGAAGTAAAGTACTACTCATGCCTTATAAGTGTCTATTGTGATGATCGGAAGAAGATCAAAGTTTACTAAACAATACAGATGTAGGAATAAAGAAGATTGTATAGCTTGAGGCTGCTAATAAAGTCTTTCCCTTGTAAAAGATTGGACTTGAAGTTTGAATGAGCTTTTATATTTTATGGCACATTTGGATAATGAAGTAAAGTAACTGGAAGAAGTTCAAAGCAGTTCTACCTCATCATATGTTATCCATTTCTGAGAAGAGAAGTAGCATGGGACATGGTGTTCCCGGATTCAATTCATTGGTTTATTAGATTTGTGTAACAAGAATATGTTTTGAATGTTAAATTCAGGTAATAGTACCACAATAGTTACATTTAAAGTTTCTGGTATATTTTGAGCAATTGAGTAGTGAAAAAAAAGATAATAGAAAAATATATGAGTTTATACGAATATAAAAGATATTTCATAATGAATTTAAGACACAGACTCCCTGACGATTAGATTACTAAATGATTGATGCTCTATTATGCCTAGGAGTTAAAATGTTAAATTTGAAAAAAGATGATTATAGCACGTCCTGGGCCATGATGAGAGATAAGAAAGATATGCTTGATGTAAATATTATTCGGAAAATTATATCGAGAAAGTATTGTTGTAACACCCCAAAAGTTCCTAAGATCATAATCGAGGGTTAAAATAGAGAAGAGTAGAAAAATTGAACCAGAGTCACAGAACAGCTCAAGGGACAAGTCGTTATGGGGAACAACAACCCGTTGTGTGCCTCATGGTAAGTCCCTAGTCATGATTCTCGGCAAACAACGAGCCAAGTGATGACTCATTATTTGATGTAACGAGTCATCCTAGGTGGTTATTGAATAGAGTTCAGAAAAGGCCTAAATTTGATTCAGTGACAATGAAGGGTGCAACGACCTATAGTGGCGAGTGGAAACTCATGGTATTAGTCCATTAGAGGGACTTTAGAAACTATGATTGAGTGGACGAGGTGACGATGAGAGGATATGACGAGTCGTTGTTTCAAGTAACGACTCATCCTGTTTGGTCGTTGGCTGGATAACCTAAAGAGTACCATAATTTCCCCATGAAACAAAGAATAGAGTGATGAATCATTGTTTCATATGATGACTCATCCTAATCGATCATTGGTTAGAGCTTCAACAGAGTACCATAAGTGTTTTAAATACAATGGACTGTTCAACGACCCATCGTATCCCACAACAACCCATTGGATTGGTCGTTGTAGCTAGCATACAAGTTTTTCATGCGAATTTTTGGGGGTAGTTTTGTAATTTCCCAAGCTCCTAACTCTTTAACGACTTCTTTTTAAGCCCCTGAATTGAGTGTCTTAAGAGGGTTTTGCCTATCCTAAGTCATTACGCTTCCATTCATGCATTGAATTGAAATTCCCTTTCAAGATCAAACTAGAATTTTCCTCAATTTCATCCCTAAATTTATTGGGATTTCAAGGCTAGGTATGTATGCCTATGAATGGGGGATTCCTTCCACCCTCATACCCGAGCTTCTTCTAAAATTCATGAATTCAAGTTCTTAATCAGGTGTATTGATTCCTAGGGTTTTAACCCAGTTTTATGAAACTACCTATGCTATATTTATGGGTCTAATCCCCTCATGTTTTAAAGTATGTTTTAATTCTAATGGGTAAATTTTATCCTCAATTTGATTATATTTATGATTTCAATTTATTAGAAATTATGCCTTATTATGCAAATTTTATGAAAAGTCAAGCTTATGATCTATGATTTCAAGTATGATGAGATATCAGTATGCATGAATATTTATGAACTCTCAACTTATGATTCCATGATTATGACTTATGAAGTCTATTCTAAGTATGCATGATTTTATGAATTGGGCAAGCTCATGCAAGTTAAGTATGTTATTTATGATTTAACCAAGGCTAATAAGATTACCTTATCACATGATTTGAAGTCAAGACTCCCCATGCAGCTTGTGATATGATATGGAGTCAAGACTCCCAATGTTCAGGTTTAAGCTATGTATGAGATAGGATTTCATCTTGGTTGCAAAACAATGTGAGCAATATGCATGTGTTTGGGAGTAGTGCCTAGCACAGAGTAGGCTTGGGATTTTGAGGTTCTTCGATCTCAAAACTACACGCCAACGTAGGTATATGTATATATATTTGTGACTTCTCAAGAGAGTTTTCCCCCGCCCCAAGGGCTCTCAACTTGATATCGATATCATAGTTTAGCGTCCTTTACCGTGCCAAGGTTTCGGATGGCTCTGCCCACTTGAGTGTGATAGTTTGGGCATCATGTAAGCTCTACCGTGATGGTGTCAGTTATGACGAGTCTCCCATTGTTCCTCATGATTTCAGTTATGCATGTTCATAATATATGATATTATGTTTTACAACAGATTTGACCCAATTATCAATTTATGAGCTTTTACTTACGATTTCAGCTATGACAAGTCATATGTTTTCTATTTCTAAATATTGGGTCATTATGTTTAATTATGATAACCACCTTGTGATTATGTATATCTCAGATATAGTTTTCAGCTTGTAGTCCTTACTCTCATGATCTTTTGATTCATATGCATGATTTCAACTAACGTTTTATTAAGTATGTTTTACTTACCTTGCATACTCAGTACATTTCAAGCACTGACTGTATACTATATGCTATATCATCTCATGATATAAGTTCGTGTGATCCAGCTCAGTCTTGCTCCCACCTTAATCCATTTCAACCCCTGATTTTGGCGAGTCCTCATTTTTCCGAGGACAGTTAGTAGTTATGTTTTGCGCGTTATTTTAATTTTCAAACTCTAGCGAGCTAGTTGGGGGTGTTGTCCCATCAGCTCATCAAATGTTTAAAGGATTTTCAGACATTAGGTAGATGATTTAGCTTGTCGAGTGTTGACTCCATTTATGGCCTTTGTTATATTTCAGACTTTCGCTTATTCATGTCTCCTTTAATTTCCGCTTTAGTTATGCTCTTGAATTGATATTAATGTACCATGGGTTATCTTGGATCCATTCGTGATTCTAGGCTCCGCGTCTCGATCTGGGGTCTCAGCTCGAGTCGTGAAAAACTTTGTATTAGAGCAAAAGTTTAAGTGTGTCCTAGGGTGTCTGAAAGAAGCATTAAGTAGAGTCGTTTCCATGGGTGTGAAGCGCGCCACAATTATGGGAGAGAGGCTAAAAGACATTTTAGGAAATTTCCCTTCTTTCATGATCTATGTCGTGCGATGAAGTACTTCTCTATTCCTCTAACTCATGTTATATGCGTTTGTATAAATATGCCTCCACACCGAGTTAATGGTAGAAGAAATGGAAATGGAATGGCAATAGAGATGGGCTTTAGCAAGCCCCACCAATACCAGCAGATCCTTTTCTCAAGTAGGTCACTCATGCCAAGTTCAGGGTAGCATTTTAGATATTGGCATAGGCCATGACCGCACAGGTCAACCAGAAGGAAGTGGCCTATGTTCCCCAGAATAGGAACGTAGTAGCGGCGAGAGGGATAGACTTTCTCGAGATGAACCCATTTGATTTTCTTGGGTCGAAAGTGGATGAGGACTCGCACGAGTTCCTTAAGGAGGTGTAGAAGAACACCTAAATTATGGGGTGACAGGAGAGGTGTGTAGATTTAGACTTCTATTAGCTGAAGGGTGTTGCTCACATATGGTTCCATCAGTGGAAGGATAGTAGAGGAGTTGGTGCAGTTTTTGTGGGTTGGGATGAGTTTGTGACTGCTTTCTTGGATAGGTTCTTCCCTAGGGAGTTAAGGGAGGAAAAGGAGACAGAGTTTGTTAAATTGAAGCAGAAAAACAAAACTATCCAGGAATATTCTTTGGAGTTTACCCGGTTGTCAAAGTATACATCGGAGATGGTTGCTAATCCTAGGGCTCATGTGAGCAGGTTAGTGAATGGAGTGGCAGATTCCTTGGTCAAGGAGTGCAGGACCGCCATGTTGATTAATGACATAGATTTCTCCCGGTTGGTTATATATGCCTAAAGATAGAGGTAGAGTAGATGAAGAAGAAGGAGAGAGAAGAAAAGAGGGCCAGGATAGGGAGCTATGGGCAATCCAGCAGAGGTCCAGTGCCGGACATCGTCCCCAGTTTCACCAGAGGCCATTGGCCTCGGTGCAGTCATTAGCTAGTGTTCCGTCCAGATCTAGGCATGATCAGAGGGGTAAAGAGTCAGGCTCTAGTGGTCAGCGGAGCATGTCAAGAGAACCTAGCATTCCAACATGCGGTAGATGTGGTAAGAGGCACACCAGAGAGTGCTTAGTGGGTTCAGGTGCGAGCTTCGGGTGTGGGAAGCCCGTACACATACTTAGAGATTGCCCTTCAGCCCGACAGGGCCATGGTAGAGGCCGTGACCCAGCCACTAGTGCAGCAGCTCCACCATTACATTCAGTTTCGTAGGGTGCATCCACTAGTACAAGTGGCGGCCAACGCTAGAACAGGTTTTAAGCACTTTCATCTTGACAAGAGTAGGAGTGCACACCCAATGTGGTTACGGGTATGTTATGAGTATTCTATCTTAATGTGTATGCATTGTTAGATCTAGCGGCTACCTTATCTTTTGTGATTCCTTATGTTGCTGTTAGTTTCAGAGTCAGTCTCGAAATCCTATCAGAACCCTTCTCAGCATCTACTCCATTTGGTTAGTTAGTTATAGCTAGACATTATACAGAAATTGCCTTATCACAGTCCTTCAGAAATTCTCCTCAGTCGACGTAGTAGAGCCATACATGACAAATTTTGATGTTATCTTTGGCATGGATTGGTTGTATTCTTGCTTTGCTTTAGTAAATTGTAGAGCCCACATGGTAGAGTTCTTGCTTCTGAGTGAACCAATCCTAGAGTGGAAAGGTAGTTCAGCTGTGCTTGTAGGTCACTTTGTTTCCTATCTCAAGGCTAGAAATATGAACTCTAAGGGCTGTTTGTACCATTTAATACGAGTCAAGGATTCTACGTCCGAGATCCCGACTCTCTAGTCAGTTCCTGTTGTATGTGAGTATTCAGAGGTTTTCTCTGATGATCTACTAGGAGTCCCTTCTAAGCGGGAGATTGACTTTGGTATTGACCTTCTCCCTCATATGCAGTCCATAGCCATTCCTCCTTACAGAATGGCTTCAACCGAGCTAAGGGAATTGAAAGAACAGTTGAAAGATCTCTTAGGTAAGGGTTTCATCAGACATAGCAAATTCCCGTGGCCTGCTCCAGTTCTCTTTGTTTGGTAGAAGGATATTTCCCTTAGAATGTGCATTAATTATCAGTAGTAGCACAAGGTCACAATCAAGAATAAGTATCCCCTCCCCAAGATTGATGACTATTTGACCAACTTCAGGGTGCTAAGTGCTTCTCAAAGATAGACCTCGGATCTGCATATCATCAGCTTAGAGTTAGCGAGAGTGACATTTCGAAGACAGCCTTCAGGACTCAATTCGGTCACTATGAGTTTGTAGTTATGTCTTTTGGACTAACGAATGCTCCTACAGCTTTTATGGATTTGATGAACGGGGTGTTCAAGTAGTATCTGTATATATTCATGATTGTCTTCACAGATGACATTCTCATATACTTTTGGAGTAAGGAGGAGCATGTAATTCACTTGATAATTGTGTTGTGGACTCTCAAGGATCACCAGTTGTTTGCTAATCTCAGCAAGTGTGAGTCTTGGCTGAACTCAGTAGGATTTTTGGGCCATGTAGTGTCTAGCAAGGGTGTACAAGTGGACTCTCAAAAGATAGAAGGGTTGAAGAATTGGCCTAGACCAGTTAGTCCTATGGATATTAAGAGCTTCTAGGGTTTAGTTGGCTTCTACAAAAGGTTTGTTGAGGGATTTTCATCCATTGCAGCACTGTTGATTAAGTTGACCTGGAAAAAGGTTAAATTTTAGTGGTCAGATGCTTGTGAGATGGTTTTCATGAGTTAAAGACTCGACTCACTTCAGTCTTAACATTGACCCTACAGGAGGGCACCAATGGTTTTGTTGTGTATTGTGATGCCTCTAGTGTTGGTCTCGGTTATGTATTGATGCAGCACGGTAAGGTCATTGCATCTGCCTTTAGAAATCTTAAGACTCATGAGAAGAATTACCTGATGCATGAACTAGAGTTGGCAGTCGTGGTGTTTGCTTTGAAGATTTGGAGACACTACTTGTATGGGGTGCGTTTGGATGTGTTCACGGACCATAAGATCCTTTAGTATGTTTTAACTTAGAAGGACCTGAATTTTCGGCAAAGGAGATGGCTAGAGCTTCTATAGGACTATAACTCCCTAAAAGTCCCTAAGACTAGACCCAAGACTAGTGGGTTTAGATATTTTAACACTTTGGACTTTCGGGCTAACTTTGAAATCGTTCTAGGTATGTGGATAGTTCTGATCCTGATGAATTTTATGAAACTAGGTGTTAACATCAACTCTCAAGTGTGAGAAGTGCAATGGATACAAATTAAGATCATAAGGAACCTCTAGCACAAAGTCGAGTTGAGAGCCTTCCTACTGATTGAGTTTTCATAAAAGTTCCTATAAAGGTCAATTTTAAACGACCATAAATTTCATTTTATAAAGTTCTTTTGGGTTATTAAATACATCAAATTGAATCTCTTTGATTCTTATTTCCAATGCATTTGACCTTGCGCCAATCGGAGTTCGAAGTAAAAAGTTATGAGTAATTTAGTGTAATTGCACCAGATCATAGAAAGATTCATTAGGTAAGTTGTTAAGTCACCTAACAGATCGTTAGGTGACCTGTTAAGTGGAAAGAATTGGTGGAAACCTCTAGTTTCAGAGGGTCTTGATGACTTGTTAAGTGACTTGTTAAGTGACTTAACGAATCATCAAGTGAGGCATCAAGAAAAGATCAGAAAGTTGAAAAATGTCTCCAATGACAACGAATGGTCTTAATGACCCGTTAAGTGGGCTAATGGGTCATTGGGTGATCCGTTTGGTCTGGCAGAGTTCACTTTTTAGCCGAGTTATTAAAGGCATTTTCATAATCCCTAAGTTCCTAACTCCTAAACTAAGTCGTTTTGAATATTAAAAAGTATATTTTAGAGGGGTTAATTCATTCCTAATCTTCATTCAATTCCTAAGACTCCAAATTGAAGATCAAATCCCCTCAAGACCACCTAGGGTTCATCATCACCTTCTTCCACAAATTCTCTTGGGTCTTCAAGTAAATTTGTGGATCCTTCATGCTCAGGTACGTAGGGCCATGAATGAGGAATTTCTTCCACCCTGATGCCCAATTCCCTCTCATGTTTATGAATTCAAGTCTCAAATCAAGTGTATGACAAACCTAGGGTTTTAAACCCAATTCTATGTGAACATCCATGCTATGTCTATGGGTCCAATTCCCTTATGTCTCAATCGATGATTTAAGATAAATGGGCAGATTTTTACAATCAATTATATTATAATTCATGTTTTTAAGTTATTAGAAATTATGCAATATTATGCATGTCTTCATGAAATTCAAGTCTATGATCCTATGATTTCAATCATGATAAGTTATCTAGTAGGCATGAATGTTTATGAACTCTCAATTTATGATTCCATGATTTTGAATTATGAGATAAATTTCAAATATGTATGATTTCATGATTTGAGCAAGCCCATGTAAAGTTAAGTACATTTTATCATGATTTAGCCAAGGCTTACAATATCAATTTTAAAGAAATATTTGGAGTCAAAACTCCCAACTATTTAGACTTAAGCTATATTTTGAGACATTTTGGAGTCAAGACTCCCAAGATATCTTCATGAGCTATATATATGTTACTGGGAGTAGTGTATAGCATCGAGTAAGCTTGGGTTAAGGTTCCTGTGTCTCATAAAATACGCGTCAATGTAGGTATACACTTTGGAACCTCTCAAGAGAGAGTTTCCCCACCCAAGGGCACATCCTTAATATCACACCTTCATCATTCTTTGCCCTGGAAAGGCTTAAGATGGCTCCACCCACTTTAGAAATTTAGTGGGGCATCACGTAAGCTCCATCGTGATGGTGTCGGTTATGAAGAGTCTCACATTGCTCCTCATGCTTTCAGTTACTTATGTTCATATATTATGATATTATTCTTTATAGCATATTTGACCCATTTATCAACTTATGAGTTTTTTTCACATATGATTTCATGTATGGTATATTATATGATTTCTATTTCTAAACCTTAGATCACTATGTTTCAGCTTAATGATGAAGATCTCATGATTTTTATTACTTCAAGAATATGACTTTAGCATGCAGTCCTTACTCTCATGATCTATTTGATTTATATGCATGATTTTAGACTAACATTTTACCAGCATGTTTTACTTCCTCTACATACTCAGTACATTCAAAGTATTGACCGCATATTTTGTTCTATATCATCTCATTATATAGGTTCTGGTGATTACTCCCAGTCCCACAGTTAGATACATTTCAAAATTGATCAGCTAGCAGTGGTGAGTCCTCATCTTTCGAGGACTAGAGTTATCTACTTTTATTTCAGTTCTTTTAATTCATTTTAGTTTCAAACTTTGGAGTTAGCTAGGAACTTGTCCCAGCAGCTCATCAGTTAGAGGCTTTTGGATATAGAGTTGGTATATTCAGCTTTGTGTTCAGTATTGGGATATTATCACATGATATACGCTTTATGATATCTAGTCTTCCGCTTATTTATGTTTCAGTTATCAGTATTCGCTTGACGTATGATCCTTATCTATCATGTTCATGCCATGGATTGACTTAGGGCCATTTGTGGTTCCAGGTTCCATGTCTCGGTCCGGGCTTATGTTCAGGTCGTGACAAGGACTATGACATGCGTGTCCATTATCATTCGGGAAAGAACAATATAGTGGTGGATGTTCTTAGTAGGATGTCCATGGAGAGTTTATCTCATGTCGATAATGGGAGAAAGGAGTTGGTGAAGGATGTCCATAGGCTTGCTCGTTTAGGGGTTCACCTTACAGATTCAACGGATGGTGGTGTTATCATTCAGAGTGGGTCAGAATCTTCATTGGTGACAGAACTCAAGGATAGGCAAGATGAGGATCTTATCCTACTGAAGTTGAAGGAAGCAGTCTGGAATCAGAAAATGAAGGATTTCTCCCAAGGGGGAGATGGTGTATTTCGATATAAGGGCCGATTGTGTATGCTGACTGTCGATGACTTGAGAGAGAGATGTTGAGTGAGGCTCATGGCTCTCGATACACTATCCATCTAGTGCCACCAAGATATACCGTGACCTACAGAAAGTCTATTGGTGGAATGGCATGAAGAAGGATAAAATAGAGTTTGTGGCTAAGTATCTGAATTGCCAGCAGGTGAAGGTTAAGCATCAAAAACTTGGAGGTATGCTTCAGGATATTAGCATTCCTACTTGGAAGTGGGAAGAGATCAATATGGACTTCATTAAAGGTGGACTTCATTATAGGTTTGCCTCATACACACCAACAGTATGACACTATATAGGTGATTGTGGACAGGTTGATCAAATCAACATATTTTTTACCGATCAAAACTATCGATTAAATCGAGGATTATGCTAGATTGTACATTCGGGAGTTAGTTCAGTTGCATGGTGTTCCTTTTTCCATCATCTCAGATAGGGGTACTCAGTTCACCTCTCAATTTTGGAGATCATTTCAGAAAGGACTTGGTACTCAGGTAAAGCTTAGCACAACTTTTCACCTGTAGGTAGATGGTCAGGTTGAGAGAATGATTCAAAATCTTTAGGATAAATTGAGTGTGTGTGTGATTGATTTCAAGGTTAGTTGGGATGATCACTTTCCTTTCATCGAGTTTGCTTACAATAACAATTATCACTCTAGCATTCAGATGGCTCCATGAGGCTCTTTACCCCTGGAGGTGTAGATCACCTATTGGATGGTTTGGGGTAGGTGAGGCTTTGTCAATAGGGCCATATTTAGTTCATGAGGCCATGGAGAGGTTCGACTTATTAGAGAAAGGTTGGAAATAGCTCAGAGTCATTAGAAATCTTATGCGGATGCAAAGCGGAGAGAGCTTGAGTTTGAGATTGATGATTGGATATTTCTAAAGGTGTCTCCCATGAAGGGAGTGATGAGGTTTGAAAAGAAAGGGAAGCTTAGTCCCTGATATATTGGTCCTTACAGGATTCTAGAAAAGTTTCCAAGGTGGCATATGAATTGGAGCTACCAGCGGAGTTAGCTTTGGTGCATCCAGTTTTCTATGTATCTCTATTGAAGAAATGTATTGGTGACCTAGCTTCAGTTGTTCCAGTGAGAACATAGGTGTGAACGATAGCCTTTTCTATGAGGAGGTTCTGGTTGAGATCCTTGATTGTTGGGTTTGGAAGTTGAGAAATAAGAAAGTAGCTTCAGTGAAGGTGTTGTGGAGAAATGATCTTGTTGAGAAAGCTATGTGGGAAGCCAAAGTAGATATCATAGCTAGATACCCACATCTTTTCCCTTCCGGGTTAGTTTCAATATGAGGTATCAGTTTCCTTCTTAGTACTCTATTCAATTTTATGTCAAGTTCATGTCTCTAAGTTTCCTTCATGTCATAGCATGTATGTATGTTTGATGAATTCAATTTAGTCATGTGTATCAATTTGGAGTAAGTCACTCTGTCAGCTTTCATCTTCAGTTGTTCAGTTTTGAGATTGCAGTTTTTGCTCAGCCTTTCAGTATGCTTATTCTACATTCGAGGATTAATGTTCCCAAGAGGGAGATAATTTAACACCCCAAAAGTCCCTAAGATCAGACCCAAGGGTTGAAATGGAGAAAAGTAGGAAAATTGCACCAGAGTCACAAAATGACTCAAGGGACGAGCCTTTGTAGCGAACAACAACCCGTCTTGTGCCTTATGGTAAGTCCCCAGTCAGGATTCCCAGCAAACAACGAGCCAAGTGATGATTTGTTGTTTCATGTAACGTGTCATCCTAGGTGGTTGTTGAATAGATTTTAAAAAAGGCCCAGATCTGATTCAGTGACAATGAAGGGTGCAACAACCTGTGGTGGCAAGTGACTGCTCATGGTATCGGTCCGTTGGAAGGACTTTAGAAACTATGATAGGGTGGCCAAGGTGATGACAAGAGGATATATAGAGTCATTGTTTCAAGTAATGAATCATCTTATATGGTCCTTGTTTGGAGAACCAGAAGAGTACCATAATTTCTGAAGGAAACAACGGATGGAGCGACGAGTTGTTGTTTCATATGACGAATCGTCTTGATCAGTTGTTGGTTAGAAATTCAGCATGATACTTAAAGTGTTTTAGATACAACATATGGTTCAATGACCCGTCGTATCCCACAATGACCCGATGAATTGGTCATTGTAGCTAGATGACAAGTATGGCCATTGTAGCTAGATGACAAGTTTTTCATGCAAATTTCCAGGGGTAGTTTTGTAATTTTTCAAGATCCTAACTATTTAATGACATCGTTTTAATCTCTAAAATGAGTGTTTTAAGATGTTTTAGCCTATCCTAAGTCATTAGGCTCCCATACATGCATTGAGTTGAAATTCTCTTCCAAGATCAAACTAGAATTCTCCTCAATTTCTTTTCCAATTCTCTTGGGCTTTCAAGGCTAGTTTGGAAATCAGTTTACTAGATACATAGGGCTATAAATGGGGGGTTCCTTCCACCCTCTTTCCCAAGATTCTTCATGAATTCATGAATTCAAGTTCTTAATCAAGTATATTGATTCCTAGGGTTTTAACCCAATTTTGTGAAACTACCGACGCTATGTTTATGGGTATAATCCCTTCATGTTCTAAAGTATATTTTAAGTATAATGGGCCAATTTTATCCTCAATTTGATTATAAGTTCATGATTTTAAGTTATTAGAAATTATGCCCTATTATGAAAGTTTTATGAAAAGTCAAGCTTATGATCCATAATTTCAAGTATGATGAGATATCTAGTAAGCATGAATGTTTATGAACTCTCAACTTATGATTCCATGATTATGACTTATGAATTCTATTTTAAGTATGCATGATTTTATGAATTGCGCAAGCCCATGCAAGTTAAGTATGTTATTTATGATTTGCCAAGCTAATAAGATCAACTTATCATATGATATGGAGTGAAGAGTCTCAATGAAGTTTATGATATGATATGGAGTGAAAATTCCCAATTTTCAGGTTCAAGCTATGTATGATTTTAGCTTCGTTGAAAAATGATGTGAGCATTATGCATGTTTTTAGGAGTAGTGTCTACCACTGAGTAGGCTTGGTGTTTCGAGGTTCCCCGGTCCATAACTACGCGCCAACCTAGGTATATATATATATATATATATATATGTTTGGAACCTATCAACAGAGTTTTTCTCACCGCAAGGGGGCTCAGCTTGATATCGATATCATGGTTTAGCATACTTTCCCCTGAAAAGGTTTTTAACGGCTCTGCCCACTTGAGTGTGATAGTTCGGGCATCACATGAGCTCTATCATGATGTGTCTGTTATGACAAGTCTCCTATTGTTCCGCATGATTTCAGTTATGCATGTTAATGGTCTTTGATATTATGTTTTACAACAGATTTGACCTAATGATCAGTGAATGAGCTTTTACTTACAATTTCAACTATGACAAGTCAAATGATTTCTATTTCTAAATCTTGGGTCACTATGTTCAGTTATGATAACCAACTTATGATTATGTATATCTCAGATACTGTTTTCAATCTATAATCCTTGCTCTCATGATCTTTTGATTAAAATACATGATCTCAACTAACATTTTATTAAGCATGTTTTACTTATGTAACACCCGGGAAAGGGCTAAGAATAGATCCGGGAGTTTGAAGTTGCAAACTACAGAAAACCTAGAATATTGCACCAGTATGACTCGAGGTACAAATCGTGGTGAGGACCTATGACTCATGACTCGAGTCGTGATCAATTTCGAGAGCCTGAGGTCATATCACGGGTGGTCCTACGAGTCATGACACGTAGGTACAACTCATGGGTAGGAGTCACTCAGGTGATGGGGGTGACGAATGAGGAGTGCATTGACTTGGCCTCTTATCAACTGAAGGAGGTCTCTTATATTTGGTTCAAGCAATGGAAGGATAGCAGGACAGCGGGAGCAGGCCCTATCAGCTGGGATGAGTTCCACATGGCCTTTCTCAACAGGTTCTTCCCTCGGGAGATGAGGGAATTAAAGGAAACCGAGTTTGCTAACCTCAAACAGGGAAGATGACGGTGCTAGAATTTTTGCTTGAGTTCACTCGCCTGCCAAAGTATGCCCGGGAGTTAGTGATGGACCAGAGGGGGGTGAGCAGATTCGTGCAGGGAATAGCCGAGTATCTATACAAGGACTGCAGAACAACCATGCTTCATCAGGATATGGACTACCCACAGATAGTCCTCTATGCCCAACAGATGGAGGCAACTCATATAAGGCATAGAGAGGCTAAGAGGGCCAGAACTGATAGCCATAGGTTCTCCCAGCCGAGGCCAGGGGTGGGCCTCACTAACAATCCCAACACAGGTCCATTACATCAGCACCATCTTTAGCTAGTACCCCATCCAGGCCTCGAGACGATCAGAGGAGCAGGGCCTCAGGTTCGAGGGGTCAGAATAGCATGCGCACAGAGCGCACTTTTCTATCTTGTGATAATTGTGGCAAGAATCACCCAAGGAAATGTTTGGTGGGCTCAGATGCTTGTTTCGGGAGTGGAAAACCCGGACAAAGAATCAGGGATTGCCCCGCAGCTAGGTCAGGGGGTGGTGGAGCTCGCACTTCAGCAGCTAGTTCAGCAGTTCCAATGGTACGTTAGACTCAGCAGGGTGCTCTGACTGGTTCAGCTGGCAGCCAGCGCTAGAACCGATTTTATGCACTTGGCTCTCAACAAAAGCAGGAGACTTCTCCCGATGTGGTTATGGGTTTGTTTCGAGTCTTTCATATTGATGCTTATGCTTTGTTAGATCCGGGAGCCATACTTTCTTTTGTGACACCTCACATTGCTAGTCACTTTTGGAGTCAGTCCTGAAATTTTGTCAGAACCATTTTCTGTATCTACTCCGATTGTCAGTCATAGCAAAGCAGGTATATAGAGGTTGCCCCATCATAGTATTGCATAAGGCTACCTCCGAAGACTTAATAGAATTGGTTATGACTGATTTTGACATCATCTTGGGCATGGATTGGTTGTTTTCATGTTATGCTTCCATTAATTGTAGAACACAAGTGGTGAAGTTTTGATTTCCAAGTGAACTGGTTTTATAACGGAGGGGTGGTTCAGCGGTACCTGTAGGTCGGTTTATCTCCTATGTCAAGGCCAGAAAAATGATTTCCAAGGGTTGTATTTACCACTTGGTTAGGGTTAAGGATGTCACGTCCGAGACCCCGATCATTCAGTCAGTCCCTGTGGTATGTGAATATCCCGAGGTAATTCCAGATGACCTACCAGGTGTTCCTCTCGAGAGGGAGATTTATTTTGAGATTTAACTTTTACCCGACACACAGCCCATATCAATTCCTTCCTATCGAATGGCCCCAACCAAGCTAAAATAGTTAAAGGAGCAGTTGAAGGATTTTCTGGATAGGGGTTTCATTAGACCGAGTAAGTCCCCATGGGGTGCACTGGTGTTGTTCGTCCGAAAGAAAGATGGTTCTCTTTGGATGTGTATTGACTATATGTAGTTGAACGAGGTCACCATCAAGAATAAATACCATTTACCCAGGATTGATGATCTATTCGATCAGCTTCACGGTGCCAAATATTTCTCAAAGATAGACCTCAGGTTCGGGTATCACCAGCTCAGGGTTAGGGAGAGCGACATCCCAAAGACTGCTTTCAGAACCTGATATGACCATTATGAATTCGTTGTTATGTATTTTGGACTAACCAATGCCCCTTCATCTTTTATGGATCTAATGAACAGGGTATTTGAGGCATATCTGGGCATGTTCATGATCGTGTTCATTGACGACAAATTAATATACTCCGGGAGCGAGGAGTTGCATTCCTCACAACTGAGGGTAGCACTCCAGACCCTCAAGGATAACCAGCTATATGCCAAGTTCAGCAAATGATAGTTCTAGCTGAAATTAGTTGCATTCTTAGGACATGTAGTGTCAAGTGAAGTATAAGGGTGGACTCCCAGAAAATAGAGGCAGTAAAGAATTGGCCCAGACCGATAAACCCTTCGAATATCAAGAGCTTTTTGGGCTTAGCGGGTTACTATCGGAGGTTCGTGGAAGGTTTCTCATTCATTGCAGCCCCACTAACTAGATTGACTTAGAAGAAGGTGAAGTTCCAATGTTCGGAGGCTTATGAGAAGAGCTTCCAGGAATTGAAGGCCAGACTCACTTCAGCATCGGTGTTTACTGTAATGGAAGGTACCGATGGTTCGTGGTATATTGTGATGCTTCGAGAATCGACTGGGATGTGTATTGATGCAGCACGGAAAAGTCACAGCATATGCTTCCAGACAGCTGAAAATTCACGAGAAAAATTGCCCAAGTCATGATCTTGAGTTGGCCGCAGTAGTATTTGCTTTAAAGATATGACGACACTACTTGTATGGGGTTCATGTAGATGTATTCATGGACCACAAGAGCTTACAATATGTGTTCACACAGAAGAAACTAAATCTTCAGCAACGGAGGTGGTTGGAGCTACTTAAGGACTAAGACATGAGTGTCCTTAACCACCCGGGTAAGGCCAACGTGGTAGCAGATGCCCTTAGTAGACTTTATATGGAAAGTGTATAACATGTGAGTGAAGACAAGAAGGGGCATGTAAAGGAGGTACATCGACTTGCACAGTTGGGTGTTAGATTAGTTGGTTTGACCGATGGCGGGGTAGTAGTTCAGAATGGGTCAGAGTCGTCCTTGGTAACGGAGGTGAAGGCTAAACAAGATGAAGATCCAATATTGTTAAAGTTGAAAGAAGCTATTCAAAATCAAAAGGTAGAAGTCTTCTCCAAAAGGGGAGATGGTGTGCTTCGGTACCAGGGTCGCTTATGTGTTCCGAACGTGGGGGATTTGAGGAGTTCAGATATTGCATGAGGCTCACAGATCTAGATATTCTATCCATCCAGGTGCCACCAAAATGTATCATGCCTTGCGGGAAATCTACTAGTGGAATGACATGAAGAGGGATATTGCAGAATTCGTAGCCAAGTGCCCGAATTGCCAACAAGTGAAAGTCGAGCATCAGAGACCGGGGGGTGTACTCCAAGATATCAGCATTCCTATTTGTAAGTGGGAATAAATCAATATGGACTTTGTAACAGGTTTACCCCGCACTCGTAGACAGTATGACTCCATTTGAGTTGTGGTCGACAGGTTGACCAAGGCTGCTCATTTCCTAACGGTCAAAACCACCAATTCAGCAGAAGATTTGCTAAGTTATACATTTGAGAGTTGGTTAGATTACATGGAGTACCCTTGTCCATTATATCAGATAGAGGTACTCAGTTCACCTCTCAGTTCTAGAGATCTTTTCAAAAGGGACTTGGCACCCACGTCAAGCTTAGCACAACATTTCATCCGCAAACAGATGGTCAGACAGAGCGGACTATCCATAATCTTGAGAACATGTTGAGAGCTTGTGTTATGGACATCAAGGATACTTGGGACGAGCATTTTCCTCTTATTGAGTTTGCCTACAACAACAACTATCACTCCAGCATTAAGATGGCACTGTTGGAGGCTCTTTACGGGTGAAGGTGTAGATAGCCCATTGGGTGGTTTGAAGTCAGTGAGGCTTCGTTAGTGGGTCCAGATTCAGTCCATGAGGCTATGGAGAAAGTTCAGTTAATAAGAGAGGCTGAAAACGGCTCAAAGTCGCCAAAAGTCTTATGCGTGTGTGAGGAGAAAGGAGCTTGAGTTCGAGGTCGGTGATTGGGTGTTTCTGAAGGTATCTCCCATGAAGGGAGTAATGAGATTTTGAAAGAAAGGGAAACTCAGCCCCTGCTAATTGGCCCATACCGGATTGTGAGATGAGTGGGTAAGGTAGGTTATGAGTTAGAGTTACCTTCAGAGTTGGCTTTGATTCATCCCGTATTTCATGTATCACTCTTGAAAAAGTGCATGGGAGATCTGGCCTTGGTGGTTCCGGTGGAAAGTGTGGGTGTGAAGGGTAGCCTCAGTTATGAAGAAATTCCTGTTGCAATCTTGGATCGTCAGGTTTGAAGGCTTAGGAGCAAGGAAGTAGCTTCAATAAAGGTGTTATGGAGAAATCAGCATGTTGAGGGAGCTACTTGGGAAGCTGAAGCGGATATGATGGCTAAATACCCCCACTTGTTCCCTACCGACCTAATTTTAGCTTGAGGTATCAGTTTTTGCCCTAAACCTTTAATCAGTTTTTCATGTTCCGTTCATGCGTGCAAGTTTATTTTATGATCTGATATATGTATGTGATGCCTGAATTCAGTCCAGCTATGTATTTCTTTTCGGGGGTAGTCATTCCATCAGTTTTTGACTTAAATGATCAGTATTTGCATATGGTAATTATATGTTTCTATTTGCTGCTTTTTTCTTACATTCGAGGACGAATGTTTCCAAGACGGAGATATTGTAACACTTCAGAAAGGGCTAAGAATAGACCTTGGAGTTTGAATTAAGAAACTGCAGAAAACCTAGAATTTTGCAATAGTATGACTAAAGGTACGAATCGTGGTGAGGACCTACGACTCGTGACTCGAGTTGTGATGAATTTCGGGAGCCTAAGGTCATATCACAGGTAGTCCTACGAGTCATGATGTGTAGGTACGACTCGTGGGTAGTAGTCGTGGTGAAATTCTCAGTGGTGCCAGAGTGAGTCGTCCGGGGTCATGGTACGACTCGTAGGATGTAGAAACGAGTCGTGATGAGGAGTTGTGGTTAAGTTGTGTTTGGTATGGATGGATACCACGACTGATAGTACGACCCATAGGATGGTACTAAGAGTCTTGGTATGCGAGTCGTGGACAGATTCAGAAGATTAAAAAGTGGTGAGATGACCACAAGTCGTGATTTCGTGGTACGAATCGTGGTACGAGTCATGTTTGGGGCCAGGTCTATTTTTCAGGGAAATTTAATTAAGGTAAAATTCGACTTTTCTATGCTTTTGGACCCTAAACAACGTCGTTTTGAGGTCAGGACAGGGTCTTTTAAGGAGGAAAAACTCATGCTAAGTCTCATTTGGCATTTGCAAGAACTAGAGAAGGGAGTAGGAAGAGATTCAAGGGTTTTTCTTCAATTCTTCAAGTTTCCAAGTCGATATTTCTGATTAAATCTTCTTGTTAAGAATCATGTAATTCCAGGTATGTGGGATTTTGAATTGGTAGTTTAGTCAGTACTCATGCCCAATTTCTCCCTAATTCTAAGGTTGAAGTTACCAAAACGTTATGGGTATTTATCAAAAAACATGATTCCTTGAAATTTCAAATGAGCTTGTTGTAGTATGCCTAACTTATGAATTTCGAGCTATTTGGGCTGATTTTACTTGTGTACTCAATATTTTTATGATTTAACCCCTAAAAGTTTAGATGCCCAATTATGAGGAATTGTTTTGTAAAATTCATGGTCATGATGACTCTGCAAGCATAACACGAATGTTGTCTTAAATTTTAAGCATGTCTTCAAGTCTTCAACTACCCATAATATTATGATCATGTTTCCTATAAATTTAAGCATTTCATGTATGATTGAAACTATGGCCAATGTCCACACGTAATTAATGATTTATGAACTATGATTTTGGCTGATTCACCAGCCCAATTCCATGGCTAGTATTACGAATTCTCTAGCATGATATGATTCTCACGATTTTACTAGTCATGCATGTCATGTATGAATTTATATGGGCATGTTGCATGTTTTGGGAGTAGTACTTAACACCGAGTAGGTTTGGGGCCCAGGTTATGCCCCATATCTCAGAACTACGTGCCACCGTAGGTTATGTTTAGGACCTCCGCAGTGACTGTCCCCTATTCCCTACGGGGCCTTCATGAGTGATATCACACCATTCATGGTTCATACCCTTGGCAAGGTATGGACGACCTCCCGACTAGGTTTACAGGTTGGGCTCCATGTGTGCTCATATGGGGTATGTCGGTTGTAGAAATCTCCCATTGTTCCTCATGGTTTTCATGCATGTATGATTATGTTCTTTTGGCTCAAGTTATGTTTTATGAAATGTTTTCCTCACTTGTTACGACTATGACAGGTTTACGAATATTTTGAAAATCTTGAGCCTTACGACATACTTACAATTTCAGTCTTATGATTATGATGTCCCCACTCCTATAATTTTTATGTTTTTAAGTATTGTTTTGCATACCTTATATACTCAGTACCTTCCAAGTACCGACCCACATATTTACAGGATCCGGTTCGCAGTTCAGAATCATTCCTAGCTTGCTCCTCAGTTCCGCTCTCAATTTCCAGTGGCGAGTCCTCATGATTCGAGGGCTTCATGTTCGGACCTTGTTTATCTTTTGTTTTCATAATGTTGGGGTTAGTTGGGGTCTTGTCCCTTCAACCCGTCTATTATGATTAGAGGATTTCAGACTTAATTGTAGTATTCCTCTATTTATGCTTGGATTATGTATTACCGCTCTTATATTTCATGTCACATTTTCATTAAAATTCATGATTTTATAGTGAAGTCTTCCACCTTATGTGTATGAATTAGAAATATGCTCATGCCATGGGTTGACTTGGAGTCTTTCGGGGCGCCTTGTCCCGTGTCTATGATCCGGGTGTACTCTTAGGTCATGACAACTTAACTTGCAAACTTAGTACATTTCAAGTATTGACCGCATACTCTATGCTATATCGTCTCATGATATAGTTTCAGGTGATCCAGCTCAGTCTCGCTGATAGCTTGCTCCTACCTCAATTCATTTCAGCCCCTTCTTTGGGTGACTACTCATTTTTTCGAGGATAGTTAGTAGTTTTTTTGCGTGTTATTTCAGTTTTCATACTCTATCGAGCTAGTTAGAGGTGTTGTCCCATTAAATCATCAGATGTTTAGAAGCTTTTCAGTCATTATGTAGACGATTCAGTTTGTCGAGTGTTGACTCCATTTATGGCCTTTGTTATATTTTAGACCGCGTTGTACTTTTCTCAAGGTACTTAGTAGGGATTATTCCATCAATAATGCAATTTTGGTCTGCACCTGTGTCTAATAATGCAATTTTGTGAATAGTATAATTTTTATTTATAACCAATATGATAGCTATATGCCAGCTCTGGGCTTGAACTATTGCAATAGTTTTTAATCCTGATTTACCTTCTAGAGGGCTCCCTAGAGACTCAATTTTTTCTTCACCTTTTTTTCTTAATTTTGATGTTTCTCCTGGTTCAGATTGATACAATTCAGATGCTTGCATTGATTCTAGTTCATTTAATAGTTTATTAGAAAGGGCATCTGTTTCTAGCTTGTTAAGTCTTTTCTTAACTTCTTGGACTTCATTTTTAACATGTAATAATTCAGTTTGAAGATCTTGTACTGTTGTACTAGACATTTGTTCTTTAAATTTATTTAGTACATTTTTCATATTAAAAGGATCAATTGTTTCTTGGTCATATTGTTGGTTAAGAACTATATTTTTTAATTCTATTAAATATTTTCTTTTAAGATCTTTATCTTCAATATGATCAATCATATCAAAGAAGATTTCCTGTTATTATTGGTAATGACATTTATTTAGTGGCTATCACAGGTGCAGATTACTCCCGTGCATCCACAATGATTAGTTGAGTCACTATTGTCAGAACTATATGCTATATTAAGCTGGTCTTCATCACTGAAACTTTCTTCAGGGGAAGAATTATTGTCATGTTCATCAAGAATAGAATATAATCTATCTTTTATTTCTTGCTCAAGTTATAACATATTGATCTTATCTTTCTTTTTGTTAGGGACCTACAACCCTTAGCGTTATGGCCAAATTTTCTACAATTCCAACACTTATCATCATTTCCTTGCAGGCCACCTTATGAGATTATTAAGGGAAAGGTAAGAAAAGTTATGATGATAAAGTTGCAAGTATTATCGACAAGCTATGATGTTGAGGAAATAGGGTGACAAACTTGCTCTAACAAGAGAAAGGTCAAGAGGAGAAGTACTTTAAGATGATTATGAACTACAAACCTTATTATAGTTCCCTTTGGGTTTGGTAATGTGAATTTGAAAGATACTTTGAATAGAATAGAGCTTATAATATGTAAAGGTAAAGGTATTAAGAAAGATGGTGAAGGATAAGCGCCTCTAGCAAGGCCTATTTATGGTAACTGATATTGTCTGAACATTCAAATAGCTCCAGATGAGGCATGATGTGGCCAATAGATATTTTTGAGTGAAGCTAAAAGCTAAATACTAAGTTATAATAGATCACGACTAAAGTATAAGTTACATGAATAAGTTGCAGACAGTTTAAGGTCGACAGAAATTATAAGATAAGAATATATTGTTGGATGTTAGAGATAGATAAAAAAAGTGGACCTCTCTAAAGATTTTGCTTGAGGAAGGCATTATGTATTATGATGAAAGAGTAAGTTAAGAAAGTATTTGCGATAGAATAGGATAAAATTCTAAGTGTGGAAAAATATTTGAAGAATGCTTTGACATAGGATAGTAAAGTGTAGTATGAATTTTAAAATGATAAAAGGATAGGTTGACTTCAGCATCTATCCTGACTCTTCCTGAAGGCACAAAGGGTTATGTGGTTTATTGTGATGCTTCTAGAATTGGTTTGGGTTACTAATGCAACACAAAAAAGTTATTTTCTATGTTTTAAGACAGTTGAGGAAACACGAGCAGAATTACTCCGTCCACGACCTAGAGTTGGCAGCAGTAGTGTTCTCACTGAAGATTTGGCATCACAACTTATATGGGGTACATGTTCACATCTTTATTAATCATAAGAGCCTCCATTACTTGTTTAAATAAAAAGAGTAGAATTTGAATCAAAGAACGTAGTTAGAGTTGCTGAAAGATTACGATGTGAACTTTCTACACCATCCAAGCAAAGTTAATATTGTGGCTGATTCTTTAAGCCGCAAATCTATGGGAAGTACATTGAGGCTTACATGGTTGAAATAGAAAGGACCTTGCAGCAATTAGCTAATTCTATACTTAGTTATTAGACATCGATGGAGGTGTTGTAGTTTAGAATACTGCAAAATCCTCCTTAGTTTGCCTTCGTGGCGGTCCTTTATCTATTATCTCGAATAGAGGAACATAGTTTACAACGAACTTCTGGAAGTTTCTCTAGAAAGGTTTAGGCATATAGGTGAGCCATAGTACAACATTCCATCCCCTTTTGAGCCATAGTACTACATTTCACCCCTAAACTAATGGACAGGATGAAAGCACTATATAGACACTTGAAGATATGTTTCAGGCCTGTATTTTAGACTTTAGTGGTAATTGAGATTATCGTGTTCTTTATTAGAGTTTGTTTATAATAATAGCTATCATTCAAACGGCTCCTTATCAAGCTTTATATGGGCGTAATGTCACAACCTAAACGCAGGCCTAGATCAGGATACGGGACAAGGAGCTCTGAGAGACCCCAAGTTGACCCATGACATGAACATTCATCTAACTCAATCGATAAAGCAGAAGAAATAACATGATAGTCTTAGCGGAAGTCTGAAAAAACATAACATTAGAATACACATAATCTGAAGCTAAATGCACCCTTTTTTTTCTGAAAAAGCCTCTAAGTCCGATGAGTTGATGGGACAAGACCCTAACTAACTCTTTAATACTGAAACTGAAAGTACATTAATATTTGAAAGCAAATGGTCTCCGAAAGATGAGTACTTACCACTAAGCTGGGTGCAAACTCTAGAACTGGGTACTGACGGGGCTGAGTCTGAGTGCCGGGGCCTGTATCATTAAACGATACAGCATAGAGTATACGGTCAGTACGTGAAATGTATCGAGCATGCAAGGTAAGTAAAACTGCTTTAATAAGTTAAATCATTAAAAACATGCATAATGTAAAACATAAGCAAAATAAGAATATTAGAGTAGGGGTTGCATGCTATTTTTCTGAAAACATGATCTCAATATAACATAACATCATAACTGAATCGATTGACCCAAAGTTGAAATCTGATAGTCAGAAATAAAGCTGAACATTGGGTCAAACCTGCTTTAGAACATATATAGTTATATACAACATGAGTGATAAACATACATAATTGAAATCATGAGGAACAACGGGAGACTCGTCTTTTAACCGACGTACCACAATAGAGCTTATGTGGTCCCAACTATCACACTCAAGTGGGTAGGGCTATCCAAAGCCTTTCTTGGGCTAAGGACGACACCATGATATTGATATCATGCTCGTGTCCCAATCCGTATAGGGGATAGCTCACATAGGAGGTCCCAATATAATCTGATCATACCTCATTGGTGCGTAGTTCTAAGGCATAGGGTTGACTGACCCATAGCCTACTCGGTGCTAGACACTACTCTTAAAAACATACACATGTTCTCCATCGCTTTTCAAGAAAGCTGACCATTGTCTACTAATGAAGCTGAATAATCATGAATACATAAATCTGAATCATACATGAGGAGCCTTGGCTCTAACCATACCACAAGCTGAACATACATGGAAGTCTTTGCTCCAAAACCTTGTGGTAAGCTAAATTCGTAAAATCATAATCATACTTGAACATATGGGCATTTTCCAATACTTTAACACGCGTGAAAATACATCATTCCCTTGACAACATGATCATAAACATGGTAACTTGAAACATGCTTTCCATCATAAATATCTCATCATACTAGAACATTCATCATAAATCTCAACTTTCATGAACTTCTCATAATTGGGCATTTTAATTTATAAACCTTGAAACACGATTTTCATTGAAAAAATCATAAAACTTTCCCATAAATCATAATTCAATCGGGTGAGACCTATTCAAATGAATCAAGAGTTTATGGAATATTATAAAAAAAGAAATCAATGATTGACTTGATAAAAAGATTATTAGACCTTCCAAGTTACCATGGAGTTGTTCAGCATTCTACGTCAATAATAGTGCGGAAAAAGAAAGAGGGACCCCAAGGCGAATCATTAATTATAAGCCCCTTAACAAAGTTTTAAAATGGATTAGGTATCCAATACCCAATAAAAGAGATCTTCTTAAAAGAACTTATAAAGCTAACATTTATAGTAAGTTTGATATGAAATTTGGATTTTGGCAAACACAGATAGAAGAAAAACATAAATATAAAACAACTTTTAATGTACCTTTCAGACAATATGAATGGAATGTAATGACATTCGAATTAAAAAATGCATCATCTGAATTTCAGAATATAATGAACAACATATTTAATCCACATAGTCATATTTCTATAGTTTACATATATGATGTTTTAATATACTCAGTAGATATGGACCAACACTTCAAACATATCCAAACCTTTTTAAAGGTTGTTAAACAAAAAGGATTATTAGTAAGCGCTAAAAAGATTAAGTTATTCCAGACTGCTATTAGATTCCTTGGTCATGACTTATATCAAGGAACCTATAAACCCATTTGTAGAGCCATAGAGTTCTCATCCAAATTTTCAGATGAATTAATTGATAAAACTCAGCTCCAAAGATTCTTAGGAAGTCTCAATTATGTTGCAGATTTTATTCCAAATATTATACAGGTTTGTAAGCCTCTTTATCAGCGTTTTAAGAAGGATCCAGTCCCATGGGGATTAGAAAAAACAGAGAACAGTCCAAAAAATAAAATCAATAGTTCAAAAACTTCCATGTCTAGGAATACCACATCCAGAGGCATTCATGATAGTAGAAACTGACGCCTCAGACATAGGATATGGAGGCATCCTTAAAAAAATCTCCCTGGAAAACCCCGAACAATTAGTAAGATTTACTTCAGGAATCTGGAATAATACTCAAAAAAATTACAGCACCATTAAAAAAGAAATTCTGGCTATAGTGCTATGTATCACAAAATTTCAAGACGATCTAATAAATAAAGAACTTTTACTACAAGTAGACTGCAAAGCAAGCAAAGATGTTTTACAAAAAGATGTAAAAAATCTGGTTTCTAAAAAAATATTTGCCAGATGGCAGGCTTTGTTATCCAGCTTTGATTTTCAAATCGAGTTTATACAAGGAGAAAATAATTCTCTCCCAAATTTTTTGACTAGGGAATTTCTACAGGGAACTAAATGAGACCCGGAACACCAGGTATAAGGCCCTTGAGGCCTCCATTTCATCCTTTCAAACCAGAATAAATAATGAACAGACCCTTTAAATCGAGTTTGTACAAGGAGGAAATAATTCTCTTCTAGATTTTTTGACTAGGGAATTTCTATAGGGAACTAAATGAGACCGGTGTATGTAGTTAATCTACAAACCATTCAAACGGGCTTAAAATATTTTTAATTGTGAACTTCAAGTATTGAATACTATCAGGATTATCTGGACATTTTAATTTATGCTTAATTTTTACTGAATCGGTGTCTATTAAAATGAACTCATAATACCTTCGATTTTTAAGGGGATCATCTGTCTCCACATAATTCCAATTTGTGTAGCATGGTTTTAGTAACTCAGGTACTCAAAAACCTTCATATTTTTTATCGAGGGCCATGATCGGCAGTACCTGTAAAACTGTTAGCTCAAACTGCTGTTTATTTGGAATATTCTTCTCCATTTTCTTTTCAGGAGTCGCTGGCAGAACTGCCTGACAGTATGTCTTTGGTGACTTCATTTCATAGCTATCCTTTGTTTGGATAGAGATAGTTTTGTCGCCTGATGAAGAGTCTCCTTTAAAAACTGATTTTAATGGTTGTAATCTGGTCTTACTGGTTATGGATTCTCATATTTATTTTTATAGTGCTTGTGTCTTCTTTTAATTTTCTTGGATGCCTCTTTTTAAGGGGCAGACAACTTGATGTATCCAAAATCTTGACAAAAGCTTCCTATTTCTTTTTTGGATATTTTATTATCCTTTTTAAGTTGATTTTTAAGCTTCATATCTGTACATAGTTTTAGTCCTTTGAAATTTATAAAACTTATAAGGTCACCATAGGTTAACTGGATATAAGGAATTTTTCCATCAAATCTATCTTTTAATTTTATTCTAACCTTTTCAGCGAATAATGTTGGTAAACCACTTATGAATTTTTCTTTCCAATAATCACGACTACAGTCTTCTCTGACCGTAACCTTGTTGAGGAATACATCCTTATACCATCTAAAATCATCTAACTTTGGGCAAGATAGGTTAGATAGTATTTCTAAACTCCTATCTTGAAAAAGTTGAGGTTCTCCTATAAAATGTTTTGCTATACTATAAATTAAAGTAGCGGTGGCGTCTTCTACGCATAGATTTTCAAAAGTTTATCCTATAGATTCAGTCTTAATAACTTGAGTGATGGTTGTAGCATTTGTTACACTATGTCTATTATCTTCGGTGAGATAATTATCCCACCAATATTTTAATGTCCCTGTAAATCCAGATATAATTGGAGTGACAGCTTGTTTATCCATGTAGTTTTTCATTTTATAGGTCATAATGGCCATCCTCATTTCATGTAACTTATTGTATATCTGATGTTCTGCAAGTCCATCAATATTCCATTCAACAATTTCATTTCCAGAGTGTGAAGTATGAGATAAATATTCATTTTCTTCATACTGCATATCCGGGAATGAGGGTTTATTATAATAATATTTTTTGATGGAATATTTAGAGCTTAACTTATTAATGTCGTTATCAGACTTTTCGGATATTGTTCTTATGACCTTATCATCTTTTAATTTTAATTCATCCATTAATTTTAATTCATTCTTTAATTTTAATTCAGCCTTTAATTTTTCATTCATCTTTTCTATAAGATCATCTGGGATTTCAAACATTTCTTGAAATTTGGGGAATTTATCTTTGGAAAATTCTGGTAATTTAAATATTGGATAGGTTTCTAATTTCCTATAATTATAGGAAGGGCAAGGTTTATCATTGAAAATTGATTTATTATCAGTCTTAAGGATCTGATTAGAGACTACGTATAGTAATTGATTAGTGTATTTATTTTGTTGAGTTAATCTATTTATATCTTTATTCTTAGGATCACCTTGGGTGTCTACTATATCAATTTTAAAAGGTGTAGCTGTAACAATTCTACGATCTATTGGTAAACTAATTTCCTCTAGTGGGGGAATTACAGATTCAACCACCTTAGTTTTGGTATGCCATTTATTAACTATCATGCTCAATGATTCCTTTTGATCATCCAATTTTCCTGTGTACTCAAACCATTTAAAGAACTCTATATTGCATCTCACCTTTTTCATATCGGCGCACCATTTTTTTCTAAAGGATAATCTTTCTTTTAATGAATATTTTTCTACATACCATTGCCTTTTTATGCTATTTTTTGGATCTAACCAGAGTTTATCTAAATATTAGAAGTCTGGTTCGAACTCCTTGTCAAATCTAATCATGCATAAAGAGTCTCTTGCTCCTAGTATCTCACTAGCAGTGGGACTTGTTCTTTTGGTAATTCTAGGTTCATATTTAACCTTAGAAATTGTTTCAGAGAAATCTACTCCCTTTAGTTTTTTCTCTACATCTTCAAGTGTTACCTCCTTTTCTTCTGGCGTTTTTGAAAATGAAGGTCACGAAAAAGACATTCTTTTACTTGAAGAAGCATGACTAAAGGATTGGGATCTCAGAAATTTTAAATCTATAGATCCATTTGGAAATTGTATTACCTGCTCAATGGTTGAATTTTCTTCCTCAATTTCTGGCTCCGTTATGGAGTCAAAATGCCAATTATCCTTTACTAACACATCATCCCATTTTATCATTTTTGGGACGAAAATATTGTTGTGATTGTGATTGTGATTGGCTTACATAAGTATGGTAACCCCTTTGTTACTTACTATTTTTGCTTTTGGAGCTAGGGTAGTTTTCATTAGCCTGTAATATACTCTATATATTATGGCTATTTCTCTTGTATTTTCTTTGCTATTCATGTTTTTTTTAACATTTAATGTTAGGGTATCCATAACATTTTAATCATTAATATCTATAGAAAAATTGGGATAACAGTTAAAATATACCAGGCCATTAGCTAGGTTACTTTGTAATACTGCTAATAATGAATCATTAAAGTTTAGTAGCCTATTGTCTCTTAATAAAAGACATATAGGTACGTCTAAGCCTAATCGATACAACGGTTTAACCGCGACTTGGACAAGTCCTATGTGAAGAAACTTATAGTTTTTCCTATATATGTTAATGTTTTCAACTGCTAATAATTTAATAGTCTCAATAGACTTATTAATAGCGATCATAGATTCGGAGGTTTTAATATTATAATTTTTAATAAAATTAAAGTGTCCAGTCTTATATACCTTCTCAAAACGTTCCTTTGGGATATTCTGATTTTGTAAATCGCTCTCTATCTTAGCTATTTTAGTAGTTGTGGCAGAAATATATTAATACTACTTATTGTGTTCTGATTTTAAGAGGTATACATTAAAATTGTGCAGATAGTTTTAACTGAATAATTAATATATCATCTAATTATCTTCTTTGTATAGACAAATTATGACTAACATAACATAATTCATCATATAACCTGATTAGATTGTCAAGAATTAATTTTCTAGTTATTTTCCTAGAATAATTATCTAGAGTTTCTGAAGGTATTAGTTTTTTATAATAGTCTAAGTTCTTAAATATTTCTATTCTTTTCTTTTTATAGTTACTCCGATATTTCAAACATGTCCATCTTCTCCTATTGTAGTATTTTATTTGTTCTGTAAATGGATGTGTAAGCATAAATTTTAATATAACACGAAGTATTCGGGGGAATGTTAGTACTATCCTGGGGCCAATATCTACTTTAGATGTAACTCCTTAATAGTTATTTCTTTGTGAAGTACTTACTGGTTATCTTATCTAATTTCCTTTATCTTATTCCTTTAGGTCTGGTGAAGGGAACACCATCCGGGTCCAGCTCTAGTATCAAAACATTAGAGCTAATCCAACAGAAAATACAGGCTTGCCAACGTCTAGACCGTGATTATATGGTTAGCCAACTTAAGGAATAAAACAAAGAAAATAGAGTAAGCGTATCAGCAAAACTAAACACAGAAATAACCGCTCAAAAGCAACATAATTTCGACTGGCTCTAGGATAGTATAAAGATTTAGCTACTCAAACTCATACTCCTCCCGACAACCATGGCTCTGATACCATTTTACAGATCGTATAAGATGACTTGAAAAATAATTACAAAGGCAGGACCAAAATAAAAGAAAATACTACAAGTAGTAATAAAGTAGAAGAAAAAGATACTTACAAAGAGTTGTTTATTGATAAGACGGAAAAACAGAGAACATAGAGAGGTTTGGGCAATTTGGAAGTGAGTGTAGTATTTTCTGAATGCCCTTCCTAATACAAGGTGAAGGTCTTAAATAGACCTCAATATGATGAGTCAACTAATTACTACCTGCTATCTATTTACATGTGTCCACACGTGGAAGATTTAATTTTACACGGATCTATTTAAAAGATGTCTTCATCTTCTTGAAACTTGATTTCCTTGACATTTGATATTTGTCCTGATGTGACCTTGGAATTTGATGAAGATTCATCTTCATCTGCATGGGAGTTTGTAAAGATTCCATTTTTTCCTTATGTAGCTTGTCTTTTTGTTGCATTATTTGTTGGGCGGATTCCTGAGGGGTCCACTGCTTTTGATTGTAGTAGCTTTTCATTTTTCTGAAAGGATAGTCTGACCGTCTTCTTTAGTTGAGAAGATAAGCTTGAGCTATCTCTTGCGGATCTAGCATGTCTCCGTTGCTTGGTTCACTTGTATGAGAGGATGAAGTATCTAATAATTCCATTATCTGTTTATGTTGGGTATCTTTTTCCAAATTTGACAAGACCTGCTGGAGCCTTCTTTTTAATTCTTCCTTAGACAGTTGGGAATCATGTCGTAATGAAGAACTTGAAGTTTCCTTATCTTCCTGGGGTGTTGGTGCCCAGCCTTTGATTTTGATGGTCTTACTCAGATATTTAATCCTTTCAAATTCATGAATATCAATGGACCAGCTGATAATATATGAAATTATTTTTGCAATAAAAAACTTACACAATTTAATATTTTCTAGGTAGAAATATTTTGCTCTACATGAAAATTTTCAAACTGTGTATGAAAATGTTTTGACAATACCTGTTTATTTCCTCCGAATTGGTTCCACCATTCGTAAAACCATCTGGGGATGATCACACTTTTCATTTCTTCTGAATACTTGACAAAACAAGAGTGAGTGTTGGGCCTTAGTTACATAAAGTTATACCAGACTGCCTTATAATCATACCAGTTGTATGTCTGGGGTCTATGGGTTCTTGATAGGGGAATGGGTGTATGTAGGTGATCTACAAACCTTTCAAACGAACTTAAAATTCTTTTAATTGTGAACTTCGAGTATTGAATACTATCAGGATTATCCGGACATTTTAATTTATGCTCAATTTTTACTGAATCGATGTCTGTTAAAATGAACTCATAATACCTTCGGGTTTTAAGGGGATCATTTGTCTCCACATAATTCCAATTTGTGTAGCAGGGTTTTAGTAAATCAGGTACTCCAAAACCTTCATATTTTTTATCGAGGGACATGATCGGTAGTACCTGTAAAACTGTTAGCTCAAACTGTTGTTTATTTGGAATATTTTTCTCCATTTTCTTTTCAGGAGTTGCTGGCAAAACTGCCTGAGAGTATGTCTCTGGTGGCTTCATTTCATAGCTATCCTTTGTTTGGATAGAGAGAGTTTTGTCGCCTGATGAAGAGTCTCCTTTAAAAATTGATTTTAATGGTTGTAATCTGGTCTGACTGGTTATGGGTTCCTTTAATGGGGATGGAATAGTAGCTTTTGGCAAATATGGGAGTTCTACCAAAACTGAATATTTATTTTCTAGTTTTGATTTTTCCTCTTCATTGAAGGGTCTTTTCATTATTTCTTCTAGTTTGAAAGGCTGAAATGGAGGCCTCAAGGGCCTTATACCTGGTGTTCCGGGTCTCATTTAGTTCCCTGTAGAAATTCCCTAGTCAAAAAATCTGGGAGAGAATTATTTTCTCCGTGTATAAACTCGATTTTGAAAATCAAAGCTGGATAACAAAGCCTGCCATCTGGAAAATATTTGTTTAGAAACCAGATTTTTTACATCTTTTGGTAAAACATCTTTGGCTGCTTTGCAGTCTACTCATAGTAAAAATTCTTTATTTATTAGATCGTTTTGAAATTTTGTGATACATAACACTATATAGCCAGAATTTCTTTTTTAGTGGTGCTATAATTTTTCTGAGTATTATTCCAGATTCCTGAAGAGAATCTTACTAATTGTTCGGGATTTTCTAGGGAGATTTTTTGTTTAAGGATGCCTCCATATCCTATGTCTGAGGCGTCAATTTCTACTATCATGAATTCCTCTGGATGTGGTATTCCTAGACATGGAAGTTTTTGAACTATTGATTTTATTTTTTGGACTTTCTCTATTTGTTCTAATCCCCATGGAACAGGATCCTTCTTAAGACGCTGATAAAGAGGCTTACAAACCTGTCTAATATTTGGAATAAAATCTGCAACATAATTGAGACTTCCTAAGAATCTCTGAAGCTGAGTTTTATCAATTAATTCATCTGGAAATCTGGATGAGAACTCTATGCCTCTACAAATGGGTTTATAGGTTCCTTGATATAAGTCGTGACCAAGGAATCTAATAGCAGTCTGGAATAACTCTAATCTTTTTAGTGCTTACTATTAATCCGTTTTGTTTAACAACCTTTAAAAAGGTTTGGATATGTTTGAAGTGTTGGTCAATATCTTCTGAGTATATTAAAACATCATCTATGTAAACTATAGAAATATGACTATGTGGATTAAGTATGTTGTTCATTATATTCTGAAATTCAAATGGTGCATTTTTTAATCCGAATGGAATTACATTCAATTCATATTGTCTGAAAGGTCCATTAAAAACTGTTTTATATTTATCTTTTTTTGCTATCTGTATTTTCCAAAATCCAGATTTCATATCGAACTTACTATAAGTGTTAGCTTTATAAGTTCTTTTAAGAAGATCTCTTTTATTGGGTATTAGATACCTAATCCATTTTAAAACTTTTTTAAGGGGCTTATAATTATTGACTAGCCTTGGGGCCCTTCTTTCTTTTTCCACACTATTATTGACATAGAATGCTGAACAACTCCATGATGACTTGGAAGGTCTAATAATCTTTTTATCAAGTAAATCATTAATTTCTTTTTTACAATATTACATTAACTCTTGATTCATTTGAATAGGTCTTGCCCTAGTAGGGATATTCTTTTCGTTGAATCCCTCAATATATGATAACTGAATAATATGACATTTCCTATCCCAAAAGGCATTAGGAAAATCTGAACAGACTTCTCGTTCTATGAATTCTTGTAGGCTTTTAATTTTGGCTTCTACCTTCGGATGTTTTAAAGAGGATTCAATCCGTTTAAATGTTATCTCGTTCTTTAAATAGTTTATTTGTTGGGAAAGCAGATTTATTCTAAAGATAGTTTTTTCTTTTATAAATTCACTTTCTTCTTTTGACATATTATTTAGGTAGGAAAAAATGATATCTTTTCCTAGAGAAGTGGTGCGGATGCCGTCTAAATCAGCGACATAAGGTTTTATTTGGGTTATAAAGGGGGTGCCTAATATTATTTTTTCATTTATATCTTTAGTTATTACATAATCAATAATAAAGCAGATTCCATTATAGCATATGTGTGCCCTATGGAGTTTATAATTTATTTTGATCCTTTCTCCTGTCACGGAGAATAACCGCGTTGTACTTTTTTCAAGGTGCTTAGTAGGGATTATTCCTTCTATAATGCAATTTTGGTCTACACCTGTGTCTAATAATGCAATTTTGTGAATAGTATAATTTTTATTTATAACCAATGTGATAGGTATATGCCAGCTCTAGGCTTTAACTATTGCAATAGTTTTTACTCCCGATTTACCTTCTAGAGGGCTCCCTAGAGACTCAATTTCTTCTTCACCTTTTTTTTTAATTTTGATGTTTCTCCTAGTTCAGATTGATACAATTCAGATCCTTGCATTGGTTCTAGTTCATTTAATAGTTTATTAGCAAGGGCATTTGTTTCTAGCTTGTTAAGTCTTTTCTTAACTTCTTTGACTTCATTTTTAATATGTAATAATTCAGTTTGAAGATTTTGTACTGTTGTACTAGACTTATATTCTTTAAATTTATTTAGTACATTTTTCGTATTAAAAGGCTCAATTGTTTCTTTGTCATGTTGTTGGTTAAGAACTATATTTTTTAATTCTATCAAATATTTTCTTCTAAGATCTTTATCTTCAATATGATCAATCATATCAAAGAAGATTTCCTTGTTATTATTGGTAATGACACTTATTTAGTGGCTATCACAGGTGCAGATTGCTTCCGCGCATCCACAATGATCAGTTGAGTCACTATTGTTAGAACTATATGCTATATTAAGCTGGTCTTCATCACTGAAACTTTCTTCAAGGGAAGAATTATTGTCATGTTCATCAAGAATAGAATATAATCTATCTTTTATTTCTGGCTCAAGTTATAACATATTGATCCTATCTTTCTTTTTATTAGGGACCTACAATCATTAGCCTTATGGCCAAATTTCCAACACTTATCATTATTTCCTTGAAAGCCACCTTATGAGATTATTAAGGGAAAGGTAAGAAAGTTATGATGATAAAGTTGCAAGTATTATCGACAAGCTATGATGTTGAGGAAATAGTGTGACAAACTTGCTCTAACAAGAGAAAGGTCAAGAGGAGAAGTACTTTAAGATGATTATGAACTACATACCTTATTATAGTTCCCTTTGGGTCGGGTAATGTGAATTTGAAAGATACTTTGAATAGAATAGAGCTTATAATATGTAAAGGTAAAGGTCTTAAGAAAGATGGTGAAGGATAAGTGCCCCTAGCAAGGACTATTTATGGTATCTGATATTGTATGAACATTCAAATAGCTCCAGATGAGGCATGATGTAGCCAATAGATGTTTTTTAGTGAAGCTAAAAGTTAAATACTAAGTTATAATAGATCACGACTAAAGTATAAGTTACATGAATAAGTTGCAGACAGTTTAAGGTCGACAGAAATTATAAGATAGGAATATATTGTTGGATGTTAGAGATAGATAAAAAAAGTGGACCTCTCTAAAGATTTTGCTTGAGGAAGACATTATGTATTATGATGAAAGAGTAAGTTAAGAAAGTATTTGCGAAAGAATAGGATAAAATTCTAAGTTTGGAAAAATATTTGAAGAATTCTTCGATATAGGATAGTAAAGTTTAGTACGAATTTTAAAATGATAAAAGGATAGGTTGACTTCAGCACCTATCTCGACTCTTCTTGAAGGCATAAAGGGCTATGTGGTTTATTGTGATGCTTCCAGAATTGGTTTGGGTTACTAATGCAACACGAAAAAGTTATTTTCTATGTTTTAAGACTGATGAGGAAATACGAGCAGAATTACTCCATCCACGACCTAGAGTTGGCAGCAGTAGTGTTCTCACTGAAGATTTGGCATCACAACTTATATGGGGTACATGTTGACATCTTTACTTATCATAAGAGCCTCCATTACTTGTTTCAATAAAAAGAGTTGAATTTGAATCAAAGAACGTAGTTAGAGTTTGAATCAAAGAACGTAGTTAGAGTTGCTGAATGATTACAATGTAAGCATTCTACACCATCCAGGCAAAGTTAATATTGTAGTTGATGCTTTAAGCCGCAAATCTATGGGAAGTACATTGAGGCAAACATGGTTGAAATACAAAGGACCTTGCAGCAATTAGCTAATTCGTATACTTAGTTATTAGACATCGATGGAGGTGTTGTAGTTTTGAATATTGAAAAATCCTCCTTAGTGTCAAAAGTTAACTAGAGTTAAGGTGATCTTGAGCTAGTGTTATTGAGAAATATCATACCGCATCAGAAGCAGGCCTTGTTTGAGTGTGGGCCAGATAGGGTTCTCAAATATTAGCCTCGCTATCTGTGCCCAATGTGGGTAAGCTACATGATCAGATTATGACAAAAGCTCATTATTTTCATTACTTAGTACATTTAGGTGCCATGAAGATATATCATGACTTGAGACAGCCTTATTTGTGGCATGGTATTCATAAGGACATTATGAGTTTTGTAGCTCAGTGTCCTAATTGCAAGTAGGTAAAGGTTTAGCATCAACAGATAGGAGGCCTAACTCAGAATATAGAGATCCCAGCATGGAAATGGGACGTGATCAATATAAATTTCATTACAACTTTACCTCAGATGAGTAGGAAGAATGATTCGATCTGTGTTAGTGTTGACAAATTGACGAAATCAAATCATTTCCTGCCAGTCAGGACTACTTATACAGCTAAGGATTATGCCAGACTGTATATTCGTAAGATTGTTTGCCTTCATGGCGGCCTTTATCTATTATCTCAAATAGAGGAGCATAGTTTACAACGAACTTCTGGAAGTTTCTTTGGAAAGGTTTAGGCATACAGGTGAGCCATAGTACAACATTCCATCCCCTTTTGAACCATAGTACTACATTTCACCCCTAAACTGATGGACAAGCTGAACGCACTATGTAGACACTTGAAGATATGTTACATGCCTTTATTTTAGACTTTGGTGGAAATTGAGATGATCGTGTTCTTTATTAGAGTTTGTTTATAATAATAGCTATCACACGAGCATTCAAACAACTCCTTATCAAGCTTTATATGGGCGTAATGTCACGACCCGAATGCAGGCCCGGATCGCGATACGGGACAAGGAACCCCGAGAGACCCCAAGTTGACCCATGGCATGAAAATTCATCTAACTCAATCGATAAAGAGGAAGAAATAACATGATAGTCTTAGCGGAAGTCTGAAATAAACATAACATCAGAATACACACAATATGAAGCTGAATACACCCTTTTTGTCTGAAAAAGCCTCTAAGCCTGATGAGTTGATGGGACAAGACCCCAACTAACTCTTTAATACTGAAATTGAAAGTACATCAATATCTGAAAGCAAATGACCCCTGGAAGATGAGGACTCACCACTAAGCTTGGTGCTAACTCTGGACTCCCCCAGTGACTACATCCGGGGAGACCTCCTGCTCCTGGAGGGATGCGAGGGCATAAATTTTGTTCTGGCACTGACCGCCAGCTGAGCTAGTCGAAGCACCCTGCTGTTAGGGGTGTGATGCTGGAGCCGCTGAACTAGAAGCTGGGCCTCGACCCCAATCATGGCCATTTCTTGCTATTGGGAAGTCCCTAAGCATATGTCTAGGCTTCCCACACCCGAAGCAAGCACCTGTACTTGCCAAGCGCTGGCCTGTGTGCCCCCGACCACACCTACCAAAAACTGGGATACTAGAATCTGCGGGCCTACTAATCTGACCCCTAGAGCCTAATGCTCGCCCCCTCTGGTCGTGCTTAGGTCTGGATGGCACACTCAACCCTGAAGACACTGGGGTTGAAGATCTCTGGTGGGTCTGATGTCAGTGCTAACCTCCTGACCTTGGCTGAGAGAATCTGTAGCTATCGGTCTTGTCCCTCTTGGCCTCTCTCTCCCTTATATGTGCAGCCTCCATCTGCTGGGCGTACAAGACTATTCGAGGGAAATCCATATCCTGATGGAGTATAGAGGTCTTGTAATCCTTGTCCAAATAGCTCGCCACGCCATGAACAAACCTACTAACCCCCGCCCTCTGATCAACCACTAACTCTAGGGCATACTTTGATAGGCGACAGAAGTCAAGGGCATACTCCTGCACCGTCATTTTCCCTTGCTTAAGACTAACTCGGCATCCTTCAACTCCCTCATCTCACGAGGAAAAAATCGATCTAAGAATGCAACATAGAACTCCTCCCAAGTGACATGGCCTGCTCCAGAAGCCCTACTACTATCCTTTCATTGTCGAAACGAGATATGCGCGACCCCTTTCAGCTGATATGAGGCCAACTCAACACACTCAACTCCATTCACCCCCATGACCTAGGTGATCTTCATGATCTCATCAATGAACTCATCCGGATCCTCGTCTACTTTTGACCAAAGGAATACTGGCAGGTTCATACTCAAGAAATCTCTGACTTGAAATGACACCACATTTTCATTTTGCAGAATATGCGCAACTGCCTACTGATTGACCTGAGCGGTCAGGGCCTGCGCTAGAATCTGAATAGCTGCCCTAAATTCAGCATGGGCAACCGGCTCTGATGCATAGTGCTCTTGGATTGGCGGGGCTTGTTGGTGCCCATCGCCGTTGCCATCCTCGTTGCCGTTTACATTTCCATTCCTTCTACCGTTAACTCTATGGGGAGCCATACTTCTGCAATTGTGAATAGCATGAGTTAGAAGGGTTGGAGGACATTTCATTACATAACATAAATCATGAAAGAAGGGAATATTTCCTAAACGTCTCGTAGCCTCTTCTTCATAAGTGTGGTGCGCTTCACACCCATGAAAAAGACTCTAGTGAATGCGGCTTTTAGACACCCTAGGACATTTCATATCTATTGCTCTGATGCCAAGTTTGTCACGACTCGAATGTAGTCCCGGATCATGACACGGGACGAGGAGCCCCGAGAGACCCCCAAGTCGACCCATGGCATGAACATTTATCTAACACAATCAATAAAGCGGAAGAAATAACATGATAGTCTTAGCGGAAGTCTGAAATAAACATAACATTAGAATACACACAATCTGAAGCTGAATGCACCCTTTTTTTCTGAAAAAGCCTCTAAGTCCGATGAGTTGATGGGACAAGACCCTAACTAACTCTCTAATATTGAAACTAAAAGTACATTAATATTTGAAAGCAAATGGTCTCCCGAAGATGAGTACTCACCACTAAGCTGGGTGCTAACTCTAGAACTGGCTACTGACGGTGCTGAGTCTGAGTGCCGGGGCCTGTATCATGAAATGATACAACATAGAGTATGTGGTCAGTACGTGGAATGCACCGAGCATGCAAGGTAAGTAAAATTGCTTAAATAAGTAAAATCATTAAAAAAATGCATAATGTAAAACATAAGCAAAATAAGAATCTTAGAGTTGGGCTTGCATGCTATTTTTCTAAAAACATGATCTCAACATAACATAACATCATAACTGAATCAATTGAACCAAAGCTGAAATCTGATAGTCATAAATAAAGCTGAACATTGGGTCAAACCTGCTTTAGAACATATATAGTTATGTACAACATGAGTGATAAACATGCATAATTTAAATCATGAGGAACAACGGGAGACTCGTCTTTTAACCAACGTACCACGATAGAGCTTACGTGGTCACAACTATCACACTCAAGTGGGTAGGGCCATCCAAAGCCTTGCCTGGGCTAAGGAGATACCATGATATCAATATCAAGCTCGTGTCCCAATCCAGATAGGGGATAGCTCACATAGGAGGTCTCAATATAATATGATCATACCTCGTTGGGGCGTAGTTCTAACACATAGGGTTGACTGACCCATAGCCTACTCGGTGCTAGACACTACTCCCAAAAACATACATATGTTCTCCATCGTTTTTCAACGAAGCTGACCATCGTCTACTAATGAAGCTGAATAATCATGAATACATAAATATGAATCATACATGAGGAGCCTTGGCTCTAACCATACCACAAGCTAAACATACATGGGAGTCTTCGCTCTGAAACCTTGTGGTAAGCTAAATTCGTAAAATCATAATCATACTTGAACATATGGGCATTTTCCAATACTTTAACACGCATGAAAATACATCATTCCCTTGACAACATGATCATAAACATGGTAACTTGAAACATGCTTTCCATCATAAATATCTCATCATACTAGAACATTCATCATAAATCTCAACTTTCATGAACTTCTAATAATTGGGCATTTTAATTTATAAACCTTGAAACACGATTTTCATTGAAAAAATTGTAAAACATGCCCATAAATCATAATTCAACAGTAGAAACTCATTTACATCATACCCATGTAGAGAATTAGGAATTTCACGCATTGGATTAAAACCCCTTAGAAGTTACATAGGATATTTCATGATTTAGAGAGAGATTGGGCATGGGTGTGAACAAATTCAACCATTCATAACCCTACATACGTGATTATAGCAGATTCTTACACTTCTCTGATTACCTAAGAGGAATTGAAGAGAACTTGAAGGAGATAAGCTTGAGCACCTGTCCAACTCTTTAACTTTGCATGCATAAGTAATAATGGCCTAAAATGAACTTAACCCTCTTAAAACTCATCATTCATAACTTAAAACCACGTAGTTTAAGCCTTAGGTTCAAAGGAATTACGGAAAAGCCCTTCCTAAATTAGTAGGAAATAACTGACTGCCAGTCCCCACGAGGGACTGGTGACTTGTCACCCGAGGCCACGACTCGTGGCATCAGTTGTCAAGTACCCTTCCTGAGGGTTCGTCTAGGGCTCATCAAGGGGGACATCATGATTCGTAACTCGTGGTCACCACATGTAACATGCACTGCCTTAATTTCAATCAAGCTCTATCCTGCTGACCACGACCCCTCCCATGAATCATGGTGATTGACCATGGCTCATGGGGTACTTTTGTGGGGTACACTGTCATCTTCCTTCTTCTCAGTCATCATTTCCCACGATTGAGTCAACAAGTCGTGGGGCTTGGCCACGACTTGTGGTCGTGTTCGTGGGGACCTTAAATCCCAAAATCTAACTAACACCCTGATCCTTACCATGAGTTATCTCATGATTTGTGTTCTACCCCCACCGGTCACAGAACGACTCGTTCTGTGACCTGATTCCAGATTTCCAGTTTTTCTCCGTTTCACTCTTGGGTCTAATCTTTGGGCTTTCGGGGTATTACACGTAAGTATAGATTGTTAGGTTGGTTTGAACTCAGCGAGGTAGAGTTATTGGGGCTAGACTTAGTGCAGCAAGCTATTGATAAGGTAAAGTTTATTAGAGATTGGCTTTAGACATCTCAGAGTAGGCAGAAGTCTTATGCCGACGTGAGCCGACGAGTGCCAGAGTTTGCTGTCAATGGTTAGGTTTTCCTAAAGATATCACCTATGAAAGGTGTCATGCATTTTGAAATAAAGGGAAAGTTTAGCCCTAAGTATGTTGGGCTTCATAGAGTTGTTCACAAGATAGGCAAGGTATCCCATGAGTTAGAGTCAGCAGTAAAGCTAGCAGCAATTCATCCTGTATTCCATGTATCGATGTTACGCATGTGCATAGGAGATCCGACACATATCATGCCACTTAATGATGTTAAGATTTCTGAGGAAATGACCTATACTGAGATCCCAGTCGCTACTCTTGATCGACTAGTTGGGAATCTTCGAACCAAAAAAGTCACTTCAGTTAAAGTATTACAGCGAAGTAACAATATTATGGAAGTGACTTGGGAAACTCAAGAGGAAATGAGGAAGAAGTACCCTCACTTATATGAGACACAAATGTGATATTGAGGTATGTATTTGATACTTAAGTTACTGACTATGAACTTTAAATGCGTGTCAACCGAAGTTAGCCCACATTCGAGGAAGAATGTTTTCAAGGAAGGGAGGATGTTACACTCTGAGAAAATTTTAATGAGTATTTAATGTTTGTATGCTATGTTAAGGGAATTACAGGCTCTATCTTTTCCGTAGGAGTGAAGGAAAACATGTACAATGTGAAAAGCGAAGAGTATGCGAAGTTCATAAATAAGAGTCAACTTTAAATGACTATATCTCCCGATGTACAATGATTTAGAAGTCCTAAGGCCTATAACATTAAAGGTCTTTGAGTTTCATTTTCAGAACATCAAATATCTCATCAATCAAAGCTTGAAATAAAAGTTTATAGGCATTTTATGGTGACACTGTTGAGCAGTGATGTGGCCACTTCCCTAAACACCTCTACCGCCCCAATTAGACATATATCAAATGTTTGGCTTATGATTCAATTTCCAAACATTTCAGAACTAAGTTTCTTGCTTACACACATATAATCTCTCTCTTTTCTAGTATCCAAGCCTAAGAAAACCAAGAGGAATCTTGTCACGACCCGAACATGGGCCCGGATCGAGACAATGGGACAAGGAGCCCCGAGAGGCTCCAAGTCAGCCCATGGCATGAACATACATCTAACTCAATCAATAAAAGCAGAAGATCAACATAATAAATATGGCGAAAGTCTAAACATAACAGGAATTTTGAATATACAACACAAGTCTAAAGCTGAATACAATCTATGTCTGAAAAACCTCTACTTCAGATGAGTCGATGGGACAAGACCCCAACTAACTCTCTATGTCTGAAACTGAAAATGTAAAGGTAACTGATAAGGAATGGTCCTCGAGAGATGAGGACTCACCAACTGAGACTGGATATACTCCTCTGGAAGGCTGGTTAGAAACGAGGCTAAGTCTGAATATCGGAGCTAGTATCATGAAATGATACAACATAGAGTATGCGGTCAGTATGTGAAATGTACTAAGTATGCAAAGTATGTACAATGGATAGTTAAAAAAATACATAAGAGTTCATAAGAGAAGGACAACATGATCATAACATAAATATCATAATATAAACATAGGGCTCAAAGTTTTCAAAACATTTGTAGATCAGTCGTATTTATAGTCATAAGAGAAAATTCTTATTAAACATGACTTTAGCCAAAGTGCATAAACATAACCATGCATAAATAATGATGAACAATGGGAGGACTCATCATAACTGACACCATCATGGTAGAGCCTTACATGATGCCCCAACTATCTCACTCAAGTGGGTAGAGTCGTCCCAGTCTTGCCAGGCAAGGGACATGCAGTATGTGATATCATGAAGAGGGGATCCATTAATATTGGAATATATATAAATAAACCTACGGTGACACATAGTTCTGAGACACCGACGTAGTCCTTTGAACGCGAAGCTACTGGTGCTAGACACTGCTCTAAAAAACATGCACATTGGGCTCGTATAGTAACCGTAACATCTTTCATGAAGTTCATGGAAAAATAAATAACATCATCATTATTTCCATTTAAAATACATGTTTATCCATGAACAAGGGCCCATGAATTGGCCACGAGTCATAAATCCATAAATCATGAAATTCGTGCATACTTGTAAACATGTATAAACTTGAAATTTTATAAATCCATGATAAGTACTTGAGAGAAATCGAATCATAAAGCATAATCATAATTGGGATAGTTAAGATCAATATCATCATGAAATCATAGCTTGACTTTTCATAAATATTCATAATTGCACATAATTGGATTTTAAAAATCAAATCTATAAGCTTATATTTGAAATAATCACAAAATCTACCCCTAGATCATAAAATAATGTTAGAAACATGCTTGGATCGTACCCATGATCAATACTTGGAGAATTCACACATTGGGTAAGAACCCCATAGATTCAACAATTAGAATTTTCATGAGTTGAGAGGAGATTGGGCATGTATGTGGACTATTTCACCCATTCGTGGCTTTACATACTTGAGAGAATCTGGTTCTACAATCTCCTTGATTGCCCAAAGAAGAATTGAGGATGAACTTGGAAGGACTAGACTTGATCACCCTCGCAAAACCTCTAAAATTGCATGCATGAATTTGGAATGACTTAGAATGAACTTACCCTTCTTAAAACTCACTATTCAGAGCTTAAAACAATGTAATTTAGGCCTTAGGATCATAGAAATTACGGAAAAGCCCTTACTAACTCGCAGGGAAAAACAAACTGCCAGTCCCAATGAGTGACTGGACGATTCATTTTCCCTGGACACGAGTTGTGGCCTGCCATCCGTCACCTGCACTATCTCAATTCTGGACACCACAGGGGACACAATAACTCGTGGTGCACCCAATAAGTCGTGGTGATGACCCATCGCCAACACTACCCATTTTCTCTTTCCTTCATCTCATCCTTGACCAAGACTGACTCAACAAGTCGTGGTGCTGACCATGACTCGTGGTCATATCCATGGTTATCCAAAACCGTGAATTTCCAGCTTAATTCAAACTCCTCACCACGAGTCACTTAACGACTCATTCCGTGACCTGGTATAAAAAATTTCTATTTTCTCCGTTTCAACTCCCGACTCTGATCTTAGGGTTTTTAGTGCATTACAATATCTCCCCCTGCCAACATTTGTCCTAGAATGTCGAAAATCATACAGAAAAGTAGATAAATGCAATGATCATATTTAAATACTGATCGTATAAGCTGAAAACTAATGGAATGACTGCCTCCGAACTAAACTACATGGCTGAATTGAATTCATAAATCATACATACATACTTTGAAATGAAAGAAACTGGGACACATGAACTGAACATGAAACTGAATAGAGTTTTAGGGCCAAAAACTGATACCTCAAGTTGGAGTTGAGTCGGAAGAGAATAGATATGGGTATCTAGTCATCATACTTTCTTCGGCTTCCTATGTAGCTCCCTCAACATGATGATTCCTCCATAAAACTTTAACTGAAACTACTTCTTTGTTTGTTAGCCTTCGAACCTGACGATCTAACATTTCCACCGGAACCTCTTCATAACTAAGACTATCTTTCACATCGACACTATTCACCGGAACAACTAAAGCTGGATCAACTTAACACTTCTTTAAGAGCGATACATGAAAGAATGGATGGACTGAAGCTAATTCTGAGGGCAACTATAACTCATATGCAACCTTGCCAACCCATTTCACAATTCGGTATGGGCCAACATAACGGGGATAGGGTTTCCCCTTCTTTCGGAACGTCATCACTCCCTTCATGGGAGACACCTTTAGAAACACCCAATCGTCAACTTCAAACTCAAGTTCTCTCCTTCTCACATCAGCATAGGACTTTTTGTGACTCTGAGATATTTTCAACCTATTCCGTATGAGCTGAACTTTCTCCATAGCCTCATGGACTGAATTTGGTCCTATCATTGTAGCTTCACTGACTTCAAATGTAGCACCCCAAAAGTTGCTAAGAATAGACCCTGAACTTATAGAAAGAATTTAAAGGGAAAGTAGAAATTCCGCCTCAAAATGAGTCGTGGTAGGACTCGTTAGGTGACCCATCGATTCGTGGTCAGACTCATGGAAAGCAATCAAGAGGTGCAGGTGAGGGTGTCCTGATCAGTAGTGGCAATGGACGACCTGATGAGTCGTTAGGTGAAGCAACGACCCGTTGTGTCGGTCGTTCGAAGGATTTGGAACAGTGTTGATGATGAGTGGACATGATGAGTCTTCTAGTAAATTAATGACTCATCATGTCGGTCGTGGGATGACGAGCATGTTTGTTAGCTTCAGTTGTAACGGGAGGAGCCATGAGTCATTGAGACAGCTAACGATTCGTGGAGTCGATCGTAGTCTATTCAAGGAATTTTTTGAGAATATTTCTAGTGCACTCCACGACTCAGCACCTATCAATCCCACAACTCCTGGAGTGCCTTGTGGGGACTGACAGATGGATTTTTCCTGCGAATTTCCAATGGTGTTTTCATAAAATTCTATGCTTCTAACTCCTAAAATACATCATTTTAAGTATCAGATAGGACATTTTTAAGGGTCTCTTCTAGCCTAATCTCTCATTCCCTCAAGATACCCACTCAAACCCTTCTTCCTCTTCTCTCTCAAGACTCAAGGATTTAAACTAGGGTTTCTTCAAAGGCTTCTAGGTTCAAGTTCAACTGGGGATTTCTTTTAATCAGGTATGTGGCTTTTCAACAAGGATATCCTTTCATCCTTGTGCCCCAAACTATTTATTAAAAACACAAATCTCTTAATTTTAGAAAAACATGTTCTAGGGTTCAAATTAGTCATGAATTCTCACATGTTTTTATTTGAGTTCTAAGACCCCACATGGTTGATAGTCATGTATGTTATGAAGTTAATTGGACCTTCTTAAATTAGGTGTATGAGATATGAACATCATGAATGTAGGACTTTCACCATGAGTTATCCTGGAATTGCAAATGGGATTTCATTAATTATTCATATGCTCTTATCATGAATTTGCATCCTTGTTTAAAGTATATGTAGATCATATGGGTCCATGCAAATATAGAACATATGGTTTTTTATATGTGTTGGAACACGATTAGAACTTATCGGCTTTGACCAATGTGATGTATGTGCACATTTTCACTATGATTTCGATGTAAATGTCTTGGGTATGAGTTGAATCTATGGAGCTATCATGAATTTAGAATATATTCTATTGATAATGCTCAAACTCATACCTCCTATTGAAGTATGAAGCAGACATTGTCAATAATGAACCCAATAAAGAGGTTGGGATCGAACCCACGGGGAATATGGAAGATCTAGACTAATGCCGGTAAGTGAACTTATTGGTTAGTTACTCCAATTTGGAGGTTTTAAGAAAACAATAATTAAAATGACTAGTGAAATTATGATTTAAATCAAGAATTAAGAATAACTAGGGTTTGTGTTCCCCATGGGTTCATAACTATTTCGGGTATACACACGTGATCGATACCAATGCTTACTTGTTGAACTGATAACTAGGGTTCATCCAAACAACTGGTTCGTCCCTATTACATGACTATACTTAATCACCGGGTCAGTTCTCATGAGTGGTCTCAAACTAACCATTATCAATATGTTCCAATTTTAACTAACCTGAGACCACAACTCAAGTTAGTACAATGATCATCAAGATCAAGACTTTATTTTAATTCTCTTTTCTTAATCTATACCTCTCTAGGCTCAAGCAAATAAAGAATTCGGGCAAGTCCTAGTGTTGTAAACTATTAAGAAATATTTGTAGCTGAAGAGAATACAATACAAGCATTTTGCATTAGTTTTGAATCACTTTTGTGTATCCCAAGAGTGTTAATCCACCATGGTTCCTATAACCCTAGCTATGGAGGTTTTAGCCTCTCGTAGTTGCAAGGTTGTGATATGTATTCATAATTAAACACATGATTCAATACTTATAGTAATAGATGAGAGAAGAACTTCTTTAAATACGTAAGAAAAATCTCAAGAACAAACGATAAAGATCAAGAAAGAATCCAAGAAAAGGTAGATCACAAGTTAATCAACTCAATTGTATGTTTTTCTCTCGAATCTCTATTGATTACATGCTTCTCTAACTTCTCTTACTTTCTCCCCTATTGAAAATAATACATCAAAGATATTTATACAGACATAAGAATCCTTTTCCTAAGGTAACAAGGTGATTTTCTATAACTGTCGCCGCCTGAGCACGACTAATCATATGACCCATAGTAGGATTGTACGGGTCGTACCGTTGTGTAAGTCCTTGTTTTGATGAAATATTGGCTAAGTGTTGGGCACTAGTACGACTCGTACATGCTTCCTACAAGTCGTGCTTTACTTCTGTGATCTGGCTCTGAGAACTCAGGCATCTTCTGAAATTATTCATGAGTGTTGTGGTACAACTCATACCTCCCCGCCACGACTCATACTGTCTGAAATTCTACTTAGCATTAAATATTCTATGATGTTCACCACTACTCCTGGTGCAATTCGAACATGGTTTCCACGATTTGCAAATCCATTCGTATCAGGAGTCTGCCTTTGTGCAATTCCTTCTGAATGTTTCCACGACTCCGGTTACGACTCGTACCATTGTGGTACGACTCATATTGAGAGTCGTAGGTTACATTCTTCCCAGTTCAGCCATTTAAAACTTGTCATGGTTCCAGTACGGCTCGTACCATCAACGTACGGCTCATACTAAGACTGTCACTGTAGCTCGTTTTCTGCACTTTCAGGCTTCTTTTGCACATTCTTGCTCCAACACTTATTTTTTCTGGAATCAAAGAAAAAGTGACTTATATCCATATAAACACACCAAAGTTCATGCTATTTTCTTAGTTTTGAGCATCGGAAGTGTTGTAAACTAACAGAACGTCAACATCCTCAGCTTAAGACTTTTGCATGTCCTCAGGAAAGAAAAGAAAAAAAAACTAAACACGACGCTCAACTAGAAAATAGACCTAGGATACTACAGCCAATACCAAACAAAATTTGCACTAATAATCCAACAACTTTTGACCCTTCTTCAGTGAACCAGTATTAGCACATGCACTACAAGCAACCAAAAAACATGATAAGCAGGGATCAAGACATGTCATCTAGCTATTAACAAGCAATCAAGTCATTACCGATGCTTTTCACATAGACCACTGGTAAGATTAAACACAAACCATGTACCCTCACAACAATCGAAGTCCCCATTCACATATATAGTAACAAATATGAAATGGGACTAAACAAGCGAGCTCACTCTCACAAAGAAATTGCAAATACTGTGTATCAGATACCATAGGCTTGCCCTTATTTTCTCTACTTTGGTCTATCAGATTGTTAGATTAGGATCACTATAGGACTTGATTCAGCTCGTAATATAGGATTTAGGTCTGGACATGATAAATATGGGATCTTTTTAAGTGACTAACCTTTCCTTGACACTATATATATTGGCTCCATCATTCACCTATTTCACCCTATTTTGCTTTTCCTTCTTTTAACTCCCCTTTCACCCCTTTTTATGCTCTTGTGCGAGTGTGATGTGTTTGAAACCTTTTTCACGAATTATTTTCTTTTTGAATTTTCTTTTTCAATTTTTCTTCTCTTTTTTTTGTCGCACAGCACCTCATTTTTCACCTTTTCTCTTTTCTCTCCCTTTTTATCCTTCCCACTATTTATGCACTCCTACTTTAGCCACCCTCAACTTAGACATTTTGTCTATGTTGAGGTTCACAGTATCCAAGGAGGGACCATGGACAAAACAGGTTCACTATAAAAAATGGGTACGATTCATTGGTTAATCAAAGAAAAATGATTTATTAGAGGCTCAAAATTGGGATCAAGGAAATTATATGATTTTGGTAGGGTCATTTAGGCTAAAAAGTGGGATCAAAATAAAAGGCCTATGATCCTATCCTAACCAACCATCCTTAACCTATGCAAAGACTAACCAGGCAAGTTGTAGATCTTCAACATAGTACTGAACTAAGTATCAAACCTCACTCACTCATGGTAAATGTCTTATATTCACTCTACCTGTCTGGTTTATGTATGCTTAACAAGGATACTCATTCTAATACACTAAATGACATCAAAAGATCCATATAAATCATGCATGCAGTCACAAGTACACAACTAATTCATCAAAAATTTTTAGATAGGGTCAATTGGTTTTCAAAAATCCAAAACTAGTGTAATTTAATTAGCTGAGTACTCCTAAGCTACTTTCTAATTAAACAAAAATCATAAAAAATTATAATATCCAAAACATGTTGGTTCTACTAGATAGCATGCCCGAGGAAAAAGAAACACGACAAGAAAAACCCTCGGACCAATCTAAAAACCCAAAAAATACAAGTACACCCCCTCCCCTTTTGAAAATTGTGCTTCATCCCTGAAGCATGAATTACAAGAATAGAGGGAAGGGAACATACCTGTGGCACTCTAAGTGCACCTGTCATCCTGCGGAGGAGGTACCTCTGCTGCAATCGTGGCACTAGTGGTGGCCGACGCACTCAATGGTGTGTCAATAGGGGGAGTGGGAACCCCCTGAATAGGCTTGGTCATCTTTACGGCCTCTGTGATGTTCTAGGATAAATGTGGCTCACCCAAAGGGTCCCTGCCATTAGCAAGCTTGGGCTGAGCCATGGTAGAGCTGCCTACTCCTTTAGCTTGCTCCTACAACTTTGACATGTGTGAATCATGAGTCTGCAGGCTCTCTACTCATGACCGCTTACGTTCTCTTCTTTCTTTTTTTCTCTTCTTCCTCAAGCTCTCTTCTCCAACATCCTCAGAGACTCTCTTCTTTTCTTTCTCCTTTGCTGCTGTCATTGGCTCCCAATAAGTCTCCTAGTCAATCTCCTCATCTGGCTCTTCGTCCAGGTCTGGAAGAGTGGGAGCTGCTATAACTATTCACTGTCATGATGCCAGCTCAGTCACTTGGCTCCGAAGAGCTCCCAACTACTCCTGGAGGTTGCTTGTGTCTGTTTGCTCCGCCATGCATCTATTAAATCAGCTCTCAAATCCATCGAGCCTAGCATGCAGGACCTGTGCAAATGTGTCTATCTCTTCTTTCACCTAAGGCTTCACATTCTCCATCATTTCCTGGATTTTTCTTCCGGACATTGTCAATCTTTTAGCTAACTTCTGGAGAAAGTCCTGGGGAACTAGAACATACCCTACTGGGGTCTGGTTCAAATTGTTAGGCAGTGATGTAGTAGAAGTGCTGGGAGCTGCCTCTGAATTAACGGTATCTATAGTCGGTGTCTCGCTCTACTCCTGTGAGATGGGGGCATTCACCTGCGCACCCCCTACTGGCTGGGTCAGTGGAACTGCTGTGGGAAGTCGGGCCCAACTCACCGTGTTTATTTCATCCCGAATCAAGCCAATTTCCACTATCCTCTTCCCTCCAATAAAGCGCTCCTCATCCTATCGCACAGGAACTCCTACCTCTTTGCATAATCTGAAGACAAGACTCTGGAATGGGATGGTAGTGCTCAATCTCATATCCCAATCTTGCATCTCCTCTGCGATGATCCTCGAGATGTTGATGGGGTATCTGGACATGATACACACCACCAGAGCTGCTCTATCTGCACTCAGGGTGTTGTCATTGGCTGTTGGTGCTAACTGGTGGCGCACTAATATCTAACAGGCTTTAGCTATGTAGTTGAGAGAATTATTTATAACTTGCTTTCCACCAGTGACCCACTCTGCTTCCTCTTTATCCTAAGCAATAACACCAGCCAACCACTATAGCTACCTCTTTCTTTCCTCAAAACCCAGCTGCCTAATTTGTTTCATTTCCTCCACCCGGTACTTATATTTTGGCGTGACATGTAGAGGCATGAACTGTCGCCTATGTAGGATCCGAGAGATGGTGAGGTCGAATATGTCAACCTCTCGACCTCTGACCGTGATACTCCCCAGTTTGGGCTGGTCTTTCACTTTTTGCCCCTTTTTGGCCTTTTCCTCCATGGCCGCCAAGTAGTTGGCGCAGAAGTCACGGACTATCTCTGAAATGTACTAGTCCAGAGTCCTATCCATCCATTCAAAGCCATAGAAACTGAATATCTGCTTCATCTCCTCTATTTCGTTCAATGAGTTCGTGAGGATCTGGGGTTCTTCCTGGATGCTCCACCTAGGTTTGTTTTTGGTGGTGAGAGAAGTGCCCTACTCATAGATCTCCTGGGCTCCTGTCACTCTCCACCGGATAGTGAGGTTATCCTAGGCGGAATCTGCTCCAGCTTAGCATTAGGAGCCTCTTCCTCTGACTCAGCACTACCACTTGCCTCTCTCGATTGGGTCTCCTCAGACCCTACTTATGCATTAGAGCCGCTTCCCAACTCTTGATTTCCTTTCTTAGCTCCCTCCTTTGGCTGGGGAGCTTCGGTGGATGTGGTAGTAGCTACAATGGCTTGGGCTTTGGCCTTTTCCCTAGTGGTTCGGGTCTCATCGATGTTTGATGTTTCGACCCTATACTCCTTTACTAAACCACTAGGGAGCTGCCACTTGATCAGACTTGGAGGTTTCATCTTGTAGTGTCCTTCGAACAATTGCTTTGGTTGCCTTGTGCTTGACTTCCATTGTACTTAGAGAGAAAGAGAGTTAGAATTCCATATATGAGAAAGAAAATAAAAAAGTAAGTTCCTCTGTAAATTACCACGAGTAACAGTATGGGTCGTACCTTGGAAGTATGACTCGTATAGAGACCCATGATATCTTTGGTAAACGTTACAACTCCTAGGTACGACTTGTACCATGAAGGTACGATCCGTAACATGAGTCGTATGAGGGTGCCCCTTTAACAAAAACTTCTCTGTATTTTTCCACGAATCATGGTACGACAAGTAGGTCAATTCGACGAGTCATCGGAAGGATCATACACTTATGGACTTGACCCTTTCTAGGTTTTTTGTATGAAAACCTAGTATGACATGTTGTGGCAAACCATGAGCTGTACTAGAATTCATATCTCGGGTATTTTCTAATTGAGCTTGGGATAGTCCCAACGAGCCACCCTACGAGTCATAGTATCAAACCAAGAGTCATGGGAAGGCTTGTGAAGCCTGTTCCTGCCTTGATTTTTGTCCAATTACAGGGGTTTCAATTTTAAGTTTTTGGGTACTCAGACTTCCCCCGGTCTAGGCATGTGTTTTAACCCATTTTTAAAGCTACTCATTCCTCCCCTTCTAACTCACTACCCATAACTCAGTTTGCTAGTGCAATGTGCAAGTTCATCGATTTCAATTCTCTTTCCCCATTGTTCGTACTTTAATCACACCACTGGTCATTGTCTATTCCGAATTTTTCAAGCAACAAATTAGGCTCGCAGGGGGGTTTTGCATTATTACATCAATCACACAAGTTTACTCTATTTCAAGGTAATATACTTACTTGATGCTGCTTATTTTGGAATCATAATGTAGGGTTGGACGAAGTGGATTTGAGCAAAAATTGCTCGATTTATTCTTTGAGTTTTGAGTTACGATTGTAAGGGAGTCATGGGTGATATTCGTGACTTGGGTTTTGAGTGCGTGGGGGAGGCATACCTTTGGGTTTGAGTTTAAATAAGTTAGAGGGCAGATTTTAAAAATCTAGGCCAAGTCGGGTAATTTCATGAATTTTGATCCATCATGACTTGTACCACGAGTTGTAGGAAGGCCCCACGACTCGTCCCTTAGACCCGTAATGCAGAGATTTAAAAAACTTTCCTGTGGACCTACGAGTGCATCTTACAACTCGTACTATGTGGCTATAATTCATACTATGACTTGTATGTCTTTACTGTTCATTGTGGTCCATGCCTTGCACAGTTCACAGGCACAGTAAGTTCTACGATCCGTAAACTTAAGTTATGAGTTGTAGGACCAACTGTACCTTAAGCTCCTGCACTAAAGCACATCTTTGATCCTCATATCGACTCATGCTATTATTCGTACAGCCCTCTCACAAGTCGTACTGAGAACCGTAGCACCTACTTTTCCAGTAGATTTTCTGCCCCCTGTTTTTGTTTTTCCTACACATTAAACACACATTAGTTCAGTCACTTGGGTTGCCTCTCAAGAAGAGCTTGATTTAACTTCGCGACACGATGCAGGTGGCCTGCTTACTCAGAATTCACCAAGCCACCAATTGGGTTGCCTCCCAAGAAGTTCCTGATTTAACATCGCGGCATGACACAAGTCTCTTGACTAGTCAGACTTCATCAAGGAACTCAGATTCATCCTCTATCGCTGAGACTACACTATATTCTTTCGGTTGCTACATTGACTGGCAGATGTTGAAGGTGACCTCTTCTTTATTTGGTCTGAACTTTAGTTGGCCATCCTCCACATCTAGTAAGGCCCTCCCAGTAGCAAGGAATGGTCACCCCAAAATTATGGGGACCTCATAATCAACCTCAAAATCTAGGATCACAAAGTCTTCTAGGAATATGAATCTGTCTACTTTAAAAAGCACATCAAACAGGATATGTACTGGCTTATTCACAATTATCTCGGCCATCAGTAGCCGCATGGTAGTCGGTGTGGGGGCTTCTAAGCCCAACTTCTTAAACACAGCCAATGGCATTAGATTGATGCTTGCTCCTAGATCATGGAATGCCCTTGCGAACTCAACTTCGCCAATTGTGCAAGGGATAGTGAAAGCACCTGGATCTTCCTTTTTCTTGGCCTGGACCCATGTAGCTATGGAACTACAATGATGTACATTATCTACAGACTCATAACTCACGGACCTCTTTTTTGTCACAAGGTCCTTCATGAACTTACCATATCTCGGCATTTGTTCCAGTGCCTCAACCAATGGTATGTTCACAAATAATTGTTTGACCATTGAAAGGAATTTCTGGAACTTACCATTCTTTACCTTCTTCTTCATTCTTTGGGGGACGATGGCGGTGGTCGCAGGATAGCCTTTAAATTTGTGTTGCACCTTGTTCAACTTCAGACCCTTTTTCACCAATTAGGGCCTCAGGCAACTCAACATTCTCAGCACATTCCATCTCAGCACTATTGTTATCATCTTTAATCACGCCCTCTTTCTTCCATTCAACTACAACTGGTGGTGGGGGGTCAACTATGGTCTTACCACTCCTAGTCATCACATCCATGCAGTGGCCATCATTTTTTGGGTTCTCGACTATGTTGGTAGGTAGTTTACCTTTTTGTCTAGGGTTCAGTGATGCTGATAGTTTCCCTTGCTACTGTTCGATTTGCTTGATAGCTGTCGTGTAGGACTTCACTCTCTGGCCCATGCTCGATATATTACCACAGATTTCCTTCAACTGATCATTAGTGGACCTCACCTTTTCCAGTATCTCAGCCATCATGCTCTCTAACTTCGACTATCTAGCCTCCCCATCTCGTGCATTTGGAGGCACATACACTCCAGCTCAGTCGTTGCGGTAGCCGTCATTCATTCTCCAGTCTCCTTCGCGCTCATGACCTTGGTTTCTGTCTCTGTACCCATTTTGAATATAGTTATCTCTGTATTGGTTCCAACCTTGGTTTCTAGAACCTTGGCGCCAAGTGTCTTGTTTAGACGCTTGGGCGCTGGCTCGAAAACCCGCCACCTGGCTGTCCAAGAAGTTTGCCTCCTCATCAGAATTAGTGTGGTCTGCCCTCGGCTCCTATCCTTATGTCCCCACTACGTTCACCTTTTTGGCTCCATCTCTCATAATGTTCTTAGTAAGCAAATCCAACCATGTGCGCATATGAGCAAACTCCTGGTCACATTCTTCTTCTTTCCTATGTTAGTCTGTAGTCAAACCAACATCATATGTACCGACCACTACGTCTGCCTTCCGGGTATGCCATGCCTTGTTTGTTTTTCTCCCTCTCTCAAGAATAGTAGCATCTTGCTCCCAGGTGTGACTCATCAATGCTCCTCCTACCATTGTGTCTGCTACAACTTTGGTACTATTGTTCAAAGACCTGTAAAAAATTTCCAACAAACTATCATCTAGAATTTTATGGTTTGGGAACATTGATAACTTCTTCTTAAACCTCAGCCAGGTTTCATGAAGTGCCTCAGTTTTGAGTTGTCAGAAATTATAAAATTCATCCTTGAGCTGCAGCATTCTGGAGAGGGAAAGAATCTCTCTAAGAAAGCTTACTTGAATTGCCTCCAATTGGTTCCGATATCCATAAAGTGGCTTCCCTTGACAGAGAAAAGGGGAAAAGTCTGAGTCTGATGGCATCTTGGCTAACTCAGGTAACTTGTACGCCTTGCATATTCCAAAGGTCATTAGGTGCAAGTTGGCATCATCCGTTGCATGACCACTCAACACCCCTTTCATGTTTAACAGTTGAATCATGGTGCTCGTGATGTCAAATTTGGTCCCAGCGGTAGTGGTGATGGTACAATTTCTCTAATGACCCAACTTCATCAATGTTTGGGTCCTCATCATCGAAGAACTGAGGGGAAAATCTATGACCTCTTTTGCCTCGCCCATGTCGACCAGCATTAACAACCTCATCTCTAGCATCCTCCACATCTTGAAGTGCAACTTGTTGAGCTACCTCAACATGCCTAGCTTCTTCAGCTATATGGGCATCTCTCTACTCCTAGTTCTCCATTCTACACAGTGTTCATTCATGTTTGGGATTCAATGGAATTAGGGGATTTCCACTATTTTGGGTGCTTGGCATTCACCAGGAAACAGCCTATGGATATCACAAATGAAAACATAATTCAGTAAATAACTATCAAAAGTCAAATACAAGTAGTTAATCTAGTCTTAGCCAAATTCCCCAGCAATGGTGCCACTTTTTGATAATGCTCAAACTCACACCTCCTGCTGAAGTATGAAGCAGATGTTGTCAATAAAGAACTCAACAAAGAGGTTGGGGTTGAACCCACAGGGAATATGGAAGATCTATACTAATACCGATAAGTGAACTTGTTGGTTAGTTACTCCAATTTGGGGGTTTTAAGAAAACAATGATTAAAGCAACTAGTGAAGTTATGATTTAAATCACGAATTAAGAATAACTAGGGCTTGTGTTCCCTATGGGTTTATAACAACATCGGGTATACACACGTGATCAATACCAATGCTTACTTGTAGAACTGATAAGTAGGGTTCATCCAAATGACTGGTTCGTCCCTATTGGATGACTATAATCAATCACCGGGTCTAGTCTCATGAGCTGTTTCAAACTAACTGTTATCAATATATTCCAAATTTAACTATCATGCGACCACAGATCAAGTTAATACAATGATCATCGAGATTAAGGCTTTGTTGTAATTCCCTTTTCCTAATCTCTACCTCTCTAGGCTCGAGCAAGTAAAGAATTCGGGCAAGTCCTAACATTGTACAGCATTAAGAAATGTTTGAAGATGAAGAGAATACAATACAAGAGTTTTGCATTGGTTTTGAATCACTTTTGTGTATCCCTAGCTTGTTAATCGATCATGATTCCCACAACCCTAGTGGAGGATTTAGCCTCTCATAGTTGCAAGGTTGTGATATGCATTCATAATTATACACATGATTCAATACTTACAGTAATAGATGAGAGAAAAACTTCTTTTAATACATAAGAAAAATCTCAAGAACAATTGATAAAGATCAAGAAAGAATCCAAGAAAAGGTTGATCACAAGTTAATCAACTCAATTCTATGTTTTTCTCTCTAATCCCTATTGATTTCATGCTTCTCTAACTTCTCTAACTTTCTCCCCTATTGAAAATAAAACATAAATGGTATTTATACAGACATAAGAATGCTTTTCCTAAGCTAACAGTGTGATTTTCTATAACTGGCACCAACTGAACCATGACTGATCATATGACTGGTAGTAGGATTGTATGGGTCTTACTTGCTGTCCCTAAGTCCTTGGCTTGCTGAAATTTTGGCTATGTGTTGGCCACTGGTACGACTTGTACATGCTTTCGTGATCTGGCTTTGAGAACTCTGACATCTTCTGAAATTATTAACGAGTGTTGTGGTACGACTTGTACCTCCCAACCACGACTCGTACCTCCCAACCACGACTCGTACTGTCTAAAGTTCTCCTTAGTACTAAAAATCCTCTGAAGTTCACCATTGCTCCTGGTACAATTCGTACGTGGTTGCCACAATTTGTAAATCCATCTGTATTAGGTGTCTGCCTTTGTGCAATTCCTTCTGAATATTTCCACGACTCCAGTTATGGCTTGTACTGAGAGTTGTAGGTTGCATTCTTCCCAGTTCAGCCATCTGAAACTTGTCATAATTCTCAGCACGACTCGTACCATTAACATACGGCTCATACTGGGGCAGTCACTTTAGCTCATTTTTCTGCACTTTCGGGCTTATTTTGCACATTCTTGCTATAATACTTATTTTTCCTGAAATCAAAGAAAAATTGTCTTATATCCACATAAACACACCTAAGTTCATGTTTTTCTCTTAGTTTTGAGTGTCGGAAGTGCTGTAAACTCATAGCACATCATCCATATAATGTGAATTCGAGATTCAAATATTGTGTACATGTTTAAAGTACGATTTGATCTTATCAATGCTTAATGAAAGTATAATGTATGATTTAAACGATGATTCGAGACTATGATGATATGAATTATCATGATAAATCACGAGAATGATCCTTCAGACCCTTAGGCTTGTTGTTAGTAGAAAGTAGCCTTGATCAACTCTAAATGAATCCAGTATGATATTAAGTATGATGTAAATAGTTGAATGCTCTTGTCTCTGATTAGCGGAAGTGACTTAGATGAGACGAATGATGTTAGACTAGTGAACTCCATTTTCTAGTTATTGGGACTCTCCATAGTCGAGAATGTTTCCCCTCAGTCAGTCAGAATATTCCCCTTAGTTCAGACAGGGATTCTCATTAGTAGAGAAAGTCTCCCTTAGCTCAGTCAGGGATTCTCATTAGCAGAGATTATTTTCCGTTGGCTTAGTTAGGGATTCTCACTAGTAGATAAGGTCTCCCTTAGCTCAATCAGGAATTCTTGTTAGCAGAGAATGTCTCCCTTAGCTCAAATAGGGATTCTCACTAGTAGAGAACATCTCCCTTATCTCAGTTAGGGATTCTCATTAGCAAAGAATGTTTCTCTTAGTCAGTCAGGGACACTCCATATTAGAGAGCGTCTCCTTTAGCTTAGCCCATTATATCAGTTCAGTTCAGCTCTCTATAGACTCAAATTTCAGTTTAAATTAGATTTAGAGGAATTCAGTCTCAATTATCAGTAGATGTTCAGTAAAGTGTATGATGAGGAATTACATCTTCATTTCTCAGTATATGTTCAGCACATGACCCCTATGCATCAGTTTGATTATATTTCAATAAATGTTTTCGCATAAAGGCTTCATGTCAGTACATGTGCTTATCTCAGACAGGGTCATTGCATTTCAAATCAGTTTTACATTCAGTTACTTCCCTCTTGAATACTTGCATGTTTAGTTTATTTATACTTCCCACACACTCAGTACATTCCAAGTACTGACCGCATACTTTATATGCTATATTGTTTTATAATATAGATTCAGGTTTCCAGACTCGACCGTGTGGTTAGATACTCCCCATTCCCATCTCAGCTACTTGTGGTAAGTCCTCATCTCCCGAGGACGCTATCTACATTTCCTATTTTCATTATGTTTTAGTTTCAGATTTTAGGAGTTAGCTGGGGGCTTGTCCTAGTAACTAATTAGTGTAGTAGAGGATTTTAGACATGTGCAAATAGATTTAGTTGATGTATCAGAGTTTTTATTAGATTATTTTTTATGTATCAGTTAGATTCTGCTTAGTTTTGATTCTGTTAGTTATTGTCTAGTTACTGTTATGTTATGATCATGCCATGGGTCGACTTGAAGCCTCTCGGGGTTCCTTGTCCCTTGTATCGATCTGGGACAATGTTTGGGACATGAAAAATTTGGTATCATAGCAAAGGTTTAGAGTATCCTAGGGTGTCTGAAAGCCGCGTTAAGTAGATTATTTTTCATGGGTGTGAAGCGCGCCACACTTATGAAGAAGAGGCTATGAGATGTTTTAGGAATGTTCCCTTTTCTTCATGATTCTTATCATGTGTAGAGCATGAAACTCTAACAGTTCCTCTCCTGACTTGTGCTTTATGCACTCGCAGATAATGCCTCCCAAACAAGCGAATAGAAGAGGAAATGGTAACGGGCGCCAGCAAGCCCCACCAGTCCCAGCGAACCCGATGGATGACCATGTTACTCATGCTGAGTTCAGGGAAGCCTTTCACATGTTTCCACAGGCCATGACCGCCCAGATTAATCAGCAGGCGATGGCTCATGTTCCTCAGAATGGGAACGTAGCGGCGGCTAGGATAAGAGACTTCCTCAGAAAGAATCAACCCAAATTCTTAGGTTCAAAGGTAGATGAGGACCCGTATGAGCTCTTTAAGGAGATCCAAAAGATCACCCGAATCATGGGGGTGACAGAAACTGAGAGCACATACTTATCCATCTACTAGTTGAAAGGAGTCACTCACATATGGTTTTGTCAGTGGAGAGATACTCGGGGAGTTGGAGCATCCCCCTAGTTTGGGATGAGCTTATGAATGCGTTCCTAGACAGGTTTTTCCTTAGGGAGTTGAGGGGGGCAAAGGCGGTAGAGTTCACCAACTTGAGATAGAATAGCATGACTGTCCAGAGTATGCGTTGGAGTTTACCCGACTATCCAAGTATGCCCCAGAGATGGTAGCCAACCAGAGGGCTCGTGTTTGAAGGGTCGTGAATGGAGTGTCAAACTCCTTGGTCAAAGAGTGCAGGCCGCCATGTTGCACAAGGAAATAGAATTTCCATGTTTCGTTATTTTCTCTCAACAAATAGAAGCAGAACAAGTGAAGGAAAAAGAGAGAGAGACCAAGAGGGCTAGGATAGGAGATTCAGAGTTTGCCCCTCAGAGGTCGAGTGGTGGACACCGCTCATGCCCCCAGCAGAGATCATCAACCCCAGCACCTTCAATAGCCAGTGTCCCGTACAGACCCAGGGTAAGAAAGATTACTTATCCACGTTGTAAGAGCTGTGGAAAACACCATTTGGGAAAATGCATGGCTGCCTCAAATGCTTGTTTTTGGTGCGGCTAGTTGGATCATAAGCATCGTGATTGCGCAACAGCTAAGCGAGGCGAGAGTAGAGTCTCAGCCACCTCTTCAGTAGCTCCTATGAATCACCCATTCCAGCAGGGGGCATCATATAGCGCAGGTAGTGGGCAACGTCAAAACCGCTCCTATGCCTTGGCAGCACATCAGGATAAGGGCAAGTTTCTAGAAGTAGTTATAGGTATGGTATGAATTTCTTGTGTTACTCTTTGCATGTTGCTAGCCCTAGAATCCCAGTATTCAATAAGAAAATCTATGGTGTTTTTTGAGAAGTGATTGTCGATGTGTGGTGTAAATAGTTGTGAGTATAAGGTTTGCAGTGAATGTTAGAGGTGAAGGAGAAGTTAAGAGTTAGTGATTTATCCACGACCATAAGAAGGATTTAGGAGCCTTAGAATGATGGCTTAAATCTAAGGGGGAGATGGTAATTATGTGAGACAAGCCAGATCTTGAATATGCTAGTAAAGGAGTTCCATTCCTAACGGTTGCGGTATGTCAATCCCTTCAGGTTCAGATAACTCCTCTTGTATTTTAGTTGAAGATTTGCTCTACCCATTCTTATGTTCAAACTCCCAGAATTTCTAGATAACCTCTTCAGACAATGATGCTAGTCTTACTCTAAGAATCCATAAGGCTCATCTTCATGCTATGAACCGATTATGTGCGCTAACTCATGTCTTCCAGTATGTTTAGCTCGAACTCAGTCTTTAGAAGGTTCTTTACTAGCTCAGTAGGTCAGGTTACCTTATGTATGTGCTCAGTTTTAGATTTCATGAATGATTCGTGCTTAGGAGTCCCTTACTTTAAGTTAGACCAGATATCATGAATTCTAGCTCAGTATCAAAAAGCGATTTGAGAATGATGGCTCAGTCTGTACCACCTCAGTGCTAGTCATAGGAAAAGAATCCTTCTCAGTGTTCTATCTAAGTTCCATGTCAGTTTCATGTCTTTCAGTCCCTTTTATGCTTTAGCATGCATGTACGATTTAGATATTTAGTTCAGATATGCAAGATCAGCCCGGAGTTAGATACCCCATCAGTTTCAGTTGTAAATGTTCCATATTTGGGATATCTGTTATTCCCCCAGTTTTTAGTGTGTCTAGCTAAAATTCAAGGATGAATGTTCCCAAGGGAGAGATATTGTAACACCCCAAAAGTTTCTAAGAATAGACCCTAAACTTAAAGAAAGAATTTAGAGGGAAAGTGGAAATTCTGCCTTTGAATGAGTCATGGTACGACTCGTTATGTGATTCCAACGAGCCACAGTCATACTCGTGGCAAGCAGTCAAGAGGTGCAGGTGAAGGGGTCCCTGTCAGTAGTGGCAAAAGATGACTCGATGAGTTTTTTGTGAAGCAATGACCCGTTGTGTCGGTCGTTGGAAGGATTTGAAGGATGTGGACCGGTGTAGACGACGAGTGGACATGATGAGTTGTCCAGTAAAGTAATGACTGATCATGTCAGTTGTGGGATGATGAGCATGTTTGTTAGCTTCAGTGGTAAAGGACATGACAAGTCGTCCAGTAAAGTAATGATTCATCGTGTCAGTCATGGAATGATGAGCATGTTTGTTAGCTTCAGTGGTAATGGGCGGAGCCACAAGTCGTTTAGATAGATAATGACTCATGGAGTCAATCATCGTCTGTAAGAGGATTTTTTTTGAGAATATTTCTAGTGCACTCCAAGACTCGGCACGATGAGTCGTTGTAAACCCCCGACTCGTGGGGACTGGTAGATGGATTTTTCCTATGAATTTCCAAGGGTGTTTTCATAAAATCCTATGCCTCTAACTCCTAAACTACGTCATTTTGAGTATTATATGAGACATTTTAAGGGTTTCATCTAGCCTAAGCTCTCATTCTCTCAAGATACTCTCTCAAACCCTTCTTTCTCTTCTCTCTCAAGACTCAAGGATTTCAACTAGGGTTTATTCAAAGGCTTCTAGGTTCAAGTTCAAGTGGGGATTTCTTCTAATCAAGTATGTGGTTTTTCAACAAGGATATCCTTTCATCCTTATGCCCCAAACGTTTTATTAAAAACCCAAATCTCTTAATTTTAGAAAAACATGTTCTAGTGTTTAAATTATGAATGAATTCTCACATGTTTTTGCTGCTTGAATTATTAGACCCGGCGTGGTTGATAGTCGTGTATGCTTATGAAGTTACTTATACCTTCTTAAATTAGGTGTATGAGATGTGAACAACATGAATGTAGGAATTTCACCATGAGTTTGCCTAGAATTTCAAATCGGAATTCATTAATTATTCATATGCTCTTATCATTAATTTTCTTCCTTATTTAAAGTATATGTAGATCATATGGGTCCCCGCAAATCTAGAACATATGTTGTGTTATATGTGTTGGAACAAGATTAGAACTTATGGGCTTTGAACAATAATATTTCGGGACTGACTTTGAAACTACTAGCAACATAGGGCATCACAAAAGACAAAGTAGCTCCTGGATCTAAAAATGCATATACATCAAGATGGAATACTCGTAACATACTGATAACCACATATGGTGAAGTCTCTTGCTCCTGGCGGGAGGCAAGGGCATACAACCTGCTCTGACACTAACCGCCACCTCCATTGGTGGATGCACCTTGTTGGGATGGGCGTGCTGGTGCTGCTGCTGATCTGGTAGTTTGAGCACGATCGCTACCATCACCCTGTCTTGCCAAGGGACACTCTTGGTGCATGTGGCCAGATCTACCGCACCCATAATAGATATCCGATCCCAACAAGCACTCTCCTGTATGACTGTTGCCACACATCCCGCAGGCCAAAAAGGTGCACTCTGTTTGTATGCTCCTCTGGTCCCTCGAACCTGAGGCCCTACTGCTCTGGTCACCTCTGGGTCTGGATGGGACACTAACTGATGATGGCGCTGGAGCTAATGACCTATGATGCGACTGCTGGCGATGTCCGCCTCCTAATCTCTGCTGAGCGAACCTATAACTGTCTGTCCTAACCATCTTGGCCTCTCTCTTTCTCAGATGCACCGACTCCATCTGCTGGGCATGCAAATCTATCTGGGGAAAGTAAATATCCCGATGAAGCATGGCAATCCTACAATCCTTATCCAGATAGTCCGCCACTCCATGTACAAAACTGCTCACCCGAGCCCTCTAATCAGCCACTAGCTTTGGGGCATACTTGGACAAATGGGTGAACTCCAATGCATATGCCTAGATTGTCATCCTCCCTTTCTTCAGGTTCATGAACTCCGCTGCTTTAATCTCCCTCATCTCACAAGGGAAGAACCGATCCAGAAATGCAATATTGAACTCCTCCCAACCAACGGGACCTTCTCCCACTGTCCGGCTATCTTTCCACTACTTTAACTAGATATACGCAACCAAAAAGAGTCTAGGTCGGCAGACTTCTCTCCGGTCACCCCCATGATCTGGGTGATCTTCAGAATCTCATTGATAAACTCATATGGATCCTTGTCCACCATCGATCTAAGGAACTCGGGAGGGTTCATCCTCAGAATGTCTCTAACTCTCCTTGCCGCCACATTCCCATTCTGTGGGACATGCACTTATGCCTGCTGATTGACTTGGGCGGTTAAGGTCTGGGCTAACATATAATGGATGCCCTGAACTCTGCGTGGGCAAGTGGCTCGGGTATATGCTCTGCATGGGCTGGTGGTGCCTACTGATGCCCGTCTCCATTTCCATCCTCGTGGTCATTTTTTTTCCATTTCTCCTTCCATTAACTCTGCGGGGAGTCATAATTATGCAAAAGAGTATAGCACGAGTTATAAAGATAGAGCGACATTTCATTGCATGACTTAGATCATAAAAGAAGGGGACATTTCCTAAACATGTTGTAGCCTCTTCATCATAAGTGTGGCGCGCTTCACGCCCATGAAAAATCCTCTACTTAACACGGCTTTCCGACATCCTAGGATACTTCAAAACCTATTTCTTTGACACCAAGTTTGTTATGACTTGAACATGGGCCCGGATCAAGACACGGGACAAGTAGCCCCGAGAGACTCCAAGTCGATCCATGACTTGAACATACATCTAAATCAATCAATAAAAGCAGAATATCAACATAATAAACATGGCGAAAGTCTGAACGTAATAGGAATTATGAACATACAATGCTAGTATGAAGCTAAATATAATCTATGTCTGAAAAGCCTCTACTTATGATGAGTTGATGGGAAAAGACCCCAACTAACTCTCTAAATCTGAAACTTAAAATGTAAAGACAACTTATAAGGAATGGTCCTCGTGAGATAAGGACTCACCAACTGAGACTGGATATGCTACTCTAGAAGGCTGGCTAGCAACGAGGGTGAGTCTGAATATCGGAGCTTGTATCATGAAACGATATAACATAGAGTATACGGTCAGTACGTGAAATGTATCGAGTAATCAAAGTAAGTAAAACAGATAGTTAAAAAAATGCATAAGAGTTCATAAGAGCAGGACAATAGGATCATAACGTAAATATCATAATATAAATATAGGGGTTTTTCAAAACATTTGTAAATCAGTCATATTCATTATCATAAGAGAAAAGCCTTATTAAACATGACTTGAGCCAAAGTGCATAAACATAACCATGTATAAATCATTAGGAACAATCAGAGGACTCGTCATAACTGACACCATCATGGTAGAGCGTTACATGATGACCCAACTATCTCACTTAAGTGGGCAGAGTCGTCCCAGGCTTACTAGGCAAGGGACGTGCAATACATGATATCACGAAGAGGGGATCCATTAATATTGGAATATATATATAAATAAACCTACGATGGCACATAGTTCGAAGACACCGGCATAGTCCTTTAAACATCGAGCTACTCGGTGCTAGACATTTCTCCCAAAAACATGCATATTAGGCTTGTATAGTAACTGTAACATCATTCATGAAGTTCATGGCCAAATAAATAACATCATCATTGATATTTATTTAAAATACATGTTTAGCCATGAACAGGGGCCCATCAATTTTCCTAGAGTCATAAATCCATAAATCATGAAATCCATGCATACTTGTAAACATGTATAAACTTGACATCTCATAAATCCATGATAAGTACTTTAGAGAAATCGAATCATAAAGCATAAATCATAATTGGGCTAGTTAAGATCAAGATCATCATGAAATCATAGCTTGACTTTTCATAAACATTCATATGCTCATAATTGGATTTAAAAATCAAATCTATAAACTTATATTTAAAATAGTCACAAAATCTGCCCCTAGAACATAAAACAATGTTAGAAACATACTTGGATCGTACCCATGATCAATACTTGGAGAATTCACACATTGGGTAAAACCCCCATAGATTCAACAATTAGGATTGTCATGAGTTAAGACGAAATTCGACACGGGTGTGGACTATTGCACCCATTCATAGCCTTGCATACCTTAGAGAATCTAATTCTACAATCTCCTTGATTTCCCAAATAAGAATTGAGGAAGAAATTGGAAGGACTAGACTTGATAACCCTTGTTCGGGTGTTCCAGTATATGTAAAACCGACACGCAAGTGCACGTGGTCAAACAAGTAATAAAGTGGCTAAGTAGCCAAGTATCGATCCAAGGAGGCTCAAGATATGTAAAGTTGCCTAGTTTACTATATTCCTATTTCACTTCTAATTATGCTAACAACAATGTAACCAATAGTTACTTGAGTTTTTTGTTTCTAAACTATATCTACTACAATTTATAACAACTATTTACTGTGAATTTAGACAATGGATATGAACATGCCAAGGTTAAGAACAAGTAATGAACTTGATAATCATGATAATTTGGTTAATCTCTTCTTCATGTTGCTAGCCAAGAACATTCGCCTAGAAAGTAAAACTTTCGTATTTAATTTCACTTTAGAATCATAAACCATCCGTCTACATCTCTGTGATCAAATGCAATTTATGACCTAACACTACAATTCCGGTTCCTAAATTGACTAATACGGCTTTCAAGTATATTTCTATCAGGAAAGCACATCAAAACCCAATTTTCCCAAATCAAGTTAAGAACAATACCCTATTAATTCACAACTTTCCAATTTCTTGCTCTTTCGAGTGAAATTGGACTTTTTAGATGTACATTAATGTCGGCCAAGCACTAATGCAGTAAAAACAAGAATTAATAGAACAACATGGAAGAAGAAGAAGAAAACCATATCATTTACAATCAAAATTCACTACACATGTTCAAAACCTCAGCAAACAAGAGAATTAGCCACTCATTTGTGGATTGATCATCCTAAAATGAGTGTAAATCATACGTACAATTGATAGAAAGAAGAAAAGAAGAGAAGAAATCCCTTAGCTTTTTCGTTCCTCAACTGCTCCTAACCCACGTCCATGCTCTCCACTTCTGAACTCAGTCTAAAAACTAAAAACTGCTTAAAATAAACCTAACTTTGCTATTTATACTAATGGGAAATTTTTCCCGAAATAACAAGCAACGTGCCACGGAGGCCAATGCGGAGCACTGCCTCCGTGACACGGCGTGGACGCGGACCTTCACTGGAATTTCAGGGTCCGGTAAATTAGCCTCAACGTGGCACGGAGGCCAACGCGGAGGCCTCTCTCCGTGCCACGGAGCTGACGCGATGGCACACAGGAAATTGCCATTTTAATTCCTGTTCAGGCAGTGTGCTACCGCGATGGTAGCGTGGCACGACTCCATCGCGGAGCCCCTATAAAATGTGCATTCCAATGTCATTTCCACGCTCGCATCCAAGTCCACCTCCGATATAGTTCCAACATGCATTTTAGCTCCTAAAAATCACATTTACCTGCAAAACAAATGCTAATCATGTTGGTTAGTATAAATTCGCATTTTATTACCAATTACATTATATTATATACACATTGCACAACAAACAAGGTAAAAATGATACGTTTAAGTATCACTTGGGCATATAAATCTGCCCAAGATCACTTACCCCACACTTAAATCCTTGTTCGTCCTCGAACAACATATACACAAATCATGCAAATTACATCCCAACCTTCGTCACTATGGTGCAACAATTTACGCTACGGTCATTCCGATTATTCAATTTTTGCAAATCATCAAGAAAACATGCTTGGTCGTACAATACAATGACCTTTAATACATCAAGACTTCCTAGACTTTAAGAATTGATTCTTGATATTAGCAAACTCATGCAAATCAGCTAATCAAGAAATTCGACACGAAAATCAATCTTTCATCATGCATGTGCCCTCACAACTCGAGAGAATCTTCCCCTTTATGTTCCTGCAGCACACAAACATTCAAGTAGGGGCATACAAAAATTAATTTCACTCACTCTCCCAAAAGAATTCACATGCCTCATGTCATGACCCATAAGCTTGCCCTTAGTGTATTACTCCACTAATATAAAGAAATGCAATGTAAGATCACGTAGGACTTTAATGGGTTGTAACGGGGCTATGGATCTAGTATATATATTGGATTAGCCAATAATAGTCGCTAGCATCCTTAAGCGCCTTTTCAACTCATTCCCATCGTCTTTTGGATATTGTTCCTCTCTTTTCTCTTTTTCTCCCATTCATGCTGGTTTCCTTTCATACAGCCCATTTCCTCAGACACACTTGACACAAAACAAAGGGTTTTCATGTACCCTCGCTATCATTTAATTATAACAAGTGCTTCTTCAACATCATCTTTTCTTTCTTCACTCTGCTTTTCCTTTTTCTTTTCACTCTTTAACACTTTGGGAAAACATTTTCTTTTCTTTGTAAGCGCTTAAGTGTTTCGTATAGACTTTAAGGCTAATGAAAAGAAGGAATAAAGCTTAGTTTATACAAGTTGTGACAAAAGAAAGAAAGAAATCGGCTAAAGGCTCAACGGGCTGACTAGGGTATACAACATATACAAAGGTAGAATTGGACAAGAAAAAAAAATGGAATCTATCGGTTAAAACAAAGAAATGCCTACATCCCTTCCAACACTACACCTCCTTCATTTCGTTTTGTATACACACCAGGCAAGTTCTAGACAATTCACAATGGCATGGAATAACAATACCTCACTTCACACTTCGTGCACATGCTCGAATCAAGATGCATTCACAGACTCTCTAATTAGCCAATCACATGAATTCAAAATTAAGCCTCAATCATCCTGAATCAAATTCTATAGCCTAGGTAACTCAACATATTTATCAAATTGCATGCTTTCAAACGAATCATTTTCACATTTTGAACATCAGTTACACACGCAACGAAATTTTAGCAACCATAAGCAACTACAGTTCATTGATGCAATCCACCAAAGAAAAAAATAAAAACAAAGAAAAATCCTACTCCTACCGACTACATTTCCCTTAAGACGGTCGTCATCCATCCATCATAGGGAATGGTCACTAACTATGACATCGGTTCAATGGGACTATTCTCGGTAAAAGAACCAAAAACAAACTCCGAGAAACCCAAAAAATAAAAATCAAAAAATTTTGCAACACATCGATCATTTCGATAGAAAAAAAGTATTTACAAGTACAAAATATTTTCGCGAAAATTTGTGAAAAATATCGATCATCTCGACAGAAAAAAAAATATTTACACTGACAACCATAACTTTTTTCATAACACACATCATTAGCCACAAAACAAATATATATAGATACATCACCAAAAAGTTCACAACAGGGAAAGCACAAACATTCATCCAAACCAAGGAAAAAACATACAGCAAATTAGAGCCTATGTCCCAGCACCTAGCTACTCCCCACCCCACACTTAAATCGAACACTGTCCCCAGTGTTCACAACAATACAAAGCACAAAATTTTGGGTGGTGGAACTCCCTGCTCAGTCGAAATATTCGACTTCTTCATCTGGTGCTGCGGCCTCGTCGCCCATGTCTGAATCAGCTCCATCGTCGTCATCGGACTCCACATCGGAGTCCTCACGATGTGTCTCCTCATCAGTAGGGACATCGTCATCAGTCGGCTCCACGAAGGCTGGTCCCACCCAACATAAGGCTCTGGCGTTCTCGCCAAAGGGGTAGTCCAGCTCCAGCTGCCATAATTCTTCCTCGGTGGCTGGTCTCCCACCAATCCGTAGCTTAAGCATCTGCATGCCAAACATACGGGCCTTGTACTGATCGTCCCGAGCATGTCGCTCGCCCAAAGTCAATACTGGTCCGTGTGTAGTGTCGGGGGCCTTAGTCTTTGTCACATCGAGGGCCCTCCGCTCCCACTGCGGAATATAGTCCAAGGCTTCTTCCTCAATGTCGAGGCCTCGGAGGAAGGTGGTGATGAGTCCGCCAAACCCATATCTGTGGCCCTGGTGCAGTCTGGCTCTCTTCATGGCAGATATTATTACCGCCCCAACATTAATCTCAAGCCCTTTCATAAGGGCATACACCAAGCAGACACTGTCCCGGGTCACGTCCGTCATATGAACTCCCGGGATCAAACACGAACACAATCTTCAGCCATATTCTGGCCTTCCTGTTCATCTGCGAATAAGGCAGCGTCTGGTGGTAACCCCTCTCCTTATGTCTACTCCATCGGGCTGTGGATCGAGCCCCACACAACGTACGTCTGATGTCGGCGTACGGTGGGGTGATGTTTAGCTGGCGGAGAACGTGGGCGTCTGTGTCCCGCGCTCCAACGATGGCATTCAGCTGCTGGGGTTCCAGAGTGACAATCTGCCCTCTGATTTTCACTGTGTGGCTTCTGATGGCCGGGTTCCAGTTTGCATAAAATTCCCGGACCAAATGAAGGTTGCACTCCTTGGGCTCCTGAAAGATAAAGCTGAGCCCAGCTGCTTCAATTCTCTGTACAATGCGAGGGAACTCCTGTGCGAGTGGTTCCCGTGCAATATGTTCCTCCGGGAAGTACTTGCTCTCCTTATGCTTATTATACCATTTCTTCCCTTCATCGGTTATCCATCTTGTTCCGTATTGGCGACATTGGTCGCGCGGAACAGCGGGTGCAGCTGGGACTGCGGTGCCCAGTCTCATCCTTTTCCTACCGGTGGCTGAGGTAGAAGCACCCTTGCCTTTATCTTGTCTGCTCGCCATTGTACCTGTCAATTTACACAAACAAGCACAAAGTTAAGCTAAAAACTTGTTAACTTCGGCTAAGGTCGGGTTACACAACATTTACCCCACACTTAGGCCTTAGCTACTTCTACAAATTACGGCGAGGATAACTCTAATTACACCACAGACAACACGATACACTTCATGCTTAGTGCGTTCACAAAAAAAAAATTTCGACAGCATAACGGTTAGCGTACTACTCAGACTTCATACAGCTAATCCCAATCCTACTATCGCTAACAATTCACACATCGCACTTCGCAACAAAAACAACAACAAAATAAAAACAACGATAAAAACATTCTATATACAATCTAATCCAAACAATCTAACCAATTTACACACTTTTTGCATTTTCCCATAAAAATTCGAGAATTTGTCGTCTTTTAACATTTACACAATATTTACCACGACTTCTCTCAATTTACAAACACACCCCGGCATCTAATTTGCCGACTTATCAAGTCGCTCAAGTTAAATTCAACAATTCATGCCCTAGAATACAATTCTATAATCAAATTCGAATTATTTACGCAATCGATAAGTTCAAACGCTAAATACAACAATCCAAACATGTATCAATCACAAATAACTCAACATTCATGTTTAATTTCTACCTAGGGTGATATATCTCACCTCACATGCCCAAATTTGACAAAAATCGCCAAAACATTGAGATAGACGATGAAAACATACCTTTGAATTGAGAAACCGAAGAAACTTGACGTATTCCTTGCCTAGGAACGTGGCACGGTGCTTGGGGAGGGGGAAATAGGTGTTTTGGTCGCGGAGGGAAGAGGGAATGGGAAGAAATGGGGCAAAATCGGGGGTTTTAATTTAAGAAAACACGCGGCTCACCCGGCAACCCAGTGTGACCCGGCACCAAATACACGGCAACGTGTCACGGAGGGTAACGCGGAGACCCTCCTTCGTGACACGGAGCCAATGCGTTGGCTTACTGGAATTTTTGAAAAATCCGGATTTTGCCTTCAACGTGTCACGGAGGGTAACGCGGAGCCCTACCTCCGTCACACGGCGCCAACGCGCCAGTGCAATGTTTCTTCAATTAATTTGATTTTTCATACCTTGCCTCATTTTCTCGATTCCATGTATATTTCCTCCGTTATACCTGAAAATCACCTCACTAAAAAAAAATTGGTTAAATGAATAGATTTCCCTAACTAAAATAAAAAATACTAACTAAAATGAAATTCTAAACCTAATCAACAAAAGGAAAAGAAAAATAAAACTTGGAAATAGAAAATAAAAACAAAAATAAAGATAAAAATTAACTACACTATGCAAAAAAAGAAAAATAAAATATTTTTCTCACGGGTTGCCTCCCGTGCAGTGCCTGGTTTACCGTCGCGGCTCGACGTCCTTTATGCTCACTTGTCTACTAGGGTGATGGACGATTTGTCCCGATCATGGTCATCCCCCCAGTAGTTCTCAACCTTATCCGGTGGCCTTCCTAGTAACTCTCGGGAATCACTCATTCCATTAGCATTCCCATGATCAATCACATTGATCACCGAGAGTTCCTTATAAACAGTCGGGAGCTTAGGTACCTTGTACACATCGAACACTTCGACCTTGTCATGTGCTCGCATAGTGAGTTGACCCGCAGCTACATCAATTAATGCTTTTTCGGTTGCCAAAAAGGGTTGTCCCAAAATAAATGGGACTTCAGCATCTGGTTCAAAATCCAGAACAATAAAATCAACCGGAAAAATGAGAGAGCCTACTTGCAATAACACATCCTCAACAATGCCATCCGGCTTAGCTAAAGACCTGTCTGCTAGCTGCAAGATTACCGTTGTAGGTCTAGGACTCCCTAGACCTAACTTTCTGAATACCGAAGATGGCATCAGATTTATGCTTGCCCCCAAGTCGCATAATCCACGAGCTCGGATACTTTGCCCAATCGTAAGCTGGATAGTAAAACTTCCAGGGTCTTTCAGTTTTGTGGGCAACCTATTCTGAATACGGGAAGTGCATTCCTCCGTTAAAGCTACCGTGGCATACTCAGTCAAACGACTTTTGTTAGCCACGATGTCTTTAATATATTTTGCATATTTTGGCACTCCCTGCAAGACATCAACAAGAGGTAAGTTAACATGTACCTGTTTAAGTACCTCCATGAATTTCTGGAAACACGCCTCCTCCTTGTGTTTCTTAAGTCGTTGAGCGAACGGGGGTGGAGGCCTTTCTGGTTCAGCTTCTTTAGTCTTCCCCTTATCTGAGATTTTCTCTCCCTCAACATCTGCTGCTCCTGAGTTTTGAGGCGGTCTTTCCAGTTCCACCTCCTTTAACTGTAAACCACTCCTCGTGGTCACTGCATTTACCTGCTTCGGATTAGGATCCGTGTCGCTAGGTAGTCCTCCTATGGGTCTCGTATTTTGGGCACTAGCAAAATGCCCAAACTGATATTCAAGAGCCTTGGTCGCCAATTGATTATTCTTCACTTCGGCTGCCAATTTAACATAGTCAGCCTGCAATTGCGCCTGATTAGCGATCATGGTTTTGAACATCTCCTCAATGGTAGGTGATGGTGGTGGAGGAGGGGCATTGTAATTTCTGAATTGAGCTTTATAATTTTGTTGCCCTCCTTGGTTTCTGTGCATACCCTGCCCGTAACTTTGGCCTTGTTGATTGTTGCTACCCCACGAAAAATTCGGATGGTTTCTCCAATTTGAGTTGTAGCCACTACCAAACTGCTGCTGATTTCTCTGTGCATTGCCCACAAAGTTAACAGAATCAGGATTTGCACCACAGCATTCAGCTGAATGCTCACTACTACCACACACTTCACACCACATCTGTTGAACTGCATTGACTGAAGCTGAAGGCTGGTTCAAATTCATATTGCTCAAGTGAGTGTTTAACTGATTTTGCAAAGCAGCTATCTGTGCAGTGATAGCTGTAAATCCATCCACTTCAAGCACTCCCGCTGCTTTCCTTGCTCCACCTCGAGATGAATCTACATTCCATTCTGGATTGCCTTGTGAAATTCGGTTGAGCAAAGTGTACAGCTCCTCGTAAGTCTTTTCCAGCGCTTGCCCTCCAGCTGCTAAATCTAACAGAATTTTAGTGTGGGGTTCCAAACCCTCAATAAATGTGTGTACCAATACCTCATTGGACTGATGATGATGAGGACAGTCCCGCAACATGGATTTAAATCTTTCCTAGGCTTGATATAGATTTTCTCCCTCCCTCTGTTTAAAACTTAGAATTTGACTTCTAAGTCTGGCTGTTTTACAAGAAGGGAAAAATCTGATCAGAAACTTCCGTGCAAGATCATCCCACGTTGATATAGAATTGGGTGGTTCAGCTTTTAACCACCTCTTGGCTTCACCAAGTAAGGAAAATGGAAATAAGGTGAGCCGAACATAATCAGGTGACACTCCAGCGGGTATATAAGTGTCACTTATCTCCAAAATGTTTTGGAGATGTTGTTGTGGATCGTCATGAGGGAGACCGGTAAATTGCCCGCTTGTGTGCAAAAGTTGCACCATATTCTGCTTTAATTCAAACCTCCCTCCAGGCTCTGGTTTGCGGATACTAGAATGTACATTGTTGGCGTGTGGGATTGCCACCTCGCGAACCGGCCTTGCTGCTGCTTCATCGGGCACTAACACTGCCCGCACAACTGGTGGATTTTGTTGCTCCATAATAGACTGTTTAAGCAACTGCAGCTTCTTTCGTAGAGCTTCTCTACGTTGACTATGAAATTCATGTTCAGGCTCTAAGTAAGATTCCACCAGCTCCTTGTCCCTTGCCAGTGTTCACAGAAACAAAATCTGCAAAATACAGGCTAAGACCAAGTTGTTAACACTTAAGAAAATAAAAATAAAAATACAGTAAATTTACACTAAACACAATTTCACAAATCGCCTAGCCTCCCCAGCAGCGGCGCCAAAAACTTGTTCGGGTGTTCCGGTATATGTAAAACCGACACGCAAGTGCACGTGGTCAAACAAGTAATAAAGTGGCTAAGTAGCCAAGTATCGATCCAAGGAGGCTCAAGATATGTAAAGTTGCCTAGTTTACTATATTCCTATTTCACTTCTAATTATGCTAACAACAATGTAACCAACAGTTACTTGAGTTTTTGTTTCTAAACTATATCTACTACAATTTATAACAACTTTTTACTGTGAATTTAGACAATGGATATGAACATGCCAAGGTTAAGAACATGTAATGAACTTGATAATCATGATAATTTGGTTAATCTCTTCTTCATGTTGCTAGCCAAGAACAGTAGCCTAGAAATTAAAACTCTCGTATTTAATTTCACTTAAGAATCATAAACCATCCGTCTACATTTCTGTGATCAAATGCAATTTACGACCTAGCAATACAATTCTGGTTCCTAAATTGACTAATACGTCTTTCAAGTATATTTCTATCAGGAAAGCACATCAAAACCCAATTTTCCCAAATCAAGTTAAGAACAATACCCTATTAATTCACAACTTTCCAATTTCTTGCTCTCTCGAGTGAAATTGGACTTTTTAGATGTACATTAATGTCGGCCAAGCACTAATGCAGTAAGAACAAGAATTAATAGAACAACATGGAAGAAGAAGAAGAAAACCATATCATTTACAATCAAAATTCACTACACATGTTCAAAACCTCAGCAAAGAAGAGAATTAGCCACTCATTTGTGGATTGATCATCCTAAAACAAGTGTAAATCATACATACAATTGATTGAAAGAAGAAAAGAAGAGAAGAAATCTCTTAGCTTTTTCGTCCCTCAACTGCTGCTAACCCACGTCCTTGCTCCACCAAGTCTGAACTCAGTCTAAAAACTAAAAACTGCTTAAAATAAACCTAAGTGTGCTATTTATACTAGTGCAAAATTTTTCCCGGAATAACAAGCAACGTGTCACGGAGGCCAACGCGGAGCACTGCCTCCGTGACACGGCGTGGACGCGGACCTTCACTGAAATTTCAGGGTCCGGTAAATTAGCCTCAACGTGGCACGGAGGCCAACGCAGAGGCCTCTCTCCGTGCCACGGATCTGACGCGATGGCACACTGGAAATTGCCATTTTAATTCCTGTTCAGGCAGTGTGCTACCGCAATGGTAGCGTGGCACGGCTCCATCACGGAGCCCCTATAAAATGTGCATTCCAATGTCTTTTCCACGCTCGCATCCAAGTCCAACTCCGATATAGTTCCAACATGCATTTTAGCTCCTAAAAATCACATTTACCTGCAAAACAAATGCTAATCATGTTGGTTAGTATAAATTCGCATTTTATTACCAATTACATGATATTATATACACATTGCACAACAAACAAGGTAAAAATGATACGTTTAAGTATCACTTGGGCATATAAATCTGCCCAAGATCAACCCTCTCTAAACCTCTAAGCTTGCATGCATGAATTAGGAATGGCTTATAATGAACTTGTGCTTGTTAAAACTCACTAATCAGAGCTTAAAATAACGTATTTTAGGCCTTAGGATAATAGAAATTATAAAAAAGCCCTTACTAAACTTGCAGGAAAAAACAGACTGCATAAAATCCTAGATAAAGCTAGAAGTGATTCTAGTATCGAAACATTCCTAAAAATCCTAGATAAAGCTAGAAGTTGTATGCTATGTTGGGTTTCCATTTTTGGTTTGTTATTGTTGAAGTTGCTGCTGGTTTTTGAAGGTTAGAGCAGATGTATTTTGTGGAGAACATACTCTATATTTGTGGGAGTTGTTCATGAGGAATGTTAGGTACGGTCCTGCTTCTATTTTCCCTCAAAGTTGTAGAAACAAGTTGAAGTAAGAAATGCTAAAAATATTGCTTTGTTTGTTTGTGTTGTGACTGCTTATTGGTGTGGTGTTTTGACTGGATAAATTGGCTCAAAACAGTCTTTTCACTTGGTTACAAACTCAATTAATTAAAGAGGCTAAGTAATGGTTGTTGAAGGAAAAAGTCGGCAAGGAAAAACTTATCAGAAACGAGGATGTAAAGGCATCGTCGTCCTTATTTTTCAAGCAAAATTGTGTACCATTGAAGGGAATAATATATTCAAGTCATTAAAATCATGTTGAGGCAAGTAAGATTCTATCGAAAAGAGTAAGGAACACTTAACATTAAGCTTAAATGATAGAAAGTAATGAAACGATCAGTTGTAGAGTGAAAGACACATTGATTACGATTGTTATTGTAGCTTTAAATCAAGCCTGAAGTCCCCTTATTGTGGGAACGATGAGCTGGTCCTTGACTGGATATTATGTGTATCTTATATTGTACATGTTTAGAACTTGGTTGGTGGACGAAAGATTAAGAGAGTCAATCGCTAAATTGTGAACGAACTTAACACTAAAGAAACAATTTCAAGCCATGTAAGAGAAAATGAGACCACCGAAATTGAAAAGCCTTAACATGGTTGCTTAACCTTTTAATGCTTATGTTATGGAGTATGTAAGGCTAAAGGGAGACCCCCTATTTCCTCTCACTTAAGACAATCATCAAATTAGCGAGCTTTCGGGTTTCAAGGTCCTTCCAAACTTTATTTATGCATCTTGTTGAAACTCTTGGGTCATCTGCATCTTCTTATGATCTTTACGAGTCTAGAATACATGCGTTTATGTACGAAGTGTTATCTTAACATGTTATATGCACTCACTTGTAGTTGTATGCTACAAAGGAGGCCTACCTACATCAGAGTACTATGATTTTTCATTTTTTATGCAAAGTATGTTAGATTGGCTCAGTGTAAGCTGCATCAATTTTATTTATGATGATGATATAATATTTACAACCTCACCACCGACCTGGTAAATCTGATGGGAAATTGTCCTTTGGAATAATTGATCATATGAGACTTATGATCTCATCACCGACCTAGTATATTTGGTGGGCTTATTTGATTATATGAGACTTATAACCTAAATACTGACCTGTACATCTTGCTGGCAGTTGTCCTTTGATATATGAGACTTATGACTTCACCACTGACTTGACACATCTGGTGGGCAGTTGTCCCTTAGTTATGAGAGCTCCAAGTTAGACCCCTCGACACGGCAATATTTGCTTGATTTAGCTGGATCAGTATTTGATTATGGATTGTGTAGCTTATTAGTAAGATGTTGTGACTTGTAGATGTTCCTACTTAGTTATGTTTATGTAATGTGTTACATTTAGCTCTGCCATCAGTTTTTAGATTCCTGGTTGGCTCATATGTTTTCTCTAACTTTAATATTTTTGATTTATTTGTATTTTTAGTTGCGGCCTTTCATACTAGTATATTTCATTCATACTGATGTCTCTTAGCCTGGGACCCTTTTTTCTTGCAATCGTGTTGCTTATACCGGTAGAGGCTTAGACCGTTAGACGTAGTAGGAGCCAAAGTTCAGCAGGATAGTGGTATGCTCCCCTCTTTTAGGAGCCATGTCCCAGTGTTGTTTATTTTTAGTTTTGTGTGCGTTTTGGATAGGTCGGGGCCCTGTCTTATGCTTTTCATCTTACTACTCTCTAGAGGCTTATGTGGACTAGTTGTATAGCTATTCTAGTTGTGTGGTCTTGTCCGTATTCTATTGTGCAATTTATCTTAATATAGCCTGTTGAGCTTTCCAGTGTCTTTTTTCATCATCAAGATCGTGGAAGGTGGCCCAGCTAGCTTTTATGCTATAGTTATAGACATTATACAGTCGGTTTCTTGATCACCTTTGAGTCGAGAGCCAGTTTCTCCTTCCCCCAGTTTTGGAATTTGACATCACTATCCTCTTTCTAGTTGGTTGTTTATATGATTCTTTTGTGGATTTTCTTTGCAGCGTTTCCACTTAGTTACTAGAATCTAACCCTTACCATCGATGTCATGAACTTGGATTTTACCTTGCTCCAATAATCCTTCTTTGTCACGACCTGAACATAGGCCTGGATCGAGATACGAGACAAAGAACCCCGAGAGGCTCCAAGTCAACCCATGGCATGAACATTACATCTAAAGCTCAACATAATAATGCATAAGTCTACCATATACATATAGCAAAATCCTGAAAATGTGATAACATCATTATCTGAATACACAATAGTAATTTGAAACAGAAAACATACTATGTCTGATAAGCCTCTACATATTGACGAGTTGATGGGACAAGACCCCAACTAACTCACTAAAACTAAAACTAAAGATACTGAATACAACTGATAAAAGGGTCCTCGAAGGATGAGGACTCACCAACTCCGACTGGAAGGTACTAGTATGAGAATTTGGCTAACGATGGGGCTCAACCTGAATATCGGAGCCTGTATCATTAAATGATACAACATAGAGTATGCAGTCAGTACATGGAATGTACTGAGTATGTAAGGTAAGTAAAACCCCTAAGTAAGTAAAAATTGAAAATCATGCATATCATAAAACATTTCATCATAAAAGTCCGAGAGTAGGGCTTGCATGCTATTATTTGAAAACATGATTTTAAACATAACTGAATATCATAACTGAATCGAATGGCCCAAAGATGAAACTAATTATTCATAAGTAAAACTGAACATTAGGTTAAACCTGTTGAAAACATGATATCATGACTGATGAACATGCATAACTGAAATCATGAGTAACAATGGGAGACTCATCATATAACTAACATTACCACGATAGAGCTTATGTGGTCCCAACTATTAAACTCAAGTGGATAGAGCCGTCCAAAGATTTTTCAGGGCTAAGGATGCTACCATGATATCGATATCAAGATGAAGGTCCCTTGGGGACAGGGGAAGATCACAAGGGAGGTCCAAAATAATCTGATCATACCTACATTGGCACGTAGTTTTGAGGAACAAATTTGACTGACCCTTAGCCTACTCGGTGTTAGGCACTACTCCCAAAAACATGCATATTCTCTCCATCATTTTTCAACGAAGCTGAACCATCACCTTGCGGTGAAGCTTAATCATAATAATACATGCATAATATAAAAATATAACATAAGGAGCCTTGGCTCAAACCATACCACAAGCTGAAAAGAGTGGGAGTCTAGACTCCAAAATCCATGTGGCAAGCTAATAACATGAAATCGAGATGAATGATGAAACATACTTAATCATATGGGCTTGCCCAAACTTAAACATACTTGAACTAGACCTTGATAGTAAAAAACATTAGTATAGACATGGGTAATTCAAAATCATACATTTATCGTATAAATCTCATCATGCTTGAAAACACATGTCATAATGTCAACATTTTATGAACTTTCATAATTAGGCATCATAATTTTTAAAACTTTGAAAACATGATTTGTATTTTAAAACAATAGAAAACATTCCCATGAGTCATAATTCAACGTTAGAAACATGAATAGAATTTACCCATGATAGATACTTAGAGAATTCACAAGTTAGGTATAGGAATTTCCATGAATTTGAGAAGGAATTGGGCATGGGAGTGGATAGATACACCCATTCATAACCCTACATACCTGAATACTTCTTATTTCACAACCCTCTTGAAAGCCCAAAGGAAATTGAAGAAGAATTGATGAACTTCCACACTTGATCACCCTTAGAAATTTCTAACCTTGCATGCATGGAGAGGATAGGTTTAGAATGAGTTAAACCCTCTTAAAACACACCTATCTGAGCTTAAACCGATGTACTTTAGGTCTTCGGAACTTAGGAATTACGGAAAAGCCCTTAATAAATTCGTAGCAAAAAATCATATTGCCAGTCCCAATGAGGGAGTGGACGACTCGTTGCCCATAACCACGACTCGTGGCGTGCTCCCATTGCAAATACTGGAAACTATGCCTCTATTGGTAACCACGAGGGATGCCACGACTCGTGGTGACTAACCGTTGGGTACACTACCAAACCCTTCAACATCCAAGTCAAACTCCTGACCATGACAAACTTTATGACTCGTGGCCTTGACCATGAATCGTGGCTTCACCAGTGTTCAACCCCCAAACCGAAAATCCAACCGAACTCTCTTTTCACTTCACGAGTCACTTAATGACTTGTGGTGCACCTCACGGGTCATTGGACAACTCGTCTTGTGACCTGGTGCAGAAATTCCTATTTTCTCCATTTCAAACCTCGGGTCTGATCTTAGGGCTTTCGAGGTATTACAATATCTCCTCCTTGGGAACATTCGTCCTCTAATATGGGTAAACATACTGAAAAGCTAATAATTGGGGCCATCACACCAAATACTAAACATTTAAAGCTGAAATCTAACGGAGTGACTAACTCTGGATTGAATTACATAACTGAACTGAATTCATGAATCACACATACATACATTGACATAAAAGAAACTGGGGCACATAATCTGAACATAAAACTAAATAGAGTACTAGGGAGGAAACTGATACCTCAAGCTGAAATTAAGCTAGAAGGGAATAGATGAGGGTATTTAGCCATCATATCTGCTTCGGCTTCCTATATAGCTCCCTCAACATGTTGATTCATCAACAAAACCTTTACTGAAGCTACTTCCTTGTTCCTTATCTTCCGAACCTGATGATCAAGTATTTCTACTGGAACCTCCTCATAGCTAAGACTATCCTTCACACCTACGCTCTCAACCGGGACAACCAAAGCTGGATCACCCATGCACTTCTTCAAAAGCGACACATGAAACACTGGATGCATTGAAGAGAAATCTAAGGGCAACTCCAACGCATATGCTACCTTGCCAACCCGTCTCATAATTTAGTATAGGCTAACATAACGGGGACTGAGTTTCTCTTTGTTTCTGAATCTCATCACTCCCTTCATGGGAGATACCTTTAGAAACACCTAATCATCAACTTCAAACTCAAGCTCTCTCTTTCTCACATTCGCATTAGACTTTTGGCAACTCTTGGATTTTTTCAACCTTTCGCTTATAAGTTGAACCTTCTCCATATCCTCATGGACTGAATCTGGCCCTATCAATGCAGCTTCACGACTTTGAACCAACCAATGGGCAATCTATATCTCCGCCCAAAAAGAGCCTCAAACGGAGCCATCTGAATGCTAGAATGATAGCTGTTTTTATATGCAAACTCAATGAGAGGTAAATGATCATCCCAACTACCTTTGAAATCAATCACACACACTCTCGAAATTTCTTCAAAAGTCTGAATGGTCGGCTCGGCATGACCATCTATTTGCGGGTGAAATGTTGTGCTAAGCTTAACCTAAGTACCAAGTCCCTTCTGAAATGATCTCCAAAACTGGGAGGTAAACTGAGTACCTCTATCTAATATGATGAAAAAGGGCACTCCATGCAACTAAACTAGCTCCCAAATGTACAACTTAGCATAATCCTCCATTGAATCAGTAGTTTTGACTGGTAGAAAATGAGCTGCTTTAGTCAACCTATCTATAACTACCCAACTGAGTCATACTGTTGACGAGTACGAGGCCACCCTGTAATAAATTCCATATTGATTTCCTCCCACTTCCAAGTAGGGATACTAATGTATTGAAGCATACCTCCGGGTGTTTGATGCTCAACTTTTACCTGTTGACAATTCAAACACTTATCCATAAACTCCTCTATGTCCTTCTTCATTCCATTCCACGAATAAACTTCGCACAAGTTATGGTACATCTTGGTGGCATATGGATGTATAGAGTATATGGAACCATGAGACTCATGCAACATCCTCTCCCTCAAGTCATCAACTCTTGATACACACAAATGACCCTGATATCATAGTACACCATCTCCCCCTTGGGAGAAGATATCCACCTTCTAATTATGAACGACTTCCTTCAACTTTAATAAAATAGGATCCTCGTCTTGTCTAGCTTTTACCTCAGTCACCAAGGAAGATTATGATCCATTTTGAACAATGACACCACTATCTGTCAAGTCAACAAGACGAACTCCTTGTCGAGGCAATCCAATGCACATCCTTCACTAACTCTTTCCTCTCCTCATCTACATGGGTCATACTCTCCATAAAAAGCCTGCTAAGAGAATCCGCCACCATATTAGCCTTGCCCGGATGATAAAGGACACTCATATCATAATCTTTCAAAAGCTCCAACAACCTCCTATGGCGTAGATTTAGATCCTTCTAGGTAAAAACATACAGTAGGCTTTTGTGGTTTGTAAACACATCCACATGGACCCCATACAGATAGTTTCTCTAAATCTTCAAGGCATAGACTACCGCCGGTAACTCGCGGTCATGAGTTGGATAGCTCTTTTCATGGACTTTCAGCTACCTGGAAGCATGGAATATAACTTTTCCATGCTGCATTAATAAACAACCAAGATCGATCCTAAAGACATCACAATATACCAAAAACCCATCGGTACCCTCAAGTAGGGTCAACACTGGTGCTGAGGTGAGTCAGGTCTTAAGCTGTTGGATGCTCTTCTCACAAGCCTTCGACCATTGAAACTTCACTTTCTTCTAGGTCAACTTAGTCAATGGTGCTGCAATGGATGAAAACCCTTCAACAAACCTTCTGTAGTAAGCGGCTAAGCCGAAGAAACTCTGTGATATCCGAAGGACTCAATGATTTAGGACAATTCTTCACCGCTTCTATCTTTTAAGAGTCCACATGTACACCCTCACATTTCACCACATGACCTAAAAATGCTACGGAGTTTAACCAAAACTCACATTTGTTGAACTTAGCATACAACTAGCGATCCTTAAGAGTTTGTAGCACCACCCTTAAATGAGCGGTATGCTCCTTTGCTCCGAGAGTATATGAGAATATCATCTATGAACACAATCACGAACATATCGATATATGGCTTGAACATATTGTTCATCAAATCTATAAAAGCTGCAGGAGCATTTGTTAGTCCAAAATACATAACTACAAAATCATAGTGGCCATACCGAGTCCTAAAGGCTTTCTTCAGAATGTCACTCTCCCAAACCCCGAGCTGATGATACCCGAATCTGAGGTCTATCTTAGAAAAACACTTAGCACCCTGAAGTTGGTCAAACAAATCATCAATACTGGGGAGGGGATACCTGTTCTTGATGGTGGCCTTGTTTAATTTTCGGTAATCAATGCACATCTGAAGGGAACCATCCTTCTTCTAGCAAAAGAGGATTGGTGCACCCTATGGGGATTTGCTAGATTTGGTGAAACCCTTGTCTAAAAGATCCTTCAACTACTCCTTCAACTCCTTTAACTCAACTGGAGCCATTTTGTAAGGAGAAATAGATATAGGCTACATACCGGGAAGAAGGTCAATACCAAAATCGATCTCCCACTCGAGAGGTATTCTCGATAAATCATCCGAAAACACTTCTGGATATTCGCACACTATAGGAACTGGATGGATAGTCAGGGTTTCGAATGTAGCATCCTTAACCCTAACTAGATGGTACATCCAACTCTTAGAAATCATCTTTCTGGCCTTAAGGTAGGAAATAAAGCGACTGACAGGCACAACTTTTGATGAGTTGGTAATTTACCAACTCATTAAGCTCTTAAGCATGAACTTTAGTCTAGTTTTAAAATTGTTTTACATGGATTTTATGCCCTTTTTCCCTTTTTATGTAGATATCTGATTTGGGGAAAATAGCAATAAAGGGAGCAAAAAGAAGGGAATCAGGTGTCAACCGGTGCTTCAACAGAAGAGATCGACGACACACCAGCTAAATGTTGGCCAAGAAATGACGATCACTGCCTTTGGGAATGATAGCAATAGACGAACACGGACTACAACTGGTGACTCACCGGTATTTCCATCGATTGGCCCCTGAAATTTCTGGATCACAGAGAAAAGAGTAGGCAACACGCGGGTGGAGACCGGCAAAATGCTGGAGGAATCACCTATGGCCATTGGAAATCACTGGAGGCGGAACAAACTAGAGCCAACGGTTCACAGAATGTGACCGACAAACCGCTGGTACTCCTCCTAGTGCTAGAGCACTGATCATGGGTAAAATTGTCTAGCACAAAAAGAGAGAGAAAGTATACCCCATTTTTTGATATATTCTAGTGAAAAGAACTGTGTAAAGATTAAATTTCATTTTTTAGCTTTTAGAACATTCTCTTGGCAGAGAAGAAAGTAAGAATTTGATTGGTGGAATTTGAAATAATTACTTTTTTGTTTCTTCTTATTCTTCTCCATAGAAAGGTACTACCATTGTTGCAGAATTCTTGTTGAAATTGATTTTGCTACTCCTATTATTGAATTCAACGAGTTTATTTCTAATTTCGCTTTTGAATTTCTTAACTATGAGTAGCTAAATTATTAACTAGAGGTGTGTGATGATGAATGCTTAATTAGAGTGGGTATTGCTAGAGTAATCGCAATATTGTTGGATGAGTGTAAATCTGTTAGAGTCCCTCCAATCTATAATTGAAGATCCATTGTTATTGATGTAGGTCTAATTTTTCTTACTTTATTGTTGCTTGCAAAAGAAGAATTGACTATTGGTAGAGAATTTAATGGTGGGTATGGATGAGAGATTGTGAAATTGGGCTGAAATTAGACAAAATTACATTTTCACTCCTAATTAATAGCTAATAGCTAGAAATTAGTGTAGCTATTAATCCAAATCTGATTGGGTTGAGTTAATGGTGTCTAGAGGCTTAATAGAATTCTAGCAAGAGGTATTTATGAGGATGAAAAGCATTGAATGCCCATTTTTCTGAGATTATTTACACTAATTGGGCATATGAGATGACCTAGCATGACACTATTTATTAGCATATCATCTACACCACACCTCTAGTCTTTCACATTCTTTTCAACAACCTTTGTAATTTTGCTATCGTAGTTATCCATACTAGAATTTATATTCTATTGTACATTTCAATCTCTCGCAACATATTTATTTCCATGTAATTCCTAAGTGGTGCAAGCTAAATTCAATTTCTGACATAACACTCGTGCTTATCATTCACTAGTCCCTGAGGAATTCGACCCCAACATCTGCAACCGTTTATACTCTTTGCATGAAGAGTATATTTTGGATGTTATAAAAAATGACGCCATTGCCGGGGACTAGAGCTTGATACTCTTGTGTTGATTGTTAATTTGAATTAGTCTTACACCACGGTTGTTGCTATGGACCAATCGTTGTGTTGCTCATGAGCATCTTCAGAAGGTGGTCACGAGATGTAATACCCCAGGAAGTCCTAAGAATAGACCCGGGAGATGAATTTGAAATGTGCAGAAAAACTAACAAAAATATCTCAGGACGAGCAACTCACGACTCATAGTTGGATACCATGAGTCATCGTAAGTAGTCGGGGTGTGAGGTTTAGGGAGGCGGTGGTGACAATGGATGGTGTAACGACTCATTCTCAGGAACAATGAGTCGTTGTTAGCGGTCGTAGCAATGGTTGAGCTTAGGTTGATGGGGACACCACAGGGCATCCCACGATCCGTGGTGAGTAGAGATGGCTCGTTGTTTCTAGTCGTTGCTTATAGGTTAAGATGTCCGGTGCTTACAACGGATTGAGACCATGACTCATTAGAAGCCACCACGAGTCATGGTGAGGCTCGCGGTAAGGGAAGTTCAGAATTTGTCAAGGAGCTGACAACGATCGATCCAACGACCCGTCGATTAATACAATGACTCATCCTATCGAGTCGTGGGAAGAACCTGAAGCATGAAGTGAAGCAGTGGACTCAACGACTAGGTATCATGAGTCTTGGTATCATGCAATGACCCGTGGGGTCGGTCGTTGGTCCGTCCAGACAAGGTTTTTGGGAAAATGTTATTAAGGGCATTTTTGACTTTTCCATGCTTTTAGACCTTAAACTACGTCGTTTTGGATATTTTCTAAGTATGATAAGATGATTTAAGTCCTTTATGCATGACCATCCTCATGGAAGGGCTTTAGAGAGGTTTTAGGGAGATTCAAGGCCTTCTCCTCCAAGTTTCCACCAATTTCTTTGTGGGTATTCAAGGAACATTGAAATCAGTCCATTTATAGGTATGTAGGGTTTTAGAATGGGTGAAATTCTTCCACACCCATGCCCAAATCTCAATTTAAATCATGAATCCTCCTATTCAAGTCTATAGGGTTTTACTCAAATGCAAGAAAATGTGATTACTCTTTTTAGGTATGATTTAATTGAATTTTGATTATTGATTTATGAATGATGGGCTAGTTTTACATTATTTTCATCAAAATCATGTTTCAACCTTTTTAAATCTAAAATTCCCATTTGATGAATGTTCATGAAAGTTATGATTTATGATGAATACTCTACAATTCGATTTTAGTGATGATGGAAAAGCATGATTACAATTCTGAGGGCTATTTGACAGACTTTCATGTTATTTATGTTTCAGCATTGGTCGGGTTAGTTGGGGATGTTGTCCCATCAACCCATCTTATGTATTAGAGGCTTTCATACAAGATGTGGAACTCAGCTTATGTATATGCCTAGTACTTTCGGTTGTTTCGCTATGCTTACGTTTCCTCTATATTTTATGCTAAATATTTTGCTTTATTAAATGAGATTAGATGTATGCATGTGCCATGGGTCGACTTGGGGTCACTCGGGGTCCAGTGTCCCGTGTCTACGATCCGGGTGTATGTTCAGGTCATGACAAACTTGGTATCAGAGCCATATGTCTGAAGTGTCCTTGGGTGTCCGAAAGCCACGTTAAGTAGAGTCTTTTTCATGAGTGTGAAGCACGTCACACCTATGATGAAGAGGCTATGAGACGTTTAGGATATGTTCCCTTCCTTCATGATTCTACCTTGTGCCGTGAGTTTAACAATCTCCCTTCCTCTAACTCATGCAATACACGTGTGCAAAAACTTGTCTTCTTAGAACAACGATGGAAGTCATCCAGCACCACCAACTCCGATGGATTCCATGCAGGTTATGGATGCAGAGCTTGGAGCTGCTCTTAGAGTGTTGATGCAAGCTATGATCACCCAGCTTAGCCAGCGGGCTATCGCACCGGTGAACCCTATCAGGGAAGCAGCAGCTATTGGGACTCAAGGACTCATGAAGGAGAGCCCACCGGAGGTTGGTAACTCGAGTGTGGTTGGGAAGTATAGAGGGAGCAGGAGGGAGAACAAGAGGCCCAGGCTCGGTGACCTTGAGGCATCCAACAAGAGTCGAGTAGGGGGAGTCACTCTTAAATCCGTCAGAAGTCTCAAACCCATGCTCAGGGATACAAGCCCCAGATGAGAAGGATTACTTACCCAACTTATGGGCATTGCGGAAAGCACCACCGAGGAGAATGCTTGGTAGATTTAGATATTTGCTTTTATTGTGGCCAACTCAGTCATAAACATAGGGATTGCGCTACAGCCAAGCGGGATGGTCAGCAAGGCCGTGCTCTGAATCTCTTTCCAACAGTTCCAGCAAGTCGCCCACTCTCTCAACACAGGGTGTCAAGAGCAAGTGGTGTTCGACCTGAGATGTACGTCTCAAGTATGTTATAATCTTTTTCATCGAACTTATCCCAATTTCTAGTTCCGAGAGCCTACTGTACAAGGTAAGGGATTCCCGTATGCACCTTAGTATGAGATCTATTTTGTAGGAGGTAGGCCATGGCTAAGAGTATAAAATATTCAGTGATAGCTTTGGAGGTGAATGAGCAGTCTGGAGCTAGTGATATTAGTGAAACTTTAACAAAGGGTCCTAGAGAGCTCTAATCTAAGAGAGATATGGTAAGTGAAGGGTCATGTCGGGTCTTAGGTTTTAGCAAAGAAGTTCTAGAGATGGTACCTAGGGATAGTCAAGCCATTCTCATTTAGATGTTTCTCTCATATGTCGCTTGATGTTATGCTCAACCCATGCTTACATTCAGAACTCTAAGATGATGGGAAACCCCCTCCAGTCAGCGATTCCAACATTACTTCATGACCCGATAAAATTCAGCTTAATGTCACAACCCTCATTGCGTATGTGAACTCATACCCCTTAGTATGCTCATCTTTATAAGCTCCATCCTTAAGATCTGCCTTATCGGCTCATGAGAATCATGTTATATCAGGTACATGCCCAGCTTGGATTCCTTGAATAGTTCGTGCTTGTGATTTCCTTACTCTAGGCTCTATGGATGTTCTCCACGATGAAAATGATAGTTAAGATGTGTACGTCCAGGATAACTCCCTACCCCTGCTACAGGTGCCAGGCCTGTAGAAGTTCAGAAAGTGCAACGATTAGCCAAAACCTAGAAGTGCAACAACCCATATGGTCATTTCGTGATTTTGACGTATTTCCCTAGTTTGAACCTTTTCGTATCTGTATTTTGCTATATATGGCTTGCGGGGATGGATGACACAATTTCCAAGATGATCCAATGAAGATTGGATAAGATTCTCGATTTTAAGAGGTCTGAAGTTTGAGAGGTTTGACCAAAGTCAACATTTCAAATTAACGAGCTCGAATTTGGGTTCTGAAAGTTCTGATAGTACCGTATGGTGATTTATGACTTAGTTGGGTAGTTGCGTAGGGCCTGAGGTGATTAGGGAGTAAGTATGACTATTGGTTAAGTCAGGAACTTTAAGGAAGTCGAGTTTGACCACAGTCAACTTTCGATATAAACAACCTCATATCGGTGGTTTGATGATCCCAATAGGTTTGAAGTATGCCTCACAGTTGAATTGCATTTTTGGGTTGAGTCCAGAGGACCTCGGATGAGCTTCGGGTGGATTTGAACGTTTTGAGTTTTTAGCATGATTCTAAGTATAAGGTGTGGTGTAATGGTTTAGGATGGACATGAATTTTTCTTGATGACCAAGGACAAAGCTAGGTGAGGTGAGGATCCTATCTTAGTAAAGTTGAAGGTGGTCGTTCAAATAAGAAGGTAGTGATTGTTCCAAATGGGGAGATGGGGTACTTCAATAATAGGGTAGTTGGGACGACCATTGCCTTTTATTGAGTTTTCCGACAATAACGGTTACCATGCCAGCATTGGATGGCTCCGTTTGAGGCTCTTTATAGACATAGATGAAAATCTCCCATCATATGGTTCGAGGTTGGTAAGGCAACAATGATAGGGCCAAACTCGGTTAATGAAGCCTCAGAGGAGGTTCAGATAATGAGTGAAGGATTGAAAAGAGCCCCTAGTCTCCAAAACTCTTATGCGGATGCGAGGAGGAGGGATCTTGAGTTGAGGTTGATGATTGGGCGTTTTTGAGGGCATTCTCCCATGAAGGGAGTGATGCGATTTGGAAAGAAATGAGAAACTCAGTCCCTGAGATGTTAGCCCCTACCAGGTTGTGAGAAGAGTTGGTAAAGTGGCATATAAGTTGGAACTTGCCTTCAGAGTTAGTTTTAGTACATGCCGTGTTTCATGTATTGCTTTGGAAAAGGTGTTTGGGTAATCCAGCCTTGGTAGTCCCGGTAGACAGCATTGGGGAAAAAGACAGCCTCAGTTATGAAGAAATTTCCGTTGAAACCTTGGATTGTTAGGTTTGGAAGTTGAGGAACAAAGAAGTAGCTTCAGTTAAGGTTTTAAGGAGAAATCAACATGTTGAGGGAGCTAAGCGGATATGATGGATAGATGCCCACATTTGTTCTATATCGGCTCAGTTTCGGCTTGGGGTATTAGTTTTTTCCCTATGACTCTACCTTTTTTTCATGTTCAGTTTATGTGTACAAGTTTCTTTTATGTGTATGAATGCGTGTGTGAAGTGGGAGATCAGTTCAGCTATGTGGTTTTATTCAGAGGTAGTCATCCCGTAAAAAATTCGGTTAAAATGATCAGTATATGGCTATGATGAATTGTATGTTTTTTCTTGCTTATTGTATCATACATTCGAGGATGAATGTTTCCAAGGGATAGATATTGTAATACCCCAGGATGGCCTAAGAGTAGACCTGAGAGATGAATTTTAAAAGTGCATGAAAACTAACAAAAATATCTCAAGATGGGAGACTCAACGACTCGTGGTTGGATATCGCGAGTCGTCGTAAGAAGTCGTGGTATGGGTTTCAGGGAGTCGGTGGTGAAAAAGGACGGTGGAACGACTCATTGTCAGGAACAACAAGTCGTTGTTAGCAGTCATAGGATTGGCTTACTTAGGTTGATGGGGACACTACGGGATATCCCACAATCCGTGGTGAGTAGTGACGACCCTTTGTTTGTAGTCGTTGCTTGTGGATTAAGATGTCCAATGCTTACAGTGGATGGAGACCACGACTCGTTGGAACCCACCAAGAGTCGTGGTGAGCCTCGTGGTAAGGGAAGTTCAGAATTTGTCAAGGAGCTGACAACGATCGATCCAACGACCCGTCGATTAATACAATGACTCAACCTCTCGAGTCGTGACAAGAACCTGAAGCATGAAGTGAAGCAGTGGACTCAACGACTAGGTATCATGAGTCTTGGTATCATGCAATGACCCGTGGGGTCGGTCGTTGATCCGTCCAGACAAGTTTTTCAGGAAAATGTTATTAAGGGTATTTTTGTTTTCCACGCTTTTAGACCTTAAACTACGTCGTTTTGGATATTTTCTAAGTATGATAAGATGATTTAAGTCCTTTATGTATGCCCATCCTCATGCAAGGGCTTTAGAGAGGTTTAGGGAGATTCAAGGCCTTCTCCTCCAAGTTTCCACCAATTTATCTATGGGTATTCAAGGAACAATGAAATCAGTCCATTTCTAGGTATGTAGGGTTTTAGAATGGGTGAAATTCTTCCCCACCCATGCCCAAATCTCAATTTAAATCATGAATCCTCCTATTCAAGTCTATGGGGTTTTACTCAAATGCATGAAAATGTGATTTCTCTTTATGGGTATGATTTAATTGAGTTTTGATTATTGATTTATGAAGGATGGGCTGGTTTTATATTATTTTCTTCAAAATCATGTTTCAACCTTTTTAAATCTAAAATGCCCATTAGATGAATGTTCATGAAAGTTATGATTTATGATGAATACTCTACAATTTGAGTTTAGTCATGATGGAAAAGCATGATTTCAAGTTGATAACGCTCAAACCACACTTCCAACTGAAGTATGAAGCTGGCGTTGTCAATAAAGAACCCAAACTTATAGGTTGGGGTTGAACCCACATGGAATATGGAAGATCTAGATTATAGTCGATAGATGAACTTGTATGGTAATTACTTCACAATGGGGGAATTCTAATAATAAATAATAATAAAAATACATAGCAGTGAAGATTATATTTGTGATTCAATAATTAAAGGATAACTAGGGTTTGTGTTCCCCATGGGTTCATAACAACTTTTGGTATACACTCGTGATCTATTCCAATACTTTACTTATAGAACTGATATAGATTCATTCAAACGATTGACCAATCCCTATTGAATGACTATCCTCAATTACCCGACCAAGTCTGATGAGTTTTGGAAACTAACCATTATCACTAAGTTCCAGATATAACTATCCTGCGACCACAGCTCAAGTTAATACAATGATCATCAAGATCAAGGCTCTGTGATAATTCTCTTTTCCTAATTTCTACCTCTTCGACCAAAGCATGTAAAGAATTCAGGCACTTCCTAACGTTGTACACCGCTAAGAATCATTAAAGATAAAGAGAATACAATATAAGTATTTATTTTTGGTTTTAGACTCAGTTTGTGCAACCCTAACTAGTTAATCCACCATGGTTCCCATAACCCTAGCTATGGAGGTTTTAGCCTCTCATAGTTGCAAGGTTGTGATTTGTGTTCATTATTGAAAACATATAACAATACTTACACAGATGATTGAGAAAAACAATTCCTTTATTAAACCACGAAATCTTGAATAATAAGTAGCAAGAACAAGATGAGTTCAAGAAAAGGTAGATCACAAGGTTGAACCAACTCAATTCTCTCTTCCAATGATGTGAAATTGCTTACTACGATGTTTTCCTACTAGAATTAAGTCTACTCGTCGTCCTCTCCTTAAAAATAAAACATAAAAAGTATTTATAGAGACACAAGAATCCTTTTCCTAAACTAACAGGACTACTTTCCATATCTGCTGCCGACCTCGTCACAAGTCCACTTACGACTCGTAGGGGCTTCTCACAGATCGTGACATCAACTCATGGCTTGGAGTGTTGGCTGAATTTTGGCTAAGTGTTGGGAAAAGGTACGATTCATTCCAACGTGCTATGACTCATACAACGATACTCGTGGCTTGATCCTGATCTTTTGAACTCTTTCTGAACTTCACCACGACCGGTATGGTACGATTCGTACCTTCATCTCACGGGTCATAGGGTACTCTCGTACTGAGAATCAGCCTTCTGTCCAATTCTTGTAGATTTCGTAATGACTAGCTTACCACGACTCATACTACCATGGTACGACCCGTGACAAGTTTCATAAGTTCAGTCTTCCAGGTTAACTTTCAGCTTTTGATCAAGGTCCTTAGTACGACACGTAGGTCCATCCTACGGATCGTATTGTGGTCTGCACTTCTTGCCCTTTTTTGCACACTTTTATCTTACTTTTGCAATTTATTGTTCAAAAACCCATTTATCCTGAAATCAAAGGAAAAGTGCCTCATATCCACATAAATACACCTAAATCCATACTATTTTCTTAGTTTTTAGCGTCAATAGTGCTGTAAATTCACAACACATCACAAGTTACCCATGTTTATGAACCTATTTTTGAAATAATTGAGTATGTCAAAATATTGAGCAATGCCCACATGTTGAAGAATGATTTACGATTTATGAACGAATTACATGATTTATCGATTTATGATGACGGCCGATAAAAAAGGCCTTGATTCTAGGCTAAGCATGTTTTAAATGGGGTTAATGACGATAAATGTTATATTTTAGCCAATGAATTTTAATGGATCATTTTATTGATTTATGTATGAGCCTATATGCATGTTTTTGGGAGCCGTGTCTAGCACCGAGCAGCTTGGCGTTCAAAGGACTACGCCGGTGTCTCATAACCGCGTGCCACTGTGGGTTCTAATGTTATATATTGTATTGATACCGATCCCTTCAAATGTGATATCACGCCTAATGCACGACCCTCACCGGGCAAGCCAGGGTCAGCTTTGCCTACTTGAGTGAGATAGTTGGGGCATCATGAAAGGCTCTACCATGATAGTGTCAGTTACAACGAGTCCTCCCTTTATTCCTCATGTATTATGCATTGTTTATTTATGTTATTGGCTCAAGTTATGTTTTGATAATGTTTACTTACCATTATGATTATGAACGCTTTATGAATGATTTGAAAGTCTTGAGCCTTCGGTTTCCTATGAAGTTTATGATATATGCATGATGTCCTTCTCCTACGTTACTTATGAGTTTTGTTTTACTTATAAATGTACGTTTTACTTACCTTACATACCTGGTACATTCCATGTACTGAACACATACTTTCTATGTTGTATCATTTCATGATACAGGGTCCAAATCTTAGGCTCATCCTTATCCTTAGTTCATCTCAGTTCTCGCTCTTAGGTATTGGTGAGTCCTCATGTTCCGAGGGTCGTTTGACTGTCTTTCATGTTATTTATGTTTCAGCATTGTTCAGGTTAGTTGAGTATGTTGTCCCATCAACCGATCTTATGTATTAGAGGCTTTCAGAGAAGATGTAGAACTCAAATTATATATATGCCAGTACTTTCGATTGTTACGCTATGCTTACATTTCTTCTATGTTTTATGCTAAATATTCGGCTTTATTAAATGAGATTAGATGTATGCATATGTCATGGGTCGACTTGGGGTCCCTCGGGGTCCTTTATCCCATGTTTACGATCCAGGTGTAGGTTCAAGTTGTGACACGAGACCCCGAGGAGGTGCCTTATGTGGAGACTATCAAACTAGTAGATAAGATGTGGCATAGAGAGGGGAAGAAAGACTTTTGCATGTCCTCAAGCAAAGAAAAAGAAAAACTAAACATGACGCTCAACTAGAAAATAAACTTAAGATACTACAGCGAAAACTCAAGCAAATTTATGCGTTGTATATATAAACTCTATTGACCCATCCTCTTGAAACATCAACAGCTAATGTATTACAAGCAACAAAAAAATGTCATATTCAGGGATCAAGGCATGTCATCTAGCAATCATCAAACAATCAAGTCATCACCTATGTGTTTCACACAGACCAATGGTAAAAGCAAATATAATCCATGTACCCTCACAAAAAATGAAGTCCCCACTCTAGTATAAAATATCAACTGAAACATGGGACTAGGAAAATGAAGCAGTCACTCTCCCAAAGAGCTGCAAGTATTATACATTAGATACCATAGGCTTTCCCTTATTTTCTCTGCTTTGGTTTAGTAGATGGTCAAATTAAGATCATTATAGGACTTGATATGGCTTGTAATGTAGGCTTAGGGCTGGACATGATAAAGATGAAAGATTTTATTAGTGACTATTCCTTCCTTGACGCTACATTCATTGGCTACACCATTCTCCTATTTCACCCTACATTCTTTTTGTCTCCTTTTCTTTCCTTTTTCCCCTTTTATGAACATTTACATGGGTGAGGTGATTTTTCACATTTTTCAACACTTCAAGCTATTTTGCTTTTCTCTTCTTTTTTTCAATATTCTCAAATTTTCAGCTTTTTACTTTTTCACCTCACCACAACTTTTTTCACCATTTTCTTTTCTTTTCTTTTTTTTTTCTTTTCTTTCATTTTCTCCCATTCCCACCATTTATGCACCCCTACTTTAGCCACCCTCAACTTAAGCATTTTTCTTATGTTGAGGTTCGCAATATCCAAGGAAGGACCAGGGTCAAACAGGTTCATTATAAACAAATGGGTACGGTTAGTAGGTAAATCAAAGAAATATGGTCAACTAAGGCTCAAACTTGGGATCAAGGGATTCATGACACCTTCGTAGGGCAACACATGCTAAAAGTGAGCTAACACAAAAATGGCCCATGATCATATCCTAACCAACCATCCTCAACTTATGCAGAGACCAACCGGGAAACTTCTAGATCTTCGACAACATACCGCAACAACTACTAAGACCTCACTCACACATGGTACATGAACTATTTTCACTTTACCTGTCTGGTTCATACATGGCTTAACAAGACTAGCACTATTAATAACTAAATGACATAAAATGATCCACATAAATCATGCATTGTTGTCATAAATACATGGCAAAATTTTTAAACAGGGTCAATTTTTCAAAAACAACAAAAGTAGTGCAGATCCAATGGCTGAGTATTCCTAAGTTATTTTCTAATCAAACAAAAATCATAACTAAAAACAAAAAATCCTAACACATGCCGGTTCTACTAGATTGTATGTCTGAGGGGAAAGAAACACGACAAGAAAAAACCTCAGTAGACCAAAAATATCCCAAAAATACAAGTACACTCCCCCCTTTTTAAAGAATGAGCTTCGTCCCCGAAGAACAAAATATAAGCTTGAAAGAAAAAGGGACATACCTGTGGCTACTTGAACTTCGCCTCTGTCATCTCGCGAAGGTGGTACCTCCGCGGTAGTAGTGGTGCTAGCGGTGGTCGGCGCACTCTATGGTGGAACAATAGGGGTAGTGGTACCCCTCTCAGTGACTATAGCCGTTTGAACGGCCTCTATGCATAGTGGGGCTGAATGTGGCTCACCCGAAGGGTCATGGCCACTAGAAAACTCGAGCTGAGCTGTGGTAGAGCTTCCCGCTCCTCTAACTCTCTCATGAAGCTCAGTCATATGCTCGTCATGAGCTCGCATGCTCTCCGCTCTAGCCCACTTGCGCTCTTTCTTCTCCTTCATTCTCTTTTTTTTCACACTCTTCTCACCAATATCTTCAGCAGCTCTCTTTTTTCCTTTATCACCGGCTGCAGTTGACCCCCAGTATGATGCCAAGTAAATATCCTCCTCAAGCTCTATATCCAGGTCCAGAAGAGTGGGGGCTTCTATAATAGTTGGTTGCCAAAAAGACAACTCAACCACTTAGCTCCGAATTGCCCCTAACTCCACACAGAGACTATTGGTGTTTGATTGCTCTGCCATCCTCATGTTGAATCTACTCTCAAAACTATCCAGGCGAGCATGAAGGGCCTGAGCTGCTGCATCTATCTCGTATTTGACCCATGGCTTTACATTCTCTATCATTGCCTTAATTTTTGCGCTCGGCCATGGTCAATCTATTTGCCAACTTCTGGTGGAATCCTACAGTATCAAGATGTACCCTATTGGAGTCTAAGTCTTTACACTGGGCCGCGGTGTAGTTGAGGTGCTGGGAGATGACTCTGAGTGACCGGCATCTATAGCCGGTGTCTCGCTCTGCTCCTGAGTACTCGGGACATTCACCTGTGTGTCCCCTACTGGCTGAGCTACTGGGATGCTATGGGCATTCTAGATCTGCTTACCGGGTTCATCTCATCCGGATAAGGCCCATATCAGCAATTCTTTGGGCTCTGATCAATCTGTCATCACCCTGATGTACTCTCACCTCCCTGCACAAACTATATACAAGGCTCGGGAATGGAATGGTAGTGCTTACTTCCACTTCCCTATCTCATATCTCGGTAGCTATGATCCTCGGTATGTTAAGAGGGTAGCGGGACATGAGGCATGCCACCAACGCCGCTCTACCAGCACTCAGCGTGTTATCATTGACTGTGGGTGCTAATCGGTGTCTCACTAATGTCCAGCAGGCCTTTGCAATAAAGTTCAATGAGTTCTTTGACACCTGCCTGCCACCTATAACCCACTCAACGTCATTCTTGTTCTCAGCTATAACCTCCGCTAGCCATTGCAACTGCCTCTGTTGCTCACCCCTGCTTAGACTCCTAATCTGCTTCATCACCTCAACCCGATGATCATATTCTAGGGTTATCTTGGTTAGTCTGAACTGAGTTCCATACAACATCCGTGCAATAGTCTGATCAGATACATCAACAACTCTCCCTTGGACTAGAACACTCTCCAAGTAAGGCTGCTCCTTTATCTTTTTCCCCTCCTTTGCTTTCTCCTCCATTGTGGCCAGGTAGTTGGCGTAGAACTCCCTAACATTCTCCTCAGTGTATTATGAAGGGGTCTTGGCCATCCACTCTATCCCATAGAAGCTTAAAATATGCTTCATCTCCTCAACTTCATTCAAGGAATTAGTGAGGATCCGCGGTTCTTCTTGGATACTTCTCTTTGGTTTGTTCTTGGCGGTGAGAGATATGCCTTGTTCATATATCTCTTTAGCACCCGACACTCTCCACCGTATTGTTCTATTTTCTCTGGCAGGGGTCTCCTCCTCCACTGCTTCCTCACTGCTTTCGGCATCATCCTGTGTCCCTTCTAACCCTTCCTCAGTGTTTGAGTCTGTTCCCGGCTTTGTTGTTCTTCTCTAGGCCCCTCTTCAGACTAGGGAGCTTGAGCGGATGTGGCCGTGGTTGCTTCGGCTTGGGCCTTTGCTCTTTCCCTACTGGTTCTTGTCCAATCTGTGTCTGAGGTGTTCACTTGATAATCCTCAAGTGAACCACTAGGTGAATCTCCGGCTTGCTCAGACTCTGAGTCCGTTGTTTCATCTATCAATTGCTGTGGGCTTGTGTTTTGTCTACCCTGCATTTGTACGTCATTGTACCTGGTGAGAAATAGGCTAGTATTCCATTTTTGAGAAAGAAAAATCATATAGAAGAGTTGTAGTTTCTCATCATGGGTCCTCAGTACGAGTCGTACATCAAAGGTACGACTTGTGAGAAGCCTTGATGGTGCCCCATGACTTGCAGGTACGACTCGTACCATGAAGGTACGATCTGTACTTGAGTCATCTAATGAAGTCCCATTTTAATCATATTCTGTTTTTCACTACGACTCGTGGTACGACCCATAAGTCGATTCCATGAGTCTTAGGGTGGGCTTCCCAAATTGATTTTCCAAGATAGGTGGTACGAGCACTCAATATGATTCTTAGTGTCGACCTACAACCCGTACAGTGCTACATACCCTTTTCCAACCCAGTTTTACGATTCTTTTTTATCAGTGTGTAGGTGCTTGTTTTGCACATTTTTTGGTACTAAGATTTTTCCCAGGTCTTGTATTAGGTACCCTACCTTTTTACACCACTTAATTCTCTCCTACCCTTAACTCCCTTTAGGTGTTCTAGGGCCGAAATTCGATCAATTTCTAGTGGGTTTTCGGTTGAGTTGTAGTTGTTCGCTCATACCCAGTGATTTTTGAGCATACCCAGTGAGCCTTATGGCTTTTCAATTCCCTCAAGTTTACTTTCAAGCATTAAGAACTTAGAATGTAAACCACTTACTTGATTCGCGATTCATAGGTTGGAAATCAAATGCGAGGGCTTTGCACACTCAGCTGAAGCACGAATTTGTAGCTTAATTTCTTGATGTTTGGGAAGCTACGGGTGTTGGGAAGAAAGTTCTCAAGTCGTGGGTTTTGGGGTTTTGAGGTGTTAGCGTGGGAAGATGGTTAATTTTGAAGTTTAAGTAGGTGGGGGTCAATTTGACCCATCACGGCTCATACTACGAGTCGTAGGAGCATCCTATGACTCGTTCCTGGCCCGTAATGACTTTAATTACAGAGAATTTACCTGGTGACCTATGAGAGCATCCTACGACTCGTATCATGAAGGTACAAATCATAGGATGAGTCGTAGGTCAGACTTTGCTTAGAATTTTCTCTGCTTTTCACCCCTTTTGCTACCACGACTTGTAGGACCTCACCACGAGTTGTACTGAGATCCTGTAGCAGTAGATTTTTCAGCCACCTGTTTTTGTTTCCCTACACACTGAGCACACATTTAGATCAATAACTTGGGTTGTCTCCCAAGAAGCGCTTGATGTAACATTGCGGCACGATGCAGGTGGTCTGGTTACTCAGATTTCACCAAACCACCACTTGGGTTGCCTCCCAAGAAGCGCCTGATTTAACATCGTGGCACGACACAAGTCTCTTGACTACTCAGAATTCGTCAAGTGACACATACTCATCCTCGGGTGCTGAGATCACACTAAATTCCTTTAGTTGCTTATAGTACGACATATATTGAAAGTGACCTCTTCTTTGTTTAGCCTGAACTTCATCAGGCCAGCTTCCACATCTACTAGAGCTCTCCCAGTGGCGAGGAATGGTCGCCATAGAATGATGGGGACCTCATAATCGACCTCGCAATCCAAGATCACGAAGTCTGCTGGGAATATAAACTTATCAACCTTGACGAGCACATCAACTAGGATGCCTACTGGTTTCTTTACTGTTCTGTCGGACATCAGTAGCCGCATGTTGGTTGGTGTGGGGGCTCCCAATCCTAGCTTCTTAAAAACCGCCAAGGGCATCAGAATAATGCTAGGTCCCAGATCACAGAGTGCCCTTGCAAACTCGACATTACCGATGAAACAAGGTATCGTGAAGGCACCTGGGTCTTCCTTTTTCTGAGCTAAGACCCTTGTGGCTATGGCACTGAAGTGATGGACATTGTCAATCGGCTGACAGCTTATAGATCTTTTCATTGTCACCAGGTCCTTAATGAATTTTTCATAGCCCGGCATCTGCTCTAGATCTTCGAGCAACGGTATATTCACAGAAAGTTGTTTGAGCATTGAAAGAAATTTTTGGAACTTACCGTTGTCCGCCTTTTTCTTCATCCTTTGTGGGAATGGTGGTGGTGGTCTCGGGATAGCCTTTTGCACTAGAGTTTCCCCTTGATCAATGTCGCCTTCCTTCTCACCCTTAGGGGCCTCTTGCAACTCATCATGTTGTGTCTCATCACCAATCTCTTCTTCCTCCATCACGTTCTCTTTCCTCCTTTCAACTTCTACAGGGAACGGGGGGTCAACTGTGGTTTTACCACTACTAGTCATCACTGCCATGCAATTAGCATCATTCTTTGGATTCTAGACAGTGTTTCTAGGAAGTGTACCCTTTCTTCTTGGGTTCGTTGATGCCGACAATTGCCAAAGTTGGTGCTCTATCTGCTTGATGGCGGTGGCGTTGAGATTCCACTTTCTAACCCATGCTAGATAAGTCACTTTGAATTTCTTTTAATTGATCATCCATGGACCTCACTTTTTTCAGGATTTCAGTCATCATATTCTCCAACTTTGATTGTCCGGATTCCCCTTCTCGTGTGTTAGGAGGTACATAGACTCCAGCCCGGTCATTGAGATATCCGTCATTCCTTCTCCATTCTCTCTCTCGATCACGACCACATCTCCTATCTCTGAACCCGTTCCTGTTGTAGTTGTCTCTATATTGGTTCCGACCTTGATTTCCAGAACCTTGGCGCCAATTGTCTTGTCTAGGCGCTTGGGCATTGGCTCGGAAACCCGCCACTTGGCTATCTAGGAAGTTTGCCTCTTCCTTAGGATCAGAGTGTTCTGCTCCCTGCTCCCTTCCTTGTGTTCCCAGTACATTTACCATTTTGGCTCCTTCTCCCATGATATTCTTTGTAAGCAAATCCAATGATGTGCGCATATGAGCCAACTCCTGATAGCGTTCTTCCTCCTTCCTTCGTTGGTCTATAATCAAACCAACAACATATGTACCTACCACTGCATTAGCCTGTCAGACCCTGCTTGTCAGCCCCTGTTTGTCTTTATCACCCTGTCAAGGATAGTGGCTGCTTCCTCCCAGGTGTGACTCATCAATGCTCCACCCTCCACTGTGTCTGCTACAGCCTTGGTGTTATTATTAAGAGACCTTTAAAGGATTTCCAACAAACTGTCATCTAGGATTTTATGGTTTGGGCACTTAGTGAACTTCTTTTTGAACCTCAACTAGGTTTCATGAAGTGACTCCATCTTAATCTACCGGAAATTATAGATCTCATCTTTTAACTGTAACATCATTGATAGGGGACAAAATCTCTCCAAGAAGGCTTGAATGAGCCAGCAACCTCTTTAAAAGTCTTAAGGAAGTATGTTAAGCTTCATTTAAGCTTTAAAGTTTCATATTTTCTTTAGGTTAAATGTTAATATTATGCCTAGACGAAGTGAGGCATCGAAAGTGTGATATTGTGTTAATTGTTGTCGTAGTTGTACATCAAGTTGGAGACCCCTCACCGTGGGCATTGTTAGCTGGTCCTTACTTTCTATATATATGTGTGTGTGTTTCTGTGTGTGTATGTGATATTTAATGTGTTTAAAGGTCTGGTTGCTAACTGAAATTGGTGAAAGAGCCAAGACGATGACGTGTACACGATTTTAAGCCAAGTAAAGACATCGTAAACTATTAAGGGTAAATGAGTTTATTGAATTAGGATTTCCTGGTTATGGTTGTCCTTTATCTTATAAGTATGTTATGAAATATTCCAGGCCAAGGGGAGATTTCATAATCCCTTTCCCTTAAGCCAAACGACAAACTAGTGAATCTTCCAGCTCTAATGTCCCTTGAACACGACCTATAAATCTCGTTAAAACTCTTAGGTCATCCATAGTTCCTTATGATTTAAACAAGTTTTAAATGCATACATTTTAGTTCTATTTTCTAGCTTTACATGTTATATATGCTCATTTGCAGTTATGAATTATGAAGGAGGCCTATGAAAGCCACATATTTAGTATTAGTAATTTCTATGCTAGACGCGTTAAATTAGTCCTGTATAAGCCATATTAGCTCCATATATGATTTTGTTTAAGATTTATCAATTTTACCCCAGTATGATACACCAGTTAGAGGTATTTTTATTTTACTCCTGTGTGATACACCGGCTTGAGGGATTTTACCCTGATGTGGTACACCGGCTGGAGGCATTTTTATTTTTAACCCGATATGGTACACTGGCTGGACGAATTTTATTTGGGTTTTATGGTCGGATGGCCTCTGGCATATAAGTTATAGTTTTGGTTGTGCATTAGATGATTACATTTGCACTTCAATATTGAGGTATTGTTAGGTTTCTATTTTCAAGATTCCGAGCTGTTACTATTCCTCATATTTGGCTCAGTTATCATTGTTATCTTATATGTTTATAGTTTTAACCCTTACATACCAGTACATTTTATTTGTACTGACGTCCCTTCATCTGGGGAACTTTCCCGCAATCATGCTGCAGGTACAGGCTGAGGCTCAGATCGTCAGACGCAGTAGGAGCCAGATTTCAGCGGAATAGTGGTATGCTCCTCTCTTCCAGGCCATGTCCTAGTTTTGACTATTTTGAGTTTTGTGTACAGTATGGGCTGGGGCCCTATCCCGTGCTTTTCAGTTTGTTTACTATGTAGAGGCTGATGTGGACTAGTTTGTATAGTAGTTTTAGTTGTGTAGTCGTGTTGGATTTCCATTGCTCTATTTAGCTTTATTATAGCCTTGTTGGCTTTCCACGTTGCATATTCATTATTATCGAGAAATTATGGGTCTAATATTTATCTTGGTTGGTTGTGACAGGTGGCTTGGTCGGCCTTAGTGTTACATTTATGGATGCTATATAGCTGGCTTCTCGATCAATTATGAATTGAGTACCAATTGCGCTTTACCCCAATTTTGGGGTGTGACAAGGAATTTGATGACGAGATGAAGTTTTGAGAGAGTGTTCTTGAGAAAAAGGGGGTGTGTAGCGCGATTTTCATAATAATGAGCTGAAAAATTAGGTCTAGGCCTTTTAAAGTACTCCCATGGTCTGGAATTTATGTTTTAGACCTAAAAAGTTTCACCTGGAACACCCTCTCCGTGATGCGGTGCTCACTGCGCCTTCACTGCTGTGCATCACGAAGCTCACTGCTTTGCCTCGCATGCACGTTGTGCATCTGGATACGGTGTCTCACTTGTGCATCGCGAAAGACCGTGCGACGCTTGTGCCTGCGCCTCACGCCAGGCCTTGTGCTGCTTGGCCTGCTCGATGCTATCTGTGCTTGTCTAGCAGTTTTGCACCCCGTTTTCAATGTTCATGCTCAACTTTTGTTGAAAATCATGGCATATCACCTGCACACTCTAACAAACACATGAAAATAAAAATTTTATCTTGGGTTGCCTCCCAAGTAGTGCCTGATTTAATGTCACGGCATGACGCAGGTATTTTGATTACTCAGTCTTCATCAAGATACCTGTTGGGACCGTGTGTGACCGCTTGTTTTACCATGAAAACCTATGACACGTTAGAAAAAGAAAACAAAAACGTAAAATAGGAAATAAAGATTAAAAGTTAAGTACAAGAAATTAATCTAATCCCAAGTCGTATTCCCCGACAACAGCTCCACTTTTTGATAACACTCAAACTCAGACTTCTTGACAAAGAATGAAGCAAACATTGTCAATAAAGAACCTAACAAATGTTGGGGTCGATCCCATAGGGAATATGTACGAATATAGAAGAATACTAGTATTTAAACTTTGAAGTCAATTATCTCCTAAAGGGGGGAATTCGTAAAAGTAACAAGTAATATAGTTGAGAAAGTTGATGTTGATTCCAAATTAATGCAATTAACTAGGGTGAGTGTTCCTCATGGGTTCATAAGTACTTCGGATTTTACACTTATGATCTATCCCAACACTTTACTTAAAGAACTAATAACTAGGATTCATCCAAATGACTGGTTCATCCCTATTGGATGACTATACTCAATTACCTGGTTAGGTCTCATGAGCGATTTTCATTTAACCATTATCAATTTGTCCCAACTATCCTGCGACTACAACTCAAGTTAATACAATAATCATAAAAATCAAGGCTTTGTCGTAATTCTCTTTTCCTAATATCTACCTCTCTAAGCTCAAGCAAGTAGAGAATTTAGGCAAGTCCTAATGTTGCGCACCGTTAAGAAACGTATAAGATAAAATGAATACAATACAAGCGTTTAGTATTGGTTTAGAATCACGTCGTACAAACCCTAGTTCGTTAATTAACCCTAGTTTGTTAATTAACCATGGTTCCCACAACCCTAGTTATAGAAGTTTTAGCCTATCATGTTTATAAGTAAATTAATAGCATTCATAGACAAAAGCATAAATTAATACTTACAATGATGGGAGGAAGAAACTAACTTGATTATTGCAAAAATAAGGAAGAACGATTCAACAACAAGTGTCTCAATGTATTTCTAACTCTCAATTCTAAGTTGTAAGTTATCTCAAAGTTCTCCAAAAATTCACTCTAAAATTGTGCACACCTCATTAAATAAAAACAAAAGGTATTTATAATATTAGATGTATGTCTTCTTTGTTCCTTCACGGATTTGATTTGGCACTTGTAGCTCCTTTTCCTAGTTGAAGTTGGATAGACTTGCTGGCATCCGGACAAGGATGGCGCACCGCATAAGGCATCACGCAGCACTAGGGCTGCGCGCGTGGCTGGTTGTGCAGGCAGGCAGGCGCCTCATGCCTCTCATTGTGCAACAGTGCTTGCGCACCGTGCTGCTGGTTGCGCATTGGTGCCAGTGCACTGTTTTGGCCTTGTTCTTGCTTTGTTCATTCCATCTTCTTCATATTTATTCCAAAAGCCTCAAATTCACCCAAATCCATCACTTTTAACCCTGAAAACATCTAATCATGTGCGTTAGCTCTTTTCACAAATATATAACACAAACACATGCAAACACACATAATTTGTTCTCAAAACATAGTAGAGTATGGGCAAAATATGGCTAAGAAGTACGTAAATACACCCTTCATCACCACCCCGCACTTAAACTATTGTTCTTCCTCGAGCAATCTACTACTTCCCCTCTCAAATTTAGGCACAAAATTCATCCTATGAATAGGTCTACTTGCACTTAGGATCATGAGACAAACCAATAAAGCTCTAACACTTCACTCACATGCATATAGGATCAATATTAAAATGCCAAAGTTTGAAATCACTTAACTTTTGAAAACTAACTCATCAAGACATATTTTGGGCCAACATGAATCATATGTAGTTTAGAAATCAAGATATAACAAAGTCTTACCATTTTTCCCCACATAATTTGGATAGATGCCCTTTCACACACAAGATATAAAACAATATTAACTTGGGCATAAATGAAATAATTTCTGCTCACTCTCCCAAAGAACTCAACATGCATGGAAAAGAAGACCCATAGGCTTTCCCTTAGTGTAAATACTCCACTAATATAGAATACTGAATCAAAGATCAATTAGGACTTATATTGGTTGTAATGTAGGCTAAGGTATGGGTTGGACCTATTTGGCCAAGATAGTGACTATTCTCCCTAAGCACTTTAATACTTCACAGCACTTTGATTGTTAGCACATTATTCAATTTCCCATTTTTCTCCTTATACCTCCTTTTATTTTTTAATTTACAATTTAGGTTACTAGTGGGATTTTTTTTCCTTTTTCAACATTGAGCTCATTCACACATTTTTTTTCAAAGCTCTTTCTTCTTTTTGTTTTCCCACTAACATCACCCTCCTTGTTTAGCAAATTTCACCCTTTTCTATTCTTCTAATTTCCACTCTTTTTTTGCTTTTCCCTTCACTTATCCAATTATGCTCCTTCATGCAAAATTTTCAATTAAAGTACTTTAGGAGTCATTTGGATCAAATAAATATCAATAGAACAAAAAGGGAATTAAGTTGTTAATATGGCTATCAGAAAAATAGGCTAATGCTCAAAATGGCTAACTAAGACAATTACACTAAAATAGGATTAAAAAACAAGGCTATCAAAGAAATACCTATATTATTTCCTAAATCCATAATTCGTATTTCGCTTTGCACACGCACCAGGCAAGTTCTAGACATCAATTTGCAAGCATGGAGTATATAAAAAAAAATTGCTTACACATTGGCACAAAATGGTTTAAAGATGGTAATCAATATCACATAAACTCATATATCCATATTGCATGCATAACATAATTAAACTCACATTTTCTTTTCAAGCACAAGAGTCAAGATCCAAAATACTAAGTGTTTCTACCTTTTTTTTAATGTATTTTTGAGTGAATTTTATGAAGTCTCAATGATACCTAAAGTGGAGCACCTAGCATTCGTTAGGGCCAATTTATTTTTCTTCCTAATGAATAATTTACCCATAAGACAATCGTCATCCATCCATCATCGGGCAAAGTCATGATTCAAAGACTAAAAAATAAATTAAAAAAATAAAAATCTAGACTCTTCAGTCGGTTGAAGGGACTATCCACCGGAAAAGTACCGAAAAAAATTTTGAGGAACCCAAAATAAAATAAAACTAAGAAAAAGAACTACAACAAACCAACAAGCATGCAAGATAAGTCATAAATAAATAAACTAGGCCTACCATGTGCAAATTTAGCAATTATGGCGTGTATGGTAATATGAATTTCACTTCTCCCACCCCAACTTAATTAGTAACACTATCCCTGGTGCTAAAACAATAAATCATAAAGTAAAAGAGTGAAAGAAGAACTCCCTGGGCCTCTACTCCTCATCGTCGGTGGGGGCAAGAGCAACTTCCCCCTTCTCAGAATCCTCCTCATTATCATCACTAGACTCTATACGAGTCTACTCTTGCCATCTCGTCCTATTTGGCTACATAATCATCAAGGAGCTCCTCGAATATTGGCCCAACTCTGAAAAGGGCTCGCAAGTGTTCGCTCAGAAGGTAATCCATGTTAAGTTGTTTTAGTTGCTCCTCAGTCACAACATTCATCCTCAGCTGGAGCATTTGCATAACGTACAAGTGGCTCAACATGTTATCAGTTCACACATTGCACTTATTAAAAGAAAGGACTGGACCGTTTATACCCTCGGGTTCCTTAGTTTTAGTCACATCAATCCCCCTAGGATCATAAGAAGGTCTATAGTCCACCTACTTGTCCTCAATATCATGCACATGCAAAAATCAAGTCAGGAGACCCCCAAACCCAAAGTTTTGGCCCTTTTCCACCCTTGCTCTCTTCAACGCATTATTAATGAGCACCCCCATATTAATTGGCATTCCAGTCATTAGCGCATAGACAAGACACACTCTTTCCATTGTCACATGGGTGACATGCTTTTTGGGCACTAAACAAGCACAAATAATTTTTAACCAGACACGTGCCTCTCTATTCAGGTGAGCATACGAGAACGAAACATGATACCCAAATTGTTGGTGGCAAGTCCACCTTGCAACAGAGTTAGGGCCACACAGAGTATGTCTAATGTCTCTATAGGTTTTTTTTTCACAATGTTAACAAAGGGTTGTGGGTCAACATGAGGTGTCCCAAGTAATCTATTCAAAGAAATAGGTGAAAAATTGATAATTTTACCCCTAACTTTGACTTAGTTCGACCTCTCCTTCAACATCTATTTTGCAAGGAACTCCCTCACCATATTCAAATTACAATCACCCGGAGCATCAAACACAAAACCAAGATCAAGAGCATGTAATTATCTACCATGCGAGGGAAATCTAGTGACAAGCAATTTCTATCAATAAACATATCATGTGAGTATTTGGATTCTTTATGCTCTTTGAACCATTTTTCAACTTCTCGCTTTGTGACCCAGCAAAGCCCATATAGCCTTAATGGTTGTGGTGCCATCCTCACATTCTCATGCTCCTCTTCACTTGTTCTCCTTGCTCTTTTTGATCCATGGCTTGAAGAAGCCACACCTTTCCCTTTGTTTACTTTTGGTGCCATTTATGAAGGTTTCACAAGAAAAATGGTATACTTTGTGTTTTTGGTGAAAAAAGGTTGGAGGAATATTAAACCCCGGAATTTGTTTGGTGATTATTTGATGTTTGTATGCTAGGTTAAGGAAAGTACGGGTTGTACATTGGTCATAGATGACAAGAGAAATGTGTACGAATGAAAAAGCAAAGAGTATGTGAAGTTCATAAGTAATGGTCTATTTTAAACTTCATATCTCCCAATATATAATGAATTAGAAGCCCCGCGACCTATCAAATTTAAGGTATTTGAGTCTAATATTCAGAAAATCAAATCACTCATTAATCGGAGTTCAAAGTAAAAATTTATAGATATTTAAAGGTGGCACTATTGGACAGTGAGGTGGCTGTTCGGTCTGTTTCGCAACTACACGCAAGTGCATGTGGTCGAACAAGTAATAAAGTGGCTAAAGTAAGCCAAGTATCGATCCCACAGGGACTGAACCAAGGTAGTAATCGAATTAAGTGTTAATGAACTCTAACTCAAAAAATGCAGACAACTATTTAAAGAAGATTTTGAGAGTTGGTTTCCTAATTTATCCTAATCTAAGACAAAATTATAAAGTGAGTCTGAACTATAGTAATGAGCAAGTTGAGGCCAAACGAACATGCAGGGAAGTAATTTATCGATACAATTCGGTTAATCTTTCCTTCGGTTGCTATTCAACAATTATTGCCTATGGAGAGAAACTTTCGTATTCTACCCAACTTAAGAATCATGAACCTTCAACCTACATTTCTGTGACAAAAGAATTTCATGTTCTAGCCATACGAAACCGATTCCTTAATTGACTAATACGACTTTCAGATATATTTCTATTCTAAAGGTAAATCAATTCTCAATTTTCCCAAACTAAGAAGAGATTATATCCTACTAATTCACAACTTTCCAATTTCTTTCCTTTTCAGGATAAAATTGGATTTTTTAGATATACATTAACATTGGACAGACATTAATGTAGTAAGAACAAGAATTGATAGAACAACCATGGAAGAAAAGATGAAAAACCAAAATGATCAACAATTACATTCCACTACAAATGTTCTTAACCTCAGCAAGAAATGAATTTAGCCACTCATTTGTGGATTAAACATCATCAAATGAGTATAAATCATACAAACAATTGAGATAAAGGAGAAAGAGTAAGAGAAGAACCCTAATATTTTCGTCTCCTCAATTGCCTGTAACCCACGTTCTTGCTCAACTAAGTCAGCCTTATTAAAAATAAACCTAAGTGTGCTATTTATACTAGTGGGAATTTTTTCCGGAATAACAAACAACATGTCACGGAGTGCAACATGGAGCACTGCCTCCGTGACACAGTGCAAATGCGGACCCTCACTGAAATTTTATGTTCCAGGTAAATATAGGCAACGTGCCACAGCATGTAACACGGGGCTTGGCCAACGTGCCACGGCGCCGTCGCGAACCCTTACTGGAATTTGATAAAATAACTCAACCGAAGCAGACTGCCTCCGCGATGGCAGCGTGACACGGCTCCATCGGGGAGCCCCTTTATTTGCTGCTTCTCCTTGACCTTTTCCACTGCTCGCTTTCGAGTCCATTCCCGATTTTCACCAACATGCAACTTAGCTTCCTAAAATTACATTTTTCCTGCAAAACAACACTAATCATGTTGGTTAGTATAAATTCATATTTTAACTACAAATCACATGAAAATGTACTAATGACGATAGATAAACAAGACGAAATAAGCATTTGAGCATCACTTGGGCATATAATTCTGCCCAAGATCACTTACCCCACACTTAAAACCTTGTTCATCCTCGAACAATACTCTCATATCTCATGCAATTGACACCCACGTATAGCTACTTTGGCTCAACAATTCAAGCTACGGTTATACCATTATTTAATATAGCAAATCATCAAGAAAACATGCATAGTATCATCAATACAATGACATTCACCATATTAAGACCTCCTAGACTCAAGAATCGACTCTCGATCTAGGCAAACTCATGCAAATCAACTGATCAAGACATCCGACACGAAATTCAATCTCTCGTCAAGCATGTGCCCTCACAACACAAGAGAATTTCCCCTTTTTCAATCATATGATTTCCACAACATCACATGTAGGGGTATATGAACACGATTTCGCTCTCTCTCCCAAGGAATTCACATGCAGCATGTCATGAACCATAGGCTTGCCTCTAGTGTATTACTCCACTAATATAAGGAATCGTGATGTAAGATCACGTAGGACTTAACGGTTTGTAATGTAAGCTAAGGAACTAGTAAATACTGGGATAACCAATAATATCATCTAGCCTCCTTAAGTGCTTTTCAAAACATCCCACCATAATTATGGGCATTGTTTCTTCCTTCATCCTCCCATTCTTGAAGTCTTTCTTTATTTTTTTATTTTTTATTTTTTTCTTCCCATTTCTTTAAGCACACTCGACTTAATAACAAAGATTAGTTATACATCTTCATTTTATTTATATTCGGCTAGTGCACCTTTGACCTTATCTTTACTTTCACCACTTCCGCTTTTCCTTTCTTTTCACACTTTTCACTCCTTGACACTGTGGGAAAATTATTTTTCTTGAGCGCTTAAGAGTTTTGGATCAAATTCACGACTAATGAAAAGAAGGGATTAATCTCGGTTTCTTCCTCTTCAACGAAAGAAAAAAAATAGGCTAAAGGCTCAATGGGGCTAACTAGGATGTACATTCAAGGTAGGTATGATAAGAAAAAAAACTTTCGGTTAAATCAAAGAAATGCCTACATCCTTTCCTACACTACACATCCTACATTTAGTTTCGTACACACACCAGGCAAGTTCTAGTCACTTCACAATAGCATGGAAGAATCGAAACCTCACCTCACACTCATTGCACATGCTCAACTAAAGACATATTCACAAACTCTTCAATTAGCTAATTACAAGAATTCAATATTAAGCCTCAATCACACCGAATCGAACTCTATGGCCTAGGTATCTCAACATGTTTCACATTTGCATGCTTTCATACAAATCATCTTTGCATCTCAATATCATGTACAACACGCAACAAGAATTCCAAACCATGGAGTAGCGACACGTTTGGGGAACAACCAAAAGAAAGAAAATAAAAGAAAAGAACAAAACTACTCCATCGACTACATTTCCCTTAAGACGGTCGTCATCCATCTATCATAGGGAACGGTCACTATTTACGACTTTGGTTCAATGGGACTATTCTTGGTAAAAGTACTGAAAACAAAGGCCGAGAAACCCAATCATAAAAAAATTCAACAAAAATTTTAAAAATATCGATAATTTCGATAGAAAACAAAAAATATTTACACAACCAGCTAACAACAGCTCAACACAGTGCACAACAGCTTAACATTAATTACAACACCGAATTACAATACAAAACATACGCACAAAATCACAGGGTCATAATTTTTTCACAGGCACAACAACACAAGGCAAAAAAACAAAAACCACAATGAAACATACAGCACCTAACTACTCCCACCCCACACTTAAACCGAACACTGTCCCTAGTGTTCACAAAATTCAATTTATCACAAAGGTGGGTGGTGAAACTCCTTGATCAATCGAAGTATTCAACTTCTTCGTCAGGTGTTGTTGCCTCGTCCCCCATATCTGAATCGCACCCGCTGTCCACATCTGACTCAACATCTGAGTCATCACGATGCGTCTTCTCATCAGTGGGGACATCATCATCTACATGCTCCACAAAAGCTGGCCACACTCGGCATAGAGCCCAGGCATTTTCGCCAAAGGGGTAATCTAGCTCGAGCTGCCATTGCTCATCTTCTGTTGCTAGCCTCCCGCCTATGCGCAACTACAACATCTGCATCCTGTACATGCGGGCCATATACTGATCATCCCGAGCATGGCGTTCGACTAGTGTGAGAACTGGCCCGTGAGTGGTGTCGGGTGCCTTGGTTTTGGTACATCCAAGGCATGCCTATCCATTTGCGGGATATAGTCTAGGGCCTCCTCCTTGATGTCAAGGCCCCTCAGAAACGTGGTCAACAAACCACCAAACCCGTACCTGTGCCCTTGATGCAAACGGGCCCTCTTCATGGCAGAGATGATCATCGCCCCAACATTAATCTCCAGCCCTTTCATCAGAGCATAAACCAAGCACACACGATCTCGAGTGACATCTGTCATGTGCACCCTCGGGATCAGGCAGGAACACACAATTTTGAGCCAAATCCTGGCATCCTTGTTCATTTGAGAGTAAGGCAGCGTCTGATGATAGCCCCTCTCCTTGTGCCTGCTCCACCGTGCTATCGAACGGGCTCCACACAAAGTACTTCTGATATCCGCATAGGGTGGAGTTATGTTCAGCTGCTGGAGTACATGGGCGTCTGTGTCCCCCGCCCCCAATACAGGTGATGGGGCTCAAAGGTGACAACATGCCCCCTTATCTTGACGGTGTGACTACGGAGTGTCGGGTTCCCGTTTGCGTAGAACTCCCGAATTAAATGGATATTGCACTCCTTGGGCTCTTCGAAGATGAAGTTCATCCCGGCAGTGTCAATCCGGTGTATGATTCTGGGGAATTCCTGTGCAAGTGGCTCCCTTGCAATGTGCTCCTCAAGGAAGTATTTGGTCTCCTTGTGCTTTGCATACCATTTCTTCCCTTCGTCCGTCACCCATCGGGTTCCATATTGACAGCGTTGGCTGCGTGGAACTGCTAGTGCTGCTGGAACTGTTGTTCCCAGTCTAATTCTTTTTTTTCCGACGGATGTAGATGCGCCCTTTCCTTTGTCTTGCCTGCTTGACATCATTCCTGTCAAATCAAACAGACAGTCCCAATGTTAGTCAAGTCAAAAATTTGCTTCGATTAATGTTAGGTTAAGTTAGGCCACCCCACACTTAATCTTTAGCCACAATGAAAACAATTCGGCAAGACAATCCTTCTTTTCCAATTTTTATCAATCAACATGCCTCGTGCATTCAGATAAGTCGATGGAATAATTACTATGTACTACTCAGACTTCGTACAACTAATCACAATATCACCATCGATTCCATTACATCACATAACACTTAACCAAAATTTTTCTCAACAACAACAACCTATGCAATTCACCAATTTCATTTTCCCGAAAATTCCCTTGTTTATTTAGCGTATTCATCCATATTCACAACATCACTTACATCACCCAACATGCACAACCCAATTATTTTCACATTTTCAACCAAATTTAGTTTCTTCCTATTCAAATTCCAACCCTAGCTACCAATTTTGCAAAAATTCAATCAGACATGTATTTATCGAGTTCATATAATCATAACGATACTACGAACATCAATCAATAATAACTTAAATGAATTCAAGATCAATTTACACTTAGGGCAAGCTTTAGTCACCTCACATGCTCATAAATCGAAAATTTCGGCAACAATTGAGGTTAAGTTAAAGAACATACCTTTAATTCGATGAACTTGAAGACAAGTTGAAGAAAATTCGATCCTAGGTCCGTGTCACATTGGGGAAGGAGGGATTTTAGGGGTTTTATCACGGAGGGGAGTGAGAAATGGAAAAAATGAGGTGTTTTCGGGGTTAAAAAGAGGATTTTTTGCACGGGTCACCCGGCGACCCGGTGTGACCCGTCGCGAATAACACCTCAACGTGTCACGGAGGGTAATGCGGAGCAGCCCCTCCATGACACAGAGCTATCGCGTGGGTGTTCTGGAATTTGAAAAAATTCCAGAATACCTTCAACGTGTCACGGAGGGTAACGCGGAGGCCCTCCTCCGTGACACGGAGCCATCGCGCAGGCTCACTGTTTTGCCTCTTTTTAATTTTTTTCTCACCTCGATTTTTTTCCTTTGCGATCCTTTGTATTTTGTCCCTCCGTTCCACCTGAAAAGCATCTCACAATAAGAAATTGGTTAGAATTCATAGGTTTCAAACACGAACACAATTTTTTTTTGTTTTTATTTTTATTTTTATTTTCTTTTTCTTTTTTTTCTTTTTCATTTTAACTAATCCTACTCATCTATTACAACAATTTCGCGGGTTGCCTCCCGTGCAGCGCCTGGTTTACCGTCACGGCTCGACGTCATCAAAGCTCAATCATCCTCTAGAGTGACGGGCATTTTCTCTCAAATAACGTCCTCACCCCAATAATGCTTACACCGCTGCCCATTAACCAAGAACGTGGCACTTAGATCTTCTTGCCAAAACTCCAATTTTGGGGTGTCCTCAATCGGTGGTTTTCCCACTGGATCTCGAGAATCAACAATGTAACCAATATCTGCTTGATCAAGCACATTGATTGCTGAAAGCTCCTCATATACGGCCGGAAGCTTCGTGGCTTTGTACACGTCAAATACCTCCACCTTGTCATGCGCCCGCATGGTTAGCTGCCCTGCAGCTACATCAATCAAAGCTTTCCCAGTTGCCAAGAAAGGACGTCCCAAAATAAAGGGGACTTTCGCATCCGGCTCAAAATCCAGCACAACAAAATCTACCGGGAAGATAAGGGAGCCCACATGCACTAGCACGTCCTCCAAATGCCATCTGTTCTGGCCAAAGAATGATCCACTAACTGCAAGATCACTATCGTTGGTCTAGGACTGCCCAGCCCCAACTTCTTGAACACCGATGTCGGCATCAAGTTAATACTCGCTCCCAAATCACATAGTCCACGAGCTCGGATACTTTGCCCAATTGTGATTTGAATTGTAAAGCTCCCACGATCCTTGATCTTTGTTGGCAACCTATTCTGTATCCAGGAAGTGCACTCCTCGGTAAGCGCCACTGTAGCATACTCCGTCAATCTTCTTTTGTTCAGCACAATGTCCTTGATATATTTTGCATACTTCGGCACTCCCTGCAAAACATCAACAAGAGGTAAATTAATGTGTACCTGTTTAAGCACCTTCATGAACTTTTTGAAACACGCTTCCTCCTTGTGTTTCTTTAATCTTTTAGGGAAAGGGGGTGGTGGTCTTTCTGCTTCAGCTGCCTTCTCCTTCCCCCTCTCATCATTCTGTTCCCTTTCTTTCTCCACTGCTCCTGACTGCTGAGGTGGTCTTTCTGGTTCCACCTCCTTGAGTTTTAAACCACTCCTTGTGTTCACTGCATTTACTTGCTTGGGATTCGGGTCAGTGTCACTCGGTAGTCCTCCTCTTGGCTTGGTGTTTTGAGCTCCAGCTAGTTGCCCAATCTGGTACTCCAACGCCTTTGTAGCTAACTGATTGTTCTTTACATCTGCCGCTAATTTCACATAGTCAGCCTGCAATTGAGATTGGTTAGCTATCATTGTTTTAAACATTTCCTCAAGGCTAGGTGGTGGTGGTGGAGGAGGTGCATTGTTGCTTCTGTATTGAGTCTGACAGTTCTGCTGCCCTCCTTGATTTCTCTGTGCACCCTAATTCGAACTCTGCCCTTGATGGTTGTTACGACCCCAGGAGAAATTCGGATGATTCCTCCAATTAGAGTTGTAGTTGTTGCCATACTGTTAGTGATTATTTCTCTGTACATTACCAATAAAGTTCACTGAATCAGGATTTGCACCACAACACTCAGCTGAGTGTTCATTACTACCGTATACTTCACACCAAATCTGCTGCACTACATTAACTGGGGCTTGAGGTTGATTCAGGCTCATGTTGCTGAAGTGGGTGTTGAGTTGATTCTGTAATGCAGCTATCTGTGCAGCGATAGCTGTAAAACCATCCACTTCCAAGACTCCTGCCGCTTTCCTTGTTCCTCCTCTAGAAGAGTCCGCATTCCACTCTAGATTTCCCTGTGAAATACGATTTAACAAAGTATACAGCTCCTCATAAGTCTTTTCTAATGCTTGTCCCCCAGCTGCTGAGTCTAGCAAAATTTTTGTGTGGGGTTCCAAACCCTCTATGAAAGTATGCACCAGCACCTCATTGGACTGGTGATGGTGAGGACAATCTCGTAACATGGATTTGAATCTTTCCCAAGCTTGATATAGATTCTCCCCATCTCTTTGTTTAAAACTTAGAATCTCACTTCTAAGTCTTGTTTTTTTCCCGGATGGAAAGAACCGTATAAAAAATTTCCTTGCAAGATCATCCCAAGTAGTGATGGAATTAGGTGGCTCAACTTTCAACCACCTCTTTGCTTCTCCTAATAGTGAAAATGGGAACAATGTAAGCCTTACGTAATCAGATGATACTCCAGTGGGGATGTAAGTGTCACTTATCTCCAAAAAGTTTTTGGAGATGTTGTGGATCCTCGTGAGGGAGACCTGTGAATTGCTCGTTGGTGTGCAACAATTGCACCATATTCTATTTCAACTCAAACCTCCCTCCTGGCTCGGCTTTGCGAATGCTTGATGTAACATTGTTAGCATGTGGGATTTCCACTTCGCGAACCGACCTAGCTGCCATTTCCTCGGGCCCTAACACTGCCCTTACAAGTGGTGGATTCTGTTGTTGCTCTAGGATTGTTTGTCTGAGCAACTGCAGCTTCTTTTCTAGAGCTTCTCTTCTTTGACGATGAAATTGTCTTTCCGGCTCTAAGTATGAATCCACCAGCTCCTTGTCTCTTGCCAGTGTTCAACAGAATTCAGTATCTGCAAAAGACAGGCTAAGATGAAGTTTTCAGCACTAATAAGAAATCGTAGACTAACACTTAAGAAAACAATTTTTCCAATTGCCAGTACCAGACAACGACGCCAAAAACTTGTTCGGTTTGTTTCGCAACTACACGCAAGTGCACGTGGTCGAACAAGTAGTAAAGTGGCTAATGTAAGCCAAGTATCGATCCCAGAGGGACTGAATCAAGGTAGTAATCGAATTAAGTGTTAATAAACTCTAACTCAAAAAATGCAGACAACAATTCTAAGAAGATTTTGAGAGTTGGTTTCCTAATTTATCCTAATCTAAGACAAAATTATAAAGTGAGTCTGAACTATAGTAATGAGCAAGCTGAGGCCAAACGAACACGCAGGGAAGTAATTTATCGATACAATTCGGTTAATCTTTCCTTCGGTTGCTAGTCAAGAATTATTGCCTATGGAGAGACACTTTCGTATTCTACCCAACATAAGAATCATGAACCTTCAACCTACATTTTTGTGACAAGAATTTCATGTTCTAGCCATAAGAAACCGATTCCTTAATTGACTAATACGACTTTCAGATATATTTCTATTCTAAAGGTAAATTAATTCTCAATTTTCCCAAACTAAGAAGAGATCATATCCTACCAATTCACAACTTTCCAATTTCTTTCCTTTTCAGGATAAAATTGGATTTTTAGATATACATTAACATTGGCCAGACATTAATGTAGTAAGAACAAGAATTGATAGAACAACCATAGAAGAAAAGATGAAAAACCAAAATGATCAACAATTACATTCCACTACAAATGTTCTTAACCTCAGTAAGAAGTGAATTTAGCCACTCATTTGTGGATTAAACATCATCAAATGAGTATAAATCATACAAACAATTGAAATAAAGGAGAAAGAGTTAGAGAAGAACCCTAAGATTTTCGTCTCCTCAACTGCCTGTAACCCACGTTCTTGCTCAATTAAGTCAGCCTTCTTAAAAATAAATCTAAGTGTGCTATTTATACTAGTGGGAATTTTTCTCGGAATAACAAGCAACGTGTCACGGAATGCAACGCGGAGCACTGCCTCCGTGACACTGTGCAAATGCGGACCCTCACTGAAATTTTATGTTCCAGGTAAATATAGGGAACGTGCCACGGCATGTAACACGGGGCTTGTCCAACGTACCACGGCGCCGTCGCGAACCCTTACAGGAATTTGACAAAATAACTCAACCGAAGCAGACTGCCTCCTCGATGGCAGCGTGACATGGCTCCATCACGGAGCCCCTTTATTTGCTGCTTCTCCTTAACCTTTTCCACTGCTCGCTTCCGAGTCCATTCCCGATTTTCACCAACATGCAACTTGGCTTCCTAAAATTACATTCTTCCTGCAAAACAACACTAATCATGTTGGTTAGTATAAATTCATGTTTTAACTACAGATCACATGAAAATGTACAAATAACGATAGATAAAAAAGACGAAATAAAGCATTTGAGCATCACTTGGGCATATAATTCTGCCCAAGATCAGTGGCCACCGCCCAACAACCTTTATATTTTAAGTTGTGTGTTATGAATCATTTTCAACATTTCCAAATATGAGGTGCTTGCTTACTCTCTGAAATCTGTTCTCTTTTCCAGCAGCAAAGCCTAATAAACTAGGAGGAATCCCTCAAGAAAACAGCGTCAAAACTAAGAAAAAGTCCATGGAAGTGAAGGCAACTTTGTGGTGAAGTTGTTGCTGCCTTGTAGCTACGTTTTTGGCAGTGTTGTTGTGGTGACTTGCTACGTTTCTGAAGCATTTCTAAGCCACATATATGCTCCCTCTTGTTAGGGATTATGCAAAAGTATAAAATATGAGGATTCTAATACTAAAATTGCCCGAATTCATGAGTAGAAAGCTAGAAGTTAGGGGTATATTTGGTGTGTTTGTGAACTGCTTCTATTGCATTTTGGACAGAAAGGTTGCTTCATTGTTTGACAAGAAGTTGAGGTCAATTATTCCTATTTTTAACCAAGAACAACCCCCATCAAAAGGTAAGGATTTCGCCCCTTTTAAACCTCTCAAATTGCAAAGCGAAAAGCTGGAAATTGGCAGCTAAGTGAGCTGTCGATGGACTGTTTGAGAGCTGAGTTTTGCACATTTTCCTTAGGATTTTCGGCTGTTTCTTTTGCTGGAATTATAATTCATATTGAGGGGAAGAATAAAGCAGAACTAAGGTAAAATTTCCTCTTATTTCTCCCTCAAAAGTTAGTGAAAACTAGTTGAGAAAATTGCTAAGTGTTGTTGATGTTACCGTGTATTGCTGTTGGTATTGTGACTGCTTTTGGTATGTTATTTTGGATCGCATTTTGTGCTACAGATTAAACTTTTTGTTGTCCTGTAAAAGCACTGGATTAAGGAGGTTGAAGGCTGATCATTGATATAGGAAATCGGCTAAAGAAAAATTCATCGAGAAAAGGTATGTAAGGCGCCCCGTTCTTTGTTCTTTTAAGCACAATTCGTGCGTTTTGAATTTAATGAGCCAGCAACCTCTTTAGAAATCTTGAGGTAGTATGTTAAGCTTCATTTAAGCTTTAAAGTTTCATGTTTCATTAAGGTTAAATGTTAAGATTATGCCTAGCCAAAGTGAGGCATCTAAAATGTGATATTGTGTTGATTGTTATTGTAGTTTTACATCAGTTGGAGACCCCTCAGCATGGGCATCGAGAGAGAGAGAGAGAGAGAGATATTAAATGTGTTTAAAGGTCTAGTTGCTAACTGTTATCAATTTGCCCCAAATTTAACTATCCTGCGACCATAGCTCAAGTTAATACAATGATCATAAAAATCAAGGCATTATTGTATTTCTCTTTTCCTAGTCTCTACCTCTCTAGGTTCAAGTAAGTATAGAATTCGGGCAAGTCCTAACGTTGTGCACCATTAAGAATTGTTTAAGATGAAGAGAATACAATACTAGCATTTAATATTGGTTTAGAATCACGTCATGCAAACCTTAGTTCGTTAATTCACCATGGTTCCCACAACCCTAGTTGTGAAAGTTTTAGCCTATCATGTTGATAAGTAAATTAATAGCAATCATAGAAAAAAACATAAATTAATACTTACAATGATGATAGGAAGAAATTCACTTGATTATTAAAAAAATAAGGAAGAACAGTTCAACAATAAGTGTCTTAATGTATTTCTAACTCTCAATTCTAAGTTGTAAGTTATCTCAAAGTTCTCCAAAAATACACTCTAAAATTGTGCACACCTCATTACATAAAAATAAAGGGTATTTATAATAGTAGATTCATGTCCTCTTTGTTCCTTCACAGATTTGATTTGCGACTTGTAGCTCCTTTTCCTAGTTGAAGTTGGATAGACTTGCTGGCATCCGGACAAGGCTGGCGCGCCGCATAAGGCATCGCGCAGCACTAGGGCTGCTTGCGTGGCTGGTTGTGCAGGCAGGCAGGCGCCTCATGCCTCTCATCGTGCAACAGTGCTTGCACCGTGCTGCTGGTTATGCAGGGGTGCCAGTGCACTATTTGGCCTTGTTCTTGCTTTGTTCATTCCATCTTCTTCATATTTGTTCCAAAAGCCTCAAATTCAACCAAATCTATCACTTTTAGCCATGAAAACATCTAATCATGTCCGTTAGCTCTTTTCAAACACACACACACACACACACACACACACACACATATATATAACATAAGCACATGCAAAAACACATAATTTGTTCTCTAAACATAGTAAAGTATGGGAAAAATATGGCTAAAGAAGTGCATAAATACGCCCTTCATCAATGCACAACTTGAGCACAATTTTTTCTGAAGTTCGGTGCCTAGTGTGCCATGCCAGCTATCTCGCCACACCAATTTTTTTGAACTCTTCTTCCTTCGCACATTGGATCATTTCTGAGTCCTCTTTCCTTGGTTTCCACCTCAAAAAATCTAAAAACACTTGTTATCTTACAATACACACATAAACATGAATTCACGCATTTCATAAGGATTATGATCTCAAAACAAGGTAAAATATGGGTAAAAACATGGCAAATGGGCATAAGAATATGCCCAACATCACTTAGTCACACATGTATTAGCCAAACCTGTGTCAATTAACTCGGTAGTAACCTGCTGGATACTAGAGGAAATGACTGAAAGAAAGAGGCTTCACTAGGAGGCCCTTATTGAGTATAGGATTCCAGACTCCTCGAGCTTATAACCTGTAACTAAAATAGGCCCTGGTGGAGATGGAATCAATAAGCTTGTTCTAGTGTCCTAAATTCTGCCTTCGGTAGTTGTGATCCTCATTAGTGGCAACAAAGACAAAGATATCCATGATACTTCTCTATATCCGAGGACTTCAAGTACTCAGGTCATGGCACCCGATGAAGCTGATAGACTCTTTGTAGAGTCTGATATTGTGAAGCAACTTGACTTGTTGAACCAACCTCCATTTGTTCCCCTGACACCGTGGCAGCCCAATTTTGGGGTAATCTATATTGATGCTCAAACATTTACATCGACTGAGGCTAATCTGTTTTGGTCTTATACTCTTGATGAATCGGTCGCGACCCCTCAAGAATATCATAAGAGTTTCCTGGTCGGGACATATCCTATGCTAGTTTGGCATCTTATCCCAAAATGCTTTATCACATTGGTGGTCCCCGAGAAGAGCCGTCTTCCTTCCAAACTTGTTGGGGTGGCCAACTATTTGAATCCCCTTATCACTAAAAAGGATTAAGAAAAGATAGATGTTGTGTCCCTTAAGTGTCTATACAATAAGGTGACACCGGCTAATATCAAGGTAAGACTGCTCTTCTGGAATTTCTTTTTTCCTTTTTGCCACATCTCTGAACTTTCTGTTTTTTTATAGGAGAGTATTTTGAATCAAATGAATTGTGGAGCTTGTTCATGGAGAAGGAAAAAATAGCAATCGAGTTGATGCTTCTTCGAGAGTGTATCCCAGTTTTGGAGTCCCGGCTGGGACACATAGAGGCCTTGTAAGCTCACCTTGCTTAAGTGGAGCAAGCGAACGAGACGTATAGCTTGGAAGATGCTCAGCTGCATGGAAAGGTGTTGGCCTTAAAAAAAAGAGGTAGGATAGCCCAACAACTCTCCTCGAGTGTGTCGAGAAAGTATCATTCTTGGAGGCAAAGGTTGAGAACCTGAAGGAGGCTCCCAAGGACAAAACTAAGGGTGAGTGGTCCGAGACGCGGAGGAGAAAGTAGATAAGAAGTATTCTTTAGAGGCAAAACACAACAAATTTAATGTTGCTTCTTTTTCCAAGAACAATATGTACTGAAGAACATCCATTCTACTTAGAGAAATAGATTGCATACCTCAGAAGAGGTTAGACACAAATGCATGGAGGACCTTGAGAATTGTGTTGCCTAGGCTTGAGAGTTGGTAAAGGGATCAGGAGATAATATACCTTAGGTACATCCGACTCGTGTTGCCAGTGCCTCTGATTATCAGTCCGGGTCTCTTGAGCCCAAAAATGATCAAGCAACATATAAGGAATATACCTTGGTACCTTCTCTCCCGGCAACTCATGACCTGCCTCCTCTCTTGGCTCTGGGCCAATCAACGCTTTGGCTTCTGAAGCTATAGCTACGTCAGCCCTGTAGATAATCGTTGTTGAAATTTCGGGGACTTCTGCTCCGATGACAACAACTACTTTAAGCCTAACTTTGTGATCCTTTTTTTTCTTTTTGTATAGATTTTAGGGCCGTTGTGCCAATATTGTAAATACTTCAGGATTAAATGTTCCCTTTTTATGAATGAAACTTTTTTCTTCCCTTGTGCGTTTTTATATTTCTCCAAGAATTTCTTTGCTTCAATGGCTTTAATAAACCAAGTATTATAATATAACCAAATCTTTGCCTTTTTTTTTTTGATGAGCTTGATGTTTAGTTGTATTTAGGTATTAGGTTGGGGTATATACCTTTCTTCAAGCTGTGTGATAAAAAACTAAGTCATCTAGTCAAGCCTTTATGAGATTATGTTAGTGAATGTATGAGAAGAATTTTGAGATCATATCGACTAGTACCTTTCGTGACCGAAATAAAAACTGTTGCCCCTAGCCCAATAGGGGTGAATAAGGATCCGTATGAGAACCTGCTATACAAATAAGCTATAATATATGCAAGAGTTACAAACATATAAGCAATAGATAAAATACTGGTGTCAAGACATATATGCGATAGTCCCTAGTTCAACAATATGCAACTGATAACTATATATGTATAAGAAACCTTTGAATATAGAGACCAACTGTAAATTGGTAGGGACAGGGCCCAAAAATACCCAATTATAACATATACATATAACATGTAACACCCCGAATAAATTGAGCAATAAATTCGCACTTCGGAGGTAGGATTAAAAGTACTTAATATGATAATAAGAAAGTGTTTTAAGGTATTTGAGTCACTCTATGATTGTATTTAAGATTGGATGTTGATCAAGTTGTAGAACGAAAATTGGCAAGAGTTATCACAAAATTTCCTTCTTGAGATTTCCTGAAATTTAGACAAAATGTCTTGAAACTTTTCTTCCAATCTATAAGGATTTAGGAGGTGTACGACCTATCAAATTAAATATCTACTAGTCTAGTTTCTAATGCATTAAAACATTCATCAATCCGACTTCATATTAGAGAGATATTTGCATTTTTGCGATACTGTGCAATTAGGCACGTCAAAATGGTCTAAGGTGGTAGAGGACTATAAAAAGTCTCTAGATTAGTTGGTTGCTTTATTTTCTCATTTTATGGAACCTCTTACGTCCATACCCTCTCTCAAGCTCCCCTCTTCATGTCCCATTGATTTTGAGGTGGGAAATCATGTTCCAATATGATTTTGATGTCAGGAAGTGTGGAATCGCCTATGGCTTGCATTTTGGTGTCTTTTTTGGGCTTTTGGTGGCTGTTCCATGGTGAAGCTTTTGTTAATCCTTCTTCATTTAGTTTTCCTTAGTTTTTTGGGTTGGTTATAGGTGTGTTAATGATGATAAGTTTTGGTCTTGGAGTTTCTACCGTTGAATTTGTATGAATCTTGTCGGTTAAACTCGGTTTGCTTTGTTTCTTCATTGAGTTTGTTGGCTGTGTTCTTGGAAATACCTGATGTACTGTGAGTTTATAGCACTTTCGATAATTAAAATTGAGAAAAGTTGCATGGACTTAGGTATGTTTATATAAATATGAGGTGCTTTTACTTTGTTCTTCAGGGAAAATAGGTATTGGAGCAAAAATGTGCAAAAAATGCATGAAAGTGCAGAAAATCAGCCAAGTACCAATCTCAGTACGAGCTGTCCTTACTTGTATGAGTCGTACTAATACTCGTGGAAAAACTCAGAAGGCTGGAACAAGGCGAAGGCAAAGTACGACTCTCAATACAACCCGTAACTGGAGTCGTGGAAATCTTCAGAGAAAATTGCACAAGGTAGTCTCTTGGTACGAGTGGAACCCTCGAATAGTAACATTGACTTATGACCCATACCGTAAGCCGTGGGGAGATTCGGTGATTCTTAATGAATTGGTAGAACTCCAGATGAAATAAGTAAGTACAAGTCGTAGGAGAAAGGTACGAGGCATACCACAACACTCGTAGAAAACTTCATAGGATGTTGTTCTTAGGGAAAAGCCACAGATGTATTTTATGACTCATAGGACTATGGTACGAGTCGTAACAGCTGCCAACACTTAGTCAAATTTGTAGCAGCCAAGACAAAACACAAGGAAAACTCGAACCATCGACTGAAATTATGCAAATACAATCATGTCATATGGCCTCAACCCTAGAAGAAGGGTTTTAGCCACTCATGTTTATACAATGATTCAACACCATGTTTGAATTAAAGTAATTACAAGAATGGATAAAAGAGAAGTAACGAATTCGAACCCTAGGTGAATATCTTCGTTTCTCTCTTCGCTCCTCTCTGCTTTCCCAAATAAAATACGTGATAATGAACTTAGAAGCTAAGGGTTCAATTTATAATAAGTGAATGCAAAATTTGGTCATGCCCCAAAATGGATCCATGAAATGATTCCCATCGCGCAGCGTGGCACAGACCTGTCAAGGATGCATATTGGATTGTGGCCATGGCTTGGGCGTCACCTGGTGTGGCATGACATCTATCGTGCAGGCTGGCTGGTGTGGCACGACGCCATCATGCACTGTTGCTGCTTCTACCTTGCCCTCGCATGCACGCATGCCCTCGCGTGGCACTATGCCATGCATAGGCGTGACACGACGCCTGTCGTGCAGGTCCACCAGCGTGGCATTCTAGGCTGTGCGACAGGCTGTTCTTCATGCCATTTTGTGCAATTGTCATCCCAACTCAATCCAAAGTTCCTCCTTGCTTGTGTATTATCATATTTAGCCCTTCCTAAGCGTAATTTACCTACAAACATATGCTAATCACTTTGGTTAGTTCATGCACACATATGTACAAATTTACATGAGAAAGTAATTAAATAAATTAACAAGCATGACTAAACTAAGTTATGAAATAGCACTTGGGCATGTAAATATGCCCAAGATCACTACCCCCCACTTAAAGCCTTGTTCTTCCTCGAACAACTCTATTACATCTCATGCACACGAAAGACTCACATATAACCAATTGAAGCAAGACGATTCAAGTTAAGGCTATAACGATTGGCTCAGATAACAAGTTTAAAATAGAGCATGCAAGATATAACCAACTAAAATCACATATAACTACGTTAAGACCTCCTAGCCTCAAGAATTGACTCTCAAACTCAACGAACTTATGAAAATTAACCCATCAAGAAGTCCGACATAAATTTCATCCTTCCTCAAACATGTGCCCTCACAACAAGAGAGATACCCATTTTCACTCTCAATTTTTAAATTATACATGTATGAGTATATAAATAGGAATTAATCTCACTCTCACAAAGAATTCTAAGGCAACATGTAATGACCCATAAGCTTACCCTTAGTATTTTACTTCACTAATGTAGGAATGTTTAAAAGTAAGATCAAATAGGATTTATTAGGTTGTAATCTAAGCTAAGAGATGGGTAGGTACTATTCTGGTCAGTAATAGTGACTATCTTCCATAAGCGCTTTTAATACACACTTTCATTACGTACATTTCTTCTCTTACTTCACCTTTATTCTTTTCAACTCATCAATTTCCTCTTTTTTTTCCCCATTTCTTTAAGCACACTTAGCTTATTAGTAAGGAGTATTTAAGCAACTTTTTCATTCTTTTGTTCTCTTACTCCCTACTAATACTTATGCATTTTCAAACACGTGCACCTGCAGTATTTCCTTCAACTCCCACAACCACTACTTTCCTTCTTTTTCTAGATTCTCACTCCTTAACTCTTTTGCATTTTTCACTTAAGCGTTTAGGAGTTTTGGATCAGATTCAAGGTTATTGAAATAAAGGGATTCAGCTTATGTTGTAGCTATAAAAAAATAGGCTTAAGGTTCAACAGGGCTAACTAGGATTATGCATAAAGGTAGGTAAAGAAAGAGAAAAGAATTAGGCTTATTTAAAGAAATGCATAAATCATCTCCTACAATTAACATCCCTCATTTCGTTTTGCAAACAACAGGTAAGTTCTAGACACTACACAATAGCATGGAATTTTCAGGAAAACCTTACCCTCAGTGCACATGCTCAATTCATGACAAATTCAGTAGACCCTTAACTTAGCTAATCAAAAGAATTCAGAATTCAGGGTACTTTGCGACATGGGAGAAAGCATCAATCTGATGCGATTAGCTGGGCTTGGGAGCCCCCACACCGACTACTATGCGGCTGCTGATGGCCGACTAAATCATGAAGAAACCTGTGGGAATCCTATTTGATATGCTTGTTAAAGTGGCAGATTCATATTCCTAGCGGTTTTTGTGATCCTTGATTTCAAGGTTGATTTTGAGGTCCCCATCATTTTGGAGCGACAATTCCTTGCCACTAGGAGGGCTTTAATAGATGTAGAGGTTGTCCAGTTAAAATTTAGACTCTATTAAGAAGTGGTCACCTTCAATGTCTGCCAGTCAATGAAGCAACCAAAGGAGTACAGAGTGGTCTTAGTAGTAAAGGATGAGTCTGAGTTCCTTGATGAAGTCTAAGTAGTCAAGAGACTTGCATCGTGCCGCGACGTTACATCAGGCTCTTTTTGGGAGGCAACTCATGTGGTGGTTTGGTGAATTCTGAGTAACGGAACCACCTGCGTCATGCCACAATGTCAAATCAAGCGCTTCTTGGGAGTCAATGCAAGTTTATTGACTTATGTGTGTTCAGTGTGCAGGAGAAACAAAAATAGGTGGTAGAAGAATTGCTGAATAGACTGGTGCTACGGTTCTCAGTACGACTCCTAAGAGGATTGTACGGACTGCATCACGAGTCATGTGAGAATCAAAGATTCATCTCAGTGCATGAGCTTAGGGTATGGTTGATCCTACGACTCATAACTTCATTGTATGGGTCATAGTACTCCCTGTGATTATGAACTATGCAATGCATGGACCTCAAAGTAAGAGTGACTTATGAGTCGAAGTACGGGTTGTACCTGCATAGTACGACTCATAGGATGTACTCGTATGTCCACATATAAGTTTTCTTAACATCTCTTTTACGAGTCCTAGGGATGAGTCGTAGGTCCTTTCTACGATTTGTGGTATGAGGCCTGACGGGTCAAAAAAATTAAAATTACCTTATCCAACCCAGATTTTTCAAATTTGCCCTAAAAGCTATTTAAACTTCAAACCTATTAGACCCTTCTCCCACGCACTCAAAATCAAACTCACGAAAGCACCCACGACTCCCTCACACTTGTAACTCAAAGCCACGATCAATTGAGCAAGATTTTTCTTATATAACATTGTTAAATTCAAAATCCAACCACAATCCCTAATTTTCAGTCAAAGTAAGCAGAGTTTTGCATTATTCAAGTAAGTTGTTACGCTTAAAATTGGGTAAAGACCTATTGCTCTTGAGCAAACTTACTTATTCATTGGGAGTCCTCTAAATTCATGAAAAATAAAATAGGACAATGACCAGTGATGTGAAAAAGTTAATGTGTGACTGGGTAGGAATTGAACATTATAAGAATTGCACAATGAACTGTTAAAACTTGAGTTACAAGTTGTGAATAAAAAGGGGAGGAATGGGTAATCGTTAAAACATGAAGAATGCATGCCTAGACTTGGGGAATTCTGAATACCTAACACAAAATCAAATTCACCTACAAACTGAATTAAAAATAAGGCAGGGACAGGCTTCATAAGCCTTCCTATGACTCGTGGTTTCACACTACGATTCGTAGGATGGCTCGTTGGGACTGTCCCAAGAAAAACATGTAAAAATTAAGAGGTACGAAACCTAGTACAACTCATAGTATCCTACTACTAGTCATACCTAAAAATGGTAGCATGAGTCTGAAAGGGTTAAGTCCAAAAGTTATAGTACAATCCTTCCTACGACTCGTGAAACAACTTACGGGCCGTACCATGAGTTGTGGAAAAATACAAAACATGGGTTTTCAAGTTCTATCCTCATATGACTCGTGGTATAGATCGTACCTTCGTGGTATGAGTCGTACCTCAGAGGCATAACATTGATCTGAGACATTACGAGTTTCAGTACGAAGCGTACCTCCAAGGTATGACTCATACTATAGACCCATGATAAATTACAAAGGACATTTTTCTTGCTTTCTTTTTCTCAAGTTTGGAATTCTAACCCTTTTTCTCCATAGTACAATGACTCAGAAAAGAAAAGCATCCAAAAGAAACTGCTTGGAGAGCATTGATAGATGACATCTTCGAATCCAAACAAGCGGGCAACACACCTAGCGGTTTAGTGGAGGAATAACAGGTAGACCCATCTGACACTGACAGGACCCAAACCACTAGGGTGAAAGCTAAAGCAATGGTTGTGGCGGCCACTGCCATATCTGCTGGTGCTCCCTAGTTCGAGGTGGGAGCTGAGGAAAGAGCACAAGAGTCTGGAAGCGGCTCTAATGATGAAAAGGTGTTCGAGAAGGGCTAATCTGGTGATTGAGCTAGTGAGTCCGGATCTGAGGAGGAGGCACCCAATGTCGAGCAGGAGCACACTCCGCCTAGGAAAAATCGTACCATTCAGTGGAGAGTACTAGGAGCCCAGGAGATTTATGAATAAGATATTGCTCTCACCACCAAGAATAAATCTACTTTGAGAATTCAAGAAGAGCCGCGGAGCCTCACCAATACACTGAACGAGGTGGAGGAGATGAAGCAGATATTCAACTTTTATGGGTTTGATTGGATGGTTAGAGCCCTGGATCAATACACTTCAGAGATTGCACATGAGTTCTACGCCAATTATTTGGCAACTATGGAGCAGAAATAAAAGGAGGGGAAAAATTGAAAGATCAGCCCAAGCTAGAGAGTGTCATGGTACAAGGCTGCAAGTTGATATATCCGAACACGCTATTGCTCTGGTGTTATATGGGCCCCAATTCATACCACCACACACTACACCACAGTATGACTACCGGGTGGATCACCATGAAAAAGATCAAGTAGTTAGGCATTATTGAAAGGCAGAGGTAGATACAGTGGTTGTCCGGGGTTATTGTCTAGGATAAAGAAGAAGCAGAAGGGGTCACTAGCGGCAACTAGGTCACAAAGAATTCCCTAAACATCATTGCAAAAACCTGCTGGACATTAGTTCGCCACTGGTTGGCCTCGCTAATGAATGACAATACCCTCAGCGCAGGCATAACAACTTTGGTGGCATGTATCATGTCTAGTTACACCATCAATATCCCAAGGGTCATTACAACAGAGATCCGGGATCATCCTTTGGGATTGGGCACTACCATCCCATTCCCGAGTCTCGTGTTCAGGCTATGCATAGAGGTAGGTATCAAGGTGCATCGTGGTGAGGAGCACTTGATCGGAGGATGGTGGATCGTAAATATTGGCTTAATTCGGGATGAAATGAACCTAGTAAGTTGAGCACGACTTTCTACCGCAGTCCCAGTATCACAGATAGTTGGGGGCGAGCAGGTGAATGCCCCCACCTCACAGGAGCAGGGTGAGACACTAGCTATAGATGCCAATCATTTAGAGGCAGCTCCTAGCACCTCCATCGCACTACCTATGGGACTTCTGAGTCAGACTCTAGTCGGGTACATGCTAATGCCTTAGGAGTTTCTCTAGAAGCTAGCCAAAAGAATGATTGTAGCTGAGAAGAAGGTACATTCTGTGATGGAGAACATCAATCCTTGGGTAAAGGCTGAGATTGAGACATTTTCACAGGTCCTACATGCTAGGCTAGATAGCTTTGAGAGCAGACTCAACGAGTGCATAGTCGAGCGGACTGACATGGGCAGCCTCCGTGAGGAGTTGGGGGCTCTTTGGAGCCAAGTGGATGAGCTGTCATCATGACAACCGACAATTATAACAGCTCCCACTCTTCCTGACCTGAACATTGGCATAGATGAGGAGCTTGATCTAGCAGCATATTGGGAGCCTACAGGAGTTGAGAGGGAAAAATGGAAAAAGAGGGTCTTTGAGGATGTTGGAGACGAGACCCTAAAGATGAAGAGAAAGAGAGAAAAGAAAGAGCACAAGCGGGCGAGATTGGAGAGTCAGCATACTTACAATGAGCATAGGTTGGAGCTGCTTGAGAGAGCAAGAGGAGTGGGTAGCTCCACCACTGCCTATGTATATGCGGGCGTCAAGGACCCTTCAGCGAGCCACATTCATCCCCAGTGATTTCAAAGGTCGTAGAGGCGACCGCTGCTACTGAGGGAGTAATCATTCCCACTACTGATACCCTATTGAGTGCGCCACCCACCGTCAGTGCCATGATTGCAGCAGAGGTACCACCTTCACCAGATAACAGGAGCACTTAGTGCACCACAGGTATGTTCCCTTCCTTCTACTTTATATTCTATGCTTCGGGGATGAAGCACGTTTTTTCAAAAGGGAGGGGGTGTACTTGTATTTTTGGGCTTTTTTGGATTCATCCGAGCGTTTTTCTTACAGTATTTCTTTTCCCCTGGGCATGCTATCTAGTAGAACCGACATGTTTAGGATTTTATTTTTGTAATTCTTGTTTAATTAGAAAGTATATTAGGAGTACTCAAACAATAAATTGCGCTAGTTTTGAAGTTTTGAAAAATTAACCCAGCTTAAATTTTTTTTTATGGTTAGCTATGTACTTGTTGATTGCAAAACATGATTTCTGTGGATCTTTTTGTGTCTTTTAGTGGATTAGCATGAGCAGTTATTATTAGCCACGTATAAACCAGACAGGTAGAATGAATGCAAGACACGTACCATGAGTGAGTGAGATCTAATACCTAGTTCAATATTGCGTAGAGGATCTAGAATTTGCCCAATTGGTCTTTACATAGGTTTTAGGATGGTTGTCTAGGAAAGGATAATAGGATGTTTTTGTTTAGCCCATTTTTAGCTTAAATGACCCTACCATAATAACATGATTCCCTTGATCCCCATTTTGAGCCTTAAATGAACCATTTTGATTAACCAATTAACCGTACCCATTTTTTTATAATGAACCTTTTTTGGCCCTAGTCCATCCTTGGACATTGTGAACCTCAACATAGGCAAAATGCCTAAGTTGAGGGTGGCTAGAGTAGGGGTGCATAAATCTTGGGGAGTTGAAAAAGGAAGAGAAAAGGAAAAAGGTTAAAAATTAGGTGTATTGTGACAAAACAAAAGAAAAAGAAAAACGGAAAAATAAGATACAAAAAGAGAAAGATGAATAAAAAATTTTCAAACATACCACACCCATATAATTGCATAAAAAATGGTGAAAAGGGAGAAAAAAATTGAAAAAGAAAAAAGGGTGAAAAATTTAAAAATAGAGCCACATGTACGTAGGGCCAAGGAGTGTTTAGTCACTAAAAAGATTTCATATATACCATACCCAGCCTGAAAACCTACATTACAAGCCGAATCAAGTCCTATAGTGATCTTATCCTGATCATCTGAAGAGCCGAAGTAGAGAAAATAAGGGCAATCCTATGGTATCCAAAATGCAATATTTGGAACTTCTTTGTGAGGGTAAGTTTTACTTGTTTAGTCCCATGTTTCACATTTTTATATATCTGTGAGTGGGAGACTTGAATTTGCTGTGATGGTACATGGTTTGTTTTTGATTCTACCAATTGTTTGTGTGAAAAGCATTGGTGATGACTTGACTATCTGTTAATAGCTAGATGACATATCTTGATTCCTATTTATCATGGTTTATGACTTCTTGATGTGCGTATGCTAATTTGGTTTAGGGGAAAAAGGGTCAAAAACTATTTGAGTTTATGGTGCAAAATTTTAATTGATTGTTGGCTATAGTTTCCTGGATTTATTTTCTAGTTAAGTGTCATTTTTAGTTTTTTTGTTTTATTTGTCTGAGGACATGCAAATGTCTTGACGGTGTTGATGTTCTGTGAGTTTACAGCACTTTTGATGCTTAAAACTGGGAAAATAACATGGACTTAAGTATATTTATATGGATTTGAGGTGTTTTTACTTTGTTTTTAGGGGAAATAGGTGTTGGAGAAAAAATGTGCAAAAGATGCATAAAAGTGCAGAAAATCAACCAATTTCCAATTTCAGTATGAGCCATACCTTAATTATACCAGTCATACTGAGAATCATGAAAAAACTCAGAAGGTTGGAACAAGGCGAAGGAAAAGTACGACTCTCAGTTTGAGCCATACCAAGATGGTATGAGCCGTAACTGAAGTCGTGGAAATCTTTAGAGAAAATTACACAAGGCAGTCTCTTGGTACGGGTGGAACCCACGGATCGTTTCATTGACTTACGACCCGTACCATGAGTCGTGGGGAGCTTAAGTGATTCTTAAAGATTTGACAGAACTCTAGATGCAACAAGCAAGTACGAGTCATATGAGGAAGGTACGAGGCATACCACCACTCGTAGAGAACTTCAAAGGATGTCAAAGTTCTCAGCGCCAAGACACTGATGGATTGTATGACTTGTAGCACCATGGTACGAGTCGTACCAGCTGCCAAAACTTAGTCAAATCTGCAGCAGCAAAGGGATGTGTGAGAAGCGGGTATGACCCATACAATCTTGTTATGTGTCGTATGATCAGTCGTTAGTTAAGTCGGTACCAGGTATGGAAAATTCTTTTTTATCTTAGGAAAAGGTTTCTAATGTCTGTATAAATACCTTTTATGTCTTATTATAGTAGAAAAACATAGAGAGAAAGTAGTAGACGTGTGATTGCTTTGAAAAGCATTTTATTTGTGAATTATTATCAAGCTTTTGAGAGAAATTCTTAGGAGCAACACTTGATTTTATCAATTGTTCTTGAGTTTGTTTATTGATATTCAGAGTAGGGTTTCTTCCAATTATTATTGTAAGTATTTAATTATATGTTTGTCTATGAATGCTAATTACAATCTTAAAATTATGAGAGGCTAAAACCTCCACAACTAGGGTTGTGGGAACCATGGTGCATTAACGAAATAGGGTTACACAAAAGTGATTCAAAACCAATCTAAACTCCTGTATTGTATTCTGTTCATCTTTAAATATTTCTTAACAGTGCGCAAGGTTAGGACTTGTCTGAATTCTTTACTTGCTTGAACCTAGTTAAGTAGAGATTAGGAAAAGAGAACTACAACAAAGCCTTGATTTTTATGATCATTGTATGACTTGAGTTGCGGTTGCAGGAAAGTTAATTTGGAACACATTGATAATAGTTAGTTAGAAATTACTCATAAGACCTGACCCGGTGATTGAGTATAGTCATCCAATAGGGATGAGCTAGTTGTTTGGATGAACCCTAGTTATTAGTTCTACAAGTAAGCATTGGGATTGATCATGTGTGTATAGCCGAAGTAGTTATGTACCCATGGGGAACACTTATTGTAGCTATTTGCAGATCTTAATAACAATAACTATTATGATTTTGTTTTATTATTGTTTTTCTTCAAAAGCCCCAATTTGGAGATAACTTACCAACAAGTTTAAGTAACAACATTAGTCTAGATCTTACCTTATTCCCTTTGAGTTTGACCCCAACCTCTTTGTTAGGTTTTTTATTGACAACGTCAACTTCATACTTTGCCTAGAAGTGTAAGTTTGAGCATTATCAGTACCTTGGGCTATTTTTAAATAGTATAATGGTGCTTATAAGGGTGGAGGTTTGGCTTAGTTCAGGTTCTCCAAAAATATAAGGTATAATAGTCTTGTCCCTCCCATCGTTGGCATGAATTCCATAGCTGTTGTCATTGGTATTGATGTGCGTGTTGGATGTTTTTGAAGTCTTCTATTATGTTATTATTGAACCTTTATTCTGATGTTTATATGATGTTATATGCTAGGGCTTGTGTGTCGAGGGGCGTAGTCGAGGCAATTGTTAGGCTTATGTCGAGGGTCGTGCATGAGGCTTGTTGTTCTACTTGTTGTTCTTATGGAAAGTTATGGGATTCCTATGTGAATAGAGTTAGGTGATGATATTGGCACATGAATAATGGTTTAGAATAGTTAAGTCGATGTTTTCGATTATCTTTGGTTATATTAAAGTCGACGGTCATATCGATGGTATGTTGACAGCCTTAGTGACGCTTGGATTGGCTTGGCCATGTCCCTTGTTGTTAGTGGTGAGTTGAGAGGCTTGTGGGTTGCTTGTAAATATTGGGGATAGACTGGGGAGGATGGTGATCCTTATCCTAATTAGTGGATCATCGGTGGACGACTAGACATTCGAGAATAGTACTATGTTGTGATAGTCGGTTGGTGGGGTTTCGAAGCCGATTGTGGGTTGTTTGAACATGTATTGTTGTTATTGTTTATTGTGAATGTTGTGATTGTGTAATTTTATATGTGTGAGTATGTGTGTTGAGGCTCTTGGGATTCGTGAATACCCAACATGGAGAGTAGGTCCGGCCGCGGGGTTGAATCTAAAAGGTAGAACAATTAGCCTATAGTCGAGTTGAATTTGCCTCCTGTAGGGCCATTATGAGACATGCAAGATCTATGGGGAGGTACATGACTCTATTGTTCCATATATGTCTGTTTTGAGCCTTCCTGGGATTGCTACTGGCTCTCCTAAATGGATGGGGCTCTACTAACTATCTACAGTCGATAGAGGGTCCGATAGTGCTTGTTTGATGATATTGACTAACTGGTGTTTGCTTTTGATTCGCTTGGCATTATATTGTGATTGTTGCTTGTGTTATCTGTTACCTGATAGTAGTGGATGCTAGATGTTGGCTGGTGTTAGCTGAGGCCACTGAGAGGTTTAGAGGTGATGACATGTGAGCTATGTCGGCTAGGTGTTGCGTGTTGTTATTTACTTTTTTGAAATTGTCGGGCTTATAGTGGTTAGGTAGGTTCTATTTGTGTGCTTTCTTGTGCTTGTCAGGTTTATGGGGGCCAGGTAGGTTCTATATGGTTACTCAAGTTAAGTTTCTCCTCCTGCGATACCTGGTATATCTGTTGATCTCTAATATGAGTCTTGCAGTTTTTTCTTCCATTGATGCTTTGTACATTATTGTATTGACACCCTATTCAGGTTACCGCATTCATGCCTACAGGTAATGGTGGGTCGGTAGATCGAGCTCTTGGTCACTGAGTGAAGTTTCAGTTGAGTCGGTAAAGCTCCAGGTCTTCCAGAGTTGCCAAATGTTTGTATTATGGGTAGTTTGGGACCCTGTCCCAGCTAGTTGACTATTGTTGTATTCGTAAAGGCTCGTAGGTGTCTGTTGTGGTTGTAGTATTGTTGGAGGATAGGTGGGCCATATTGTGTAGTTATTTTCCATTTTGTGGCCTCGACTGCCTATTATATGTTTTCGTTGGTTGGTCTGTGAGCCAACTTCCATTTAGTCTTTTATTTACTCTAATTTTATAGTTATTATGTTGCAAAACCTCATTATTTTTGACCTTTGTTTTATATTTGGGCATCGCATATGCTCATATTAGTGGTGGCACCAGGTGCCAGCCACGCCTCCCCGGGTTGGGGTGTGACATGGAATCTACTCGTATCTAGTATCACATGGAATAACATAACATAACATAACATAACACACACAACCTTACCCGGCCCCCATAAGCCGGGAGGTACAAACAGCACACAATCTATACCCCTACCCTGGTCATCCCATCCCTATAATAGCTATAAGCATCCTGCCGGTCCCCTGGGTATGCACTTGGGCTCGATGAGCCCCTGACTATAACTGTACCTGAGTCCGGAGGACTCCTGAATCAACAACCGGGCGTATCCGCTCGATAGGGGTGTGTAAGGGCCGACCAAGGCACAATATGGGGAAAACTGGCATCCCATCTTCGTCCCCTATGGGACGGCATGCCACTCCGTAGAGCGACGTATCCTCATCCTCCGGCGGATGAGTCGATACAGCTATTAACCCTGGGGCGGTCATGGGTGCTAGGTAATCCAACCCCAAACAATACAACAGTCTCAACTAGTAATACTATCTGCATATCCCACATGCTGAAGCTAATAGTAGTAAAGTATCCGTACATACTGTATGCTGAACTAGTGATAGTAATATGTACGTACTTAATACATGCTGAGACTGATAATAGTATATATGTATAAATATAATCTTCTGCCATACTGTACTGAGTCTAATGTTAAACCAAATATAGTCTTTCTGCTGGAAACCATGCTGTATACTGAGTTTCTATAGTAACATGATTTACTATTTCTAACAAGCTTTCTAAACTTCATTTTAACCTATCATTCTACTTCTGAAATGCCTTACAGATATTACATTGCTTTACTGGGTTTCAACTGAATACGATAATATCCTAACATTCTGTACTACATCACACACTGAGCATGCTGTGCAGTTCGTAACACTTGCATTAGAATCTATATCGTGCTAGCAAGTTTCGTGCTAATTATAACCTGATGCTTCTAATATCATACCAACATTCGTAATAAACATAATACATAACTTCTGAACATTCTACTGGCCTTTAAATTACTTTACTATACCAAGATTACTAACTTGCCGAGTCAACTAGCTTTACATACCTTTGCTTCTGATTTCCCGACTAACTGGCGTAGCTTGGTCAGTATTTCAGCTATTCCTCCCAACTGCATTCACATATACATCAATCAGTACTAAATACAACTTTATTCTGAAGAACGACATCACTTTCGATATAATTATAGCCTAAACTTAGGCTTATCGAAAGACGGTCAAAAACTCGTCATTTTTCAGAAGTCCAGAATGGAGAAATACTTACTTCACAGCTAGAAACACATAGACACTGGTTTGGAGCAATTCCACTTACCTTAGTCCGGTAGCTCGACGATTCGTCGGCCGTATTTCGCGAAACTAAATCCGTAGGAATGCTCTCTGCTGCTAAATACCTCGGTATATGAGGTTAATTTGGGTTTGGACTGCGTTTGGCAGCGTAATCGGACAATAATATATTATCTTCCTTCGTCCTTCTTTGCCCCCTGCGTTTCTCTGGAAATTTCCAATGGTTTAAATGAAATAAAACCAAAGTGGGGCTTTATACACTTGAGCCTGGACAGGGCCAACGTGTCACGGAGCCAACACGGAGGCTCCACCTCCGTGACACGCTGCCATCGCGGAGGGGCTCTGCCTCGGCTCCTCCCGCAATGGTTCGGCAGGTTTCTCATTCGATCTTTTTCCCGAGCCTTTTTTTAGCACGTATGGCCTTCTAATATGCTTAACCAACGTGCGAATAGGCCATCTAGGTGTCGGGAATCCTACGGGGTATAACATTCTCCCCCCCTTAAGAACATTCGTCCTCGAATGTAAACTTCTATCATTTCTCAATTTACTATCTAGGAAAATTTCGGCAGAGTTTCCCCTGTAATATGGACTACAGCAAAAACCTGAAATGCAGAAAAGTCCAACACAGGTACTGCACGTAATACTTTAAAATTCACTGGATAATTAAACATCAATCTTTCTTATTTATACCTATACAACCATAAGGTACTACATAAGTAGTAATACGAACATACCTGTCGCCTGACTAAGCCTGGAATAGGTGAGGATATCTAGCTTTCATATCCTCTTCAGCTTCCCACGTCATCTCCTCTCGGATCCTGTTACGCCACAATACCTTGACAGATGCAATATCCTTAGTTCTCAATCTACGAACCTGCTTGTCTGGGATGGCTACTGGAATCTCTTCATAGGCCAGCTCTTCTGTAACCTGGATATCCTAGACTGGGACTGCTCTGGACGAGTCTCCTATGCATTACTTAAACATAGATACATGACCGGATGAACGTATTCTAACTCTGGAGGCAAGTTCAACTCATCTGCCACTTGGCCTATTCTTTGATGAATCTGATAAGGCCCAACAAATCTTGGACTGAGCTTACCTTTCTTGCCGAATCTCATCACCCCTTTCATCAGTGATGCTTTTAAAAATACCCAGCTACTATTGAAATCTAACACAGACGCTCGCAACATATCTTCGAGCGTCTGAATTGTGCGTTCCGCCTGTCCATCTGTCTGAGGGTGGAATGCTGTGCTCAAATTAATCTGCATTCCCAGACCTTTCTGAAACGACTGCCAGAATCTAGCCGTAAACTGTGCTCCTTTGTCTGAAATAATGGATACTGGCACTCCGTGCAATCTGACTATCTCTCGAATATACAACTCCGCGTACTCTTCGGCCGAGAAAGTAGTTCTTACTGGCAGGAAATGAGCTGATTTAGTCAATCTGTCGATTGTTACCCATATAGAGTCATGTCTGTATCTAGCACGGGGTAATCCTGCCACAAAATCCATATTTACTGCTTCCTATTTCTAGAGAGGCACAACTATGTCCTGTGTTAACCCGCTTGGTTTCTGGTGTTCCGTCTTTACCCATTGGCAGTTAGGACACTGGGCTACAAACTCAACAATTTCCCTTTTCATACCTGGCCACCAGTAGTTTTCCTTGATATCATGGTACATTTTTGTCGCACCCGGGGTGTAGAGAATAACGGGCGTAATGTACCTCGTTCATAATCTGCTAGCGGAGCCCTGAAACATCTGGAACATATAGACGGCCTTTACAACGCAGCACTCCATCCTCTGTTACCTGGAAATCTGGCATTTTCCCCTGCTAACCAGGTCAGGATTCTTATACCACTGTTCTTTTATTTCCACGACTGATGACGACACGGCGGTGTTGTAGATTACTGCTCTATTGTCCTTCATTTCTATTACACGAACGGCTAAATTGACCAATTGATGTATCTCTCTGACCAACTCCCGTTGCTCAGGTTACACATACACCACGCTCCCAATAGATCTATAGCTAAGAGCGGTTGCTGCTCCATTACCTTTTCATACTTAGAGAGCTCGGCATATAATTGACGGTCATACTGACTTGTCTTGCCGAAAAGATCGACAGGTAGTTTACAAGCGTAGCTAGAGCTTATCTGGCCCTCCGGCCACATGCTAAGGCTACTTGTTGTTGGAATAACCTGAATGACCGTCCGCGCACCTTGTGCCTTTATCTGATCAGAGGGTCCTGGTATTGATCATGACCTCTAATGATGTGGCTGCATAACCTTAAATAACTGAATGGTCGGGTTGAATGACCCGAATGTGGCAGTAGTCTAACAATGCTCTAACTGTTCTACTTGAGTACTTATAGTTCATGCATAACTGCAGACTTGTGGGCATCTAATTGCTCTGTTATTTTGCTTGAACCACTGTAAGGCTGGGCTTAATCAAACTTACTCCCAGGCGATCAATCTCTGGATCTTTACGGGGAGTCTACTGATCTCCTGGTCTTAATAAACACTATGCTAGCAGGGCACTATCAATTTCTTACGCCTTGTGTGTATCCACTTGGATTTATACTACTATTCTGGGAAATTCTCGGTCTTATGAGCTATTCTGTAAATACTGGCCTTCTGCTAGGGCTTTGTATCTGAATACCTTACAAGAACCAGTTGAAGTACTAGTCTGTCACTCACTACTGATGTGGACCCCTTTCTTGGGGTGCCCACGGGCTTGTCTGACTTGTGGAGTATTCCTTGTAATAACTGCTAGGTTGACTAAGGTCGACTCTCACCTACAAGGCGGGGAAAATGATGTACGACCACTTAACATACTGGAAAAATTTTGGTTCCGGCATATGCGATAATGCTATTGATTTTTAGGGATGCTTCCCTGCTAATACAAGCACCAGCTAGTCGTTAGACCGTCTAACTGTGCTCTTATCATCTAGCCATTTGATTCAGGCCATTAATTCTGGTAAGCTTCTAGAGCCTAGATCTGGCAACAACACATAAGTCTATTAACTTAATAACTGAGAATTGAGATAGTTTCTATGACTTCATATGTAATTCACACTTAACCTGCCCTTTCTCTTCTCCTTTCCCTTTCTCCTTTCTTCTCTTCTTTTCTTTCTTTCTTTTTTTTTTGGGCAAGGGGGTCCTGCAATGCAATTTGTACATGCTTTCTAGTATTAATCAGCATTTGTGATTGTAACTCCTATAGGCAGCTACTCACAGCATATCTATTATCTGTATATATATATATATGTATATCAGTAGCTACGTACAATACGTACTGAATTCTGTGGTGATACATAATCTCTGACATGCTCTGCTGAGTCTCATACCGTACATGATACACCGCTTCTACAGCCTAATAATATCTCCTGCCCTGACTTATCATTTCCTTAGACTTTCATCCCATTCTAGATGTAACAACATATGAGCTTGATCATGGCCTGCTATTGGCATATATTGAGAGCCCATGACTGTCTGCTGGGCCTTATCTCTAGGCCACACTAGATTAAATTCGCTATATCGGTAACTTCTTAACTTCTCCATAGCGGACATACTGCGGTATTCTGAACTGAAATCTTACTGTCAGCCCGAGGCCTAATCCCTAATACGATATTTTATCAATCCCGGGGTAATTCTAATTTCCCCACAAGATCTGACATTCCTGCTTCTTCCCCTCATCTTACTTAAGCTGAACTCTGGGGTTCAAGGTACCTGCTCTTCATTGTTAACAAGATTACTGGTCAAGTACCAGTTCATACTTCCCCTGACTTGCACTCAGACCTATTTGATTCACATGACCTCTCCCCCTTTCGATATCACAACTGGATCATATCTATAATCTTGCAGGTATATCTTGCTGTCTATTAGAGTATATGGAGGACTTGGCCTTTTTCTGGCTCAAATTTGGCTATTACTAGGCATTCATTACTGACAGGTTTTTTACCCCTGCTTCGGGTAAGCTAACAGTCTTACTTTCTCTTTACGCTCACTAACACTTACTGGAATTAATCAATCTACCTTCACCTACTGCTTGACTTGGCAACTCCATCTCAAGTCTTATGCCCCTTTACTATACTGGAATCAAATTCAAGAGGTAGGAATAGCCCTTTTCTTATTGCAACAAATAAAGACATTTAACTATACCATATCCGAAAAGATGTATTTGGGATTCCTGCATTTCCCTCTCTTTTTTATACTTACCTGGTGGTCTGACCTTGTCTGTAATCTTAATCAGATCTTATATAGCTAATAAGTAAATCAACTCGTATGTACATTATACTTCTGACTTCCTATTATGACGTTATCAACGTATACTAGGAATAGTATCGATAAAGGTATCACGCTGGGAGGTCTCTGGTACCTCCTCCTGCTGCTGTAGTTATCATGTAACTGGCTGATGCCCTCTTCTGTTGCTATATCTGATCTTCTGTCTGTGATAGGGTAATGCTGATCTGCCTTTGTATCTGTAATCAAAGAATACGTTAAGTTTTTTTTTTTGGGACTCAACCCTATACCGTACCGTTCTAAAGCACGACTGACTGAGAAGGAAGGGTAACCATCCTATCATGCCTCGCAGCCTCCTGCCTATAGTATGTGGTGCACAACACATCCATAGACAAGACTCTACTTAGCACGGCTTGCAGACTCCCTGGGACACGACCTGCTCTGATACCAAGTTTGTCACACCCCGCCTTGGGGGGTATTACTGGCACCTGGTGCCCTACTAGGACCTGAACTGATGGACTGCTGAGCCTTAGCACATCTTGTGCCTGGCTAGCTCTAACTCAGATTCAGGGAAACAACGGGCTATATGACGGCTGTAAATACAGCCTACGACCAACTAGGCCTATAGCCACCTGTACCTGTGCTGACAGCTAACCAGAAACATATCAATATAGGAAAACCTACGCGGGCCGATAAGGACACCATGCTGTCTAGTTATCTGTAACTCAACAAAGAAATACTGGATAGCTACGTGACCGGCAAGGTCACCACTACTGTCAAGCTATGGCCCCACACGGCCAACATAAAGGAAACAAAAGTACTAACAGCTATACAACTGGACGGCCCCACACGACCGGCTCATCTGACCACAGGAAAATATATATAGACTGCAAGCCTCTAAGAATACTGATAAGATGGTCGGGACAGGGCCCTGGCCTACCCATGCTGTACAACAAAAGAAAAGGGATAAACCTCTAGCTATCTAACTCCGGATGACTGGAGATGATGAACCTGTGAGCTGACTGGAATCACGAGGTATTGGCCCCTCGTCTATGACTACCTGCAGGCAAGTAATGCAACGCCCCACAGGGCGTCAGTACCGCTGGTACTGAGTATGTAAAACAATAACTGAAAGAAATATCTGAAAGCAACAACACAACTGATGGAACTGAAATAAGAAGGAATAGACTAACTGGCTGAAAATGTGAAGCTATGCCTGCTCTTAACTATACTGGAAGGAGTAGGAGTCATACCTGGAGATGTATCGCTTTACTATCAATCTACTCGTATCTAGTATCACATGGCATAACATAACATAATATAACATAGCACACACAACCTTACCCAGCCCCCATAAGCCGGGAGGTACAAACAGCACGCAATCTATACCCCTACACTGGTCATCCCATCTCCTATAATAGCTATAAGCATCCTGCCGGTCCCCTGGGTATGCACTTGGGCTCGCTGATCCCCTGACTATAACTGTACCTGAGTCCGGAGGACTCTTGAATCAACACCCGGGCGTATCCGCTCGACAGGGGTGTGTAAGGGCCGACCAACGCACAATATGGGGAAAACTGGCATCCCATCTTCGTCCCTTATGGGACGGCATGCCACTCCGTAGAGCGACGTATCCTCGTCCTCTGGCGGACGAGTCGATACAGCTATTAACCCTGGGGCGGTCATGGGTGCTAGGTAATCCAACCCCAAAACAATACAACGGTCTCAACTAGTAATACTATCTGCATATCCCACATGCTGAAGCTAATAGTAGGAAAGTATCCGTACATACTGTATGCTGAACTAGTGATAGTAATATGTACGTACTTAATACATGCTGAGACTGATAATAGTATATATGTATAAATATAATCTTTTGCCATACTGTACTGAGTCTAATGTTAAACCAAATATAGTCTTTCTGCTGGAAACCATGCTGTATACTGAGTTTCTATAGTAACATGATTTACTATTTCTAACATGCTTTCTAAACTTCATTTTAACCTATCATTCTACTTCTGAAATGCCTTACAGATATTACATTGCTTTACTGGGTTTCAACTGAATACGATAATATCCTAACATTCTGTACTACATCACATACTGAGCATGTTGTGCAGTTCCTAACACTTGCATTAGAATCTATATCGTGCTAGCAAGTTTCGTGCTAATTATAACCTGATGCTTCTAATATCGTACCAACATTCGTAATAAACATAATACGTAACTTCTGAACATTCTACTAGCCTTTAAATTACTTTACTATACCAAGATTACTAACTTGCCGAGGAAACTAGATTTACATACCTTTGCTTCTGATTTCCCGACTAACTGGCGTAGCTTGGTCAGTATTTCAGCTATTCCTCCCAACTGCATTCACATATACATCAATCAGTACTAAATACAACTTTATTCTGAAGAACGACATCACTTTCGATATAATTATAGCCTAAACTTAGGCTTATCGAAAGACGGTCAAAAACTCGTCATTTTTCAGAAGTCCAGAAGGGAGAAATACTTACTTCACAGCTAGAAACACATAGACACTAGTTTGGAGCAATTCCACTTACCTTAGTCCGGTAGCTCGACGATTCGTCGGCCATATTTCGCGAAACTAAATCCGTAGGAATGCTCTCTGCTGCTAAATACCTCGGTATCTGAGGTTAATTTGGGTTTGGACTGCGTTTTGCAGCGTAATCGGACTATAATATATTATCTTCCTTCGTCCCTCTCTGCCCCCTGCGTTTCTCTGGATATTTCCAATGGTTTAAATGAAATAAAATCGAAGTGGGGCTTTATATACTTGAGCCTGGACAGGGCCAACGTGTCACGGAGCCAACGCGGAGGCTCCACCTCCGTGACACGCTGCCATCGCGGAGGGGCTCTGCCTTGTCTCCTCCCGCGATGGTTCGGCAGGTTTCTCGTCCTATCTTTTTCCCGGGCCTTTCTTTAGCATGTATGGCCTTCAAATATGCTTAACCAACGTGCGAATAGGCCATCTAGGTGCCGGGAATCCTACGGGGTATAACATGTAGAGTCTTATTTATGTGTGAATTGTGTAGTGTACTTATAAACAAAAGGCTACAGGACATTTAGCATTTTTATCATTCTTTTAGGATCGAAATCGTGCGAGATGTTAGCTGTCGTAGGAGTCGGGCTAGACTCATATTTGCTTACTTGTGCAGGGATACTTGCAATGTGGTGGTCTATAGCTGGCCGATGGCTAGAAATGGCAGCAAGTAAGATCTTTTAATATTATTATGGTTATAGTTATGTCGCTCCTCGACATGGTGCAAAGTTTTGTTGTTTGGAGTAGTTTGGGGTAGGCTTGCCATGTGAGGCTATATCATGTGATGTCGTGCTGTGTCAGTCCATGAGTTGGAGTCGTGTTTGTCGTCCAACATTCGACGATGAATGTTTCAGGGGGGGGGGGAAGAATGTAATACCTCGGATAATTTGAGCAATAAATCTGTGATGTGCCGTGAATTTACAACTCTTTAGATGGTTAAAACATTAGAAAAATGTTTGGTCTTAGGTGTGTATATATGGATATAAAGTGCTTGAAATCAGGTCCGAGAGTTAAATTGTGGGAAAGGAGCTAAAACAGTGCAGCAAATGGCTTGTTGTAGGCCTTAGTACGAGCCATACCTGACACCCGTAGCACAACTTTAGAGAAAGTGCATAAGTGCAGATCTATACTACGACTGGTAGTACAAGTCATATTGAGAGTCCGTAACATGAGATACAGAAGAGGTGAAATTGTAGAGTCCAATGGTATGAGCAGATGCCATGAGTTGTGATGGCAGGGTACGAACTGTACTGACAGACTCGTGGTAAGATTTAGAGAATTGGACACTTGGCACATTCGGAGCATGAAAGGATTGCACGAGTCATACCAGCATGGTACAAATTGTAACAAGGACCCATATAAGAAACACAGAGATGCCAAGTTTCAGAAGTTCAAGCCATGACAAGATCCTACGACTAGTAGTATCATTGTATGAGTCATACCAACCTCCAGAACCTGAGAAGATAAAAGCTGCAAACTCATACTACGGAAGCTTCCTAAGACTCGTAGCAGCATGTTATGACTCATAGGACGACTCAACATTAGAATCCCTATTAGTTTAGTAAAGGATTTCATTAATTGTATAAATACTTTTAGATTATTTTCCTAAGAGAGAACTTATACTTTTCACTATCATCATAGTTTTTGGGTTTCCTAACTTCTTGGAGAGCAAACACATGAATATTTTTACCTAGTTCATCATTGTTCTTGATTTTCATAAGTTTGATTGTGCAATTGATTATTGGGTTTTTCTTCCATCAATATTATAAGTGTTTAATTATGTTTTCTTCTATGAAATCTGATTTCATTCTTGCAATCACGAATAGCTAAACCCTCCACAACTAGGGTTGTGGGAACCATGATGGAGTAACAAACTAGGGCTAATACAAAATGATCCTAAACCAACATGAATGCATATATTGTCCCGTTCTTCATGATTAATGTTTCTTAACTGTGCGCAACATTAGGACTAGCCTGAATTCTCTTCTTTCTTGAACCTAGAGAAGTAGAGATCAGGAAAATAGAAGAAAAACAAAGCCTTGAAAGTAAGTTTCATTGAATAGCTTGAGTTGCAGTTGCAGGAAAGTTAATTTGGAACTATTGATAAAAGTTAAAATGAAATCGCTCATGAGACCTAATCGAGTGATTGAGTAGAGTCATCTAATAGGGACGAATCAGTCATTTGGATGAGCATAGGTTATCAGTTCTACAGGATAAGTAATTGAATAGATCATGAGTGTACTAATCTATCCTAGTTAAGAAGCCATGGGGAATACTTCCCTAGTTAATTGAATAGCATTGATCACAATACTAATTCACAATACTATTACTTGATTATGTTACACCTCATAAGTTCTTGACACTTAGTTTGCCTATTTGCAGGTTGGTTAAGAGTTTTAGAATGCCATACGTGCGAGAAAAGGGCCTGGGGAGAGACCGGACAAGCGCCAAGTCGGAGCGTCGCAAATGCGCCTTATAAATCGCATTCGACAAATGCAACTTATATTCCTTCCGTTTACACCGTCAAATGCAGTCCAAACTCGAATTAACTTCGGATAGCGAAGTATAAAGCTGCCTGGAGCATTCCTGCTGAGTTAGTTTCGCGAAATTCAGCGGGCAAATCATCGTCACACCAAGCTAAGGTAAGTGGAATTGCTCCAAACTAGTGTTATTATACTCCTAGCATTAAAGTGAGTATTTCTCCCTTCTAGACCCCCGAGAAATAGCGATTTTTCGGCCGTTCTTCGATAAGTCAAAGAATAGGTAGTAGGTATAGCAATAATATGGTTTCTTTCAAAAATAATAGTAGAATTAATTCTATTCTTTCGTGAATATGAATACAGTTGGGAGAAATAGCTAAATACTAGCCGAGCTACGCCAGTTAATAAGAAAGTAGGCAGTTGAGGTACGTAAAGCCAGTTTCTTTCGGCAAGCTAGTATTTCTAGTATAGCAAAATAGTATGAATTTCAGTAGAATGTTTCAGAAGTCGTATATTATGATCAGTATGAAATTTAGTAAGCATGTTAGAAATATAATACATTGTTCAACATGAAATTTAGTAAAACAGTATAAGTCCCAGCAGAATATTCCAGAAATATTATTACAAATTCAGTATATTTCAATACCAAATTAAGTACATTTCAATATGAGATTCAGAATAGAATACAGAACATAAATATTATTATCAGATCCAGTATATATATTACATGTGCCTATTATTATCTGTGGAGACATGATTTTTTCTGTGTTGGGCACCCTTAGAGCTTCCTTGACCGCCCCAGGGTTGATAGCTATGTCAACTCGCCTGCCAGAGGGTGAGGATACGTCTCTCTACGGAGTGGCATGCCCGTCCGCCAGCCAATGAAGATGGGATGTAGATTCTCCATAGCAGGCTGATCAACACTATACCACACCTCGTGTCGAGCGCTTGTGCCCGGGGTGAAGATTTCAGATTTCAGATTTCATATTTCAGGAGTCCTCCGGACTCAGATACAGCTATTGTCAGGGGCCCAGTGAGCCCAAGTTGCATACCCAGGGGGCTGACAGGATGCTCATAGTTACTAGGTGGATGGTATGACCTAAGTAGGGGTATATAGATTGTGTGCTGGTTTGTATCTTACGGCTTATGGGGGCTGGTAAGGTTCTTTTATGCTATGTTTTGTTAGTTATTAATAGATAGAAAGTGGACCGCCATGTTATCAGGTATGAATCTTACTCTCTTCAGTAAAGTTACGCTCTTTTTAGTCAGTCTCAGCCCGTCTCCTATTACTTCAGTATCTATCAATATTATTGTTATCTTTCAGTTATTTTCAGTTATTGCTTTGCTCACTAAGTACAAGTTGTACTGACGCCCGTTTTGGGGCGCTGCATTACTTTCCTGCACGTATTCATAGACGAGGAGCAGATCCCTCATAGTTCCAGCCAATAGAGTCTTCAGTTCCTATCATCCGGAGCTTGACAGCTAAAGGTTTACAGCTAAAGGAGAATTATAGGGCTCGGCTGTATGGAGTTGGGCAGTTGCTGTGTGCGTGGATGCCGAAGATGATATGGAGTCATGTTCCCTGTATACTTTTCTCGCTTCATAGATGGAGCCTCTTTGTCAGTTTTGGTGGCCAATGTAATCACACTATTGGACTGCACCGTCCTATCCAATGGCAGGAACAAAGGACAAGTTGCCCGCATACATAACATATACACCAAGTTAGGGAATGGCAATGCGGTGGCTTGTTGCTTGGCTATTTGTTTGAATTGATCAGCAATAATCTCCCCCACATTAATGTGTACATGATCCATTATGCAAGCAAGGAGAATGGAAACTTCAACTGGGACTTCCGATGTATTTCAAGAGGGCATTAACCTCGGGCAAACTAAATCCAACCATATACGTGCTTCAAATTTTAAATCATGTCGATGAATGAAGCCCTTGAAGTAGCCCATTGTGGACGACCTTTTGCAATCAGGTTGGCTACACATTAGAATTTATTAGCTTTGTTTTCCACTTTATTGAGAAATATTAGATGAAATGGGATTGGCTCGTCCCAATAAATTGAATAGATTGCTTCTGGTGTTACAGACATCTCTTGTCCTCGCACCCAAATTGATGTGAGGCACCGGAATGCTTCAATGTGGCCCCTACGCTTCATTAGCTGTTTCCTTGCCCTGTATGATGCATTGAAATCCTAAACTAGCTCTAGAAGATATAGGTCAACTTGTATAGTAAATGGACCCCAATTGCGCGTCCCAATCTGGTGGTAGATATCTGCGCATGCAATGTTGAAAGATTCTACATCAAACTGGGCTTCTGCATGGATGACACATTTTTCCTTGAAATCCATATAAAGCTCCTCCATTTCTTCGAGCCCAAACCTAACTTGGGGGGTATTGGTGGGCACTAATGCTTAGCTTGTATGAAAGTGCGGGGAGATAGACATGATGCTACAAATGTAGGCTAGTCATGGGCCATTATTTGTAACTCGAGAGTAAGGCAAACATAAGAAATCAAGTAAGATTTAACAAGTTTAGGGGCCATCGGCGAGAGGCAGTTGCATTTCTCTAGTCACCGATGACTTGATGATTGGCGCAGTGAAGAATAAACCTTGGGCACATCGGCGTGTCACCGGCGACCCACCATTGGTGATCCGCTAGCCGCCGTTTTGAATTTAGTTACTCACCAATCAAACTCATAACTCTGCAAAAAGGAAAAATTTCCCTTAAGAAAGGTGTCAACCAATATATCATGGGGAACTCACCCAGGTACACAGATTATACCCTGATACTTAGTGACCTCAACAAAACAACATTCACTCACATATAGCAAAGAAGAGAAACAAAACATGATAAACATGACTAGAGAAAAATATTACCAATGTTATTAGGACCTTTCAAGCATGAGTGATAGAATTCTTACCTCCAAGGGACTGTGCTTGTGAAGCTTTGTGGAGGACTGAAGAGGATGAAGACAATTCGGGTTTTTAAATTGAAAAGGAAGGGAATTTGAATGAGTGTTTGGGGTGGAAATTATTAATAAGTGTTAGCTGGGAAGTGATGGGTATTTTTGGGGAAAGGGCGATCTGGGGAGAAGATGAATGAAAATGGGGTAATGGAAGAATTTTTGGGGATTTTAGAAATAGGGTCTTTCCATCGGGGGCCGCACACGACGGTCGTCGAAGTGAGCCGGCGGTTCACCACTGTGGCCACCGCTAACATTACCTGAACATGACTCTGAGTGTAAGTTCGGCGGTTGACCGGCGTTTCACGAATTTCTTCTACCGTTTCTCCGGATGAGGAGCCGACGCCTGATCCATTGCCAGGTATTCTAGTTGAGAGCGGCTACAAATCGGAGGTTCGTGCTTTGACATGGCACTTCGTCGATATGACCACCAGTTCACCTTGGAACCTTCAGTTTGATGGATCGAATTAGTGCCCCAATGACGCTTTACAAATAACCACTGGTGGTTCGCCAGTTTAGATCACCACTTTACCTTGAATCCTTCAGTGCACTGGACAGGTCGGCGCTTGAACTGTGCTTCACGAAATGTGATCAGCATTTCGCCGGTTGCAACACCGGTTGGTTACTCTTCCTGTAGGGCTGTCACACCCCGCCTTGGGGGGTATGACTGGCACCTGGTGCCCTACTAGGACCTGAACTGATGGACTGCTGAGCCTGAGCACATCTGGTGCCTGGCTAGCTCTAACTCAGATTCAGGGAAACAACGGGCTATATGACGGCTGTAAATACAACCTCCGGCCAACTAGGCCTATAACCACCTGTACCTTTGCTGACAGCTAACCAGAAACATATCAATATAGGGAAACCTATTCAGGCCGACAAGGCCACCATGCTGTCTAGTTATCTGTAACTCAACAAAGAAATACTGGATAGCTACGTGACCGACAAGGTCACCACTACTGTCAAGCTATGGCCCCACACGGCCAACATAAAGGAAACAGAAGTACTAACAGCTATACAACTGGACGTCCCCACATGACCAGCTCATCTGACCACAGGGAAATATATATAGACTGCAAGCCTCTAAGAATACTGATAAGATAGTCGGGACAGGGCCCCAGCCTACCCATGCTGTACAACAAAAGAAAAGGGATAAACCTCTAGCTATCTAACTCCGGATGACTGGAGCTGACTGGAATCATGAGGTATCGACCCCTCGTCTATGAGTACCTGCAGGCAAGTAATGCAACTCCCCATCGGGCGTTAGTACCGCTGGTACTGAGTATGTAAAACAATAACTGAAAGAAATATCTGAAAGCAACAACACAACTGATGGAACTGAAATAAGAAGGAATAGACTAACTGGCTGAAAATGTGAAGCTATGCCTGCTCTTAACTATACTGGAAGGAGTAGGAGTCATACCTGGAGATGTATCACTCTACTGTCGATGTACTCGTATCTAGTATCACATGGCATAACATAACATAGCACACACAACCTTACCCGGCCCCCATAAGCCGGGAGGTAGAAACAGCACACAATCTATACCCCTACCCCAGTCATCCCATCTCCTATAATAGCTATAAGCATCCTGCCGGTCCCCTGGGTATGCACTTGGGCTCACTGAGCCCCTGACTATAACTGTACCTGAGTTCGGAGGACTCCTGAATCAACACCCGGGCGTATCTGCTCGACAGGGGTGTGTAAGGGCCGACCAAGGCACAATATGGGGAAAACTGGCATCCCATCTTCGTCCCCTGTGGGACGGCATGCCACTCCATCGAGCGACGTATCCTTGTCCTCTGGCGGACGAGTCGATACAGCTATTAACCCTGGGGCGGTCATGGGTGCTAGGTAATCCAACCCCAAAACAATACAACGGTCTCAACTAGTAATACTATCTGCATATCCCACATGCTGAAGCTAATAGTAGTAAAGTATCCGTACATACTGTATGCTGAACTAGTTATAGTAATATGTACGTACTTACATGCTGAGACTGATAATGGTATATATGTATAAATATAATCTTCTGCCATACTGTACTGAGTCTAATGTTAAACCAAATATAGTCTTTCTGCTGGAAATCGTGTTGTATACTGAGTTTCTATAGTAACATGATTTACTATTTCTAACATGCTTTCTAAACTTCATTTTAACCTATCATTCTACTTCTGAAATGCCTTACAGATATTACATTGCTTTACTGGGTTTCAACTGAATACGATAATATCCTAACATTTTGTACTACATCACGTACTGAGCACGCTGTGCAGTTCCTAACACTTGCATTAGAATCTATATCGTGCTAGCAAGTTTCGTGCTAATTATAACCTGATGCTTCTAATATCATACCAACATTCATAATAAACATAATACATAACTTCTGAACATTCTACTGGCCTTTAAATTACTTTACTATACCAAGATTACTAACTTGCCGAGGAAACTAGCTTTACATACCTTTGCTTCTGATTTCCCGACTAACTGGCGTAGCTTGGTCAGTATTTCAGCTATTCCTCCCAGCTGCATTCACATATACATCAATCAGTACTAAATACAACTTTATTCTGAAGAACGACATCACTTTCGATATAATTATAGCCTAAACTTAGGCTTATCGAAAGACGGTCAAAAACTCATCATTTTTCAGAAGTCCAGAAGGGAGAAATACTTACTTCACAGCTAGAAACACATAGACACTAGTTTGGAGCAATTCCACTTACCTTAGTCCGGTAGCTCGACAATTCGTCGGCCGTATTTCGCGAAACTAAATCCGTAGGAATGCTCTCTGCTGCTAAATACCTCGGTATCTGAGGTTAATTTGGGTTTGGACTGCATTTGGCAGCGTAATCAGACGATAATATATTATCTTCCTTCGTCCCTCTCTGCCCCCTGCGTTTCTCTGGAAATTTCCAATGGTTTAAATGAAATAAAACCGAAGTGGGGCTTTATATACTTGAGCCTGGACAGGGCCAACGTGTCACGGAGCCAACGCGGAGGCTCCACCTCCGTGACACGCTGCCATCGCGGAGGGGCTCTACCTCGGCTCCTCTCGCGATGGTTCGGCAGGTTTCTCGTCTGATCTTTTTCCCGGGCCTTTCTTTAGCACGTATTTCCTTCAAATATGCTTAACCAACGTGCGAATAGGCCATTTAGGTGCCGGGAATCCTATGGGGTATAACAAGTGCACCCTTCCATCCTAAAAAGAATAAAAAACAATGAAGCATATGAGAAAAAGAGAAAGAAAAAAAGTGAAAGATGCTTGGGTTGCCTCCCAAGGCGCGCCTTATTTAACTTCATGCACAACGAAAGTTCCTCCAAGACTATGACTCATCCAGATACACCACCTCTATTCAGAAAACGTCTTCCAACACCCCTAAATATCTTTTAACCCTTTGACCATTTACTTTGAACTTTCTCCCATTCTCACTATGGAGTTCGATGGCTCAGTTCTCGTACACCTAAGAAACCTTAAAAGGCCTTGGCCGTTTAGACTTTAACTTTTTGGGGAATAGCCTTAGTTGAGAATTGAACGGTGGAACCCAATCCCCTGGGACAAATTATGCTGCAATAATTTTTGGTCATGATAATATTGCATTCTAGCTTTGTAAATTGTTGCATTCTCATATGCCTTCATTCTGAATTCATCCATGTCATGTAAATTATTGGTTCGACCTTGGATAGCTCTTGCCCGTTCCAGGTTTAAACTTTTCAATGCCTACAAAGCTTTGTGTTGTAGCTCCACGGGGAGGCGACATGCTTTACCAAAATACCAGCTGGTAAGGAGACATTCCAATTAGTGTTTTAAATATAGTCTAATATGCCCACAATGCGTGATCTAACTTCTATGCCCAATCTGTTCTGTTCAAATTGACTGTTTTAGTCAAGATAAACTTCATTTCCCCGATTTGAAACTTCCACCTGTCTGCTGGTCTACGGGTGATACGGGGTGGCCACTTTATGCTTCGCACCATACTTAGCTAGTAGTGTGCTGAACACCCGATTGCAAAAATGAGAGCCTCCATCGCTAATGATAGCTCTAGGGGTACTGAACCGCGAGAAGATATGTTTCTTTATAAAGAGTTTAACACTTCTCGCTTCATTGTTAGGTAATGCAACAACTTCCACCCATTTGGAGACATAATCGACTGCCACTAAGAGGTATTTGTTCCCATAAGAACTTACAAAAGGACCTATAAAGTCGATCCCCCATACATCAAACAACTCAACTTCTAAGATAGGTGTTTGTTCGGTGCGTTTGTTGGGGTTATAAAACCAACACACAAGTGCACGTGGTCGAACAAGTAGAAAGTGGCTTTAGTAAGCCAAGTATCGATCCCTCAGAGACTTGGGTTAAGTGCAATTTGCTCAAGTATACTATATTTTTACTTCTAAATATGCTGACAACTAAATAACCAAAAATTGAATAATTTGTTTTATAAATTTTATACTAAACTACAAACAATTATCTACTTTGAATTTGGACTATGAATAAGAGCATGCCGAGGTTAAAGAACATGTAATGAAACTGATTATCATCATAAATTGGTTAATCTTTTCTTCCAGTTGCTAGCCAAGAACAATTGCCAAGAGATTAAAACTCTCGTATTTAATCTCACTTAAGAATCATGAACCATCCGTCTACATTTCTGCGATCAAATGCAATTCATGTTCTAGCCATACAATTCCGGTTCCTAAATTGACTAATACGACTTTCAAGTATATTTCTATCAGGAAAGCACATCAAAACTCAATTTTCCCAAATCAAGTAAAGAACAATATCCTATTAATTCACAACTTTCCAATTTCGTGCTCTCTCGAGTGAAATCGAACTTTTTAGATGTACATTAATGTAGGCCACACACCAATGCAGTAGAAACAAGAATTAATAGAACAACGTGGAAGAAAAAGATGAAAAACCATATAATTAATAATCAAAATTCATCACAAGTGTTCACAACCTCTGCAAGGAAGGGAATTAGCCACTCATTTGTGGATTAATCATCCTAAAACAAGTGTTAATCATACAAACAATTGAATTAGACAAGAAAGAAAGATAAAAAAACCCTTAACTTTTCGTCCCTCAACTGCCTGTAACCCATGTCCTTGCTCCACCAAGTCGGAATTATGAAAAATACACTTAAGTGTTCTATTTATACTAGTGGGAATTTTTCCCGGAATAATGAGCAACGTGTCACGGAGTGCATCGCGGAGCACTGCCTCCGTGACACGCCGTGAACGCGGACCCTTACTGGAACTGGGGGTCCGGGAAATCAAACACCAACGTGGCACGGCGTGCAACACGGAGGCTAGCCACCGTGCCACGAAGCAGTCGCGAACCGCCACTGGAAATTGATGAATTTTCACCCTCCAGGCAGAATGCCTCCGCGATGGCAGCGTGACACGGCTCCGTCGCGGAGCCCCTTTAATTCGTGCAGTCCTATGCCTTTTTCCTTGCTCGCATCCAAGTCCAACTCTGATATCATCCAACATACATTTTAGCTTCCCGAAATCACATTTTACCTACAAAACAATGCTAATCATGTTGGTTAGTATAAATTCACATTTTATTACCAATTACATGAAAACGTATACACATTGCTAGATAAACAAGGCGAAAATGATACTTTTGAGTATCACTTGGGCATATAAATCTGCCCAAGATCACTTACCCCACACTTAAATCCTTGTTCGTCCTCGAACAACAAACATACAATTCATGCAATTTACATCCCAACCTTCGCTACTATAGTGCGACAATTTAAGCTACGGTCATACCGATCATTCAATATTTCAAATCATCAAGAAAACATGTTTGGTCTTAACAATGCAATGACCTTCCATACATTAAGACTTCCAAGACTTTAAGAATCGACTCTCGATATCGGCAAACTCATGCAAATCAGCTAATCAAGATATCCGACACGAAAATCAATCTTTCATCAAGCATGTTCCCTTACAACTCAAGAGAATCTTCCCCTTTCTGCTCATGTGACACACAACATTCAAGTAGGGGCATGTAAAAACAATTTCACTCTCTCTCCCAAAAGAATTCACATGCATCATGTCATGACCCATAAGCTTGCCCTTAGTGTATTACTCCACTAATATAAAGAAATGCAATGTAAGATCACGTAGGACTTTAATGGGTTGTAATGGAAGCTATGGAACTAGTATATGTTCGGTCTGTTCGGTTGGTATTATATATTATAAATCGACACGCAAGTGCACGTGGTCAAACAAGTAATAAAGTGGCTAAGTAAGCCAAGTATCGATCCAAGGAGGCTCAGGATATGTAAAATCTGCCTAAGTATACTATATTCTTATCTTACTTCTAATTATGCTAACAACAACGTAACCAACAGTTAAATGAGTTTTTGTTTATAAAATCTATATATACTAAAACTATTAACAATTATTTACTGTGATTTTAAACTATGGATATGAGCATGCCAAGGTTAAGAACAAGTAATGAATTCGACTATAATAATAATTCGGTTAATCTCTTCTTCATGTTGCTAGCCAAGAACTTTAGCCTAGAAATTAAAACTCTCGTATTTAATTTCACTTAAGAATCATAAACCATTCATCTACATTTCTGTGATCAAATGCAATTTATGACCTAGCAATACAATTTCGGTTCCTAAATTGACTAATACGGCTTTCAAGTATATTTCCATCAGGTAAGCACATCAAAAACCAATTTTCCCAAATCAAGTTAAGAACAATACCCTATTAATTCACAACTTTCCAATTTCTTGCTCTCTCGAGTGAAATTGGACTTTTTAGATGTACATTAATGTCGGCCAAGCACTAATGCAGTAAGAACAAGAATTAATAGAACAACATGAAAGAAGAAGAAGAAAACCATATCATTTACAATCAAAATTCACTACACATGTTCAAAACCTTAGCAAGGAAGAGAATTAGCCACTCATTTGTGGATTGATCATCCTAAAACAAGTGTAAATCATACATACAATTGATTGAAAGAAGAAAGGAAGAGAAGAAATCCCTTAGCTTTTTCGTCCCTCAACTGCTGCTAACCCACGTCCTTGCTCCACCAAGTCTGAACTCAAACTGAACTAATTAAAATAAACCTAAGTGTGCTATTTATACTAGAGGGAAATTTTTCCCGGAATAACAAGCAACGTGTCACGGAGGTCAACGCAGAGCACTGCCTCCATGACACGGCGTGGACGCGGACCTTCACTGGAAATCCAGGGTCCGGTAAATTAGCCTCAACGTGGTACGGAGGCCAATGCGGAGGCCTATCTCCGTGCCACGGAGCTGTCGCGAGGCCTCACTGGGAATTGCCATTTAATTGCCTCTCCAGGCAGTGTGCCTCCGCGATGGTAGCGTGGCACGGCTCCATCGCGGAGCCCCTATACTTTGCGCATTCCAATGTCTTTTGCACACTCGTATCCAAGTCCAACTCCGATATAGTTCCAACATGCATTTTAGCTCCTAAAAATCATATTTTACTGCAAAGCAAATGCTAATCATGTTGGCTAGTATAAATTCACATTTTATTACCAATTACATGAGAATATATACATATTGCACACAAACAAGGCGAAAATAATATGTTTGAGTATCCCTTGGGCATATAAATCTGCCCAAGATCACTTACCCCACACTTAAATCCTTGTTCGTCCTCGAACAACACATACACAACTCATGCAAATTACATCCCAACCTTCGTCACTATGGTGCGACAACTTACGCTACGGTCATACCGATTATTCAATTTTTGCAAATCATCACGAAAACATGCTTGGTCTTACACTACAATGACCATTAATACATCAAGACTCCCTAGACTTTAAGAATTGATTCTTGATATCGGCAAACTCATGCAAATCAGCTAATCAAGAAATCCGACACGAAAGTCAATCTTTCATCAAGCATGTGCCCTCACAACTCAAGAGAATCTTCCCCTTTTTGTTCATGCAACACACAAACATTCAAGTAGGGGCATATAAAAATTAATTTCACTCACTCTCCCAAAAGAATTCACATGCATCATGTCATGACCCATAGGCTTGCCCTTAGTGTATTACTCCACTAATATAAAGAAATGCAATGTAGGATCAAGTAGGACTTTAATGGGTTGTAACGGGGCTATGGATCTAGTATATATATTGGATTAGCCAATAATAGTCGCTAGCATCCTTAAGCGCCTTTTCAAAACATTCCCATCGACTCATGGACATTGTTCCTCTCTTTTCTCTTTTTCTCCCATTCATGCTGGTTTACTTTCGTACTGCCCATTTCATTAAACACACTTGACACAAAACAAAGGGTTTTCATGTACCCTCAATATTATTTAATTACAACAAGTGCCTCTTCAACATCATCTTTTCTTTCCTCACTCTGCTTTTCTTTTTCTTTTCACTCTTTAACACTTTGGGAAACATTTTCTTTTCTTTGTAAGCGCTTAAGAGTTTTGTATATACTTTTACAGCTAATGAAAAGAAGGAATAAAGCTTGGTTTATACAATTTTGGACAAACGAAAGAAAGAAATCGGCTAAAGGCTCAACGGGCTGACTAGGGTATACAACATATAAAAAGGTAGAGTTTGACAAGAAAAAAAATTGAAACTATCGGTTAAAACAAAGAAATGCCTACATCCTTTCCAACACTACACCTCCTTCATTTCGTTTTGTATACACACCAGACAAGTTCTAGACAATTCACAATGACATGGAATAACAATACCTCACTTCACACTTCATGCACATGCTCGAATCAAGATGCATTCACAGACTCTCTAATTAGCCAATCACATGAATTCAAAATTAAGCCTCAATCATACTGAATCAAATTTTATAGCCTAGGTAACTCAACATATTTACCGAATTACATGCTTTCGAACGAATCACTTTCACATTTTGAACATCAGTTACAACACGCAACGAAATTTTTGCAACCATAAAGCAACTACAGTTCATTAATGCAATCCACCAAAGAAAAATTAAAAACAAATTAAAAACCTACTCCTACCGACTACATTTCCCTTAAGACGGTCGTCATCCATCTATCATAGGGAACGGTCACTAACTATGACATCGGTTCAATGGGACTATTCTCGGTAAAAGAACCGAAAACAAACTCCGAGAAACCCAAAAAAATAAAAACCGAATATTTTTGCAACACATCGATCATTTCGATAGAAAGAAAATATTTACAAGTGCAAAATATTCTCGAAAATTTTTGAAAAAAATATTGATCATTTCGATAAGAAAGAAATATTTACAAACTATTTACACTGGCAACCATAACTTTTCATAACACACATCATTAACCACACAAACAAATATATACACATACACACAAATCAGTTCACCACAGGGAAAACTCAAACATACATACAAACCAAGGAAAAAGCATATAGCAGATTAGAGCCTAAGTCCCAGCACCTAGCTACTCCCCACCCCACACTTAAATCGAACACTGTCCCCAGTGTTCACAAAAATTACAAAACAAAATTTCGGGTGGTGGAACTCCCTGATCAGTCGAAATATTCGACTTCTTCATCCGGTGCTGCTGCCTCGCCGCCCATGTCTGAGTCAGCTCTATCATCATCATCGGACTCCACATCGGAGTCCTCCCGACGTGTCTCCTCATCAGTAGGGACATCGTCATCAGTCGGCTCCATGAAGGCTGGTCCCACCCGGCATAAGGCTTTGGTATTCTCGCCAAATGGGTAATCCAGCTCCAGCTGCCATAATTCTTCCTCGGTGGCTAGTCTCCCACCAATCCGTAGCTGAAGCATCTGCATGCCGAACATACGTGCCATGTACTGATCGTCACGAGCATGTCGCTCGCCCAAAGTTAGCACTGGCCTATGTGTGGTGTCGGGGGCCTTAGTTTTTGTCACATCGAGGGCCCTCTGCTCCAACTGCGGGATGCAGTCCAAAGCCTCTTCCACAATGTCGAGGCCTCGGAGGAAGGTGGTGATGAGTCCGCCAAACCTGTATCTGTGGCCCTGGTGCAGTCTGGCTCTCTTCATGACGGATATAATGACTGCCCCAACATTAATCTCAAGCCCTTTCATAAGGGCATACACCAAGCAGACACGGTCCCGGGTCACATCCGTCATTTGAACTCCCGGGATCAAGCACGAACATACAATTTTCAGCCATATTCTGGCCTCCCTGTTCATCTGCAAATAAGGCAGAGTCTGGTGGTAACCCCTCTCCTTATGTCTACTCCATCGGGCTGTGGATCGAGCCCCACACAACGTACGTATGATGTCGGCGTACGGTGGGGTGATGTTTAGCTGGCGGAGAACGTGGGCGTTTGTGTCCCGCGCTCCAACGATGGCATTAAATTGCTGGGGTTCCAGAGTGACAATCTGCCCTCTGATTTTTATTGTGTGGCTTCTGATGGCCGGGTTCCAATTTGCGTAGAACTCTCGGACCAAATGAAGGTTGCACTCCTTGGGCTCCTGGAAGATAAAGCTGAGCCCAGCTGCCTCGATTCTCTGCACAATACGTGGGAACTCCTGTGCAAGTGGTTCCCGTGCAATATGTTCCTCGGGGAAGTACTTGTTTTCTTTATGTTTCGCGTACCACTTCTTCCCTTCATCGGTTACCCATCTTGTTCCGTATTGGCGGCGTTGGCCGCGCGGAACAGCTGGTGCAGCTGGGACTGCAGTGCCCAACCTCAATCTTTTCCGTCCGGTGCCTGAGGTAGAAGCACCCTTGCCCTTGTCCTGTCGACTTGCCATTGTACCTGTCAATATACATAAACAAGCACAAAGTTAAGCTAAATACAAGTTGACTTAGGCTAAGGTCGGGTTAAAATAAGTTTACCCCACACTTAGTCCTTAACTATATTTACAATACTTCGGCAAGGATTACTCTATTTACAACCCCAAACACAAGCAACTATAAGGTATATTGCTTAGTGCGTTCACGAAAAATTTCGACAGCGTAACGGTTAGCGTACTACTCAGACTTCATACAGCTACTCCCAATCCTACTATCGATAGCAATCCAATCCTCGCAGTTAGCAACCAAACAAAAAAAACAAAAACAACAACGAAAATTCTATTTATATACAATTCTACCTAATCAAACCAATTTACAAACTTTTCGCATTTTCCTCAACAATTCGAGAATTCGTCTTCTCTTAACATTCATACAATATTTACATCGACTTATCTCAATTTACAACCACACCCCGGCATCTAATTCATCAAACTATCAAGTTCCCCAATTCAATTTCAATAGCTCAAGCCCTAGAATGCAATATTTCAATCAAATTTGAATTATTTACATAATCGACAAGTTCAAACGCTAATTACAACAATCCGAACATAATCAATCACAAAATTATTCAACATCATGTTTAATTGCTACTTGGGGTGATATATTTCACCTCACATGCTCAAATTCGACTAAAATCTCCAAAAACTTGAGAGAAACGATGAAAACATACCTTTTAGTTGAAGAACCGAAGAAATTTGACGTTTTCCTTGCCTATTAGCGTGGCACGTTGGTTGGGAGGGGGAATTGGATGTTTTGGTCGCGGAGAAGGAGAGAAATGGGGAGAAAAGGGGCAAAACTTAGGTTAATTTAAAGAAAAACACGCGGGTCACCCGGCAACCCGGTGTGACCCGGCACTGAATAAAGGGCAACGTGTCACGGAGGGTAACGCGGAGCCCTTCCTCCGTGACACGGAGCCAACGCCCCAGTGCACTGTTTCTTCAATAAAAATTATTTTCATACCTTGCCTTATTTTTCCCGCTTCCATGCATATTTTTCTCCGTTAGACCTGAAAATCACCTCACTAAACGAAATTGGTTAGATTAATAGATTTTCCTAACTACCATGAAAAAATACTAACTAAAACGAAAAATTTGTACGAAATCAAGAAAAAGAAAAATAAAATAAAAATACAAATTATTTACACTCTACTAAAAGAAGAAAAATAGAATATTTTTCTTTTCACGGGTTGCCTCCCGTGTAGCGCCTGGTTTACCGTCGCGGCTCGACGTCCAAGTTTCACCACTTTTTCCTCCTCCTTGAGGATATGAATCTCACCCCTAATTTCTTTTCTAATTTTCTCTTATGCTCCAGGGGTGGTGGTGAAAAATTTTAAGGACCAAACAGTAGGTGTTGCCTTTTTAACTTATTGGCCCTCAAGTAAGTGAAGTCATTTTGTCTCTCCGCGTTAGCAAATTTCAAAATATATGGTGCTTGGTCCTCCTCTACACATTTCTCTGTAAGCTTGGAAGACTCTATTTCTATGTTGTCGACCAAACTTAATGTCGAAAAATGCTTCGAGTGTTGTCCAATCAACCTCAACTTTGAAATTGCATTGTGCTTTACTTCCTTACTTGTGTACACCTTTTCAACATCGACATCTATTTCCCCATTGAGGTCAAATGCGAGATATTCTTTCTCTTCTTCCATGAATGAATTTTCTATAGGTATGAACCGATCACGGGGACACTCAAGAGATTCTAATTGTTGGGCTTCATCCAAAAATGCACCCTTGTATTCCTCTTGTAGTTCCTCTTGAATATCGGCTAAAACTGTCACCTGCAAATTATCCCAAGCTTCAGCCTCAGCACACATCTCCGTCAGTTTGACGCTCATCCTGCTTACAGCCTCGACATTCTCCTTTTGCTGAATTATCAATTCTGCCACCGAGTCCTTCATTGCTTCTGATTGCTCCAGGAGTTGTTTCATCATGTCCTCTATTTGAACTTGGCGTCCCAAGTCCTCATTTTCAATATGCCTATATTCAGCAAAAACAACAGAATGATCATAGCAGGGGCTTGGGGGAGGGGAATATGCCTTTGGACAATCACCCCAATGGCCATATTGACACCCACATATATTGCACGTGTTACAGGTTTGCCACAAGTGGGGTCCTCCGCAATTCATGCAAGATTCGCCGAAATATGCGTATCCACCATTTATATTCCAAGATGTCATGTCAATGAGGGTATCCGAAAGAGAGAAAAATTAAAATGAACAAAGAATTAAAACAAATACTAAGACCAAGTTGTCAACACTTAAGAAAATAAAACAAAAATACAGTAAATTTACACTTAACACAGTTTCACAAATTTGCCTAGCCTCCCCGGCAACGGCGCCAAAAACTTGTTCGGTCTGTTCGGTTGGTATTATATATTATAAACCGACACGCAAGTGCACGTGGTCAAACAAGTAATAAAGTGGCTAAGTAAGCCAAGTATCGATCCAAGGAGGCTCAGGATATGTAAAATCTACCTAAGTATACTATATTCTTATCTTACTTCTAATTATGCTAACAACAACGTAACCAACAGTTAAATGAGTTTTTGTTTATAAAATCTATATATACTAAAACTATTAACAATTATTTACTGTGAATTTAAACTATGGATATGAGCATTCCAAGGTTAAGAACAAGTAATGAATTCGATTATAATAATAATTCGGTTAATCTCTTCTTCATGTTGCTAGCCAAGAACTTTAGCCTAGAAATTAAAAATCTCGTATTTAATTTCACTTAAGAATCATAAACCATTCGTCTACATTTCTGTGATCAAATGCAATTTACGACCTAGCAATACAATTTCGGTTCCTAAATTGACTAATACGGCTTTCAAGTATATTTCTATCAGGAAAGCACATCAAAACCCAATTTTCCCAAATCAAGTTAAGAACAATACCCTATTAATTCACAACTTTCCAATTTCTTGCTCTCTCGAGTGAAATTGGACTTTTTAGATGTACATTAATGTCGGCCAAGCACTAATGCAGTAAGAACAAGAATTAATAGAACAACATGAAAGAAGAAGAAGAAAACCATATCATTTACAATCAAAATTCACTACACATGTTCAAAACCTTAGCAAGGAAGAGAATTAGCCACTCATTTGTGGGTTGATCATCCTAAAACAAGTGTAAATCATACATACAATTGATTGAAAGAAGAAAGGAAGAGAAGAAATCCCTTAGCTTTTTCGTCCCTCAACTGCTGCTAACCCACGTCCTTGCTCCACCAAGTCTGAACTCAAACTGAACTAATTAAAATAAACCTAAGTGTGCTATTTATACTAGAGGGAAATTTTTCCCGGAATAACAAGCAACGTGTCACGGAGGTCAACGCGGAGCACTGCCTCCATGACACGGCGTGGACGCGGACCTTCACTGGAAATCCAGGGTCCGGTAAATTAGCCTCAACGTGGTACGGAGGCCAATGCGGAGGCCTATCTCCGTGCCACGGAGCTGTCGCGAGGCCTCACTGGGAATTGCCATTTAATTGCCTCTCCAGGCAGTGTGCCTCCGCGATGGTAGCGTGGCACGGCTCCATCGCGGAGCCCCTATACTTTGCGCATTCCAATGTCTTTTCCACACTCGTATCCAAGTCCAACTTCGATATAGTTCCAACATGCATTTTAGCTCCTAAAAATCATATTTTCCTGCAAAGCAAATGCTAATCATGTTGGTTAGTATAAATTCACATTTTATTACCAATTACATGAGAATATATACATATTGCACACAAACAAGGCGAAAATAATACGTTTGAGTATCCCTTGGGCATATAAATCTGCCCAAGATCAGTATATATTGATTTAGCCAATAATAACCACTAGCATCCTTAAGCGCCTTTGCAACACATTCCCATCAACTCATGGACATTGTTTCTCTCTTTTCTTTTTTCTTTTTTTTTCATCATCCCATTCTTGATGATTTACCTTAGTATGGCCCATTTCATTAATCACACTTGACACAATAACAAAGGTTATTCATGCACCTTCATTATCATTTGTTTATAGCAAGTGCACCTTCAACCTTTTCTTTTCTTTTATCACTCTGCTTTTCTTTTTCTTTTCACCATTTTCACTCTTTGACACTTTGGGAAAATTATTTTCTCTTGTTAAGCGCTTAAGAGTTTTGTATAGACTTTACGGCTAATGAAAAGAAGGAACTATGCTCAGTTTAAGCTTTTTGGACAAAAGAAAGAAATAATAGGCTAAAGGCTCAACGGGCTGACTAGGGTATACACTCACAGACAGGGGGAGTATGACAAGAAAAATAAAAACTCTCGGTTAAGACAAAGAAATGCCTACATCCTTTCCTACAATACACCTCCTTCATTTCGTTTTGTACACACTCCAGGAAAGTTCTAGACACTTCACAATAGCATGGAATATCAACACCTCACTTCACACCTTATGCACATGCTCGATTCAAGATGTATTCACAGACTCTTCAATCAGCTAATTACATGAATTCAAACATTAAGCCTCAATCACACCAAATCTAACTCTACAGCCTAGGTATCTCAACATATTTACAAGATTGCATGCTTTCATACGAATCACCTTTGCATTTTGAATATCATGCACAACACGCAACCAAAAATTCACAACCATATAGTAACTACAGGTTTCGGGATGCAATCCACCAAAGAAAAAACCTGAAAATAAATTAAAATAAACTACTCCTAACGACTACATTTCCCTTAAGACGGTCGTCATCCATCCATCATAGAGAACGGTCACTAACTACGACGTCGGTTCAATGGGGCCCTTCTCGGTAAAAGAACGGAAAACAAACGCCGAGAAACCCAAAATTTAAAAGTTGAAAAATTTTGCAAACCATCGATCATTTCGATAGAAAAATTATTTACAAAATATTTTAAATATGAACAAAATATTTTAAAAAAAAATTTAAAAATATCGATCATATCGATAAGCAAAAATATTTACAAAATTTTTTACAGAATTAGCTGGCAACATTCCACAACACACATCAATTCCACAAATATTTACAAATACAGAACAGTTTGAAAATTCACAAACACAGGGAAACATAACATACAAATATCAGAGGAAAACATACAAGCAAACCAGCCCAGCCCAGCACCTAACTACTCCCACCCCACACTTAAACCGAACACTGTCCCTAGTGTTCACAAAAATTAAATAGCACAAAATCGGGTGGTGGAACTCCCTGATCAGTCAAAGTATTCCACTTCTTCATCAGGTGCTGCTGCCTCATCTCCCATGTCCGAGTCGCCTCCGCCGTCGTCATCGGACTCCACATCGGAGTCCTCCCGACGTGTCTCCTCGTCCGTAGGGACGTCATCATCAGTGGGCTCTACAAAGGCTGGCCCCACTCGGCATAGAGCCTTGGCGTTTTCGCCAAACGAGTAATCTAGCTCGAGCTACCATAGCTCCTCCTTCGTGGCTGGTCTCCCCCCGATCCTTAGCTGGAGCATCTGCATCCCATATATCCGCGCCATATACTGGTCATCACGAGCATGTCGCTCGCCAAGTGTCAGCACTGGCCCATGGGTGGTGTCGGGAGCCTTAGTTTTAGTCACATCCAAGGCCCGCCGCTCCAACTGCGGGATATAATTGAGGGCCTCCTCCTCAACATCGAGGCCCTGGAGAAAGGTGGTGAGTAGTCCACCGAAACCATACCTGTGGCCCTGGTGCAATTGGGCTCTCTTCATGGCGGATATAATGACTGCCCCGACATTAATCTCCAGCCCTTTCATTAGGGGGTACACCAGGCAAACACGGTCCCGGGTCACATCAGTCATGTGTACCCCCGGGATTAGGCATGAGCGGACTATCTTCAGCCAGATTCGGGCTTCCCTGTTCATCTGAGAATATGGCAGAGTCTGGTGGTAGCCCTTTTCCTTGTGCCTGCTCCATCTAGCTGTAGATCGGGCCCCACACAGTGTGCATCTGATGTCGGCATATGGTGGGGTAATGTTCAGTTGGCGGAGAACGTGGGCGTCTGTGTCCCGCGCTCCTATGATGGCATTTAGCTGGTGGGGCTCCAGAGTGACTATCTGCCCTCTGATTTTGATGGTGTGACTTCTTATTGACGGGTTCCAATTGGCATAGAACTCCCGGACCAGGTGCAGGTTGCATTCTTTGGGCTCATCGAATATGAACTTTAGCCCAGCAGCCTCGATCCGGTGAACTATTCTGGGGAACTCCTGTGCCAATGGCTCCCGTGCTATATGTTCCTCGGGGAAATATTTGTTCTCTTTATGCTTTGCGTACCACTTTTTCCCCTCATCATTCACCCATCTCGTTCCGTATTGGCGGCGCTGGCCACGTGGAACTGCTGGTGCAGCTGGGACTGCTGTGCCCAGTCTGAGTCGCTTTTTTCCGGTGCCTGAAGTTGATGCACCCTTCCCTTTATCTTGCCTGCTTGCCATTTTGCCTGTCAACACAAGTCAACAATCACAATGTTAAGCTAAATAAATATTAACTTCAGCTAAGGTCGGGTTACGCTAAATTACCCCACACTTAGTCCTTAGTTACAGTTATAACCTATGGCAAGAAAAACTTTATTTACACAAAACAACCAGCTATACAATCATTCTTAGTGCATTTAAAAAGAAAATTCGACGGTATAACTTCTGCGTACTACTCAGACTTCGTACAGATAATCACAATCACTACCATCGCAAATATTTTAACCCTCGCACTTAGCAAAGAAAACAAGAAAGAAAAAATAACAACAAAAATGCTATACACATGAACCTATCCAACCAACCAAATACAAACAATTTTCAACATTTCCCTCAAACCCGAGAATTCATCGTCTATTCACATCCTAACACTTTGTACAACGACTCATCTCATTCAACACGTACAACCCGGCATACAATTCATGATTTCAATACATTTCTAACTTCAAATTCAACAACAAGCCCTAGAATTGATTTTCGCAATCAAATTCGAATACTTTATGCAATCGACAAGTTCAAACAATCATAACTACATTCCGAACATTTATCAATCAACAAATAACTCGAATATATGCTTAATTTCGGCTTAGGGATATTTAGTTCACCTCCCATGCTTAAAATCAAAGAAAATTGACAAAAACTTGAGAGGGAATCGGAAAACATACCTTGTAGTTGAATAATCGAAGAAAACTCGGTAAATTGTTGCCTTAAGCCGTGGCACGTTGGTGGGAGAGGGGTTTTGGGATGTTTGGTCACGGAAGAAATTGAAAATGAGGGGAAAAGGGGAGTTTTCGGGGTTTAAAAGGTAGAAAAACACGTGGGTCACCCGGCAACCCGGTGTGACCCATCGCGATATACAAGGCAACGTGTCACGGAGTGCATCGCGGTGCACTACCTCCGTGACACGAAGCCATCGCGATAGCATACTGGAAATTTTAAAATTTCCGGGTTACACCTCAACGTGTCACGGAGGGTAACGTGGAGGTCCATCGCCCCAGCTCACTGTCTTCTACATTTTATTAATTTTTCATACCTCGACTTTTCCTTCACGATTCTGTGCACATTTTTCTCCGTTTGACTTGAAAATCATCTCACTAAATAAAATTGGTTAGAATAATAGGTTTCACCTAACTAAAAATAAAAAATACTAACTAAAACGAAAAATTTTGTAATCAATCAAGAACAAGAAAAAGAAAAATCTATTTACACTTTGCAAAATGAAAGTAAAAATTTTCACGGGTTGCCTCCCGTGTAGCGCCTGGTTTACCGTCGCGGCTCGACGTCCTTTAAGCTCAATTGTCCGCTAGGGTGATGGACGATTTCTCTCGATCACTGTCCTTCCCCCAGTAATGCTTACACCTTTGGCAATTTACTAAGAACGTGGCACTCTGATCTTCTTGCCACAATTCTACAGCCCTGTGAGGGGTCATTCTTACCACTTCAAATGGTCCCGACCATTTAGACCTCAGCTTTCCAAGAAACAACTTCAATCTCGAATTGAAGAGCAAAACTTTTTGTCCCGGCTCGAAAATGTGATGCACCACATGCTTATCATGCCATCTTTTAGTTCTTTCCTTGTAGTACTTGGCACTCTCATAGGCATGCCAGCGGAACTCATCAAGTTCACTGAGCTGCATTAGTCTCTTTTTGCCCGCCAGCTCTAAGTCCATATTTAGCTTTCTGACAGCCCAAAAAGCTCGGTGCTCTAATTCCACCGGAAGATGACATGCTTTGCCATAGACCAATCGGTATGGTGAGGTTCCAATCGGTGTCTTGTAAGCAGTTCTGTAAGCCCACAACGCATCATCAAGTTTGCTGGACCAATCATTTCGTTGTGTATTCACCGTTTTCTGAAGAATCTGCTTCACTTCTCTATTTGACACCTCTACTTGCCCACTAGTTTGGGGGTGGTATGCTGTTGCCACTTTATGGCGCACCCCATACTTGGCTAGTAATTTCTTGAAACTTGCATTGACAAAATGAGCCCCTCCATCACTGATAATGGCTCGGGGTGTCCCGAACCTTGTGAGGATGTGTTTTTTCACAAACTTCGTTACTACCTTGTTGTCATTCCTGGGAAAGCTATTGCTTCCACCCATTTTGATACATAATCTACAGCCACCAAGATGTAATGATTACCTAATGACGGTGGGAATGGACCCATGAAGTCAATGCCCCATACATCAAAGGGCTCAAATTCTAGTATATTCTGCAGCGGCATCTCTTGTCTTCTGCCAATTGATCCTGTACGCTGACATCTATCACACATTTTAACATACGCCATAGAGTCTCTGAACAGTGTTGGCCAAAAGAAACCTGACTGTAGAACCTTGTGCGCTGTTCTCTCACCTCCGTGATGCCCTCCCTACAATGAAGAATGGCAGCCCCTCAACACCTCTGCAATCTGACTCTCTGGGATGCATCTTCTCATTACCTGATCTGGTCCCTGTTTGAATAAATATGGTTCATCCCAAACATAGTGCCGGCTATCATGCCTCAATTTCCTTCTTTGCTAGTCTGTTGCCTCAGGTGGGTAGACTCCGCTCACTAGCAAGTTGACTATGTCTGCATACCAAGGAACTTCAGCTTCTCCAACTGCCAAGAGTTGCTCATCTGGGAACTCTTCATTTATGTTATCACTTTCCATCACATGCGACCGACTTTCCAGTCGTGATAGGTGATCTGCTACTTGGTTCTCGCTCCCCTTTCTGTCTCTGATCTCAAGGTCGAACTCCTGCAACAATAAGATCCATCTAATCAACCTGGGCTTAGCATCCTTCTTGTTGAATAGGTACCGAATAGCTGCATGATCGGTGTACACCGCAACTTTCGAACCCACCAAATAGGACCTGAATTTGTCAAATGCAAACACCAAGGCTAGCATTTCCTTCTCTGTGACTGTGTAATTGCTTTGGGCCGTATTCAGTGTTTTGCTTGCATAATAAATAGAATGGAAAATTCTATTTTTTCTTTGCCCCAATACGGCTCCCACGGCCACATCGCTGGCATCACACATCAGCTCAAATGGTTGTTCCCAGTCAGGAGAAGTAAGTATAGGTGCTTCTATCAATTTCTGCTTCAACTTTTCGAATGCTGTAACACACTCATCATTCCACTCGAACTTTACCTCTTTTTCTACCAATCTGCATAGCGGTCTAGAAATGTTGGAAAAGTTTTTGATGAATCGTCTGTAGAATCCTGCATGCCCAAGAAAACTGCGCACACCTTTCACTGACACTGGTGGTGGCAACTTTTCAATAATCTCGATCTTAGCACGATCGACTTCCAACCCCTTTTTAGATACTTTGTGGCCAAGGAAAATACCCTCCTTCACTAAGAAGTGGCATTTCTCCCAGTTTAATACAAGGTTGGATTCCTCACAGCGAGCCAGCACCCTGTCAAGATTCTGCAAACAAGTAGCAAACGAATTACCGAAAACAGAAAAATCATCCATAAATACCTCAACAAAATCCTCCACCATGTCATGGAAAATAGCCATCATGCATCTCTAGAATGTGGCGGGTGCATTGCATAACCCAAATGACATTCGCCTGAAAGCATATGTCCCATAAGGACAGGTGAAAGTAGTCTTCTCTTGATCCTCCGGAGCTATGGCTATTTGGTTATAACCAGAGTACCCATCAAGGAAGCAATAATATTCCTGTCCTACCAACCTATCCAGTATTTGATCAATAAAAGGGATGGGGTAATGATCTTTCCTCGTGGCTTCATTTAGCTTTCTGTAGTCCATGCAAATCCGCCAGCCTGTGACGGTTCGAGTAGGGATTAACTCATTTTTCTCGTTGGTGACTACAGTCATCCCCCCTTTCTTTGGAACACATTGAACGGGGCTGACCCATTCACTGTCTGAAATTGGGTAAACCACACCTGCGTCAAGCCACTTGATTATTTCTTTCCTTACCACATCCTTCATTGCTGGATTAAGTCTCTGTTGCGGCTGAACGGTTGGTTTGGCTCCTGTCTCCATGAATATCCTGTGTGTGCAGAAAGCTGGATTGATACCCTGAATGTCTGACATCTGCCAACCCATTGCTTTCTTCCTCTTTCCGAGGACACCCAATGCTGCCTTTGCCTGTGCCTCCGTCAAGTCTGCAGAGATGATAACTGGTAACGTCTCCCCCTCCCCCAAAAAGATATATTTTAAATGGGGAGGCAATTCTTTCAGCTCCAGCTTCGGTGCCTCCTCAACGGATGGTTTCGGCAAAGGCTCTAGAGATCTCATCAATGATTGAAATTCCTGTCTCCTCGGATGATTCTGTGCTCCATTAAACAATCGGACCATTCCACACGCCTCTCTATCTCCAAAATGATCGGAGTGCGTCAACGCTCTTTCCAATGGGTCTTGAGATCCAACAATCTGCCTAATTTCTTCATGCTCAACCACATTGATTGCTGAAAGCTCCTCATTTATAGATGGCAGCTTCATGGCTTTTAACACATCAAATACCTCTATTTTGTCGTGTGCTCGCATTGTCGGTTGCCCCGCAGCTACATCAATTAATGCTTTCCCGGTTGCCAAGAAGGGTCGTCCCAAAATAAATAGGACTTCCGCGTCTGGTTCAAAATCAGAACAATAAAATCTACCGGGAAAATTAGGGAGCCAACTTGCACTAGAACATCCTCAATAATGCCATCCGGCCTAGCTAAGGATCGATCTGCCAATTGCAATATTACCGTTGTGGGTCTAGGACTCCCTAAACCCAACTTTCTGAATACCAAAGACGGCATCAGATTTATACTTGCCCCCAAGTCACACAATCCACGAGCTCGGATGCTCTGCCCAATAGTAAGCTGGATAGTAAAACTTCCAGGGTCTTTTAGCTTTGTGGGCAATCTATTTTGGATCCGGGAAGTGCACTCCTCCGTTAAAGCCACCGTAGCATACTCAGTCAAACGACTTTTGTTGGCCACGATGTCCCTTATGTATTTGGCATATTTCGGCACTCCCTGCAAGACATCAACAAGAGGTAAGTTAACATGTACCTGTTTAAGCACCTCCATGAATCTCTTGAAACACGCCTCCTCTTTGTGTTTCTTGAGTCATTGAGGGAACGGGGGTGGAGGTCTTTCTGATTCATCTTCTTTGGTCTTCCCCCTTTCCGAACTTTGCTCCCCCTCAACTTCTGCTGCTCCCGAGTGTTGAGGTGGTCTTTCTGGTTCCACCTCCTTCAGCTGCAAACCACTCCTTGTGGTCACTGCATTTACCTGCTTCGGATTCGGATCCGTGTCGCTTGGCAGTCCTCCTCTAGGCCTTGTATTTTGGGCACTAGCAAATTGCCCAAATTGATACTCAAGAGCATTGGTAGCTAACTGATTGTTTTTCACTTCGGCTGCCAATTTCACATAGTCAGCCTGCAATTGAGCTTGGTTAGCTATCATGGTCTTGAACATCTCCTCAATGTTGGGTGATGGTGGTGGAGGAGGTGCATTGTTATTTCTGAATTGAGAATGGTAGTTCTGTTGCCCTCCTTGGTTCCTTTGCATACCCTGACCCGAACTTTGGCCTTGATGGTTGTTGCTATCCCATGAGAAGTTAGGATGATTCCTCCAATTTGAATTGTACCTACTACCATACTGCTGGTGATTTCTTTGTGCATTACCCACAAAGTTTACCGTGTCAGGATTGGCTCCACAGCACTCAGCTGAGTGCTCACTGCTTCCACACACTTCACACCACAATTGCTGGACTGCATTAATAGGAGCTGAAGGCTGGTTCAAAGTCATGTTGCTGAAGTGGTTGTTCAATTGATTTTGTAAGGAAGCTATCTGTGCAACGATAGCTGTAAACCCATCCACTTCAAGCACTCCTGCTGCTTTCCTTGCCCCGCCTCGTGATGAATCAGCATTCCATTCTGGATTGCCCTGTGAAATCCGGTTTAGCAAGGTATACAACTCCTCATAGGTCTTTTCCAGCACTTGCCCTCCAGCTGCTGAATCTAGCAATATTTTGGTGTGGGGTTCCAAACCCTCAATAAATGTGTGCACCAACACCTCATTGGATTGATGATGATGAGGACAGTCCCGCAACATGGATTTAAATCTCTCCCAGGCTTGATATAAATTTTCTCCCTCCCTCTGTTTGAAACTCATAATTTGACTTCTAAGTCTTGCTGTTTTACCAGAGGGAAAAAACCTTATCAAGAACTTTCGTGCAAGATCATCCCACGTTGAAATAGAATTTGGTGGCTCAGCTTTCAACCACCTCTTGGCTTCTCCAAGTAATGAGAACGGAAATAATGTAAGCCGAACATAATCAAGTGACACTCCAGCGGGTATATAAGTGTCACTTATCTCCAAAAAGTTTTGGAGATGCTGTTGTGGGTCTTCATGAGGGAGACCGGTAAATTGCCCGCTTGTGTGCAACAATTGCACCATATTTTGCTTGAGTTCAAATCTCCCTCCAGGCTCGGGTTTGCGGATACTGGATGTAACATTGTTGGCATGTGGGATTGCCACCTCGCGAACCGGCCTTGCTGCTGCTTCTTCGGGCACTAACACTGCCCTCACAACCGGTGGATTCTGTTGCTCCATAATGGTCTGTCTGAGCAACTGCAGCTTTCTTTGTAGAGCTTCTCTTCTCTTACTGTGAAATATACGTTCAGGCTCTATATAAGATTCCACCAGCTCTTTGTCTCTTGTCAGTGTTCACAGCAATTAAGTCTGCAAAATACAGGCTAAGACCAAGTCGTCAACACTTAAAAAAAAAATACAGTAAAATTAACACTTAAAACAAATTCACCAATTGCCAAGTCCCCGGCAACGGCGCCAAAAACTTGTGCGGTGCGTTTGTTGGGGTTATAAAACTGACACGCAAGTGCACGTGGTCGAACAAGTAGTAAGTGACTTTAGTAAGCCAAGTATCGATCCCTCAGAGACTTGGGTTAAGTGCAATTTGCTCAAGTATACTATATTTTTACTTCTAAATATGCTGACAACTAAATAACCAAAAATTGAATAATTTGTTTTATAAATTTTATACTAAACTACAAACAATTATCTACTTTGAATTTGGACTATGAATAAGAGCATGCCGAGGTTAAAGAACATGTAATGAAACTGATTATCATCATAAATTGGTTAATCTTTTCTTCCAGTTGCTAGCCAAGAACAATTGCCAAGAGATTAAAACTCTCGTATTTAATCTCACTTAAGAATCATGAATCATCCGTCTACATTTCTGTGATCAAATTCAATTCATGTTCTAGCCATACAATTCCGGTTCCTAAATTGACTAATACGACTTTCAAGTATATTTCTATCAGGAAAGCACATCAAAACTCAATTTTCCCAAATCAAGTAAAGAACAATATCCTATTAATTCATAACTTTCCAATTTCGTGCTCTCTCGAGTGAAATCGGACTTTTTAGATGTACATTAATGTAGGCCACACACCAATGCAGTAGAAACAAGAATTAATAGAACAACATGGAAGAAAAAGATGAAAAACCATATAATTAATAATCAAAATTCATCACACGTGTTCACAACCTCAGCAAGGAAGGGAATTAGCCACTCATTTGTGGATTAATCATCCTAAAACAAGTGTTAATCATACAAACAATTGAATTAGAGAAGAAAGAAAGAGAGAAAAAACCCTAAACTTTTCGTCCCACAACTGCCTGTAACCCACGTCCTTGCTCCACCAAGTCTGAATTATGAAAAATACACTTAAGTGTTCTATTTATACTAGTGGGAATTTTTCCCGGAATAATGAGCAACGTGTCACGGAGTGCATCGCGGAGCACTGCCTCTGTGACATGCCGTGAACGCGGACCCTTACTGGAACTGGGGGTCCGGGAAATCAAACACCAACGTGGCATGGCATGCAACGCGGAGGCTAGCCACCGTGCCACGGAGCAGTCGCGAACCTCCACTGGAAATTGATGAATTTTCACCCTCCAGGCAGAATGCCTCCGCGATGGCAGCGTGACACGGCTCCATCGCGGAGCCCCTTTAATTCATGCAGTCCTATGCCTTTTTCCTTGCTCGCATCCAAGTCCAACTCTGATATCATCCAACATACATTTTAGCTTCCCGAAATCACATTTTACCTACAAAACAATGCTAATCATGTTGGTTAGTATAAATTCACATTTTATTACCAATTATATGAAAACGTATACACATTGCTAGATAAACAAGGCGAAAATGATACTTTTGAGTATCACTTGGGCATATAAATCTGCCCAAGATCAGTGTTAGCGGGAGTTCATTCCACCTAAAAATGCTTCCTGTCCCCTGGCATCAATTATATTGCTTCACAAAGTCATATTCATCTTGATGTAAGGTAGGCCAATAAAACTCACATTGCAACACCAAATTCGGCATAAAATGATAACTTGTAATACCAATATTAACTATACCTTAACTTAGAAAAACACGGTCGAAAACATATTATTTCCCTAGAGTTCAGAAGGGAGAAGTACTTACTTGAAGCCTGTGATCCTATAGAAATCAGTTTGGAGCAATTCCGACAACTTTAGCTTGGTGGCATTATGATTTGCCAGATGAATTTTATGAAAATAACTCTGTAGTAATGTTTCCTGCAGCCTTAGACTTCGATACCTAAAGTTAATTTGAATTTGGACGGCGTTCCGTAGCGTAATTTGACAAAAACTTGAAGAAAGTTGCGTGTTCTTTCGTTTTTAGCCGAGGGGAACATCTAATGAATCATTTTCAATGAGCAAGGAAACATATATATAGGCATAGGGCAGTGGCCTGGGCGGTGTACCGCGCTGGCCAAAGCGCCAAAAGCCCTGCCGCGCCATGCCTCCGAGAGTGCTAATCCCCCAGCGCGCTGCACTGCCCATAGAACAGGAAGGCTGGGCTAATCATATGCTTACTAATCGTCAAGTTTCACGGGGTGTAACAACATCCTACTCTTATGATTATTTATGAATTTCGTACATGTTTTAAACATTCATTTTACTTACCTTGCATACTAAGTACATTCTATATACTGACCGCATACTTTCTATGTTGTATCATTGATACAGGTCCCAGTTCTCAGGCTCATCCTCACCCGTTTTAGTTTCATCACTCTTATTGAGTCCTCATGTTTTGAGGGATGTATGTTAATCCTTTATGTTATACTTTCAGTTTCTGGATGTTGGATTAGTTGGGGAGTTGTCCCATCAATCTGTCCTTCATGTTTAGAGGCTTATAAGAATGCAAGTTGTATTTAGCCATATTGTATATGTCTAGTACTGATATTTCCCTTTGGCTATGTTATGATTATGTTCTTATACGTTAAGTCTTCCGCTCATGTGACTGAATTAGATGTATGCTCATGCCATGGGTCGACATGGGGTCTCTCGAGGCTCCTTGTCCCGTGTCTATGATCGGGGTCTACGTTTGGGTCATGACAAGGTATGACTCATTGTATGAAACAATGAGTTGTTGAAGACGTCCATGGTTAGAATCAAAGAGTTGGAAATTTGGACTGATTGGCAACGGAAGGACACTACAAGTCGTGGTTGTGAGTATGAGTCATAGTGACTTGTTGTGACATTTTCCCAAACGAATTATTAAGGGAGTTTTTGCAATTGATAAGCTCCGAAATTCCTAGTAAAGTCATTTTAAGCCCTAAAAGGAGTTTTTAAGATGGTTTAGCCTATCCTTAGTCATTAGGCTCCCATGCCTGCAGTGTATTGAGATTCCCTTCCAAGATCGATCTGGATATCTCCTCAATTTCATCCCCAATTCTCTTGGGATTTCAAGGCTATTTTTTAAATTAGTGTACCCATGTATCTAGGATTATTAATTAGGAATTTCTTCCACCCTCATGCCCAAGCTTCCTCTCAAATTCATGAATTCAAGTTCTTAAGCAAGTGTATTGATACCTAGGGCTTTAACCCAATTCCATAGAGCTATGTATGTTATGTTTATAGGTCTGATACCCCCATGTTCTAAAGTATTTTTTATGTCTAATGAGCATATTTTATCCTCAATTTGATTATAAATTCATGATTTCAAGTTATTAGAACTTATGCCTATTATGCAGGTTTTATGAAAAGTCAAGCTTATAATCCATGATTTCAAGTATGATGACATATCTAGTATGCATGAATGTTTATGAACTCTCAACTTTTGATTCCATGATTATGATTTATGAAGCCTATTTCAAGTATTAATGATTTTATTATTTTGGGCAACAGATACAAGTTAAGTATGTTTTTATGATTTAACCATGGTTAATAAGATCAGCTTATCATATGGTTGGAGTCAATACTCCTAATATAACTTATGATATGTTGGAGCCAAGACTTCCGATGTTCAGATTTCAAGCTATGTATAAAATTATTATTTCAACTTCATTGAAACGTGAAGTAAGCACTACGCATGTTTTTAGGAGTAGTGTCTAGCACCTAGTAGGCTTGGGGTCCAATGTTCCCTGGTCTCAGACTAAGCGCTAGCATAGGTATATATATACATGTGTGGGACCTCTCTGGAGAGTTTTCCCCTTCCCTAAGGGGGACTCACCTTGATATTAGTATCATGGTTAACGTCTGTAATACCTAAAAGAAACCTAAGATCAGACTCGTGAGTTGAAACGGAGAAAATAAAATTTTTTGCTCCAGGTGACAGGACGAGTAGTCCAGTGAGCCATCAGGAATAGCACGAGTTGTTAAGTGACTCATGGGGAGGGGTTTGTCAATGATTGGAAATTTTAGATTTTGGGTGACCATAGGTGTGACCATGAGTCATGGTCAGCACCACAATTCGTTAGGTCAACCGTGGTCAAGGTTGGCTTGAAGGATGAAGGAAAATGGGCAGTGTACCTAACGGGTCATCACCATAAATTGTTGGGTAGACCACGAGTCGTGGTGTCCTCTGTGGTGACTAAGGAAGGCAAGCTCCAAGTGCTAATCACAAGAAGGTGACCACGAGTCATGATCAGAGGACACGAGTCGTCCAGTCCGTCATTGGGACTGCCAGTGTGCATTTTCCTACGAATTTATTAATGGTTTTTTCATAATTCCTAAGTTCTTAAGGCCTAATCTACGTTATGTTAAGCTTAGTTAGGATAGTTTTAATAGGGTTTAGTTCATTTCTATATCACTCCTCTCCATGCATGCAAGTTAGAAGGTTCCTAGGAGTGATCAAGGCTAAAATCCATCAATTCTCCTTCAATTTCCTTTAGGCATTCAAGGGAGAGTGTAAGATCAACTTACCCAGGTATGTGAGGCTATGAATGAGAGTTCCTTTCACTCTCATGCTATAAATCCTTCTAAATTCAATGAATTTCAATTCTAGACTCAAATTTCATGATCTTATGTGGGTTTATTCAAATTCTTGTGAAATTCTCTATGATCTATCTATGGGTCAATCCACTTCATATATCAGATCATGTTTTATGATCTATGGGAAGAATTTATAACTATTTTTATTATTAAATTATAGTTTTATATTTTAATTTAACTGTGCCCAATCATGCATGTTCTTATGAAAAGTCAAGTTATGATTTCACTGTAATCTTAATCTTAATTAGCCTAATTATAATTTATGCTTTGTGATTTGATTTCTCCCAAGTACTTATCGTGGATTTATGAAATTTCATGATTATACACGTTTTATAGGTATGCATGGATTTGATGATTTATGGATTTATGACTCTTGGCCAATTCGTGGGCCCTTATTCATGGCTAATAATGTATTTAGAAATTCACCTCAACAGATTTAGTAAAGTTAGCCGTGACCGATTTTGATGTTATCCTCAACATGGATTTGTTATATTCATGTTGTACCTCAGTCAATTGTAGAAATTGTGCAGTAGAGTTTAGATTTCTGGGTGAGCTAATCCTAGAGTGGAAGGGTAGTTCACTTGGGCCTGTAGGTCATCTCATTTCCTACCTTAAGGCCATAAAGATAATTTCTAAGGGTTGCATGTACCATATAATTAGGGTTAGAGGTTCTACGTCCAAAACCCCGACTATCCAGTAAGTACCTATAGTGTGTGAGTACCCAAAAGTGTTTCCAGATGATTTACCGGGAACCCCTCCTGAGCGGAAGATCGATTTTTGTATTGACCTTCTTCTTGATATGAAGCCTACATCTATTCCTCCTTAAAGATGGCTCCAACTGAGCTAAAGGAGTTGAGGGAGCTGTTGAAGGATATTTTAGACAAGGGTTTCATCAGACCAAGCAAATCCCCACGGGGTGCACCAGTTCTCTTTATTTGCAAGAAGGATGGTTCTCTTCGTATGTGCAGTGATTATCGGCAATTGAACAAGGTTACCATCAAGAACAACTTTTCTCTCCCAAGGATTGATGATTTTTTTGGCCATCTTTAGGGTGCTAAGTGCTTTCTAAAGTTAGATCTCAGATGCAGACACCATTAGCTCAGGGTTCGGGAGAGCAATATTCTGAAGACATCCTTCAGGAATCGGTATCGTCATTATGAATTTGTAGTTATGTCTTTTTGAGTAACGAATTATCCTGAAGCTTTTATGGATTTGATGAACAGGGTGTTCAAGCCATACATGGATATGTTCGTGATTGTGTTCATAGAGGACATCCTTATATACTCTCGGGGTGAGGAGGAGCATGCTGCTCATTTGAGGGTGGTGTTACAAACCTTAAAGGATTGTCAGTTATTGTTCAATTCAGTATATGTGAGTTTTGGTTGAACTTGGTGGCATTTTTGGGTCATGTGGTGTCGAGTGAGGGCGTACAGGTATACTCTCAAAAGATAGAAGTAGCGAAGAGTTGGCCTAGACCAGTTAGTCCTTTGGATATCAGGAGTTTCTTGGGATCAACTGGTTTCTAACAAAGGTTTGTTAAGGGTTTTCGTCCATCTCAGCACCATTAACTAAATTGACCCAGAAGAAGGTGAAGTTTCAATAGTCAGAGGCTTGTGAGAAGAGCTTCCAAGAGCTGAAGACTCGACCCACCACAGCACCGGTGTTAACCCTATCTAAGGGTAACAATGGGTTTGTGGTATATTGTGATGCTTCAAGGGTCGGCCTTTGTTGTGTATTGATGCAGCACGGTAAGTTTATAGAATATGCTTCTAGGTAGCTGAAGGCCCATGAAAAGAACTATCCTACTCGTGATATCAAATTAGCGGCTGTAGTATTTGCCTTGAAGATCTTGAGGAACAATCTGTATAGGGTCCATGTGAATGTGTTTACGGACCACAAAAGCCTACAGTACGTGTTCACCCAGAAGGACCTAAATATAAGTTAGAGGAGATGCTTGGAAATTCTTAAAGATTATGATATGAGTGTCCTTTATCATTCGGACAAGGCTAATGCGGTGGCGGAAGCTCTTAGCAGGCTTTCTATGGAGAGTGTCTCATGTGGATGAGGAGAGGAAGGAGTTAGTAAGGGATGTGCACCGACTTGCACAACTCAGATTTTGTATGGTTGACTATAAACCGCGGAAGCTCAAAGTTAATATCTGGGATTTAAATTAGAAAATTTGAAAACTACAGAAATGTTGCAAAATGACCACCTAATGAGTCATTAAGAACCTTACGACTCATTAGGTCAACCGCGATAAGGAGTTCTAAGAATAGACAGTGTTCCCAACGGACGACCTCACAAGTCGTGGTCAGGTTCCACGACCCGTTAGGTCACTCGTGGTCAGGCTTGAGTTAAGAAAATATTGTGTTTTCTAGTGTACATGACGAATGGGGTCAACGAGTCATGGTCCCCAGTAATGACTCGTTATGTCCCCTGTACCAGCCAAGTTAATTTTAGCCAGTGTACCTGACGGCGTGACCACGAGCCGTGGTCAGTCACCACGACCCGTTAGGTCGCCCATTAGGGTCACCGACAGTTTTTCCCAGCGAATTTCTAAGGGCTATTTAGTAATTTCCTACTCTCACAAGCATTAAACTATGTAGTTTTAACATTAGTTTTAGACGTTTTAGTGGGGGTAGCGGGCTCTTTTCCTACTTCCCCACTAAAACTTTCACGAAGAAGAACGTAGAGTTCCTCTCAGAGCAGTTTAGAGCATCAACTAGGCAAGATCTTTCTTCTTTGATTCCCCAGAAATTTCTCCAGGCTTCTTCGTCAGGTATGTGGGAATTTAACAAGGGAATTCTTCTTTCCTTGTGTTCCCCAGAACCCTTCAATAGTTTCCCTATCAGTCTTTAGCCTTGAGTTTTCAAATACAAAGAAATTACATGCATTTATTCATTAATTTCACTTAGAATCATATCGTCGGTTGTTATTGATAAGATTCCCATTAGTTTTTATTTATATTATTGAGGTTCTTCCAATAGTGAATTTAAGCCCTAAAATTTCGAGTAATAATCGTTGCGTATAAAGTTCCGTTTGTTGAATGAAGTATGTTTTGAGCTAAATTTCCTTGACATTCTTATTACTTATGCGATGAGTAAATATCCCATTGATGAGAATGATTCTATCCTTGTCAGGTGATATTTTCTTGAAATCTTGACTGGTTGTCATATTATGGAATTCCCATGTTGTTGGAATGAATCAAATTCTCTATTAGTTGTTTAATAGTTCAGTTTAGCTAGAATGTGGAATTCCTTCAGAACTATACAGAAATTGTCAACTATTCTGTATGACTTTAGTTTTCCCCAAGGTGTCAGTAGTGCCTCTCAGTTATCAGAATCAGATGCGGAACTCAGATTGTTGGTCTGTTAGGCGGTCGTGAAATTTTAGACATATAGCTCTGACCTGCCCCAGGACCCTAGTTCAGTTTATAGTTTGTTCTTAGACGGTTTCGATGCTTTTGGATAAGCCGCTCTGTCTAGTCTAGAACCCAGTTTCAGCATCTGGTCTAATAAAGCTCTCATGGTACTTTCAGTTATATGTCCCTGACTAGTTTTAGACCCTAGTTTTGAGCTATCAGCCTAGTAGTTCAGTTTAGGTGTTCCAGTGGGAGTGGGACTTAGCACCGAGCAGACCGGGGTTCCAGCGCAACCAGGTTCCCAGAACTACATTTCTAGGGTAGGATTACAGATGCAGATTATTATCCTAATTTGGCCCCAGACTTTTGTTATCACCCAGTTCATGCCTTTATACCCTGGCAAGGTATATTGGGTCCTACCAGTGGGGTGTATACATCGGACTCCACGTCTATCTCACGTGGTTATATGTCGGTTAATGACTCTCCCACTAGTCAGTCTAGTCCAGTTTCAGAATAAGAATCTCAGCCCAATTTCAGATCTATCGGTTCAGTTCAGTTCACTGAAGTATTTCAGATTCAGTATTACAGATTTAGAGCATGTCTTTGACCACTAGATAGGGTCCTTTTAACCATCTAAGATACTTCAGATTATTTTAGTTCAGATAATTAGTTGGTCATTGAATGTCTTTCTAGTTCAGTCATTTACATCTATCAGTATATTCCTCTCACATACTTAGTACATTCAAAGTACTGACAGATACTTTTATGCTGTATTGTTTTGTGATACAGTTGCAGGTTTATAGACTCAACACCGCTAGCCGCCGCAGTTCAGATTCTCCACCTCAGTAGTGAAGTGTGAGTCCTCATCATCTGAGGGCATTATTTCTTACGTTTAGTCATTTATTAGTTTCAGTTGGACTCTGAGTTAGTTGGGGGCTTGTCCCAACAACTCCTCAGTTAGACGGCTTTCAGACAGACATGATGTTCAGATTTACCAGTATTATTAAATGTTTTGAACTTTAGGCTTTCAAACTTGTCTTTCACAAATGTTTTATGATATTATTTTTACATTTTCGTTGTGCATGATTACTCAGGATACTAGTGAATGATAAACCAGGGGTCGACTTGGGGTCCCTTGTGGCTTCAAGTACCCTGTTGCGTCCAGGGTGTAGGCTCGAGGCATGACAAACTTGGTATCAGACCTAGGTTTAGTGTATCCTCGAAAAGTCTGAAAGCCGCATCGAGTAGAGTCCTTTTCATGAGTGGTAAGCACACCACACTTATGAAGAGGAGGCTACGAGATGTTATTAGGAAAATTACCTTCTTGTCATATTCTTTATCATTCATTAAAGTTCAAATCCAAAATTGCCCCTCTAATTCGTGCTCTATTTCATTTCAGTGAACCATGTCTCCCAGACGCGGTAATGGAAGGAGGGACGAAAATGCCAACAGACCTGCCCTACCAGCCCTAGAAGCTCCCCAAGATGTTTCGATTTCTACTGTAGAGTTTATAGAGGCCATTCAGTTACTGGATCAAACCGTGACCAATCAGGTGAATCAGCAGGTTGGTACCGGTGAACACAAACAGGTCTGCAGCAGCGGCAAGGGTGCGGGACTTTACCCGTATAAACCCTCCATCATTCTATAGATCTAAATTGGGGGAGGAATCCCAAGAGTTTGTACATGAAGTTAGGAAGATTACCCGTATTATGGGTGTTAGCTCCTCCGAGAGCGCTGACCTAGCTGCCTATCAACTTAAAGGGGTAGCCCAGGTTTGGTATAAGCAGTGGAAGGAGGGGCGGCCAGCAGAAGCAGGACTAGTGGAGTGGGAAGAATTCCACACAGCTTTCCTGGATAGGTTTTTCCCCCGGGAGATGAGGGAGGCTGAGATGACAGAGTTTATGAACCTGCGATAAGGCAACCGTATAGTGGAGGAGTATGCTTTGGAGTTTACAAGGTTATCAAAGTATGCTCCAGATATGGTAACCTATCCAAGGGCTCTCATACTGAAGTGCATTAATTGAGTGTCTAATCTTGTCCTCAAGGAGTGCAGGACCGCAATGCTGATAAAGGAATGGACCTCTCTAGCCTAATTGTTTATACCCAGTAGATTGAGGCTTAGAGTTGAAAGATATGGAGCGTAAGAACAATTGGGCAAGAACTGGTCATTTAGATTTTGGCCACCATAGATCTGGCGGGGTAGCTGCCCACAGTAGTAGCAGCAACAGTAGAGGACGCCAGCACCTACCTCAGCCAGCGCCCCAACCTTTTAGTCCCGCCAGGATCGTAGGTGGGTCATCTGACACTCAGTCTTAGGCCCACAGTACTTGGAATAGTTATCCAGTTTGCCCCAAGTGTGGCAAGAATCATCTTGGAGAGTGTCTATAGGGAAGGGAAGGCTTTTTTGGTTGTGGACAGCTCAGACATCGAATTAAAGAATGTCCAACAGTAGGACGGGGAAGATCACAATCCACTATCTTAGTAGCTCCAGTAGGCCAACCATCTCAGAAGGCCAACTCATTAGGTACAAATGTAGGTCAGCGCCAGAATCATTTCTATGCTCTATCTTCTCGCCAGGATAAGGAAAGCTCATCTGACGTAGCTACTGGTATGCTACATCTCTTCCATCTGGATGTGTATGCCCTCCTAGATCCAGGAGCCACTCTTTCATTTGTGACTCCCTATATAGCAGTCCAGTCAACGTCAGTCCAGAGGTCCTATCAGAACCTTTCTCAGTCTCTACCCCAGTTGGTGAGTCAGTTAGAGCTAGCTGGGTGTATAGAAACTGCCCAGTCTCAGTCCTGAATGAAGTCATTTCAGCTAATCTCATAGAATTTGACATGGTCGACTTCGACCTTATTCTCAGCATGGATTGGTTACACTCCTGCTATGCTTCAATTGACTGCAGAACTAGAATTGTCAAGTTCCAGTTTCCAAATGAACCAGTGTTAGAATGGTCGGGCAGCAGTTCAGCGCCTTAGGGTAGGTTTATTTCCTTTCTTAAGTCCCATAAACTCATTTCCGAAAGGTGTCTATATAATCTGGTTTGGGTCAAGGATTCCAACTCTGAGACCCCAGCCACACAGTTCGTTCCAATTGTCAGCGAGTTCCAAAATGTATTTCCTGAAGATCTTCCCGTGTTCCCCCTGAACGGTAGATAGACTTTGAAATAGATCTCCTCCCAAATACTCAGGCCATCTCCATCCCTCCTTACAGAATGGCTCCAGCTGAGCTTAAGTAGCTGAAGGAGCAGTTAAAGGATCTTCTTGATAAGGGTTTTATCAGACCCAGTATCTCTCCTTGGGGTGCTCTAGTGCTATTCGTGTGTAAGAAAGAAGGTACCCTCAAAATGTGCATAGATTACCCTCAGCTAAACAAGGTCACAATTAAGAACAAGTACCCTCTACCCAGAATTGACCATCTGTTCGACGAACATCAGGGAGCTAGTTATTTATCCAAGATCGACCTCAGGTCAGGATACCATTAGTTAAGGGTCAGAGAGTGTGACATACCTAAAATAGCATTTAGAACTCGGTATGGTCACTACGAGTTTGTGGTGATGCCGTTTTATTTAACGAACACCCTAGCAGCCTTCATGGATTTAATGAATAGTGTTTTCAAGTAGTACCTGGATATGTTCACCATTGTATTGATCGACGACATTCTGGGGTACTACAAAAATGAAGAAGAGCATGCCCATCACTTAAGGTTAGCATTACAGACCCTAAAAAATCGCCATTTATTCGCCAAGTTCAGCAGCTGTGAATTTTGGTTGAAGTCTGCGACTTTCTTGGGGCATGTGGTCTCAGGTGAGAGGATACAAGTAGATCCTCATAAAATAGCAGCGGTGAAGGATTGGCCTAGACCTACCTCTCCTACCGAAATCAGGAATTTCCTAGGCTTAGCAGACTATTACTGACGATTTGTGGAAGGTTTCTCCTCCATAGAATCCCCTCTGACCAAGTTAACCCAGAAGAAGGTGATATTTTAGTGGTTAGATGAGTGTCAGAAGAGTTTTTAGGAGTTAAAACCTCGACTCACTATTGCTCCAATTTTGACCCTACCAGAAGGAACAAATAGGTTTGTTGTATATTGTGACGCCTCTAGAGTTTAACTTGGTTGCGTTCTGATGCAGCGGGGCAAAGTGATAGCCTATGCCTCCACACAGCTCAAAGTCCATGAGAAGAACTATCCGACTCATGACTTTGAGTTGGCAGCGGCGGTATTCGCGTTAAAAATACGGAGACACTACTTGTATGGGGCTCACGTGGATGTGTTCACAGATCACAAGAGCCTTTAGTATGTGTTCAGCTAGAAGGACCTAAACCTGCGTCAGAGACGGTGGTTGGAACTACTAAAGGATTATGACATGAGTGTGCTGTATCACCCAGGTAAGGCCAATATTGTGGCCGACGCCCTAAGCAGATGGTCTATGGGAAGTTTGGCCCACATTGAGGAAGCTAATAGGGAGCTAGCGAAAGAAGTTCACAGGCTATCCCGGTTACGGGTGTAGTTGGTGGACTCAGCTGAAAGTGGCGTGGTAATGCAAAGCGGGTCAGATTCATCCTTGGTAGTTGAAGTCAAATCCATAAAGGATGAGGATCCCATTTTACTTAAGCTTAAGGAAGCAGTCCTCAGAAAATAGATAGAAGCTTTCTCCTAGGGGGGAGATAGGGTGCTCCGGTACTAGGGCAGGTTGTGTGAACCGGATGTTGGTAAGTTGAGACAACAGATACTAGTTGAGGCGCAAGGCTCTAGATACTCTACTCACCCCGGTGCTACTAAAATGTACCGCGACTTGTAGGATATCTACTGGTGGAACGACATGAAAAGGGATATCGTGGAATTTATGGCACAGTGCTCGAACTACGAACAAGTCAAGGTAGGACACTAGAGACACAGAGCCATGACTCAAGATATCTGTCACACCCCGCCTTGGGGGGTATGACTAGCACCTGGTGCCCTACTAGGACCTGAACTGCTGGACTGCTAAGCCTGGGCACATCTGGTGCCTGGCTGACTCTAACTCACATTTCTGGAAACAAAGGGCTATATAACGGCTGTAAACACAGCCCCCGGCCCATTGGCCTATAGCCTCCTGTACCTGTACTAACAGCTGACCAGAAACATGTCAATATAGGGAAACCTATGCGGGCCGACAAGGCCACCATGCTGTCTAGTTATCTATAACTTAACCATGAAGTATTGGATAGCTATGTGACCGGCAAGGTCACCACTACTGTCGAACTATGGCCCCACACGGCCAACATAAAGGAAACACAAGTTCTAACAGCTATACAACTGCACGGCCTCACACGACCGGCTCATCTGACCATAGGGAAATATATACAAACTGCTCGGGAAATATATACAAACCTCTAAGAATAACAACAGAAATGATCGGGATAGGGCCCCGACCTACCCGTACTATACAACAAAAGAAAATAAAATACACCTCTGGAATTCAGTCTCCGGATTACAGGAGCTGAATACTCGATCGCTGACAGAAATCACGTGGTATCGCCTGCTCGTCCATGAGTACCTGCAGGCAAGTAATGCAGCGCCCCACCGGGCGTCAGTACCGCTGGTACTAAGTATGTAAAGCAATAACTGAAATAAATATCTGAAAACAATAATATAACTGATGAAACTAAAGTAGAGAGAAATAGATTAACTGTCTAATAATGTAAGTCATACCTTCTCTCAATTATACTAGAAGGAGTAGGAGTCATACCTGGAGACGTATCATTCTACTGCTGATCTACTCGTATCTAACATAACATGGCATAACATAAAATAACATAACATAGCACACACAAGCCTTACCCAGCCCCCATAAGCCGGGAGGTACAACCAGCACAGAATCTATACCCCTACCCCGGTCATCCCATCTCCTATAAACCCTGTAAGCATCCTGCCCGTCTCTTGGGTATGCTCTTGGGCTCGCTGAGCCCCTGGCTATAACTGCATCTGAGTCCGGAGGACTCCTGAATCAACACCCGGGCATATCCTCTCGACAGGGGTGTGTAAGGGCCGATCAAGGCACAAATATGGGGAAAACTGGCATCCCATCTTCGTCCCCTGTGGGATGGCATGCCACTCCGTAGAGCGACGTATCCTCATCCTCTGGCGGACGAGTCAATACAGCTATCAACCCTGGGCGGTCATGGATGCTAGTTAGTCCAACCCCAAACCATACAACAGTCTCAACTAGTAATACTATCTGCATGTCCCACATACTGAAGCTAATAGTGGTAAAGTATTTGTATATACTATATGTTGAGCTAGCGATAGTAATATGTACGTACTTAATGCATGCTGAGGCTAGTAATAGTATATATGTACAAATATAGTCTTCTGCCAGACTGTACTGGGGCTAATGCTGAACAAGATATAGTCTTTCGGCTGAAACTATGTTGTATACTGAGTTTCTATAGTAACATGATTTACTAGTCCTAATATGCTTTCTAACTTCACTTTAACTTATCGTTCTATTTCTGAGATGTCTTACAGATATTACATTGCTTTACTGGGTTTCAACTGAATACAATGATATCCTAACATTCTGTGTCACATCACATACTGAGCATGCTGTGCAGTTCCTAACACTTATATTAGAATCTATATCATGCTAGCAGGTCTCGCGCTGATCATAACATGATGTTTCTAATATCGTACCATCATTCGTAGTAAACATCATACATGGCTTCTGAACATTCTACTGGCCTTTAAATGACTGTACTGTACCGCGATTACTTAACTTGCCGAGGAAACTAGCTTTATATACCTTATCCTCGAACTATCTGGCTGTCGGACGAGGCTCGGCCAGTACTTCAACTATTTTCTCCCAACTGCATTCATAAATATATCAATCAATACTAAATACAACTTTATTGTAAAGAGCAACGTCACTTTCGATATAGTTTATACACTAAACTTAGGCTTATCGAAAGACGGTAGAAAACTCGCTATTTTTCAACGTTCTAGAAGGCAGAAATATTCACTTCACAGCTAGGAACACATAGACACTAATTTAGAGCAATTCCACTTACCGTAGATCGGTAGCTCGATGATTCGTCGGCCATATTTCACGAAACTAAATCTGTAGGAATGCTCTCTGCTGCTAAATACCTCGGTATCTGAGGTTAATTTGAGTTTGGACAATGTTTAGTAGCGTAATCCACTGGATAACTAAGTATCAATCCTTCTCATTCACACACATACAACTATAAGGTACTGCATAAGTAATAATACGGACATACCTGTCGCCTGACTAGGCCTGAAATAGGTGAGGGTATTTGGCTTTCATATCTTCTTCAGCTTCCCACGTCATTTCCTCACGGTTCCTGTTACGCCACAATACATTGACAGACGCAACATCTTTAATCCTCAATCTGCGAATCTGTCTGTCTAAGATAGCTACGGGAACCTCTTCATATGCTAACTATTCTGTGACCTGGACATCCTGAACTGGAACTACTGTAGAAGGGTCCCCTACGAACTTTCTCAACATAGAGACATGGAATACTGGGTGAACAGATGCTAACTCTGGAGGCAAGTTCAATTCGTATGCAACTCGGCCTATTCTTCGCCGAATCTGATATGGCCCAATAAATCTCAGGCTAAGCTTGCCTTTCTTGCCAAATCTCATTACCCCTTTCATCGGAGACACTTTCAGATATACCCAGTCATTTACCGCATATTCTAGATTTCTGCGCCGCATATCTGCATAAGACTTCTGGCGGCTCTGAGCAGTCAGTAAATGTTCTCGGATAAGCTTTATCTTTTCCTCTGACTGCCGAACAATGTTTGGGCCAACCAATGCTGATTCTCCTATTTCAAACCAACCAATCGGTGACCTGCATTTTCGCCCGTATAATGCCTCGAAAGGCGCCATCTGGATGGCTGAATGATAGCTATTATTATAAGCAAATTCAATTAACGAAAGATGCTCATCCCAGCTACCCCCAAAATCTAGCACACACGCTCGTAGCATATCTTCGAGCGTTTGAATTGTACGTTCAGCCTGCCCATCTGTCTGAGGATGGAATGCTATGCTCAAGTTAATCTGCATTCCTAAACCTTTCTGAAACGACTGCCAGGATCTAGCTGTGAACTGTGCTCCCCTATCTGAAATAATGGATACTGGCACTCCATGCAATCTAACTATTTCTCTGATATATAATTCGGCATAATCCTCAGCTGAGAAGGTAGCCTTCACTGGCAGGAAATGAGCTACTTTTGTCAGCCTGTCAACTATTATCCAAATGGAATCATTTCTGCATCTGGTACGGGGTAACCCTGTTACAAAATCCATGTTTATCGTCTCCCATTTCCACGTAGGCACCGTTATATCTTGCTTCAAACTGCCCGGCTTCTGGTGCTCTACTTTCACCTGCTGACAGTTAGAACATCTAGATACAAATTCAGCGATCTCAGCTTTCATACCTGGCCACCAGTAGATGTCTCTAATGTCGTGGTACATCTTCGTCGCTCCTGGATGAAGGGAATAGCGAGCGTAATGTACCTCATGCATGATCCGCCCGCGAAGCCCTGAAACATTCGGGACACAGAGGCGGCCCTTACAGCGTAGCATATCATCCTCACTCATTTGGAAATCTAACTCCTTACCTTCCTGAATTCTATCTCTGAGCTGAACGAAATCAGGGTCCTCGTACTGTCGTTCTTTTACCTCTGTAACTAATGATGACACAGCAGAATTCTGAATTACTGCTCTATTATTTTCTGTTTCCATTACTCGAACGGCTAAACCAGCTAGCTGATGAATTTCTTTGGCTAACTTTCGTTTCTCAGGTCGCAAATACGCCAAACTCCCCATTGACTTACGGCTCAGGGCATCTGCTACAACATTAGCTTTTCCCGGGTGATACAGAATATTCACATCATAATCTTTTAACAGCTCCAACCAGCAGCGTTGCCGTAGATTCAACTCCCTCTGTGTGAAGATGTACTGTAGGCTCTTATGATCTGTGTAAATATCAACATGGACGCCGTAGAGGTAATGCCTCCACATCTTTAAGGCGTGGATTACTGCGGCCAATTCCAGGTCGTGGGTAGGGTAATTCTTTTCGTGTTTCCTCAGCTGTCTAGAAGCATATGCAATTACTCTACCATGCTGCATCAACGCACAACCTAACCCGACGACTGACGCGTCGCAATAGACTGAATAACCTTCTGTGCCTTCCGGCAATGCTAATATTGGGGCGGAGGTTAATTTGTCTTTCAGTTCCTGGAAGCTCTGCTCGCATGCCTCTGTCCATTGAAACTTTGCTGCTTTCTGTGTCAATTTGGTTAGGGGTGCCGCAATGGTTGAGAACCCTTCAACGAACCTCCTGTAATATCCTGCCAACCCCAGAAAGCTATGAACTTCAGTCGGAGTGGTAGGCCTAGGCCATGACTTAACTGCTTCTATTTTCTGCTTGTCTACCTGTATACCAGTATCCGACACGATATGCCCTAAAAAGGCCACTGAGCTAAGCCAAAATTCACACTTAGAAAATTTAGCATACAACTGGCGGTCCCTGAGAATCTGGAGCACTGTCCGCAAATGAGTCCGGTGATCTGCTTCAGAGCGAGAATACACTAGAATGTCATCAATGAATACTATCACGAACAAATCCAGGAAAGGTCTGAAAATACTGTTCATCAGGTCCATGAAGACTGCCGGGGCATTCGTTAACCCGAAGGACATGACTAGAAATTCAAAATGTCCATATCGGGTCCTGAACGCTGTCTTAGGAATATCTCTCTCACGTACTCGGACCTGGTGATATCCGGACTGCAAGTCAATTTTAGAAAAGTATTTGGCTCCCTGCAACTGATCGAATAAGTCATCAATTCTGGGGAGCGGGTACTTGTTCTTTACTGTAACTTTGTTTAATTGCCGATAATCTATGCACATTCGGAGCGAGCAATCTTTCTTCCTCATAAATAAAACTGGCGCACCCCACGGTGAAGTACTCGGCCTAATGAAACCTTTATCCAATAAATCATTCAACTGCTCTTTTAATTCTCTGAGTTCTGCAGGAGCCATACGATAGGGATGAATTGATATCGGCTGAGTGCCTAGTAACAAGTCTATAGCAAAGTCTATTTCCCATTCTGGGGGAATACCAGGTAACTCATCTGGGAATACATCAGGGAATTCATTTACCACTGGAACAGACTGGAGCATCGGAAATTCTGCTTGGACATCTTGGACTCTGACCAGATGGTAAATACATCCCTTAGATATCAACTTTCTCGCCTAAAGGTAGGAAATAAACCTACCTTTTGGCGTAGCGGTGCTGCCCTTCCATTCTCGCACTGCTTCTCCTGGGAAGTGGAATCGGACCGTCTTAGTCCAACATTCAACGTTGGCAAAACATGGTACTAACCAATCCATACCCATTATGGCATCGAAGTCTATCATTTCTAACTCGACCAGATCTACTGTGGTCTGACGGTCAGCAACCTCTACTGTACACCCGCGGTAGATTCGATTAGCTGTGATAGAGTCACCGACGGGCGTGGATACTAAAAAGGGCTGCTGCAATAATTCTGGTGCAATACTAAACTTTCGTGCCACAAATGGAGTAATGTAGGACAAAGTAGACCCTGGATCAATCAACACATAAGCAGGGTGTGAGCAGATAGTTAGCATACCTGTCACAACATCAGGTGACGCTTCTGAATCTTGCCTCCCTGGTAAAGCATATGTGCGGCTTGGACCCGCACCTGTACTGGAGGCCCCTGATCCGCCCCGACCCCTGCCTGCTGAAACTGAGGGCCTGCGCCCAGTCGACGATGCTGTGGCTCGTGATCCTGCAGATGCCCTATCCTGTCTATCTCGGTCCTCTCGGCATCTGGCTGGGCAATCTTTCATCAAATGGCCTTCTTGGCCACAATCATAACATGCGGTGGATCCATATCTGCATGCTCCAGGATGGCGTCGACTGCATATAGGGCAAAGTGGTGGGGTATACCTACTCTGCTCCGCCCTCCTCTGTAATGGTGAATCTGCCATCTGCGAGCCTCTACCAGTCTCTGACTGCCCCCTGCGGCTGAATCTACCCCCCTGCGACTGTAGCGGAGGCGGGGGCCTGGGCGGCCTGTCTAACAATCGTGGCCTGGATCCTCCCCGGGCCTCCCTCTGTAACTCAACTGGCCTGTCCCGGCGACGCTGTTCCTGATTGACCCTTCTGATCTCCCGATGTCGCTGTCTGATGCCTTCAATATTCTGGGCAAATGCCTGAGTTCGAGCAATGTCCATGTCCTCTCGTAGTGTGGCCGTAATACAAGTCTCAACATATTCTAGATTCAACCCCATGATAAAGCGGTGTACTCTGGATGGCATGGTATCAACAAAGGCCGGTGCATATCGAGCCAAAGAATTAAACTGCAAGGAGTATTCCCGAACACTCATGGCCCCCTACTCCAGATGCAGGAACTGTTCTACCCGAGCCTGTCGAATCTCCCGCGGCAAATAGTGATCCAGAAAAGCTCCTGAAAAGATGGACCAGGTGGGAGGGACCTTTCCCAGCTTTCATACCATAACACAGCGATGTCCCGTAATTGAAATGATGCCAACTCAACTGATTCTGTAGGCGTGGCATGCATAACCCTGAAGATTCTCTGCATTTGATCCAGAAAATCCTGAGGGTCCTCTGTCCGGTCCGTACCTGTAAACTGTGGGGGATTCACAGCTAAGAACTCTTGGACCCTCAAACTACCGGGCCCTCCTGATGACTCCGCAACTGTAGACGGCATTGGCTGACGCTGAGCAGCCATCATCTGTGCTATCATAACTACAGCACTCCTAACCTCCTGGTCGGAAGGTGTCGGTATAGGGACTACTGAAGGTAGTGTCGCCCCAAGCGGCTCCTGATGTGGTGGAGACTGCTGAGAAGGCTGGGACGATGCCTCTATAGTGCCCTCTGATCGGGCTATTTGTAAACGAGGGTGAGGCATCCTGCTGGTGCCTTCCCCTGCTGCAATATCTAAGCTCCGGCCTATGATAGGATGCTGCTGGTCTGACATTATCAATAACCAAAGAATATAGTAAGCTTTTAGGGACTCAACCCTATATTGTACCGCTCTACAGCACGACTGAATAAGAATAAAAGACAACCATCCTATCATGCCTTGTAGCCTCCTACCCATAGTATGTGGTGCACAACACATCCATGGACAGGACTCTACTTAGCACGGCTTGCAGACTCCCTGGGATACGACCTGCTCTGATACCAAGATTGTCACACCCCTCCTTGGGGGGTATGACTGGCACCTGGTGCCCTACTAGGACCTGAACTGCTGGACTGCTAAGCCTGGGCACATCTGGTGCCTGGCTGGCTCTAACTCACATTTCTGGAAACAAAGGGCTATATAACGGCTGTAAACACAGCCCCCGGCCCATTGGCCTATAGCCTCCTGTACCTGTACTAACAGCTGACCAGAAACATGTCAATATAGGGAAACCTATGCGGGCCGACAAGGCCACCATGCTGTCTAGTTATCTATAACTTAACCATGAAGTACTGGATAGCTACGTGACCGGCAAGGTCACCACTACTGTCGAACTATGGCCCCACACGGCCAACATAAAGGAAACACAAGTTCTAACCAGCTATACAACTGCACGGCCTCACACGACCGGCTCATCTGACCACAGGGAAATATATACAAACTGCAAGCCTCTAAGAATAACAATAGAAATGATCAGGACAGGGCCACGACCTACCCGTACTATACAACAAAAGAAAATGAAATACACCTCTGGAATTTAGTCTCTGGATTACAGGAGCTAAATACTCGATCGCTGACAGAAATCACGTGGTATCGCCTGCTCGTCTATGAGTACCTGCAGGCAAGTAATGCAGCGCCCCACCGGGCGTCAGTACCGCTGGTACTGAGTATGTAAAGCAATAACTGAAAGAAATATCTGAAAACAATAATATAACTGATGAAACTAAAGTAGAGAGAAATAGATTAACTGTCTGATAATGTAAGTCATACCTTCTCTCAATTATACTGGAAGGAGTAGGAGTCATACCTGGAGACGTATTGTTCTACTACTGATCTACTCGTATCTAACATAACAGGGCATAACATAACATAACATAACATAGCACACACAAACCTTACCCGGCCACCATAAGCCGGGAGGTACAACCAGCACAGAATCTATACCCCTACCCCGGTCATCCCATCTCTTATAAACCCTGTAAGCATCCTGTCGGTCTCCTGGGTATGCACTTGGGCTCGCTGAGCCCCTGACTATAACTGCATCTGAGTCCGGAGGACTCCTGAATCAACACCCGGGCGTATCCGCTCGACAGGGGTGTGTAAGGGCCGATCAAGGCACAAATATGGGGAAAACTGGCATCCCATCTTCGTCCCCTGTGGGACGGCATGCCACTCCATAGAGCGACGTCCTCGTCTCTAGCGGACGAGTTGATACAGATATCAACCCTGGGCGGTCATGGATGCTAGGTAGTCCAACCCCAAACCATACAACAGTCTCAACTAGTAATACTATCTGCATGTCCCACATACTGAAGCTAATAGTGGTAAAGTATTTGTATATACTATATGCTGAGCTAGCGATAGTAATATGTACGTACTTAATGCATACTGAGGCTGGTAATAGTATATATGTACAAATATAGTCTTCTGCCAGACTGTACTGGGGCTAATGCTGAACAAGATATAGTCTTTCGGCTGAAACTATGTTGTATACTGAGTTTCTATAGTAACATGATTTACTAGTCCTAATATGCTTTCTAACTTCACTTTAACTTATCGTTCTATTTCTAAGATGTCTTACAGATATTACATTGCTTTACTGGGTTTCAACTGAATACAATGATATCCTAACATTCTGTGTCACATCACATACTGAGCATGCTGTGCAGTTCCTAACACTTATAATAGAATCTATATCGTGCTAGCAGGTCTCGCGCTGATCATAACATGATGTTTCTAATATCGTACCATCATTCGTAGTAAACATCATACATGGCTTCTGAATATTCTACTGGCCTTTAAATGACTGTACTGTACCTAGATTACTTAACTTGCCGAGGAAACTAGCTTTACATACCTTATCCTCGAACTATTCGGCTGTCGGACGAGGCTCGGCCAGTACTTCAACTATTTTCTCCCAACTGCATTCATAAATATATCAATCAATACTAAATACAGCTTTATTGTAAAGAGCAACGTCACTTTCGATATAGTTTATAGCCTAAACTTAGGCTTATCGAAAGACGGTCGAAAACTCGCTATTTTTCAGCGGTCCAGAAGGGAGAAATATTCACTTCACAGCTAGGAACACATAGACACTAATTTAGAGCAATTCCACTTACCTTAGCTCGGTAGCTCGACGATTCGTCGGCCATATTTCACGAAACTAAATCCGTAGGAATGCTCTCTGCTGCTAAATACCTCGGTATCTGAGGTTAATTTGAGTTTGGACAACGTTTAGCAGTGTAATCGGACGAAAATTATATTACCTTCTTCGTTCTATTTCCCTTCTCTGATAGTTTACTCTATTTTTTGGAAATTTCATAAGTTTATAATGAGTTAAAACCGAAGTGGGGCTTTATATACTTGGGCCTGGACAAGGCCAACGTGTCACGGAGCCAACGCGGAGGCTCCACCTCCATGACACGCTGCTATCGCGGAGGGGCTCTGCCTCGGCTCCTTTCGCGATGGTTCGACAGATTTCTCGTCCGATCTTTTCCCGGGCCTTTCTTTAGCACGTATGGCTTTTAAATATGCTTAACCAACGTGCGAATAGGTCATTTAGGTGCCAGAAATTCTACGGGGTATAACAATATCAGTATACCCACTTGGAAGTGGGAAGAAGTAAATATGGACTTCATTATAGGTCTATCCCGGACTATTGCCAAGAGATTAAAACTCTCGTATTTAACCTCACTTAAGAATCATGAACCATCCACCTACATTTTTGTGATTAAATGCAATTCATGTTCTAGCCATACAAATCCGGTTCCTAAATTGACTAATACGACTTTCAGGTATATTTCTATCCTGAAAGTAAATCAATTCCCAATTTTCCCAAATCAACTAAAGATCATATCCTATTAATTCACAACTTTCCAATTTCTTGCCCTCTCGAGTGAAACCGGACTTTTTAGATGTACATTAACGTAGGCCACACATTAATGCAGTAAGAACAAGAATTAATAGAACAACATGGAAGAAAAGATGAAAAAACAAAGAATCTATGATCACATTTCATCACAATTGTTCATAACCTCAGCAAGAAGAGGAATTAGCCACTCATTTGTGGATTAAACATCTTTAAATGAGTGTTAATCATACAAGCAATTGAATTAAAGAAGAAAGAAAGAGAGAAAAAACCCTGATATTTTCGTCCCTCAACTGCCTATAACCCACATTCTTACTCCACCAAGTCAAAATATTGAAAAATGAACCTAAGTGTTCTATTTATACTGCTGGGAATTTTTCCCGGAATAACGAGCAACGTGTCATGGAGTGCATCGCGGAGCACTGCCTCCGTGACACACTACGGACGTGGACCCTCACTGGAACTGGGGGTCCAGGAATTAAAGGTCAACGTGGCACGGCGTACAACGCGGAGCCAAGCCACCGTGCCACGGACCAGACGCGGACCCTCTCTGGAATTTGGGCGAAATTTCCCTATCCAGGCAGAAGGCCTCCGCGATGGCAGCGTGACACGGCTCCATCGCGGAGCCCCTTTAATTCATGCTGTCCAATGTCTTGTTCCTTGCTTGCATCCAAGTCCAACCCCGATATCCTCCAACATGCATTTTAGCTTCCCGAAATTACATTTTACCTGCAAAACAATGCTAATCATGTTGGTTAGTATAAATTCACATTTTATTACCAATTACATGAGACTGTATACACATTGGTAGATAAACAAGGCTAAAATGGTACTTTTGAGTATCACTTGGGCATATAAATTTTCCCAAGATCACTTACCCCACACTTAAATCCTTGTTCGTCCTCGAACAACAATCCTACACTTCATGCAATTTACATCCCAACCTCGCTACTTTGGTTCGACACTTTAGGCTACGGTCATACCGATTATTCAATACAACAAATCATCAAGAAAAAATGCATTGTCTTATCAATGCAATGACCTTCAATACATCAAGAACCCCTAGACTTTAAGAATCGACTCTCGATATTGGCAAACTCATGCAAATCAGCTGATCAAGATATGCGACATGAAAATTAATCTTTCATCAAGCATGTGCCCTCACAACACAAGAGAATCTTCCCCTTTTTGCTCATGTGACTCACAAAATTTTAAGCAGGGGCATGTAAACACAATTTCGCTCTCCCTCCCAAAAGAATTCACATGAACCATGTCATGACCCATAAGCTTGCCCTTAGTGTATTACTCCACTAATATAAAGAAGTGCGATGTAAGTTCACGTAGGACTTTAACTAGTTGTAATGGAAGCTACGGAACTAGTAAATATTGGGTTAGCCAATAATAGCCACTAGCATCCTTAAGCGCCTTTTCAACACATCCCATCAACTCATGGACATTGTTTCTTTTTTCATCATCGCATTCTTGATGTTTTTCTTTAGTATGGCCCATCGTATTAACCACACTTGACACAACAACAAAGATTATTCATGCACCTTCATTATAGTTTATTTATAGCAAGTGCACCTTCAACCTTTTCTTTTCTTCTCTCACTCTGCTTTTCTTTTTCTTTTCACCATTCTCACTCTTCGACACTTCGGGAAAATGATTCTCTCTTCTTAAGCGCTTAAGAGTTTTGTATAGACTTTACGGCTAATGAAAAGAAGGAATTAAGCTCGGTTTACAATTTATGACAAAAGAAAGAAAAAAATAATAGGCTAAAGGCTCAACAGGCTGACTAGGGTATACAATCAAGGTGGGTACAACAAGGAAAAATAGAAACTCTCAGTTAAAACAAAGAAATGCCTACATCCTTTCCTACAATACACCTCCTTCATTTCGTTTTGTACACACCAGGCAAGTTCTAGGCACTTCACAATAGCATGGAATAACAACACGTCACTTCACACTTTTTGCACATGCTCAATTCAAGATGTATTCACAGACTCTTCAATCAACTAATTACAGGAATTCAAACATTAAGCCTCAATCACACTGAATCGAACTCTATGGCCTAGGTATCTCAACATATTTACAAAGTTGCATGCTTTCATACAAATCACCTTTGCATTTTAAATATCATGTACAACACGCAACCAGAATTTCGCAACCATACAGTAACTACAGGTTTTGGGACGCAACCCACCAAAGAAAAAAACTGAAAAATAATTGAAAAAATCTACTCCTAACGACTACATTTCCCTTAAGACGGTCGTCATCCATCCATCATAGGGAACGGTCAGTACTATGACTTCAGTTCAATGGGACCATTCTCGGTAAAAGAACCGAAAACAAACGTCGAGAAACCCAAGAGTAAAAAATTGTCGAAAATATCGATCATTTCGATAGAAAAAATATGTACAAAATATTTTGAAATTTTTTTTTAAAAAAAATATATCGATCATTTCAATAGAAAAATATGTACAGAATCAGCTAGCAACATTCAGCAACACACATCAATAAATTTACAAATACAGAACAACACTTTACTCACAGGGAACACAAAATTTCACATGCACGACAACAAATGAGAGCATACATACAAAACAGCACAGCCCAGCACCTAAGTATTCCCACCCCACACTTAGCTCGAACACTGTCCCCAGTGTTCACAAAAATTAAAATAGCATAAAATCGGGTGGTGGAACTCCCTGATCAGTCAAAGTATTCCACTTCTTCATCGGGTGCTGCTGCTTCATCTCCCATGTCTGAGTCGCCCCCGTCGTCATCATCAGACTCCACATCGGAGTCCTCTCGATGTGTCTCCTCATCTGTGGGGACATCATCATATCTGGGCTCTACAAATATTGGCCCCACTCGGCATAGAGCCCTGGCGTTTTCGCCGAAGGGGTAGTCTAGCTCGAGCTGCCATAGCTCCTCCTCTGTCGCCGGCCTCCCGCCTATCCTCAGCTGGAGAATCTGCATCCCATACATTCGAGCCATATACTGATCATCACGAGAATGTCGCTCGCCAAGTGTAAGCACTTGCTCATGGGTGGTGTCGGGAGCCTTAGTTTTAGTAACATCTACGGCCCGCCGCTACATCTGCGGGATATAGTCAAGGGCCTCTTCCTCGACATCTAGGCCCCTGAGGAAGGTGGTAAGTAGTCCACCAAAGCCATACCTGTGCCCCTGATGCAACCGGGCTCTCTTCATGGCGGAGATAATTACCGCCCCCACGTTGCTCCAGCCCTTTCATCAGGGCGTACACTAGGCATACACGATCCCGGGTTACATCTGTCATATGTACCCCCGGGATGAGGCAGGAACATACAATTTCAGCCATATTCTGGCTTCCCTGTTCATCTGTGAATAGGGAAAAGTCTGGTGGTAGCCCCTCTCTTTGTGTCTGCTCCATCTAGCTATCGATCCAGTCCCACACAATGTGCGTCTGATGTCCGCATACAGTGGGGTAATGTTCAGCTGTCGGAGTACGTAGGCATCTGTGTCCCGCGTTCCTATGATGGCATTGAGGTGGTGGGGCTCCAAAGTGACTATTTGCCCTCTGATTTTGATGGTGTGGCTTCTGATAGTCGGGTTCCAATTGGCATAGAACTCCCGAACCAGGTGTAAATTACATTCCTTGGGCTCTTCAAAGATGAAATTTAGCCCAGCTGCCTCGATTCGGTGGACCATCCTAGGGAACTCCTGTGCCAGTGGTTCCCGTGCTATATGCTCCTCGGGGAAATATTTGTTTTCTTTGTGCTTCGCGTACCACTTTTTCCCCTCATTAGTCACCCATCTCGTTCCGTATTGGCGGCGTTGGCCGCGTGGAACTGCTGGTGCTTCTGGGACTGCTGTGCCCAGTCTGATTCGCTTCCTTCCGGCGCCCGAAGTTGATGCGCCTTTCCCTTTCTCTTGCCTGCTTGCCATTTTACTTGTCAACCCAAGTAGACAAGATCAATGTTAAGCTAATGAATATAAACTTCGGCTAAGGTCGGGTTAAGCTAGGTTACCCCACACTTAGTCCTTAGCTACAGTTACAACAATACGGCAAGATTATCTTTATTTACACACAAAAACCAACTATAAAATCATGCTTAGTGCCTTTGAAACATTCGGTGGTATATCTTCTGCGTACTACTCAGACTTCGTACAGCCAATCACAATCACTACCATCGCTCACATTTTACCCATCGCACTTAGCAAGGAAAACAAAGAAACGAAAACAACAACAAAAATTTATCTACACGAACCTATACAACTAACCACATTCTTACAAATTTCAACATTCCCTTAACCCGAGAATCCGTCATTCTATTAACATCCTAACAATTAGTACATCGACTCATCTCATTCAACATGTACATCCCGACATGAAACTCACAAGTTCACTACATTTTCAACTTCAAATTCAAAAACAAGCCCTAGAATTGATATTATCAAGCAAATTCGATTAATTTATGAAATTGACAAGTTCAAGCAATCATAACGACATTCCGAACACTCATCAACAACAATTCAATTGAATTCATGATTAATTTCTACTTAGGGAAATTTAGATCACCTCACATGCTCAATATCGAAGAAATTCGACGACAATTTGAGAGGAAATCGAAAAACATACCTTGACTTTGAAGAGTCGAAGAAAACCTTTTGAATTTCTTGGCCTACTCCGTGTCACATTGATGGGGGATGGGTTTTGGGGGGGTTTGGTTGCGGAGAGATTGAAAAATAAGGGAAAAGGGAGGGTTTTCGGGGTTAAAAAGTAGGGAAATCGCGCGGGTCACCCGGCGACCCGGTGTGACCCGTCGCGATATACACGGCAATGTGTCACGGAGTGCATCGCGGTGCACTGCCTCCGTGACACGAAGCCATCGCGAGCCTGTTCTGGAAATTTTTAAAAAATCCAGCTTATACCTCAATGTGTCACGGAGGTAACGCGGAGGTCCACCTCCATGACACGGAGCTGTAGCCCCAGCTCACTGTTTGCCGCTTTTTGTTAATTTTCATACCTCGACTTTTCCTTCACGATTCCGTGCATATTTTTCTCCGTTTGACCTAAAATTCATCTCACTATACAAAATTGGTTAGAATTATAGGTTTCACTCTAAATACAAATAAAACAAAAACTAAAACGAAAAAATTTTGTATTAAATCAAGAAAAAGAAAAAGAAAAGAAAAATCTATTTACACTTTACAAAAAGAAAGAAAAATTTTTCACGGGTTGCCTCCCGTGCAGTGCCTGGTTTACCGTCGCGGCTCGACGTTGTTAAGCTCAGTTGTCCTCTAGGGTGATGGACGATTTCTCTCGATCACCGTCCTCCCCCCAGTAGTGCTTACACCTCTCCGGTGGTTTTCCCAACAACTCCCGTGAATCCTTAATCTGCTTATCCTCACCTTGATCAATCACATTGATCACCGAGAGTTCTTCGTGCACCATCGGGAGCTTGGGTACCTTGTACACATCGAACACCTCCACCTTGTCATGTGCTCGCATTGTTTCAATTAGTGCGTTCCCGGTTGCCAAGAAAGGACGTCCCAAAATAAATGGGACTTCCGCGTCTGGTTCGAAATCCAGCACGACAAAATCTACCAGGAAAATTAGGGAGCCAACTTGCACCAGAACGTCCTCCACAATGCCATCAGGTCTGGCTAGGGATCGATCCGCCAATTGCAAGAGTACTGTTGTGGGTCTAGGACTCCCTAGACCCAACTTTCTGAATACCGATGAAGGCAGCAAATTTATGCTCGCTCCCAAATCACACAATCCACGAGCTCGGATGCTCTGCCCAATAGTAATCTGGATAGTAAAGCTCCCAGGTTCTTTGAGCTTTGTGGGCAGTCTATTTTGAATCCGGGAAGTGCACTCCTCCGTTAGAGCAACCGTAGCATACTCAGTCAACCGACTTTTGTTTGCCACGATGTCCTTTATATACTTAGCATATTTCGGCACTCCCTGCAAGACATCAACAAGAGGTAAGTTAATATGTACCTATTTCAGCACCTCCATGAATTTCTTGAAACACGCCTCCTCCTTGTGTTTCTTTAGTCGTTGAGGGAACGGGGGTGGAGTTCTTTCTGATTCAGCTTCCTTTGTCTTCCCCCTCTCAGTACTTTGCTCCCTCTCAACTTCTGCTGCTCCCGACTGTTGAGGTGGTCTTTCTGGATCCACCTCTTTCAGTTGCAAACCACTCCTTGTGGTCACTGAATTTACCTGCTTGGGATTGGGATCCTTGTCGCTCGGCAGTCCTCCTCTAGGCCTTGTGTTTTGGGCACTAGCAAATTGCCCAAATTAATATTCAAGTGCCTTGGTAGCTAACTAGTCGTTTTTCACTTCGGCTGCCAATTTCACATAGTCAGCCTGCAATTGAGCTTGGTTCGCTATCATGGTCTTGAACATTTCATCAATGCTGGGTGATGGTGGTGGAAGAGGTGCATTGTTGTTTCTGAATTGTGCTTGATAATTCTGCTGCCCTCCTTGGTTCCTTTGCACACCCTGACCCGATTTTTGCCCCTGATGGTTGTTGCTACCCCATGAGAAATTAGTGTGATTCCTCCAATTGGAATTGTAGCTATTACCACACTATTGGTGGTTCCTTTGTGCATTACCCACAAAGTTTACCGAGTCAGGATTGGCTCCACAACACTCAGCTGAGTGCTCACTTCTTCCACACACTTCACACCACATTTGATGTACTGCATTAACTGGGGCTTGAGGCTGGTTCATTGTCATGTTGTTGAAGTGGGTGTTAATTCGATTTTGCAATGCAACTATCTGTGCAGCGATAGCTGTAAACCCATCCACTTCTAGCACTCCTGCTGCTTTCCTTGTCCCACCTCTTGATGAATCAGCATTCCATTCTGGATTGCCCTGCGAAATACGATTCAACAAGGTATACAGCTCCTCATAAGTTTTCTGCAGCGCTTGTCCTCCAGCTGCCGAGTCTAGCAATATTTTTGTGGGGGGTTCCAAACCCTCTATAAAAGTGTGCACCAGCACATCAATGGACTGATGATGATGAGGACAATCCCGCAACATGGACTTGAATCTCTCCCAGGCCTGATATAAATTCTCTCCCTCTCTCTGTTTGAAACTTAGAATTTGACTTCTAAGTCTTGCTGTTTTACCGGAGGGAAAAAACCGTATCAAAAATTTCCTTGCAAGATCATCCTACGTAGAAATAGAATTTGGTGGCTCAGCTTTCAACCACCTCTTGGCTTCTCCCAATAGCGAGAATGGGAACAATGTAAGCCAGACATAATCTGATGACACTCCAGCGGGGATGTAAGTGTCACTTATCTCCAAAAAATTTTGGAGATGTTGTTGTGGATCTTCATGAGGGAGACCGGTAAACTGCCCGTTAGAGTGCAGCAATTGCACCATATTCTGTTTAAGTTCAAACCTACCTCCTGGCTCAGGTTTGCGGATGCTAGATGTGACATTATTAGCATGTGGGATTGCCACCTCGCGAACCGGCCGAGCTGCTACTTCTTCGGGCACTAACACTGCCCGTACTACTGGTGGATTCTGTTGTTTTTCCATGATCGTCTGTCTGAGCAAATGCAGCTTTCTTTGTAGAGCTTCTCTCCGTTTACTGTGAAATATCCTTTCTGGCTCTATATATGATTCCACCAGCTCCTTGTCTCTTACCAGTGTTCAACAGTAATTAAGTCTGCAAAATACAGGCTAAGACCAAGTTGTCAACACTAAGAAAATAAAAATACAGTAACTTAACACTTAAAACAAATTCACCAATTGCCAAGTCCCCGGCAACGGTGCCAAAAACTTGTTCGGGTCTGTTATATGGGTATATAACTACACGCAAGTGCACGTGGTCGAACAAGTAGTAAGTGGCTTTAGTAAGCCAAGTATCGATCCCACAGAGACTTGGATGAAGTGCAATCAGCTCAAGTGTACTATATTTAACTTCTAAAAATGCAGACAACAATGTAACCAAGAGTTTGATAGTTTGTTTTATAATTTTTATACTAAAGCTAAAACAATTATCTACTTTGAGTCTGAACTATGAATGAGAGCATGCTGAGGTTAAACGAACATGTAATCAAATTAATTATCATCATAATTTGGTTAATCTTTTCCTCCAGTTGCTAGCCAAGAACTATTGCCAAGAGATTAAAACTCTCGTATTTAACCTCACTTAAGAATCATGAACCATCCACCTACATTTCTGTGATTAAATGCAATTCATGATCTAGCCATACAAATCCGGTTCCTAAATTGACTAATACGACTTTCAGGTATATTTCTATCCTGAAAGTAAATCAATTCCCAATTTTCCCAAATCAACTAAAGATCATATCCTATTAATTCACAACTATCCAATTTCTTGCTCTCTCGAGTGAAACTGGACTTTTTAGATGTACATTAACGTAGGCCACACATTAATGCAGTAAGAACAAGAATTAATAGAACAACATGGATGAAAAGATGAAAAACCAAAGAATCAATGATCACATTTCATCACAATTGTTCATACCTCAGCAAGAAGAAGAATTAGCCACTCATTTGTGGATTAAACATCTTTAAATGAGTGTTAATCAATCAAGCAATTGAATTAAAGAAGAAAGAAAGAGAGAAAAAACCCTGATATTTTCGTCCCTCAACTGCCTGTAACCTATGTTCTTGCTCCACCAAGTCAGAATATTGAAAAATGAACCTAAGTGTTCTATTTATACTGCTGGAAATTTTTCCCAGAATAACGAGCAACGTGTCACGGAGTGCATCGCGGAGCACTACCTCCGTGACACGCTACGGACGCGGACCCTCACTGGAACTGGGGGTCCAGGAATTAATGCTCAACGTGGCACGGCGTGCAACGCGGATCCAAGCCACCGTGCCACGGACCAGACGCGGACCCTCTCTAGAATTTGGGTGAAATTTCCCTATCCAGGCAGAAGGCCTCCGCGATGGCAGCGTGACACGGCTCCATCGCGGAGCCCCTTTAATTCATGCTGTCCAATGCCTTGTTCCTTGCTCGCATCCAAGTCCAACCCCGATATCCTCCAACATGCATTTTAGCTTCCCGATATTACATTTTACCTGCAAAACAATGCTAATCATGTTGGTTAGTATAAATTCACATTTTATTACCAATTACATGAGAATGTATACACATTGGTAGATAAACAAGGCTAAAATGGGACTTTTGAGTATCACTTGGGCATATAAATTTTCCCAAGATCACTTACCCCACACTTAAATCCTTGTTCGTCCTCGAACAACAATCCTACACTTCATGCAGTTTACATCCCAACCTCGCTACTTTGGTTCGACACTTTAGGCTACGGTCATACCGATTATTCAATATAGCAAATCATCAAGAAAACATGCATGGTCTTATCAATGCAATGACCTTCAATACATCAAGAACCCCTAGACTTTAAGAATCAACACTCGATATTGGGAAACTCATGCAAATCAGCTGATCAAGATATCCGACACAAAAATTAATCTTTCATCAAGCATGTGCCCTCACAACACAAGAGAATCTTCCCCTTTTTGGTCATGTGACTCACAAAATTTTAAGCAGGGGCATGTAAACACAATTTCGCTCTCTCTCCCAAAAGAATTCACATGCATCATGTCATGACCCATAAGCTTGCCCTTAGTGTATTACTCCACTAATATAAAGAAGTGCGATGTAAGATCACGTAGGACTTTAACTGGTTGTAATGGAAGCTACGGAACTAGTAAATATTGGGTTAGCCAATAATAGCCACTAGCATCCTTAAGCGCCTTTTCAACACATCCCATCAACTCATGGACATTGTTTCTTTTTTCATCATCCCATTCTTGATGTTTTTCTTTAGTATGGCCCATTGTATTAAGCACACTTGACACAACAACAAAGATTATTCATGCACCTTCATTATAGTTTATTTATAGCAAGTGCACCTTCAACCTTTTCTTTTCTTCTCTCACTCTGCTTTTCTTTTTCTTTTCACCATTCTCACTCTTCGACACTTCGGGAAAATGATTTTCTCTTCTTAAGCGCTTAAGAGTTTTGTATAGACTTTACGGCTAATGAAAAGAAGGAATTAAGCTTGGTTTACACTTTATGATGAAAGAAAGAAAAAAATAATAGGCTAAAGGCTCAACGGGCTAACTAGGGTATACAATCAAGGTGGGTACAACAAGGAAAAATAGAAACTCTCAGTTAAAACAAAGAAATGCCTACATCCTTTCCTACAATACACCTCCTTTATTTCATTTTGTACGCACACCAGGCAAGTTCTAGACACTTCACAATAGCATGGATTAACAACACCTCACTTCACACTTTTTGCACATGCTCAATTCAAGATGTATTCACAGACTCTTCAATCAGCTAATTATAGGAATTCAAACATTAAGCCTCAATCACACTGAATCGAACTCTATGGCCTAGGCATCTCAACATATTTACAAAGTTGCATGCTTTCATACGAATCACCTTTGCATTTTAAATATCATGTACAACACGCAACCAGAATTTCGCAACCATACAGTAACTACATGTTTTGGGATGCAACCCACCAAAGAAAAAAACTGAAAAATAATTGAAAAAAATCTACTCCTAACGACTACATTTCCTTTAAGACGATCGTCATCCATCCATCATAGGGAACGGTCACTACTATGACTTCGGTTCAATGGGACCATTCTCGGTAAAAGAACCGAAAACAAACGCCGAGAAACCCAAGAGTAAAAAATTGTCGAAAATATCGATCATTTCGATAGAAAAAATATGTACAAAATATTTTGAAATTTCTTTAAAAAAATATATCGATCATTTCGATAGAAAAATATGTACCAAATCAGCTAGCAACATTCAGCAACACACATCAATAAATTTACAAATACAGATCAAGACTTTAACAATTCACAACTCACAAGGAACACAAAATTTCACATGCACGACAACAAATGAGAGCATACATACAAAACAGCACAGCACAGCACCTAACTACTCCCACCCCACACTTAGCTCGAACACTATCCCCAGTGTTCACAAAAATTAAAATAGCACAAAATCGGGTGGTGGAACTCCCTGATCAGTCAAAGTATTCAACTTCTTCGTCGGGTGCTGCTGCTTCATCTCCCATGTCTGAGTCGCCCCCGTCCTCATCATCGAACTCCACATCGGAGTCCTCTCGACGTGTCTCCTCATCTGTGGGGACATCATCATATGTGGGCTCTACAAATGCTGGCCCCACTCGGCATAGAGCCCTGGCGTTTTCGCTGAAGGGGTAGTCTAGCTCGAGCTGTCATAGCTCCTCCTCTGTCGCCGGCCTCCCGCCTATCCTCAGCTGGAGAATCTGCATCCCATACATTCGAGCCATATACTGATCATCACGAGCATGTCGCTCACCAAGTGTAAGCACTTGCCCGTGGGTGGTGTCGGGAGCCTTAGTTTTAGTAACATCTAAGGCCCGCCGCTCCATCTGCGGGATATAGTCAAGGGCCTCTTCCTCGACATCTAGGCCCCTGAGGAAGGTGGTCAGTTGTCCACCAAAGCCATACCTGTGCCCGTGATGCAACCGGGCTCTCTTCATGGAGGAGATAATTACCGCCCCCACGTTGATCTCCAACCCTTTCATCAGGGCGTACACCAGGCATACACGATCCCGGGTTATATCTGTCATATGTACCCCCGGGATGAGGCAGGAACATACAATATTCAGCCATATTCTGGCTTCCCTGTTCATCTGTGAATAGGGCAAAGTCTGGTGGTAGCCCCTCTCTTTGTGTCTGCTCCATCTAGCTGTCGATCGAGTCCCACACAATGTGCGTCTGATGTCCGCATACGGTGGGGTAATGTTCAGCTGTCGGAGTACGTGGGCGTCTGTGTCCCGCACTCCTATGATGGCATTAAGGTGGTGGGGCTCCAAAGTGACTATTTGCCCTCTGATTTTGATGGTGTGGCTTCTGATAGTCGGGTTCCAATTGGCATAGAACTCCCAAACCAAGTGTAAATTACATTCCTTGGGCTCTTCAAAGATGAAATTTAGCCCAGCTGCCTCGATTCGGTGGACCATCCTAGGGAACTCCTGTGCCAATGGTTCCCGTGCTATATGCTCCTCGGGGAAATATTTGTTTTCTTTGTGCTTCGCATACCACTTTTTACCCTCATCAGTCACCCATCTAATTCCGTATTAGTGGCGTTGGCTGGTGCTGCTGGGACTGCTGTGCCCAGTCTGATTCGCTTCCTTCCGGCGCCCGAAGTTGATGCGCCTTTCCCTTTCTCTTGCCTGCTTGCCATTTTACCTGTCAACCCAAGTAGACAAGATCAATGTTAAGCTAACGGATATAAACTTCGGCTAAGGTCGGGTTAAGCTAGGTTACCCCACACTTAGTCCTTAGCTACAATTACAACAATGCGGCAAGATTATCTTTATTTACACACAAAAACCAACTATATAATCATGCTTAGAGCGTTCGAAACATTCGACTGTATATCTTCTGCGTACTACTCAGACTTCGTACAGCCAATCACAATCACTACCATCGCTCACATTTTACCCATCGCACTTAGCAAGGAAAACAAAGAAACGAAAACAACAACAAAAATTTATCTACACAAACCTATACAACTAACCACATTCTTACAAATTTCAACATTCCCTTAACCCGAGAATCCGTCATTCTATTAACATCGTAACAATTAGTACATCGATTCATCTCATTCAACATGTACATCCCGGCATGAAACTCACAAGTTCACTACATTTTCAACTTCAAATTCATAAAGAAGCCCCAAAATTGATATTATCAAGCAAATTCGATTAATTTATGCAATTGACAAATTCAAGCAATCATAACGACATTCCAAACACTCATCAACAACAATTCAATTGAATTCATGATTAATTTCTACTTAGGGCAATTTAGCTCACCTCACATGCTCAATATCGAAGAAATTCGACGAGAATTTGAGAGGAAATCGAAAAACATACCTTGACTTTGAAGAATCGAAGAAAACTTGTTGAATTTCTTGGCCTACTCCGTGTCACGTTGATGGGGGATGGGTTTTGGGGGGGTTTGGTCACGGAGAGATTGAAAAATAAGGGAAAAGGGAGGGTTTTCGAGGTTAAAAAGTAGGGAAATCGCGCGGGTCACCCGGCGACCCGGTGTGACCCGTCGCGATATACACGGCAACGTGTCACGGAGTGTGGTCGGTGCTTTGGGGTACGGGTAAAAACCGACACGCAAGTGCACGTGGTCAAACAAGTAATAAAGTGGCTAAGTAGCCAAGTATCGATCCAAGGAGGCTCAAGATATGTAAAATTGCCTAATTTACTATATTTCTATTTAACTTCTAATTATGCTAACAACAACGTACCCAAGAGTAATTGAATTTTTGTTTCTAAACTATATACAACAATTAATACAAACTATTTACTTTTGAATTCAGACAATGGATATGAACATGCCAAGTTTAAGAACAAGTAATGAACTTGATAATCATGATAATTTTGGTTAATTCTCTTCTTCATGTTGCTAGCCAAGAACATTTGCCTAGAAATTAAAACTCTCGTATTTAATTTCACTTTAGAATCATAAACCATCCGTCTACATTTCTGTGATCAAATGCAATTTATGACCTAGCACTACAATTCCGATTCCTAAATTGACTAATACGGCTTCCAAGTATATTTCTATCAGGAAAGCACATCAAAACCCAATTTTCCCAAATCAAGTTAAGAACAATACCGTATTAATTCACAACTTTCCAATTTCTTGCTCTCTCGAGTGAAATTGGACTTTTTAGATATACATTAATGTTGGCCAATCACTAATGCAGTAAAGAACAAGAATTAATAGAACAACATTAAAGAAGAAGAATAAACCATATCAATGAAAATCAGAATTCATTACACATGTTCAAAACCTCAGCAAGAAAGAGAATTAGCCACTCATTCTTGGATTGATCATCCTAAAATGAGTGTAAATCATACGTACAATTGATAGAAAGAAGAAAGGAAGAGAAGAAATCCCTTAGCTTTTCCAATCTTCAACTGCTACTAACCCACGTTCCTACTCTCCACTTCTGAACTCAGTCTAAAAACTCAAAAAAACTACTTAAAATAAACCTAAGTGTGCTATTTATACTAGTGGGAAATTTTTCCCGGAATAACAAGCAACGTGTCACGGAGGCCAACGCGGAGCAATGCCTCCGTGACATGGCGTGGACGCGGACCCTCACTGGAATTTCCAGGGTCCAGTAATTTAACCTCAACGTGGCACGGAGGCCATCGCGGAGGCCTATCTCCGTGCCACGGAGCTGACGCGCAGGCACACTGGAAATTGCAAATTTAATTCCTGCTCAGGCAGTGTGCTACCGCGATGGTAGCGTGGCACGGAGCCATCGCGGAGCCCCTATAAATCTTGCATTCCCGGGTCTTTTCCACGCTCGCATCCAAGTCCAACTCCGACATAGTTCCAACATGCATTTTAGCTCCTAAAAATCACATTTTCCTGCAAAACAAATGCTAATCATGTTGGTTAGTATAAATGCGCATTTTATTACCAATTACATGATATTATATACACATTGCACAACAAACAAGGTAAAAATGATACGTTTGAGTATCACTTGGGCATATAAATCTGCCCAAGATCACTTACCCCACACTTAAATCCTTGTTCGTCCTCGAACAACACATACACAACTCATGCAAATTACATCCCAACTTTCGTCACTATGGTGCAACAATTTACGCTACGGTCATACCGATTATTCAATTTTTGCAAATCATCAAGAAAACATGCTTGGTCGTACAAGACAATGACCTTAATACATCAAGGCTTCCTAGACTTTTAAGAATTGATTCTTGATATCGGCAAACTCATGCAAATGAACTAATCAGGAAATCCGACACGAAAATCAATCTTTCATCAAGCATGTGCCCTCACAACTCGAGAGAAACTTCCCCTTTATGTTCATGCAACACACAAACATGCAAGTAGGGGCATATAAAAATTAATTTAACTCTCTCTCCCAAAAGAATTCACATGCATCATGTCATTACCCATAGGCTTGCCCTTAGTGTATTACTCCACTAATATAAAGAAATGCAATGTAGGATCAAATAGGACTTTTAATGGGTTGTAACGGGGCTATGGATCTAGTATGCATATATTGGATTAGCCAATAATAATCGCTAGCATCCTTAAGCGCCTTTTCAACTCATTCCCATCGACTCATTGACGTTGTTCCTCTCTTTTCTCTTTTTCTCCCATTCATGCTGGTTTACTTTCATACAGCCCATTTCATCAACCACACTTGACACAAAACAGAGGGTTTTCATGTACCCTCAATATCAATTAATTACAACAAGTGCCTCTTCAACGTCATCTTTTCTTTCCTCACTTTGCTTTTCTTTTCCTTTTCACTCTTTTCACTCTTTAACACTTTGGGAAACATTTTCTGTTCTTTGTAAGCGCTTAAGAGCTTCTTTTAGACTTTAAGGCCAATGAAAAGAAGGAATAAAGCTTAGTTCATACAATTTTGGTCAAAAGAAAGAAATCGGCTAAAGGCTCAACGGGCTGACTAGGATATACAACATATAAAAAGGTAGAATTTGACAAGAAAAGAAAATGGAAACTATCGGTTAAAACAAAGAAATGCCTACATCCTTTCCAACACTACACCTCCTTCATTTCGCTTCGTATACACACCAGGCAAGTTCTAGACAATTCATAATGACATGGAATAGCAAATACTCACTTCACACTTCATGCACATGCTCGAATCAAGATGCATTCACAGACTCTTTAATTAGTCAATTACATGAATTCAAGATTAAGCCTCAACCATAATGAACCAAATTCTATAGCCTAGGTAACTCAACATATTTACAGAATTTCATTCTTTCAAACAAATCATTTTCACAATTTGAACATCAATTACAACACGCAATGAAATTTTAGCAACCATAAACAACTACAGTTCATTGATGCAATCCACCAAAGAAAACTAAAAAAAAACAAATAAAAATCCTACTCCTACCGACTACATTTCGCTTAAGACGGTCGTCATCCATCCATCATAGTGAACGGTCACTAACTATGACATCGGTTCAATGGGACTATTCTCGGTAAAAGAACCGAAAACAAACTCCGAGAAACCCAAAAAAATAAAAATCAAAAAAAAATTTTGCAACACATCGATCATTTCGATAGAAAGAAAATATTTACAAGTGCAATATATTTTCACAAAAATTTTGAAATATATCGATCATGTCGATAGAGAAAAAAAATTATTTACAAAATTTACAAAATATTTACCATTGCAACCATAACTTTCAAAAACACACATCATTAGCCACAAAACAAATATATACGTACATCACAAATCAGTTCACAACAGGGAAGGCACAACATACATAAACAGCAAGGAAAAATTATACAGCAATTTAGAGCCTTGACCTAGCACCTAACTACTCCCCACCCCACACTTAAATCGAAAACTGTCCCCAGTGTTCACAAACATACAAAGCACAAAATTTGGGTGGTGGAACTCCCTGCTTAGTCGAAATATTCGACTTCTTCATCCGGTGCTGCGGCCTCGTCGCCCATGTCTGAATCAGCTCCATCGTCGTCATCGGACTCCACATCGGAGTCCTCACGACGTGTCTCCTCATCAGTAGGGAAATCATCATCTGTTGGCTCCACAAAGGCCGGCCCCACCTTACATAAGGCTCTGGCGTTCTCGCCAAAGGGGTAGTCCAGCTCCAACTGCCATAACTCCTCCTCGGTGGCTAGTCTCCCACCTATCCGTAGCTGCAACATCTGCATGCCGAACATACGGGCCATGTACTGATCGTCACGAGCATGTCGCTCGCCCAAAGTCAGCACGGGTCCGTGTGTAGTGTCGGGGGCCTTAGTCTTTGTCACATCAAGGGCCCTCCGCTCCAGCTGCGGAATGTAATCCAAGGCTTCTTCCTCAATGTCGAGGCCTCGGAGGAAGGTGGGGATGAGTCCGCCAAACCCGTATCTGTGACCCTGGTGCAGTCTGGCTCTCCTCATGGCGCATATTATGACCGCCCCAACATTAATCTCAAGCCCTTTCATAAGGGCATACACCAAGCAGACACGGTCCCGGGTCACATCTGTCATATGAACTCCCGGGATCAAGCACGAACACACAATGTTTAGCCAGATTCTGGCCTCCCTGTTCATCTACGAATAGGGCAGAGTCTGGTGGTAACCCCTCTCCTTGTGTCTACTCCATCGGGCTGTGGATCGAGCCCCACACAACGTACGTCTGATGTCGGCGTACGGTGGTGGATTTGGTTGCTCCATCATAGTCTGTTGAAGCAACTGCAGCTTCTTTCGAAGAGCTTCTCTACGTTGACTATGAAATTCACGCTCGGGCTCTAAGTAAGATTCCACCAGATCTTTGTCCCTTGCCAGTGTTCACAGAAATAAAATCTGCAAAATACAGGCTAAGACCAAGTTGTTAACACTTAAGAAAATAAAAATACAAATACAGTAAATTTACACTAAACAAAATTTTACAAATCGCCTAGCCTCCCCGGCAACGGCGCCAAAAACTTGCTCGGTGCTTTGGGGTACGGGTAAAAGCCGACACGCAAGTGCACGCGGTCAAACAAGTAATAAAGTGGCTAAGTAGCCAAGTATCGATCCAAGGAGGCTCAAGATATGTAAAATTGCCTAATTTACTATATTTCTATTTAACTTCTAATTATGCTAACAACAACGTACCCAAGAGTAATTGAATTTTTGTTTCTAAACTATATACTGCAATTAATACAAACTATTTACTTTTGAATTCAGACAATGGATATGAACATGCCAAGGTTAAGAACAAGTAATGAACTTGATAATCATGATAATTTTGGTTAATTCTCTTCTTCATGTTGCTAGCCAAGAACATTTGCCTAGAAATTAAAACTCTCGTATTTAATTTCACTTTAGAATCATAAACCATCCGTCTACATTTCTGTGATCAAATGCAATTTATGACCTAGCACTACAATTCCGGTTCCTAAATTGACTAATACGGCTTCCAAGTATATTTCTATCAGGAAAGCACATCAAAACCCAATTTTCCCAAATCAAGTTAAGAACAATACCGTATTAATTCACAACTTTCCAATTTCTTGCTCTCTCGAGTGAAATTGGACTTTTTAGATATACATTAATGTTGGCCAATCACTAATGCAGTAAAGAACAAGAATTAATAGAACAACATTAAAGAAGAAGAATAAACCATATCAATGAAAATCAGAATTCATTACACATGTTCAAAACCTCAGCAAGAAAGAGAATTAGCCACTCATTCTTGGATTGATCATCCTAAAATGAGTGTAAATCATACGTACAATTCATAGAAAGAAGAAAGGAAGAGAAGAAATCCCTTAGCTTTTCCAATCTTCAACTGCTACTAACCCATGTTCCTGCTCTCCACTTCTGAACTTAGTCTAAAAACTCAAAAAAACTACTTAAAATAAACCTAAGTGTGCTATTTATACTAGTGGGAAATTTTTCCCGGAATAACAAGCAACGTGTCACGGAGGCAAACGCGGAGCAATGCCTCCGTGACACGGCGTGGACGCGGACCCTCACTGGAATTTCCAGGGTCTAGTAATTTAACCTCAACGTGGCACGGAGGCCATCGCGGAGGCCTATCTCCGTGCCACGGAGCTGACGTGCAGGCAAACTGGAAATTGCAAATTTAATTCCTGCTCAAGCAGTGTGCTACCGCGAGGTAGCGTGGCACGGAGCCATCGCGGAGCCCCTATAAATCCTGCGTTCCCGGGTCTTTTCCACGCTCGCATCCAAGTCCAACTCCGACATAGTTCCAACATGCATTTTAGCTCCTAAAAATCACATTTTCCTGCAAAACAAATGCTAATCATGTTGGTTAGTATAAATTCACATTTTATTACCAATTACATGATATTATATACACATTGCACAACAAACAAGGTAAAAATGATACGTTTGAGTATCACTTGGGCATATAAATCTGCCCAAGATCAGAGTGCATCGCGGTGCACTGCCTCCTTGACACGGAGCCATCGCGAGCCTGTTCTGGAAATTTTTAAAAAATCCAAATTATACCTCAACGTGTCACGGAGGTAACGCGGAGGTCCACCTCCGTGACACGGAGCTGTCGCCCCAGCTCACTGTTTGCCACTTTTTGTTAATTTTCATACCTCGACTTTTCCTTCACGATTCCACGCATATTTTTCTCCGTTTGACCTAAAATTTATCTCACTATACAAAATTGGTTAGAATTATAGGTTTCACTCTAAATTCAAATAAAACAAAAACTAAAAGGAAAAAATTTTGTAGTAAATCAAGAAAAAGAAAAAGAAAAGAAAAATCTATTTACACTTTACAAAAAGAAAGAAAAATTTTTCCCGGGTTGCCTCCCATGTAGTGCCTGGTTTACCATCGCGGCTCGACGTCGTTAAGCTTAGTTGTCCTCTAGGGTGATGGACGATTTCTCTCGATCACCGTCCTCCCCCCAGTAGTGCTTACACCTCTCCTGTGGTTTTCCCAACAACTCTCGTGAATCCTTAATCTGCTTATCCTCACCTTGATCAATCACATTGATCACTGAGAGTTCTTCCTGCACCATCGGGAGCTTGGGTGCCTTGTACACATCGAACACCTCCACCTTGTCATGTGCTCGCATTGTTAGCTGCCCCGCATCTATGTCAATTAGTGCTTTCCCGGTTGCCAAGAAAGGACGTCCCAAAATAAATGGGACTTCCGCGTCTGGTTCAAAATCCAGCACGACAAAATCTATCGGGAACATTAGGGAGCAAACTTGCACCAGAACGTCCTCCACAATGCCATCAGATCTGGCTAGGGATCGATCTGCCAATTGCAAGATTACTGTTGTGGGTCTAGGACTCCCTAGACCCAACTTTCTGAATACCGATGAAGGCATCAAATTTATGCTCGCTCCCAAATCACACAATCCACGAGCTCAGATGCTCTGCCCAATAGTTATCTGGATAGTAAAGCTCCCAGGGTCTTTGAGCTTTGTGGGCAGTCTATTTTGAATCCGAGAAGTGCACTCCTCCGTTAGAGCCACCGTAGCATATTCAGTCAACCGACTTTTGTTTGCCACGATGTCCTTTATATACTTAGCATATTTCGGCACTCCCTGCAAGACATCAACAAGAGGTAAGTTAATATGTACCTGTTTTAGCACCTCCATGAATTTCTTGAAACACGCCTCCTCCTTGTGTATCTTTAGTCGTTGAGGGAACGGGGGTGGAGGTCTTTCTGATTCAGTTTCCTTAGTCTTCCCCCTCTCAGTACTTTGCTCCCTCTCAACTTCTGCTGCTCCCGACTGTTGAGGTGGTCTTTGTGGTTCCACCTCTTTCAGCTGCAAACCACTCCTTATGGTCACTGCATTTACCTGCTTGGGATTGGGATCCGTGTCGCTCGGCAGTCCTCCTTTAGGCCTTGTGTTTTGGGCACTAGCAAATTGCCCAAATTTATATTTAAGTGCCTTGGTAGCTAACTGGTTGTTTTTCATTTCGGCTGCCAATTTCACATAGTCAGCCTACAATTGAGCTTGGTTCGCTATCATGGTCTTGAACATTTCCTCAATGCTGGGTGATGGTGGTGGAGGAGGTGCATTGTTATTTCTGAATTGTGCTTGATAATTCTGTTGCCCTCCTTGGTTCCTTTGCACACCCTGACCCGAACTTTGCCCCTGATGGTTGTTGCTACCCCATGAGAAATTAGGGTGATTCCTCCAATTGGAATTGTAGCTATTACCACACTGTTTGTGGTTCCTTTGCGCATTACCCACAAAGTTTACCGAGTCAGGATTGGCTCCACAACACTCAGCTGAGTGCTCACTGCTTCCACACACTTCACACCACATTTGCTGTACTGCATTAACTGGGCCTTGAGGCTGGTTCATTGTCATGTTGCTGAAGTGGCTGTTAAGTTGATTTTGCAATGCAACTATCTGTGCAGCGATAGCTGTAAACCCATCCACTTCTAGCACTCCTGCTGCTTTCCTTGTCCCACCTCTTGATGAATCAGCATTCCATTCTGGATTGCCCTGCGAAATACGATTCAACAAGGTATACAGCTCCTCATATGTTTTCTCTAGCGCTTGTCCTCCAGCTGCCGAGTCTAGCAATATTTTTGTATGGGGTTCCAAACCCTCTATAAAAGTGTGCACCAGCACATCATTGGACTGATGATGATGAGGACAATCCCGCAACATGGACTTGAATCTCTCCCAGGCCTGATATAAATTCTCTCCCTCTCTCTGTTTGAAACTTAGAATTTGACTACTAAGTCTTGCTGTTTTACCGGAGGGAAAAAACCGTATAAAAAATTTCCTTGCAAGATCATCCCACGTAGAAATAGAATTTGGTGGCTCAGCTTTCAACCACCTCTTGGCTTCTCCCAATAGCGAGAATGGGAACAATGTAAGCCGGACATAATCTGATGACACTCCAGCGGGGATGTAAGTGTCACTTATCTCCAAAAAATTTTGGAGATACTGCTGTGGATCTTCATGAGGGAGACCGGTAAACTGCCCGCTAGTGTGGAACAATTGCACCATATTCTGTTTAAGTTCAAACCTCCCTCCTGGCTCAGGTTTGCGGATGCTAGATGTGACATTATTAGCATGTGGGATTGCCACCTCGCGAACCGGCCGAGCTGCTACTTCTTCGGGCACTAACACTGCCCGTACTACTGGTGGATTCTGTTGTTGCTCCATGATCGTCTGTCTGAGCAAATGCAGCTTTCTTTGTAGAGCTTCTCTTCGTTTACTGTGAAATATCCTTTCTGGCTCTATATACGATTCCACCAGCTCCTTGTCTCTTGCAAGTGTTCAACAGAAATTAAGTCTGCAAAATACAGGCTAAGACCAAGTTGTCAACACTAACAAAATAAAAATACAGTAACTTAACACTTAAAACAAATTCACCAATTGCCAAGTCTCCGGCAACGGCGCCAAAAACTTGTTCGAGTCTGTTATATGGGTATATAACTACACGCAAGTGCACGTGGTCGAACAAGTAGTAAGTGGCTTTAGTAAGCCAAGTATCGATCCCACAGAGACTTGGATGAAGTCCAATCTGCTCAAGTGTACTATATTTTACTTCTAGAAATGCAGACAACAATGTAACCAAGAGTTTGATAGTTTGTTTTATAATTTTTATACTAAAGCTAAAACAATTATCTACTTTGAGTCTTAACTATGAATGAGAGCATGCTGAGGTTAAATGAACATGTAATGAAATTAATTATCATCATAATTTGGTTAATCTTTTCCTCCAGTTGCTAGCCAATAACTATTGCCAAGAGATTAAAACTCTCGTATTTAACCTCACTTAAGAATCATGAGCCATCCACCTACATTTCTTTGATTAAATGCAATTCATGTTCTAGCCATACAAATCCGGTTCCTAAATTAACTAATACGACTCTCAGGTATATTTCTATCCTGAAAGTAAATCAATTCCCAATTTTCCCAAATCAAGTAAAGATCATATCCTATTAATTCACAACTTTCCAATTTCTTGCTCTCTCGAGTGAAACCGGACTTTTTAGATGTACATTAATGTAGGCCACACATTAATGCAGTAAGAACAAGAATTAATAGAACAACATGGAAGAAAAGATGAAAAACCAAAAAATCAATGATCACATTTCATCACAATTGTTCATAACCTCAGCAAGAAGAGGAATTAGCCACTCATTTGTGGATTAAACATCTTTAAATGAGTGTTAATCATACAAGCAATTGAATTAAAGAAGAAAGAAAGAGAGAAAAAACCCTGATATTTTCGTCCCTCAACTGCCTGTAACCCACGTTCTTGCTCCACCAAGTCAGAATATTGAAAAATGAACCTAAGTGTTCTATTTATACTGCTGGGAATTTTTCGCGGAATAACGAGCAACGTGTCACGGAGTGCTTCGCGGAGCACTGCCTCCGTGACACGCTACGGACGCGGACCCTCACTGGAATTGGGGGTCCAGGAATTAAAGCTCAATGTGGCACGACGTGCAACGCGGAGACAAGCTACCGTGCCAAGGACCAGACACGGACCCTATCTGGAATTTGGGCGAAATTTCCCTATCCAGGCAGAAGGGCTCCGTGATGGCAGCGTAATACGGCTCCATCGCGGAGCCCCTTTAATTCATGTTGTCCAATGCCTTGTTCCTTGCTCGCATCCAAGTCCAACCCCGATATCCTCCAACATGCATTTTAGCTTCCCGAAATTACATTTTACCTGCAAAACAATGCTAATCATGTTGGTTAGTATAAATTCACATTTTATTACCAATTACATGAGAATGTATACACATTGGTAGATAAACAAGGCTAAAATGGGACTTTTGAGTATCACTTGGGCATATAAATTTGCCCAAGATCAGCCGTCAGAAATGTTACGCCGATGTGCGAAGAATGGAGTTGGAGTTTGCAGTTGATGACTGGGTATACCTAAAAAATTTTCCCATGAAAGGGGTGATGAGGTTTGGGAAGAAGGGAAAGCATAGTCTGGGATACGTGGGACCTTATAGAGTTTTGCGGCGTATCGACAATGTGGCCTCTAAGCTTCAGTTGCCTTCAGAACTAGCAGTTGTACACCTAGTTTTCCATGTGTAACTTTTGAAGAAGTGCATTGTAGATCCAACCTCTGTGGTGCCATTGGACTATGTGGGAATAATGGATAGTCTCACATATGAGGAGGCACTAATCCAGATCCTTGACAGTCAGGTGCGTAAGTTGAGGAATAAGAAAATAGCTTCAGTGAAGTACCTATGGAGAAATCAACAGGTTGAAGGAGCTATGTGGGAGGCCGAAGCAGACATAATGGCCAAATACCTGCACTTGTTCTCTACCGACTCTGTTGTAGCTTGAAATGTAAATTTTGCTTTATGACCTGAACTAGTTGTTGAATTCAATTCATGCATATAAGTTATCTTTTTGACTTTGGAGGTATATATAAAGAACAAATTCAGTTCAGTTATGAATTCTTAAATGGAGGTATTTTTCGTTAGTTTTGGACTTAAACGAGAAGTATTTGGAGATTTTGATTGCTATTTTTCTAGTTCCTACGAGTTTTCTAATATTCGAGGACAAATGTTTCCAAGGAGGAGATAACACCCCGGAAGCGCAAAATTAATATCCGGGATTTAAATTAGAAAATTTGGAAAACTGCAAAAATGATGCAGAACGACCCACCTAACGAGTCATTAAGCAACCCAATGACTCATTAGGTCAATCATGAGAAGGAGTTCTAAGAATAGACAGTGTTCCCAACGGACGACCTCACAAGTCGTGGTCAAGTTCCACGACCCGTTAGGTCACTCGTGGTCAGGCTTGAGTTAAGAAAATATTGTGCTGTCCAGTGTACTTGACGAATGGGGGAAACAAGTCATGGTCCCCAGTAACGACTCGTTATGTCCCCCGTACTAGCCCAGTTAATTTTAGCCAGTGTACCTGATGGCGTGAGCATGAGTCATGGTCAGTCACCACGACCCGTTAGGTCACCCATTAGGGTCACCTGGCAGTTTTTTCCAGCAAATTTCTAAGGGTTATTTAGTAATTTCCTACTCTCCCAATATTTAAACAATGTCATTTTAACATCAGTTTCGGACGTTTTAGTGGGGGTAGCGGACTCTTTTCCTCATTCCCCACTAAAACTTGACAAAGAAGAATGTAGAGTTCCTCTCAGAGCAGTTTAGATCATCAGCTAGGGCAGATCTTTCTTTTTTGATTCTCCAGCAATTTCTCCAGGCTTCTTCGTCAGGTATGTGGGAATTCAACAAGGGAATTGTTCTTTCCATGTTTTCCCCAAAACCCTCCAATAGTTTCCCTATCAGTCTTTAGCCCTGAGTATTCGAATACAAAGAAATTACGTGCTATTATTCGTTAATTTCACTTAGAATGATATCCTCGGTTTCTATTGATATGATTCCCATCAATTTTTACTTAAATTATCAAGGCTCTTGCAATAGTGAATTTAAGCCCTAAAATTTCGAGTAATAATCATTGCGTATAAATTTTCATTTGTTGAATGAAGTATGTTTTGGGCTAAATTTCCTTTTAATTCTTATTACTTATACGATAAGAAAATATCCCATTAATGAGAATGATTCTAGCCTTGTCAGGTTATATTTTGTTTAACTATTGAGTGGTTGTCATATTATGGAATTACTGTGTTGTTGGAATGAGTCAAATTCTCTATTAGCTGTTTAATAGTTTAGTTTAGCTAGGATGTAGATTTCCTTCACAACTATATAGAAATTGTCAACTGATCAGTTTGACTTTAGTTTTCCCTGACGTGTCAGTAGTGCCTCTCAGTTATCAGAATCAGATGCAGAACTCAGATTTTTGGTCCGTTAGGCGGTCGTGACATTTTAGACTTATAGCTCTAACCAGCCCTAGGACCCCAGTACAGTTTACAGTTTGTTCTTAGATGGTTATGATGCTTCCAGATAAGCAGGTTTGACTAGTGTAGAACCCAATTTCAGCATCTGGTTCGATAAAGGTATTAGGGTACTTTCAGTTATATGTCCCTAATTAATCTTGGACCCCGTTTCGAGCTATCAATCTAGTAGTTCAGTTTAGGTATTCCAGTGGGAGAGGGACTTAGCACCGAGCGGACCGGGGGTCCAGCGCACCCAGGTTCCCAGAACTACGTGCCACCATAGGATTACAGATGCAGATTATTGGCCTGATTTGGCCCCATACTTTTGTGATCACCCGATTCATGCCTTTATACCTTGGCAAGGTATATTAAGTCCTACCGGTGGGGTGTATACATCAAACTCCACGTCGAGCTCACGTGGTTATATGTCGGTTACAGCTTCTCCCACTAGTCAGTCAAATGTTGTTTCAGAATAAGAATCTCACTCCAGTTTTAGATCTATCGGTTCAGTTCATTTTATTGTAGTATTTCAGATATAGTATTACAGATTTAGGGCATGTATTTGACCACTAGAGAGGGTCATTTTGACCATCTCAAATACTTCAGATTATTTCAGTTCAGATAATTAGTTGGTCATTGAAGGTCTTTCTAGTTCAGTCATTAACATCTATTAGTATATTCCTCTCGCATACTCAGTACATTCAAAGTACTAACGTATAATTTTATGTTGTATCATTTCATGATACAACTGTAGGTTCTCAGATTCAGCACCACTAGCCGCCGCAGTTCATATTCTCCACATCAGCAATGAAGTGTAAGTCCTTATCATCCGAGGGAATTATTTCTTCCTTTCAGTCATTTATTAGTTTCAGTTAGACTTTGAGTTAGCTAGGGGCTTGTCCCATCAACTCCTCAGTTAGATGTCTTTCAGACAGACATGATGTTCAGATTTACCAGTATTATTCAATGTTTTGAACTTTATACTTTCAGACTTGTCTTTCACAAACATGTTATGACATTATTTTTAAATTTCTGTTGTGCATGATTACTCAAGATACTAGTGAATGATAAACTAGGGGTTGACTTGGGGTCACTTGTGTCTTCAAGTATCGTGTTATGTCCAGGGTGTAGGCTCGGGGCGTGACATTAACTCGACGGATGGTGGTGTTGTTGTGCAGGATGGGTCAGAATAATCATTGGTGACTGATTTTATTACTAGGCCAGATGAGGATCGTATTTTGGTGAAGTTGAATGAAAAAATTCAGAATCATAAGGTAGAGGTCTTCTCCAAAGGGGGAGATGGTGTGCTCCAATATCAGGGTCATTTGTGTGTACTGGATGTTGGTGACTTGAGGGAGCGGATGTTGCACGAAGCTCATGGTTCAAGATACTCTATACATCCAGGTGCCACAAAGATGTATCGCGACATATGGGAAGTCTACTGGTGGAATGACAAAAAGAAGGACATAGTAGAGTTTGTGGCTGAGCATCCGAGTTGTCAACAAGTAAAGGTTGAGCATCAAAGAATATGGACTTCATCATAGGGTTGTCTTGTACTCATCAATAGTATGACTCTATTTGGGTTGTTGTGGATAGGTTGACTAAAGCAACTCATTTTTTATCGATCAAAACTACCGATTAAATGGAGGATTATGCTAAGATGTACATTCTTGAGTTAGTTCGGATGCATGGGGTGTCATTGCTCATCATATTAGATAGAGGTACTCAGTTTACCTCCAAATTTTGGAGATTGTTTCAAAAAGGACTCGGAACTCAAGTCAAGCTTAGCACAACATTTCACCCGCAAACAGATTGTAAGGCCAAATGGACCATTCAGACTCTTGAGGATATATTGAGAGCATGTGTAATTGATTTCAAGGGTAATTGGTATGATCATTTGCCTCTCATTGAGTTTGTGTATAACAACAGCTACCATTCCAGCATTCAGATGGCTTAGTTTAAGGCTCTCTATCGGCAAAGATGTAGATTGCATATTGGTTGGTTTGAAGTCGGTGAAGCTGCGATAACAGGACTAGATTTTGTCCATGAGGCCATGGATAAAGTTCAACTTACAAGGGAAAGGTTGAAAACAACTTAGAGTCATCAAAAGTCGTATGCGGATGTGAGGAGGAGAGAACATGAGTTTGAAGTTGATGATTGGGTATTTCTGAATGTGTCTCCTATGAAAGGAGTGATGAGGTTCAGAAAGAAAGGGAAACTTAGTCCCCGTTATGTTGGCCCGTACCAGATTGTGAGACTTGTGGGCAAGGTGGTCTATGAGTTAGAGTTACCCTTAGATCTAGCTTTAGTTCATCCAGTCTTCCATGTATCGCTCTTAACGAAGTGCTTGGCTGACCCGACTCTAGTTGTTCTTGTAGAAAGCGTACGTGTGAAGGACAACCTTAGTTGTGAGGAGGTTCTGATGGAAATACTTGATCGTCAGGTTCGAAAGCTAAGAAACAAATAAATAGCCTCAGTCAAGGTTTTGTGGAGGAACCAGCATGTTGAGGGAGCTATATGGGAAGCCAAAGCAGATACGATGGCTAAATATCCACATTTATTCCCTTCCGGCGCAATTCCAACACCAGTTTCCTCCCTAATACTCTATTCAGTTTCATGTTCTGCTCATGTGCCCCAGTTTATTTCTCGTCAATGAATGTACGTATGATTCAGGAATTTAGTTCAGTTATATAGTTCGATTCGGAGTCAGTCACTCTGCTAGTGTTCAACATGTATGTTCATTATTTGAGTATGATGACTGCATTCCTTTGCATTTTAGTATGTTTTCTCACATTCGACGAAGAATGTTCCCAAAGGGGAGATATTGTAATACCCCTAAAACCCTAAGATCAGACCCGAGAGTTGAAATAGAGAAAAAGGAATTTTACGCACTAGGTCACAAGACGAGTCATCAAGTCACCCATCAGGAATACCATGAGTCATTAAGTGACTCGCGGGGAGGGGTTTGGCCATAATTGGAAATTTCAAACTTGGGGTGACCATCAGTGTGACCACGAGTCGTGGTCAGCACCACGATTTGTTAAGTCAATCGTGGTCAACGGTGGTTTGAAGGATGAAGTAAAATGGGTAGTGTACCTAATGGGTCTTCACCATGAATTGTCGGGTACACCACGAGTTATGGTGTCCCCCGTGGTGACCAAGGAAGACAAGCTCCCAATGCTGATCACGAGAAGGTGACCACGAGTCAAGGTCAGAGCGCACGAGTCATCCAGTCCGTCGTTGGGACTGGCAGTGTGCAATTTTCTACGAATTTATTAAAGGCTATTCCGTAATTCCTAAGTTTCTAAGGCATAAACTACATCGTCTTAAGTTTAGTTAGAATTGTTTTAAGGGCGTTTTGCTCATTCTAAATCACCCCTCTCCATGCATGCAAGACTAGAAGGTTCCTAGGGGTCATCAAGGATAAAATCTATCAATTCTCCTTTAATTTCCTTTGGGCATTCATGGAAGAGTGCAAGATCAACTTACCCAGGTATGTGAGGCTACAAATGAGAGTTCCTTTAACTCTTATGCTCTAAATCCTTCTAAATTCTATGGATTTCAATTCTAGACTCAAGTTTCATGATCTTACGGTGGTTTATCCCAATTCTTGTGAAATTCTCTATGACCTATCTATGGATCAATCCTGTTGATGTATAAAATCATGTTTTATGATCTATCGGTAGGATTTATAACTATTTTGATTATTAAATTATAGTTTCAAATTTTAATTAAACTATGCCCAATTATGAATGTTCTTATGAAAAGTCAAGTTATGATTTAACTATGATCTTAATCTTAATTAGCCCAATTATGATTTATTCTTTGTGATTTGATTTCTCCCAAGTACTTACCATGGATTTATGAAATGTCATGATTATACATGATTTACAAGTATGCATGGATTTCATGATTTATGGATTTATAACTATTGGCAAATTCATGGGCCCTTATTCAGGGATAATAATGTATTTTAAATGAGGATCAATGATGTTATTATTTATTTGGCCATGAACTTCATGAATGATTTTACGGTTACTATACGAGCCCTAATGTGGATGTTCTTGGGAGCAGTGTCTAGTATCAAGTAGCCTTGCGTTCAAAGGACTATGTCGATATATCAGAACTACGTGCCACCGTAAGCTTATATATATCAAAATGTTAATGGATCCCCTTTTTCCTGATATCACATACTGCACATCCCTTCCCTAGCAAGCCTGGAACGACTCTACTCACCTGAGTGAGATAGTTGGGGCATCATGTAAGCTCTATCATGATGGTGTCAGTTATGATGAGTCCTCCCATTGTTACTCATGATTTATGCATGGTTATATTTATGTTACTTTGGCTCAAGTCATTTTTAATGAAGCTTTTCTCCTATTATTATGATTATGACTGATTTATGAATATTTTGAAAACCTTGAGCTCTTATGTTACATTATGATATTTACGTTGTGATCATGTTGTCCTACTCTTATGAACTCTTATGTATTTTAATTGTATGTTTTACTTACCTCGTATACTCCATACATTCCAAGTACTCCATACTCTGTTATATCCCAAATGCCCAAAGATCAGATTCGGGAGTTGAAATGGAGAAAAACTGAAATTCTGCACCAGGTCACATAACGGGTTGTTAGGTGGGCGTGAGGAGAGACCACTAGTCGTGAGGTGACTCATGGTCAAGCAAGGAATTGCATGGTCTGGGGAAGAACACGGGTTGACCACGAGTCGTGGTCAGACCACACGACTCATGAGGTCACCCATGGCCTGGACTGGGTTCTTGGCTAGCAGTTTGGGCAGTGGGGATCATGGGTGGCGACCATGAGTCGTTGTCAGCCACCACGCTTCGTGGGGTCCCCTGATGATTTTGGGAAGTGTACATCATGACTCAAGGCCACGAATCGTGGCTCGTGGGAATGAATCGTTGTGTCCCTCATTGGGACCCCCTAGTAGTTAATTTTCGGCGAATTAGTAAGGTCCTTTTCATAATTCCTAAGTTCCTAAAGCCCAAACTACGTTGTTTTAGCCTATAAAAGGTGGGTTTTAGATGGAAAAACTATCATAAGTCTTCATTCATGCTTGCAAGAGAATAGAGAGGTGATCAAAAGGTGATTCAAGGTTTTTCTTCTTCAATTCCTTTTTGGGCATTCAAGAGAGTGTAAGGTTCAACTATCTTCAGGTATGTAAGTTTATGAATGGGTTCTTCCGTTCACACCCATGCCCAATCTCTACGAATTTATGAAAATCTATCGAAAATCTATTTGGGTTTGAAAATCAAATTTTATGAAAACCTAATGATTCACTAGTGGGATTTTATGGTTTATGAACTTCATTATATTCTATAGATTTTGATTAGGTTTTACAACATATTTTTACTTATAAAACCATCGATTTCAATTTCTATTAAATTAAGCTTATCTAAGCATGATCTATGATAAGTTGATTTATGATCTTTGCTTCAATTGACAATATTTACAAGCCCTGCGTGATTTGAGATTCAAAGTATGAATTTTTTCAATTACCCATTATGATTTGGTGATTTTCATGTTATATGTATGATCTATGAATATGCATGAAACCTATGATTCATGAATTATGTTTTTGACCGAATCACGGGCCTTATGGCATGGCTAGTTCACGTATGTACAAGAAGGTTTATGATTTTCATGATTTAACTAGCCTATGAACGCATGCATGTTATACTATGAGAACTATATATGTTATGGGAGTAGTATCGAACACCGAGTAGGTTTGAGGCCCAAGTACTGCCCCAGATATCATAAACTACATGACACCGTAGATATGTTTGGACCTCTTTTGTGACTGTCCCCGTCTTACTGGCCCTTTTCATGGTGATATCACGCTTTCATGGTTCTACCATTTGCAAGGTACAAACGACCTCTCGACTAGATTTACAAGTCGGACTTCATGTGTGCTCATATAGGGTATGCTGGTAAAGAGAATCTCGCACTGTTCCTCACGATTTATGCATGTTTATGACTACGTATGTTGGCTCAAATACTATTTATTATGGCTTTTCTCTCGTGATTAAGGTTACGATTGTATTACGAATGTTTTGAAAACCTTGATCCTTATGATATGTTTGTCACACCCCACCTTAGGAGGCATGACTGGCACCTGGTGTCCTACTAGGACCTGAACTGATGAGCGGACTAAGCCTAAGCACCTCTGATGCAGGGTTGACTCTACTCTGGAATCAAGAAAACAACGGGCTATATAGCAGTTGTAAATACAACCCTCAGCCGACAAGGGCTATAGCCCCTGTGACAGTAAATAGTTACCTAAAGACAAACAATCATAGGGAGTTCTATGCGGGCCAACAAGGCCACCATGATATATAGTTATAACTGGAATGTAAAATAAGATGCTAAACTGAACTATGACTAACAAGGCCACCAGTCAACAGCTAAACAAGGCCCTACACGGCCAACATACATAATCTAAAACACATATGGACCCCACACGACAGATATCATCTAACCACAGGGAAGTAACACAATCTGCAAGCCTCTAGGAGTAATAAGATGGTCAGGACAGGGTCCCTACTTACCCATACCGTACCAACAAAAGAAATAAACCTCTATCACACAAGTTTCGAAACAAGGGAGCTGACGACTCTGTACGACTGACTAGAACTACGAGGGACCTGCTCCTCGTCTATCTGCACCTGCAGGCAAGTAATGCAGCACCCTAGAAGAGGGTGTCAGTACAATATGTACCAAATATGAAAGGTGATAGGTAAGCTGAATAGGACTAGAAGTAAATAAAAAGAAGACCGAAAGATTAACCTGTACGCCTGCTGATTGGTAATCTGCATCTAACTGACACTACCTGTACATAAGCTAAGACTACATAGATACACATTTATACACTATAGCTAGCAGACAAGAATTCATACAAGAACCCCACCTGGCCCCCATAAGCAGGGAGGTGCAATCATCATGGAATAACTCATTCAGGCCCCCATAAGTCCTGGTGACCACATCTCAATCTATTTACCCCTACTCAGGTGTCTACAGCTCTACTGGTACTGTAGCCAACCTATCGATTCACTGGGTCTACAACTGGGCCCGCTTGGCCCCTGAACTGTAGCTGTGTCTGAGTCTTGAAGACTCTTGATATCTACACCCCGGGCGTAAATCCTCGGCGGGGGTGTGTATAAAGCCAACAACAACATATGAGGATCTGGATCTCCATCTTTGTCCCTTATGGATGCCATGCCTCTCCATAGAGCGACGTATCCTCGCCCCTGGCAGGCGAGCAACACAGCTATTAACCCTGGGGCAGTCATGGAAGGCTTCTAACTGAGGGCAACCCCAACCCAGGTGCTATACTGACACATCAATCTATCTATATAAAGAGAGCGTATCTGGTCTTCTAGGCCTCATGCTAATGCTACTCGCTTCTGGGATAATCTTTATGGCTGTCTACAGGCACGCTATGCCCATATTTGATCAGAGGATCCTGATAGTGATCATGATCTCTAATAGTCTGGGGTGAATAGGGCGAGGCCTAAAGTGGCCTAACAATACTCTGAATGTCCTACTCGGACATCTATAACTCATGAATAATTGTGGGGTAGGAGATAGCTAACTACTTTATTCTTCTAATTAAACAACTATAGGGTTGGGCTTGGTCAAACTTGCTTCTACGCGATCGGCACCCTGGTCCTTCATAGGGAGCATACCGATCTCCTTAACTTGTTGTTAAAACTATACTAGCAGAGTATTACTGACTACTTAAGACTTGTATGAATCCACTCGGATCTATATTACTGTTCTAGGCAATACTCAATCTTATAGGCAATTCTATATACACTGGCCCTCTCCTGGCACTCTGTACCTGAATACCTTACAAGAACCAGCTACAGTGCTAGCCCATCACTACCTACTTATGTAGACCCCTCATTGGGGTACCCACGGGTTTATCTAACTCGAACTATTGGGCTGGCTTGCTGGGCATCCTACATGACAACTATTAGGTCGACTAAGACTGACAATCACTGATAAGGCTAAAGGGACGGCGGGCGATCACTCAATACACTGGAGAAACCAGGTGTCGCTAACTCTAGAATATACCTACTCTGTCTCTATTTCTCGTTCTGGAATGTGCGATAACGTCAATGACCTCTAGGGATGCTTTCCTGACAATACAGGAGCCAACTGGTCATTAGACCGCCTAACTGCACTCATACTGTTTAACCAACTGATTCAGGCCAATAACTCTTATGAGCTTCTAAAGTCTAGGCTTGGAAAAAAAGATATAAGTCTACCATCACAATAAACTGAGAAGTAAAAGAGTTTCTATAGCGTTCATAACGCGAATCAAATTTAACCTGCTCCTTTTTAGTGAGGGGTCCAGCAGTACGATCTATATATGTTTTCTAGCAGCTAACCAGAATTTATGTAACTGTAATCCCCATTAGCAGTTACTAACAGCATATCTGATATTTATATATGTATATCGATAACAGCTAATTACAACATATCGAATTACAATCTAATGGTAGCAACCGTCTACAGTGTCTAAGATCATTATTTCTATTTGAGAACATAAGTCGTAACACTGTATGACAAGGATACTTCCTGAGAGTTAAGCCTTACATACCTCGTTCACCGTTTTCTGACTAACTAATGAGTATCAGCTCGTATTCAACTGCCCTCTTCAACTATAATCATGTTAATGGAAGAATAGGGCCAACTGCATTACTGAGTTCGAAGAAAACAACAACTTTATATATATATAGTAACTATATTTCAACCTATCGAAAGATGATCGAAAACACATAATTTCTCAGGAATCTAGAAGGGAGAAATACTTGCTTTAAGCACGTGATCGTATTGACACTAGTTTGAAACAATTCCATCAACTTAGGCTCGGCGGGACGATGATTTGCCGGGCATATTTTACTAAAATAACTCCGCAGTAATGCTCCCTATAACTTTATACTTCAATACCGGGAGTTAATTTGGATTTGGACGACGTTTAGCGACATAATCAGACGATTATTAAATGTTCTCCTCGATTTCCCTCTGTTCTAGCCGAAGTTATATGAAAAATAATCTTGCTTCTATGTGTAAGGCCTTTATATACTTGAGGCAGCAGACAAGGCAACGTGGCACTCTGCCCATCGCGCTGATTCTGCTCTGTGAAACATTGGCTAACACGGAGGATCTTCTCCATGCCACTTTTCCCCACTGGGTAGCTTGGTTCGGTCTCCTCCCGCGAAATCCCGACTTTGCACCCGTTCGGCCTTTTCCTGGGCCCTTTCCTCGTACGTATGGCACTCTAAAACTCTCAATGAACATACAAATAGGCCGACTAAACATTAGAAACTTATGGGGTGTAACAATGTTATGTCACGATATTTATGATATGATCATGATGTCCTACTCTTATGATGTTTTATGAGTTTTACATTATTTTAAATGTCTGTTTTACTCAGCTTGCATACTCGGTACATTCCACGTACTTACCACATACTTTCTATGTTGTATTGTCTAATGATACTGATCTTGGGCAGATTTATATGCCCAAGTGATACTCAAACGTATCATTTTCGCCTTGTTTGTTGTGCAATGTGTATACATTTTCATGTAATTGGTAATAAAATGTGAATTTATACTAACCAACATGATTGGCATTGTTTTTCAGGTAAAACATGATTTTTAGGAGCTAAAATGCATGTTGGAACAATATCGGAGTTGGACTTGGATGCGAGCATGGAAAAGACATTGGAATGCGCAATGTAAAGGGGCTCCGTGATGGAGCCGTGCCACGCTACCATCGCGGAGGCACACTGCTTGGAGGGTGATTTAATTGGCAATTTCCAGTGAAGCCTCGCGACAGCTCCGTGGCACGGAGATAAGCCTCCGCGTTGGCCTCCGTGCCACGTTGAGGCTATATTCCCGGACCCTGGATTTCCAGTGAGGGTCCGCGTCCACGCCGTGTCACGGAGGCAGTGCTCCGCGTTGGCCTTCGTGACACGTTGCTTGTTATTCCGGGAAAAATTCCCAATAGTATAAATAGAACACTTAGGCTTATTTTTAAAAAATTCAGACTTGGTGGAGCAAGGACGTGGGTTAGAGGCAGTTGAGGAACGAAAAAGCTAAGGGTTTTTCTCTCTTTCTTTCTTCTTTCAATCAATTGTTTGTATGATTAACACTTGTTTTAGGATGATTAATCCACAAATGAGTGGCTAATTCTCTTCCTTGCTGAGGTTGTGAACAATGGTGATGAATTTTGATTGTTAATTGTATGGTTTTTCATCTTCTTCTTCCATGTTGTTCTATTAATTCTTGTTTCTACTGCATTAGTGTGTGGCCGACATTAATGTACATTTAAAAAGTCCAATTTCACTCGAGAGAGCAAGAAATTGGAAAGTTGTGAATTAATAGGGTATTGTTCTTAACTTGATTTGGGAAAATTGGGTTTTGATGTGCTTTCCTGATAGAAATATACTTGAAAGCCGTATTAGTCAATTTAGGAACCGGAATTGTATTGCTAGGTCATAAATTGCATTTGATCACAGAAATGTAGACGAATGGTTTATGATTCTAAAGTGAGATTAAATACGAGAGTTTTAATCTCTAGGCTAATGTTCTTGGCTAGCAACATGAAGAGAAGAATAACCAAATTATGATTATAATCAAATTCATTACTTGTTCTTAACCTTGGCATGCTCATATCCATAGTTTCAATTCAAAGTAAATATTTGTTAATAGTTTTAGTATATAAGTTATAAAAAAAATTATTTAACTTTTGGTTACGTTGTTGTCAGCATAATTAGAAGTAAAGCTAGAATATAGTATAGTTAAGCAATTTCACTTATCAAGAGTCTCCTTGGTTTGATACTTGGCTTACTTAGCCACTTAATTACTTGTTTGACCACGTGCACTTGCGTGTCGGTTTTTACCTATAACCAAAGCACCGAACAAGTTTTTGGCGCCGTTGCCGGGGAGACTAGGCAATTGGTGAAATTGTGTTAAGTGTAAATTTACTGTATTTTTGTTTTATTTTCTTAAGTGTTGACAACTTGGTCTTAGCCTGTATTTTGCAGACTTGATTTCTGTGAACACTAGCAAAGGACAAGGAGCTGGTGGAATCTTACTTAGAGCCTGAACGTGAATTTCATAGTAAATGCAGAGAAGCTCTACAAAAGAAGCTGCAGTTGCTCAGACAGTCTATTATGGAGCAACAAAATCCACCGGTTGTGAGGGCAGTGTTAGTGCCCGACGAAGCAGCAGCAAGGCCGGTTCGCGATGTGGCAATCCCACATGCCAACAATGTACATTCTAGTATCCGCAAACAAGAGCCTGGAGGGAGGTTTGAATTAAAGCAGAACATGGTGCAACTTTTGCACACAAGCCGGCAATTTACCGGTCTCCCTCATGAAGACCCACAACAACATCTCCAGAATTTTTTGGAGATAAGTCACACTTATATACCCGCTGGAGTGTCACCTGATTATGTTCGGCTCACCCTATTTCCGTTTTCCTTACTTGGTGAAGCCAAGAGGTGGTTAAAAGCTGAACCACCAAATTCTATATGAACGTGGGATGATCTAGCACGGAAGTTTTTGATAAGATCTTTTCCCTCTGGTAAAACAGCCAAACTTAGAAATCAAATTCTAAGTTTCAAACAGAGGGAGGGAGAAAATTTATATCAAGCCTGGGAAAGATTTAAATCCATGTTGCGGGACTGTCCTCATCATCATCAGTCCAATGAGGTGTTGGTACACACATTTATTGAGGGTTTGGAACCCCATACTAAAATTTTGTTAGACTCAGCAGCTGGAGGGCAAGCGCTGGAAAAGACCTATGAGGAGCTGTACACTTTGCTCAACCGAATTTCACAGGGCAATCCAGAATGGAATGCAGATTCATCTCGAGGTGGAGCAAGGAAAGCAGCAGGAGTGCTTGAAGTGGATGGATTTACAGCTATCGCTGCACAGATAGCTGCCTTGCAGAATCAGTTAAACAACCACTTCAGCAATATGAACTTGAACCAGCCTTCAGCTTCAGTCAATGCGGTCCAGCAAATGTGGTGTGAAGTGTGTGGTAGCAGTGAGCACTCAGCTGAGTGCTGTGGAGAAAACCCAGATTCGGTTAACTTTGTGGGCAATGCACAAAGAAATCAGCAGCAGTTTGGTAGTGGCTACAACTCAAATTGGAGGAACCATCCAAATTTTTCGTGGGGTAGCAACAAACAACAAGGCCAAAGTTCGGGTCAGGGTATGCACAGGAATCAAGGAGGGCAACAGAACTACCAATCTCAATTCAGAAATCACAATGCCCCTCCTCCACCACCATCACCTACCATTGAAGAAATGTTCAAGACCATGATCGCTAATCAGGCGCAATTGCAGGCTGACTATGTTAAATTGGCAGCCGAAGTGAAAAACAATCAATTAGCCACCAAGGCTCTTGAGTATCAATTTGGGCAATTTGCTAGTGCCCAAAACACAAGGCCCAGAGGAGGACTACCTAGCGACACAGATCCTAATCCGAAACAGGTAAATGCGGTGACCACGAGGAGTGGTTTGCAGTTGAAGGAGGTGGAGCCGGAAAGACCGCCTCAAAAGTCAGGAGCAGCAGATGTTGAGGAGGAACAAAGTTCTGATAGGGGGAAGACCAAAGAAGCAGAAGCAGAAAGACCTCCACCCCCGTTCCCTCAACGACTCAAGAAACACAAAGAGGAGGCGTGTTTCAAGAAATTTATGGAGGTGCTTAAACAGGTACATGTTAATTTACCTCTTGTTGATGTCTTGCAGGGAGTGCCAAAATATGCCAAATATATTAAAGACATCGTGGCCAACAAAAGTCGTCTGACTGAGTATGCCACGGTAGCTTTGACAGAGGAATGCACTTCCCGAATTCAAAATAGACTGCCCACGAAGCTAAAAGATCCTGGAAGTTTTACTATCCAGCTGACTATTGAGCAGAGTATCCGAGCTCGTGGATTATGTGACTTGGGGGCAAGCATAAATCTGATGCCATCTTCGGTATTCAGAAAGTTAGGTCTGGGGAGTCCTAGACCTACAACCGTAATCTTGCAGCTAGCAGACAGATCCATAGCTAGGCCGGATGGCATTGTTGAGGATATGCTTGTGCAAGTGGGATCCCTCATTTTTCCGGTCGATTTTATTGTTCTGGATTTTGAACCAGACACTGAAGTCCCATTTATTTTGGGACGACCCTTTTTGGCAACCGGAAAAGCATTAATCGACGTGGCTGCGGGTCAACTTACAATGCGAGCACATGACAAGGTAGAAGTGTTCGATGTGTACAAAGCACCAAAGCTCCCGATTGTAAATGAGGAACTCTCAATGATCAATGTGATTGATCATGGGAAGGCGAATCAAATCACTGAATCCCGAGAGTTGATAGGAAGACCACCTGATAAGGTTGAGCACTACTGGGGGGAGGAAAATGATCGTGAAAAATCGTCCATCACCCTAGTAGATAAGTGAGGATAAAGGACGTCGAGCCGCGACGGTAAACCAGGCGCTGCACGGGAGGCAACCCGTGAAAAATATTTTTTTTTCTTCTTTTGTTTAGTAAAGTGTAAATAGTTCTATTTTAATTTTCTCTTTCTTGATTTAGTATAAAATTTTTCATTTTAGTTAGTATTTTTCATTTTAGTTAGGGAAATCTATTAATCTAACCAATTTTGTTAGTGAGGTGATTTTCAGGTCAACCGGAGAAAAATATGCATGGAATCGGGAAGGAAAAGGCAAGGTATGAAAAAATGAATAAAATGAAGAGACAGTGCACTAGGGCGTTGGCTCCGTGTCACGGAGGAGGGGCTCCGCGTTACCCCCCATGACACGTTGACGGTTTAATCTGGAATTTTAAAAAAAATTCCAGTGAGCCATCGCGTTAGCTCCGTGTCACGGAGGAGGGGCTCCGCGTTACCCTCCGTGACACGTTGCCCTATATTTAGTGTCGGGTCACACCGGGTTGCCGGGTGACCCACGTGTTTTTCTTCTTTTTAACCCCGATTTTTTCTCTTTTTTTCCCCATTTCCTCTCTTCTCCGCGACCAAACACCTAGATTCCCTCTCCCAACCAACGTGCCACGTTACTAAGCAACCAATTTGTCAAGTTTCTTCGGTTATTCAACGTAAAGGTATGTTTCCCTCGTTTCTCTCAAGTTTTTATCGATTTTAGTCGAAATTGAGCATGGGAGGTGAGATAAATCACCCTATGTAGCAATTTAGCATGATATTGAATTATTCTTTGATTGATAGATGTTCGAAATGTTGTAATTAGCATTTGAACTTGTCGATTGCGTGAATGATTCGAATGTGATTGTAAAATTGAATTCTAGGGCTTGGGTTGTTGAAATCGAATTGGGTAACTTGCTAAATTGGTGAATTATATGCCGGGGTGTGTTTGTGAATTGAGATAGTCGTTGTAAATATTGTTAGAGGGTAAAAGACGACGAATTCTCGGGTTTTGGGAAAAGGTAAAAATTGTTCAAATTGGTTTGATTATTTGGATTCGTATGTATATAGAATTTTTGTCGTTGTTTTTGTTTGTTGTTTTCGTTGCTAAGTGCGATGGTTGAATTGCTAGCGATAGTAGGATTGGGATTAGCTGTATGAAGTCTGAGTAGTACGCTAAAAGTTATGCTGTCGAAAATTTTTTGTGAACGCACTAAGCAATGAATTGTATAGTTGTTTGTTTTGGTGTAAATAAAGTAATCCTTGCCGTAGTATCGTAAAGGTAGCTAAGGACTAAGTGTGGGGTAAACTAAGATTAACCCGACCTTAGCCGAAGTTAACATGTATTTAGCTTGACATTGTGCTTGTTTATTTATGTTGACAGGTACAATGGCGAGTAGGCAGGATAAGGGTAAAGGTGCTTCTACTTCAGGCACCGGGAGAAAACGCATGAGATTGGGCACAGCAGTCCCAGCTGCACCAGCTGTTCCGCGCGGCCAGCGCCGCCAATACGGACCGAGGTGGGTGACCGATGAAGGGAAGAAGTGGTACGCTAAACATAAAGAAAATAAGTACTTCCCTGAGGAGCATATTGCACGGGAACCACTAGCACAGGAGTTCCCCCGTATTGTGCAAAGGATCGAGGCAGCTGTGCTCAGCTTCATATTTCAGGAGCCCAAGGAGTGCAACCTACATTTAGTCCGGGAGTTCTATGCAAATTGGAACCCGGCCATCAGAAGCCACACAATAAAAATCAGAGGGAAGATTGTCACTCTGGAACCCCAGCAATTAAATGCCATCATTGGAGCGCGGGACACAGACGCCCACGTTCTCCGCCAGCTGAACATCACCCCACCATACGCTGACATCAGACGCACCTTGTGTCGGGCTCGATTCACAGCCCGATGGAGCAGACATAAGGAGAGGGGTTACCACCAGACTCTGCCTTATTCGCAGATGAACAGGGAGGCTAGAATATGGCTGAAAATAGTGTGTTCGTGCTTAATCCCGGGGGTTCACATGACGGATGTGACCCGGGACCGTGTCTGCCTAGTGTATGCCCTTATGAAAGGGCTGGATATTAATGTTGGGGCGGTCATCATATCCGCTATGAAGAGAGCCCGACTACACCAGGGCCACAGATATGGGTTCGGCGGACTCATCACCACCTTTCTCCGGGGCCTCGACATCGAGGAAGAGGCTTTGGATTACATCCCGCAGTTGGAGCGGAGGGCCCTTGATGTGACAAAAACTAAGGCCCCCGACACCACACACGAGCCAGTGCTGACACTGGGCGAGCGACATGCTCGTGACGATCAGTACATGGCTCGAATGTTTGGTATGCAGATGCTTCAGCTCCGGATTGGTGGGAGACCAGCCACGGAGGATGAGTTATGGCAGTTGGAGTTGGATTACCCATTTGGCGAGAACGCCAGAGCTTTGTACCGAGTGGGACCAGCCTTCGTTGAGCCCACTGACGATGATGTCCCCACGGACGAGGAGACACGTCGGGAGGACTCCGATGTGGAGTTCAATGATGACGAGGGAGGAGACTCGGACATGGGCGACGAGGCAGCAGCACCAGATGAAGAAGTTGAATATTTCGACTGATCAGGGAGTTCCACCACCCGAAATTTTTGTGATTTTTAATTCTTGTGAACACTGGGGACAGTGTTCGATTTAAGTGTGGGGTGGGGAGTAGTTAGGTGCTGGGACCTGGGCTAATCTGCTGTATGTTCTTCCTTTATTTTGCATGTTGTTTTTTATGTTTCCCTGTGGTTGTGAACTGATTTGTGTTGTATCTGTATATAGTTTTGTGGTAAATGATGTGTGTTTTGAAAGGTTGTGGTTGCCAGTGTAAATTTTGTAAATTTTGTAAATATTTTTTTTTATCGAAATGATCGATAATTTTCAAAATTTTGTTAAAATAGTTTGTACATATTAAAATATTTTGTAAATACTTTTCCATCGAAATGATCGATGTGTTGCAAAATTTTTCGATTTTTATTTTTGGGTTTCTCGGAGTTTGTTTTCGGTTCTTTTACCGAGAATAGTCCCATTGAACCGATGTCATAGTTAGTGACCGTTCCCTATGATGGATGGATGACGACCGTCTTAAGGGAAATATAGTCAGTAGGAGTAGTGATTTTAATATATTTTAAGTTTTTTCTTTGGTGGATTGCATCACTAAACCTGTAGTTACTATCTGGTTGTGAAATTTTGGTTGCGTGTTGTAACTGATATTCAAAATGTAAAAGTGATTCGTTTGAAAGCATGCAATTTTGTAAATATGTTGAGCTACCTAGGCTGTAGAATTTGATTCGGTGTGATTGAGGCTTAATTTTTGAATTCATGTAATTGGTTAATTAAAGAGTCTGTGAATGCATCTTGAATCGAGCATGTGCATGAAGTGTGAAGTGAGGTATTGTTATTCCATGCTATTGTGAAGTGTCTATAACTCGCCTGGTGTGTGTACAAAACGAAATGAAGGAGGTGTAGTGTTAGAAAGGACGTAGGCATTTCTTTGTTTTTAACCGAGAGTTTCTATTTTTTTCTTGTCATACTCTCATTTTTTTATGACTGTATACCCTAGTCAGCCCGTTGAGCCTTTAGCCAATTCTTTCTTTCTTTTGTCCAAAAATGTATAAACTAAGCTTTATTCTTTCTTTTCATTAGTCGTAAAGTCTATAAAAAACTCTTAAGAACTTAAGAAGAAAAGAAAAAAAATTTTTCCCAAAGTGTCAAAGAGTGAGAAGGGTGAAAAGAAAAAGAAAAGCAGAGTGAGGAAAGAAAAGAAAAAGGTGGAGGGTGCACTCATCATAATTAAATGATATTGAGGGACATGAAAACCCTTTGTGTTGTGTCAAATGTGTTTGATGAACTGGGCAGTACGAAAGTAAACAAGCATGAATGGGATGATGAAAAAAAGAAAAGAGAGAAACAATGTCATGAGTTGATGGGAATGTGTTGAAAAGGCGCTTAAGGATGCTAGTGACTATTATTGGCTAATCCAATATATACTAGTTCCATAGCTTCCATTACAACCCATTAAAGTCCTACTTGATCTTACATCGCATTTCCTTATATTAGTGGAGTAATACACTAAGGGCAAGCCTATGGGTCATGACATGATGCATGTGAATTCTTTTGGGAGAGAGAGTGAAATTAATTTCTACATGCCCCTACTTGAATGTTTGGGTGCTGCATGAACATAAAGGGGAAGATTCTCTTGAGTTGTGAGGGCACATGCTTGATGAAAGATTGATTTTCGTGTCGGATATCTTGATTAGCTGATTTGCATGAGTTTGCCGATATCGAGAGTCGATTCTTGAAGTCTAGGAAGTCTTGATATATTAAAGATCATTGCATTGTTAAGACCATGCATGTTTTCTTGATGATTTGCAAAAAATTGAATAATCGGTATGACCGTAGCGTAAATTGTCGCACCATAGTGGCGAAGGTTGGGATGTAATTTGCATGAGTTCTGTATGTGTTGTTCGAGGACGAACAAGGATTTAAGTGTGGGGTAAGTGATCTTGGGCAGATTTATATGCCCAAGTGATACTCAAACGTATCATTTTCGCCTTGTTTGTTGTGCAATGTGTATACATTTTCATGTAATTGGTAATAAAATGTGAATTTATACTAACCAACATGATTAGCATTGTTTTGCAGGTAAAACATGATTTTTAGGAGCTAAATTGCATGTTGGAACAATATCGGAGTTGGACTTGGATGCAAGCATGGAAAAGACATTGGAATGCGCAATGTAAAGGGGCTCCGCGATGGAGCCGTGCCACGCTACCATCGCGGAGGCACACTGCCTGGAGGGTGATTTAATTGGCAATTTCCAATGAAGCCTCGCGACAGCTCCGTGGCACGGAGATAAGCCTCCGCGTTGGCCTCCGTGCCACGTTGAGGCTATATTCCCAGACCCTGGATTTCCAGTGAGGGTCCGCATCCACGCCGTGTCACGGAGGCAGTGCTGCGCGTTGGCCTCCATGACACGTTGCTTGTTATTCCGGGAAAAATTCCCAATAGTATAAATAGAACACTTAGGCTTATTTTTAAAAAATTCAGACTTGGTGGAGCAAGGACGTGGGTTAGAGGCAGTTGAGGAACGAAAAAGCTAAGGGTTTTTCTCTCTTTCTTTCTTCTTTCAATCAATTATTTGTATGATTAACACTTGTTTTAGGATGATTAATCCACAAATGAGTGGCTAATTCTCTTCCTTGCTGAGGTTGTGAACAATGGTGATGAATTTTGATTGTTAATTGTATGGTTTTTCATCTTCTTCTTCCATGTTGTTCTATTAATTCTTGTTTCTACTGCATTAGTGTGTGGCCGACATTAATGTACATCTAAAAAGTCCAATTTCACTCGAGAGAGCAAGAAATTGGAAAGTTGTGAATTAATAGGGTATTGTTCTTAACATGATTTGGGAAAATTGGGTTTTGATGTGCTTTCCTGATAGAAATATACTTGAAAGCCGTATTAGTCAATTTAGGAACCGGAATTGTATTGCTAGGTCATAAATTGCATTTGATCACAGAAATGTAGACGAATGGTTTATGATTCTAAAGTGAGATTAAATACGAGAGTTTTAATCTCTAGGCTAATGTTCTTGGCTAGCAACATGAAGAGAAGAATAACCAAATTATGATTATAATCAAATTCATTACTTGTTCTTAACCTTGGCATGCTCATATCCATAGTTTCAATTCAAAGTAAATATTTGTTAATAGTTTTAGTATATAAGTTATAAACAAAATTATTTAACTTTTGGTTACGTTGTTGTCAGCATAATTAGAAGTAAAGATAGAATATAGTATAGTTAAGCAATTTCACTTATCCAGAGTCTCCTTGGTTCGATACTTGGCTTACTTAGCCACTTTATTACTTGTTTTACCACGTGCACTTGCGTGTCGGTTTTTACCTATAACTAAATCACCGAACAGAAACAAGACCCGACACTCAAGCGCACCCTCATCACTAGATTGTCTCAGAGTCCATCTTCAGCTTATCGATGAGTCCTCATGTTTCGAGGGCTATTTGGCAGACATTGTAACATTTATGTTTCAGCACTTGTTTGGGTTAGTTGGGGGGTGTTGTCCCCTCAACCCATCATATGTAGTAGAGGCTTTTAGAGATTTCCTTACGTTAAGATATGTTACGGTTATGTTTATGTTTCTGTTATGCCTTGTTACTAGTCTTCCGTTTATAATGAATGAAGTTTGGTGTAGGCTTATGCCATGGGTCGACTTGGGGCTTTTCGGGGTTCCTTGTCCTGTGTTACAATCCAGGCCTCCGTTAGGGTCGTGAAAAACGTGGTTTCAGAGCCATAGGTTTTGAAGTGTCCTAGGGTGTCTGAAAGTCACGTTAAGTAGAGTCTTTTTCATGGGTGTGAAGCGCTCCACACTTACGACGAAGAGGCTAAGAGTTGTTTAGGAATTGTTCCATTCATTCATAATCTATGTTGTGAGATGTAAAGTTCTTTTATTCTTTTAATTTGTGCTATTCGTGTTTACAGAATCATGCCTCCACGCCGAGTGAACGTTAGAAGAAATTAAAATGGCAACGATCATGCCAATGGTGATAGGCATCACCCAGTCCTGCCCGTTCATGAGGAGCACGCACCAGAGCCAGTTGCCAATGCTAAGTTTAGGGCAGCGATTCAGATGTTGGCATAGGCCATGGCTACCCAGGTATATAATAAGACAGTGGCGCATTACCCTCAGAATGGGAATGCGGCGATAGCTAGAGTGAGGGATTTCTTGAGAATGAGCCCTCCTGATTTCTCGAGGTCGGAGGCAGACGAGGATCCACATGATTTCATCGCGGAGATTCTATAGATCACCCAGGTTATGGGGGAGAACAATGGAAAGTGTGTTGACTTGTCCTCCTGTTAGCTAAAAGGGGGTGGCTCACATATGGTTCAAGCAATGGAGGGATACTAGGGCAGTGGGTGTAGGCCCTATAGGCTGGGAAAAGTTTCACATGACATTCTTGGATCGTTTTTTCCCTCGACAGATGAGGGAGCTTAAGGAGACTGAGTTTGTTAATTTTAAACAGGGTGACATGTCCGTACAGGAGTACGCTTTGGATTTCACCCTTCTATCCAACTATTCCCTAGAGTTAGTGGCGGATCAGAGGGCTCGGGTGAGTCATTTTATGCATGGGGTGGCTAATTATCTAGATAAGGATTGTAGGATTGCCATGTTGCATCGGGATATAGACTTTCCCCTTATTATGTTGTATACGCAATAGATGGAGTCGGTATATCAAAGGTAGAGAGACGCCAAAAGGCCCAGGACTGACAGCTACAGGACTTCTCAGGTTAGGTCAGGGGGTGGACAACATCAGCAGCCCCAGCACAGGTCTATTGTTCTAGCCCTATCGTCAGCCAGCACACCATCTAGATTCAAAGGGGATCATAGATGTAGGGCTTCAGAGTCGAGAGTCCAGGGTAGCATGCAAGTGGAGCTCACTTTCCCAGTTTGTGAGATGTCCGACAAGAATCACCCTGGGAGGTGCCTAGTTGGCTCGAATGCTTGTTTCGAGTGTGGGAAGCTCGGACATAGACTAATAGATTGCCCTTCAGCCAGATCAGGGTCGGTGGAGCCCGTGCACCAGCAGCCAATATTGCCTCTCTAGCAGTACATCCCCCTCGGCAGGGTGTCTCGGCCAGTTCAGCCAGTGGTCAATTTCAAAATAGGTTTTCTGCTTTGGCATCCCATCAGGAGCAGGAGATCTCCCTAGATGTGGTCACCGGTATGTTGCATGTTTTTCATATTGATGTTTATGCTTTACTAGACTCGGGAGCTATTGTTTCTTTTGTGACTCCTTATATTACTAGTAGCTTTGGAGTTAGTCCCGAGATTCTGTCAGATCCATTCTCAGTCTCCACTTCGGTTGGTGATTCAGTTGTAGTTAGGCGGGTGTATAGAGGTTGCCCCATTACAGTATTTCTTAAGGTCACCACCACAGACTTAGTAGAGTTAGATATGATTGACTTTGACATTATTCTCGGCATGGACTGGTTGTTTGCATGTTGTGCTTCCATTAATTGTAGAACCCATGTGGTGGAGTTCCATTTTCTGGGTGAGTTAGTCTTGGAATGGAAGGGTAGTTCAACTGCACCAGCACGGTCGATTTATTTCATATCTTAAGGCTAGGAAGATGATTTCTAAGGGTTGCATGTATCATTTAGTTAGGGTTAAGGATGTTGAGTCTGAGACTGCGACCATCCAGTCAGTTCCAGTGGTGTGTGAGTGTACAGATGTATGTCCCAATGATTTACCAAGTGTTCCTCCCGAGAGGGAAATTGATTTTGGTATTGACCTTTTGCCCGATATGTAGCCTATCTCTGTTCCTCCTTATAGGATAGTTCCAGCCAAGCTAAATGAATTGAAGGATCAGTTTAAGGACCTATTAGATAAGGGCTTTATTAGACCGAGCAAGTCTCCATGGGGTGCACCAGTGCTCTTTGTCCGAAAGAAGGATGGTTCTCTTTGCATGTGTATCGACTATCGACAATTGAACAAAGTCACTATTAAGAACACGTACCCTCTTCCCATGATCGATGATTTTTTTGATCAAGTTCAGGTTGCCAAATGTTTCTCAAAGATAGAGTCAGGTCTGGGTATCATTAGCTCAGGGTGCGGGAGAGTGATATCCCGAAGACAGCCTTCAGGACGTGGAAGGGTCATTATGAGTTTGTAGTTATGTTTTTTTGACTAACAAATGCTCCTGCAGCTTTTAGGAACCCGATGAACAGGGTGTTCAAGCCGTAACTAGACATGTTCATGATTGTGTTCATTAATGACATCTTTATATACTCTTGGAGCAAGGAGGAGCATGCCGCGCATTTGAGAGTAGTGCTGCAGACTCTCATGGATCGCCAATTATTTTCAAAGTTCAGCAAGTGTGAGTTTTGGTTGAACTCGGTAACATTTTTGGGCCACGTGGTATCCAGAGAAGGTATAAAGGTGCTTTCTCAGAAAATTAAGGTGGTGAAGAACTGGCCTAGACCTGTGAGTCCTTCAGATATTTGGAGTTTCTTGGGCTTAGCAAGCTACTATCGGAGGTTTGTTGAGGGCTTTTCATCAATTGTAGCCCCATTGACCAAGTTGACTCAGAGAAAGGTAGTTTCAATGGTCGGAGACTTGTGAGAAGCGCTTCCAAGAACTGAAGACTCGACTCATTACCGCACCGGTGTTGATCATACCTAAGGGTATGAATGGTTTTGTTGTGTATTGTGATGCTTTGAGAATTGGACTCAGGTGTGTATTAATGCAGCTTGGAAAGGTAATATCATATGCCTCTAGTCATTTAAAGATCCATGAGAAGAATTACCCAACCTATGATCTAGAGTTGGCAGTGGTGGTGTTAGCCTTGAAGATACAGAGACATTACTTATATGGGTCCATGTTGATGTGTTTTATGGACCACAAGAGTTTACAATATGTGTTCACATAGAAATACCGCAATATATGAAAAAAAAGGTGGTTAGAGCTACTCAAAGACTATGATATGAGTGTTCTTTACCATCCAAGTAAGGCTAATGTTGTGGCAGATGCACTTAGTAGGCTCTCGATGGAAAGAGTAACCCATGTGGAGGAAGGAAAGAAAGAGCTGGTGAAACATGTGCATCGTCTCGCTAGGTTAGGAGTGAGGTTGGTTGACTCTACCAATGCGGTGTTGTTGTGCAAAGAGGATCTGAATCGTCCTTGTTGGCTTATATGAAATATAGGAAAGATGAGGACCCGATCTTGATATGAAATATCATTAGGTTGGGGTTCGTGAAAGGGACATTCCAAAGACTTCCTTCAGAACCAGATACGACCATTTTGAATTCATAGTCATGTCCTTTGGGCTGACGAATGCTCAAGCAGTATTTATGGACCTGATGAACAGTATTTTCACACCATACCTGGACCTGTTCATGATAGTATTTTTTGATTATATTCTGGTGTATTCTTGCTCAGAGGCAGACCACCAGGATCATTTGCAAACAGTGCTCCAGATTCTCAGTGACCGTCAGCTATATGCCCAGTTCTCTAAATGTGAATTTTGGCTGAATTCAGTAGCCTTTTGGGGGCATATCGTGTTAGATGTTGGTATACAGGTAGGTACACAGAAAATAGAAGCAGTGAAAACATGGCCCAGACCTACCACTCCGACCGAGGAATGCAGTTTCCTAGGATTAGTAGGGTACTATAGACGGTTTGTTAAAGGAATTTCCACCTTAGCAACACCTCTAACTAAACTGACGCAGAAGGCAGCAAAATTTCAGTGGACTGAGGCATGTGAGCAGAGCTTCCAGGAATTGAAAGACAGATTAACATCAGCTCCAGTGTTAGCATTGCCAGAAGGTACATAATGTTATTAAGTTTACTGTGACGCTTCGGGTGTTGGGTTAGGATATGTGTTGATGCAGCATGGTAAAGTAATTGCTTATGCTTCCAGACAACTGAGGAAACATGAAAAGAACTTATCCTACCCATGACCTTGAATTGGCGTAGTGATTCACGCCTTAAAGATATGGAGACATTACTTGTATGGTGTCCACGTGGATATTTTCACTGATCATAAGAGCCTACAGTATATCTTCACCCAGAAAGAACTACACTTGCTTAAGCATCGCTGGTTAGAGTTGTTGCAAGACTATGATGTGAATATTCTGTATCACCCAGAAAGGGCTAATGTGGTGGCAGACGCCCTTAGCCGTAGGTCTATGGGGAGTTTGGCATACTTACGGCCTGTGCAGCGGGAATTAGCTCATTAGTTAGCCAGTTTAGCCATTGGTGTAGCAGAACCAGAGGACAATGGAGTGGTAATCCAGAACACCGCAGTGTTGTCTTTAGTCGTGGAAGTAAAGGAACGGCAGTGTGAAGATCCTAGCTTAGAAACAGAGTTCAACAAGGAGTGGTGACAGATTTTCTGACAACCGAGGATGGAGTATTGCGATATAAAGATCGCCTTTGTGTTGCAGACGTTGTAGGGCTTCGCCAGCAGATTATGGGCGAGGTACATTATGTTCGTTATTCTCTCTACCTAGGTTGGACGAAAATGTACCACGATATAAAAGAAATATATTGGTGGCCAGGAATGAAGAAGGGGATAGCAGAATTCGTAGCTCAGTGTCCCAACTGCTAGCAGGTAAAAGATGAACATCAGAAACAAGACGGACTGACTCGGGATATAGTTGTGCCTCTATGGAAATGGGAAGCAGTAAATATGGATTTTATAGTGGGATTACCCCGCACCAGGCATAAATATGATTCTATCTGGGTGATTGTTGACAAACTGACAAAATTAGCTCATTTTCTGCCAGTAAGGGCTACCTTTTCCGCTGAGGATTATGCTGAGCTGTATATTAGAGAAATAGTCAGGTTGCATGGTGTTCTAGTGTCCATTCTCTCTGACGGAGGGGCGTAGTATATAGAAAAATTCTGGCAATCATTTCAGAGAGGCTTGGGGACGTAGGTTAACCTGAGCACAACTTTTCCTCCTCAGACAGATGGGAAGGCAGAATGCACCATTCAAATGCTCGAGGATATGTTGCAAGCATGTGTGCTGGATTTCGGAGGTAGCTGGGATGAACATTTACCACTCATTGAGTTCGCCTATAATAACAGTTACCATTCAACTATTTAGATGGCGCCTTATGAGGCATTATATGGGCGAAAGTGCAGATCTCCAGTTGGTTGGTTTGAGGTAGGAGAATCAACATTGATTGGGCCAGATATCATTCATCAGTCAGAGGAAAAAGTAAAGCTTATAAGAGAACGTTTACTGACTGCTCAGAGCCGCCAGAAATCTTATGCTGACGTGCAACGCAGAAACTTAGAATTTAATGTAGGTGATTGGGTGTTTCTGAAAGTTTCACCGATGAAGGGTGTAATGAGATTTTGCAAGAAAGGCAAGCTCAGCCCGAGGTTTGTTGGGCCTTATCAGATTTGCCAAAGAATAGGCCAAGTGGCATATGAGTTAGACTTACCTCCAGAGTTAGAATTTGTTCACCCAGTTTTCCATGTATCAATGCTGAGAAAGTGCAAAGGAGATCCCTCCAGAATTGCCTTACTCCAAGATGTTCAGGTTATAGAGAAGCTGCCATATGAAGAAGTTCCAGTAGCCATACTAGACCGGCAGATCCGCAGATTAAGAACTAAAGATATTTCTTCTGCCAAATTGTTACGGCATAACAGGAACCGAGAGAAATTACTTGGGAAGCAGAAGAAAATATGAAATCCAAATACCCTCAATTATTTCAGAATTAGTCAGCCAGAGGTATGTTGATATTGCTTTTTTATGAGTTTCTTTATAATCATGTGTGGGAGTGAGGTGTTGACTTCAGTTTATTATGTAATGGATGCTATAGTATTATATGGAGTACCTGTATTTGACTTTTATGCATTTCAGGATTTTTGAGATAGTCCATATTACATGGGAAACTCTGCCGAAAATTTTCCAGAAAAGGTAGAGCAAGTTAAAATTTTTGTAAACGAAAGTTAACATTCGAGGACGAATGTTCTTAAGGGGGAAGGATGTTACACCCTGTATGTTCTTGATACTTAGTTGTCCTATTCACATATTGGTTAAGAGTTTTAGAATGTCATATGTGCGAGAAAAGGGCTCGGGGAGAAACCGGACAAGCGCCAAGTCGGAGCGTCGCAAGGCAAATGCAACTTATAAATCGCATTCGACAAATGCGACTTAAAGGCCCCAAGTATATAAGGCTCCCACTTCGTTTTAAATCATTTTCCTTTCATATAATTTCCAGTAAACAAATAGAAAAAGAGGGAACAAAGGGTTTGATTAAATTTCCTTCCATTTACACCGTCAAACGCAGTCTAAACTCGAATTAACTTCGGGTAGCAAAGTATAAAGCTGCCGGGAGCATTCCTACGGACATAGTTTCGCGAAATTCGGCTAGCGAATCCTCGTCACGCCCAGCTAAGGTAAGTGGAGTTGCTCCAAACTAGTGTTAATATACTCCAAGCATTAAAGTGAGTATTTCTCCCTTCTAGACTTCCGAGAAATTACGAGTTTTCGGCCGTTCTTCGATAAGTCGAAGAATAGGCAGTAGGTATATCCATAAGTATGGTTTTCGAATTAATTCTATTCTTTCGTGAATATGAATACAATTAGGAGAAATAGCTGAATACTAGCCGAGGTACGCCAGTTAATCAGAAAGTCGGCAGCTGAGGTATGTAAAGCCAATTTTTTTCGGCAAGCCAGTAGTTCTAGTATAGGAAAATAGTACGAATTTCAGAAGAATGTTTAAGAAGTCGTATATTATATTCAGTATGAGTTCAGTAAGCATGTTAGAATTATTATACAGTGTTCAACATGAAACTTAGTAAAATAGTATAATTCCCAGCAGAATATTGCGGAAGTATTACTTTAGCCTCAGTATATCTCAGTATTAGATTAAGTATATTTCAGTATCAGATTTAGCATATTTCAGTATCAGATTCAGTATATTTCAATATGAAATTCAGAACAGAATACCAGAATATAAATATTATTATTAGATTCAGTATCTATATATTACATGCGGTTTTTGCTATCTGTGGAGACATGATTGTTCTGTGTTGGGCACCCTTAGATCATCCTTGACCGCCCCAGGGTTAATAGTTTTGTCGACTCACCCGCCAGAGGGTGAGGATACGCCGCTCTACTGAGTGGCATGCCGTCCGCCAGCGGACGAAGATGGGATGCATATTACCCATAGCAGGCTGATCAACACTATACCACACCCCCTATCGAGTGCTTGCGCCTGGGGTGCACATTAAAGTTTTCAGATTTCAGATTTCAAGAGTCCTCCGTACTCAGATACAGCTATAGTCAGGGGCCCAGCGAGCCCAAGTTGCATACCCAGGGGGCTGGCTAGATGCTCATAGTTACTAGGTGGATGGTATGACCCAGGTAGGGGTATATAGATTGTGTGTTGGTTGGTACCTTACGACTTATGGGGGCTGGTAAGGTTCTTGTATGCTATGTTGTGTTAGTTATTAATAGATAGAAAGTAGACTGCCATGTTATCATGTATGACTCTTACTCTCTTCAGTAAAGTTACGCTCTTTTCAGTCAGTCTCAGCCCGTCACCTATTACTTCAGCATCTATCAGTATTATTGTTTGCTTTCAGTTATTTTCAGTTATTGCTTGCATACTCAGTACCAGTGGTACTGACGCCCGTTTTGGGGCGCTGCATTACTTACCTGCAGGTACTCATAGACGAGGAGCAGATCCATCATAGTTCAAGCCAGCATATAGAGTCTTCAGCTCCTATCATCCGGAGCTTGACAGCTAAAGTTTTACTTCCGTTTTTGTTTGTACAGTATGGGTAGGTTGGGGCCCTGTCCCGACCATCTTATTATTCTTAGAGGCTTGCGGATTATATATTCCATGTGGTTAGTTGTACCGGTCATGCGGGGCTGTGTGTATGTTTTTAGTTTGCATGTGATGGCCGTGTGGGGCCTTGTTCAGTTGTCAGTTGGTGACCTTGTCCGTCACAAATCAGTTTAGAACTTGATTCTACTTTTCAGTGATAACTAGTCAGCATGGTGGCCTTGTCGGCCCGCATAGGTTCCCTTATGTTCAGTTGTTTTGGCTAGCTGTTATATTCCTACAGGTGGCTATAGGCCTTATCGGCGGGAGGCTGTATTTACAGCTGTTATATAGCCTGTTGTTATCATAAATCCAGAATTAGAGCCAGCCTGGCACCCAAAGTGCTTAGGCTCAGTAGTGAAGCAGTCCGGGTCCTAGTAGGGTACTATGTGCTAGTCATGCCTCCCAAGGCGGGGCGTGACAAACTTGGTATCAGAGCAGGTCTTATCCTAGGGAGTCTGCAAGCCGTGCTAAGTAGAGTCTTGTCATGGATGTATTGTGCACCACATACCATAGGCAGGAGGCTGCAAGGCATGATAGGGTGGTTACTCTTTCTTCATATTTAGTCATGCCATAGAGCAGTACAGTATAGGGTTGAGTCTCTAAAGCTTATTATACACGTTGGTTACAGATTAAATGTTAGATCAGAGACATCCTATCACATGCAAAAGATTGGACATAGCAGCAGAAGAGGGCACCAGCAGGATGCCTCAGCCTCGTTTAGAATCAGCCTGATCTAAGGGTGATACAGAGGCATCATCCCGACCTTCTCAACAGTCTCCACCCCATCAGGAGCCACTCGGGATGACACCACTTCCCATAGTTCCTATACCTACACCATCTGACCAGGAGGTCAGGAGTGCAGTAGTTATGTTAGCGCAAATGATGGCTACTCAGCGCCAGTCAATGCCACCTACAACGACAGAATCATCAGGTGGGCGTGGTAGTTCGAGGGTTCGAGAATTCCTGGCACTAGATCCCCCACAGTTTACCAGGGTAGATTGAGTAGAGGACCCCCAGGACTTTCTAGATCAGATGTAGAGGATTTTTCGGGTAATGCATGTTACATCTACAGAGTCGGTCGAATTGGCGGTATTCCGACTGCGGGTTAAATCTGTGTTTTGGTATGAGAGTTGGGAAAGGTCTCGAGGGAGAGATGTTGCCCCTCCAACCTAGTCCAGCTTTTCAGAGGCTTTCCTACCACGAGAGATCCGACAAGCCCAGATGGACTAGTTTTTACACTTGGAGCAGGGGGCGATGATTGTTCGATAATACACCCTGCAGTTCGATTCTTTGGCCCGCTATGCTCTGGCCTTTGTAGACACCATGCCATCCAGAGTCCACCGGTTTATTATGGGGCTGAACCCAGAGTATATTCAGGCCTGTATGACAGCTACTTTTCGGGAAGATATGGATATTGCTCGAGTACAGGCTTTTGAATCAGACTATTGAGGGCCTCAAATAGCGGCAATAGGATAGCAAATGAACAAGTCAGGAACAACGCCGAAGGGACAGGTCAGATGAGTTACAGGGGGAGATTCGGAGAGGGCCTAGGCCACGGTTGTCAAATAGGCCACCTAGACCCCCGCCTCCATCATAGCAGTAGAGGGGTAGATTTATTCGCCGAGGATAGTCAGAGTCTGACAGAAGTTCTCGAACAGTAGATTCACTCCAGCAGAGGAGAGCAGAGCAGAATAGGTATACACCACCACTTTGCCCTATTTGCAGCCGACGCCACTCTGGAGCTTGAAGATATGGATCCACAAGGTGTTATATATGTGGACAGAAGGGTCTTGTGATGAGAGATTGTCCAGCCAGGGGTCAGGTTAAATGGGATAGACAGGACTGGGCATCAGCAGGGTCGCGTGCTCCAGCAGCCCCGGCAGAGCGCAGGCCCTCAGTTTCAGCAGACAGAGGCCGAGGTAGATCAGGGGCCTCTAGTTTAGGTACGGGCCCAAGCCGTACCTATGAATTACCAGGGAGACAGGATTTAAAGGCTCCTCTAGATGTTGTGACAGGTATGATGACTATTTGCTCTCACCCTGCTTATGTATTAATCGATCCGGGATCTACCTTGTCCTATGTTACCTCATTTGTGGCTCGAAAGTTGAGTATTGTACCAGAATTGCTTCGGCAACCCTTTTCAGTATCTACACCAGTCGGTGACTCTATTATAGCCAAAAGGGTTTACCGAGGGTGTACAATAGAAGTTGCTAACCGTCAGACCACAACAGATTTGGTAGAGTTAGAAATGGTTGATTTTGACGCCATTATGGGTATGGATTGGTTAGCTCCATGCTATGCCAATGTAGAATGCTGGACCAAGACGGTCTGATTCCACTTTCCAGGAGAGGCAGTACGAGAGTGGAAGGGCAGTACAGCTGCGCCAAATGGTAAGTTAATTTCCTATCTTCGGGCGAGAAAGTTGATAGCCAAGGGGTGCATTTACCACATCGCCAGAGTCAGGATGTTCGGGTAGAGCCTCCGACTCTCCAGTCTGTTCCAGTGGTTAATAAATTCCCTGATGTATTCCCAAATGAGCAACCTGGTATTCCCCCAGAAAGGGAAATAGACTTTGCAGTTGATTTATTACCAGGCACTCAGCCCATATCAAATCCCCCTTATCGCATGGCTCCTACTGAACTCAGAGAACTAAAGGAGCTGTTGAAACATTTATTAGATAAGGGCTTTATCAGGATGAGTAATTCACCTAGGGGTGCGCCAGTTCTATCTGTGAGAAAGAAGGACGGCTCCCTCCGTATCATTATAGACTATCGGCAATTGAATAAAGTTACGATCAAGAATAAGTATCCTCTTCCCAGGATAGATGATATTTTTGATCAGTTACAGGGAGCCAGATATTTCTCCAAAATTGACTTAAGGTCCAGATATCATCAGGTTCGGGTTTGTGAAAGAGATATTCCAAAGACTGCCTTGAGGACCAGATACGGCGATTTTGAATTCTTAGTCTTGTCCTTTGGGCTAACGAATGCTCAAGCAGTATTTATGGACCTAATAAACAGTATTTTCATACCATACCTGGACCTGTTCGTGATAGTATTTATTGACGATATTCTGGTGTATTCTCGCTCAGAGGCAGACCACTAGGATCATTTGCAGACAGTGCTCCAGATTCTCAGAGACCGTCAACTATATGCCAAGTTCTCTAAATGTGAATTTTGGCTGAATTCAGTAGCCTTTTTGGGGCATATCGTGTCGGATGCTGGTATACAGGTAGATAGACAGAAAATAGAAGCAGTTAGAAGATGGCCCAGACCTACCACTCCGACCGAGGTACGCAGTTTCCTACGATTAGCAGGGTTCTACAGAAGGTTTGTTGAAGGATTTTCCACCTTAGCAGCAGCTCTGACTAAACTGACACAGAAGGCAGCAAATTTTCAGTGGACTGAGGCATGTGAGAAGAGCTTCTAGGAATTGAAAGACAGGTTAACATCAGCTCTAGTGTTAGCATTGCCAGAAGGTACAGAAGGTTATGCAGTTTATTGTGACGCTTCGGGTGTTGCGTTAGGATGTGTGTTGATGTAGCATGGTAAAGTAATTGCTTATGCTTCCAGACAGCTGAGGAAACATGAAAAAAACTATCCTACCCATGACCTGGAATTGGCCACGGTGATTCACGCCTTAAAGATATGGAGACATTACATGAATGGAGTCCACGTGGATATTTTCACTAATCATAAGAGCCTACAATATATCTTCACCCAGAAAGAATTAAACTTGCGGCAACATCACTACTTAGAGCTGTTGCAAGACTATGATGTGAATATTCTATATCACCCAAGAAGGGAAAATGTGGTGGCAGATGTCATTAGCCGTAATTCTATGGGGAGTTTGGCATACTTATAGCCTGTGTAGCAGGAATTAGCTTGGGAATTGCATCAGTTAGCCAATTTAGCCGTTTGTGTAGCTGAAACAGAGGACAACAGAGCGGTAATCTAGAACACTGCAGTGTCGTCTTTAGTCGCGGAAGTACAGGAATGGCAGTGTGAAGATCCTAGCCTGGTTTAGCTTAGAAATAGAGTTCAGCGAGGAGAGGTGATAGATTTTCTGACAACCGAGGATGGGGTATTGCGATATAAAGATCGTCTTTGTGTTCCATACGTTGCAGGTCTTCGCCAGCAGATTATGGGCAAGGTACATTATGCCCATTATTCTCTCCACCCAGGTTCGACGAAAATGTACCACGATATAAAAGAAATCTACTAGTGGTTGTTCGGGTGGTTTTGGGGTTATATAAAACGACACGCAAGTGCACGTGGTCGAACAAGTAGTAAGTGGCTTTAGTAAGCCAAGTATCGATCCCACAGAGACTTGGATGAAGTGCAAATTGCTCAAGTGTACTATATTTTACTTCTAAAAATGCTGACAACAGCGTAACCAAAAAGTTGATAGTTTGTTTTATAAATTTTATACTAAAACTAAGAACAATTATCTACATTGAATCTGAATTATGAATGAAAGAATGCTGAGGTTAAACGAACATGTAATGAAACTAATTATCATCATACTTTGGTTAATCTTTTCCTCCAGTTGCTAGCCAAGAACATTTGCCAAGAGATTAAAACTCTCGTATTTAACCTCACTTAAGAATCATGAACCATCCGTCTACATTTCTGTGATCAAATGCAATTCATGTCCTAGCTATACAATTCCGGTTCCTAAATTGACTAATACGACTTTCAAGTATATTTCTATCCTGAAAGCAAATCAAGACTCAATTTTCCCAAATCAAGTAAAGAACATATCCTATTAATTCACAACTTTCCAATTTCGTGCTCTCTCGAGTGAAACCGGACTTTTTAGATGTACATTAATGTAGGCCACACACTAATGCAGTAAGAACAAGAATTAATACAACAACATGGAAGAAAAGATGGAAAACCAAAGAATCAATGATCAAATTTCATTACAATTGTTCATAACCTCAGCAAGGAGAGGAATTAGCCACTCATTTATGGATTAAACATCATAAAATGAGTGTTAATCATACAAGCAATTGAATTAAAGAAGAAAGAAAGAGAGAAAAAACCCTGAACTTTTCGTCCCTCAACTGCCTGTAACCCACGTCTTTGCTCCACCAAGTCAGAATATTAAAAAATGAACCTAAGTGTTCTATTTATACTGCTGGGAATTTTTCCCGGAATAACGAGCAACGTGTCACGGAGTGCATCGCGGAGCACTGCCTCCGTGACACGCTACAAACACGGACCCTCACTGGAACTGGGGGTCCGAGAATTTAGCCTCAACGTGGCACGACGTGCATCGCGGAGCACTAGCTCTGTGCCGCGGAGCACGCGGACCTCCACTGGAATTTGGGTGAATTTTCCCCATCCAGGCAGAATGCCTCCGCGATGGCAGCGTGACACAGCTCCATCGCGGAGCCCCTTTATTTCATACTGTCCAATGCCTTTTCCCTTGCTCGCATCCAAGTCTAACTCCGATGTCATCCAACATGCATGTTAGCTTCCCGAAATCACATTTTACCTGCAAAACAATGCTAATCATGTTGGTTAGAATAAATTCACATTTTATTACCAATTACATGAGAATGCATACACATTGATAGATAAACAAGGCGAAAATGATACTTTTGAGTATCACTTGGGCATATAAATCTGCCCAAGATCACTTACCCCACACTTAAATCCTTGTTCGTCCTCGAACAACAAGCATACAATTCATGCAATTTACATCCCAACCTAGCTACTTCGGTTCGACAATTTAGGCTACGGTCATACCGATTATTCAATACAGCAAATCATCAAGAAAACATGCATGGTCTTATCAATGCAGTGACCTTCAATACGTTAAGACCTCCTAGACTTTAAGAATCGACTCTCAATATCAGCAAACTCATGCAAATCAGCTGATCAAGATATCCGACACAAAAATTAATCTTTCATCAAGCATGTGCCCTCACAACACAAGAGAATCTTCCCCTTTTTGCTCATATTACTCACAAACATTCAAACAGGGGTATGTACACACAATTTCACTCTCTCTCCCAAAAGAATTCACATGCATTATGTCATGACCCATAAACTTGCCCTTAGTGTATTACTACCGTAATATAAAGAAGTGCGATGTAAGATCACGTAGGACTTTAATGGGTTGTAATGGAAGCTATGGAACTAGTAAATATTGGATTAGCCAATAATAGCCACTAGCATCCTTAAGCGCCTTTTCAACACATCCCATCAACTCATGGACATTGTTTCTTTTTTTTTTCGTCATCCCATTCTAGATGATTTTCTTTAGTATGGCCCATTTCGTTAAGCACAATTGACACAACAACAAAGATTATTCATGCACCTTCATTATCGTTCATTTATAGCAAGTGCACCTTCAACCTTTTCTTTTCTTCTATCACTCTGCTTTTCTTTTTCTTTTCATCATTCTCACTCTTTGACACTTTGGGAAGATGATTTTCTCTCCTTAAGCGCTTAAGAGTTTTGTATAGACTTTACGGCTAATGAAAAGAAGGAATTAAGCTCAGTTTACACTTTTTGGACAAAAGAAAGAAATAATCGGCTAAAGGCTCAAAGGACTGACTAGGGTATACAATCACAAAAAGGGGGGTATGACAAGAAAAAAAAATAGAAACTCTCGGTTAAAACAAAGAAATGCCTACATCCTTTCCTACAATACACCTCCTCTATTTCGTTTTGTACACACACCAGGCAAGTTCTAGACACTTCACAATAGCATGGAATGTCAACACCTCACTTCACACTTTTTGCACATGCTCGATTCAAGATGTATTCACAGACTCTTCAATCAGCTAATTACATGAATTCAAACATTAAGCCTCAATCACACTGACTCGAACTCTACAGCCTAGGTATCTCAACATATTCACAAATTTGCATGCTTTCATACGAATCACCATTGCATTTTGAATATCATGTACAACATGCAACCAGAATTTCGCAACCTTATAGTAACTACAGGTTCCGGGATGCAATCCACCAAAGAAAACTAAAAAAATAATTGAGATAAAAACTACTCCTAACGACTTCATTTCCCTTAAGACGGTCGTCATCCATCCATCATAGGAAACGGTCACTACTTAAGACGTCGGTTCAATGGGACCATTCTCAATAAAAGAATCAAAAACAAACGCCGAGAAACCCAAAATTAAAAAAAAACTGTCGAAAATATCGATCATTTCGATAGAAAAATTATTTACAAAATATTTTAAAATTTACAAACTATTTTAAATTTTTTTAAAAAAAAAATTCGATCATTTCAATAACAAAAATATGTACAGAATCAGAATCAGCTAGCAACATTCAGCAACACAATCAATTTAACAAATATTTACAAATACGAAACAACTTGAAAATTCACACTCACAGGGACACACAACATACACGATAACAGAAGAGAGCATACATACAAACCAGCCCAGCCCAGCACCTAACTACTCCCACCCCACACTTAGCTCGAACACTGTCCCCAGTGTTCACAAAAATTAAAATAGCACAAAATCGGGTGGTGGAACTCCCTGATCAGTCAAAGTATTCCACTTCTTCGTCGGGTACTGCTGCTTCATCTCCCATATCCGAGTCGCCTCCGTCGTCATCCTCCGACTCCACATCGGAGTCCTCCCGACGTGTCTCCTCGTCTGTGGGACATCATCATCTGTGGGCTCTACAAATGCTGGTCCCACTCAGCATAGAGCCCTGACGTTTTCGCCAAAAGGGTAGTCTAGCTCAAGCTACCATAGCTCATCCTCTGTCGCCGGCCTCCCACCTATCCTTAGCTGGAGCATCTGCATCCCATACATACGAGCCATATACAGGTCATCACGAGCATGTCGCTCGCCAAGTGTAAGCACTGGCCCGTTGGTGGTGTCGGGAGCCTTAGTTTTAGTAACGTCTAAGGCCCGCCGCTCCAACTGCGGGATATAGTCAAGGGCCTCCTCCTCAACATCTAGGCCCCTGAGAAAGGTGGTGAGTAGTCCACCAAAACCATACCTGTGCCCCTGGTGCAACCGGGCTCTCTTCATGGTGGATATAATAACCGCCCCGACATTGATCTCTAGCACTTTCATCAGGGCGTACAGCAGGCATACACGATCCCAGGTTACATCAGTCATATGTACCCCCGGGATTAGGCATGAGCAGACTATCTTCAGCCAGATTCGGGCTTCTCTGTTCATCTGTGAATTGGGCAACGTCTGATGGTAGCCCCTCTCTTTGTGTCTGCTCCAGCAAGCTGTTGATTGGGTCCCACACAATGTGCGTCTGATGTCCACATAGGGTGGGGTAATGTTCAGCTGTCGGAGGACGTGGGCGTCTGTGTCCCGCGCTCCTATGATGGCATTGAGGTGGTGGGGCTCCAGAGTGACTATTTGCCCTCTGATCTTGATAGTGTGGCTCCTGATCGTTGGGTTCCAATTGGCATAGAACTCCCGAACCAAGTGCAGATTGCATTCCTTGGGCTCTTCAAAGATGAACTTGAGCCCAGCTGCCTCGATCCTGTGGACCATCCTGGGGAACTCCTGTGCCAATGGTTCCCGTGCTATGTGCTCCTCGGGGAAATATTTATTTTCCTTATGCTTCGCGTACCACTTTTTCCCCTCATCGGTCACCCATCTTGTTTCGTACTGGCGGCGCTGGCCGCGTGGAACTGCTGGTGCAGCTGGGACTGCTGTGCCCAGTCTGATTCATTTCCTTCCGGCACCTGAAGTTGACGCGCCTTTTCCTTTATCTTGCCGGCTTGCCATTTCACCTGTCAACCCAAGTAAACAAGATCAATGTTAAGCTAACGGATATTAACTTCGGCTAAGGTAGGGTTACGCTAGGTTACCCCACACTTAGTCCTTAGCTACAGTTACAACTCTACGGCAAGATTATCTTTATTTACACCCCATAAACAACTATACAATCATGCTTAGTGCGTTCAAAAGAAAATTCGACGGTATAACTTCTGCGTACTACTCACACTTCGTACAGCTAATCACAATCACTACCATCGCTAACATTTTAACCATCACACTTAGCAAAGAAAAACAAAGAAACAAAAACAACCACAAAAATATATCTACATGAACCTATACACCCAACCAAATTCTAACAAATTTCATCATTTCCCCCAACCCGAGAATCCGTCGTTCTATTAATATCCTAACAATTTGTACATCGACTCATCTCATTCAACACGTACAACCCGACATAAAATTCACAATTTCAATACATTTTCAATTTCAAATTCAACTAACAAGCCCTAGAATTGATTTTATCAATCAAATTCGAATAAGTTATGCAATCGACAAGTTCAAACAATCATAACGACCTTCCGAACATTCATCAACAACAGTTAACTCGAATTCATGCTTAATTACTACGTAGGGCAATTTAGCTCACCTCCCATGCTCAAAATCGAAGAAAATCGACAAGAATTTGAGAGGGAATCGAAGAACATACCTTGTTTTTGAAGAATCGAAGAAAAGTTGGTGAATTTCTTGCCTTACTCCGTGTCACGTTGATGGGGGATGCATTTTGGGGGGTTTGGTCGAGGAGGGATTAGAAAATGAGGGAAAAGGGGAGGTTTTCGGGGTTAAAAAGGAAGAAAATCGCGTGGGTCACCCGGCGACCCGGTGTGACCCATCGCGAAATACACGGCAACGTGGCACGGAGTGCATCGCGGTGCACTGCCTCCGTGACACGGAGCCATCGCGAGACCATTCTGGAAATTTTTAAAATTTCCGGGTTACACCTCAACGTGCCACAGAGGGTAACGCGGAGGTCCTCCTCCGTGACATGGAGCTATCGCCCCAGCTCACTGTTTTCCACTTTTTATTAATTTTTCATACCTCGACTTTTCCTTCACGATTCCGTGCGTATTTTTCTCTATTTGACCTGAAAATCATCTCACTATACAAAATTGGTTAGAATTATAGGTTTCACTCTAAATACAAATAAAATAAAAACTAAAACGAAATTTTTTGCTGTAAATCAAGAAAAAGAAAAAGAAAAATCTATTTACACTTTACAAAATGAAAGAAAAAAAAATTTCACGGGTTGCCTCCCGTGCAGCACCTGGTTTACCGTTGCGGCTCGACGTCGTTTAAGCTCAATTGTCCGCTAGGGTGATGGACGATTTCTCTCGATTACCGTCCTCCCCCCAGCAGTGCTTACACCTTTCCGGTGGTTTTCCCATTAACTCTCGGGAATCCTTCATCTGCTTATCATCACCTTGATCAATCACATTGATCACCGAGAGTTCTTCATGCACCATCGGGAGCTTGGGTGCCTTGAACACATTGAACACCTCTACCTTGTCATGTGCTCGCATTGTTAGCTGCCCCGCAGCTACGTCGATTAGTGCTTTCCCGGTTGCCAAGAAGGGACGTCCCAAAATAAATGGGACTTCCGTGACTGGTTCAAAATACAGCACGACAAAATCTACCGGGAAAATTAGGGAGCCAACTTGCACCAGAACGTCCTCAACAATGCCATCCGGCCTAGCTAAGGATTGCTCCGCCAACTGCAGGATTACCGTTGTGGGTCTAGGACTCCCTAGACCCAACTTTCTGAATACCGATGAAGGCATCAAATTTATGCTCGCTCCCAAGTCACACAATCCACGAGCTCGGATGCTCTGCCCAATAGTAATCTGGATAGTAAAACTCCCAGGGTCTTTTAGCTTTGTGGGCAGTCTATTTTGAATCCGGGAAGTGCACTCCTCCGTTAGAGCCACCATAGCATACTCAGTCAACCGACTTTTGTTTGCCATGATGTCCTTTATATACTTAGCATATTTCGGCACTCCCTGCAAGACATCAACAAGAGGTAAGTTAACATGTACCTGTTTCAGCACCTCCATGAATTTCTTGAAACACGCCTCCTCCTTGTGTTTCATTAGTCATTGAGGGAACGGGGGTGGAGGTCTTTCTGATTTAGCTTCCTTGGTTTTCCCCCTCTCAAAACTGTGCTCCCTCTCAACTTCTGCTGCTCCCGACTGTTGTGGTGGTCTTTCTTGTTCCACCTCTTTCAGCTGCAGACCACTCCTTGTGGTCACTGCATTTACCTGCTTGGGATTGGGATCCGTGTCGCTTGGTAGTCCTCCTCTAGGTCTTGTGTTTTGGGCACTAGCAAATTGCCCAAATTGATATTCAAGTGCCTTGGTAGCTAACTAGTTGTTTTTCACTTCGGCTTCCAATTTCACATAGTCAGCCTGCAATTGAGCTTGGTTAGCTATCATGGTCTTGAACATCTCCTCAATGCTGGGTGATGGTGGTGGGGGAGGTGCATTGTTGTTCCTGAATTGAGCTTGATAGTTATGCTGCCCTCCTTGATTCCTTTGCACACCCTGACCCGAACTTTGGCCCTGATGGTTGTTGCTACCCCATGAGAAATTAGGGTGATTCCTCCAATTGGAGTTGTAGCTACTACCATACTGCTGGTGGTTCCTTTGTGCATTACCCACAAAGTTTACCGAGTCAGGATTGGCTCCACAACACTCAGCTGAGTGCTCACTGCTTCCACACACTTCACACCACATCTGCTGGACTGCATTAACTGGGGCTTGAGGCTGGTTCAATGTCATGTTGCTGAAGTGAGTGTTCAGTTGATTTTGCAATGCAGCTATCTGTGCAGCGATAGCTGTAAACCCATCCACTTCAAGCACTCCTGCTGCTTTCCTTGTCCCACCTCGTGATGAATCAGCATTCCATTCTGGATTGCCCTGTGAAATCCGGTTCAACAAGGTATACAGCTCCTCATAAGTCTTCTCCAGCGCTTGCCCTCCAGCTGCTGAATCTAGCAATATTTTGGTGTGGGGTTCCAAACCCTCAATAAATGTGTGCACCAACACATCATTGGACTGATGATGATGAGGACAATCAAGCAACATGGATTTAAATCTCTCCCAGGCCTGATATAAATTTTCTACCTCTCTCTGTTTGAAACATAGAATTTGACTTCTAAGTCTTGCTGTTTTACCAGAGGGAAAAAACCTTATCAAGAAGTTCCGTGCAAGATCATCCCACATAGAATTAGAATTCGGTGGCTCAGCTTTCAACCACCTCTTGGCTTCTCCCAATAATGAGAATGGGAACAATGTAAGCCGTACATAGTCTGATGACAGTCCAGCGGGGATGTAAGTGTCACTTATCTCCAAAAAATTTTGGAGATGCTGTTGTGGATCTTCATGAGGGAGACTGGTAAATTGCCCGCTTGTGTGCAACAATTGCACCATATTTTGTTTAAGTTCAAATCTCCCTCCGGGCTCTGGTTTGTGGATACTCGATGTAACATTATTGGCATGTGGGATTGCCACCTCGCGAACCGGTCGTGCTGCTGCTTCTTCGGGCACTAACACTGCCCGTACTACCGGTGGATTCTATTGTTGCTCCATGATCGTCTGTCTGAGCAACTGCAGCTTTCTTTGTAGAGCTTCTCATCGCTTACTGTGAAATATCCTTTCTGGCTCTATATACGATTCCACCAGCTCCTTGTCTCTTGCCAGTGTTCAACAACAATTAAGTCTGCAAAATACAGGCTAAGACAAAGTTGTCAACACTATGAAATTAAAAATACAGTAAATTAACACTTAAAACAATTTCACCAATTGCCAAGTCCCCGGCAACGGCGCCAAAAACTTGTTCGGGTGGTTTTGGGGTTATATAAAACGACACGCAAGTGCACATGGTCGAACAAGTAGTAAGTGTCTTTACTAAGCCAAGTATCGATCCCACAGAGACTTGGATGAAGTGCAAATTGCTCAAGTGTACTATATTTTACTTCTAAAAATGCAGACAACAGCGTAACCGAAAAGTTGATAGTTTGTTTTATAAATTTTATACTAAAACTAAGAAAAATTATCTACTTTGAATCTGAACTATGAATGAAAGCATGTTGAGGTTAAACGAACATTTAATGAAACTAATTATCATCATACTTTGGTTAATCTTTTCCTCCAGTTGCTAGCCAAGAACATTTTGCAAGAGATTAAAACTCTCGTATTTAACCTCACTTAAGAATCATGAACCATCCGTCTAAATTTCTGTGATCAAATGCAATTCATGTCCTAGCTATACAGTTCCGGTTCCTAAATTGACTAATACGACTTTCAGGTATATTTCTATCCTGAAAGCAAATGAAGACTCAATTTTCCCAAATCAAGTAAAGAACATATCCTATTAATTCACAACTTTCCAATTTCGTGCTCTCTCGAGTGAAACCGGACTTTTTAGATGTACATTAATGTAAGCCACACACTAATGCAGCAAGAACAAGAATTAATAGAACAACATGGAAGAAAAGATGGAAAACCAAAGAATCAATGATCAAATTTCATTACAATTGTTCATAACCTCAGCAAGGAGAGGAATTAGCCACTCATTTGTGGATTAAACATCATAAAAGAGTGTTAATCATACAAGCAATTGAATTAAAGAAGAAAGAAAGAGAGAAAAAACCCTGAACTTTTTGTCCCTCAACTGCCTGTAACCCACGTCCTTGCTCCACCAAGTCAGAATATTAAAAAATGAACCTAAGTGTTCTATTTATACTGCTGGGAATTTTTCCCCAAATAACGAGCAACGTGTCATAGAGTGCGTCGCGGAGCACTGCCTCCGTGACACGCTACGAATGCGGACCCTCACTGGAACTGGGGGTCCGGGAATTTAGGCTCAATGTGGCACGGCGTGCATCGCGGAGCACTGGCTCTGCGCAACGGAGCAAACGCGGACCTCCACTAGAATTTGGGTGAATTTTCCCCATCCAGGCAGAATGCCTCCACGATGGCAACGTGACACGGCTCCATCGCGGAGCCCCTTTATTTCATACTGTCCAATGCCTTTTCCCTTGCTCGCATCCAAGTCCAACTCCGATGTCATCCAACATGCATGTTAGCTTCCCGAAATCACATTTTACCTGCAAAACAATGTTAATCATGTTGGTTAGTATAAATTCACATTTTATTACCAATTACATGAGAATGCATACACATTGATAGATAAACAAGTCGAAAATGATACTTTTGAATATCACTTGGGCATATAAATCTACCCAAGATCAGTGGCCAGGAATGAAGAAGGGCATAGCAGAATTCGTAGCTCAGTGTCCCAACTGCCAGCAGGTAAAAGCTGAACATCAGAAACCAGGCGGACTGACTCAAGATATAGTTGTGCCTCTATGGAAATGGGAAGCAATAAATATGGATTTTGTAGCAGGATTACCCCTCACCATGCGTAGATATGATTTGATTTGGGTGATTGTTGACAGACTAACAAAATCAGCTCATTTTCTGCCAGTAAGGGCTACCTTTTCCGCCGAGGATTATGCTGAGCTCTATATCAAAGAAACAGTCAGGTTGCATGGTGTTCCAGTGTCCATTATCTATGACAGAGGGGCGCAGTTTATAGCTAAATTCTAGCAATCATTTTAAAGAAGCTTGGGGACGCAGGTTAACCTAAGCACAACTTTTCATCCTAAGACAGATGGGCAGGCAGAACGCACCATTCAAACACTCGAGGATATGTTGCGAGCATGTGTGTTGGATTTAGAAGGTACCTGGGATGAACATTTACCACTCATTGAGTTTGCCTATAATAACAGTTACCATTCAACTATTCAGATGGCGCCTTATGAGGCATTATATGGGCAAAAGTGTAGATCTCCAGTTGGTTGGTTTGAGGTAGGAGAATCAACATTGATTAGGCCAGATATCATTCATCAGTTAGAGGAAAAAGTAAAGCTTATCAGAGAACGTTTACTGACTGCTCAGAGCCACCAGAAATCTTATGCTGACGTGCGGCGCGAAACTTGGAATTTAATGTGGGTGATTGGATGTTTCTGAAAGTTTTGACGATGAAGGGTGTAATGAGATTTAGCAAGAAAGGAAAGCTCAGCCAGAGGTTTGTTGGGCCTTATCAGATTCGCCGAAGAATAGGCCAAGTGGCATATGAGTTAGACTTACCTCTAGAGTTAGAATCTGTTCACCCAGTTCTCCATGTATCAATGCTGAGAAAGTGCATAGGAGATCCCTCCAGAATTGCCCCCGTCCAAGATGTTCAGGTTACAGAGAAGTCTGCCTATGAAAAAGTTCCAGTAGCCATACTAGACCGGCAGATCCGTAGATTAAGAACTAAAGATATTGCTTTTGTCAAAGTGTTATGGTGTAATAGGAACAGAGAGGAAATGACTTGGGAAGCAGAAGAAGATATGAAATCTAGATACCCTCAATTATTTCAGACATAGTCAGCCAGAGGTATGTTGATATACTGTTTTATGAGTTGCTTTATATTCATGTGTATGAGTGAGATGTTGACTTCAGTTTATTATGTAATGGATGCTATAATATTATATGGAGTACCTGTATTGGACTTTTCTGCATTTCAGGATTTTTTAGATAGTCCATATTACAGGGGAAATTCTGCCGAAATTTTTCCAGAAAAGGTAGAGCAAGTTAAAATTTTTGTAAATGGAAGTTAACATTCGAGGATGAATGTTCTTAAGGGGGGAAGGATGTTACACCCCGTAAGTTCTTGACACTTAGTTGTCCTATTCGCATGTTGGTTAAGAGTTTTAGAATGTCATACGTGCGAGAAAAGGGTCCGGGGAGAGACCGGACAAGCACCAAGTCGGAGCGTCACACGGCAAATGCGACTTATAAATCGCATTCGACAAATGCGACTTAAAGGCCCCAAGTATATAAGCCTCCCACTTCATTTTAAATCATTTTCCCTTCATATAATTTGTATAAAACGAACAGAAAAAGAGGGGAATGAAGGGTTTGATTAAATTTCCTTCCGTTTACACTGTCAAACGCAGTCCAAACTCGACTTAACTTCAGGTAGCGAAGTATAAAGCTGCCGGGAGCATTATTGCGGAGTTAGTTTCGCAAAATTCGGCCGGCAAATCATCGTCACGCCGAACTAAGTTAAGTGAAATTTCTCCAAACTAGTGTTAATACACTCCCAACATTAAAGTGAGTATTTCTCCCAGCTACACTTCCGAGAAATTATGAGTTTTCGACCATTCTTCGATAAGTCGAAGAATAGGCAGTAGGTATATACATATGTACTGTTTCTTTCCAAAATAATAGTAGAATTAATTCTATTCTTTCGTGAATATGAATAAAGTTGGGAGAAATAGCTTAATACTAGCCGAGCTATGTCAGTTAATCAGAAAGTCCGCAATTGAGGTGTGTAAAGCTAGTTTCTTTTGGCAAGCTAGTAGTTCTAGTATAGCAAAATAATACGAATTTCTGTAGAATGTTTCAGAAGTCGTATATTATATTCTGTATGAGTTCAGTAAGCATGTTAGAATTATTATACAGTGTTCAGCATGAAACTTAGTAAAATAGTATAATTTCCAGCAGAATATTTCAGAAATATTATTTCAGCCTTAGTATATCTCAGTATTAGATTCAGCATATTTCAGTATCAGATTCAACATATTTCAGTATAAAATTCAGTATATTTCAGTATGAAATTCATAACAGAATACCATAATATAAATATTATTATCAGATTCAGTATCTATATATTACATGCAGTTTTTGCTATTTGTGGAGACATGATTGTTCTGTGTTGGGCACCCTTAGAGCTTCCTTGACCGCCCGCCAGAGGGTGAGGATAGGTCGCTCTACGGAGTGGCATGTCATCCGCCAGCGGAAAAAGATGGGATGCAGATTCCCCGTAGCAGGCTGATCAGCACTATACCACACCCCCTGTCGAGCGCTTACGCCCAGGGTGCAGATTACAATTTTCAGATTACAGATTTCAGATTTCATATTTCAGGAGTCCTTCGAACTAAGATATAGCTATAGTTAGGGGCCCAACGAGCCTAAGTTGCATACCCAGGGGGCCGGCTGGATGCTCATAGTTACAAGGTGGATGGTATGACCTGGGTAGGGGTATATAAATTGTGTGCTGGTTGGCACCTTACGGCTTATGGGGGCTGGTAAGGTTCTTGTATGCTATGTTGTGTTAGTTATTAATAGATAGAAAGTAGACCGCTATGTTATCAGGTATGACTCTTACTCTCTTCAGTAAAGTTATGCTCTTTTCAGTCAATCTCAGCCCGTCTCCTATTACTTTAGTATCTATCAGTATTATTGTTTGCTTTCAGTTATTTTCAGTTATTGCTTGCATACTCAATACCAGTGGTTCTGACACCTGTTTTGGGGGCCTGCATTACTTGCCAGCAGGTACTCATAGACGAGGAGCAGATCCCTCGTAGTTCCATCCAGCGTACAGAGTCTTCATCTCCTATCATCCGGAGCATGACAGCTAAAGGTTTACTTCCCTTTTTGTTTGTATAGTATGGGTAGGCTGGGGCCCTGTCCTGACCATCTTATTATTCTTAGAGGCTTGCGGATTGTATATTCCTTGTGGTTAGTTATACCGGTCATGTGGGGCCGTGTGTGTGTTTTTAGTTTGCATGTGATGGCCGTGTGGGGCCTTGTTCAGTTTTTAGTTGGTGACCTTGTCGGTCACAGATCAGTTTAGCACTTGATTCTACTTTTCTGTGATAACTAGTCAGCATGGCGGCCTTGTCGGCGCGCATAGGTTCCCTTATGTTCAGTTGTTCTGGGTAGGTGTTATATTCCTAAAGGTGGCAATTAGCCTTGTTGGCCAGAGGCTGTATTTACAGCCGTTATATAGCCTGTTGTTTTCATAAATCCAGAATTAGAACCAGCCTGGCACCAGAAGTCCTTAGGCTCAGTAGTCCAGCAGTCTAGGTCCTAGTAGGGCACCAGGTGCCAGTCATTCCTCCCAAGGCGGGGCATGACATACATAGAGTGCCCTTGTCCTTTATTTCGGATTGAGGTACTGAGTTTACCTCCCAGTTTTGGCAGAAGGGGCTTAGGACACATGTTAAGCTCAACATAGCCTTTCATTTGCAAACGGATGGCCAAGTGGAACGAACAATCCATACCCTCGAAGACATTTTGAGAGAATGTGTGATGGACTTCAAAGGTAGTTGGGATGATCATTTTCCACTAATCGAGTTTGCTTACAATAACAATTATCACTCCACTATCCAAATGGCACCGTTCGAGGCTCTTTATGGGCAGGGGTGTAGGTCGCCAATCGGTTGGTTTGAGGTTGGTGAGACAACTATGATAGGGCTTGATTTTGTGCATGAGGCCATGGTGAAGGTTTTGTTGATAAGGGAAAGGCTACAAAGCACTCAAAGTCGTCAAAAGTCATATGCTGATGTGAGGAGGATGGATTTCGAGTTTGAGGTGGACAATTGGGTATTTCTTAAGGTATCTCCCACGAAGGGAGCCATGCGGTTTGCAAAGATAGGAAAACTCAGTTCCCATTATGTTGGTCCCTACTGGGTTATGATAAGAGTTGGTAAGGTAGAATATGAGTTAGACTTACCCTCAGAGTTATCTTTCGTGCATCTAGTGTTTCATGTGTCGTTTGAAGAAATGTTTTGGAGACCCAGCCTTTATAATCTCGGTGGATAGCATTGGTGTAAAGGATAGCCTCAGCTATGTGGAAGTTCCAGTTGAAATACTGGATCGTCAGGTTCGGAGGCTGAGGAACAAAGAAGTAGCTTCAGTAAAGGTGTTATGGAGGAATCAGCATGTTGAGGGAGCTACATGGGAAGTCGAAGTGGATATGATTGCTAAATACCCATATCTATTCTCTACCAGCTCAATGTCAGTTTGAGGTATCAAATTTAACCTAAAACTCTATTTAGTTTCATGTTCAGTTCATGCACGCAAGTTTCTTCAATGAATATAATGTGTAGGTGATTTGGGAATTCAGTTCAGCTATATGTTTTTAATCGGACGTAGTCATTCTGTCAGTTTTTGGTTTAAATAATCAGTATTTGATAATGATAATTGCATATCTCTACTTTTTTGTATGTTTTCCAACATTCGAGGATGAATGTTCCGAAGAGGGAGATATTATTATACCCCGGAAGCCTAAGATCATATCGGGAGTTGAAATGGAGAAAAATTAAAATTCTACATCAAGTCACATAACGGGTCATTAGGTGACCTATGAGGAGAGACTACGAGTTGTGAAGTGAATCGTGGTCTAGCAAGGAATTGGCATGGCCTGGGTAAAACCACAGGTGTGACCACGAGTCGTGGTTAGACCACACGACTTGTGAGTCACCCGTAGACTGGACTGGGTGCTTGGCTAGTAGTTTGAGCAGTGGGGATCACGGGTGGTGACCACGAGTCGGGTTAGCCACCACAATTCGTGGGGTCCCCTAATGATTTTGGCCAGTGTACATCACGACTCAAGGCCACGAGTCGTGGCCAGTGGGGATGAATCGTTGGGTCCCTCATTGGGACCCCCTAAAAGTTAATTTTCTGCGAATTAGTAAGGGCCTTTTCATAATTTCTACATTCCTAAAGCCTAAACTGATCATTTTATCCTATTAAAGGTGGATTTTAGAGGGGAAAACTATCCTAAGTCTTCATTCATGCATGCAAGAGAATAGAGAGTTGATCAAACCGTGATTCAAGGTTTTCTTCTTCAATTCCTTCTTGGGCATTCAAGGGAGAATAAGATTCAACTATCTTTAGGTATGTAAGGTTATGAATGGGTGCTTCCGTTCACACCCATGGCCAATCATTACGAATTTATGAAAGCTTATCGAAAATCTATTTGGGCTTTGAAATCGAATTTTATGAAAACCTAATGATTTACTAGTGGGCTTTTATGTTTTCTGAATCTCATTATATTCTATGGATTTTGATTAGGTTTTACAATGTATTTTTACTTATAAAATTATCGATTTAAATTTCTATTAAATTAAGCTTATCTAAGCATGATCTATGATAAGTCAATTTATGATCTTTGCTTCAATTGATAATATTTACAGGCCCAACATGACTTGAGATTTGAAATATGAATTTATTCAATTACCCATTATGATTTGATGAATTTGAAGTTATATGTATGATCTATGAGTATGCATGAAACCTATGATTCATGAATTATATTTTTGGCCGGCTCATAGGCCTTATGGCATGCTAGTTCATGTATGTACAAGCAAGTTTATGATTTTCATGAATTAACTAGCCTATGAACTCATGCATGTTATACTATGAGCATTATATATTTTTAGGAGTATTATCGAATACCGAGTAGGTTCGGGGCCCAGGTTCTGGCCCGGATCTCATAAACTACATGCCACAGTAGGTATGTTGGGACCACCTTTGTGAATGTCCCCGGCCTGAGGTCCCTTTCATGGTGATATCACACTTTCATGGTTCTACCCTTGGCAAGGTACGAATAGCCTTCTGACTAGGTTTACAAGTCGGACTTCATGTGTGCTCATATAGGGCATGTTGGTTAAGAGAATCTCCGACTGTTCCTCACAATTTATGCATGTTTATGACTACGTATGTTGTCTCAAGTACTGTTTATTATGGATTTTCTCTCATGATTATGGTTATGATTGTATTATGAATTTTTTGAAAACCTTGAGCCTTGTTATATGTTATGTCACGATAATTATGATATGATCATGATGTCCTACTCTTATTATGTTTTATGAGCTTTTCATTATTTTAGATGTTCGTTTTACTTACCTTGCAAACTCGGTACATTCCATGTACTGACTGCATACTTTCTATGCTGTATTTTCTTATGATACAGGACCTGACTCTCAGGCTCACCCTCATCCCTAGATCGTCTCAGAGTCTTTCTTCATCTTATTAGTGAGTCCTAATGTTTCAAGGGCTATTTGATAGAAGTTGTACAATTTATGTTTCAGTACTTGTTCGGGTTAGTTGGGGGTGTTGTCCCATAAACCCATTTTATGTATTCGAGGCTTTCATACAGTATGTAGAACTCAACTTGTCTATATGTCCATAGATTTCCTTACGTTAAGATACGTTATGATTATGTTTATGTTTCATCTATGCCTTGTGACTAGTCTTCCGCTTATAATGAATGAAGTTAGGTGTAGGTTTATGCCATGGGTCGACTTGGGGCCTTTCGGGGTTCCTTGTCCTGTGTTACGATCCAAGCCTCTGTTCGGGTCGTGACATACTCTATGAAGTATCATTTCATGATACAGGTTCGAGGGATCAACCTCAGTGCATCCTTGTCCCCTGCCTCCCAATCTGACCGGACCAACTGGTTGTTGGTGAGTCATCATCTTTTGAGGACGTTCAGTCATTTATAGTTTATTACGTTCCTTTCAGTTTCAGACTTTGTTGAGCTAGTTGGGGGTGTTGTCCCATCAACTCATCAGTATGTTAGAGGCTTTCGAACAGTATGTAGAAATCAACTTGTCACTTATGATTCCATTCTAGCTTGTTATGTATGCAGACTTCCATAATATTGTATGTTGAATTTCCGCTTTATTATGTTGAGTTTAGACGTTATGTTCATTCCATGAGTCGACTTGGAGTCTCTCGGGGTTTCTTGTACCGTGTCTACATTTGGATCATGACAACGTCCTTTGCCCTGGCAAGGCTTTGGATGGTTGTGCTCACTTGAGTGTGATAGTTGGGGCATCACATAAGCTCTATCGTGATGTTGTCGGTTATAACGAGTCTCCCATTGTTCCTCATGTTTTCAGTTACTTATGTTCATGACTATGATATTATGTTTTACAATGTACTTGTCCCAATGATTAGTTCATGAGCTTTTACTTATGATTTCATATATGATAGGTCATATGAAATCTTGGATTACTATATTCAGTTATGACAACCAGTTTATGATTATTTATATCTCATATATGGCTTTTAGCATGCAGTCTTTACTATCGTGATCTATTTAATTAATATGCATGATTTAAACTTACATTTTACTAAGCATAGTTTACTTACCTTACATACTCAGTATAGTCAAAGTACTGAACGCATACTCTATGCTATATCATTTTATTATATCGATCCAGGTACTCAGACTTAGCCCACCGTTAGAAATGTTTCGGACTTGATTAGCTAGTAGGGTTTAGTCCTCATCTTTCAAGGACTAGAGTTATCTACATTATTTCAGTTCTTGTACCATGTTTAGTTTCACACTTTTGAGTTAGTTGGGAGCTTGTCCCAACAGCTCATCAGTTAGTAGAGGCTTTCAGACATAGAGTTCGAATAATATTTAGCTTTGCGACTCAGTGTTATGATATTATCCTTTTACTTACTCCTTATATTATATAGCCTTCCTCTTATCCATGCTTATAATTTAATTTCCTCTTTTTTATTCTATTAATTCATGCTATGTATGTTCCATGGGTTATCTTAGAACCATTTGTGGTTCTAGGTCCCGTGTCTCTATCCGGGGTTCTAACTCGGGTCGTGATTGTTAGATTTTGGGAATGGAGCTAAAATAGTGCATAAAATGGGTTGTCGCAAGTCTCAATACAAGCCATACCATCCTGGTACGAGCCATACCTAACACCTGTAGCATAACTTCAGAGGAAGTGCATAAGTGCAGATTTATCCTACGACTGACAGTACGAGCCATACCATCTAGGTACGAGCCGTACTGAGGGTTCGGAATATGAGATACAAAAGAGGTGCAATTTCAAAGTCCAGTGGTATGAGTAGAAGCCACAAGTCATGATGGCATGGTACGAACGATACTGACAGACTCGTGGTGAGATTTAGAGAATTAGACACTTGGCTGATTTAGGGCACGACAAGATTGCACGAGTCATACCAGCATGGTATGAATCGTAACAAGGACTCGTATAAGAAATAACAGAGATGCCAGGTTTTAGAAGTTCAATCCACTAGAAGTTTCTACGACTCGTAATATTGTTGTAAGAGTCATAAAACCTCCAGAACCTGAGAAGACAGAAGCTGCAGACTCATACTACGGAAGCTTCGTATGACTTATAGAAACATGCTATGACTTGTAGGACAACTTGACAACAGAATCCCAATTAAGTTAGGAAATAATTTCATTAAATTTATAAATACTCTTAGGTTATTTTCCTGATAGAGAACCGATACTTTTGATTGTAATCATAGTTTTTGGGTTTCCTAACTTCTTGGAGAGAAAATTCATGAATACTTTGACCTAGTTCATGATTGCTCTTGATTTTCACAAGTTTAACTGTGCAATTGATTATTGGATTTTTCTTCCATCAATTATAAGTGTTTAATTATTTTTTCTTCTATAAAATCTGATGTCATTCTTGCAACCATGAACAGCTAAATCCTCTGCAACTAAGGTTGTGGGAACCATGGTTGAGTAACAAACTAGGGTTAACACAAAGTGATTCTAAACCAATATGAATGCATGTATTTTCCTTTTCTTCATGCTTAATGTTTCTTAGTGGTGGGAAACATTAGGACTAGCCCGAATTCTCTTCTTTCTTGAACCTAGAGAAGTAGAGATTAGGAAAAGAGAAGAAAAACAAAGCCTTTAAAGTAAGTTTCATTGAATAGTATGAGTTGTGGTCGAAGGAAAGTTAATTTGGAACTATTAATAACAGTTAAAGTGAAATTGCCCGTGAGACCTAACTTGGTGATTGAGTAGAGTCATCTAATAGGGACGAATCAGTCATTTGAAAGGACATAGTTTATTAGTTCTATAGGCTAATTATGGGCATAGATCACGAATGTACTAATCTGACCTACTTAAGAAACAATGGGGAACACTTCCCTAGTCAATTGCATAACTTTGATCACAACACTAGTTCACAATGCTTTTACTTGATTACTTTAATTAAACCCTTTTTTTTTTAGGAAATAATAAACTAAAACCATGAATACTAGCATTAGTCTATATGTTAATCATATTCCTGGTGGGATCGATCCCAACCTTAGTTGGGTTCTTTATTTACAAGGTCCGGTTATACTTCTTCAGGGGTGTCATTTGAGTGTTATCAATCTGCACTTTTGAGGTATGACTAAGAGTACTTAATATGCTAAAAAGAAAGTATTTTGAGGTATTTCAGTCACTCTATGGTCATACATAAGATTGGACATCGATCAAGTTGTAGAATAAAATTTGACAAGAGTTATCACAAAATTTCCTTCTTGAGATTCCTTGATATTTAGGTCAAATGTCTCAAAATATTTCTTCCAATATATAAGGAGTTAGGGGTTTTATGCACTATCAAATTAATGTTTTATAAGTCTAGTTTCCAGTACACTAAACCATTCATCAAGATTTTTTAGAAGAGAGATATTCGTATTTTTGCAAGACTGTCCGCAGGCATACCAAAATGGTATAATGCTGTGAAGGACAATAAAAAGCCCCTTGGTCGGTTGGTTGTTTTATTTTCTCATTTTCAAGAACCTCTCACATCCAGACCCTCTCTCAGGCTCCCCCTTTCAATCCCCACTAATTTTGAGGTGCGAAATCATGTTCCAATATGATTTTAATGTCGTAAAGTTGGGAATTGCGTGTAGCTTGTGTTTTGGTGTCTTTTCTGGGCTTTTGGTGGTTGTTTCATTGTGAAGATCTTGGTAAAAATTCTTCCTTTAGTTTTCCTTAGTTGCTGAAGTTTTTTATAGGTGCTTGAATATCCCTAGGTTGTTGTTTCGGAGTTTCTACCGTCGAATTCGTATGAATCTTATTGGTTAAGCTCAATTTTCCTTGTTTCTTCATTCAGTTTGTTGACTGTGTTCTTGATAGTGACTACTTCATATTGAGTATTACTTTCAACTTACAAATCATATAACTATGTGATAAATGAAAGTGTATCCATGTGGGAAAATTCACTTTACCTTTTAACATGTCACAAATATACCATGTAAATTTTAAGAGCTGCAAATAAAGACACGTACTGTCAAGTAAACTTTATAAACCTTTTGACTTGATTAGGAATATTATAACACATGTAGACTTGGCACATAATCATATGAGAAATTTTTAGGAAGAATATTGTATTTTCATGTATCATATATGTTGTATAAACCTTTATAGGAGAAATATGAGACTTTGGGTCATACCTCAACGACGATGGAGGTTTTAGTTTAATATACCTCGATTCTAGATCCTGTGACATTAAGATGAAGTTTCCTCCTTCCTTATAAAAGGTATTATTTATAAAATCAAATTTTATAATCACTACAAATATCCCATAACACCTTTGAGACATATCAGCTACATGTCAGCTATTAGGTGAACGACTTTCTCGTTGGGCCTTTTTATACATATGCTCCTCTATCCTTACTTATCTTAATACATACAAAATTTAGACACATAATAGACACATTTATATCATCTATTAAAGTTTCAAGGCTATAAATATAGTTCGGCACAATCGAATAGGTGACATGCCTGCCTAATAACCAAAAACTTGGTGAATCGCCACACCTTCCATTTCCAACAACAAAACAGCTACAACCAAACCCTTCCATAAAGATTCAAAACATTAAATACGATATGTAATACCTCGAAAGTGTCTATGGTCAGATTCGAGGGTTGAAGCGGAGAAAAAAGAAAAGATTTGCACCAGATCACAAGCCATGTTGTCCAGTGACTTGTGGTGCGGCTCCTTATGCAACCTGTTTAGTGGTGCCCAGTTTGAAGAGGCTCCATTTCTTAGGCAGTGACAATGGATGAGATGATGAGTCATCATGACTCCCAGTGTATTGTGGTATGACCCGTCAAGTGGGTAAAGGGTGAGATTGCAGTGTTGGTAATGGGTCGAGGAAACGAGTCATCACTGTCCCTAACAACTTGTTATGTTGGTCGTGGGGATGAAAATTTAGAGGTTTGAAATTTCCAATGGTGGTGACGAGGGGCGACAACAAGTCGTCAGAGGACCCAACAATTTATTTTGTCCCTCGTGGTGATTGGCAGTATCATTTTTTCTGCGAATTAGTAAGGGTGTTTTTGTAATTCCTAAGCTCCTACGTCCTAAACTACGTCATTTTAAGCCCTAAAAAGTGTATTAATGGAGTTTAACCTATCCTAATTCATTTAACTCTCATGCATGCAAGTTTAGAGTTTTTTTTTAATTAAAGATCAAGCTTAGATCTTTCAATTTCTTCTCAAAATCTCTTGGGATTTCCTAGACAAGTGTAGATGTGGCTCACCTAGGTATGTAGGGCTATGAATAGGAGTTCCTTTCACACTCATGCTCAAAATTATCCTCAATTCCATGAATTCAAGTTCTAAATCAAGTTCATGATCTTATGGGTTTTACCCCATTTTTATGAAATTTTGTATGATTTACTTATGGGTCAATTGCCTTCATATTTCAAATTATGTTTTAAGATTTTTTGGTAGATTTATACCTATTTTGATTATAAATTAATGATTTCAAGTTTTATAAAATTATGTCAAATTATTCAAGTTAATGAAAAGTCAAGTTTATGATTTATGATTTCAAGTATGATGAGATATCTAGCATGATTGAATGCGTACAAATTACCCACATATAAATATATGATTTTTACTTATGAAGTCTATTCCAAGTATGCTTGTTTTTTAGATTTGGAAAAGCCTACACATGTTAAGTATATTTTCATGATTCAGTTTAGTTTTTTAATATTAGCTTATTATATGGTGTGGAGTAATACTCCCTCTTTTCATCTTATGGTATGTTCGGAGCCAGGAATCCGTATATTCGAATTCTAGAATATGTATGTAATTAAATTATCAGCTTCCTTGAAAAATGATGGTTTCATCTTCCTTGATAAATGATGGAGAGCACTGTCACAACCCAAAAATAGACCCGGATGAGACACGGGACAAGAAACCCTAAGAGGGCCCAAGTCGACCCATGGCATAATCATAACATAATATTATCAGAATAACAATTGACAGAAGAAATAACTGAGTGGAAGCTAACTGAAAGAGTCTAACCATAATTCATAAGAACATAATCAAACAAAACTCTGATACAAAAGCTGAATCTGATATACAAGTCTGAAATCCTCCATTAAACTGATGAGTTATTGGGACAAGTCCCCAGCTATCTCCTAAAGTCTGAAAACTGAAACATAACTGAAATAGGTTAACATAGATTGCTTCCTCGAGAGATGAGGACTCACTACAAGCAGCTGAGATGGAAATGGAGCATATCTAACCACGTGGCTGAGTCTGAAAACATGAAACTATATCATGAAATGATATAGCACATAAATTATGCGGTCAGTACTGGGAATATACTAAGTATGCGGGAAGCGTAAATAAACTAAAACATGCAAGTATAATGGAAGGAAGTAAACTAAATACATCACTAAACATATAACTGAACTGAAATACAATAACCCTTTCTGAGATATACACATATATTGACATGAAGCTTTTATTTGAAAACATTTACTGAAGTATAAGGGTCATGTACTGTACATATACTGAGAACTGAAGCTTCAACTAATATCATACACTATACTGGCTAACTACTGATAACTAAGAATGAATTATGCTAAGACTGATTTAAACTGAAATATGAAATTGTACAGAGCTAAGCTGACTGATATCACGGATTGAGCTAAGGGAAACATTATTTGCTATGGAGTGTCCCTGACTGACAAAGGGAGACATTCTCTTCTATTGAGACTCCCTAACTGAACTATGAGAAACATTCTCGGCTAATGAGAATCCCTGACTGAGTTAAGCAAGACATTCTCTACTATTGAGAATCCCTAACTGAGCTAAGAAAAACATTCTTGGCTAATGAGAATTCCTGACTAAGCTAAAGTAGATGTTCTCTGCTATTAAGAATCCCTAACTGAGCTAAGGGAGACATTCTCTGCTATTGAAAATCCCTTTAAGACCTTTAAATGAAGGTACCAATATGACAATCATTCATATATTCTAAGCTACTTCATCTAATCAAAGACCTGAGTGTTCAGCTAATTACATGATACTAAATTAATTTAAAGTCTAATCAGGGCTACTTTCTACTATTAACAAGCCCAAAAGTCTAAAATATCATAATCATGCTTTTTTTCTCGAAGTTCATAACATTTCAATCCCGAATTTATAGCATATGTCATATATCTAGGTTCATGAAGGATCCATAGGTCCAAGTCATATTTTAGCATATACCTGAAATCATAGTGAAAGCACACACATTTAATATCCACCCATGGCCATATGTTCTAATCATGCTTCAACACATGTACTAAATCATATATTATAGATTTATGAAAAACCATATGATCGACTCAGGCTTTCAACACATATATAGAGTTCAAGGTGAGAGCATGTCAATATTTAATGGAATCCCATTTGAAATTTATGCTAAATAATGGTGAAAATTCTATAATCATGCTATTACCATATAAAGTACATAATTCAAGATCTTGAAAGTAATTTGATAAGTATACATGGCTATTAATCATGATGGGTCTTAGAATTCATAGAAGGCATATGAGAATTCATCCATAATTGGAAACCCTAGAACATGCTTTTCTACAAAATCATGGGATTAGAGTTTTAGTTTAAAAATTGGGACACAAGGATGAAATGAGATCCTTGTTAAAGTCCCACATACCTAGCTTGAGGAAATCCCCCACAAGAACTTGAATCGTGAATAAACCCTAGGTGATCCTTGAGCTTGAGTGAAGAAGAAGAAGAAAACTTTACGGATGATTTTGAGAATGAGGGGCTTAGGCTTGTGAAAACCCCTTTAATTCCACCCTTACAATACCCGAAATGACGCCATTTAAAAACACAGAGCACAGGACTTTACTGAAATACTCCCTAGGTTAAAATTAAAAACCTGCCCGATCAGTGAGCACGACCCTCACCACGAGTCATTGGTCCTTACCATGGCTCGTGCTAACCGTCCGTTACTTCAGGAGTCATTTTTCCATATTCTGCTTCTTCATCCCACGGCCGATAGGACGAGACATTACTTGATCCAACGACTCGTCGGTGCCTTCCATCATCACCACTGGTCCAATACTTGATGTCCTTCCAATGACCGACATGACGGGTCATTACTTCACCTAATGATTCATGGTCGCCATCTGTCGTCACTGAACCAGGAACCTATCACAACCCGAGTTTACACCCTAGTTGTAACACCGGACAAGGAACCCCGAAAGACTCCAAGTCGACCCATGGCATAATCATAGCATATCACTTAACAATAGAAATACTAACAACATAAATGAGCAGAACCTAAGTGCAAGAGTCTAATAAGGAATCATAAGAACAATTGTAACAACACTTTAATACAATGATGAATCTATCTAGACAAGTTTGAAAGCTTTCTACTAAACTGATGAGCTGCTGGGATAAGCCCCCAGCTAACTCCTAAAATCTGAAAACTGAAATATAAAGCAAGCATAGAAATAAATCATGTCCTTTGAAGAGGAGGAATCACCTTTGAGAGGAAATGAAGCGTATCTAACCATGGGGATGAGTCTGGGTAGCTAAACCTATATCATGAAACAATATAGCACAAAAGGCGTGCGGTCAATACTTGGAATGTACTGAGCTTGCAGGATTACTTAAACATCTAAATATACAATAAGGAAATAACAAAGTACATTAATAGCTGATTTAACCTGCAACAATCCTCTTAAGAGTAAAATACATATATATATATATATATACACACATGAAACTTTTATATGGATCTCTTATCCTATAACATCATTGAACTCATGCATAAGGATCAAGTTCTAAATATTTAATAAGAGCCGAATTTGAGACTAGCATCACACACTTTACTGGATCAATGCTAGTAACTAAAACTGATTGTCATTATATTAAATCTGTTATAATCTGAAATCTGAATCATCCGGAACTGAATCATGTTGATAACATAACTAAGGGACTCATTTTATACTATGGAGAGTCCCAACTAAACTAAGGGAGTCATTCTCTACTATGGAGGAACCTGACTGAACTAGGGAGTCACTCTCTACTGTAGAGGATCCCGACTGAACTAGGAAACTCTCTGCTATAGAGGATCCCAGATGAACTAGGGAGTCACTCTCTGCTATGGAGGATCCTGAGCTGACCAAGCAAAACATTCTTGGCTATGGAGAGTCCCTGGCTGACTAGAACATGCGGAGTACTAATCAAACATTATATATTAGGTATATACTACAACAACTAGTCAAAAACATAAACATACACTGTTTTCATCATACAAAAATCTTTTCAAAAGGATTACGTCTACTTCCTACTAACAATAATCCCAACAGTCTGAAATATAATTCTCATGATTTATCATCATAATTCATATCATCACGGTTCCAATTCAATATTTCTTCAAATGTCTTACTTTAGTGAGCATCTATAGATTCACATCATGCATTACACTTCCACAACATTTAAGTTCCAGATTCTTATCATTCTACATGTATCACAGAGTCATTTATGGTTCACAGGTCCAAATTACACCTTAACAAAGGTACGTTGCTTCGTATGCTTAGGTTATCAAGGAGTCTGACACTCCATTCACGAACCTGCTCACCCGGGCCCTCTGGTCGGCTAACATATCTAGGGCATACTTGGATAACCGGGTAAACTTCAACGCGTACTCCTGAACTGTTATGTCATTTAATTTCAGGTTGATGAACTCCACCGCCTTAGCCTCCCTCAACTCTCTAGGGAAAAACCTGTCCAGGAACACAGTCTTAAATTCATCCCAACCAACAGCGCCTGCTCCAATTCCTCGACTATCCTTCCACTGACAAAACCATATATAAGAAACTCCTTTTAGCTAGTAGGAGGCTAAGTCTACGCTCTCAATTCTTGTCACTCCCAGGATGTGTGTAATCTTTTGAATCTCTTCCAAGAACTCATTCAGGTCCTTATCTACCTTTGACCCCAAGAACTCGGGTGGGTTCATTTTGAGAAAATCTCTCATCCTTGCCACCGCTACTTTCCTATTCTGGGAATATGAGACATTACTTGTTGATTAATCTTGATGGTCATAGCATGTGCAAACATATTATGAGTTGCCCGGAACTCACCATGAGTAACAGGGTCATCCATCGGGTTCGCCGGGGCTGGTGGTACCTGTTGGCGGTCATTGCCATTTCTTTTTCCATTTGCTCGTTTAGGAGGCATTATCTGCGAGCGCGTAAATCACGAGTCAGGGAAGGAACTATTTAGAGCTTCATACTCTATCCACGATAAGAATCATGAAGAAAAGGGAACATTCCTAAAATGTCTCATAGCCTCCTCGTCATAAGTGTGGTACGCTTCACACCCATGATGAAGACTCTACTTAACGTGGTTTTCGGACACCCTAGGACACTCTAAACCTTTGCTCTGATACCAAGTATGTTAGTTTCCAAGTTTACACCCTAGCTGTAACACAAGACAAGGAACCCTGAAAAGCTCCAAATCGACCCATGGCATAATCATAACATATCACTTAACAATAGAAATACTAACAACATAAACAAGCAAAAGCTAACTTCAAGAGTCAAATAAGGATTCATAAGAACAATCGTAACAAAACTTTAAAACAATGCTAAATCTATCTAGAAAAGTCTGAAAGCCTTCTACTAAAAAAATGAGTTACTGGGATAAGCCCCCAGCTAACTCCTAAAATCTAAAAACAGAATCATAAAGAAAGTATGGACATAAATCACATCCTCGGGAGATGACGACTCACCAGTAGCAGCTAAGAGGGAATGAAGTGTATCTAACAACGAGGCTGAGTGTGGGTACCTGAACCTATATCATGAAATGAGATAGCACAAAAGGCGTGCAGTCAGTACTTGGAATGTACTGAGCATGCGGGATAACTTAAACAACTAAATATACAAATATACGATAAGAAAATAACAAAGTACATCAACATAGCTAATTTAACCTGCAATAATCCTCTTATGAGTCACACACACACACACACACACAGAGACACACACACATATATATATATGAAACTTTTATTTGTATCTCATATCTTGAAACATCATTGAACTCATGCATAAGGATCAAGTTCTGCACATTAAATAAGAGCCGAATATGAGACTAGTATAACACACTGTACTAGATCACTGCTGGTAACTGAAACTAATTCTCATTATATTAAATCAGTTGTGATTTGAAATCTAAATCATTTAGAACTGAATAATGTTGATAACATAACAAAGGGAGTCATTCTCTACTATGGAGAGTCCCAGCTAAACTAAGGGAGTCATTCTCTATTATAGAGGAACCTAACTGACCTAGGGAGTCACTCTCTGCCATAGAGGATCCCGACTGAACTAAGGAGTCACTCTCTGCTATGGAGGATTCCGACTGAACTAGGGAGTCACTCTCTGCTATGGAGGATCTCGAGCTGACCAAGGGAAACAGTCTCCGCTATAGAGAGTCCCTGGCTGACTAGAACATGAGGAGTACTGATCTTACCTTATATATCTAGTGTATGCTTCTACAGCTAGTCTGAAACATGAACATACACTATTTTCATCATACAACATTCATTTCGAAAGGATTATGTCTACTTCCTACTAACAACAAGCCCAACAGTCTGAAATATCATTCTCACGCTTTATCATCATAATTCATATCATCACGGTGCCAAATCAATATTTCTTCAAACGTCTTAATTTAGTGAGCATCTATATATTCACATCATGCATTACATTTACACAATATTTAAGTTCCGAATTCTTATCATTCCACATGTACCATAGAGTTATTTATGGTTCATAGGTCCCAATTACATCTTAACATAGATATATTGCTTCATATGATGAGGTTTACGGAAGCCCATGCACTTAACTTGTGGCTTGAGCATTTACAACGAATTCATGGAGACACATAAATTTTCATTTCATAAGACCCATTTTATAATTCACTTCAATTCATGGGAAAGATGAAATAATTAGGCCATTATCATAGATTTACTTCATAACCAATCAGTTCCATCGAAAGCATAAGGAGAATACATATTTTACTTTAAATTGATCAAGCCCTTACACTATAATCTCATCTCAACATATTAAGCAAATATTATATTCTAATCGTTAGGAAATTCTTACAATATTTACATATTTCATACATGGATACGAGTCAAGGATTCAATTGAATGAAAAATAATAAAACCCCAATCATCATTCAAGCCTTTTCATGAAGAACACTCTTATATCATACATTTTCACCATCTAACCCATAATTCAAGACATTCAAATAGTTTGATCATCGCAATTAGCGCATAATTCTAGTGGGCTTTAGAATTTAAGATGACATAGAAGAAATCACTCATCAATCACAACCCTAGGTCTTGCTTTTCTAGAATAATTGAAATTGGGTTTTTGATAAAATATTTCTGGGCACAAGAATGGAAGAATGTCCTTGTTGAATAACCCGCATACCTGCTTCGAAGAATCTCCCACTTGAACATGACCTTGAAGTCATTGAATAATCCCTTGAAGAATCCCTGAGCCTTGAGAGAGAGGAAGAAGAAGTTTTTGAGAGTTATTTGATGAAGAATGCGAGTTTAGGCTAGTTATCCTTTTATAACATCCCATACCGAGAACAAAACGTCGTAGCTTAGGAGTTAGAAGCATAGGATTTTATGAAAACATCCATAAAAAATGCAGGGAAAATCCTCCAGACAGTTCCCATGAGGCACTCCACGAGTCGTGGGGTAGGTAACAACTCTTGGGGACCAAGTCGTGTAGTGCACTAGTTAAGATCCCTTTTTCTGCTCTTCCCTCCCCACGCTTAACTTGACAAATCGTCAGATCCACGATGACTCGTCCCTCCTTTCCTGATCTCCACTGATTCAGAACCAAACCAAAAATTCCCACCTTCACCTAACGTCCGACCTAATGAGTCATGGGGTTACCTAAAAACTCATTGGGTTGTCTGTTGCCACTGCTCCAGATTATCCTCTTGACCGCTCCCCACGGGTCTGAACACGACTCATGGGGTCACCTAACGAGTCATCCCCCAAATCATTCTGCGCAAAAATATCCACCTTTTGTATGAATTATTTCTTTAAGCATGGAATCTGATTGTAGAAACTTTTGGGTGTTATAGAACCAAATCCCTTTCTTAGTTCCGACAAATGACTCTTCAGGACAACCCGCACAACAACCAATGGGTTGTCACTTGGCTCATTGTTCCTAGTAGGTCCGGACTGCTAACTTACCACGACTGCAATTATGGGTCGTTGTCCCTCACAACGACTCATTGTTGCCTCTCGTTGTATCAAAATCCTCTTGAAATTTTACTAAAACTCTTCCCATGACTCAAACTAATGAACCATTAGAGCAAGCCACGACTCGCTGGACAAGTCGTTCTGGGAAATATTTGTTGGTTTTCCTACTGAACTTCATCTAACTCTGGGGACTGATATGAGAAACTCTTAGGGTGTTACAATATCTCCCCCTTGGGAACATTTGTCCTTGAATGTATACTAAGCTTACTAAAATACAAGGGAAAGAACTGATATCCCAAATACTGAACAGTTACAACAGAAACTGATGGAGTATCTGACTCCGAGCTAATCTACATATCTGAACTTAATACCTAAATCATACATATATGCTAAGGTGTGAGAGGGACTTAAAGACATGAAATTGACATGGACTAGATAGAACACAGAGAAGGATTCTTTTCCTCTAACTGGCAGTGAGCTGATACGGCCTGAGCCATCATTTTCGAATTGCTTTCTAATACTAAACTAGAATTCATGATATCTGGTGTAACTGCAAGTAAGGGACTCATGAGCACGAATCATTCATGACATCTACAACTTAGAACATACATGAGGTACCCTTATCTACTAAGCTACTAAAGCAACTTCTAAAGACTGAGTTCGAGCTCAACATACTAGAAGACATGAGTTAACACATGCTGTTGGGTTATAACATGTAAATGAGCCTTAAGGATTCATAGAGTAAGACTGGCATTGCTGTTAGAAGAGGCTATATAGAAATTCTGGAAGTCTAAAAATATGAATGGTTAGAGCATAGATTCAATTGAAACACAAGAGGAATTATCTGAATGTGAAGGGATTGGCATACCGTAACTAGTAAGGCTGGAACTCCCCTACTAGCATACTCAAGATTTGACTTGTCTCATAGACTTACCATCTCCCCCTTAGCTTTAAGCCATCATTCTAAGGTTACTTAATCTTTCATATGGTTGGGGCTACACCACTAACTCTTGACTCCTTCTCCCTCTCGAACATTTACTGCAAACCTCATACTCCCATCTAATTTAGACTATACATTGACAATCTCTTCTCAACAAACATCATAGGAGCTTCTTATTCAATACTAGAGTTCTGGGGCTAGCAATACGCAAAGAGTAACATGAAAAATTCACAACATACCTGTGACTACTTCTGACGACTTGGCCTTATCTTGATGTGCTGCCAAGGCGTAGGAGCGGTTTTGACGCTGTCCTCCACATGCGCTAGATGATACACCCTGCTGAAATGGGCGGATTACAGGAGCTACTGAAGAGGTGGTTGGTGCTCTAGTCTCGCCCCTCTTAGCTGCGATGCAATCTCAGTGCCTATGACCCAACATGTCGCACCAAAAAGAAACGTCTGAGCTAGCCATGCATTTTCTTAAATGGTGCTTCCCATAACTTTTACAATATGAATAGGTAATCTCCCTTACTTTAGATATTTATGGAATACTATCTTTTGAAGGTGATGGGGCTGATGACCTCTCCTGGGAGCATGAGCGGTGTCCACCACTCGACCTTTGAAGGGAGAACTCTAAATCTCCTGCCCTAGCCCTCTTGGCCGCTCTCTCTTTTTCCTTCACCTATTCTGCTTCTATTTGTTGGGTGTACATCACCAAACGTGGGAATTCTATGTCCTTGTGCAACATGGCTATCCTGCACCCCTTGACCGAGGAGTCTGCCACTTTGTTCACAAACCTTCTCACACGAGCCCTCTGGTCGGCTACTACCTCCGATGCATACCTGGACAACCGGGTAAACTCCAACAAATACTCTGGGATAGTCATGTTGTTTTTCCTCAAGTTGATGAACTCTGATGCCTTGGCCTCCCTCAACTCTGTAGGGAAAAATCTGTCCAAGAATGCAGTCATAAACTCATCCTAACTTACGAAAGTTGCTCCAACTCCCCGACTATCTTTTCACTAACAAAACCATATGTGAGTGACTCCTTTCAGCTGGTAGGAGGCTAAGTTTGTGCTCTCCGTTCCCATGACCCTCGTAATTCGGGTGATCTTCTGGATCTCCTCTAAGAACACATACGGTTCGTCCACCTTTGACCCTAAGAATTTGGGTGGGTTCATCCCGAGGAAGTCTCTTATCCTAGCCGCCGCTATGTTCCCATTCTAGGGAACATGAACCATCGCCTGCTGATTAATTTGAGCGGTCCTAGACTGCACCAATATGTGAAAGGCTGCCCTAAACTCGGCATGGATAATATGTTCGTCCATTGGGTTCGCTGGGGCTGGTGGGGCTTGCGGGCACCCATTACCATTTCTTCTTCTATTAGCTCGTTTGGGAGGCATTATCTGTGAGAGAATAAAGCACGAGCCAGGAGACGAAATGTTAGGAGTTTCATACGCTACGCACTATAAGAATCATGAAGAAAAAAGGGAACATTCCTAAAACATCTCATTGCCTCTTCGTCATAAGTGTGGCCTGCTTTACACCCATGAAAAAGACTCTACTTAATGCGGCTTTAAGAAACCCTAGGAAACTTCAAAACCAAATGTTCTAATACCAAGTTTGTCATGACTCGAACATAGGCCCGGATCGAGAAATGGGATAACAAACCCCGAGAGGCCCCAAGTCGACACATGGAATAATAATAGCATAACACTATCAAAACAACAACTGACAGAAGACATAAATGAGCAGAAGCTAACTGAAAGAGTCTAACCATAATTTGTAAGAATATAATCAAACAAAACACTGATACAACAGTTGAATCTGATATAAAGTATGAAATCCTCTACTAAACTGATGAGTTACTGGGAAAATCCCCCAGCTAACTCCTAAAGTCTGAAAACTAAAATATAACTGAAATCGGAAAACATAGATCGCGTCCTCTAGAGATAAGGACTCACCACAAAAAGCTGAGATGGAAATGGAGCGTATCTAATCACATGTCCTAGTCTGAAAACATGAATCTATATCATGAAATGATATAGCACATAAAGTATGCGTTTAGTACTTGGAATGTACTTGGTATGTGGGAAGCGTAAATAAACTAAACAATGCAAGTATACAGGAAGGAAGTAAACTGAGTATATCAACTAAACATATAATTTAGCTAAAGTATAATAACCCTATCTGAGATATACATATATATTGACATGAAGCTTTTATTTGAAAACATCTACTGAAGCATAATCTTACTGATGCATAAGGATCATGTATTATACATATACTAAGAACTGAAGCTATAACTGATAGCATACACTGTATTGACTAACTGCTTATAACTGAGACTGAATTCTACTAATACATATTTAAATAGAAGTCTGAAACTATATAGAGCTGAGCTGACTAATATCATGGACTAAGCTAAGGGAGAAATTCACTGGTATTGGGTGTCCTTGACTAACTAAGGGAGATATTCTCTTCTATTGAGACTCCCTAACTGAACTAAGGGACATTCTCGGCTAATGAGAATCCCTAACTGAGCTAAGGGAGATATTCTCGGATGTTGAGAATCCCTGATTGAGCTAAGGGGAACATTCTCGGCTAATGAGAGTCCTTGACTGAGCTAAGGGAGACGTTCTCTGCTATTGAGAATCCCTGACTAAGCTAAGGGAGATATTCTATGCTATTGAGAATCCCGATAAAAGTTTTACATGAAGGTATCAATCTGACAATCATTCATATAGTCTAAGCAACTTCAGCTAATCAGAGACCTGAGTGTTCAGGTAATTACATCATACTGAATTCATTTAAAGTATAATCAGGGCTACTTTCTACTATCAACAAGCCTGAAAGTCTGAAAGATGATAATCCTGCTTTGTTCTAGAAGTTCATAACATTTCATTCCTTAATTCATAGCACATGTCATATATTTTAGATTCATGCAAGATCCATAAGTCCAATTCAAACTTTAACATATACGTGAAATCATAGTGAAAGAATACATATATTTCATATCCACCTAAGACCATAAATTCTAATCATTCTTCAACATATGTACTTATCATATATTCTAGATTTATGAAAAACCCATAAGATCGACTCATGCTTTAAACACATATATAGAGTTCATGGTGAGAGCATTGAATATTTAATGGAATCCCATTATAAAATTTATGCTAAATGTTGGTGAAAATCCTATAATCATGCTATTCCCATATCAAGTACACAATTCGAGATCATGAAATTAATTTCATAAGCATACATTGCTATTAATCATGATGGGTCCTAGAATTCATAGTAGGCATATGAGAGTTCATCCAAAACTCTAAACCCTAGAACATGCTTTTCTAGAAAGTCAAGAGATTAGGGTTTTAGAATAAAAATTGGGACAGAAGGACGAAAGGATCCTTGTTGAAGTCCCACATACCTGGCTTGTAGAAATCCCCCACAAGAACTTTAATCTTGAAGCCCTTGACGAATCCCTAGGTGATCCTTGAGCTTGATAGAAGAAGAATAAGAAAACATTACGTATGATCTTGAGGATGAGGGGCTTAGGCTTGTGAGCCTCATTAATTCTACCCTTAAAATACCCAAAACGATGCCATTTATAAACTGGGAGCATAGGACTTTATCGAAATACCCCTTGGGCAAAAATTAAAAACCTGCCTAACCAGTAACCACGACCCTTACCACGAGTCGTTGGTCCTTACCACGGCTTGTGGTAACCGTCCGTTACTTTAGAAGTCATTTCTCTAGATTCTTCTTCTTCAATCTGCGATCGACAGGACGATTCGTTACTTGATCCAATGACTCATTAGTGCCTTCCGTCTTCACCACTGGTCCAATCCGTAAAGTCCTTCCTATGACCGAAACGACGGGTCAATACTTCACCTAATGGTTCGTGGTCTCCGTCCTTCATTACTGAACCAGGAACTAAATCCTTTTCTAAGCTCCGAATAATGACTCTTTAGGATGACCAGTCACAACAACCAATGGGTCATCACTTGGCTCGTTGTTCCTGGCAGGTCCAGTCTACTAACTTACCACGATTGCAACTATGGGTCGTTGTCCCTCACAATGACTCGTTGTTTCTCTCGTGGTATGAAAATCCTCTTGAAATTTTATTGAAAGTCTTCCCACGACTCAAACTAACGGACTGTTAGAGCAACCTACGACTCACAGGATAACTCATTCTAAGAAATTCCTACAGGTTTTCATATAGAACATCATCTAACTTTGGGGTTTGATTTGAGAAACCCTTGGGTGTTACAAGCACCTTGCATGTTTTTTGGAGTAGTGTCTATCATCGAGTAGGCTAGGGGTTCATGTAAACCCTGGGTCTCAAAACTACGCACCAAAATTAGTTTATATATTTATTTTTTGACCTCCCTTGTGAGTTTCCCCTGCCTCCAAGGGTCCTTCAACTTGATATTGATATCATGGTAGCGCCTTTAGCCCTGACAAGGTTTTGGACAGCTCTGCCCACTTGAGTGTGATAGTTGGCACATCACAAAAGCTTTATAGTGATGGTGTCTATTGTGATGAGTATCCCATTGTTCCTCATGATTTCAGTTATGCTTGTTCATTACTTATGATATTATATTTCAGTAGGTTTGACCCAATGATAAGTTTGTAAACTTTTACTAACGATTTTAGTTCTGGCAAGCCATATGATTCTATTTTTAGCTTTGGGTCATTCAATTTAGATATGAGATTCAGTTTATGACTATATATATGTGTTTTAAATATTAGCATGTAGTCTTTACTCTCATGATCTCATGATTTATGTTTATACGCATAATTTTAGCTCATACTTACTCAGCATGATTTATTTTCCTTACATACTTAGTACATTCAAAGTATTGACCGCATACTCTATGTTGTATCGTTTCATGACACAGGTGCAGACGATCAAACTCAGTTCCATCGTTAGTCATTTCAAGTAGCTTTGTTCAGTTTCTTTTGTTGGTGAGTCCTCATCCTTCAAGGACCTTCAGTTGGTTGAGTTATGTTACTTTTAGTTTTAGACTTTAACGAGCTAGTTGAGGGTGTTGTCCCATCAACTCATTAGACAATTTAAAGGCTTATCAAATAATATGTAGAATTTTAGCTTTATCAGTGTTGACTATGTATGGTTGATGTTTATTCAGACTTCTTCTTATTTATATTTTTAGTTATCAATTTTCGCTTGAAGTATGTGTCTTAGTTATCATGTTCATGCCATGGATCGACTTGGAGCCATTCATGGTTCTAGGTCCCGTGTCTTAGTTCAAACCTATGTTCGGTTCGTGAAACAATAAATATATATAATGAAACCCCAATACAACTCAATCACAATAATAAAAGTTGAACTCATGGCTTTCAATCACCATCCCATGAGTTCGCACAATAATTACGTCTAAAATCGTCTGTTTCTTTTCATAAACAATAAGGGATGGAGGGGAGTAATATTATCTCAAACTTCTTAGAGTTTAGTATCTTAACTTCACTTTTTCAATACCTTACACTATTCATCACAAAAAGGCTCTTCAAACAAGAAGAAAACAACTTGACAGCAATATCACATCAAATGGGCTGCATAGAGAACTTCTTGATCTAATGGGTGCTCAAACTCCCTAAACATGTATAGACACCATATAAAACTTTTTATATGATAAATCGTAATTAACCACTGAATATTACTAACTTCAAACCTTGGATAAGATTGAAGAAAAATAAGATTCGTAGAAGAGAGATAGGCAGATAGAGCGAGAGAGAGAGAGAGAGAATTTTTTTTATGTTTGGCCTTTTTTAAAAAAAATTATATAAGGATATACATATATCAGATAAGGGAATATGGGTCTTGGACTTGATCCTTTGACTTAACCCACATTTTTATTTAAGAGAATTTGGGCCATAAACTTCAAAGTAGGTGATCTACCTACTTAGCTTAGTTTAAATTTTGCCTACTATTACTTAAGTAGGTGATGCACCTACTTGTCCTCATTTTTCATATTATATAAACTTTTAATTTATATAGGCCACATGTATGATGAGATTAAGTAAGTAGAATGTTTTAGAAATTAATTGGACCAAATAGGTTTGCTCAACAACTAGGACATTTAAGCTAGTAAGTTACTTTGTCCAACATTCATTTTGCTTTGTAAATCTTATTCTTTTAAAATTTTAGCTTCAATTTTTTACACTTTAACACCTTAAAATTTAGGCTTAAATATGATCATATTTTACAAGCCTAATTAATCTCGCATGACTTCGCGATAAGTGAGAATCTGTTCAAAATGTCTTGTTTAAATTCACATAACTCTTAATCTAGAGCTTGAATTGAAGAGTGTTTCATTTTTGCGGAAATTAGACTCAAGAACTTTTAATTGGATATGTAGTACAACCTCTAAATGTCCATATGGGAGATATAAACATATAATGTCTGACCATAAATATGGTCACTTAGTGTTGTGCCTTATTGATGACATTTTCATATTTGACATTACTTTAATTGTGAACTTAGTATTATAAGACCAAATACATTTCAATATTTCAATTTCAAGAAATTTTATCAATTTTAACCTACTCATACATGTACAGGTAATTACAGGGCATTAAATTATAAAACCTTGGGTCCATTAGTCCTCGAACAGAAGCTGGGACTTATCATAGATTTTCCTATGTAAATATGCTAGTACAAAACCTGTTAGCTAACTAGAATATATAAACATACTTCACTATGCGATCACCACAAATGTAGCACAAATAATGCAACTTACCTTATATTTGGTTCCGAAGAATCTCACTTGTTCAGAACATATAAGAATTTGAGATCATAGGTATGGACTATATATTTGAGAACCTGATAGATGCACAGGGTAAAAAATAACTTTACAATCAAGTAAATGAATGGTTCTTTGAACCAGTAAACAAATGAATCTATGATCAATTGAGTAGAGGCAACTAAAATCTGAACAAATCACATTTGGACCACTTATAGGGTCTTGCAACAAAAACCGATATAAAACCCTTCTTCTCTTTGTGAGTTCAACTGACTATAAACTTTTATTGTTATTTTTACGAGGTTAACCTACACATTAGGGTACTTAATCAATTCTTGGTCTGTTACTGTAAGGGCCTATATACTTAGGGCTCAATCTATTGTTCTTCCTGAATCGCATGACACGACTTTCCTTGAAGATAATTTAAAATATGTTATCAATATAACATTTAAAACATTTAGTACACACATTTATACAGGATTTCTATCAACTCTAAGCAGTTCTCGATTGCCTATTTGTTGATTTAGTCCTCCAATTTTAACTAGTCGGTGATCTATAATGCTGCCTGTATACAGCTCTACGTAAGTTGTAATGATGATTGAGGTACAAATACCTTCATTTGTAGGTCCATTAAGAGTAAAGGACTTATTCATGTTCTTTTTTAATAGAGGACTTATGTTTTCAATAACCTTCTAAACTACTGAACAGGGCACCTTATTTTGCCTTTTGTCTAGGGATGACTTAACCCTTACCCTTCTATTCAAAAGGTATGCATCAATGAAACATAAAATATAAACAACTAAGTTAATGGAGTCTATAGTATATAAGAAAGTACAAAAAAGGGCACTTAATCATATATACATATGAGCCACTACAAGGGCCTTTATCCTATAAGCATGTGAGTCGAGTAGGCATATGACATATGGGCTAAAGAGCTATAGGAACATGCAATTGATGTGAAGGTAAACTGTGAAAGCGTACAACATATTGCATGTGAGTTACAAGATAACATATGAACAAATAGACCATAAAATTTGTAAGACGTAAATAGGCTGACTATGACATGACATTTATCATATAATCATATATGCATGTAAACTATGGCCATACATAGTGATTAAGACTTTAAACATTGAAAGAATATAACATGTAACTAACTTTTTTTAAATAAAATATGTGCATGTGAATTATAACCTTTACACAGATACATGTAATACCCAAAAGCCCAAAGATCAGACCCGAGAGTGAAACGGAGGAAAACTGGAAATTTTGCATCAGGTCACAGAATGAGTCATTTTGCGACCAATGAGGGTAGACCACGAGTCGTGAGGTGACTCTGGTGAGGCTCAGGATGTGAGTTTAAAATTTGGGATTTACGGTACCTACGAACATGATCACGAGTCGTGGTCAGACCCCATGACTCATTGAGTCAGTCATGGGAAATGATGATTGAAAAGGAGATGGAAGTAGCAATGTACCCCACGGAAGGTCCCCATGAGTCATGGTCAGTCACCAAGATTTGTGGGATGCGTCGTGGTTAGTAGAATGGAAATTTTTAGAGACAAAGGCAGTGAAGGTGATGAGTGGTGACCATGACGACAATGATTCGTGAGGTATCCCATGATGACCCCAGAAGAACCCTTAGGCAGTGTACTTGATGAATGATGCCACAAGTCATGGCATTGGGTGATGAGTCGTCCAGTCCCTCGTGGGGACTAGTAGTCAATTATTTCCTGCAAAATTGGTAAGGGCTTTTCTGTAATTTCTATGATCCTAAGGCCTAAATTACATCATTTTAAGTTATTAATGATGAGTTTTAAGAGGATTAGGTTCATTTTAGGCGATTCTTTCTCAGTCATGCAAAGTTAAAGAATTAGAGAGGTGATCAAGCTTGTTCTCCTTCAAGTTCTTTTTAATTCTTCTTTGGACAATCAGAGAAGTGTAAGAGTCAGCTATAATCTATATGTAGGGTTATGAATGGGTGAATCCGTTCACACCCATGCCCAATATCTCTCTAAATCATGAAATTTCCTATGTAAATTTTATGGAGTTTTAACCCAATGCATGAAATTCCTAATTCTCTACATAGGTATGATTTAAATGATTTTTTACTATTGAATTATGATTTATGGGCAAGTTTTATGATGTTTTTGGTGAAAATCATGTTTCAAGCTTTATAAATTAAAATTCCCAATTATGAGAAGTACATGAAAGTTGAGATTTATGATGAATGTTCTAGTATGATGAGATATTTATGATGTAAAGAAAGTTTTCAAGTTACCCATGTTTATGATCATGTTTTCAAGGGAATTATGTATTTTCAAGCATGTTAATGTATTGGGCAATTCCCATATGTTCAAGTATGATTATGATTTTATGAATTTAGCTTACCATATGGTTTTGGAGTGAAGACTCCCATTTGTGTTCTGTTTGTGGTATGGTTTGAGCCAAGGCTTCTCATGTATGATTCAGATTTATATATTCATGATTATTCAGCTTCATCAATAGACGATGGTCAGCTTCATTTAAAAAAGATGGAGAGCATATGCATGTTTTTGGAAGTAGTGTTTAGCACCGAGTAGGCTATGGTTCAGTCAACTATATGCCTTAAAACTACGCGCCATCATAGGTGTGGTCAGATTATATTGGGACCTCCTATGTGAGCTATCCCCTGCCCCGATTATGCCACGAGCTTGATATTTATGTCATGCTATCTTCGTTAGCCCTAGCAAGCCTTTGGACGGCTCTACCTACTTGAGTGTGATCATTGGGACCACGTAAGCTCTATCGTGATATGTCGGTTAAAATACGAGTCTTCCATTGTTCCTCATGATTTCAATTATGCATGTTTATCACTCATGTTGTTTATAACCATATACGTTCTAAATCAGGTTTGACCTAATATTTAGCTTTATTTATGACTAGCAGATTTTAGCTTTGGGTCCAATCGATTCTGCTATGATGTTATATTATGTTGAGATCATGTCTTTAGAAAGATAGCTTACAAGCCCTACTCTCAGATTCTTATTTTTTTTATGTTTTACATTATCCATGTTTTTAATGATTTTACTTATTTATGCAGTTTTACTTACCTTGCATACTCGGTAAATTCCACATACTGACCGCATACTCTATGTTGTATAATTTCATGATACAGGCCTTGACACTCAAACTCAGCCCCGTTATTAGCCAGTTCAAAAGTTAGCACCCAACTTACTAGTGAGTCCTCATCTTCCAAGGACCATTTTCTCTCAAATAGTGATGTACTTTAACTTTCAGTATTAGAGAGTTAGTTGGGGTCTTATCACATCAACTCATCAGAACTAGAGGCTTTTCAGAAAAAAAGGGTGTATTTAACTTTAGATTATGTGTATTCTGATGTTATAATTATTTCAGACTTCCGCTAAGACTATCATGTTATTTCTTCTGCTTTATTGATTGAGTTAGCTGAATGTTGATGTCATGGGTTGACTTGGGGTCTCTTGGGACTCCTTGTCCTATGTTGCGATCTAGGCCTGCGTTCACGTCATGAAAAATTTGGTATCAGAGAAATAGGTTTGGAGTGTCCTACGATTTCTGATAACTACATTGAGTAGTCTTTTTCATGGGTGTGAAGTGCGCCACACTTATGACGAAGAGGCTACGAGATGTCTAGGAAATATTTCCCTCTTTCATGATCTATGTCGTGCTATGAAAGGTCCCCTTATCCTTCTAATCATGCTACTCGTGATTGCAGAATCTTGGCTCCCTATAGAGTTAAAGGTAGGAGGAATGGAAATAGAAGCGGCCACGAGGATGGCAATGGAGACTGGCACCAATAAGCCCCACCAGTCCAGGAGCATCATGCACCGGAGCCAGCCCATGTTGAATTTAGGGTAGCTAATAAGATGCTAGTATAGGCCTTGACCGCTCAGGTTAATCTGCATGGAGTTGCGTATATTCCACAAATAGAAATGCGACAGTAGCTTGAGTTAGAGATTTCTAGAGAATGAACCCTCCAGAGTTCCTTGGGTCAAAAGTAGATAAGGACCCAAATGAGTTCATCGACGAGATCATAAAGATCACCCACGTCATGGGGGTGAATGGATTTGAGTGTCCTGAGTTGGCCTCATATTAGCTAAAAAGGGTCGCACATATCTGTTTTCGTCAATGGAAGGATAGTAGGGCCGCCGGAGCAGGCCCTGTCATTTGGGAGGAGCTCCATGATGCGTTCTTTCCTCGTGGGATGAGCAATTTGAAGGAAGTCGAGTTCGTGAATCTTAAGTAAGGGAAAATGAAGGTGCAATAGTGTCACCTTGAGTTCACTCGCCTATAGAAGTACGCCCCAGAGTTAGTGGTTTATTAGATGGTGCGGGTGAGTAGGTTCGTTCATGCCGTGGTGGGCCATTTGGATAAGGATTGCAGGACTGTTGTGCTCCATCAGGATATCAATTTCCCTCTGATAGTCTTGTATGCCCAACAGATGGAGGCGGCGCATATGAGGGAGAGAGAAGCCAAGAAGGCAAGTATCGATAGCTACAGATTTTCTCAGCTGAGGTTAGGTAGTGGCCACCGACAGCAGACCCACCAGACATCTTCAACCCTAGCGTCTTCAGCATTAAATGTGCCATCTAGACCTAGGCTCGACTAGAGGGGGAGAGCATCAAGCTCTACGGATTAGAGCAGTAGTCTCACAGATTCTAGCATCCTTGTTTGCATTAGGTGTTGTCGAGGGCACATGGGCCAATGCTTGGAAGGTATAGGTGCTTTCTTTGGATGTGGGAAGTCTGGATATATGCTCAAGAACTACCCAGCAGCGAGACAGGGCCATGATGGGGGTCGGAGGCCAGATTCTAGTTTAGTAGCTCCAGCGGCACGTCCCTCATAGCAGGGTGCTTCAAGTAGTTCAGCTGGTGGTCAATGCCAAAACAGATTTGATGCCCTCGCGTCCCACCAGGAGTAGGAGACTTCTCTCGATGTGGTTACTGGTACATTACGAATTTTCCATCTTGATGTATATTCTTTGTTGGATCTGGGGGCTACCTTGTCTTTTGTGACACCTTATGTGGCCAGTAGTTTCGGAGTCAGTCTCGAAGTCCTGTTAGAACCTTTCTCAGTCTCTACCCCAATAGGTGATTTAGTTGTAGCTAGACTGGTGTATAGAAGTTTCTCGGTCACAGTCCTTCAGAATGTAACCTCTGCAGATTTTATAGAGTTAGCTATGGCCGATTTTGATATTATCCTCAGCATGGATTGGCTATTTTCATGTTATGCCTCAGTTAATTGTAGAACCCGGGCAGTAGAGTTCAGATTTCAGAGTGAGCTAGTCTTAGAGTGGAAGGGTAGTTCAGTTGTGCCTGTAGGTCATTTCATTTCATACCTTAAGGCCAGAATGATGATTTCCAAAGGTTGTGTGTACCTTCTAGTTAGGGTTAAGGATGCGAAGTATGAGATCCCGACTATCCAGTCAATTCCAGTAGTGTGTGAATATCCAGATATCTTCCCCAATGATGTATAGAGACTCCCTCCCGAGCGGGAGATTGATTTTGGCATTGACCTTCTTCCGGATACACAACCTATATCTATTCCTCCATACAAAATGGCTCTAGACGAGCTAAAGGAGATGAAAGAACAGTTGAAGTACCTGTTAGATAAGGGTTTCATTTTACCGAACAAGTCTCTATGGAGTGCACCGGTTCTCTTTATTTGAAAGAAGGATGGATCTCTTCGTATGTGCATTGATAATTGGCAATTGAAAAAATTCACCATCAAGAAAAAGTATCCTCTACCCATGATTGATGATTTATTTGACCAGCTTCAAGGTGCCAAGTGTTTTTCGAATATAGATCTTAAATAATGGTACCATCAGCTCAGAGTTTGGGAGAGTTACATCCCGAAGATAGCCTTTAGGACGCGGTATGGTCATTATGAGTTTGTAATTATGTCTCTATGACTAATGAATTCTCCTACAGATTTTATGGACTTGATGAATATGATGTTCAAGCCATACGTTGATATGTTCGTGATTGTGTTTATTGACGAAATCTTGATGTATTCTCAGAGAATGGAGGAGCACGCCGCTCATTTGAGAGTGGTGCTACAGACTCTCAAGGATCGTCAATTATATGCTAAATTTAGCAAGTGTGAGTTTTGGTTGAACTCAATGGCGTTTTAGGGCTATTTGGTATCAAGTGAAGGCATACAGGTGGACTCTCAGAAAATAGAAGCGGTGAAGAATTGTCCTAGACCGGTGAACCCTTTAGATATCCGGAGCTTTTTGGGCCTAGCTAGCTATTGTAGAAGATTTGTTGAAGGTTTCTCATCGATTGCATCACCTTTGAAAAAATTGATATAAAAGAAGGCGAAATTCCAATTGTCGGAGGCTTTTGAGCGGAGCTTTCAGGATTTGAAGACTCGACTTACTTCAGCACCAGTGTTAACTCTACCTGAGGGTATTGATGGGTTCATGGTGTATTATGATGCTTCAAAGATCGGACTTGGGTGTGTAATGATGCAGCACGGAAAATTTATAGCATATGCCTCCATACAGCTAAAAGTTCATGAGAAGAATTACCCAACCCATGATCTAGAATTGGCCGTGGTGGTATTCTCATTGAAGATATGGATACACTATTTGTATGGGGTCCACGTGGATGTTTTTACGGATCATAAGAGTTTATAATATGCGTTTACCCCAAAGTATCTCAATCTTTGGCAAAGGAGGTTGTTGGAGCTACTTAAGGATTATGACATGAATGTTTTTACCATCGGGAGAAGACTAATGTGGTAGCCATGCACTTAGTAGACTCTCGATGGAAAGTGTGTCCCATGTAGATGAGGGAAAGAAGGAGATGGTGAAGGATGTGCATTCACTTGCAAGGCTGGGAGTTCGATTGGTTGATTTGACCGATGTCGGGGTTATTATTCAGAATGGATCAGAATCGTCCTTGGCGACCAATGTAAAATCTAGACAAGACGAACACCCCATTTTGGTAAAGTTAAAGGAAGCTATTCAAAATCAGAAGGTAGAGGTATTCTCAAAAAGGAGAGATGGTGTGCTTCAATACCAGAGTCACTTATGTGTTCCGAATGTTGATGATTTGTGAAATCGTATGTTGCATAAGGCTCAAATTCCAGATATTCAATCCATCCAGGTGCCACCAAGATGTACCGTGACTTACGGGAAGTCCACTAGTGGAATGGAATAAAGAAGGACATTGCTGAATTTGTGACTAAGTGTCCAAACTATCAGCAAGTGAAGGTCGAGCATCAGAGACTGGGAGGTATGCTTCAGGATATCAGCATTCCTACTTAGAAGTGGGAAGAAATCAATATGGACTTCATCACAAGGTTTCCTCGCACTCGATAGCAATATGACACCATTTGGGTTGTTGTAGACAGGTGGACCAAAGGTGCTCACTTTCTACAAGTCAAAACTAGGATTCGGCGGAGGATTATGCTAAACTATACATCCGAGAGCTTGTTCGATTACATGGTGTCACGTCCCGATCCTATACCCTGGACGTAACACGGTACTTGAAGCCACAAGTGACCCCAAGTAAACCCCTAGAGTATCATATACTAGCATTCGGAATAAACATGCACAACGGAACTTTTAAATAACAGATTTATCAATTTAAGAAAATGTAAAGACTGAAAGTAGAGAATGAAATAATACATCTGAAATAAAATTCTGAAAGACAAGTCTGGTCTTAAAGCCAACTACTGAGAGTTGCTGGGACATGCCCCCAACTAACTCTAAGTCTATACAAAACCATATCCAACTTAAGTAAATAAACAAGGCCCTTGAATGATGAGGACTCACACTCTGATCTTTTGAAATGGAATACTCTAAAATTGAAGTAACTATCTGTGCTGAATCAAAGAACCTACTATTGTATCATGAAATGATATAGCATGAAAAGAATGTGTAAGTACTTTGAATGTACTAAGTAAGTGGGAGAAACATATTGAATATAAAGTCTGAATTGAAATGACACGCCATGACCAACAGGTAAGCTGGACTGAACTACTGATATAATCTGAAATGGTCAAGATGACCCTGTCTGATGGTCAAGGACAAGCCCTAAGTCTGAAACACTAAATCTGAGATACTGTACTTAACTGAGCTGCTTTTTCTGATACTGGACTGGACTGACTAGTGGGAGAGTTTATAACAGACATATATAACCATGTGAGCTAGACGTGGAGTCCGATGTAAACATCCAACCGGTAGGACCCAATATACCTTGCCAGGGTATAAAGGCATGATTGGGTGATCACAAAATCATTTGGGGCCAATCAAGACAAGTAATACTGTAACCAACGCTGTCAACGTAGTTCTACGAACCTAGGTGAGCTAGAAACCCGGCCCGCTTGGTTCTAAGTTCTACTCGCACTAGAAAACCTAAACTGAACTACTAAGCTGACAGCTTGAAACTAGGGCCCAAGACTAGTCAGGGACAAATAACTGCATATACCCTGAGACCCTTATCGGACCAGATTCTTAAACTGGGTTCTAAGACTGGTCAGAGCTGCTTATCTGGAAGTGTCGTAACCGTCTATAGAACAACTAATAACCGAACTGGGGTCCTGGGGCTGGTCAAAGCTATAACTGATTGTCATGACCACCTAATGGACCAAATAACTGAAATATGAATCCGAGTTTGAAAACTGGGAGGCACCACTGATACCTCGACAATAAACTGGAGTTAAATTGATCAATTGACCATTTTTGGAAAACACTATGGTTGCTAAATTCTGACGGAAGCTACACTGATGTGATTCTGACTGAGACTAGTTTGATTGAGTTCTGTGTTTCAACTGACTAAATTACTAAGCAGCTAATAGAGAGGTCATTTATGCTGAAAACACGGACAAATTCATATTATAAGGAAATTTCAAGAATTTTGAGAATCATTCAACAACAAAAGTTATTTTCGATAATGGAATATTTTCTCAACATATATATATATATACAGGAAATTCTAGAAAATTCAGCCAAAATCATCCTTCATTCCGAGAGAACTGAATAAGTAAAATCATTACTCAGAAGTTAGGGCTTAAATTCACCTTTGTAATAACACTGACAATCTGATAAGGAACTGATGGAATTTATATCAACAATAAATATGAACATCGTTCTAAGTGAAATCAATGAAAATAAACATGAATCCTCTTCCTATTCGGAATCTCATGGCTTAAAACTAATAGAAGAAATTGAGGAGGAATTTGGGGATGCAAGGGAAGGACAATCCCCTTGCTAAAACCCCACATACCTAATGAAAAACCCATGAAAATCTTGAGAAATTGAGGAGAAGAAGGATGCCCTAGTTCTAGCTCTGAGAATTTCTGAGAGAACTTATAATCTATTTTCTGAGTGCTTGAGTGGGGAATGAGGAAAAGGACCCATTACCCCCTCTAAAACGTCTGAAATTGAATTCAAAACAACGTGGTTTAATGCTTGGGAGAATAGGGAATTACTAAATAGCCCTTAGAAATTCGTAGGGAGAAACTATCAGGTGCCCCTAACGGCTGACCTAACGAGTCGTGGCATCCGAAAATGACTCGTGGTTATGCCCATCAGGTACACTACCTGGAATCTTCAGTGGGTTACAACCAGTGACTTAACGAGTCGTGGTCACCAATCGTCGACCACACTGTCTCACCCCCTAGGAAAAATAATACAAGGCTGGTAACGAGTCACTCAACAAGTTGTTCTTATGGATGACGCCTCGTGGTGACCACCCATCAAATACACTGCCAACTTCTCAAGTTTCTGGATTCTGGCCTAGAAAAAAGTGACTCAACGAGTCATGGGGCCTAACCACGACTCGTGAAGTTGCCCGTTGGGAGCACTAACTCATCATCTTGGCATCCTTCTCACGGTTGACCTGACGAGTCGTTGGGTCCTTTAACGACCTGTCAGGTTGGTTGTTCTGCAACTTCTCTGCAGTTTTCCAGATTTTCTGATTTATGTCCCGTATATTGAATTTGAGCTTCTGTGGCTTTACGGTATCTCCCCCTTGGAAACATTCATCCTCAAATGTTAGAAAACTCATAGCAACTAGAAAAATAATAATGAAGGTATTCCAAAAATACTCATTCAACTTCAAAACGACCGAAATGACTACCTCCATTTCAGAGAATATAACTGAGCTGAATTTTACTTTTCATAAACACAACCAAAGTCAGAAAGAAAATTTATTTACATGAACTGAATTCAACAACTAGTTCAGGTCTTAAAACAAAATTCACATATCAAGATACAACAGAGTTGGTAGAGATCAAGTGCGGGTATTTGACCCTTATATCTTCTTCGGCCTCCCACGTAGATCCTTCAACTTGCTGATACCTCCATAAAACCTTGACTGAAGTTATTTCCTTATTCCTCAGTCTACGAACTTAACGGTCTAGGATCTGGACTGGTACCTCTTCATATGTAAGGCTATCCTTAACTTCCACACTATCCAATGGCACCACAGAGGTTGGATCTCCGATACACTTTTTCAAAAGTGATACATGGAAAACTGGATGTACAACTGCTAGTTCTGAAGGAAATTCCAGCTCATAGGCCACCTTGCCAATACGCCGCACTATTCTATAGGATCCCACATACTTAGGACTGAGCTTCCCCTTCTTTCAAAACCTCATCACCCCTTTCATGGGCGAAATTTTCAGGTAAACCCAGTCAACCACTGAAAACTCCAGCTCTCTTCTTCGCACATCGGCATAGGATTTCTGACGGCTCTGGGCTGTTTTCAATCTCTCTTGGATGAGCTAAACTTTCTACATTGCCTCGTGAACTGAGTCTTGCCCTATCAAAGTAGCTTCACTGACTTCAAACCAACCTATAAGAGATCTACACCTCCTACCATACAATGCCTCAAACGGGGCCATCTGAATGCTGGAATGGTAGCTGTTGTTGTACGCAAATTTTATAAGAGGCAAATGGTCCTCCCAATAACCCTTTGAGTCAATCACGCACGCTCTTAGCATATCCTCCAAGGTTTGTATGGTCAACTCATCTTGTCCATCGGTCTGCGGATGAAAAGCGGTACTGAGTTTGACCTGAGTGCCAAGTCTCTTATGAAAAGACTTCCAGAAATGGGAGGTGAACTGGGATCCCCTGTCTGAAATGATGGACAAGGGTACCCCATGAAGTATGACTATCTCTTGGATATAAAGTTTAACATAGTCCTCAGCTGAATTTGTGGTTTTGGCATGGAGGAAATGTGCTGACATAGTAATTCAGTCTACTATTACCCAGATTGAGTCATGTTCTCGACGAGTCCGAGTTAGACATGTAATGAAGTCCATATTTACTTCTTCCCACTTCCATGTGGGTATGCTGATATCCTGGGTCATACCTCCTAGTTTTTGGTGTTCTACCTTGACTTGCTGGTAGTTCAGGCACTTAGCTACCAATTCAGCAATGTCTCTTTTCATGTCGTTCCACCAGTAAATATCTCGCAAATCGCGGTACATTTTGGTAGCATCGGGGTGAATGGTGTATCTCGAGTTGTGTGCCTCAACCAGTATTTGTTGTCTCAACTCACCTACATCTGGCACACACAACTTTCCTTGGTAACGAGCACTCCATCTCCCCCTTGGGAGAAAGCCTCAGCCTCTTTCCGAGAACCGCTTCCTTGAGTTTAAGTAGAACTGGATCTTCATCTTGTCTGCACTTAACTTCAACTACCCAAAGATTAATCTGACCCGCTTTGTACTACTACTCCACCTTCGTTTGAGTCTACCAGCTGCACCCCTAACTAGGCTAGTCTGTGAACATCCTTTGCTAACTCCCTTTGTCCTCCCTCAAAGTGAGCTACACTTCCCATAGATCGCCTGCTTGGGGCGTCAGCCACCATATTGGCCTTGCCCGGGTGATATAGAACACTCATGTCATAATCTTCCAGGAGCTCTAACCACCTTCTCTGTCGGAGGTTTGGGTCCTTCTGGCTGAACACGTACTGAAGGCTCTTGTGATCTGTGAACACGTCCACATGAGCTCCGTACAAGTAGTGTCTCCATATTTTTAATGCGAATACCACCGCTGCCAAATCCAAGTCATGAGTTGGATAGTTCTTCCTCATGAACTTTGAGTTTCCTAGAGGCATAGGCTATCACTTTGTCTCACTGCATCAACACGTATCCAAGTCCAACTCTGGAGGTGTCACAATATATTACAAACCCGTCTGTTCCTTCTGGCAGGGTCAAAACTGGAGCAGTAGTGAGTCGAGTTTTCAACTCCAGAAAACTCTTCTCACACTCGTCCAACCACTGGAATTTCACCTTCTTCTGGGTTAACTTTGTCGAGGGGATGCTATGGACGAAAAACCCTTAACAAACCGATGGTAATAACCCGTTAAGCCCAAGAAACTCTTGATCTCGATAGGAGAGGTATTCTGGGCCAATCCTTTAATGATAAAATTTTATGAGGATCTGTTTGTATCCCTTCACCTGATACTACATGACCCAAGAATGACACAGACTTCAACTAGAATTCACACTTACTGAATTTGGTGAATAGCTGGCATTCTTTGAGGGTATGCTAACCTTAGATGATTGGCATGCTCTTCCTCACTTCTAGAGTACACAAGAATGTTGTCAATAAATACGAAGACGAACATATCTAGGTACAACTTGAAATCCCTTTTCATTAGATCCATGAAGGCTGATGGGGCGTTTATTAGCCCAAAGGACATCACCACAAACTCATAGTGACCATACCGAGTTTTGAATGTTGTTTTCGATATGTCACTCTCTTTAACCCATAATTAATGGTACCCTGACCTAAGGTCAATCTTAAAAAAGCAACTGGCTCCCTGAAGTTGATCGAATAGATCATCAATTCTAGGTAGGGGGTATCTGTTTTTAACTGTGACCTTGTTCAACTGACAGTAATCTAGGGAGAGATGCTAGGTCTGATGAAACTCTTATAAAGGAGGTCCTTTAACTACTCTTTCAGCTCCTTAAGATCAGCTGGCGCCATTCTGTAAGGAGGGAAGGAGATGGGCCGAGTGTCTGGAAGGAGATCTATTCTGAAGTCTATTTCCCATTAAGGGGGAACTCCAGGAAGATATTCAGGAAATACATCTGGGAACTAGCTGACAACTGGAACTGACTGAATGGTTGGGGTCTCAGAGTTATAATCTTTGACCCAAACCAGATGATATAAACATCCCTTGGAAATGAGTTTCTAGGCCTTAAGGAAGGAAATAAACCTACCCTTAGGCGCTGAACTACTGCCCGACCATTCTAACACGGGCTCATCAGGAAACTGAAACTTGACAACTCTAGTCCTGCAGTCAACTGAGGCGTAGCAGGAGTGTAACCAATCCATGCCTAGAGTAAGGTCGAAGTCGATCATGTCTAGTGCTACAAGATCATCTTGAATGATTTTATTCAAGACTGAGACTGGGCAGCTTCTATACACCTTGCTGGCTCTAACTGACTCGCCAACTAGGGTGGAAACTTAGAAGGGTTTTGATAGGACCTCTAGACTGATGCTGAACTGAACTGCTACATATGGAATTGCAAACGAAATAGTAACTTTTGGATCTAGGAGGGCATACATGTCTAGGTGAAAGAGACGTAACATACCAGTAACTACGTCAAGCTAACTTTCCTGATCCTGACAAGAAGAGAGAGCATAAAAACGATTCTTGCATTGACCACCATCTGTACCTGATGGGTTGGCCTGCAGAGCTGGTTGGCTGATCACGGGCAAAAATAGCATGCCCGAGATACGCTTTGTGACGTAAATTAGTCTTGTTTATCTAAGTAATTGTATACATTTTCATGTAATTTTTTGTGAATGTGAGGATAAGTGCTAACCAACATGATTAGCCTTTGTTTTGTAGGTTTTGATGACTTTTGAGCAACTAATCCATGAGTTGGTGAAGTAGAGGCTTGAAAACAGAATTAACCCGCGAACGTAAGCAAAGAGGAGGCACAAAACAACCCACCTACGCGTCGGCAACGTGCCACGGCAGGCAGGCTGATCACAACAGCCCACCTGCACGTTGGTAACGTGCCACGGTAGGTTGGCTTCGCGACAATGAGGTGTCAACGCGCTGCCCAAGCAGCGTGACATGCTGCCAACGCGGCAGGGTGCTGCCGAAGCCAATTTCGGGTGATTTCCAGAGAGCTTTCGCGTTAGTGGCGTATCACGGAGGCAGTGCTCTGCGATGAACTCCGTGACACATTGCTTGTTATTCCGGGAAAAAGTCCCACTACTATAAATAGTACACTTAGGTTTTATTTGAGATATTCTGACTTGGTGGAGCAAGAACGTGGGTTACAGGCAGTTGAGGGAACAAAAATATCAGGGTTTTTCTCTCTTTCCTTCTTCTTGTATTCAATTGCTTGTATGATTAACACTCATTTAATTATGTGTAATACACAAATGAGTGGCTAATTCCTCTTCTTGTTGAGGTGATGAACAATTGTGATGAAATGTGATCATTGATTCTTTGGTTTTTCATCTTTTCTTCCATGTTGTTCAATTAATTCTCGTTCTTACTGCATTAATGTGTGGCCTACGTTAATATATATCTAAAAAGTCTGGTTTCACTTGAGAGAGCAAGAAATTGGAAAGTTCGTAATTAATAGGATATGTTCTTTACTTGGTTTGGGAAAACTGAGAATTGATTTACTTTCAGGATAGAAATATACCTGAAAGTCGTATTAGTCAATTTTGGAACCGGGTTTGTATGGCTAGAACATGAATTGCATTTAATCACAGAAATGTAGGTGGATGGTTCATGATTCTTAAGTGAGGTTAAATACGAGAGTTTTAATCTCTTGGCAATAGTTCTTGGCTAGCAACCGGAGGAAAAGATTAACCAAATTATGATGATAATTAATTTCATTACATGTTCGTTTAACCTCAGCATGCTCGCATTCATAGTTCAGACTCAAAGTAGATAATTGTTTTAGCTTTAGCATAGAAATTATAAAACAAAATATCAAACTCTTGGTTACACTGTTGTCTGCATTTTTAGAATTAAAATATAGTACACTTGATCAAATTGCACTTCATCCCAGTCCCTGTGGGATCGATACTTGGCTTACTAAAGCCACTTTACAACTTGTTCGACCACGTGCACTTGCGTGTCATTTTATATACCCCACAAATCACGCGAACAAGTTTTTGGCGCCGTTGCCGGGGACTGGCAATTGGTGAAATTTTCTTAAGTGTAAATTTACTATATTTTTTTTCTAAGTGTTGACAACTTGGTCTTAGTGTTTGTTTTAATTCTTTTTTTTTATTTTTTGTATTTTATTTTATTTTTCTTCTTTTTCGGATACCCTTATTGACATGACATCGTGGAATACAAATGGTTTAAATGGTGGATACTCATATTTTGGCGAATCTTGTCTGAATTGCGGAGGACACCACTCGTGGTAACCCTGTAACACGTGCAATATATGTGGTGGTCAAGAGGGCCATTGGGATGGCTGTCCGAATGCACATTCCCCTCCCCCAAGCCCCTACTATGATATTTCTATTGTTTTTGCTTAATATAGTCATGCTGAAAATGAGGACTTGGGACACCAAGCTCAAATAGAAGACATGCTGAAACAACTCCTGGAGCAATCAGAAGCAATGAAGGAGGCGATGGTAGTATTGAGAATTCAGCAAGAAGAGAATGCAGAGGCTCTAGAAAGGATGAGCGTCAAACTCACGGAGATGATTGCTGAGGCTGAAGCTTGTGATAAATTGCAGGTGACAGTTTTAGCCGATATTCAAGAGGAACTACAAGAGGAAGACAAGGGTGAATTTTTGGATGAAGCCCAACAATTAGAATCTCTTGAGTGTCCCTGTGATGGGCTCACACTTATGGAAAATCCATTCATGGAAGAAGAGATAGAGTATCCCCCAGTTGACATTAATGGAGAGATAGATGTCGATGCTGAGAAGGTGTATACAAGTAAGGAGGTCAAGCACAATGCATTTTCAGAGTTGAGGTTTATTGGACCACACTCGAAGCATTTTTCGACATTAAGTTTTATTGAAAACATAGAAATAGAGTCTTCCAAGCTTATAGAGAAATGTCTAGAGGAGGACCAAGCCCTGTATATTTTGAAATTTGCTAACTCGGAGAGACAAAATGACTTCGCTTACTTAAGGGCCAATCAGTTCAAAAGGCAACATCTACTGCTTGGTCCTTACAATTTTTCACCACCACCCCTGGAGCATAAGATGAAATTAGAGAAGAAATTAGGGGTGAGATTCATATCCTCAAGGTGGAGGAAAAAGCGGTGAAACTTGATACGTCATGCCGCGACGAAAAATTAGCCGCTGCTTGGGAGGCAACCCAAGGGTACCATTTTGATTTCTTGCATTTAAGTTTATTTTATTTATTTTTTACCTTGTGTTGTTTTGGTGGAAAGTTAAGCACAGATGGAGGGGAAGTCTGAGTACCCGTGGAGGAGGAAGCTAACAAGCATGGAAGAGAAAAAGTGTGGGGTCGAACACCCACTTGTGCAAAGTTGAAGAAAGGCATGTTGTTAGCTAAACCTAAAGGCCTCAGGGAGTATTTCTCACCCTCTTTAAATGTTAAGTTGCTGCTATGGGGACATAGCATTATTCAAGTGTGGGGTGAGGAAAATTTTAAATTTTTTGTGCTTAACGATTTTTGGTGAATGTAATGGTTGTTAGAAATATTTGAAAAAAAAAATTTTTGTGAGTCAAGCATGACTTCATCAACCGTTGATTTTTCTTTTCGGTTCTTTTCCGACGGGGGGTCTTTGAACCGAAGAATAAAAATTTTTTCTTTGTCTGTATATAATGTTTTTAGTCATAGTTAGAGACTGTTTCCAACGATGGATGGATGACGACCGTCTTGAGGAAAATTAGTCAGTAGGTTGGTTTTTGAACCCGTAGCTAATTGATGGCTTGATATTCTTGTTATGTGCTATAAATGATTGTAAGATGCAAGTATGTTTAGTGTTGAAGCATGCAAGTGGTATACCTATGTTTGAGACACCTAGGCTCTTGAATTTGACTTGATATGATTGAAGCTTAATTTTGAATTCTTGTGATTAGCTGAGTTAAGAGTCTGTTGAATGTGTCTTGATTTGAGCATGTGCCACGAGTGTAAGGTTTTTGAGTATTCTGTGCTATTGTGGATTGTCTAGAACTTGCCTGGTGTGTTTATAAAACAAAATGAAGGATGTGAATTGTAGGAGATGATTTAGGCTATTCTTTGAATGAACCAAACTTTTATCCCTCAGTATACCTACCTTGAAAAATTAATCCTAGTTAACCCCATTGAGCCTTGAGCCTATTCTTTGACAGCTGCAACATAAGCTTAATCCTTTTTCTTTCATTAGCCTTGAAATTGAACCAAAACTCCTAAGCTCTTAAAGGAAAAATACGAAAGAGTAAAGGAGTGAGAAGAATGAAAAAGAAGGGAAAGTAGCAATTGTAAGAGTTGAGAAAGGCCGAGGGTGCACTTGTTTGAATATGGGTGAGTGTTAGTAGGAAGTAAGAAAATAAATAAATGAAAAGTTACTTATAGAACTCCTTACTAATAAGCTAAAAGTGCCTAAAGAAAGGGGGGAACAAAAGAGGAAAAAGAAAGATGAAAAGAGAAAAAGGTGAAGTGAGGGAAGGGAAGTTTGTAATGAAGGCGTGATGTATTAAAAGCGCTTAGGAAAGATAGTCACTATTACTGATCATAATAGTACCTACCCGCACCTGAGTTACATTACAACCTAAAAAGTCCTACTTGATCTTACACTCATACATCCTTAAATTAGTGGAATAAAACACTAAGGGCAAGCTTATGGGTCATTACATGATGCATGTGAATTCTTTGTGAGAGTGAGCGTAATTCTATTCATGTACCCACACATGTTGTGATTTAAAAAAAATTTGTTTTTGCGTGTGATTAGGTAACTCTCTTTCAGTGAGGGGCACATGTTGAATGAAGGATATAATTCATGTGGGATTTGTTAATCAGTTGATTTGCATGAGTTTGCTAAGATTGAGAGTCGATTCTTGAGGTTAAGAAGTCTTAACATAGTTGTACTCCATTTCAATGATCAAATTGTGCAGGCTTTATTTGTAGCTTGTTATCTTACGTAATCATTATAGCCGTAACTTGAATTATCTTGCTAAATTAGTTATGCGGGAGTCTCCATATGCATGATATATAAAAGGTTGTTCGAGGACGAACAAGGCTTTAAGTGTGGGGTTGTGATCACGGGAAAAAATAGCATGCCCGAGATACGCTTTGTGACTTAAATTAGTCTTGTTTATCTAAGTAATTGTATACATTTTCATGTAATTTTATGTGAATGTGAGGATAAGTGCTAACCAACATGATTATCCTTTGTTTTGTAGGTTTTGATGACTTTTGAGCAACTAATCCATGAGTTGGTGAAGTAGAGGCTTGGAAACGGAATTAACCCGCGAACGTCGGCAAAGAGGAGGCACAAAACAGCCCACCTGCGCGTCAGCAACGTGCCACGGCAGGCAGGCTGATCAAAACAGCCCACCTGCACGTTGGTAACGTGCCACGGTAGGTTGGTTGTGCGACAATGAGGTGTCAACGCGCTGCCCAAGCAACGTGACACGCTGCCAACGCGGCAGGGTGCTGCCGAGGCCAATTTCGGGTGATTTCCAGAGAGCTTTCGCGTTAGTGGCGTGTCACGGAGGAAGTGCTCCGCGATGCACTCCGTGACACATTGCTTGTTATTCCGGGAAAAAGTCCCATTACTATAAATAGCACACTTAGGTTTTATTTAAGATATTCTGACTTGGTGGAGCAAGAACTTGGGTTACAGGCAGTTGAGGTAACGAAAATATCAGGGTTTTTCTCTCTTTCCTTCTTCTTGTATTCAATTGCTTGTATGATTAACACTCATTTAACGATGTGTAATCCACAAATGAGTGGCTAATTCCTCTTCTTGCTGAGATGATGAACAATTGTGATGAAATGTGATCATTGATTCTTTGGTTGTTCACCTTTTCTTCCATGTTGTTCTATTAATTCTTATTCTTACTGCATTAATGTGTGGCCTACGTTAATGTATATCTAAAAAGTCAGGTTTCACTCGAGAGAGCAAGAAATTGGAAAGTTGTGAATTAATAGGATATGATCTTTACTTGGTTTGGGAAAACTGAGAATTGATTTACTTTCAGGATAGAAATATACCTGAAAGTCGTATTAGTCAATTTAGGAACCGGGTTTGTATGGCTAGAACATGAATTGCATTTAATCACAGAAATGTAGGTGGACGGTTCATGATTCTTAAGTGAGGTTAAGTACGAGAGTTTTAATCTCTTGGCAATAGTTCTTGGCTAGCAACTGGAGGAAAAGATTAACCAAATTATGATGATAATTAATTTCATTACATGTTCGTTTAACCTCAGCATGCTCTCATTCATAGTTCAGACTCAAAGTAGATAATTGGTTTAGCTTTAGCATAGATATTATAAAACAAAATATCAAACTCTTGGTTACACTATTGTCTGCATTTTTAGAATTAAAATATAGTACACTTGAGCAAATTGCACTTCATCATAGTCCCTGTGGGATCGATACTTGGCTTACTAAAGCTACTTTACTACTTGTTCGACCACGTGCACTTGCGTGTCGTTTTATATACCCCACAAATCACGCGAACATTGGCCTGCTGGAGCTACTGAGGTAGTGGATTGTGATCTCCCTCACCCTGCTAATGGGCACTCCCTAATCCTATGACGAGCAGTCCACACCCAAAGCAACCCTCTCGTCCCTGAAGGAATTCTCCTGGGTGATTCCTACCACACTTGGGACAAGCTGGATACTTGTTCCCAGTACTATGAACCTTAGACTGAGTGCTGGATGAACCACACCTCCAATCCTGGAGGGACCGAAAGGCTGGGACGCTAGCTGAAGTAGGTGCTGGGGCTCTCTGTTGCTGTTGCTGTTGAGGTTTCTACTGTGGGCGGCTACTACTGTCATACTTATAATTACCGAAATCTAACTGGCCAGTCCTTGCTCGCTTGTTCTTACGTTCCATTTCTTTCATCTTCTCGGCCTTAATCTGCTGGGCATACACTATTAATATAGAGAGGTCTATATCCTTTATTGGCAATGCCATCCTGCACTCTTTGAGGACTAAATTAGATACTCCATTTACAAACTTTAGCATGCGAGCCCTTTGCTTGGCCACCATATCTGGAGCATACTTTGATAGTTTAGTAAACTCCAGAGCATAATCCTCCATTGTCCAGTTTCGCTGCCGTCTTAGACTCCCTCAGCTCCCGGGGTAAGAACCTACCCAAGAAAGCTGTATGAAACTTCTCCCACTCAATCGGTCCTACTTCTGCTGACCGCCCCTCCTTCCACTATTCGTACCAAACATGGGCTACCCCTTTTAGCTTGTAGGTAGCTAGGTCAGCACTCTCGGAGGAGCTGACACCCATGATCCAGGTGATCTTTTCGATTTCATCTACAAATCCTTGTGGGTACTCTCCCACCTTTGTTCCATGAAAGTATGGAAGGTTCATCTGGGTGAAGCACCCGGGCAATAGCTGCAGACCCATTTGTGGCTATTGGAAGCACCTGTTGGTTCACTTGATTGGTGACGTTTAGAGCAGGAAAGTGAATTGCTGCCCTGAATTCAGCGGTAGACACAGAGTTGTCCTAAGGAACTGTCAGAGTGGGTGTAGAGGGTCTATTGGTGTTTCCTTCTCTTCGTCCATCTCCACGTCGAGGAGGCATTGTTCACTGAAAAGAAATAGGACACGATTTAGAGAGATACCTCTGAAATTGGACTTTAATGCACAATAAAGAGCATGAACAAAAAGGGAATTTTCCTAATAACGTCTCGTAGAATCCTCGTCATAAGTGTGGCGCGCTTCACACCTATGAAAAGGACTCTACTCGATGAAGCTTTCATACTTTCCGAGGATAATCAAAACCTAATGCTCTGATACCAAGCCTACACCCTGGTTATAACACGGTACTTGAAGCCACAAGTGACCCCAAGTCAACCCCTAGTCTATCATACACTAGCATTTTGAGTAAACATTCACAACAGAACTTTTAAATAACACATTTAACAGTTTAGGAAAATGTAAAGACTAAAAGTAGAGAAAGAAATAATATATTTTGAAATAAAATTCTGAAAGACAACTCTGGTCTGAAAGCCAACTACTGAGAATTGCTGGGACATGCCCCCAGCTAACTCTAAGTCTATACAAAACCATATCCAACTAAAGTAAATAAACAAGGCCCTCGAATGATGAAGACTCACACTCTGATCTTTTGAAATGCAATGCTCTGAAACTGAAGTAACTATCTGTGCTGAACCTAAGAACCTACAGCTGTATCATGAAATGATACATCATGAAAAGCATGTGTCAGTACATTGAATGTACTAAGTAAGTGGGAGAAACATACTGAATATAAAGTCTGAACTGAAATTACACGTCATGATCAACAAGTAAGCTGACTTAAACTACTGATATAATCTAAAATGGTCAAGAAGACCCTTTCTGATGGTTAAGGACAAGCCCTAATCTGAAACACTGAATCTGAGATACTGTACTAAACTGAGCTGCTTATTCTGATACTGGACTGGACTGACTAGTGGGAGATTCTATAATCGACATATAACCACATGAGCTAGACGTGGAATACGATGTATACACCCCACCGATAGGACACTATATAACTTTCTAGGGTATAAAGGCATGAACTGGGTGATCACAATAATATCTGGGGCCAATCAGGCCAAGTAATATTGTAACCTACGTTGGCAACATAGTTCTGGGAACCTGGGTGCGCTAGAACCCCGACTCGTTCGGTGCTAAGTTCTACTCCCACTGGAAAACCTAAACTGAACTACTAAGCTGATAACTCGAAATTGGGGCCCAAGACTAGTTAGGGATGAATAACTGCATGTACCTTGAGAGCCTTGTCAGACCAGATTCTTAAACAAGGTTCTAAGACTGGTCAGAGCTGCTTATCTGGAAGCATCATAACCGTCTACAGAACAACTAATAATCGAACTGGGGTCCTGGGGATGGTTAGAGCTGTAACTGAATGTCACGGCCGCCTATTGGACGAAATAACTGAAATCTAAATCTTAGTCTGAAAACTAGGATGCACCACTGATACCTCGACAATAAACTAGAGTCAAACTGAGCAGTTGATCTGACTGAAGCTTTACAGATGTGATTCTGACTGAGACTAGACTGATTGAGTTTTGTGTTCTAACTGACTAAATTACTAAGCAACTAATAGAGACCTCATTTATGCCAACAACACGGACAAATTCATAATATAAGGAAATTTAAAGAATTTATAGAATCAATCATTAGAGAAAAAGTCATTCTCGTTAATGGAATATTTTCTCAAAATATATATATAGGAAATTCTAGAAAATTCAGCCCAAATCATCCTTCATTCTATAGAGAGAATTGGACAAGTAAAATCATTACTCAGAAGTTAGAGATTAAATTCACCTTTGTAATTACACCGACAATATGATAAGGAATTGATGGAAATTATATCAACAATAAATATGAAAATCATTCTAAGTAAAATCAATGAAAATAAACATGAATCCTTTTCCTATTCGAAAGCTCAAGGCTTAAAACTAATAAAAGAAATTGAGGAGGACTTTGGGGATGCAAGGGAAGGACAATCTCCTTGCTAAAACCCCACATACCTGATGAAGAACCCACGAAAATCTTGAGAAATTGAGGAGAAGAAGGCTTCCCTAGTTCTTGCTCTGAGATCTCCTGAGAGAACTTACGGTCTATTTTTTGAGTGCTTGAGTGGGGAATGAGGAAAAGTACCCATTACCTCCACTAAAACATCTGAAATCGAAGTCAAAATGACGTGGTGTAATACTCTGAAGAATACGGAATTACTAAATACCCTTAGAAATTCACCGGGAAAAACTGTTAGGTGCCCCTAACAGGTGATTTAACGAGTTGTGGCATCCAAAAGCGACTCTTGGTCATGCCCGTCAGGTACACTTCCTGGAATCTTCAGTGGATGACCATGAGTGACTTAATGAGTCATGGTCATTGGACACGACTTGTGGTCACTAGCTGTTGACCACATTGTCTCACCCCTGGGGAAAAATCATACAAGGATGGTAACGAGTCACTCAAAGAGTCGTTCTTACGGATGACGCCTCCTGGTGACCACCCGTGAAGTACACTGCCAACTTCTCAATTTTCTGGATTCTGGTCTGGCAACGAGTTACTCAATGGGTCGTGGGGCCTGACCACGCCTTGTGAAGTTGCCCGTTTGGAACACTAACTCATCATCTTGGCATCCTTCTCATAGTTGACCTGACAAGTCGTTGGGTCTTTTAACAACCCATCAAGTTGGTCGTTCTGCAACGTTTCTACGGTTTTCCATATTTTTTTATTTATGTCCCGGATATTAATTTTGAGCTTCTGGGGCATTACACATGGAGTGCCTTTATCCATCATATCATATAGGGGTACCCAATTTACCTCTCATTTTTGTAGGTCATTTCACAAGGGACTAGGTACTCAGGTTAAGCTCAGCAAAGTATTTCACGCGCAAATGGATTTTCACGCGTAGCAGACAATTCAGACTCTCGAGCACATGTTAAGAGCATGCGTGATTGATTTCAATGGTAGTTTGGATTATCTTTTGCCTCTTATCGAGTTCGCATACAATAACAACTATCATTCCAGCATTCAGATGGGTCCATGAGTTCGCATACAATAACAGCTACCATTCCAGCATTCGGATGGCTCCATTTGAGGCTCTCTATAGGCGGAGATATAGATCGCCCATTGGTTGGTTCGAAGTTAGTGAAGCTGCGATGATAGGACAAAATTCAGTCCAAAAGGCTATGGAGAAGGTCAGCACATACGAAACTGGTTGAAAATGGCTCAAAGTCTCCAAAAGTCCTATGCCAATATGAGAAGGAGAGCACTTGAGTTCGAATTGAATGGTTGGGTTCTTCTAAAGGTGTCACCCATAAAGGGAGTGATGAGGTTCGGAAAGAAAGAAACTTAGCCCTCGTTATGCTGGTCCCTACCAGATTGTGAAACGAGTTGGTAAGGTGGCATACAAATTGGAGTTACCCTCAGAATTAGCTTCCGCCCATCCTGTTTTCCATGTATCGCTCTTAAAGAAGTGTTTGAATGATTCCGCTCTAGTGGTCCCATTTGACAGTGTTTGTGTGAAAGACAACCTTACCTATGAAGAGGTTTTGGTGGGAATACTGGATCATCAGGGTCCAAGGCAAAGAAATAAAGAAGTATCTTCAGTGAAAGTTTTATGGATGAATCAGCAGGTTGAGGAAGCTACATGGGAAGCCGAAGCAGATATGATTGCTAGATATCCACATCTACTCTCTACCCGTTTAGTTCTAGCTTGAGGTACTAGTTTTTTCCTAAAACTCTATTTAGTTTAAAGTTCAGTTCAGGTTCCCATGTTTCTTTTATGTTTATGGATGTATGTATGATTCGTGAATTCAGTTCGGCTATGTAGTTTGAATTGGAGTTAGTCATTCGATCAGTTTTCAGCTTTAATGATCATCACTTGAATATGATGATTGCATTTCTATGCTTTTTTTATGTTTTCCAACATTAGAGGATAAATATTTCTAAGGAGGAGATATTGTAATACCCCGGAAGCCCATAAATCACCAAGAGTGAAACGAAGAAAAATTGGAAATTTGGCATCAGGTCATAGAACGAGTCATTCTGTGACATGTGGGGGTATACCACGAGTCCTGAGGTGTCTCATGGTGAGGCTCAGGATGTCAGTTTAAGATTTGGGATTTAAGGTCTCCACGGACACAACCACGATTCATGGTCAGACCCTACGACTTTTTGAGTCAATTGCACGAAATGATTACTGAGAATGAGAAGGAATATCCCACAGAGTGGTTAGTCACAATGATTAGTGGGATGGGTCGTGGACAGCAAAATGGAAATTTTTAGAGACAAAGGCAGTGAAGGTGACGAGTGGTGACCACGAGTCGTGGTCACCGAAAATGATTCGTGAGGTTTCCCATGATGATCCCTAGACGAACCCTAAGGTAGTTTTCTTGACGACCGATGCCATGAGTCGTGGCCTTGGGTGACGAGTCGTCCAATCCCACGTGGGGACTGGCAGTCAGTTATTTCCTGCAAAATTTGTAAGGTCTTCTACGTAATTCCTATGATCATAAGGCCTAAACTATGTCGTTTTAAGTTATGAATGATGATTTTAAGAGGGTTAGTTTCATTTTAGGCTATTCTTGCTCATGCATGCAAAGTTAAAGAGCTAGAGATGTGATCAAGCTTGTTCTCCTTCAAGTTCTCTGTAATTCTTCTTTGGGAAATCAGAGAAGTGTAAGAATCATCTATAATCAGGTATGTAGGGTTATGAATAGGTGAATCCACTCACACCCATGCCCAATCTCTCTCTAAATCATGAAATTTCCTATTTAAATTCTATGGGGTTTTAACCCAGTGCATGAAATTCCCAACTCTCTACATGGGCATGATGTAAATGAGTTTGTACTATTGAATTATTACTTATGGGCAAGTTTGATGATGTTTTCAATGAAAATTATGTTTCAATCTTTATAAATTAAAATGCCCAATTATGAGAAGTTCATGAAAGTTGAGATTTATGATGAATGTTCTAGTATGAGCAGATATTTATAATGAAAAGCATGTCTTCAAGTTACCCATTTTTATGATCATGTTATCAATGGAATTATGTATTTTCAAGCATTTTAAAGTATTTAGCAATGCCCATATGTTCAAGTATGATTATGATTTTACGAATTTAGCTTACCACATGGTTATGGAGCGAAGACTTCCATTTATGTTCAACATGTAGTATGGTTTGAGCCAAGGCTCCTCCTATATGATTTAGATTTATGTATCATGATTATTCAGCTTCGTTGAAATATGATGGAGAGCATATGCATTTTTTGGGAGTAGTGTCTAACACCGAGTAAGCTATAGGTCAGTCAACCCTATGCCTTAGAACTATGCGCCAATGTAGGTGTGATTAGATTATATTGGGATCTTCTATGTGAGCTATACCCTTCCCCGATTGGGGCACGAGCTTGATATTGATATCATGGTATCATCCTTAGCCCTAGAAAGGCTTTGGATGGATCTACCCATTTGAGTGTGATAGTTGGTACCACGTAAGCTCTATCGTGGTATGTCGGTTAAAAGACGAGTCTCGCATTGTTCCTCATGATTTCAATTTTGCATGTTTGTCACTAATGTTATATATGACCATATATGTTCAAAAGCAGGTTTCACCCAATGTTCAGCTTTATTTTTGACTATCAGATTTCAACTTTGGGTAAATTGATTAAGTTATGATATTATGTTATGTTGAGATCATGTTTTCTGAAAGATAGCCTGTAGGCCCTACTCGCAGATTCTTATTTTTTTTATGTTTTACATTATGCATGTTTTTAATGATTTTACTTATTTAGGCGGTTTTACATACCTTGCATACTCGATACATTCCATGTATTGACCGCATACTCCATGCTGTATCGTTTCATGATACAGGCCCCGACACTCAGCGTCACCACCCAAATGTACACCTGGATCGTAGACACGGGAGAAGGAGCCCCAAGAGACTCCATGTCAACCCATGGAATGAGCATACATCTAATCCAATCATATGAGCGAAATACTTAACATATAAGAACATAATCATAACATAGCCAAACGAAAAAAATCAGTACAAGATTCATACAATACGACTAAATACAACTTGCAGTCTAATAAGCCTCTAAACATGAAGAATGGATTGATGGGACAACTCCCCAACTAATCCAACATCCAAAAACTGAAAGAACAACATAGAGCATGAACATACAGCTCTCGAAACATGAGGACTCACTAAGAGTGCTGGGAGGAAATCTTAAACTATCTACAGGTGAGGATGAGCCTGAGAACTAGGACCTGTATTATGAAATGATAAAACATAGAAAGTATTCAGTTAGTACCTAGAATATAATGAGTATGAAAGTTAAGTAAAATTGACATTTAAAACATATATGAAATTCATAAATGATCATAAGAGTAGGAGATCGTGCTCATATCATAAATCATAATAACATATCATACGGCTCAAGGTTTTTGAAACATTAGTAACATAAACATAATCACTATTATAATAGAAGAGCTTTATTTAACATGTATTGAGCCAACATACATAACCACAATGTGCATAAATCGTGAGGAACAGTGAGAGATTCTCTTAGTCGACATTCCCCATATGAGCGTACGTGAACCCGACTTGTAACCCTAGTCAGGAGGGTGTTTGTACCTTGCCAAGGGTAGAACCATGAAAGTGTGATATCACCATGAAAATGGCCATTTGAGCCAAGTAATAACATGAAAGGGGTCCCCACATACCGACGGTGGCACATAGTTCATAAAATCTGGGGCTTAACCTAAGCTCCGAACCTACTCGGTGTTCGATACAACTCCCAAAATATATATAATACTCATAATAATACATACATGAGTTTGTGGCTAGTTAAATCATGATAACCTTAAACATGCTTGAACATATGTGATCTAGCCATGACATGAGGCCCGTGAGTCGGCCAAAAACATAATTCATGATTAATAAGATTCATACATACTTGTAGTTCATGCATATAGATTGAATTTCATAAAATCATAATGGTTAACATAATAAATTCATAATTTAAAACATAATTCATGTTGGGCATGTAAAGAACATCAATGGGAAAATGGATCATAAATCGATTCATCATGGGTCATGCATAATTAAGCTTAATTGTTTAGAAAATCAAAATCAACAATATTATGACCAATTTAAATCTCAAAAGATTATCCAAATCCATAGATTATGATAACATTTCAAAATCACAAAACCATAATTAAATCATTTGATTTTTATAAATAAATTACAAAACCCGATGAGTTTTTGATACATTTTGAGTAAAATCATGGAGTAGGAGCATGGGTGTGGAAGAATTTACCCATTGATGATCATACCTGGGATTATCAAATCCTAACTCTCCTTAGAAGCCCAAGAATGAAATTGGAAGAATTGAAGAGAAAAGCTTAAAATTCCCTCAGATCACCTTTCAATATCTTTTCATGCTTGAATGAGAGTTTAGAATAGGTTATTTTCTTAAAAACCCAGCTTTCCCAAGCCAAAAGATGTAGTTTAGGTCCTCATATCATTAAAAAGTCGAAATTACCCTTAATGAACTTGCCCTGAAATTTGGCCTGATAGAATCAATGGACGGCTCTAACGTGTCATTGGAACAAATGACGACCTGCCATGCCCCTCTTCATATGCACTGCTGAAGGCTTACTTCCGGAATCAACCAACGGATGGACACGATGATTCGTCCTCTGAAACATCAATCTGTTACATCGTCCATTGTTTGCTCATCACAAATATCTGAACCTGCTACCACGGGCCTCACCACGGCTCGTGTTTCCTTCAAATGGGTCGTAGTCTCAATCCGTCATCTACATTGGGAATCCTAGGCATCCAAACAAAGACCGGTGAGAACGGGTCGTTACAGCTCATAACGAAACATTTATAGACCCATTGTATCCCACCTACTGAAATTCATGCTTCATGACGACTGAAAAGGACTGCCCATTGTATCTCACAACGGGTCGTCATACTACTCGTTGTATATATTGCCACCAATACCCCTAACCAACGACTGCATACAAAGACTCATGTTTCATTACCACGACTCATTCCATAGCCTGTCCTGTGCAACTTTTTCCCAATTTCTGCTGTTTTCATCTTTGCACTTTTGAGTCTACTCCAATGCACTTTAGGGGTATTACACTCAGACTCAGCCCCGTCAAAACCCAGTTCCAGAGTTAGCACCGAGCATAGTGGTGAGTCCTCATTTTCCGAGGACCATTTTCTCTCAGATATTGATTTACTTTTAGTTTTAGTATTAGAGAGTTAGTTGAGGTCTTGTCCCATCAACTCATCAGACTTAGAGGCTTTTCAGACAAAAAGGGTGTATTCAACATCGGATTGTGTGTATTATGATGTTATGATTATTTCAGACTTCCGCTAAGACTATCATATTATTTCTTCTACTTTATTGATTGAGTTAGATGAATGTTCATGCCCTAGGTCGACTTGGGTCTCTCGGGATTCCTTGTCCCATGTTGTGATACGGGCCTACGTTCTAGTCATGACAATACACCTATAAACAATTTAAAAAATGTCAAATGTGCAATTATACTTTGACATTTTTATAATCTGAATAGCAATACATATAATAATTAGTCAAATAAGCTATAAAGCATGTAACATATAAACAAGTGATTTATAAGACCTGTAATCTATGGATAATGATCTATGATACTTGTATCATGTAATCAAGTGATCTATAATATCTTTATGATATGAAAAAATAACATATGACACGTAAGCAAATAATCTCTAATGCGTACGTACATAACATGTGATCACATATCCTATGAAGAAAATAACATATAAACAAGTACTCTATAAAATATCTACCATGTGGATTGACATATAACGTAACATATAAGCATGTCATTTACAAAACATGTGGTCTATAAGAAAATGGTCTTGTATAGCATGTATTCTATGGAAAAATGACCTATGATACAATTATCATAAAATAAATGATCCCCTAAAGAGCATATATCATATGAATAGTAAGACCTGAAAACAAGTGACATGGAGCACATGAACAAGTGAACTGTAAGACATGTAACAACAAGCAAGGGAACTATATCTAACATTGTCACATAAGCAAGTGAACTTGAACTATAAAATATGTGACATGTAAGCATGTGAATTAGTAAACTATAGCATATACACATATAAACTTATGTTAACTTAATTTGTGGATAATTAATGACTCTGTAAATTGTAGGACATCCTACAACATATTCAATCATAGTCTAACTGTGAATATCTTTCTATCGTTTCCAAATCATGCAAGGGGTACTTTTACCCATATTTTTCTATTTCACTCTGAAGTCACTGTAATGGTGCTATCTTTTAGCTTCTAAAACTCTATTCTTATGGTCTCGACAAATTCTGTTTTTATAGCTATACAATGATACTTTAATGAGCTTTTTTATTGTAACGCTTGTGGGTTAAGATACATAGATGAACAAATGAAGATTTTGAAGAGATTATAATAAGAAAATGATCATATATTGAGTACTTATAGATTCCTCTTTTGAACTTTCTAGGATATCTAAAAATTAGCCACCTTTGGCTTAACAATTGAAGTCCAACCATATTCGTCAGAATTGCTACAATTGTATGATAGGCAAAGGTGATTTGACCAATTCAAACATGATTTGACCCCTTTATTTCTAATTGCCTAGGACTGCAATCTATGATAAACATATATCTGGTAAAGATGGGCATCAAATCTATACCTTTCTTAGGGATAAATCAAATGAACTTTTTCAATATCTAGGATGTAATCAAATAGGTTTTGTAACATCCCAAAATCTTCTAAGACTAGACCCAAGGGTTGGAAGTGGTTCATGTAGTGAAACAGGAGAATTGCCTCAGAACGAGTCTCAATACGAGTTGTAGCTACATGGTACGATCCATACCATGATTCGTACTGAGAGGTCCGGAGAGTTCAACAAATTTTGAGTGAGAAGTCACGACTCATACCAGGTCAGTATGAGTCGCATCAAGGGACCCTGATATGGATTCAGAGAGTTTGGCAAGAAGTGGGCAGAAGCCAAGACTTATTTCTATGAGCCATATATAGGTGGTACAAGTCATACCTAGAGGGGTATAGGTTGGAGGTTTAGAGGAATGACCAGAGAAGGATTCATGACTACAGGACTCAAAATCTGTAAGTCCTTGGTAAGATTCGTGGTATGGATCGTACCACTGGACGAGCAGTTTTTACGTGTGATCTTTTAGGGGTATTTTTGTAAATTCCTAAGCCTTTATCTCCTAAATGAAGTCATTATGGGATTCTTAAAGGGTGTATTAAGGGGTATTTATTAACCTAAGCCCTCATTCTCCCAAAACACCATAAGTTGAAGGTTCTCTATCTCATAAGTCAAACTAGGGTTCATCATCCCTTCCATCTCAATTTCCCTTGGGTCTTCAAGATAAGCTAAGGGATCTTTAACCCAGGTATGTAGGGTTATGAATGGGGGAAATCGTTCTACCTTCATACCAAATTTTATTAATATCTCATGATTTCAAGTCTCCAAGTATGATTTACTGAAATTCTAGAGTTAGACCCAATTCTCATGAAATCTCCTATGATCTCTTATGATCAAGTTTCTCATGATTAAATTTATGATATGATTATTTATTTCCTACTAGAATCTCTCATGGGTCCATATTTTCAAGTTTTTGGAAAAATTTCCCAATTATGCGTGATTTATGAATCTCTCATGCTCATGAGCCCATTATTTCAAGTTATGATGAATTATCAAAGTATGCATGAACATTTACGAATTCTTAAGCTTATGATTTATGGTTTTGAGTTATAATGTCTTATTCAACTACGTATGGACAACATGAGAATCAGGTTTATGTATCATACCCAACTCAATGGCATTAATCTCATGACTATTTCACTTATGTCAAAGTATGATTATGATTTCATGATTTAGATAAGCCTATGCAAGACCAAGTGTGTTTTCACGATGACGATTATGAACCATGTGCATGATTTTTGGAGTAGTGTCTAGCACACAGTAGGCTAGGGGTTCAAGCAAACCCCGAGTATCAGAACTACATGCCACTGTAGGTATTTATTTCATGTTGAAGCCCTATGGGGATTCACGAGTGATATCACACCTTAATCGTTCCTTGCATCATGTAAGCTCTATCATGATGGTGTTGGTTATGACGAGTCTCCCATTGTTCCTCATGTTTTATATTAGTTATGTTAATGACTTATGGCGCTATGTTTTATAATGTATTTTATCGGTTGACTAGTTTATGAGCTTTTACTTATAATTTTGTAACACCTCAAAGTTTCCTAAGAGTAGACTCTAGATTTAGAATTCGATTAGCAGAAAAATCTGTAATTTTTCTCAGAATGACTCATTGTACAAGTCATGGTTTCATGTGACGGTCGTAGGAGGAGTCGTTGGTTAAATTTTCAAAGACATACCTAATACGATGGATCACAGTACGACTTGTAGGTTTATGCAATGAGTCATGGTCAGGAGTCATGACATCCACCTGAGTGGCAGGCCTTGGGAATAACCAGTCATCGTATGACTTATTGCGTGGTGTGACGAGTCGTGGCGCACAATCATGGTGTGAAAGTACAGATGGTAGGTTCCCTAATCACGAGTCATGTAATGACTTATTGTATAAAATAACGAGTCATAGTGAGTGCCCGTTGAATGCGGACCAGAGATGTGGAAAAAATGGAATGGGATTTGATGGATGGATACAACGAGTCATGGTAGGAACTTATGACTCATGGTACGAGTCTTGATGGCCGACAGACAGTTTTTTAATACGATTTTCAAAGGGTATTTTTGTAACTTTCTGAGCTTCTAACCCCTAAGTGACATCTTTTTGGGCTTCTTAAAGAGTGTATTAAGGGGTTTAACCTACCCTAAGAAATTATTCCTTCAAGACTATTGTAGATTGAAGATCCTCTCCCAAATCAAGTTAGGGTTCATTTTCCCTTGCATCCCAAATTCTCTTAGGTTTCAAGGCAATCAAGGGATCAATTTACCTAGGTATGTAAGATTATGAATGTTGGAAATCCTTCCACCCTCATTCCCTTTTCAAGCTAAATTCGATGTTCTCTAACTATCAAGTTCTAAATTGAAAAATTCTAGGGTTTAACCCAATTCCATGCAATTATCCATGATATCTCTATGGGTCCAATTCTCTCATGTTCCATTAAGTGCAACATGGTCATTAGGGAAGATTTAACTCTCAAATTCCTCATGAATTGATAATTTCAAGCTTATGATGATTTTTTCCTATTATGTATGATTTATGAATTTTAAGTCAATGAGCCCATGTATTGTAGTTTGATGAATTATCAAGGCATACATGAATGTTTAAAAATTATTAAACCTATGATTCTATGATTTAGAATTCATGAAGACTTATTCAAGTATGTATGATTTCATGAAATGAGAAACCCCATGTAAAGTCAAGTATGTTTCATCATGCTCTCTGCTAGTTGTTTGAGTACAAATTGATAGAGATGACAGGTGTTGAGAAAATACGAGTTTGTGCATGAAGTTGAGGATTGTTTAAGGACGAACAATGAGTTAAGTGTGGGATAGTGATGTTGGGCATATTCTTATGCCCATTAGCCAGGTTTTTACCCATATTTAACCTTGTTTTGAGTTCATAATCCCTATGAAGTATATGAATTCATGTTTTCATGTGTATTTTCAGATAAAAAATATTTCTGGATGTTTTGAGTAAGAAACCAAGAAAAAGACCCAAAAATGACTCGTGCTGTGCGAAACAAGAGTTCGCAAAAATCGGCCTGGGGCTATGGCTGGCGTGGCACGCCAACACTTGTGCTTTAGAGAAATATGCACCAAAGTTGGTTCTATGGATGGCATGGGGCACCAGGTCCCTAGCTTCTGAGATTAGAGTTTGGCTAACACCTTGGCGTGATTGATGGCGTGGAACCTCAAAAGCATTTCAGACATAGGAAATTTTCCCAACATTCTGGTGTTATGGATGGAGTAAGGCGCCGAAAGGGTCCTAAAGCTAAAAAAATTTGACTAACACTCTGGTGCTACAGATAGAGTGAGGCGCCAGAGGTGTTTAGAAGTGAAGAAAACTGGCTAACACCTTGGTGCTATGGCTATAGTGGGGCGCCTGGAGCTAGACTTTAGAGGAAAATTGAGCTAGATTTGGGGCTATGGAGGGTGCAGCACGCCAGACACATTCCTGGACAGATTTTGCTGATTTTAAAGATAAATAGTTGAGGGCAAAAGTGTAATTTGAGGGCTCACCTATCAATATAACATATAGGTCATTTTAAGCATATCTTACATCATATTGTTTGATCGTAGAAGGTTGTAAACACCACTTTTGGAGGAGAGACAAGTTCCTACTTAGGTTTCTTCTTTTCTTTATAATTTTACTTTGAATGATGATCATTTTTATGTTTGTCCGCGAATGAAGATCATTTCTATGTTTTTCTGCTTGTCCATGAGTGGCTAAACGCCCATTCTCCAGGGATCTCATGAACCACTAGGCGTAACCGTCATTTCATATTTCTCCAGGGATCATAAGGATATAGGCATTAGGGTTCATGAGATCGTTCTGGGATGCTCAAGAGAGTGGCCAAAAATGGGATAGAAACATGCAACTAGCAACTTCAAGAAAAATTAATATAGCATAATCACTCCTTTAAAACTCAACCTGAAGCGAAAGTGTCACTTCTATATATTTCAATAATCATTGAACTACAAACAATTTTGCAACAATCTTTAGTTAATTTTACACTTCAAGTTTAGTAGTTTAATTCTCCAAGCCATTTTACAATTTTATTTTTTTTTGTTAGAATATCTAAATAAGGAACTAACTTTAAACGATTGATCTGACAAGTCATTTAAGGATCGATAATTATTAGTTCACCGTTCTATATTACTTGAAGACCACGTGCGCTTAGGATTTCTATTCTTCTATTCTATATTTTATGTGTTTTGTTTCCTGTGTTGTGTAGTTTACAAGTGTTGTATGCTTAGTGTATGCCAAATACAAGAAGTCAAGAACAACTTTTAGCTTTTGTTGATCCTAAAATTGAGAGAACCTTTTGAACATAAACTATGGAGAATAATGAGCAAGCACTGTGCAACAACTAAGAGAGGGTTCTAGTGTTGAATTTTGATAGGGCGAACTTGGAGAATGCTTCTAAAGTGATCATCAATCCAGACATCACTAGGAACTTCAAGTTGAAGGAATTAACTGTGTAGTTGGCCCAAAACACTTGCCAATATCAGGGCAAGTCGCACGAGGATCCTCACAAGCATGTGATGATGTTCGTGGAGTTGAGTGAGAACTTTCACTATCAGAATGTGTCAGATAAGTATGCTAAGCTCACACTGTTTCTGCTCTCGTTGATGGGTGAGGCCAAGGAGTGGCTTCAAAATGAGTCAACAGGTTCCATCACTAATTTGGAGGTTCTTTCCAACAAGTTCATCAATAGGTTCTTCTTTTCTAGGAGGACAAAGGGTTGAGAGGAAAGTTCTTTGGTTTTTTGCAAAGAGATGGTGAAACCATGTCTCAAGGTTGGTAATGATATAAGGGCTGCTTGAGAGATTTCCCACACCACATGTAGCTCAAAGAGATCATCGGGCACAATTTTGTAGAAGGGCTGAAGGCAGAATCAAAAATCTTGCTTAACGCTACCGCATAGGGACAAATTTTGTCCAAGAGGTATGATGAGATAGATGATCTTTTGAACCTCATGTCAGTGGGGAGTCAAGGCTATCAGGACTCAGGTAGAGGATTCATAGCTGCCAAGGTTCCATGAAAGCTCGAAGTAGATGGTGTGGCGACAATTCGAGCAGATAGTAGTCAGTTGGTGAATATGATTTGCAAGGTTGTGACTACACCAACAGGTAGTCAGGTTTAGCAGGTCCATCAGGTCCAGACTCCACCACCATCATATGAGGTGTGTGGAGAAGGCGATGCTTATTTAGGTTGTCCACTAAACCCAAAATCTACATATTTTGTAGGACAACAAGGTCGTGTGGAGGTTTTATAGGTAAGAGTTATAACCAGGGGGTACAAGAATGCAGCAAATCCCTCATAGAAGAGGGAACCTAAATACCTATCCAACGCCCCAGAACACCTATCCAAGTATTCAGGGCCAACAACCTGGTAGTTCACTTGAGGAGACAATGAAGCAGTAGATGGTTCAGCAGACTTAGGTGGTTACTGAGATGCAGAAGTCTATCCATTAGCTCGAGAGAGAGATGGGACCATTGTCCCTTCAACAGGCTTAAAGACCACAAGAGGCATTCCTAGTATCACTGAGAAGAACCCCAAGGAAAATGTGAGCGCAATTTCTTTGTGCAATGGTAAAGAGTTGGCTGAGGTGATCCCAAGAGATAAGAAAGTGGATGAGGAGTAGGTTGTGACGTCCAGAAAGGAGGTTGGTGAGTCAAGAAACTCAAAGCCAAAGTTAGTAGAAACCAAACCACCCCCTCCATTCCCACAAAGGTTTAAGAAGCAGAAGGAGGACTTAGCTTGGAAGAAATTTCTTGATGTGTTGAAGGAGGTACATGTTAACATGCCGTTGGTGGAGCATATGTAGGAAGTTCTAAAGTAGGCCAAGTATATGAAGGATATTACGGCCAAAAATAGAAGGTTGACGTAGTTTGAAGTTGTGGCTCTCACAGAAGACTACAGTTCCTATGTGCAAAACAAAATTCCAAAGACTAGAGAGCATCACCAATCCAGTGGTGATTGGAAACAGAGAAGTAGTTTCAGCATTGTGTGTGAGCATTTACTTGATGCTTGCATTCTTGTTCTAGACCTTGGGCTTAGTGAACCACTTCCCACCACAGTCACAATGCATCTTGCCAATAGGTCTCTTGCTTACAGTGATGGAATCATAAAGGACATATTGATTAAGGTTAGACCTTTCATCTAACCTGTCGACTTCATAATCCTCGATCATGAAGTAGATGCAATAGTTCCCCTCTTTTTGGGAAGTGGATTCTTAGCCACCGAAGATGCCGTTATAAAGGTGAAGTCAGGAAAGATGTTGATGACTGTGGATAGTCAGGAGGCTGTCTTCAATGTGTTTAGAGTGGCATGGTGGCCACCTCATTATGAGAATTTTACAATGAATCCAATGGTAGAGCTTGGAGCGTGTAAGCAGGCAGTTGAGCAGCTTGTGCTGCATGAGAATTTAGCAAGTTTCCTGGATACTAACTACCTCACTTAGATGATGGAGCAAGAGTGACTTTTATCATCCCGCAAAGTTAAATCAGGCGTTGCATGGGAGACAACCCATGGATGTCGTTCCATGACTCTAAGTAAGGCGCTTGGTGGGAGGCAACCCATCTTTCTAACATTTTTTTTGCAGAATTGAAGAAGGCTTCGGAGAAAAAAAGAGTGGAGAAAATTGTAATACCTCAAAAGTTCCTAGGACTAGACTTGAGATTTTGAAATGTGATCAACAGGAAAAAGTTGGAAAATTTCTTTAGTATGACTCAACCCACGAGTCGTAGGCTGGTAGCATGGGTCATAGGAAGACCGGTGGTTCAGAGTAGAAATTTTGGTTTCCCAGACCTTGAGTCCCCACTACGAGCCATAGTATGTGGGTACAATCTGTGGTTAGGAGTCGTAGTATGTCCTTCGTGTTAGCAGGTGATTAATGTTATGGGTGATAGTACAGTTCATAGGATAGTGTTACGAATTGTAGTAGGATTCGTGGAATTATATAGAGCATTGGAGGTTTTGGACTTGGGCAGTACGTGAGGATACCACAAGTTATAGGAGGATTGTACCACTCGTGGTACGAATCGTGATAACTATCAGAACAGTTTTCCTGCGAATTCATTAAGGGTATTTTCATAAATCCTAAGCTCCTAACTTCCTAATGACGTCATTTAAAGTTCTAAAAAAAGGGTTTTAAGGGAGTTTAAGCTATTCTAATTTATTCTACTCCCATGCATGCAAGAATAGGATTTCTCCTTTGAAGATCAAGTTTAAGTCCATCACTTTCTTCTCCAAATCTCTTGTTCTTTCAAAGACAAGTATAGATTCAGCTCACCCAAGTATGTAGGGCTTTGAATGAGAGTTTGCTTTTACTCTCATGCCCATATCTCTCCTCAACATCATAAATTAAAGTCCTAATTCAAGTTGATGATCCTACAGGGTTTTAGCCCAATTTCATGAAATTATCTATGATTTGTTTATGGGCTAATTTCCCTCATGTTTCAATACATCTTTTAATATTTATGGGAAGATTTTATTCACAATTCGATTATAAATTCATGATTTCAAGTTATTAGAAATTATGCCTTATTATGCAAATTTTATGAAAAGTCAAGTTTATGATTCGTGATTTCTAGTATGATAAGATACCTAGTATGAATGAATATTTATGAATTACCCATGTATGAATCCATGATTTTTGACTTGTGAAGTCTAGTTCAAGTATGCATAATTTTAATTTTTGGGCAACCAACAAAAGTAAAGTATGTTTTCATGATTTAGCCAAGACTAATAAGATTAGTTTATCACATGTATTAGAGTCAAGACTCCCCATGTTTAGATTTTAGACTATGCATGCGATTATGATTTCACCTTAATTCGTTGAACAATGATAAGAGCACTATGCATGTTTTTGGAAGTAGTGTCTAGCACCGAGTAGGCCTGGGGTTCGAAAGTTCCCCGGTCTCAGAACTACGCGCTAACGTAGGTTTATATATTCAGTTGGAGACCTCTTAAGAGAGCTTTCCCCCACCCGTTGGAGGGCCTTTGGCTTGATATCGATATCTTGGTAGCATCCTAGCCTTGAAAAGGTTTTGGACGGCTTTGCCTACTGGGCATTGTAAACACTATAATGATGGTGTCGATTAAGACGAGTCCTCCCATTGTACCTCATGATTTCCGTTATGCATGCATACGACTTTTGATATTATGTTTTCAGCAGGTTTGACCCAATGATCAGTTTATAAGCTTTCACTTATTATTTCAGCTATGGAAAGACATATGATTCTATTTCAGCTTTGGATCATTCTAATCAGATATGAAATCCAGTTTATGACTATACATGTTTTTAGATATCAACATGCAGTCCTTACTCTGATGATCTTCTGGTTTATGTTTATATGCATGATTTCAGTTTATAATTACTAAGCATTTTTTACTTACCATTCATACTCAATACTTGGACTATGCTGTATCATTTAATGATACAGGTTTAGTCGATCAGACCTAGTTCTGCTGTTAGCTAGTCCCCGCAACTTAGTTCGATTTCTTTTGTTGGTGAGTCCTCATACTTAGAGGACCTTTATTTGGTTGAATTATGTTACTATCAGTTCTCAGAGTTTAGTGAACTAGTTAAGGATGTTGTCCAATCAGCTCTTCAGACATGTTAGAGGTTTATTAGAAAATATGTAAAATTTCCGCTTTGTTAGTGTTGATTCTATATGGTTGATATGTATCAGAGTTCCTCTTACTCATGTTTTCAGTTATCAACTTTAGCTTGATGTATGTGTTTTAGTTATCATGTTCATGTCATGGGTCAACTTGGGGCCATTCGTGGTTGTAGGTTTTGTATCTCGGTTCGGACATATGATTTGGTCGTGAAAAATATTGTATCAGAGCTAAAGGTTAGAGGGTCTTAGGGTGTTTGAATGGCACGTTATGTAGAGTCTTTTTTCATGGGTGTGAAGCGCACCACACTTACGGTGGAGAAGCTATAAGATGTTTTAAGATATTTCGCTTCTTTCATGATCTATGTCATGCGATGAAGTATCTATCTATCATTCTAACTTATGCTATACGCGTATTAGAATCATGCCTCCACGCCGAGTAAATGGTAGAAGGAACGAAAATGGAAATGTTCATGAAGATGGCAATGGAGATGGGCACTAGCAAGCCAACAGGTTCTTTGCCCGAGTAGGTCTCTCATGCCAAGTTTAGATTGGTTTTTAGATGTTGGCTATTATACCCCAGAAGCCCAAAGATTAGACATGGGAGTTGAAATAGAGAAAAATTTTAAACTAGCATTAGGAGTCAGAATGGGTCATGAGGTGACCCGTGGGAGCAGACCACAAGTCGTGATGTGACTTGTGGTGAGGCTCTGAAGGTGAGTTGAAATTTGGAAATTTGGATCCCCACGGAAGGACCCCATAAGTCGTAGTCGGTCACCATGATTCGTGGGATGAGTCATGGGCAGTAGGGAAAGGTTTGATTGAGATTAAGAAAGTGCACATAACGAGTGGTGACCAGGAATAACGAATTATGGAGTCACCCATGATGAGCCCAGATGACTTGATAAGTAGCGTACTGACGAACGATTCCACGAGCCATGCCCCGAGGTGACGAGTCGTTATGTCCCTCATGGGGACTGACTGGCAGTTATTTTCTGCAAATTTTGTAAGGACATTTCTGTAATTCCAAATATCCTAAGGCCTAAAATATATTAAGTTATGAATGATGACTTTTAAGAGGGTTAAAGTTCATTTTAGGCTATTTTCATTCAGGCATGCAAATATAGAAGGTTAGGGGGGGGGTTAATCAAGCTTGTTCTTTTTCAAATTCTCTTTAACTCCTCTTGGGAAATCAAAAAAGTATAATAATCAGCTATAATCAGGTATATAGGGTTATAAATGGGTGAGTCCTTTCACACCCATTTCCAATCCCTCTCTAAATCATGAATTTCCTATGTCAAATCTATGGGGTTTTAACCCAATGCATGAAATTCCTAATTCTCTACATGGGTATGATTTATATATGTTTATACTATTGAATTATGAATCATGGGAAAGTTTTATATTTTTTAAAATTAAAATTATGTTTCAAGTTTTATGAATTAAAAAGCCCATGGATGAGAAGTTCATGAATGATGAGATATGTGATGAAGGTATGATTATGATGCGATATTATGATGAAAAACATGTTTTCAAGCTATCCATGTTGATAATCATGTTTTTAATATGAATTGAGTATTTTCAAGTATGTTAAAGTATTGGGCAATGCCCACATATTCAAATATGATTTTTGATTTCCCGAATTAAGCTTAACACATGGTTTTGGAGCAAAGACTCCCAATTATTTTTAATCATGTGGTATGGTTTGAGTCAAAGCTTCTCATATGTATAATTTCATACTTGGGATGTATTTGATTATCGAGCTTCTTCAATAGACGATGTTGAGCTTCATTGAAAAATGATGGAGAGCATATGTGTAGTACCTTGGAAGTGTGTAGGAGTAGACTCGGAAGTGACATGATGAAAACTACAGAAAATTAGGAAAAATCTCTTAGGACGGGCCAAGGTACGACTCATGGTACAAAACCATGTGTCGTGGTAATGAGTTGTTGGTTGAGATTAGGTTCACTGACAGTGCAGAAAATAGGGGACATGATGACTCGTTATGGGAAACAATGAGTCGTTGTTAGCAGTCGTTAGAAGAAGCTGGGTTCTTCAGGTGAGCTGTAACGGGTCTCCCAATGACCCGTCAGGAGATACAACGAGTCGTTAGTTGTGGTCATTGTTGTACAATAGGGTTTCCAGTGGGCTTGACGGAAAAGAAACAATGACTCGTCATTGGTTGTGACAAGTTGTGGTGTGGCTCGTTAGAAGATAAGATGCCAAGGTCCATAAGCAAACAAAGGACGAAGTAAAAGATCGTTGGTCGATATGACGAGTCATCCTAACCATCCGTTGGTTGGTTCTGAAGGTAAACTTTCAGCAATGCATATGATGAGTAACATGACAGGTCGTCGTTGGTTTTAACAACCCGTTAGTGCTGTCCTTTGGCTCCATCCGACTAGATTTTAGGGCAGGTTCATTAAGATAAATTTCAACTTTTTCATTATATTAGTCCCTAAACTATGTTTTTTTGGCTTGGAAAAGATGGGTCTTTAAGAAAATGACCAATTCTATGCATGCAAGAATATTGAAAGGTAATCTAAGGAGATTTTAAGTTCTTTTCTTCAATTATTCCAATTTCATTCTTGGGCTTCTAAGGAGAGTTAGAATTTGATAATCCCACATATGTAAGTCTATCAATGGGTGAATTCTTCCTCACCCATGCCTCTACTCTATGATTTTACTTAAAATTTATCAAAAATTAATGGGGTTTTGTAATATATTTATAAAAATCAAAAGATTTAAGTATGGGTTTTTGTAATTTTGAAATATTATCATAATCTATGGATTTTGATCATCTTTTGAGATTTAAATTGATTATAATATTATTGATTTTTGATTTCTAAGCAATTAAACGTAATTATGCATGCCACATGTATGAATCGATATTATGATCTATTTTCCCATTGATGTTCGTTACAAGCCCATCATGAATTATATTTTAAATTATGAATATATTATCCATTATGATCGTATGAAATTCAAGCTATATACATGATCTACAAGTATGTAGGAATCTTATTAACCATGAATTTAGTTTTTGGTTGATTCACTAGCCTTATGTCATGGATAGTTCACGTATGTACAAGCATGTTTATGATTATCATGATTTAACTAGCCCATGAACTCATGTATGTATTATTATGAGCACTATATATATTTTAGTAGTAGTATCGAACACCGAGTAGATTCAGGGCTCAGGTTAAGACTCGGATCTCATGAATTACGTGCCACCCTAGGTATGTTGGGACCCCTTTCATGTTAGTCCATGTCCCAAGTGGCCCTTTTCATGGTGATATCACAATTTCATTGTTCTACCCTTTGAAAGGTGTTGACACCCTCCCGACTAGGGTTACAAGTCGGGCTTCATGTGTGCTCATATGGGGTATGTCGGTTAAGAGAATCTCCCACTATTCTTTATGATTTATACATGTTATGTTTAAGTATGTTGGCTCAAGTCTTTTTAATTAAATCTCTTCTATTATGATTATGATTATGATTATGATTATGTTTATGTTACGAATGTTTTTAATACCTTGAGCTGTATGATATGTTATTATGATTTACGATACGAACATGATGTCCTACTCTTATTATTATTTTTGAATTTCATATATGTTTTAAATGTCTGTTTTACTTACCTTGCATACTCAGTACATTTCACGTACTGACCACATACTTTCTATGCTGTATCATTTTATGATACAGGTGCCAGTTCTCAGGCTCATCCTCATCCGTAGATAGTTTCAGATTTTCTCTTAGCGCACTTGATGAGTCCTCATGTTTCGTGGGCTGTATGTTCATACACTATGTTGCTCTTTCAGTTACTAGATGTTGGATTAGTTGGGGAGTTTTCCCATCATTCCATCCTTCATGTTTAGAGGCTTATCAAGCCGGAAATTGTATTCAACCGTATTGTATAAGTCTTGTACTAATTTTTCCCTTTTTCTATGTTATTATTACGTTCTTATATGTTAATTCTTCTACTCATGTGATTGTATTATATTTATGCTCATTCTATGGATCGACATGGAGTCTCTATGGGCTCCTTTTCCCATGTCTACGATCCGGGTGTACGTTTGGGTCGTGACAAACTTGGTATCAGAGCCATAGGTTTTATGTGTCCTTGGGAGTTTGAAATCCATGTTAAGTAGAGTCTTTTTCATTAGTGTGAAGCTCACCAAACATATGACGTAGAGGCTACGAGACATTTGGGAAATGTTCCCTTCTTTCATGATCTATGTCGTGCAATGAACGTCCTTTACCCTTCTTGTTTGTGCTATTCGCCTTTGCAAAATCATGCCTCCACGTCGAGTAAACGCCAGGAGAAACGGAAATGGAAATTATCATGACGGTGCCTATGATGGTGAGCATCAACTAGCTTCACCCGTTCACGAGGAGCTCGTACTAGAGCCAGCTTCCCACATTGCATTTAGGGCGGTGATTCAGATGCTGGCACAGGCCATGACAGCATAGGTTCAAAATCAAACTATGAAACAGAATGGTAATGCGGCAGCTACTAGGGTGAGGGATTTCTTGAGGATGAGCCCTCCGGAGTTCACGAGGTCTAAAGTAGATTAGGACCCACATGATTTTATTGATGAGATTTTGAAGATCACCCAGGTTATGGGGATGAACAATGAGGAATGCATTGAATTGACCTCCTATTAGCTAAAGGGGGTAGCACATATATGGTTTTAGAAATAGAGAGATGCCAGGGTGGCGGGTGCAATCCTGATAGGTTGGGATAAGTTTCACACTGCATTCATGGATTGGTTATTCCCTCGGGAGATGAGGGAGCTCAAGGCGGCCGAGTTTGTTAATCTAAAGCAAGGTAATATGTCGGTCCAGGATTAGGCGTTGGAGTTCACCCGGTTATCTAAATATACTCCGGTGTTAGTGGTTGATCACCAGGCTCGGGTGAGCCTTTTTGTGCATGGAGTAGCAGATTACTTGGACAAGGATTTCTGGATTTCCATGCTTCACTGGGAAATTGATTTTCCCCATATTGTATTGCATGCACAGCAGATGGAGCCGGTCTATATGAGGCAGAGAGAGGCCAAGAGGGCCAGGACCGATAGTTATGGAGTCTCTTAGGCCAAGACAAAGGGTGGACCACGTCAGTAGTGTCAACATAGATCTATCGCTCCAGCTCCATCTTCGGCCAGCACGCCATCCAGGTTCTAGGAGATCAGAGGAGTAGGTTTACAAGCTTGAGGGATAAATCTAGCATGTAGGTGGAGCGCACCTTTCCAGTTTGTGCGAAGTTTGGCAAGAATCATCACAAGAGGTGCCTCGTCGGCATGGATTCTTGTTTCGGGTGTGGCAAACCTGGGCACAGGATTAGAGATTGCCTTGCAGCCAGTTCTGCTGCTCCAGCAGCATGACCCCCTCAGCAGGGCACCTCCGCTAGTTTAGCAGGTGGTCAATGCCAAAACAGGTTTTATGCCTTAGTGCCTCGCCAGGAGCAAGAGGCTTCGCCAGATGTGGTCACGGGTTTGTAGCATATCTTCCATATTGATGCTTATGCCTTGTTAGATCCAGGAGCTACTTTGTCTTTTGTGACCCCTTATATTGCTAGTAGTTTTAGAGTTAGCCATGAAATTTTGTCAGAACTTTGCTCCGTATCTACTCCAGTCGGTGAATCAGTTGTTGCTAAGTGGGTATATAGAGGTTGTCCCATTACAGTGTTACATAAGGTTACCTCTACAGAATTACTAGAGTTTGCCATGACCGACTGTGATATCATCTTGGGTATGGACTGGTCATTTGCATGTTATGCTTTGACTAATTGTAGGACCTGTGCTGTGGAATTCCGATTTCCGGGTGAGTTAGTTCTGGAATGGAAGGGTAATTCCATTGTACTAGCTGGTCGATTTATTTCATATCTTAATGCCAGAAAAATGATCTCTAAGGGTTTAATGTGCCACCTAGTGAAGTTTAAGGATGATAGTTTGAGACCCCGACTATTCAGTTAGATCCAGTGGTGTGTGAGTATCTGGAGGTTTTCCTCGATGATTTGCCAGGTGTTCCTCTGGAAAGGAAAACTAATTTCGATATTGATCTATTGCCCGATACGCAGCCTATCTCCATTCCTCCTTAAGGTATGTCTCCATATAAGCTAAAAAAGGTAAAGAACAGTTGAAGGACTTGTTAGATAAGGGTTTCATTAGACCGAGAAAGTCTCCATGGGGTGCACCGGTTCTCTTTGTTTGAAAGAAGGATGGATCACTTCAGATGTGTATTGATTATCGGCAGTTGATTAAGGTCAATGTCAAGAACAAGTACCCCTTGCCCAGGATTGATGATTTATTTTACTTGCTCCAAGGTTCCAGGTGTTTCTCGAAGATGGATCTCAAGTCCGGGTATCACCAGCTCAGAGTTCGGGAGAGTGATATCCCAAAGACAGCCTTCAAAACCCGATATGGCCATTATGAGTTTGTAGTAATGTCATTTAAACTAACCAATGCTCCTGCAACTTTTATGGACCTGATGAACAGGGTGTTCAAGAAATATCTGGACATGTTCTTGATCATGTTCATCGATGACATCCTTATATACTCCTGGAGTGAGGAGGAGCATGCCGCTCATTTGAGGATAGTGTTGCAGACTCTCAACGATTGTCAGTTGTATGCAAAGTTTAGCAAGTGTGAATTTTGGCTAGACTGGGTGGCATTTTTGGGGCACGTGGTATCACGTGAGGGCATAAAAATAGACTCTCAGAAAATCAAAGCGCTGAAGATTGGCCCAGACCGGTGAATCCTTTAGAAATTCGTAGGTTCTTGGGCCTAGAAGGATACTACAAAAGATTTGTTGAGGGATTTTCATCAATTGCAGCCCCATTGACCAGGTTGACTCAAAAAAAGATAAAGTTCCAATGGTTAGAGGCTTGTGAGAAAAACTTCTAGGAATTGAAGACCCGAATCACTTCAGCACCAGTGTTGACTTTACTCGAGGGTACGGATGGCTTTGTTGTCTATTATGATGCTTCGAGAGTCGGACTGGGATGTGTGTTGATGCAGCATGGGAAAGTAATAGCATATGCCTCTAGACAACTAAAAGTTCACAAAAGGAATTACCTGACCCATGATCTTGAGTTGGCCGCGGTGGTATTTGCATTGAAGATATGGCGACATTACTTGTATGGGGTCCACATAGACATGTTCACGGATCACAAAAGCCTGCAATATGTGTTTACACAGAAGGATATCAATCTTCAAAAAAGGAGGTGGTTGGAGTTATTAAAGGACTACGATATGAGTGTTCTTTACCACCTGGGAAAGGCTAATATGGTGGTAGATGCACTTAGTAGGATCTGTATGGAGACTGTGTCCCACGTGGATGAGGCAAGGAAGGAGTTGGTGAAGGATGTCCACCCGCTTGTAAGGTTAGGAATTATATTGATTGACTCGACCGATGGCGGCGTTGTTGCGCAGAATGAGTCAGAATCTTCCTTGGTGGTTGATGTCAAATCTAAGCAAGATGAGGACCTGATTTTGAGGAAGCTGAAGGAAGCAGTGCAGAGTCAAAAGGTTGAGGTTTTCTCCCAAGGGGGAGATAGTGTGCTATGATACCAGGGTCGCCAATGTGCCCCAGAAGTTGATTATTTGAGAGTTCGGATATTGCTTGAGGAACATGGTACCAGATATTCTATCCATCCGGGATCCATGAAGATGTATTGAGACTTTCAAAAAATCTATTGGTGGGATGGTATGAAGAAGGATATTGCAGAGTTCGTAGCCAAATGTCCAAACTGTCAGCAAGTGAAAGTCGAGCATCAAAGGCCGAGAGGCGTACTTCAGTATATTAACATTCCCACATGGAAGTGGGAATAGATTAATATGGATTTCATTATAGTCCTACCTCGTACTCGACAACACTATGATTCTATTTGGGTGGTGGTAGACAGGTTAACCAAGGCTGCACACTTCCTACCCATTAAGACCACGGATTCAGCAGATGATTATGCCAGATTGTATATTCGAAAGTTGGTTCGACTTCATGGAGTGCCCTTATCTATTATTACAGACCAAGGTACTCAGTTTACCTCCCAGTTCTGGTGGTCTTTTTAGAAGGGACTTGGGACTCAAGTCAAGCTCAACATGGCATTTCATCTACAAACGGATGGCCAAGCTGAGTGAACAATCCAAACTCTTGAGGACTTATTGAGGGCATGTGTTATGGATTTTAAAGGTAGTTGGGATGATCATTTTCCCTCAATCGAGTTTGCTTATAATAACAGCTATCACTCTAGTATCCATATGGCACCATTCGAGGCTCTTTACGGTGAAGGTGTAGATCGCCCATCGGATGGTTTGAGGTTTGGGAGGAAGCCATGATAGGACCTGATTCGGTTGATGAGGCCATGGTAAAGGTCCACTTGATTAGGGACCAATTGAAAACCTCTCAGAGTCGTCAAAAACCATATGTTGATGTGAGGAGAAGGGATTTAGAGTTTGATTTGGACGACTAGGTATTTCTCAAGGTATCTCCCATGAAGGGAGTCATGCAGTTTCGAAAGAAAGGAAAACTCAGTCCGCGATATGTAGGCCCCAACCAGATTATGAGAAGAGTTGGTAAGGTGGTGTATGAGTTGGACTTGCCCACAGAGTTGTCTTCTGTACATCCCGTGTTTCTTGTGTCACTTTTGAAGAAATGTTTGGGAGATCCAGCTTTGGTAGTTTCGGTTGAGAACATCGGTGTAAAGGATAGCCTCAGCTATGAGGAAGTTCTGGTGGAAATATTAGATCGTCAAGTCCATAAGATAAGGAACAAGGAAGTAGCCTCAGTTAAGGTTTTATAGAGAAATCAGCATGTTGAGGGAGCTACGTGGGAAGTCGAAGCTGTTATGATGGCGAAATACCCACATGTATTCTCTATCGGCTCAGCTCCGACCTAAGGTATCAGTTTCACTCTATTATTCTATTTAGTTTCCGTGTTCAGTTCATGTGTTCAAGTTTCTTTTATGTGTATGAATATGTATGCGAAGCATGAGATTAGTTAAACTATGTGTTATGAATCAGAGATAGTAATTCCATAAAAATTTTAGTTAAAATGATAACATTCGAGGACGAATGTTCCCAAGGGGGGATATTGTAATACCTCGGAAGTACGTAGGAGTAGACTCATAAGTGAAAAGTTGAAAACTACAGAAAATTGGGAAAAATCTCTCAGGACTTGCCAAGGTACGACTCATGGTATAAAACCACGACTCCTTATAATGAGTTGTTGGTTGAGATAACGTTGGGTGATAGTGCAGATGACAGGAGACATGACGTCTCATTATGGGAAACAATGATTCGTTGTTAGCAGTCATCAGAAGAAGCTGGGTTCTTTAGGTAGGCTGTAACGGGTCTCCCAACGACCCGTTAGGAGATACAAGGACTCATTGGTTTTGTGTCATTGTTGGAGGATAGGGTTTCTAGTGGACTTGACGAAAAGGAAACAATGACTCGGCCTTAGTTGTGACAAGTCGTGGTGTGTCCCGTTAGAAGATAAGATGCCAAGGAACATGAGCAAACTACAGATGAAGTAACGGATCGTTGGTCGATAGCATGAGTCATCCTGACCGTACGTTGGTTGGTTTTGAAGGGAGACTTTTAGCAATGCATATGACGAGTGACATGATGGGTCGTCATTGGTTCCAATGACCCGTTAGTCTTTTGTGATTTGGAGTTATTATCATAATCTATGGATTTTGATCATCTTTTGAGATTTTAAATTGATTATAATATTGTTGATTTTTTTATTTTTAACCAATTAAGCTTAATTATGCATGCCCCATGATGAATCGATTTATGATCTATTTTCCCATTGATGTTCTTTACAAGCCCAGCATTAATGAAGTTTTAAATTATGAATTTATTATATTACCCATTATGATCTTATAAAATTCAAGCTATATACATGATCTACAAGTGTGTAGGAATCTTATTAACCATGAATTTTGTTTTTGGCTGACTCACTGGCCTTATGTCATGGATAGTTCACCTATGTACAAGCATTTTTACGATTATCACGATTTAACTAGCACATGAACTCGTGTATGTATTATTACGAGCATTATATAGGTTTTGGGAGTAGTATCAAACACCGAGTAGGTTCAGGGGTCAGGTTAAGCCCCGAATCTTATGAGCTACTGCAACCATAAGAATGTTGGGACCCCTTTCATGTTAGTCACAAGAACAAATGGCCCTTTGCATGGTGATATCACACTTTCATGGTTCTACCCTTGGCAAGGTACAGACATCTACCCGACTAGGGTTACAAGTTGGGCTTCATGTGTGCTCATATGAGATATGTCAGTTAAGAGAACCTCCTACTGTTCCTCATGATTTATGCATGTTATTATTATGTATGTTGGCTCAAGTCATGTTAAGTAAATCTCTTCTATTATGATTATGATTATGTTTATGTTACGAATGTTTTGACAACCTTGAGCCGTATGATGTGTTATTAGGATTTACAATACGAGAATGATGTCCTACTCTTATGATTAAATTTTTAATTTCATATATGTTTTAAATATCCATTTTATTGACTTTGCATACTCAGTACATTCCACATACTAACCGCATACTTTCTATGCTGTATCGTTTCATGATATAGATCCCAATTCTCAGGCTCATCCTCACCCATAGATAGTTTCTTGATTTTCTCTCATCGCGCTTGGTGAGTCCTCATGTTTCGAGAGTTGTACGTTCATAATCTATGTTGTTCTTTTAGTTACTGGAGGTTGGATTAGTTGGGGAGCTGTCCCGTCAATCCGTCCTTCATGTTTAGAGGCTTATTAGACCTCAAGTTGTATTCAGTCATATTGTATAATTCTTGTGCTGATTTTTCCCTTTGGATATGTTATGATTACATTCGTATATGTTAAGTCTTTCGCTTATGTGATTGGATTAGATTGATGCTCATGCCATGGGTCGAGATGGAGTCTCTCAGGGCTCCATGTCCCATGTCTATGATCCAGGTGTACGTTTGGGTCGTCACATTATGCGTGTTTTTGGGAGTAGTGTCTAGCACCGAGTAGGTTTAGGCTCGATCACCCTATGCCTTAGCCAACATAGGTTTATACTTATATATATATATATATATATATATATATTTACTTCAGGACCTCTCTTGTGAGCTATCCCTGTCCTATTGGGCTAAAAGCTTAATATCGATATCATGGAATCGTCCCTAGCCCTGGCAAGAATTTGGACGACTCTTCCCACTTGAGTGCGATAGTTGGGACCACGTAAGCTCTATCGTGGTATGTTGGTTAAAAGATGAATTTCCCATTGTTCCTCATGATTTTAGTTATGCATATTCATCACTCATGAGATTTATACATCTATATATGTTCTAAAGCAAGTTTGGCTCAATGTTCAATTTTACTTATGACTATCAGATTTTAGCTTTAAGTCAATCGATTTAGTTATGATGTTATGTTATGTTATAATGAGATCTTGATTTCAGAAAAAATGCATGCAAGCCCTATTCTCGGATTCTTAATGTTTATGTCTTACATTATGCATGTTTTTTAAATGATTTTACTTATTTAAGCGGTTTTAATTACCTTGCATACTCGATACATTCCATGTACTGACCACATACTCCATGTTGTATCATTTCATGATATAGGACCCGAAGACTCAGACTCAGCCCTGTTCTTAGCTAGCCTTCAGGGTTAGCATCTTACGCTGTTGGTGAGTCCTTATCCCCCGAGGACCATGTTAATTCAGATTTCTCTATGTATTTTCAGTTTCTAGCTATATTGAGTTAGTTGGGGTCTTGTCCCATCAACTCATAATGTTTAGAGGCTTTATAGACAAAAGGATGTATTCAACTTCATATTGTGTATTCTGATGTTATGTTTATTTTAGACTTCCGCTAAGATTATCATGTTGATTCTTCATTTGTATTGGTCGAGTTAGATGTATCTTCATGCCATCGGTCGACTTGGAGTCTCTCGGGGCTCGTTATGCTGTGTCGCGATCCGAGCCTCCATTCGGGTCGTGACAAACTTCGTATCAGAGCAATAGGTTTGAAGTGTCCTACGGTGTTTGAAAGCCGTGTTAAGAAGAGTCTTTTTCATGGGTGTGAAGCGCGTCACACTTATGATGAAGAGGCTACGAGACATTTAGGATATATTCCTTTCTTTCATGATCTATGTCGTGCAATAATATGTCTCCCTATTCTTCTAATTCATGCTATTCGTGGTTGCAAAATCATGGCTCCCTGCAGAGTAAATGGTAGGAGGAATGGGAATGGAGAAGGCAACGAGTATGGCAACAAAAATGAGCACTAGCAGGCCCCACCAGTCCAGGAGCACCATGCACTAGAGCCAGTTGCCCATGTTGAGTTTCAGGAAACTATTTAGATGCTCACGTAGGCCTTGACCTCTCAGGTCAATCATAAGGCGGTTGCACATGTTCCACAAAATGTCAATGCCGCGACGACTCGATTCAGGGATTTCTTCAGAATGAACCCGACAGAGTTCCTTGGGTAAAAAGTATATCAGGACCTGCATGAGTTCATTGATGAGATTGTATATTTCATCCAATTCATGGGGGTGAATGGATTTTGAGTTTGCAGAATTTGCCTCATACCAGTTGAAAGGGGTCGCACATATCTGGTTCTATCAATGGAAAGATAGTAGTGTCGCTGGGGCAGGTCTTGTCACTTGGGAGTAATTTCATGTTGCATTCTTAGATTGGTTCTTCCCTCATGAGATGAGGGAGCTGAAGGCAGCTGAGTTCTTAAATCTTAAGCAAGGGAGGATTATGGTGCAGGAGTAAGCCCTTGAGTTCACTCGCTTATCGAAGTACGCCCCAGAGTTAGTGGATTATCAGAGGGCGCGGGTGAGTAGATTTGTTCATGGTGTAGCGGGCTATATGGACAAGGATTGTAGGACTGCTATGCTCCACCAAGATATGAATTTCCCTCGGATTGTCTTGTACACCCAACAGATGGAGGCGGCACATGTGAGAGAGAGGGAGGCCAAGAGGGCCAGGATTGATAGTCACAGAATCTCACAGTTAAGGTTAGGTGGTGGGCACTGATAGCAGACGCACCAAAAATCTTCAGCCCTAGCATCTTCAGCGTTGAGTGTGCCATCTAGGCCTAGGCATGATCAGAGGGGGAGAGCATTAGGCTCATAGACCCGCAGATTCTAGTATCCCAACTTGCCGTAGATATGGTTGGGGGCACACAAGATAGTGCTTGGTAGGTTCAGGTTCTTGCTTTGGGTGTGGAAAGCCTGAAAAACTTGCTCAAAGATTGCCCAGCAGCAAGACAAGACCATGATGGGGGCCGAGGCCCAGCTTCTAGTTCAGCAGCCCCACCCGCACACTCAACAAAACACAGGGCATCTACTAGCATAGGTGGCAGTAAGCGCCAAAACAGATTCTATGCATTAGCATCCCGCCAGGAGCAGGAGGTCTCCTTGCATGTGTTCATGGGTATGCTACGAGTTTTCCATCTTGATGTTTATGTTTTGGTAGATCGGGGGCTACCTTGTCTTTTGTGACACCTTATGTGGCTAGTAGCTTCGGAGTCAGTCCCAAAGCCTTTCGGAACCCTTCTTAGTTTCTACACTAGTAGGTGATTCAGTTGTAGCTTGAAGGGTGTATAGAGGTTGCCCGGTCTCAGTCCTTCAGAACGTCGCCTCAGCAGATTTGATAGAGTTAGCCATGACTGATTTCGATGTTATCTGTGGCATGGATTGGCTATTTGCATGTTATGCCTCAGTTAATTGTAGAACCTGGGTGGTAGAGTTCTAATTTCCAGGTGATCCAGTCTCAGAGAGGAAGGGTAGTTCAGCTGTGCCTGTAGGTCATTTCATTTCCTACCTTAAGGCCAGAAAGATTATTTCTAAGGGTTGTGTGTATAATCTAGTTAGGGTTAACTATGTTGAGTCTGAGACCCCGACTACCCAATCCGTTCCAGTAGTATTTGAGTCTTCAGAAGTCTTCCCTGATGATTTACCAAGAATCCCTCCCAAGCGGGAGATTGATTTTGGTATTGACCTTCTTCCTCAATCCTATATCTATCCCTCCCTACATAATGGCTTCGACCAGGCTAAAGGAGTTGAAGGAATAGTTGAAGAACCTATTATATAAGGGTTTCATTAGACCGAGCAAGTCCTTACGGGGTGCACCTGTTCTCTTTGTCTGAAGGAAAGATGGCTTTCTTCATATGCACATTGATTATCAACCATTGAACAAAGCCACCATAAAAAACATGTATCCTTTACCTAGAATTGATGATTTATTTGACCATCTTTAGGGTGCCAAGTTCTTTTCGAAGATAGATCTCAGATCCGCGTACAATCAGCTCAGAGTTTGGGAGAGCAACATCCCGAAGACAGCCTTCAGGACGCGGTATTGTCATTATGAGTTTGTATTTATGTCTTTGGGACAAACGAATGCTCCTGCAGCTTTTGTGGACTTGATGAACAGGGTGTTGAAGCCATACTTGGATATGTTCGTGATTGTGTTTATTCATGACATCCTGATATACTCTCGGAGCGAGGAGGAGCATGCCTCTTATTTGAGAATAGTGCTTTAGATTTTCAAGGATCACAAATTATATGTTAAATTCAGCAAGTGCGAGTTTTGGTTGAACTCCATAGCGTTTTTGGGCCATGTGGTTTCAAGTGAGAGCATAAAGGTGGACTCTCAGAAAATAGAAGCAGTGAAGAATTGGCCTAGACCGGTGAATCCTTCTGATATTCAGAGCTTTTTCGATTTAGCCGGCTACTATTGAAGGTTTGTGGAAGGTTCCTCGACTATTGCAGCACCCTTTACTAAATTGACCAAAAAGAAGGTGAAATTCCAATGGTCGGAGTCTTGTGAGAGGAGCTTTCAGGAGTTGAAGGCTCGACTTACCTCAGCGCCAATGTCGACCCTACCCGAGGGTACCAATGGGTTCGTGGTGTATTGTGATGCTTCAAGGATCAGACTTAGGTATGTATTGATGCAACATGGAAAAGTTATAGAATATGCCTCCAGAGAGATAAAGGATCATGAGAAGAATTACCCGGCCCATGATCTTGAGTTGGCTGCAGTGGTATTCACCTTGAAGATATGGCGACACTATTTGTACGGGGTCCACATGGATGTGTTTACGTACCATAAGAGTTTACAATATGTGTTTACCTAGAAGGACCTCAATCTTTGGCAAAAGAGGTGGTTGGAGCTACTCAAGGACTACAATATGAGTGTGCTTTACCATTCGAGTAAGGCCAATGTAGTAGTAGATGCATTTAGTAGACTCTCTATAGAGAGTGTGTCTCGTGTGAGTGAGGGAACGAAGGAGTTGGTGAAGGATGTGCATTGACTCACAAGGTTGGGAGTTAGGTTGGTTGACTCAATCGATGGAGGTGTTGTTGTTCATAATGGATCAGAATCGTCATTGGTGACTGATGTAAAAGCTAGACAAGATGAGGACCCTATCTTGGTTAAGTTGAATGAAGCGATTCAAAATCAGAAGGTAGAGGTCTTTAAGTTGAATGAAGCGATTCAAAATCAGAAGGTAGAGGTCTTCTCTAAAGGTAGAGATGGTGTGCTTCGATACCAGGGTCGCTTATGTGATCCAAATATAAGCTGTTGTGTTGTTGTTGCCACAACTATTGCGCTTGTTTCTTAAAACGAGAATGTAGCAGCGACCCAGATCAGAGACTTTTTGAGGATGAACCCTCCCGAGTTCATAGGGGCAAAGGTGGACGAAGATCTACACGAGTTCATCGCGGGGATTTGGAAGGTCACTCATGTCATGAAAGTGACAAGTGAGGAATGTGTTGATTTGACCTCTTATCAGCTAAAGGAGGTCACTGACATTTGGTTCAAGCAATGGAGGGATAGCACGGCAGCAGGAGCAGGCCCTATCAGTTAGGATGAGTTCCATATAGCCTTTCTCAACAGGTTCTTCCCTCGGTAGATGAGGGAACTGAAAGCAACTGAGTTTGTCAATGTTAAGCAAGGAAAGATGACGGTGCTGGAATATTCCCTTAAGTTCACTCGCCTGTCAAAGTATGTCCCGAAGCTAGTGATGGACCCACAGGGCGGGGTGAGCAGATTCGTGCGAGGAGTAGCAGAGTACCTGGATAAGGATTGCAGGACAGCCATGCTTCATCAAGATATGGATTACCAATGGATAGTCCTCTATGCCCAGCAGATGGAAGCAGCTCATATAAGGCAGAGAGAGGCCAAGAGGGCCAGAATTGATATCCACAAATTCTCCGAGCCTAAGTCAAGGGGTGAACCTTACCAGCAATCCTAGCACAGGTCCACTAAGCTAGCACCATCTTCAGGAAGTACTCCATCTAGGGCATAGGACGGTCAGAGGAGTAGGGCCTCAGGTTCGAGGAGTCAAAACAACATGTGCACCGAGCGCACATTCCCATCTTGTGCTACTTGTTGCAAGAACCACCTAGGGAAATGTTTGGTGGGCTCAGACGCTTGTTTCGGGTGTGGAAAACCTGGACACAGACCTAGGGATTGCTCTGCAGCTAGGTTAGGGGGTAGTGGAGCTCGCACTTCAGCAACTAGTCCAACCATCCCAGTAGCACGTCAAACTCAACAGGGTGCTCCGACTAGCCCAATTGGAGGCCAGCGCCAGAACCGGTTTTATGCACTTGGCTCTCGCCAGGAGCAAGAGTCTTCTCCCGATGTGGTTACGGGTATGTTATGATTTTTCACATTGATTCTTATGCTTTATTAGATCTGGGAGTCACACTATCTTTTGTGACAACTTAATTGCTAGTCACTTTGGAGTCAGTCCTGAAATCTTGTCCGAACCATTTTCTGTCTATACCTCGGTTGGTGATTCAGTCGTAGTGAGGCGGGTATATAGAGGTTGCCCTATTACAGTATTACATAAGATTACCTCTGTAGACTTAGTAGAATTAGCTATGACTGATTTTGACATCATCTTAGGCATGGATTGGTTGTTTACACGTTATGCTTTTGTTAACTGTAGAACTTGGGCAGTGGAGTTTAGGTTTCCAAGTGAATCAGTTTTTGAATGGAGGGGTGGTTCAGCGGTACCTGTAGGTCACTTTATCTCCTATATCAAGTCCAAAGAAATGATTTCCAAGGTTGTATTTACAACTTTGTTAGGGTTAAGGATGTCACGTTCGAGACCCCAACCATTCAATCGGTCCCTGTTGTACGTGAATATCCCAAGGTATTTTCAGATGAACTACCAGGTGTTCTCCCGAGGGGGAGATTGATTTTGAAATTGATCTTTTACCTGACAGGCAACCCATATCAATCCCTCCTTACTGTATGGCCCCAACCGAACTAAAAGAATTAAAGGAGCAGTTAAAGGATTTTCTAGATAATGTTTTCATTAGACCAACTAAGTCACCACGGGGTGCTCCAGTGTTTTTTGTCTTGAAGAAAGATGGGTCCCTGCAGATGTGTATTGACTATAAACAGTTGAACAAGGTCACCATCAAGAATAGATACCCTTTACCTCGGATGAATGACCTATTCGATCAACTTCAGGGTGCGAAATATTTCTCCATGATAGATCTCAGGTCCGGGTATCACCAGCTCAGAGACCGAGAGAGTGACATCCCAAAGACTGCTTTCAGAACCCGGTATGGCCATTATGAATTCATTGTTATGTCTTTTGGACTAACCAATGCTCCTGCAGCTTTTTTTGATTTGATGAATAGGATATTCAAGGCATATTTGGATATGTTCATGATCGTGTTCATTGATGACATATTAATATACTCCTCGAGCGAGGAGGAGCATGCCGCATACCTGAGGGTAGCACTCCAGACCCTCAAGGATAACCAACTATACGCCAAGTTCAACAAATGTGCATTCTAGCTGAAATATGTTGCATTCTTGGGACATGCAGTGTCAAGCGAATGTATAAGGGTGGACTTCCAGAAAATTGAGGCAGTAAAGAATTGGCCCACACCGGTAAACCCTTCGGAGAACATAAGCCTTTTGGGCTTAGTCTGGTACTATCGGAGGTTTGTGGAAGGTTTCTCATCCATTGCAGCCCCATTGACAAGATTGACTCAAAAAAAGGTGAAGTTCCAATTGTTAGAGGCTTGTGAGGAGAGCTTCCAAGAATTGAACGCCAGACACACTTCAGCAACGATGTTGACTTTACCAGAGGGTACCGATGACTTCGTTGTATATTGTGATGCTTCAATGGTCAGACTGGGATGTGTATTGATGCAGCACGGGAAAGTTGTAGCATATGCATCTAGACAGTTGAAAACTCACGAGAAGAATTACCCGACCCATGATCTTGAGTTGGCCGCGATGGTATTTCCTTTGAAGATACGGCAACACTACTTGTATATGGTTTATGTAGATGTATTCACATACCACAAGAGTTTACAATATGTTTTCACAGAGAAGGAACTAAATCTACTGCAACGGAGATGGTTGGAGCTACTTAAAGACTACGATATGAGCGTCCTTTGTCACCCGGGTAAGGCCAATGTGGTGGCAGACGCCCTGAGTATACTTTCTATGGGAAGTGCGTCACATGTGAGTGAATATAGGAAGGAGTTGGTAAAGGAGGTACATCGACTTGTTCGGTTGGGAGTTAGACTAGTCGGCTCGACCGATGGTGGGGTAGTAGTTTAGAGCTGGTCAGAGTCGTCCTTGGTAGCGGAGGTGAAGGCTAAACAAGATGAAGATCCAACATTGGTAAAGTTTAAAGAAGCTATTCAAAATCAGAAAGTAGAAGTCTTCTCCAAAGGGGGAGATGGTGTGTTTCAGTACCAGGGTCGCTTATGTGTCCCTAATGTGGGTGATTTGAGAAGCCGGATGTTGCATGAGGCTCACGGGTCCAGATACTCTATATATCCAGGTTCCACCAAAATGTGTCATGCCTTGCGGGAAATCTACTGGAGGAATGGCATGAAGCGGGGTATTGCAGAAATTGTAGCTAAGTGCTTGAATTGCCAACAACTGAAAGTCGAGCATCAGAGACCGGGGGGTGTACTCTAGGATATCAGCATTCCTACTTGGAAGTGGGAAGAAATCAACATGGACTTTGTGATAGGTTTGCCCCGCAGTAGACCGTATGACTCCATTTGGGTTGTGGTGGACAGGTTGACCAAGGCTGCTTATTTCCTATTGATCAAAACCACCGATTTGGCAGAAGATTATGCAAAGTTATACATCCGAGAGTTGGTTAGACTACACGGAGTGCCCTTGTCCATTATATCATACAGAGGTACCCAGTTCACCTATAAGTTCTGGAGATCTTTTCAAAAGGGACTTGGCACCCAGGTCAAGCTTAGCACGACATTCCATCCGCAAACAGATGGTCAGGCGGAGCGGTATCTCCGGACTCTCAAGGACATGTTGAGAGCTTGTACTATTGAATTCAAGGGTAGTTGGGACAAGCATTTGCCTCTTATTGAGTTCGCCTACAACACAACTACCACTCCAGCATATAAATGGCACCGTTCAAGGCTCTTTACGGGCGACGGTGTAGATCGCCCATTAGGTGGTTTGATGTTGGTGAGGCTTAATTAGTGGGACCCGACTCAGTCCATGAAGCTATGGAAAAAGCTTATTTAATAAGAGAAAGGCTGAAAACGGCTCAAAGACGCCAAAAGTCATATGCAGATGTGAGGAGAAAAGAGCTTGAGTTTGAGGTCAATGATTGGGTGTTTCTAAAGGTATCACCCATGAAGGGAGTAATGAGATTCAAAAAGAAAGGGAAACTCAGTCCCCGCTATATTGGCCTATACAGGATTAGGACGCGAGAGGGTAAAGTAGCCTATGAGTTAGATTTACCCTTAGAGTTGGCTTTAGTTCATCCTGTATTTCACGTATCGCTCTTGAAAAATTGCATGGGAGACCCAACCTTAGTGGTTCCGGTGGAAATTTTTAGAGTGAAGGATAGTCTTAGTTATGAGGAAATTCTTGTTGAAATCTTGGATCGTCAGGTTCGGAGACTGAGGAACAAGGAAGTAGCCTCAGTAAAGGTGTTATGGAGGAATCAACATGTCGAGGGAGCCATATGGGAGGCCAAAGCGGATATGATGGATAAATACCCCCATTTGTTCCCTACCAGCTCAGCTTTTGTTTAAGGCATCAATTTTTGCCCTAAACCTCAATTCAGTTTTTCACATTCTATTCATGCGCATAAGTTTGTTTTATGATATGATGTATGCAAGTGATATCTAAACTCAGACCAGCTATGTGGTTCTTTTCGGGTGTAGTTTTTCCGTCAGTTTTCGGCTTGAATGTCAATGATTAGCATCTATATATAGTGATTGGATGTTTCTGTTTGTTGTTTGTTTCCCTACATTCAAAGACGAATGTTTCCAAGGGGGAGATATTGTAACACCCCTGAAGGGGCTACAAATAGATCCAGGAGTTGAAGTTGAAAAATGCGGAACACCTGCAATTTTCACTAGTACAACTCGAGGTATGAGTCTTGGTGAGGACCTACAACTCGTGAATCGAGTCGTGAGGAAACCGGGAGCCTGAGGTTGTGTCATGGGTAGTCCTACGAACCATGTTTATAAGGTACAACTCGTGGTTAGGAGTCGTGGTGAATATCTCAATGGTGCAAGAGTAAGCCATCACAGATCATGGTACGACTTGTAGGATGAAGCAACGAGTCGTGGTGAGGAGTTTTTGTTATGTCGTATTGGTTTGGGTGAATTGTGCCACAGTTGACAGTACGACCCGTAGGATAGTGGTACGAGTCATGGGATACCAGTTGTGGCCAAAGTCAGAAAGTTAGGAGAATGGGGGGAAGTGACCACGACAGGCAACCACGAGTCGTGACTCGATGGTACGACTCATGGCATGACTCGTAGTCAGGGCCAGAACTGCTTTTCAGGAAAATTTCAGTACGGACTATTTCAACTTTTCTACACTTCTGGGCCCTTAACCACGTCGTTTTGAGGTCAGAACAGGGTATTTAAGGGATGAAAACTCCTATTAAGTTCATTTTAGCAATTACAAGTGTTAGAGAAGGGAGTAGGAAGGGTTTCAAGAAACTTTCTTCAAGATTCTTAAGGTTTTCACTTAGGGTTCTTCAAGGGAGTAGGAAATCACAAATTTTCAAGTATGTGGGGTTTTGAATGGGTAGTTTAGTCCCCACCCATGCCCAATTTCTCCCTAATTCTATGTTTAAAATTACAAAAACTTTATGGGTCCTTATCAAATTGCACGAATACTTGAAAGGTGAAATGAGCTTTTTGTAGTATGTCTAACTTATGAATTTCAAATTATTTGGGTTGATTTCGCTTGCTTATCCATTATTTCATGATCTAACCTCTAAAAGTATGGATGCCCAATTATGAAGGAGTTTTAGTAAAATTCATGTTCATGATGATTTCGCAAGTTTAATACGAATTTTTAAATTTCAAGCATGTCTTCAAGTTTTCTATTTCTTATGTTGTCGTGATTAAGTTTCGCATAAATCACGCATTTCAAGTATGATTAAGATTCTGGGCCATGCCTATATGTTGTGTATGATTTATGAACTATGTCTTTGGCCGACTCACGGGCCCAAATTCCATGGCTAGTTTTATGAACTCTCAAGCATGGTATGATTTTCACGATTAAACTTGTCGTGCGTGTTATGTATGAATGTTATGTATGAATTTTTATGAGCACGTTGCATGCTTTGGGAGTAGTACTTAACACCGAGTAGGTTCGGGGCCCAGGTTATGCCCTGAATCTCAAAACTACGTGCCACCGTAGGATTATGTTTAGGACCTCCTCTGTTACTGTCCCCTATGCCCTACGGGGCCTTCATGAGTGATATAACGCTTTTCATGGTTCATACCCTTGGCAAGGTATGAACGGCCTCCCGACTAGGTGTACAAGTCGAACTTTACGTGTGCTCATGTGGAGTATGTCGGCTATAAAAATTTCCCATTGTTCCTCATGGTTTTGAAATATGCATGATTATGTTCTTTTGGCTCAAGTTATGATTTATGAAATGTTTTATGACTTTTATGGGTTTATGAATATTTTTGAAAATATTGTGCCTTACGATATACTTATGATTTCATCTTTATGATCATGATGTCCCCACTTCTATAACTTTTATGTTTTAAGCATTGTTTTCCATACCTTACATACTCAGTACTTTTCGAATACTGACCTATATATTTTTAGGATCTGGTTTGTAGGCTGAGCTTCGGGCCTAGTTGTGCTCAGTTTCGCTAAATCTCCAGTGGTGAGTCCTCATGATCCGAGGGCTTCATGTTCAGATCTCATTTATCTTATGTTTTCAGAATGCTTGGGTTAGTTGGGGTTTTGTCCCTTCAACCCGTCTTTTTAGATTAGAGTCTTTTATACTTATTTTAGTATTTTTTTTGTGTCATTGATGAACGTATTTCGGTTTGTTGTTCCTTACAATTCATGATATAATTTTTAGTTAGTTTTTGATTGATAAGTTAAAGTATTTTTTCCTCTGCATATGAATTAATTTGTGTTATTCTCACGCCTGGGGTTGACTTGGGGTCTCTCGGGACTCCTTTTCCCATGTCTACAATCCGGTGTACTCTCAGGTCGTGACAGTGTGAAGCTACGATGATAGGACCAGATTTAGTCTATGAGGTTTTGGAAAAGGTCCAACTCATACGGGACAGGCTGAAAACAGCTCCAAAATCACCAAAAGTCCTATGCTGATGTGAGAAGGAGGGAATTAGAATTTGAGGTGGATGATTGGGTGTTTCTGAAGGGATCTCCCATAAAGGGAGTGATGCGATTTTGAAAGAAATAAAAACTCAACCGTCATTATATTGGCCCTTACCAGATTGTAAAATGGGTTGGCAAGGTGGCATATGAATTGGAGTTGCCCTTGGAATTAGCTTCTATGTATCATGTTTTTCATGTATCGCTCTTAAGGAAGTGCTTGGGTGATCCAACTCTAGTTGTCCTGGTGGATAATGTGGGTGTGAAAGACAACCTTAGTTATGAGGAGGTTCCATTTGAAATACTGGATCGTCAGGTTTAAAGGGTAAGGAACAAGGAAGTAGCTTCAATTAAAGTTTTGTGGAGGAATCAACACGTTGAAAGAGCTACGTGGGAAGCCGAAGCAGACATGATGGCTCAATACCCACATTTATTCTCTATCGGCTCAGTTCCAGCTTGAGGTATCAATTTTGCTCTCAAACTCTATTTAGTTTTCATATTCAATTCATGTGCCCAAGTTTCTTTTATATATGTGGATGTATCTATGAATCATGAATTCAGTTCAACCATGTAGTTTGAATCGGAGGTAGTCATTCCGTCAGTTGTCAGCTTAAATGATCAGTATTTGGATATGATGATTGCATTTCTCTACTTTTTTGTATGTTTTACAATATTTTAGGACGAATGTTCCTAAGTGAGAGATTTTTTTATACCTTGGAAGCCCAAAGATCAGACTCGGGAGTTGAAATGTATAAAAATTTAAAACTTCCGTTAGGACACAGAATGGGTCGTCAGGTGACCCGTGGGAGCAGACCACAAGTCATGATGTGAGTGATGATGATAAAGCGTGAGAATGACCGTTCAAACTTTTGGCTTGTTATTTGTAGAAAGTATCCTTAATTAACTCTAGTTGAATTTAGTATGATATAATTAGTTGAATGCTCATGTCTCTGATTAGCTGAAGTAACTTAGACCAGATGAATGACGTCAGACTAGTAACCTCCATGTTCTAGTATAATCAGGACTCTCATTAGCCGAGAATGTTTTCCTTAGTCAGTCAGGGACTCTCCATAGCAGAAAATGTTTTCCTTAGTCAGTCAGGGACTCTCCATAGTAGAGAATATTTCTACGTAGCCAAAAATGTTTCCCTTAGTTAGTCAGGGACTCTCCATAGTAGATAATGTTTCCCTTAGTTAGTTAGGGACCCTCTATAATAGAGAATGTCTCCCTCAGTCTACGATATCTACTCAGCTTAGCTTCATATAATTTCATATTTTAGTTAAAATTATTTTAGCAGGATTAGAACCTATTATCAACAAATAGTCAGTACAATGTATGATATCAATTACAGCTTTAGTTCTCACTATATGAATAACACATGACCCTAATGCATCAGTTTGATTATACTTCAGTAATTTTTTTCAAATAAAAGCTTCATGTCAATATATGTATATCTTAGATAGGGTAATTCTATTTTAGCCTGGTTATGTGTTCAGTGATGCATTCAATTTACTTCCCTCTCATATACTTGCATGTTTAGTTCACTTACACTTCCCGCATACTGGGTACATTCCAAGTACTGACCATATACTTTATGTGCTATATCATTTCATGATATAGATTCAGCTTTCTAGACTCAGCCGCATGGTTAGATACGCTCTTTTCCTATCTCAGCTGCTTGTGGTGAGTCCTTATCTCTCGAGGATGCTATCTATGTATTTCTATTTTCATTTATGCTTCAGTTTTAAGACTTTAGGAGTTAGCTGGAGGATTGTCCCAGCAACTCATCGGGGTAGCAGAGGCTTTTAGACTTGTGTGAACAAATTCAGTTTCTTTATCAGAGTTTTATTAGATTGTCTTATGCATCAATTAGCTACCTCTTAATTATGGATCTGTTAGTTGTCGTCTTGTTAGTGTTATGCTATGATCATTCCTTGGATCGACTTGGAGCCTCTCGAGGTTCCTTATCCCATGTCGCGATCTTGGCCTATATTTGAGTCGTGACAATTTTGGTATCATAGCCAGGTTTAGATTGTCCTAGGGTGTTTGAAAGCCGCATTAAGTAGAGTCATTTTCATGGGTGTGAAGCGCGCCACACTTATGATGAGGTGGCTACGAGACATTTTAGGAATGTTCCCTTTTCTTTATAATTCTTGTCATGCATAGAGTATGAAACTCTAACAGTTCCCCTCCTAACTCGTGCTTTACGTGCTAGCAGATAATGCCTCCTCGACGAGCGAATGGAAGAAGAAATAGTAATGGACACCAACAAGCCCTACCATCCCCAATGAACCCGATGGACGATTGTGTTACTCATACTAATTTTAGGGAATCCTTTAATATGTTGGTGCAGGCCATGACTACCCAAATTTATTTGCAGGAGATGGCTCATGTTCTCCAGTATTGGAACATAGCAATGACTAGGTACGAGACTTCCTCAGAATGAATCCACCCGAATTCTTAGGGTCAAAGGTGGACAAGGACCCGTATGAGTTCTTAGAGGAGATCCAGAAGATCACCCAAATCGTGGGGGTGACAAGAATGTGGAGCGCAGACTTAGCCTCCTACTAGCTGAAAGGAGTCGCTAACATAGGGTTTTGTCAGTGGAAAGATAGTTGGGGAGTTGTAGAAGCCCCCGTAAGTTGGGATGAGTTTATGACTGCGTTCCTGGACAAGTTTTTCCCTAGTGAGATGAGGGAGGCAAAGGTGGTAGAGTTCATCAACTTGATACAAAGTAGCATGACTCGCCAGGAGTATTCATAGGAGTTTATCCAGTTGTCCAAGTATGCACCGGAAATGGTAGCCGACCAAAGGGCTCATGTGAGAAGGTTCGTGAATGGAGTGTCAGACTCCTTGGTCAAAGAGTGTAGGACCGCCATGTTTCACAAGGATATAGACTTTCCACGTTTGGTGATATTTGCTCAACAAATAGAAGCAGAACAGGTGCAGGAAAAAGAGAGAGAGGCCACAAGGGCTAGGATAGGAAATTCAAAGTTTTCCCCTCTAAGGCCAAGTGGTGGACACCGCTCACGCTACCAGCTGATATCATTAGCCCCAGCACCTTCAACATTCAGTGATCCATACAAACACCAGGCTAAGGTAGATTATGTATCCATTTTGTGAGAGCTGTAGGAAGCATCATTCCGGAGAATGCATGGCCGACTTAGATGCTTGTTTTTAGTGTAGAAAATTGGGTCATAAGCACCGAGATTGCGGAGCAGCTAAGCGGGGAGAGAGTAGAGCCTCAACCACCTCCTCAGTAACCCCTGTGAACTGCCCATTTCAGCAGGGGGCATCATCTAGCACAGGTGGCAGAAAGCGTCAAAACTACTCCTACTTTTTGGCAGCACCTCAGGATAAGGGAAAGTCGCCAAAAGTAGTCACAAGTATGTTATGAATTTCTCGCATTACTCTTTGTATGTTGCTAGCCCCAAGACCCCAGTATTGGGTAAGAGACTCTTGCGACGTTTGTTGAGAATATGTTGTTGATATATGGTGTGAAGCAACTATGAGTATGAGATATATGGTGAATGTTTAAGGTGGGGAAGACGTCAATAGTTAGTATTTCAACCCTAACCTTAAGAAAGATTCATAAGCTTTAGAATGACGGCTTTAAGCTAAGAGGGAGATTGTAAGTCTGTGAGACAAGTTGTGTCTTGAGTATGCTTTTAGGGGAGTTCCAGCCCTAGCAGCCCTATTATCCCAATCCCTATGGATTCAGATAATTTCTCTTATGTTTCAATTGAAGCTTCGCTTTATCCATTCACATGTTCAAAATTCCAAAATTTCTAGGTAACCGCTTTAGACACCAATGCCAGTCTTACTCTATGAATTCTTAAGGCTTATCTTCATGTTATAGACTAGTTATATGTGTGCTACCTCATGTCTTCCAGTATGTTTAGCTCAAACTCAGACTTTAGAAGGTTTTTGGGTAGCTCAGTAGATAAAAGTACCTCATGTATGTGCTCAGTTTTAGATATCATGAATTCTAGTTTAGTATCAGAAATTGATTTGTGAATGATGTCTTAGTTCGTATCAGCTCAGTGCCATTTTGAGGGAAAGGATACTTCTTAGTGTTCTATTTAGTTCCATGTCACTTTCTTGTCTTTCAGTCCCTCTCACACTTTAGCATGCATGTATGATTCAGGTATTCAGTTCAGATATGTAAGGTCAGACAGGAGTAAAATACTCCATCAGATTCAGTTGTACATGTTCAGTATTGGGGATATAAGTTCTTTCCCCAGATTTTAGCCTATTTAGCCTAAATTCGAGGATCAATGTTCCTAAGCGGGAGATATTGTAACACCATAAAAGTTCCTAAGATCAGTACCCAGACTTAAAGATAGAAATTAGTTGGAAGGTGGAAATCTTACCACGAAATGAGTCTTGCCACAACTTGTCCAATAACTAGATGAGTCGGGCTCAAGCTCGTGGTAAGAAGCCAAGGAGTGCAAGTGTTGTTCAATGACCATGGACGACCCGATGAGTCATTAGGTAGGGAACGACTCATTACGTCAGTCATTGAAAGAAAAGCCAAAATTCAAAGGGCATCCTTGGCAGTGGTTGACATGGACGGTTACGACGAATCATTAGGTGAAGAAACGACCTGTCGGGTCAGTCGTTGGAAGGATTTGAAGGATGTGGAGAAGCATTGATGACTAGTGGACATGATGAGTCTTCTAGTGAAGTAACGACTTGTTGTGTCAGTCATGGGACAAAGAGCATGCCTGTTTGCTTCAGTGGTAACGGGAGGAGCCATGAGTCATTGAGACAGCTAATGACTCGTGGAGTCCGTGATCGTCCGTTTGAGGATTTTGTTGAGAGAATTTCCAGTGAAAGTACTCCAGACCTGGCACCACGAGTCATTGCCAAGCCCATGACTCGTGGAGTTCCTCGTGAGGACTGGCAACATGATTTTTCCAGCATTTTTCCAAGGGTGTTTTCATAAAATACTATGCATCTAAGTCCTAAACTATGTCGTTTTGAGTATTAGATGGGACGTTTTTAAGAGTTTCTTCCAGCCTAACCTCTAATTCCCTCAAGATACCCTCTTAAACTCTTTATCCTCCTCTCTCTCAAGAATCAAGGATTCACCTAGGGTTTCTTCAAAGTCTTCAATGTTCAAGTTCAAATGGGGATTCCTCCTAATCAAGTATGTGAGTTTTAAACAAGGACATCCTTTCATCCTTGTGCCCCAAATTTTTTATACTAAAACCCCAAATCCATTGATTCTAGAAAAGAATGTTATAAGGTTTCAATTTATGCATTAATTCTTATATGTTCTCCCCGAATTCTAATACTCATTATGATTAATAGTCATGTATGCATACCAGATTACTATCAAGATCTCGAATTATGTACTTGATATGGGAAATGCATGATTATAGAATTTTCACCATGAGATATCCTAGAACTCTGAATAGGATTTCGTTAATTATTCACATTCTCTTATCATGAACTTGTAACCATGTCTAAAGTATATGTAGATCGTATGAGTTCTCTTAAATCTAGAACATATGTTATAAAGTATATGTTGAAGCATGAACATAACTTATGGGCTTGATCAATGTGGAGTATGTGCATGTTTTCACTACGATTTAGGGTATGTGTTAAAGTATAAATTTGACCTATGGATCATACATGAATCTATAGTATACACCATATGCTATGAACATGGGATTTAAGTGATGTGTATTTGTTTAAAGTATGATCTTATCCTATCGATGTCTCATATATGTACAATGTATGGTTTAAACGATTATTAAAGATTATGATGATATGAATTATGATAATAAAGAATGACAAATGGCCCTTCAGACATTTCGCTTGTTCTTAGTAGAAAGTATCCTTAATTAACTCTAATTGAATTTAGTATGATGTAATTAGTTGAATGCTCATGTCACTGATTAGCTGAAGTAACTTAGACTAGGCTAATGACATCAGACTAGTGACCTCCATGTTCTAGTATATTCGGGACTCTCAAGAGCAGCGAATGTTTCCCTTTGTCAGTAAGGAACTCTCAATAGCAGAGAATATTTCCCTTAGTCAGTCAGGGACTCTCCATAGTAGAGAATGTTTCCCTTAGTCAGTTAGGGACTCTCCATACCAGAGAATGTTTCCGTTAGTCAGTCAGGGACTCTCCATAGCGGAGAATGTTTCCCTTAGTCGGTCAGGAACTCTCCATAGCCGAAAATGTTTTCCTTAGTTAGTCAGGGACTCTCCATAACATAGAATGTTTCCCTTAGTCGGTCAAGGACTCTCCATAGCAGAGAATGTATCCCTTAGTCTACGATATTAGTTTTGCTTAGTTCCGTAGGATATTTTATTTTAGTTAAAATTAGTTTTGTAGGATTTAGATCAAATTATTAGCAGATAGACAATATAGTATATGATATTAGTTAGAGCTTCAGTTCTCAGTATATGTACAACACATGACCTTTATTCACCAATTTGATTATACTTGAGTAAAAGTTTTCAAATAAAAGCTTTATGTCAATATATGTATATCTCAAACAAGGTAATTGTATTTCAGTCCAGTTATATGTTCAGTGATGCAATTAGTTTACTTCCCTCTCATATACTTTCATGTTTATTTTACTTATGCTTCCCACATACTCAGTACATTCCAAGTACTGACCTCATACTTTATGTGTTCTATCATTTCCTAATATAGATTCAGGCTTCCAGACTCAACCACGTGGTAGATATGCTCCTTTCCTATCTCAGCTGCTTTTGGTGAGTCCTCATCTCTCGAGGATGCTGTCTGTGATTTCTATTTTCATTTATGCTTCAGTTTTCAGACTTTAAGAGTTAGCTAGGGGCATGTTCCGGCAACTCATCAGGGTAGTAGAGGCTTTCGGACTTGTGTAAACAGATTCAGTTTATGTATCAGAGTTTTATTAAAGTATGTCTTATATATCAGTAAGCTCCCGCTTAATTATGACACCTTTAGTTGTCGTCTTGCTGATGCTATGCTATGATCATGTGCAATACCCTAGAAGTGCCCAAGACTATACCCTGGATTTAAAAATGGAAAGTGGTAGAAGGCTAGAAAAAGTATCTTAGAATGACTCGTGGTACGAGTCGTTGGAGATTCCAACGACCCGTTGGGAAACTTGTGGTAAGGTTTTGCAGAAATAGGCTCAGAGGTAATGGGTCCATGGTACGACTTATAGGAAGATGGAACGGGTCATAGGTCATGGTCATTGGTTGTCACCAGGGTACCAGGGATCAGTGGTATGAGTCATAGAACGACTCGTTATGAACAACAATGGTTCATGGTAAGTGCCAATGGGAAGGAGCATAGAAATTTCCAGTCGAGGTAACGGACTGAACCCACGACTAGTTGGAAGTAGGCACGATTCATGGTGTGACTTGTGGGATGTCTAGATGCATGTCATCGGGGAAAGTAATGGGAGGATGCAACGGATCATTGTTTGATGTAACGACCTGTCCTGTCAAGTCGTGGTATTAGAATTTGAGAGGGTAAGAAATAAAAGGGGATGTAACAGATGGCTACCACGACTCGTGGTATCAAGGTACGAACCGTGGGATCAATCGTGGTCACTGGCAGTACAGAATTCACAGGTTTTTCATTAAGGGTAATTTTGTAATTCCTAAGCCCTAGGGTCCTAAACTACATTGTATTATACTCGAAATGAAGTGTTTTATGAAGGGTAAATCTATTCTAGGCTCATTCATATCCATGCATGAAAATTGAAGGGTTTAGAAGGTGATCAAGTTTAAGTTTTCTTCAAGTTCTCTTCAATTCCTCATTGTGCAATCAGAAAAGTGGTAGAATCTGATCCGATCAGGTATGTAGGGTTATGAATGGGTGAATTCGTACACACCCATACCCAATACCTCTCTAAATCATGAAAATTCATATGTTGATTTTATGGGGTTTTAACCCAATGAATGAAATTTCTAATTTTCTACATGGGTTAGATCTAAATATGTTTCTACTACTGGATTATGATTCACGGGCAAGTTTTACATTATTTTCTAATATAATCATGTTTTCAAGATTTATAAATTAAAATGCCCAATTATGAGAAGTTCATGAAAGTTGATATTTTTAATGAATGTTCAAGTTTGATGATATATTATTCATGAAAAGCATGTCTTCAAGTTATCCATGTTTATGATCATGTTTTCAAGTGAATTAAGTATTTTTAAGCATGATTAATGTATTGGGCAATGCCCATATGTTCAAGTATGATTTATGATTTCACGATTAAGGTTACAACATGGTTTTGGAGTTAATACTTCCCTTTATGTTCAGCTTGTGGTATGGTTTGAGCAAAACCTCCTCATATATGATTTCAGATTGGTATGTATTTGATTATTAAGCTTCATCAATAGATGATCGTAAGCTTCGCTAAATAACAATGGAGAGCATATGCATATTTTTGGGAATAGTGTCAAGCAGGGGTAGTCTAAGGGTCGATAAACCCTATGATGTAGAACTATGAGCAAACGTAGGATTATACATATCATACAGACTCTGTAACCTCCCTCGTGAGCTATCTCCTTCCCTGAATCGGCCTCGAGCTTGATATCGATATCATTGTATCGTCCTTAGCCCTGGAAAGGCCTTGGACGGCTCGACCCACTTGAGTGTGTTAGTTGGGACCACGTAAGCTCTATCATGGTAATATGGGTTATAAGATGAGTCTCCCATTGTTCCTTATGATTTCAGTTATGCATGGTTATCATTCATGATATATCTATATATGTTCTAAAGAAGGTTTGACCCAATGTTCCATTTTACCTATGATTATCAAATTTTAGTTGTGGGTCAATTGATTTAGTTATGGTTTTATGTTATGTTCAGATCATGATTTCATAAAATAGCATGAAAGGCCTACTCTCATAAAATACAAAATGATTTTATTTGTTTAAGCGGTTTTACTTACCTTGCATACTCGGTACATTCCACATATTGACTGCATACTCTATGTTGTATCATTTAATGATACAAGCTTCGATCTTCAGACTCAGCCCTGTAACTAGCCAGCTTTTGGTGTTAGCATCAATCTCTGTTGGTGAGTCCTCATCTGTTGAGGGCTCATATCTTATTCAGTTATGTTTCCGTATTTTCAGTTTTAGACTTAGAGAGTTAGTTGGGGTCTTGTCCCATCAACTCATCAGGCTTAGAGGCTTTTCAGACAATAGATTGTATTCAAATTCAGACTCGCGTTGTATTTTTGGATTGTATGTTATGCTTAGACTTCCACTATGTTAGTATGTTAATTCTTCCACTTATTTTTATTGAGTTAGATGTATGTTCATGCCATGGGTCTTCTTGGGGTCTCTCGGGGCTCCTCGTCCCGTGTCTCGATCCAGGCCTATGTTCGGGTCATGACAAACTTTGTATCAGAGCAATAGGTTTTTAAGTGTCCTAGGGTATCCGAAAGTCGCGTTTAGTAGAATCTTTTTCATGTGTGTGAAGTGCGCCACACTTATGACGAAGAGGCTACGAGACGTTTAGGAAATGTTCCCTTCTTTCATGATCTATGTCATGCGGTGGAATGTCTCCTTATCCTTCTAACTCGTGTTATTCGGGATTGCAGAACCATGCCTCCCCGTAGAGTTAACAGCATAAGGAATCAAAATGGAAGTTAAAACCTCATTTCTTATAATAGAAATAGGATTGTAAGTCTAAAAGCACCAACAAGCCCAACCAGTCTAGGAGCACCATGCATCAGAGCTGGTTGCCCATGAAGAATTCTGGGAAGTCATTTAGATGCTACCGTATTCCTTGACCTCCCAGGTCAACAAGCAAGAAATGGCGCATGTCCTGCAGAACGGAAATCTGATGGCAGCTCGAGTTAGAGATTTTCTAAGGATGAACCCACCAGAGTTTCTTGGGTCAAAGGTGGATGAGGATCCACATGAGTTTATCGACGAGATTGTGAAAATCACCCAGTTCATGGGGGTGAGTGGAGTAGAGTGTGTTGATTTGGCCTTATATCGGTTGAAGGGGGTCCCACACATTTTGTTTAGACAGTGGAAGGATAGTAGGGCAGCCGGAGCAGGCCCTATCAGTTGGGACGAGTTTCACATTGCTTTTCTAGATTGGTTCTTCCCTAGTGAGATGAGGGAGTTGAAAGCAGTCGAGTTCGTGAACCTAAAGTAGGGGAATATGATGGTGCAGGTGTATGCCCTAGAGTTCACTCACCTATCAAAGTACGCACCAGAATTAGTGGTTGATCAGAGGGCACGAGTGAGCAAATTTGTTCATGCGGTGGCGGCCTATCTAGACAAGGATTGCAGGACTGCTATGCTCCATCAGGATATGGATTTCCATCGGATTGTCTTATATGCCCAGTAGATGGAGGCAACGCATCTGAGGAAGAGAGAGGCCAAGAGGGCTAGGACGAACATCTATAGGTTTTCTCAGCCGAGGCCAGGTGGTGGGCACAGATAGCATACCCACCTGAGATCGTCATCCCCAGCATCTTCAGCGGTGAGTGTGCCATCCAGATCTAGGCATGACCAAAGGGGGTGAGCATTAGGCTCTAGGGGTCAAAGCAGCAGGCCTATAGGTTCTAGTGTCCCAATTTGCGGCAGGTGTAGTGGGGGGCACACAGGTCAGTGATTGGTAGGTACAGGTGCTTCCTTCGGGTGTGGGACGCTCGAACATATGCTCAAAGATTTCTCAGCAGCTAGAAAGGGCCCTTATAGGTGTCGAGGCCTAGCTCTAGTTCAACAGCTCCACCTGCACGCCTAGCCCAGCAGGGGTATCTACTAGCACAGGTGGCGATCAACACCAAAATAGATTCTATGCCTTAGAATCTCGCCACCGAGCAGGAGGTCTTCCCAGATGTAGTCACTGATATGTTATGAGTTTTCCATCTTGATGTACATGTTTAGTTAGACCAAGGGGCTACCTTGTCTTTTTTCACACCTTACATGGCTAGTAGTTTCGGAGTCAGTCCCGAAATCTTTTCGAAACCCTTCTATATCTCTACTCCGGTGGGTGATTCAGTTGTAGCTAGATGGGTGTATAGAAGTTTCCCCGTCACAGTCCTTTAGAAAGTCACCTAAGAAGATCTAGTAGAGTTATACATGACCGATTTCAATGTTATCCTCGGCTCTATTCGCATGTTATGCCTCAGTTAATTGTAGAACTTGGTCCGTAGAGTTCAGATTTTCGCGTGAGCTAGTCATAGAGAGGAAGGTTAGTTCAGTTGTGCCTATAGGTCATTTCATTTCCTACCTTAAGGCCAAAAGGATGATCTCTAAAGATTGTGTATACCATCTAGTTAGGGTTAAGGATGCAACGCGTCCGAGATCCTAACTATCCAGTCAGTCCCAGTAGTATGTGAGTATCCGGAAGTCTTTTCAGATGATCTACCAGGAATCCCTCCCGAGTGGGATATTGATTTTTGTATTGACCTTCTTGACGATATGCAGCCTATATCTATTCCTCCTTATAGAATGGCCCTTGTGTAGTTAAATCAGTTGAAGGAGCAGTTGAACGACCTTTTAGATAAGGGTTTCATTAGACCAAGGAAACCCCCATGGGGTGCACCAGTTCTATTCATCCGGAATAAGGATGGTTCTCTTTGTATGTGTATTGATTATCGGCATTGAACAAGGTCACCATGAAGAACATGTACCCTCTACCCAGGATTGATGATTTGCTTGACCAACTTCAGGGTGGCAAGTGCTTTTTGATGATAGACCTAAGGTCCGAATACTTCCAGCTCAAGGTTCGGGAGTTTGACTTCCCGAAGATAACCTTCAGGACGCGGTATGGTTGTTATGACTTTGTCGTTATGTCTTTTGGACTGATGAATGCTCCTGCAACTTTTAATGGATTTATGAATAGGGTGTTCAAGCCATACTTGGATATGTTTGTGATCGTGTTTATTGATGCCTTCCTGATATACGCTCAGAGCGAGGAGGAGCATGCCACTCATTTGAGGGTGGTACTATAGACTCTCAAGGATCACCAACTATATGCTAAATTCAGCAAGCACGAGTTTTGGTTGAACCCAGTGGTGTTTTTTGGCCATGTAGTATCAAGTGAGGGCATAAAGGTCGATTCTCAAAAAGTAGAAGCGGTGAAGAACTGGCCTAGACCGGTGAATCCTTCAGATATCCGAAGCATTTTGGGCTTAACTTGTTATTATCAGAGGATTGCTAAGGCTTTTTCATCTATCACAGCGCCATTGACCAAAATTGACCCAAAAGAAAGTTAAGTTCTAATAATCAAATGCTTGTGAGAGGAGCTTTAAGGAGTTCAAGACTCAACTTACCTCAACACTGCTGTTAACCCTACCGGAGGGTACTGATGGGTTTGTTGTGTATTGCGATGCTTCATTAATCATCCTTGGTTGTGTATTGATCCAGCATGGTAAAGTGATAGCATACGCTTCCAGACAGCTGAAAGTTCATGAGAAGAATTACCCAACCCATGATCTTGAATTGGCAATGGTGGTTTTTGCCTTGAATATATGGAGACATTATTTATACGGGGTCCATGTGGATATGTTTATGGATCATAAGAGTCTACAATATGTGTTTACCCAGAAGAATCTAAATCTATGGCAAAGTAGGTGGTTGGAGCTACTTAAGGATTATGACATGAGTGTCCTTTATCATCTGGGAAAGGATAATGAAGTAGCAGACGCACTAAGTAGACTCTCTATCGAGGGTGTGACCCATGTTGATGAGGGGAGAAAGGAGCTTGTGAAGGATGTGCATCGGCTTGCAAGATTGGGAGTTCATTTGGTTGACTTGACGGATAGCGGTGTTATAGTTCAGAATGGATCAGAATCTTCCTTGGTAACTGATGTAAAATCTACACAAGACGAGGATACCATTTTGGTAAAGTTAAAGGAATCCATTCGAATTAGAAGGTAAAGGTCTTCTCCAAAAGGGGAGATGGTGTGCTTCGATATCAGGGTCGCTTGTGTGTCCCAGACGTTGATGATTTGAGAGATTGGATATTGCATGAGGCTCACGGTTCCAGGTATTCGATACATCAAGGTTCTACTAGGATGTACCGTGACTTACGGGAAGTCTATTGGTGGAATGTCATGAAGAAAGACATCGCATAATTTGTAGCTAAGTGCCCAAACTATCAGCAAGTGAAGATTGAGCATTAGAGGCCTAGAGGTGTGCTTTAGAATATCACTATTCCTACTTTGAAGTTGGAAGAAATAAATATGGACTTCATCACAAGGTTGCCTCGCACTCGTCGACAATGTGATTCCATTTGGGTGGTTGTGGGCAGGTTGATCAAAGTCGCTCACTTTCTACCCATCAAAACTACGGATTCGGTGGAGGATTATGTGAAACTATACATTCGAGAGCTAGTTCGGTTGCATGGAGTTCCTTTATTCATCATATCAAGTAGAGGTACCCAGTTTACCTCTCAGTTTTTGAGGTCGTTTCAAAAAGGATTGGGTACTCAGGTTAAGCATAATACAACATTTCACCTACAAACTGATGGTCAGGCGGAGCAGGCAATTCAGACTCTCGAGGACATATTGAGAGCATGTGTGACTAACTTCAAGGGTAGTTAGGATGACCATTTGGCTCTTGTTGAGTTTTCATACAATAACAACTACCATTCCAGTATTCAGATAGCTCCCTTTGAGGCTCTCTATGGGTGAAGATGTAGATCGCCGATTCATTTGTTTAAGATCGGTGAAGCTGTGATGATAGAACTGGATTCAGTCCATGAGGCCATGGAGAAGGTTCAGCTCATACGGGAATGTTTGAAAACAACTCAAAGTTGCCAAAAGTCGTAGCCGAAGTAAGAAGTAAAGAACTAGAATTCAAAGTGAATGATTGGGTGTTTCTAAAGGTGTCTCCCATGAATTGAGTGATGAGGTTCAAAAAGAATACGAAACTCATTCCCCGATATGTAGGCCCATACCGAATTGTGAAACGAGTGGCAAAGTGGCATATCAGTTGGAGTTGCCTTCAGAATTAGCTTATGTTCATCCTGTTTTTCATGTATCACTCTTAAAGAAGTGTTTGGGTGATCCAGCTCTAGTGTCGCGATGGACAGGGTTGGTATGAAAGACAACCTTAGTTATTAAGATGTTCCGGTGGAAATACTAGATCATCAGGTTTGAAGGCTAAGGAACAAAGAAGTAACTTTTAGATAAAGTTTTATGGAGGAATCAACATGTTGAGGGAGCTACGTGGGAAACCAAAGCAGACATGATGGCTAGATACCCACATTTATTCTCTACCGGCTCAGTTCCAACTTGAGGTATTGGTTTTTGCCCTAAAAACATTGTTCAATTTCTTGTTCAATTCATGTTCCCTAGTTTCTTTCATGTAAATGGATGTGTGTATGATTCGTGAACTTAGTTCAGTCATGTAGTTTAAATCAAAGTTAGTCATTCTGTCAGTTTTCAGCTTATATGATAAGTATTTTGTGTATGGTGATTGCATCTCTCTATTTTCTGTATGATTACACACATTCGAGGATGAATGCTCCCAAGGGGGAGATATTGTAATACCTCGAAAGTGCCCAAGACTAGACGCGGGATTTAAAATAAGAAGTGGCAGAAGGTTGGAAAATGTGTCTCAAAACGACTTGTGGTATGAGTCGTTGGAAGTTCCAACGACCCATTGGGACACTCGTGGTCAGGTTCAACAGAAACAGGCTAAGAGGTAACAGGTCCATGGTACGACTCGTATGAAGATGTAATGGGTCGTAGGTCGTGGTCGTTGGTTGTCACTAGGGTATCAAGGATGAATGGTACGAGTCATAGAACGACTCGCAACAATGGGTCGTGGTAAGTGCCTATGAGAAGGAGGAGGGAAATTTCCAGCCGAGGTGATGGATGGAACCCACGACTCATTGTATGTTGGCACGATTCGTGGTATGACTCTTGGGAAGTCCAAATGCAAGTCATCAGGGAAAGTAATAGGAGGATGCAACAAATCATTGTTTGATGTAACGACCGATCCTGTGTGGTATTAGAATCTGAGAGGTTAAGAAATAATAGGGGATTTAACAGATGGATACAATGAGTGATGGTATCAAGGTACGACCCATGGGATCAGTCGTGGTCACTGGCAGTGCAGAATTTTCAAGTTTTCATTAAGGGTAAGTTTTTAATTTTAAGCCCTAGGGTCCTAAACTACATCGTTTTAGGTTCGAAATGAAGTGTCTTATGAAGGGTAAATTTATTCTAGGCTCATTCACATCCATGCATGCAAATTGAAAGGTTTAGAAGGTGATCAAGTTTAGGCTTTCTTCAAGTTTTCTTCAATTCCTCATTGGGAAATTAGAAAAGTGGTAGAATCATCTCATATCAGGTATGTAAGATTATGAATGGGTGAATTCGTTCAAATCCATTCCCAATCCCTCTCTAATGAAAATTCATATGTTGAATCTATGGGATTTTAACCCAATGCATGAAATTCCGAATTTTCTACGTGGGTATGATGTAAATATGTTTCTACTACAGAATTATGATTCATGGGAAAGTTTTACATTATTTTCAAATATAATAATGTTTTCAAGCTTTATAACTTATAATGCCCAATTATGAAAAGTTCTTGAAAGTTGAGATTTATGATGAATGTTCAAGTTTGATGAGATATTATTGATGAAATGCATGTTTTCAAGTTACCCATGATTATGATAATGTTTTCATGTGAATTAAGTATTTTCAAGTATGATTAAAGTATTGAGCAATGCCCATATGTTTAAGTATGATTCATGATATCACGATTAAGCTTACCTCATGGTTTTGGAGTTAAGACTCCCCTTTATGTTCAGCTTGTGGTATAGTTTGAGCAAAATCTCCTCATATATGATTTCATATTGGTATGTATTTGATTATTAAGTTTCATCAATAGACGATGGTATGCTTTGTTGAAAAACGATGGAGTGCATATGCATGTTTTTGGGAGTTGTGTCTAGCACCGAGTAGGCTAAGGGTCGATCAACCCTATGCCTCATAACTACAGACCAATGTAGGTTTATTCATATCATATATACTTGGGACCTCCCTCGTGAGCTATCCTCTTCCCCAAATGGGCCTCGAGCTAAATTGATATCATGGTATCGTTGTTAGCCCTGGCAAGGCCTAGGACGACTCTACCCACTTGAGTGTGATAGTTTGGACCACGTAAGCTCTGTCATGGTAGTGTCGGCTATAAGACGAGTCTCTCATTGTTCCTCATGATTTTAGTTATGCATTTTTATCATTCATGATGTATCTATATATGTTCTATAGCAGGTTTGACCTAATGTTCAGTTTTACCTATGATTAACAAATTTCATCTTTGGGTTAATCTATTAAGTTATGATGTTATGTTATGTTCAGATCATGATTTCAAAAAGTAGCATGCAAGCCCTACTCTCATACTCTTGTTTTGATCATGTGTTATATTATGCATGTTTAAATGATTTTACCTATTTAAGTGGTTTTACTTACCTTGCATACTCGGTACATTCCACGTACTTCCGCATACTCCATGTGGTATCGTTTCATGATACATGCTCCAATCTTCAGAGTCAGCCCCATCACTAGCCAACATTCGAAATTAACATCAGTCTCTATTGGTGAGTCCTCATCTGTTGAGGGCTTCTCTTTTATTCAATTATGTTTGCGTATTTTCAATTTCATATTTAGAGAGTTAGTTGGGGTCTTGTCCCATCAACTAGTAAGAATTAGAGGCTTTTCAGACAATAGATTATATTTAGCTTCAAACTCGCGTTGTATTTTTGGATTGTATGTTATGCTTAGACTTCCGCCATGTTATTATGTTAAGTCGTCTGCTTTGTTTGATTGAGTTAGATGTATGTTCATGCCATAGTTCGACTTGGAGTCTCTCGTAGCTCCTTGTCTCGTGTCTCAATCCGGGCCAATGTTCAGGTCTTGACATCATGTCATGGGTCGACTTGGAGCCTTTTAACGTTCCTTGTCCCCTATCGTGATATGGGCCCATGTTTAGATCATGAAACAGGGTGATCAAGTAGGATTTAGACATGTTTGTGATTGTTTTCATAGAAGACATTCTCATATACTCTCGGTGCAAGGAGGAGCATGCCGCTCATTTGAGGATTGTGCTACAAACTCTTAAGGATCGCCAACTATTTTCTAAATTCATCAGGTATGTGTTTTGGTTGAACTTAGTAGCAATTTTGGGACATGTGGTGCCAAGTGAGGGTGTGCAACTGGACTCTCAAAAGATAGAAGCGATAAGGAATTGGCCTTGAACGATTAATCCTTCAGCGATCAGGAGCTTTTTGGGTTAGGCTGGCTATTACAGGAGGTTTGTTGAAGGATTTTAATCCATTGCAATACCATTAACTAAGTTGACCCAGAAGGACATCAAATTTTAGTAGTTGGATGCCTCTGAGAAGAATTTTTAGGGGTTAAAGACTCGACTCACTTAAGCCCCAGTATTGACCCTACCCGAGGGCATATATGGATTCATTGTATATTGTGATGCCTCTAGGGTTAGTCTTGCTTGCATATTTATGAAACATGGTAAGGTCATTGCATACGCCTCCAGATAGCTTAAGACCCATAAGAAGAATTTTTTATACCCCGGGAACCCATGGATCAGACCCAGGAGTCAAACGTGGAAAAATCTGGAAAATGTTACAGCAGTGCTGAACGAGTCGTTAGAAGACTCGTGATGAGAACCCACGAGTCATCAGATGGCTTGTGGGAAAGTTGGACTGTGCGAAGGAGTTGAGGTCCCCACGGGCATGGGAACGACTCGTGGTCAGCCACCACGAGTTGTCAGGTCTCCCGTGGGGTGAGGTAAAGAGTTACCTGGGAGGTTCGACCAGTGTACCTTATGGATGGGACCCCACGAGTCGTGGCATGTCCCAACGACTCATGAGGTGGGTCATGAGCAAGCCTGTGGAAATTTAATTAAGAATGAGGCAGTGTACTTGAGGGAAGGTGACCACAACTTGTGGTGTCTTGTGATGAGTCTTTGTGTCACCCGTTGCGAGCCCAGTCGACCTGGTATCTAGTGTACTTGACGGGCGACCCTATGAGTCGTTGCCCGTCCTGATGAGTCGTCAGGTCACCTATTAGGGTCACTTGGCAGTTATTTCCTTCGAATTATTAAGGGCCTTCTCGTAATTACCTACGCTCCTCATACCTAAACTACGTCGTTTGGAGATCGCGACAGTGTCTTTTAAGGGGAAATCATCCATGGTAAACCTCATTTGGTACTTGTAATAGTAGAGAGGAAAGAGGGAAGGATTTCAAGTATTCTCCTTAAAGTTCTTCAAGTTTCCATCTAGGGCCTTTCAAGGGAGTTAAGAATCAAGTAATTCCAGCTATGTGAGGCTTTGAATGGGTATTTTAGTCCCTACCCATTCCCAAATTCTCCCTAATTCCATGTTAAAAGTTCCCAATTTTTGGTGGGTCATAACCCAAATGCATGTTTCCTCAAAAATCGATATGAACATGTTGTAGTATGTCTAAAATCATGGGTTTGAATTATTGTGCTGTTTTCACTTATTTTCTTCAATATTTGATGATTTAATCCCTAAAAGCACATGTACCCTAAATCATGGGGTTTTTAGTGAAATTCATGATTATGGTGGTTTCTAAATCATGATATGAACATTTGAATTTTAAGTATGTTTTTAATTACTCATGTTATTATGATCATTCTTTTCATAAATTTAAGCATTTCAAGTATGATTGAAATTATGGGCAATGCCCACATGTCGCTTATGACTCATGAACTATGATTTTGGCCAAACCAAGGGCCCCGTTTCCATGGCTAGCATAAAAAATTCTCAAGCATGTTAGGATTATCACAATTTAACTAGCCATGCATGTCTAGTATGAATTTTATGAGCATTTTCATGTTTTGGAGTAGTACTTAACACCGAGTAGGTTCGGGGCCTAGGTTACGCCCCGAATCTCAAAACTACATGCCACCATACATTATGTATGGAACCGCCTCAGTGTCTATCCCCTATGCTCTATGGGGTATTCATGAGTGATATCATTCCTTTCATGGTTCATACACTTGGCAAGCTATGGACGACTTCTCGACTAGGGTTACAGGTTGGGCTCCATGTGTGCTCGTATGGGTTATGTCGGTTATAGAATTCTCCCATTGTTCCCTATGGTTTTAATGCATGTATGAATGTGTTCTTTGGCTTAAGTTACATTTGAATTGTTTTCTCTCATGTTAGGATTATGACAAGGTTACGAATACTTTGGAAATCATGAGCCTTAAGATGTACTTATGATTTCAGCTTTATGATCATGATGTCCCCACTCCTACAACATTTATGTTTTAAGCAATGTTTTGCATACCTCACATACTCAGTACCTTCCATGTACTGACCCACATATTTTCTGGATTCGGTTCGCAGGTTTAACATCATTCCTAGCTTGCCCACAGTTCTTCTCTCAGCTCTCAGCGGTAAGTCCTCATGATTTGAGGGCTTTATGTTCGGACCTTATTTACCTTTTGTTTCCAGAATGTTGGGGTTAGTTGGGGACTTGTCCCTTCAACCCGTTTATTATGATTAGAGGCTTTCAGACCTATGAGTATTATTCAGTCATTTTTGTTTGGATATTGTATGGTTGTTTCTTATACTTCTTGTATCGATTTTCAGCTACTTCATGATTATTAATCTATGTCTGCCGCCTTATGTGAATGGTTTAGTTATTTGCTTATGCCATGGATTTAGTTGGGGTCCCTTGGGGTTCCTCATCCCATGTGTACGATTCGGGTGTACTCTCAGGTCGTGACAAACATTGTATCAAAGCCATAGGTCTTGATGTATCCTAGGGAGTTTGAGAGCCGCGTTAGGTAGAATCTTTTTCATGTGTGTGAAGCGCGCCACACTTATGACTAAAAGTTTTAGGAAATATCCTCTTCTTTAACGATCTATGTCATGCGGTGAAAACCTCTCCATCCTTCTAACTCGTACAATTAGCGATTGTAGAAAAATTATGGCTCCTAGGAGGATGAACGAAAGGAGGAACAGAAATGATGAAGGCCACGAGGGTTGCCATGATAATGGGCGTCAGCAAGCCCCACCTGTTAAGGAGCCCAAGAACCAGAGCCAGCTATGCACGCTGAGTTTCGGGCGGCTATTCAAATGTAGGAGAAGCCCTTGACTGCTTAGGTCAACCGGCTAGCTGTTGCACATGTTCCACAGAATAGAAATGTAGTGGCGGCCTGGATCATGGACTTTATGAGGATGAACCCTCTCCAGTTCACTGGGGCAAAAGTGGATGAGGATCCACACGAGTTCATTGAAGGGATCTTGATGGTTACTCAGGTTATTGGAGTGACAAATGAAGAGTGTGTTGATTTGTCATCTTATAAGCTTAAGGAGGACGCCTATATTTTGTTCAAGCAATGGAAGCACAGCCGCGCAGCGGAAGTAGGCCCTACCAGTTGAGAGGAGTTCAACATGGCCTTTCTCGACAGGTTCTTCCCTCGAAAGATGAGGGAATTAAAAGAAGTTGCATTTGTTAACCTCAAACAGGAAAGATGACAGTGTTAGAATATTCACTTGAGTTCACTCGCCTGTCAAAGTATTCCATTGAGCCAGCGATGGACTAGAGGGCGCGGGTGAGCAGATTCGTGCAGGGAGTAGCCGAGTATTTTGACAAGGACTGTAGAACATCCACACTTCATTAGGATATGAACTACCCACGTATAGTCCTTTATGCCCAGCAGATGGAGGTAGCTCATATGAGGCAGAGAGAGGCCAAGAGGGCTAGAACTGAAGCTACAAGTCCTCCAAGTCAAGGCTAGGAGGTGGGCCCTACCAGCGGTCCCAGCACAGGTCTATTATACTAGCACCATCTTCGGCCAATACCCCATCCAGGCCACGAGGCAAGAAGGGGAGTAGGGCCTTAGGTTTGAGGAGTCAGAATAGCATGCGCACAGAGCGCACATTCCCATCTTGTGCTAGTTGTGGAAAAAACCACACGAGGAAGTGTTTGGTAGGTTCAGATGCTTGTTTCGGGGGTGGAAAACCTGGACACAGGCTCAAGAATTGCCCCGCAGCCAAGTCATGGGGGTGGAGGAGCCTGCACCCCAGCAGCTAGTTCAGCAGCCCAAGTGGCATGTCCTACGCAGCAAGGTAGTTCAACTGGTCCAGCTGGCGGCCAGCGCCAAAATTTGTTTTATGCACTTGGCTCTCGACAGGAGCAGGAGACTTCTCCCGATATGGTCACGGGTATGTTGTGAGTCTTTCATATTGATGTTTATGCTTTTCTAAATTCGAGATCTAAACTGTTTTTTGTGACACCATACATTGCTAGTAACTTTGGGGTCAGTCTTGAAACTTAGTAAGAACCATTTTCTGTGTCCACTTTGGTTGGGGATTCAGTCATAGAGAGGCGGGTATAAAAGGTTTCCCCATTACTGTATCACGTAAGGTTACCTCTACAAACTTAGTAGAATTGGCTATGACTAATTTTGACATTATTCTGGGCATGGATAGGTTGTTTGCATGTTATTCTTCTATTAACTATAGAATCCGAGCGGTGGAGTTCTGGTTTCTGGGTGAAAATTTTTTAGAATGGATGGGTAGCTCGGTGGTCCCTGTAGGTCGCTTTATATCCTATCTCAAGGCCAGGAAAATAATTTCCAAGGGTTGTTTAGTTTGGGTTAAGGATGTCACTCTGAGACATCAACCATTCAGTCAGTCCCTGTGGTATGTGAATATCCGAAGGTATTTTCATATAAACTACCAGGTGCTCCACCCGAGAGGGAGATTGATTTTGAGATTGGTAGAATTCTACCTGACACAAAGCCCGTACCAATTCCGCCCTACCAAATGGCCCCAATCGAGCTAGAATAGTTAAAGGAGAAGTTTAAGGATTTGTTGGATAAGGGTTTCATTAGACCTAGAAAATCCCCATGGGTTGCCCAGTCTTATTCATCCGGAAGAGAGATGGTTCTCTCCGGAGGTGTATTGACTATAGGATGTTGAATAAGGTCACCGTCAATTATAGGTACCTTTACCCAGGATTAATGACCTATTCAGCCAGTTTCAGGGTGCCAAATATTTCTCCAAGATAGACCTTAGGTCAGGGTATCACTAGCTCAGGTTTCGGGAAAGAGACATCCGGAAGACTACTTTCAGGACCCGGTATGGCCATTATGTATTCATTGTTAAGTCTTTTGGACTAACGAATGCCCCTGCAGCTTTTATGGATCTAATGAACAGGGTATTCAAGGCACATCTGTATATGTTTGTGATAATGTTCATTGACGACATATTAATATAATCTAAGGGCGAGGAGGAGCATGCCGCACACCTGCGTGTAGCACTTTAGACCCTGAAGGATAACTAGCTATACAACAAGTTCAACAAATGTGAGTTCTGGCTGAATTATGTTGCATTCATGGGACATGTAGTATCAAGTGAAGGTATAAGGGTGGACTCCCAAAAAATAGAGGCGGTAAAGAACTGGCCCATACCGGTAAACCCTTCAAAGATTAGGAGCTTTTTTGGCTTAGCGGGTTTCTATCGGAGGTTCGTAGAAGGTTTCTCCTCCCTTAAATCCCCATTGACCAGATTGACTCAGAAAAAGGTGAAGCTCCAATGGTCGGAGGCTTGTGAGAAGAGCCTCCAGGAATTGAAAGCCAAACTCACTTCAACACCAGTGGACTTACCGGAGGGCTCCGATGGTTTTGATATATACTTTGATGCTTCGAGAGTCGGATTGGGATGTTTATTCATGCAGCACGGGAAGGTCATAGAATATTCTTCAAGACAACTGAAAATTCATGAGAAGAATTACACGACCCATTATCTTGAGTTGGTCGCGGTGGTGTTTTCTTTGAAGATGTGGTGACACTATTTGTATGAGGTTCACGTAGATGTATTCACTGACCACAAAAGCTTACAATATTTGTTCACGTAGAAGGATCACAATCTTCAGCAATGAAGGTGGTTGGAGCTACTTAAGGACTATGACATGAGTGTCCTTTGCCACTCAGGTAAGGCTAACATGGTAGCTGATTCCCTTAGTAGACTCTCTATGGAGAGTGTTTCGCATGTGAGTGAAGACAAGAGGGAGTTGGTGAAGGAGGTGCATCGACTTGCACAGTTTGGAGTTAGATTAGTTGGTTCGACCAATGGTGGGGTAGTAGTCTAGATTGGTTCGTCCTTGGTAGCGGAGGTGAAGGCTAAACAAGATGAAGATCCAAAATTGGTAAAGCTGAAAGAAGTTGTTTGAAGTCAAAAGGTAGAAGTCTTCTCCAAAGGGGGAGATAGTGTGCTTCGGTACTAGGTTCACTTATGTGTTTCGAACGTGGGTGATTTGAGGAGCTGGGTGTCGCATGAGGCTCACAGATCTAGATATTCTATCCACCCAGGTTCCACCAAAATGTATCATGCCTTGCGAGAAATCTACTGGTGGAATGGCATGAAAAGGGACATTGCAAAATTTGTAGCCAAGTGTCTGAACTGCTAACAAGTGAAAGTTGAGAATTAGAGAACGGGAGGTGTACTTCAGGATATCAACATTCCTACTTGGAAGTGGGAAGAAATCAACAAGGACTTCATAACAGGTTTGCCCTACACTCGTAGATAGTATGACTCCATTTGGGTTCTGGTCGACAGGTTGACCAAGGCTGCTTATTTCTTACTGGTCAAAACCACCGATTCAGCGGAATATTATGCTATGTTATGCACTCGAGAGATGGTTAGATTGCACAGAGTGCCCTTGTCCATTATATCAGATAAAGGCTTCTAGTTCACCTCTTAGTTTTGGAGATCTTTTCAAAAGGGACTTGGTACCTAGGTCAAGCTTAGCACAGCATTTCATCCGCAGACAGATTGTCAGGCGGAGTAGACTATCCAGACTCTTGAGGGCATGTTGAGATCTTGTGTTATTGACTTCAAGGGTAGTTGGGACGAGAATTTACCTCTTATTGAGTTTTGCTACTACAATAGTTATCGCTCTAGCATCCAAATGGCATCGTTCGAGGCTCTTTATGTGCGAAGGTGTAGATCGCCCATTCGCTGTTTTAAGTCAGTGAGGCTTCGTTAGTAGTTCCAAATTCAGTCCATGAGGCCATGGATAAAGTTTAGTTGATAAGAGAGAGGCTGAAAACAACTCAATGTCGCCAAAAGTCTTTTACGAATGTAAGGAGAAGAGAACTTGAGTTCGAGATCGATGATTGGGTGTTTTTTAAGGTGTGACTGGCACTTGGTGTCCTACTAGGACCTGAACTGATGGACAGCTGAGCCTGAGCATATCTGGAGCCTGGCTAGCTCTAACTCAGATTCAGGGAAACAACGGGCTATATGACGGCTGTAAATAGAGCCTTCGGCCAACTAGGCCTATGACTGGCACCTGGTGCCCTACTAGGACCTGAACTGATGGACTGCTGAGCCTGAGCACATCTGGTGCCTGGCTAGCTCTAACTCAGATTCAGGGAAACAACGGGCTATATGACGGCTGTAAATACAGCCTGCGGCCAACTAGGCCTATAGCCACCTGTACCTGTGCTGACAGCTAACCAGAAACATATCAATATAGGGAAACCTATGCGGGCCGACAAGGCCACCATGCTGTCTATTTATCTGTAACTCAACAAAGAAATACTGGATAGCTACGTGACCGGCAAGGTCACCACTACTGTCAAGCTATGTCCCCACACGACCAACATAAAGGAAACAGAAGTACTAACAGCTATACAACTGGACTGCCCTACACGACCGGCTCATCTGACCATAGGGAAATATATATAGACTGCAAGCCTCTAAGAATACTGATAAGATGGTCGGGACAGGGCCTCGGCCTACCCATGCTGTACAACAAAAGAAAAGGGATAAACCTCTAGCTATCTAACTCCGTATGACTGGAGCTGATGACCCTGTGAGCTGACTGGAATCACGAGGTATCGGCCCCTCGTCTATGAGTACCTGCAGGCAAGTAATGCAACGCCCCACCAGGCGTCAGTACCGCTGGTACTGAGTATGTAAAATAATAACTGAAAGAAATATCTGAAAGCAACAACACAACTGATGGAACTGAAATAAGAAGGAATAGACTAACTAGCTGAAAATGTGAAGCTATGCCTGCTCTTAACTATACTGGAAGGAGTAGGAGCCATACCTGGAGATGTATCGCTCTACTGTTGATCTACTCGTATCTAGTATCACATAGCATAACATAACATAACATAACATAGCACACACAACCTTACCCGGCCCCCATAAGCCGGGAGGTACAAACAACACGCAATCTATACCCCTACCCCGGTCATCCCATCTCCTATAATAGCTATAAGCATCCTACCGGTCCCCTGGGTATGCACTTGGTCTCGCTGAGCCCCTGACTATAACTGTACCTGAGTCCGGAGGACTCTTGAATCAACACCCGGGCGTATCCGCTCGACAGGGGTGTGTAAGGGCCGACCAAGGCACAATATGGGGAAAACTGGCATCCCATCTTCGTCCCCTGTGGGACGGCATACCACTCCGTAGAGCGACGTATCCTCGTCCTCTGGCGGATGAGTCGATACAGCTATTAACCCTGGGGCGGTCATGGGTGCTAGGTAATCCAACCCCAAAACAATACAACGGTCTCAACTAGTAATACTATCTGCATATCCCACATGCTGAAGCTAATAGTAGTAAAGTATCCGTACATACTGTATGCTGAACTAGTGATAGTAATATGTACGTACTTAATACATGCTGAGACTGATACTAGTATATATGTATAAATATAATCTTCTGCCATACTGTACTGAGTCTAATGTTAAACCAAATATAGTCTTTCTGCTGGAAACCATGTTGTATACTGAGTTTCTATAGTAACATGATTTACTATTTCTAACATGCTTTCTAAACTTCATTTTAACCTATCATTCTACTTCTGAAATGCCTTACAGATATTACATTGCTTTACTGGGTTTCAACTGAATACGATAATATCCTAACATTCTGTACTACATCACATACTAAGCATGCTGTGCAGTTCCTAACACTTGCATTAGAATCTATATCGTGCTAGCAAGTTTCATGCTAATTATAACCTGATGCTTCTAATAGCGTACCAACATTCGTAATAAACATAAGACATAACTTCTGAACATTCTACTGGCCTTTAAATTACTTTACGATACCAAGATTACTAACTTGCCGAGGAAACTAGCTTTACATACCTTTGCTTCTGATTTCCCGACTAACTGGCGTAGCTTGGTTTGTATTTCAGCTATTCCTCCCAACTGCATTCACATATACATCAATCAGTACTAAATACAACTTTATTCTGAAGAACGACATCACTTTCGATATAATTATAGCCTAAACTTAGGCTTATCGAAAGACGGTCAAAAACACATCATTTTTCAGAAGTCCAGAAGGGAGAAATACTTACTTCACAGCTAGAAACACATAGACACTAGTTTGGAGCAGTTCCACTTACCTTAGTCCGGTAGCTCGATGATTCGTCGGTCGTATTTCGCGAAACTAAATCCGTAGGAATGCTCTCTACTGCTAAATACCTCGGTATCTGAGGTTAATTTGGGTTTGGACTACGTTTGGCTGCGTAATCGGATGATAATATATTATCTTCCTTCGTCCCTCTCTGCCCCCTGCGTTTCTCTGGAAATTTCCAATGGTTTAAATGAAATAAAACCGAAGTGGGGCTTTATATACTTGAGCCTGGACAGGGCCAACATGTCATGGAGCCAACGTGGAGGCTCCACCTCCGTGACACGCTGCCATCGCGGAGGGGCTCTACCTCGGCTCCTCCCGCGATGGTTCGGCAGGTTTCTCATCCGATCTTTTTCCCGGGCCTTTCTTTAGCACGTATGGCCTTCAAATATGCTTAACCAACGTGCGAATAGGCCATCTAGGTGCCGGGAATCCTACGGGGTATAACATTCTCATCCAGAGTTTCTTGGTTCCAAGGTGGACAAGGATCCACATGAGTTTATTGATGAGATTGTGAAGATCACCCAGGTCATGGGGGTCAATGGAGTTGAGTGTGCTAAATTGGCCTCAGATCAGTTGAAAGGGGTCGCAAACATCTGGTTTCGACAGTGGAAGGATAGTAGGGCCGCTGGAGCAGGCCCTGTCACTTGGGAGGAGTTCCATGTTGCTTTCCTAGATAGGTTCTTCCCTTGTGAGATGAGCGAGTTGAAGGCAGTTGAGTTCATGAATCTTATGCAGGGGAAGATGATGGTTTAGGAGTATGCCCTTGAGTTCACTCACTTATCAAAATACGCCCCAGAGTAAGTAGTTGATCAGAGGACGCGAGTGAGCAGGTTTGTTCATGGGGTGGCGAACTAATTTGACAAACGTTGCAGACCTCTATGCTTTACTAGGATATGGATTTCCCTCGGATAGTCTTGTATGCCCAGCAGATGGAGGCGGCGCATATGAGATAGAGAGAGAGGCCAAAAGGGGTAAGAAAGACAACTATAGGTTCACTCAGTAGAGATCTAGCGGCAGTCATCGTCCTTATATTCAGCAAAAGTCACTAGCTCCAACACAATCATCATCTAGTATCCCAAACTAACCCAAGGGTGGTTAGAGGAGCAGGACCTTAGGTTGGAGAGACAAGAGGGACATGCAAGTAGAGCACACCCTTCTATCCTACGAGAAGTGTGGAAAGAGTCATACCGGGGAGTGCTTGCTTGGGTCGGATATCTATTATGGGTGTGGTAGATGTGGACACATGCACCGAGCGTGTCAATTTTCTAGATAGGATGATGATAGAGGCCATGCAAAAACTACCAGGTCAGTAGTAGCTCTAGCATGTTCAGCTCCACTGGGGGCATCCAGTAGTGGGGGTGGCGGGTAATGCCAAAACAGATTATATGTCCTCCCCCCGCGTCAGGAGCAGGAGACTTCACCGGATATGGTTATTGGTATGTTACGAGTGTTTCACCTTAATGTTTATGCTTTTTTAGATCTAGGGGCTACCTTGTCTTTTGTGAAAGCTTATATTGCTAGTAGCTTTGGGGTCAGTCCCAAAATTCTGTTAGAACCATTATTAGCTTCTACTCTCGTTGGCGATTTAGTTGTAGCTAGGTGGGTGTATAGAAGTTTCTCGATCATGGTACTGCATAAACTCCCCTCCACAGATGCTGTAGCATGAGCCATGACTGACTTTGATATTATTCTCATCATGGATTTGTATTATGCATGTTATGCTTTTGTTAATTATAGAACCCGTGCGGTGGAGTTCCATTTTCCGGGTAAGTCAGTCTTAGAGTGGAAGGGTAGTTCGGCCGTGCTTGTAGGTCATTTTATTTCCTATCTTAAGGCCACGAAGATGATTTCCAATGGTTGTGTGTACCATCTAGTTAGGGTTAAGGATGCTGAGTGCGTACCCCCGACTATCCAATTAATTCCAGTGGTATGTGAGTATCCAGAAATGTTCCCTGATGAGTTACCAGTTATTCTTCCTGAGAGGGAAATCAATTTTGGTATCAACATTCTTCTCGACACACATCCTATATCTATTCCTCCCTACAGAATGGCCCCATCCGATCTAAAAGATTTGAAGGAGAAGTTGAAGGATCTTTTGGATAAGGGTTTCATCCGACAAAGAAAATCCACATGGGGTGCACCAGTTCTCTTTGTCCGAAAGAAGGATTGCTCCCTTTTTATGTGTATTGATTATCGTTAATTGAACAAGGTCACCATCAATAACAGGTATCCCCTACCCAAGATCTACAATTTGTTTGATTAGCTTCAGGAGGCCAAGTGTTTTGGGTACCATCATAGGGGTACCCAATTTACCTCTCAGTTTTGGAGGTCGTTTCAAAAAGGACGTTGTACTTAGGTAAAGCTCAGCACAACATTTCACCTGCAAATGGATGGTCAAGTGGAGCGGACAATTCAGACTCTTGAAGATATGTTGAGAGCATGTGTGATCGACTTCAAAAGTAGTTGGGATAATCATTTGCCTCTTATCGAGTTTGCATACAATAACAGCCTTCAGATGGCGTCATTTGAGGCTCTCTATGGGCGGAGATATAGATCGCCTATTGGTTGGTTCGAAGTTGGGGAAGTTGCAATGGTAGGACCAGATTTGGTCCATGAGGCTATTGAAAAGGTACAACTCATCGGTATAACATGAAAACAGCTTAAAGTCACCAAAAGTCCTATGCCGATGTGAGAAGGAGAGAACTCTAGTTCGAAGTGGATGATTGGGTGTTTCTGAAGATGTCTCCCCTAAAGGGAGTGATGCGGTTTGGGAATAAAGGAAAACTCAGACCTCGTTATGTTGGCCCCTACCGTATTATGAATCGGGTGGGCAGGGTGGCATATGCATTAGAGTTGCCCTCAGAATTAGCTTTTGTGCATCCTATTTTTTGTGTATCACTTTTAAAGAAGTGTTTGGGTGACCCAGCTTTAGTTGTTCCAGTAGATAGTGTTGGTGTGAAAGACAACCTGAGTTATGAGGAGGTTTTGGTAGAAATACTAGATCATCAGGTTCGAAGGCTGAGGAACAAGGATGTAGCTTTATTCAAAGTTTTATGGAGGAATAAGCAGGTTGAGGGAGCTACATAGAAAGCCGATGAAGACATGATGGCTAGATACCCATATTTATTCTCTACCAGCTCAGTTCCATCTTGAGGTGTCAGTTTTTCCTCAGTACTCTATTTAGTTTTCATATTCAATTAATGTGCCCTAGTTTCTTTCATGTATGTGGATGCATATATGAATCATGAATTCAATTCAGCCTTGTAATTTAAATCGTAGTTCATCATTTTATCAATTTTCAGTTTGTTAGATCAGCATTTTTGTATGACAATTGCGGTTCTCTGCTTTTCTGTATGATTTTCAACATTCGAAGACGAATTTTTTCAAACGGGAAATATTGTTATACCTCGAAATCCTAAAGATAAGACCGGGGGTTGAAATAGAGAAAAACTCAAAATTCTACAGCAGGTTATAGAACAAGTCATTCTATGACCCGTAGGGAAGACCACGAGTTATGAGGTGACTCGTGGTGAGGTACTGCACTTGAGTTGAGAAATTGTTGATGGGATCACCACAGACATGGAAACGAGTCATGGTCAGACCCCACGATTCATTGGGTGAATCATGGTCTGCAGGTAACTAATGATCTGAGGTTTGAGGCAGTAGAGATAATGAGTGGTTACTACAAGTCGTGGTCACCAGTAACAATTTGAATGATTTCTCATTATGAGTTCCAGGTGAAACCTCGGCAGTGTACCCAACGATCGATGTAATGACCCATGGTTGGAGGCAACGACTCGTTAGGCCTTTCATGGGGACTAACGTGCAGTTATTTTATGAGAAGTTATTAAGGGTATTCTCGTCATTCCTACACTTTAGTGTCCTATACTACATTGTTTTAAGCCTTTTTTAGGGTGTATTAAGATGGTTAAGTCATTCTAGCCTATTGAAAAACCCGTGCATGCAAGTTAGGGAGTTAGAGAGGAGATCAAGCTTAATCCCTTACAATTCTTCTCAAAAATCCTCTTGGACAATCAAGGAAGTGCAAGAATCAACCCTAATCAGGTATGTAGGGTTATGAATGGGTGAATCCGTTCAAACCCATGCCCAATCTCTCTCTAAATCATGAAATTCCTATGATGATTCTACGGGGTTTTAACCCAATGAATAAAATTCCTAATTCTCTACATGGATATGATCTAAATGAGTTTTTATTATTGAATTATGAATTATTGGTAAGTTTCACGCAGTTTTCATTAAAATAATGTTTCAAGATTTATAAATTTAAAATGCCCATTCATGAGATATTTATGAAAGTTGAGATTTATGATGAATATTCATGTATGATGAGGTATTAATGATGAAAAACATGTTTTCAAGTTACCCATGTTTATTGATCTTGGGCAGATTTATATGCCCAAGTGATACTCAAACGTATCATTTTCGCCTTGTTTATCGTGCAATGTGTATACATTTTCATGTAATTGGTAATAAAATGTGAATTTATACTAACCAACATGATTAGCATTGTTTTTTAGGTAAAATATGATTTTGAGGAGCTAAAATGCATGTTGGAGCAATATCGGAGTTGGACTTGGATTCGAGCACGGAAAAGGCATTGGACTGCACAATATAAAGGGGCTCCGTGATGGAGCCGTGTCACGCTGCCATCGCGGAGCCATTCTACCTGGAGGGTGAAAAATTAGTCAAATTCCAGTGGAGCCTCGTGACAGCTCCGTGGCACGGAGGCAAGCCTCCGCGTTGCATGTCGTGCCACGTTGATGCTTTATACCTGGACCCCCAAATTCCAGTGAGGGTCCACGTCCACGCCGTGTCACGGAGGCAGTGCTCCGCGATGCACTCCGTGACACATTGCTTGTTATTCCGGAAAAAATTCCCATTAGTATAAATAGAACACTTAGGCTTATTTTTCATAATTCAGACTTGGTGGAGAAAGGACGTGGGTTACAGGCAGTTGAGGGACGAAAAGTTCAGGGTTTTTTCTCTCCTTCTTTCTTATTTCACTCAATTGTTTGTATGATTAACACTTGTTTTAGGATGATTAATCCACAAATGAGTGGATAATTCCCTTCCTTGCTGAGGTTATGAACACTTGTGATGAATTTTGATTATTAAATTATATGGTTTTTCATCTTCTTCTTCCATGTTGTTCCATTAATTCTTGTTTCTACTGCATTGGTGTGTGGCCGACATTAATGTACATCTAAAAAGTCCGATTTCACTCGAGAGAGCACGAAATTGGAAAGTTGTGAATTAATAGGGTATTGTTCTTAATTTGATTTGGGAAAATTGATTTTTGATGTGCTTTCCTGATAGAAATATACTTGAAAGCCGTATTAGTCAATTTAGGAACCGGAATTGTATTGCTAGGTTATAAATTGCATTTGATCACAGAAATGTAGACGGATGGTTTATGATTCTTAAGTGAGATTAAATACGAGAGTTTTAATTTCTTGGCTGATGTTCTTGGCTAGCAACTGGAAGAGAAGATTAACCAATGTATGATGATAATCAGTTCATTACATGTTCTTAACCTTGGCATGCTCATATCCATAGTTTAAATTCAAAGTAGATAATTGTTAGTAGTTTTAGTATAGAAATTATAAAACAAATTATTCAACTGTTGGTTACGTTGTTGTCAGCGTATTTAGAAGTGAGATAGAATATAGTATACTTAAGCAATTTTCACTTATCCAGAGTCTCCTTTGATCGATACTTGGCTTACTTAAGCCACTTACTACTTGTTTGACCACGTGCACTTGACCCCAACCAAAGCACCGAACAAGTTTTTGGCGCCGCTGCCGGGGAGACTAGGCAATTGCTGAAATTGCATTAAGTGTAAATTTACTGTATTTTTATTTTATTTTCTTAAGTGTTGACAACTTGGTCTTAGCCTGTATTTTGCAGACTTGATTTCTGTGAACACTGGCAAGAGACAAAGAGCTGGTGGAATCTTATATAGAGCCTGAACGTATATTTCATAGTAAACGGAGAGAAGCTCTACAAAGAAAGTTGCAGTTGCTCAGACAGACTATTATGGAGCAACAAAATCCACCAGTTGTAAGGGCAGTGTTAGTGCCCGAAGAAGCAGCAGCAAGGCCGGTTCGCGAGTTGGCAATCCCACATGCCAACAATGTAACATCCAGTATCCGCAAACCAGTGCCTGGAGGGAGATTTGAACTCAAGCAAAATATGGTGCAACTGTTTCACACAAACGGGCAATTTACCAGTCTCCCTCATGAAGATCCACAACAGCATCTCCAAAACTTTTTGGAGATAAGTGACACTTATATACCCGCTGGAGTGTCACCTGATTATGTTCGGCTTACATTATTTCCGTTCTCATTACTTGGTGAAGCCAAGAGGTGGTTAAAAGCTGAGCCACCAAATTCTATTAAAACGTGGGATGATCTAGCACGGAAGTTCTTGATAAAATTTTTTCCCTCTAGTAAAACAGCCAGACTTAGAAGTCAAATTCTAAGTTTCAAATAGAGGGAGGGAGAAAATTTGTATCAAGCCTGGGAAAGATTTAAATCCATGTTGCGGGACTGTCCTCATCATCATCAGTCCAATGAGGTGTTCGTACACACATTTATTGAGGGTTTGGAACCCCATACCAAAATTTTGCTAGATTCAGCAGCTGGAGGGCAAGCGCTGGAAAAGACTTATGAGGAGCTGTACACTTTGCTAAACCGGATTTCACAGGGCAATCCAGAATGGAATGCTGATTCATCAAGAGGTGGAGCAAGGAAAGCAGCAGGAGTGCTTGAAGTGGATGGATTTACAGATATCGCTGCACAGATAGCTGCCTTGCAGAATCAGTTGAACAACCACTTCAGCAACATGAATTTGAACGAGCCTTCAGCTTCAGTTAATGCAGTCCAGCAAATGTGGTGTGAAGTGTGTGGAAGCAGTGAACACTCAGCTGAGTGCTGTGGAGCAAACCCAGATTCAGTTAACTTTGTGGGGAATGCACAAAGAAATCAGCAGCAGTATGGTAGTGGCTACAATTGAAATTGGAGGAACCATCCAAATTTTTCATGGGGTAGCAATAACCAACAAGGCCAAAATTCGGGTCAGGGTATGCAAAGGAATCAAGGAGGGCAACAGAACTACCAATCTCAATTCAGAAATCACAATGCCCCTCCTCCACCACCATCACCTAGCATTGAGGAGATGTTCAAGACCATGATCGCTAACCAGGCGCAATTGCAGGCTGACTATGTTAAATTGGCAGCCGGAGTGAAAAATAATCAGTTAGCAACCAAGGCTCTTGAGTATCAATTTGGGCAATTTGCTAGTGCCCAAAATACAAGGCCCATAGGAGGACTGCCTAGCGACACGGATCCGAATCCGAAGCAGGTAAATGCAGTGACCACAAGGAGTGGTTTGCAGCTGAAGGAGGTGGAACCAGAAAGACCACCTCAAAAGTCAGGAGCAGCAGAAGTTGAGGGGGAGCAGAGTTCGGAAAGGGGGAAGACCAAAGAAGCTGAAACAGAAAGACCTCCACCCCCATTCCCTCAACGACTCAAGAAACACAAAGAGGAGGCGTGTTTCATGAAATTCATGCAGGTGCTTAAACAGGTACATGTTAACTTACCTCTTGTTGATGTCTTGTAGGGAGTGCCTAAATATGCTAAATACATTAAAGACATCGTGGCCAACAAAAGTCGCTTGACTGAGTATGCCATGGTGGCTTTGACGGAGGAATGCCCTTCCCGGATCCAAAATGGACTGCCCACAAAGCTAAAAGACCCTGGAAGTTTTACTATCCAGCTTACTATTAGGCAGAGCATCCAAGCTAGTGGATTGTGTGACTTGGGGGCGAGCATAAATCTGATGCCATCTTCGGTATTCAGAAAGTTGGGTCTAGGGAGTCCTAGACCTACAACCATAATCTTGCAGTTGGCAGACCGATCCTTAGCTAGGACGGATGGCATTGTTGAGGATGTGCTTGTGCAAGTAGGCTCCCTAATTTTCCCGGTAGATTTTATTGTTCTGGATTTTGAACCAGACGCGGAAGTCCCATTTATTTTGGGACGACCCTTCTTGGCAACCGGGAAAGCATTAATCGACGTAGTTGCGAGTCAACTTACTATGCGAGCACATGACAAGGTAGAGGTGTTCGATGTGTATAAAGCACCCAAGCTCCCGATGGTGAATGAAGAACTCTCAGTGATCAATGTAATTGATCATGGTAATGCTAAGCAGATGAATGATTCCCGAGAGTTGATGGGAAGACCACCGGATAGGTGTGAGCACTACTGGGGGGAGGACAATGATCGTGAGAAATCGTCCATCACCCTAGCGAACAATTGAGCATAAAGGACGTCGAGCCGCGACGGTAAACCAGGCGCTGCACGGGAGGCAACCCGTGAAAAATTTTTTCTTTCATTTTGTAAAGTGTACATAGATTTTATTTTTCTTTTTCTTGATTGAGTACAAAATTTTTGCGTTTTAGTTAGTATTTTTTTATTTTAGTTAGGTGAAACCTATTAATCTAACCAATTTTGTTTAGTGAGATGATTTTCAGGTCAAACGGAGAAAAATGTGCACGGAATCGTGAAGGAAAAGCGAGGTATGAAAAAATTAAAAAATGTTGAAGACAGTGAGCTGGGGCGATAGCTCCGTGTCACGGAGGAGGACCTCCGCGTTACCCTCCGTGACACGTTGAAGTGTAATCTGGAAATTTTAAAATTTCCAGAGGGCTATCGCGATGGCTCCGTGTCACGGAGGCAGTGCACCGCGATGCACTCCGTGACACGTTGCCATATAAATTGTGACGGGTCACACTGGGTTACCGGGTGACCCGCATGTTTTCTACATTTTAAACCCCCGATTTCGCCCCTTTTTCCCTCATTTTTAATTCCCTCCACGACCAAACTTCCTAAAATCCCTTCCCCATCAACGTGCCACGGTTTAAGGCAAGGAATTACCAAGTTTTCGTCGGTTCTTCAACCACGAGGTATGTTTTCCGATTATCTCTCAAGTTTTTGTCAATTTTATTCGAATTTAAGCATGGGAGGTGAGATAAATCACCCTAAGTCGAAATTTAGCATGAATTTGAGTTATTTATTGATTGATAAAAGTTCGTAATGTTGTAATGATCGTTTGAACTTATCGATTGCATGAATTATTCGAATTGCTTGCCAAAATCAATTCTAGGGCTGTGTTGTTGAATTTGAAATTGGTAATGTGTTGAATTTGTGAATTCTATGTCGGGGTGTGCTTGTGAAATGAGATAAGTCGTTGTAAGAGATTGTTTGAATATAATAGACGACGAATTCTCGGGTTTTTGGGAAAATGTTGAAAATTGTTCAAATTGGGTTGGTTGTATAGGTTCATGTGTATATATTTTCTTGTTGTTGTTTTTGTTTCATTGTTTTTCTTTGCTAAGTGCGATGGTTGAATTGTTAGCGATGGTAGTGATTGGGATTAGCTGTACGATGTCTGAGTAGTACGCAAAAGTTATACCGTCAAATTTTCTTGTTGAACGCACTAAGCATGAATTGTATAGTTGTTTGTTTGGTGTAAATAAAGTATTCTTGCCGTAGTATCGTAACCGTAGCTAAGGACTAAGTGTGGGGTAAACTTAGCGTAACCCGACCTTAGCCGAAGTTAATATTTATTTAGCTTGACATTGTGTTTGTTTATTTGTGTTGACAGACAAAATGGCAAGCAGGCAAGATAAAGGTAAGGGTGCATCAACTTCAGGCACCGGAAGAAAGCGACTTAGACTGGGCATAGAAGTCCCAGCTGCACCAGCAGTTCCACGCGGCCAGCGCCGCCAATACGGAACGAGGTGGGTGACTGATGAGGGGAAGAAGTGGTATGCCAAACACAAAGAAAACAAATACCTCCCCGAGGAGCGTATTGCACGGGAACCATTAGCACAGGAGTTCCCCCGAATAGTTCAAAGGATCGAGGTAGCTGGGCTCAGCTTCATATTTTAGGAGCCCAAGGAATGCAACCTACACTTGGTCCGGGAGTTCTATGCTAATTGGAACCCGGCAATCAGAAGCCACACCGTAAAGATCATAGGGCAGATAGTCAATCTTGAACCCCAACAGCTAAATGCCATCATCGGAGCGCGGGACATAGACGCCCACGTTCTCCGCCAGCTGAATATCACCCCACCGTATGCCGACATCAGACGCACACTTTGTGGGGCTAGATCCACAGCCAGATGGAGCAAACATAAAGAAAGGGGCTACAACCAGACTCTACCTTATTCTCAAATGAACAGGGAGGCCCGAATCTGGCTGAAGATAGTCTGCTCGTGCCTAATCCCGAGGGTACACATGACTGATGTGACCCGGGACCGTATTTTCCAGGTGTATGCCCTGATGAAAGGGCTGGAGATTAATGTTGGGGCGGTCATCATATCCGCCATGAAGAGAGCACGACTACACCAGGGCCACAGTTATGGTTTCGATGGACTACTCACCACCTTCCTCAAAGGCCTCGACGTCGAGGAAGAGGCTTTGGATTACATCCCACAATTGGAGCGGCGGGCCTTGGACGTGACCAAAACTAAGGCTCCCGACACCACACACGGGCCAGTGCTGACACTTGGCGAGCGACATGCTCGTGATGACCAGTACATGGCGCGGATGTTTGGAATGCAAATGCTCCAGCTCAGGATTGGTGGGAGACCAGCCACGGAGGAGGAGCTATGGCAGCTCGAGCTGGATTACCCATTTGGCGAAAATGCCAGGGCTCTATGCCGAGTGGGGCCAGCCTTTGTAGAGCCCACTGACGATGATGTCCCCACGGATGAGGAGACACGCTGAGAGGACTCCAATGTGGAGTCCGATGACGATGACGGAGGCGACTCGGACATGGGAGATGAGGCAGCAGCACCTGATGAAGAAGTGGAATACTTTGACTGATCAGGGAGTTCCACCACCCAATTGTGTGATTTTTAATTTTTGTGAACACTGGGGACAGTGTTCGGTTTAAGTGTGGGGTGGGGAGTAGTTAGGTGCTGGGGATGGGCTGGTTTGCTTGTATGCTTTCCTCTATTTTGTATGTATGTTTCCCTGTGTTTGTGAATTGAAAATTGTTCTGTATTTGTACATATTTGTTGTATTGATGTGTGTTGTGGAATGTTGATGTTGCCAACTAAGTCTGTAAAAATTTTTGTAAATATTTTTTCTTTTTTTCTATCGAAATGATCGATATTTTTAAAATTTTGCGAAAATATTTTGTTCATATTAAAATATTTTGTAAATAATTTTTCCATCGAAATGATCGATGTGTTGCAAAATTTTTCAATTTTTATTTTTTTGGGTTTCTCGGTGTTTGTTTTCGGTTCTTTTACCGAGAATAGTCCCATTGAACCGACGTCATAGTTAGTGAATGTTCCCTATGATGGATGGATGACGACCGTCTTAAGGGAATTGTAGTCAGTAGGAGTAGTTTGTTCCAATTATTTTTCGCTTTTTCTTTGGTGGATTGCATCACGGAACCTGTAGTTACTATATGGTTGTGAAATTTTGGTTGCGTGTTGTAACTGATATTCAAAATGCAAAAGTGATTCATATGAAAGCATGCAATTTTGTAAATATGTTGAGACACCTAGGCTGTAGAATTTGATTTGGTGAGATTGAGGCTTAAATTTTGAATTCATGTAACTAGCTGATTAAAGAGTCTGTGAATGCATCTTGAATCGAGCATGTGCATAAAGTGTGAAGTGAGGTATTGTTATTCCATGCTATTGTGAAGTGTCTAGAACTTGCCTGGTGTGTGTACAAAACGAAATGAAGGAGGTGTATTGTAGGAAAGGATGTAGGCATTTCTTTGTTTTAACTGAGAGTTTCTATTTTTTTCTTCTTGTCATACTCCCCTTTTATGTGATTGTATACCCTAGTCAGCCCGTTGAGCCTTTAGCCTATTATTTCTTTCTTTTGTCCAAAAAGCTTTAACTGAGCTTAATTCTTTCTTTTCATTAGCCGTAAAGTCTATACAAAACTCTTAAGCACTTAAGAAGAGAAAATAATTTTCCCAAAGTGTCAAAGAGTGAGAATGGTGAAAAGAAAAAGAAAAGCAGAGTGAGGAAAGAAAAGAAAAGGTTGAAGGTGCACTTGCTATAACTAAATGATAATGAAGGTGCATGAAAAACCTTTGTTTTTGGGTCAAGTGTGCTTGATGAAATGGGCCATACGAAAGTAAATCATCATGAATGGGATGATGGAAAAAAGAAAAGAGAGAAACAATGTCCATGAGTTGATGGGAATGTGTTGAAAAGGCGCTTAAGGATGCTAGTGGCTGTTATTGGCTAATCCAATATGTACTAGTTCCATAGCTTCCATTACAACCTATTAAAGTCCTACGTGATCTTACATCGCATTTCTTTATATCAGTGGAGTAATACACTAAGGGCAAGCATATGGTTCACGACATGATGCATGTGAATTCTTTTGGGAGGGAGAGTGAAATAAATTTTTACATGCCCCTACTTGAATGTTTGTGTGTTACATGAGCAAAAAGGGGAAGATTCTCTTGAGTTGTGAGGGCACATGCTTGATGAAAGATTGATTTTCGTGTCGGATATCTTGATTAGCTGATTTGAATGAGTTTGCCGATATCGAGAGTCGATTCTTAAAGTCTAGTAAGTCTTAATGTATTAAAGGTCATTGCATTGTTAAGACCATGCATGTTTTCTTGATGATTTGCAATATTGAATGATCGGTATGACCGTAGCTCAAATTGTTGCACCATAGTGGCGAAGGTTGGGATGTAATTTGCATGAATTGTGTGTTTGTTGTTCGAGGACGAACAAGGATTTAAGTGTGGGGTAAGTGATATTGGGCAGATTTATATGCCCAAGTGATACTCAAACGTATCATTTTCGCCTTGTTTATCGTGCAATGTGTATACATTTTCATGTAATTTGTAATAAAATGTGAATTTATACTAACCAACATGATTAGCATTGTTTTGTAGGTAAAATATGATTTTGAGGAGCTAAAATGCATGTTGGAGCAATATCGGAGTTGGACTTGGATTCGAGCACGGAAAAGGCATTGGACTGCACAATATAAAGGGGCTCCGCGATGGAGCCGTGTCACGCTGCAATCGCGGAGGCATTATGCCTGGAGGGTGAAAAATTAGTCAAATTCCAGTGGAGCCTCGCGACAGCTCCGTGGCATGGAGGCAAGCCTCCGCGTTGCATGCCATGCCACGTTGATGCTTTATACCTAGACCCCCAAATTCCAGTGAGGGTCCGCGTCCACGCCGTGTCACGGAGGCAGTGCTCCGCGATGCACTCCTCGACACGTTGCTTGTTATTCCGGGAAAAATTCCCATTCGTATAAATAGAATGCTTAGGCTTATTTTTCATAATTCAGACTTGGTGGAGCAAGGACGTGGATTACAGGCAGTTGAGGGATGAAAAGTTCAGGGTTTTTTCTCTCCTTCTTTCTTCTTTCACTCAGTGTTTGTATGATTAACACTTGTTTTAGGATGATTAATCCACAAATGAGTGGCTAATTCCCTTCCTTGCTGAGGTTATGAACACTTGTGATGAATTTTGATTATTAAAATTATATGGTTTTTCATCTTCTTCTTCCATGTTGTTCTATTAATTCTTGTTTCTACTGCATTGGTGTGTGGCCGACATTAATGTACATCTAAAAAGTCCGATTTCACTCGAGAGAGCACGAAATTGAAAAGTTTTGAATTAATAAGGTATTGTTCTTAACTTGATTTGGGAAAATTGAGTTTTGATGTGCTTTCCTGATAGAAATATACTTGAAAGCCGTATTAGTCAATTTAGGAACCGGAATTGTATTGCTAGGTCATGAATTGCATTTGATCACAGAAATGTAGACGGATGGTTTATGATTCTTAAGTGAGATTAAATACGAGAGTTTTAATTTCTTGGCTGATGTTCTTGGCTGGCAACTGGAAGAGAAGATTAACCAATGTATGATGATAATTAGTTCATTACATGTTCTTAACCTTGGCATGCTCATATCTATAGTTTAAATTCAAAGTAGATAATTGTTAGTAGTTTTAGTATAGAAATTATAAAACAAATTATTCAACTGTGGGTTACATTGTTGTCAGCATATTTTGAAGTGAGATAGAATATAGTATACTTAAGCAATTTTGACTTATCCAGAGTCTCCTTGGATCGATACTTGGCTTACTTAAGCCACTTACTACTTGTTTGACCATGTACACTTGCGTGTCGGTTTTTAACCCCAACCAAAGCACCGAACATTTATAATCATGTTTTGAAGTGAACTGAGTATTTTTCAAGCATGTTAAATATTGGGCAATGCCCACATGTTCATGAATGATTTACGATTTATGATATGGATTTTTTGATTGATCAATTTATGTTGTTAGACGATTAATGGGCCTTTGGTTCATGGCCAAACTTGTATGTAAATGGGGATCAAGAATGTTTATAATTATTTGTCCATGAATCTCATGAATGATGTTTATGATATACATATGAGCCTAAAGTATATGTGTTTTGGAGAAGTGTTTAGCAATGAGTGGCCCCGCATTCAAAGGACTACATCGGTGTCTCATAACTATGTGCCACCATAGGTTCATGTTGATACATTACAATGTTAATGGATCCTCTCTTTTGTAATATCGTATAATGCACGTCCCTTACCTGGCAAGCCTGGGACGACTCTGCCCACTTAAGTGAGATAGTTGGGGCATCATGTAAGGCTCTACCATGATGGTGTCTGTTATGAGGAGTCCTCCCGTTTTTCTTCATGATTTATGCGTGGTTATGTTCATACGCTTTTGGCTCAAGCTATGTTTAATGAAGTTTTCTCATATTATTATGATTATGACTAACTTACGAATGTTTTGAAAACTTTGAGCCTTATGTTAAATTTTGAGATTCATGATATGAGCATGTTGTCCTACTCTTATGAACTTTAATGCATTTTAACTGTTCGCTTTACTTACCTTGATGAGCATGTTGTCATAATTGTTGTACATGCATAATTGAAATCATAAGGAACAATGGGAGACTCATCATATAACCGACATTACCAAGATAGAGCTTATGTGGTCCTGCCTATCAAACAAAAGTAGGCAGAGCCGTGCAAAGCCTTTCCAGGGCTAAGGACGCTACTATGATAATGATATCAAGCTCAAGGCCCCTAGGGGGCAAGGGAAAGCTCCAAGTGAGGTCCCAAAATATAAAGGTAAACCTACGTTGGTGCGTAGTTCTGAGGTATATGGTGGACAATTGCACCCATTCATAGACTTATATACTTGAAGGGATCTAATTCTCCCACTTCCTTGATAGCCTTAAGAGAATTAAGGAAGAACTTGTAGAAAACTAGACTTGATCACCTCTCAAAACACTAAGCTTGCATTCGTGAATTAGGATAGGTTCAGAATGCCATAACCCCTCTTAAAACACTCTATTTTGAGCTTAAAATGACATAGTTTAGGACCCTAGGGCTTAGGAATGATGAAAATACCCTTAATGAATTTCCTAGGAAACTGCTCTTCCAGTGGCAATGGTCGACACAACGGATCGTTTCTAGCTCCCACGGTCTGTTACTACCCCTCATCATCTCATCCTGAATTCATGTCTCAAATCCCCTGCCATGATCGGACAGGACGAGTCATCACAAGCTCTAATGAATCATTGCTGCCAGTCATTGTCACCACTGCGCTAACCTAGGATTCCTTCCAATGAGTGTTGACAATGGCCCGTTGCTTCCAACAATAGGTCGTACCACGGCTCATTACATATTCCTTGATCAACAACCAACCTCAAAACGACTCCATTCAATGTCTCATTGTAATGGGTCATCCTATGACCCGTTACTTCCCAGCCAATTCTGCAGCTTCTCACCACAGGAACTTTCCACGGGTCATTGGTCCCACCAATGATCCATTCAATGAGTCATTCTGAGTAAATTTTTCGATTTTTCTACCAGTTTTCATTTCAACTCCCAAGTCTAGTCTTAGGCACATCCGGGGAATTACACTATTGTTGTATGCAAACTCAATAAGAGGTACGTGATCATCCCAACTGCCCTTGAAATCAATCACACACGCCCTCAACAAGTCTTTTAATGTCTTAGTAGTCCGCACAACTTGTCCTTATATCTATGGGTGAAATGTTGTGTTGAGCTTGACCTAGATGCCAAGTCCCTTCTAAAATGATTTCTAGAAATGCAAGGTGAACTGAGTACCTATCATTGACCTGGATGCCAAGTCCCTTCTGAAATGATTTCTAGAAATGCAAGGTGAACTGAGTACCTCTATCTGAAATGATAGACAAGGGAACTCCGTGTAGTCTAACTAACTCTCAGATGTATAGTCTAGAATAATCCTCAGCTGAATGGGTTGTCTTAGCTGGTAGGAAATGTGTTGACTTAGTCATCTAGTCTACAACCGTCTAAATGAAATCATGTTGTTGCCGAGTACGAGGTCAACTTTTGATGAAGTCCATATTCACTTCCTCCCACTTACAAGTAGGAATACTGATATCTTGAGTCATACCCCTAGGTCTCTAATGTTCAACCTTAACTTGTTGGTAGTTCGAAAAATGAGCTACAAATTCTGCAATTTCCTTCTTCCTGCCATTCCACCAATAGATTTTTCGTAGGTCACAATAAATCATAGTGGCACTCGGATGAATAGAATACCTGGAGTTGTGTGCTTCTACCATTATTCGCAATTATAAGTCGTCTACCTATGGAACACACAATCTGCCCTAGTATCGAAGTACCCCATCTCCCTTTTTAGAGAAAGCCTCCACCTCCTTTCTTAGAATTACTTCCTTTAATTTGAGTAAGATGGGGTCTTCATCCTGCTTTGACTTAACCTCTACCACTAGCCAGGATTCTGACCAACATTGATCTACAACTCCACCCTCAGCTGAATCAACTAACTGCACTCCCAATCGAGCTAATGTGTGGATATCCTTTTCCAGCTTTTTTCTACCCTTTTCAATATGAGCAACGCTTGCCATAGACTTCCTGCTATAAGCATCAGCAACCACATTGGCCTTTCCTGTGTGGTATAGCACGTTCCTGTCATAATCTTTCAATAATTCTTGCCACCTACTTTGATGAAGGTTCAAGTCCTTCTGACTAAAGACATATTGAAGGCTCTTGTGGTCCGTGAAAACATCCACGTGAATTCCATAGAGGTAATGTCTCCATATCTTCAAAGAAAATACCACAACCACCAATTCAATATCATGAGTTGAATAGTTCTTCTCATGAACCTTGATTTGTCTAGAGGCATAAGCTATCACCTTACCCCATTGCATCAGGACGCAATCGAGACAAACTCGGGAAGCACCAAAACAGACTAAGAACCCATCTGTTCCTTCTAGCGAGGTCAGAATCATAGTTGTAGTGAGTAGAGTCTTCCACTCTTGAAAACTCTTCTTACCAGCATCTGACCACTGAAAGTTCACCTTTCCTGAGTCAGTTTGGTAAAAGGGATGCATGGTAGAAAACCCTTCTATAAACTGTCTGTAATAACCAGTTAAACCTAAGAAACTCCTAATATCTGATGGGGAAGTGGGTCTTCGCCAAAATTTTACCGCTTCTATCTTTTGAGGTTCTACCTTAATACCCTCATCTGAGACTACATAACTGAGGAAAGCCACTGACTTCAACTAGAATTCACACTTATTATATTTCGCAAACAACTGACAGTATCTGAGAGTTTATAACACTATTCTCAGGTGGTTAGCATGATCCTCCTCATCCCTGGAGTATACCAAGATTTCATCTATTAATACGATGGTGAACGTGTCTAGGTACAACCTGAATACCTAGTTCATAAGATCCATAAATGTTGTAGGAGCATTATTTAGTCCAAAAGACATAACAATGACTTCGTAGTGACCATATAGAGTTCTTAGAGCTATTTTTGGAATGTCAGATTCTTTGACCCAGAGCTGGCGGTATCCTAATCTGTGATCTATCTTCGAAAAACAACTAAATCCCTGAAGCTGATAAAACAAGTCGTCAATGCTGAGTGGAGGATACCTATTCTTGACTATAACTTTGTTTTATTGACGGTAGTTGATGCACATTTTGAGCGCACTAGCTTTCTTTCGTATGAACAATACTAGAGCATGATGAGTTGATAATTCACTTACCCATTAGGTTCTCAAACTTGAGTTTTTTCTTAGTTCTTAAGTTTATTATCTAGATTTTATGTCCTTATTACTTTTGTTGTGTGCAGATGACTAAATGTGAAGAAAAGAACAAAAATGGAGCAAAAAGATGGGAGTGAGATTAAATAGGTGATCTATACGTGAAAATTGACGAAATGCCGACCAAAGGCCGAACATCACTACCTCTGAGGATTAATTCCACTGGCGGTTCGCAAATTGCCAGCGGCAATTCACCGGTCCAGTCATCGAATGATAGCCAAAAGTTTTGGAAAGTAGCTTGAAGATCCGGTGGTTCACGGATTGGCATCGGTGAAATGCTAGGTGAACTGCCACTGTTCACTGGGAGTGAGTAAGGGCCCAGAAAAGATACCCAGCGGTTCATGGATTGGAACCAGCGAACTGCCGGTATCTCCAACGATTCCAGAACAGTGCTCAGGGGTATGATCGTCCAATGCAGGAAAAGAGATAAAAAGTGCCCTACATATCAGGATATAAATAGAAGAAAAAAGTACTTTGTACGGGGGAGATGCAGAAGGAGAGATAGAATTAGAGATATTGAGAGATACAAAGAATATATCACATCATTGTTTCCCTTTTTAGCTGGAGAACATTCTTTTAGTTGAAGTAGGGAGATTTTGATTGGAAAATTTGTAGAAAGTACTCTGCTCTATTTCTTGTTTGTACTAGTAAGTTTCAGCTATTGTTGGAAATTATCTTGTGAAGTTGATTTTTCTACTATTGCAATTAAATTCAATGAAGCTATGATGAATGTGTTTCTGAATTTCTTAATCATGAATAGCTAAATCATTAACTACAGGTGTGTGATGATGAATACTTAATTAGATTGGGTATTGCTATAGTCATCTTCATATTGTTCAAATAAGTATAAATCTATTAGATTCTCTTCAATCTATAAAGTAAGATCCATTGATTATGATATGGATCTATTTAATCTTATTTGATTGTTGTTTTTAAAAGAATAATTAAGTATTGGAAGAGAATTTAATAGTGTGTATGGATAAGAGATTGTGAAATTGGGCTAGAAATAGCTGAAATTGCATTCTCATTCCTTATTAGCAACTAATAGCAAGAAATTAGTGCGGTTGTTAATCCAAATCAAATTGGGTTGAGCTAAATCGTGACTAGAGGTTTGACAAAACTCTAGAAAGAGGTAATTATAAGGATGAAAAGCTTTAATTAACCACTTTCCGAGATTATTTACACTTGTTGAACTCTTAAGATGACCTGGCATGTCCCGATCTAGTTAGTATTTCATCTACACCGCGCCTCTAGTCTTTCACATCCTTGTTGACAACTTAGCTGATCTTGCTGTTTCATTACATTAAATCACCCAATACAATTCACTGCAAATTTCAAACCCCCCCCCCCCAATTTTATTTGTCTTTATATTAAATCTACATGGTGCAAGCTAACGTCAATTTCTCAACCGACACTTATAACTATCATTCCCTAGTCTTCGTGGGAATCGACCCCGGCACTTGTTGGGTTATTTTTTTGGATACTTTGGCCATGTATATTCTTTGCATGGAGGATATTTTTTTGATGTTATCAAAAATGGACCCGTTGCCGGAGACTAGCACTTGATTTTCTCGTGTTGATTGTGAAGTTGAAATAGTTTTGCATTGTAACTACATGCTTGAGTTTGTTGTGTTGTTAGGATCTCATAACCACATCAGTCATCTCTCCCAAGCAGGGGATAGCTTAGTGGGGGGTAACATGGAACTCGAGGAAGATAATCCGGTGATGCCGGAAGTTGCGGGAGTGATTCGCCTACCACCAATGGTAGGGAATGAGTATTTCATGTCACAAGCACCATGCTGCACTTGTTGCAAATGAAGGGGCTCTTTGGAAAGAAACCAAAAGAATACGTGAATCGACATTTGAGGAACTTCTTGGAAATATACCGGCCCTTCAATATAACAAATATCAGTCAAGAGTCAATCGGGTTGAGACTCTTTCCTTTTTCACTAGTGGGGGAGGCAACAATGTGGCTAGAGAAATTCCCTCTTTGATGTATTATTTCATGGCAGGAGTTAACCGAGGCCTTTTTGGACCGCTTTTTCCCTCCATCAAAGATGCTCTGGATGAGGGATGATATTACAAGTTTCAGGCAAGAACCGGGAGAGCCCTTACACGAGGCATTGTTAAGGTATAAAAAGAAGGTTGCTCCTTGCCCAAATCATGGATTGCTTGATGGAGTGCTTCTCCAAAGCTTCTATAGGACCCTTGATTCAATCAACAAGTTCGTGGCCAACAACCTTGCAGGTGGTTATATTATGAATCAAAAATATGGGTTGGCCAAAGCCCTTCTAGACAGAATGACAAAGACCAATAGGGCTTGGTACATGAGAGAAACAAATGTGTCCACTCATGACATCAGCTCAAGTGAATTGGCGGCAGAGTTTCCAAAGAGGAATGAAGAGTGGGATTAGAATGTTGCCAAGATGATGACACAATTAGAATTGATGATAAAGAACATGATGGGAACAAGGCCCAAGGTGGTAAATACTGTGGGAATTGAGTGTCCCTTACAATATAAGGGAGAGTCATCACTGCCATGATATGAAGAAGAATGCCAATACATGGGCAACCAAATTGGAGGTCCTCGACCTTGATTCCAAGGAGAAAACTAAGGCCTATAGCACCCAAGGGATGACAAAGAAGGTTGGAGAAATCGTAAGCCACAGGGATGGCCCGAAAGAAATGAAAGGTGGGGTAATAGAGAGACAAACCAAGAGGGTGATCTCTATTACCGGAGTTCGAACCCACATGTTCCCCCTCCAAAGGTTGGGAATCCCCACAATTAGCTAAGCGTGAGTGATGTGGGTAACTCAAAAATTGAAGAAATGGTATCGAGAGTTCTGAAGAAGGTTGAGTCGACCGAGAGCGGGGTGAAAGAATTAAGAGGGAAGGTGTATAACCTTTCCCAAATAGTGAGTTCACATTCCACCTCCATCAAGTATTTGGAGGCCCAAATGAATAATTTGTCAGCTCAAATGAACCCCCGGATGAAGGGAACACTACTTAGTGACACAATGCCAAATCCCGATAAAGATGGTCAATGCATGGCTATTGTGACTAGGAGTGGCAAGGTGATTGGAGATGCCTCGGTGAAGCCTAGTGAGGTTAATAACCCAAAGTTAACTGACGAAGATGATGTCGACAAGACGCCAATGACCCCAAGGACTGAGGAAAAAGATTAATGAGGAAGAGAGGGAAAGGATGATGAAATCTCTCACATGCCAATAATGATGAGGCAGGCATGAAGGCCTCAATTGACGACAAGGTTTAATCAAGAATATCACCTCCTTACCCACAACGGTTGGCCAAGAAAAAGAAGGACGACCAGTTCAAAATGTTTGCTGACATGTTTAGCAAATTGTCCATAAATATACCGTTAGTGGATGATCTACTCCAAATGCTCAGTTATGCAAAGTTTATGAAATAATTGCTTAAGAAGAAAAAGGTGGTTGATGCAGGTAATAGAGAGAAAACGCACCATTGTAGTGCGGTGATGATGAGCAACCTTGACCCCAAAGGGAGGACACTGGAGCTTTCACAATCCCATGTACAATTGGGATATGTGTGTTTAAGAAAGCTCTATGTGATCTTGGTGCCGACATAGATTTGATGCCCCTGCTCATTTTCAAGAAATTGGGACTCGGGAGCACAAAGTCAACATCAATGAGGTTGCTCATGGCAGATAGATCAACAAAAAGACCTTTGGGGTGTTAGAAGATGTGTTGTTGAGAGTGGACAAGTTTATTCTACAGACTGATTTTGTGAATTTGGATTTCGAAATGGATGTAGAGTTTCTCCTTATTCTGGGAAGACCATTGTTGGCTACATCGAGAGCTATGGTGGACATGGAGCTTGGAGAGATAAAATTTTTAGTTAGAAGTGAGGAGGTCACCTTGAAGGTGCGTCCATCAGTTGAAATTCCCCCGAATGCAAGGTGATATGAGTGTTGCAAAATGAAGAGGAGAACAAGGAATTGGAGCAGAAGGAGATGGAGTCGGATGATGACCCGTCAGAAATGAGTTGTTGAAAAAAACAAGGTCTACATCGTGCTATGACATTAACTAAGGCGCTTCTTGGGAGGCAATCCAAGTGTTTAGTGAATTATTTTATGTATTTGTTGTTTTTGTTTTTATCGGAGCTGTGAAGTGAGGAACAAAGGGAGAAACAAACCATGAAGAGAGGAACGGATGAGCTTAATGCACAATAAATATTACGAATAAAAGGGAAATTTCCTAATAATGCCTTGTAGCCTCCCTGTCATATGTGGCATGCTTCACACCTATGAAAAGGACTTTACTCGACGTGGCTTTCAAACATCCTAGGATACTCTAAACATAGTTATCTGATACCAAGTTTATCACTACCCGAGACTAAACCCTGGATGCCATAAGGTAGTTAGCGCCACATGTGACCTCAAGCTAACCCATGGCTTAACATCATACTGGTATACTGAATTAAATTGAAGCGGAAGTTGTATAAACATAACTAAATAATACTTTTCAAAAGAAAAGATATCTGATAAAATACTAAAAAAAACTATGTTTGTTCTAGACTTAGCGGTACTGTACTATACCGTGGGAGAGACTATAACTGACATATAACTACATAGCTAGATGTGGAGTCCGATGTATACCCCCATCGAAGAAGGCCCACTATACCTTGCTAGGGTATAGTAGTTGAACTGGGTGATTATTGCCTAATGCCCATTTACGATAAAACATATAGTGGCAATGTAGTTCTAGGAACCTGGGTGCACAGAACCCCAGCCTATGCGGTGCAAAGTCCTACTCCAAGTGAAAATTTCTAACTGTGACTGCTAGGCTGATAGCTCATACATGATGTCCTAAGTCTTAAGTTAGGAATACTTATATGGAAGTAACCTTAGAGTCTGAATGACCTGTTAACTGAAATTAAGGGTTCTAAGACTTGCTAGAGCTGCTTTAGCTGAAAGCTTCATAACCACACAAAGAAAAACCTGACAACTGATAGTTGAGACTATGGAGTTTTACTAAACTCCTTAAGAGATTGAATATAGTCAAACTGATTAGCTAACTTTTCTGTATGATACTATAAAGGCTAAGTACTAACTATGACTGAAAATCAATAAATAAACTTTTGATCATATAACTGCACTATTCTGGTGATTATAAGAACTATTAGAATCAATAAACATTCAAATCTGGATAATTATGCAAGAAGATTCCAATTATATTTACATATTAGGGCTAAAACATATACTTCACGGAAAGAGATATCAACATGAAATTCTAGCTAGCAATAATAGTTAAGAATCGCGAGAATTATAACAAGAAGGAAATTCATGATCTAACTAACAGACAACCCTAACTTTGACCCTAAGAGGGCTAGAACTGATAAAGCTTTCACAATGGATTTGGGGCACAAGGGAAGATCAATTCCCTTGTTGAAATCCCAAATACCCGGTGTAGAATTCCTTGGAAGAAATCTTGAGAATCTGTTAAGGAATTTGCAAGCCCAACTATTTCTCTGAGACAACTATCTGAATTCTTCATGAATTTCCTAAATGGTTTTGGAAAGGATGAGAGAGGGTTGACTATTCCTCTGAAATCCCTCCTATGAAATCCTAATACAACCTAGTTTAGGAGTTTAGACGATAGGGTTTTACAAAATTGCCCCGTCAGGTGGTACGACTCAACCTACGAGTTATACCACGATTCCATGATTCGTACCACCGCTTATGGTTATTGAACCTACTTTAATCTAGCTCCCTGAAGTTTTCCATTGATTCTTACTATGACTCATATTAGCATTCGGCGACTCGTATAACGATCCGTATCTTAGTGTTGAGTATTTCTTTGTCCCTCTCATGACCTATCTTATGGATCGTACCGCTGTACCATGAGTCGTACCCTGACTCGTGGTTAGCCTGAATATTCTTGGCCATAACTTTTAGTTATTTAACGATTGGTCAGTACGATCCGTGCCAAGGTGGCATAATTCGTGACATAGAGTCATGGTTTCTTCAACCTAATTCATTGAGTTTCTCTATTCTCTAGTTACGAGTCTATGTACAATCTGTACAACGATTTCACGAGTCTTACTGTGACTCATATTGAGATCTTTTTCACAGATTTCAATAGAATCAAATTTAAATCTCAAGGCTATTCTTAGGAATTTCTAGGGTGTTACAAATGATTGTGTCGATTATAACGAGTCTCCCCTTATTCCTCATATTTTAAGTGAATTACGTTCATGACTTATGGAACTATGTTTTATAGCGTACTTTACCCATTGACTAGTTTATGAGATTTTATTTATGATTTCAAATATGGTAAGTTATGTGATTACTAAAATTAAACTTGGGGTCATTATATTTCAACTTATGATGAATAACTTATGTCTATGACTATTATGAGATGATGATTTCAGCATATGCCATATTCTCATGTTTCAGTTTAGACTTTACTTATGAACTTTTTTTCTTATCTTACGAGCATGTTGTTATATTCCCTACATATTTAGTACATTCAAACTGTTGATGGCATACTCTATTCTATATCGTCTCATGATATAGGTTCAGGTGATCATCTTAGTCCCGGATTTAGGCAGCTCCTACATCAGTCCAGTATCATCCCAGTTTTGGTGAGTCCTCAAGATCCAATTGTAGAACCCAAATGGTAGAGTTTCGATTTCCATATGAGACAATCCAAGAGTGTAAGGGTAGTTCAATTGTTCCAGTAGGTTGCTTTGTTTCCTATATTAAGGCCAGAAAGATGATCTCCAAGGGTTGTGAATACAATCTAGTATGGGTCAAGGATTCTACGTCCGAGAGCTCGACACTTTAGTCAGTTCCTATTGTGTATGAGTATCTACAGTTATTTGTAGATGATCTACTAGGAGTATCTCCCGATTGAGAGATTGACATCTGTATTGACATTCTCCGTGATACACAACGCATATCTATTCCTCATTATACAATGGCTCCAGTCGAGCTAAGGAGTTGAAAGAGCATTTGAAAGATCTCCTAGATAAAGGTTTTATCTAACCTAATAAGTCCCCATTGGGTGCCCCAATTCTCTTCGGTCAGAGAAAGATGGCTCACTTAGGATGTTTATTAATTAATGATACTTGAACATGGTCACTATAAGGAATAAGTATCCCATCCCAAGGATTGATGAACTGTTTGTCCAGGTTCAAGCTGCTAAGTGCTTTTCAAAGATAGACCTCAGTTTCGGTTATCATCAACTTAGAGTTAGGGAGAGTGACATACAGAAGAAAGCTTTTAGGACTTAGTACGATCACTATGAGTTTGTAGTTATGTCTTTTAGACTAACAAATGCTCCTACATATTTTATCGATTTGATAAATAGGGTGTTCAAGAAATATTTGGATATGTTCATTATTTTTTCATAGATGATATCCTCACAAACACTCGGAGTGAGGAGGAGCATACTGCTCATTTAAGGATTATGTTGTAGACTCTCAAGGATCGTCAACTGTTTGCTAAATTTAGCATATGTGAGTTTTGGCTAAACTCAATAGCATTCTTGGTCACGTGGTGTGTAGTGAGGGTGTGCAGGTGCAGTCTCTAAAGATAGAGGCAATAAAGAATTGACCTAAACTTGTAAGTCCCACCGATATTACGAGCTTCTTGGGGTTAGCTAGTTACTATAGGAGGTGCATAGAAGAATTTTCATGCACTGCAACACCATTGATTAAATTGACCTAGAAGAAGGTAAAAATTCAGTGGTCAAATGCTTGTGAGAAGTGTGTTAGGGAGTTAAAGACTCAACTCACTTCAACCTAGTTGTTGACTCTACCAGAGGGCACAAATGGTTTTGGTGTGTGTTGTGATGGCTCTAAAGTTGGTCTTGGTTGAGTGTTTAAGCAACATGGTAAAGTCATCGCGTGTTCCTCTAGACAACTTATGACTCATTAGAAGAATTACCCGACGCATGATCAAGAGTTGGCAGTTGTAACATTTTCCTTGATGATTTGGAGGCACTATTGATATAGGGTGCATGTGGATATGTTCACGGACCACACGAGCCTTCAGTATGTGTTTATTCAGAAGGATCTAAATTTGCAGAAAAGAAGATGGCTAGAGCTTCTCAAGGAGTATGACATGAGTGTCCTTTATAATTCGGGCAAGGCTAAAGTAGTGGTGGATGTTCTTAGTAGGTTGTCCATTGAGAGTGTGTCCCATGTCTAGAGTGAGATAATGGAATTGATGAAGGATATCCATAGGCTTGCTCATTTAGGATTTTTCCTTACAGATTCATCGGATAGTGGTTTTATTTTTTAGTATGGGTCGGAATCTTAATTGATAATGGAAGTTAAAGCAAGGAAAGATGAGAATCCTATCCAAGTGAAGTTGAAGGAAACAATCCGAAATCAGAAAGTGGAGGTTTTCTCCCTAGGCAGAGATAGTGTACTCTGATATTAGCGTCGATTGTGTGTTCAAGCAGTAGATGACTTGAGAGAGGCGATGTTAAGTGAGGCTCATGGATCTTTGTACTCTATCCATCCAGGTAAAACCAAGATGCACTGTGACGTATGAGAAGTCTATTGGTGGAATGACATGAAGGACATAGGGGAATTTGTGGCCGTGTGTCTCAATTGCCAACAGGTGTAGGTCGAGCATCAAAGACCTTGAGGTATGCTTTAGGATATCAACATTCCTATATGGAAGCGGGAAGAAATCAATATAGATTTATTATAGAGTTGCCTCGTACACGCCGGTAGTGTGACTCTATATGGGTGTTTATAGACGCGTTGATCAAATTGACTCACTTGTTACTGGTTAAAACTATAGATGCAGCCAAGGATTATGCAAGATTGTACATTCGGGAGTTAGTTCGATTTCATGGAGTTCCTTTTTCCATTATCTCAAATAGATGTTCTTATTTCACCTCTCAATTCTGAAGATTGATTGAGAAGGGCCTTGGTACTCAGGTGAAGCTTAGTGCAACTTTTCACCCAAAGATAGAAGGGAAAGCGGAATGGACCATTCAGACCCTTGAGGACATGTTGAGAGTGTGTATGATTGATTTCAAGGGTATTTGGCATAATCACTTTACTCTCATCGAGTTTTCCTATTGCAACAGCTATCACTCCAGCATTAAGATGGCTCCAATTAAAGATCTTTATGGGTGGAGGTGTAGATTGCCTATTGGATGGTTCAATATAGATGATGCTACATTAATAGGGCCAAATTAAGTTCATGAGGCTATGGAGAAAGTTCAGCTTATTAGGGAAAGGCTTAATACAGCTTGGAGTCGTCAGAATTTTTTGGGGGATGTTAGGAGGAGGGAGCTTTAATTTGAGGTCGATGATATGGTGTTTTTGAAAGTGTCTCCCACGAAGGGAGTTATTAGGTTTGGAAAGAAAAGGAAGCTTAGTCCCTAATATGTTGGTACTTATAAGATTTTGAGGTGAGTTTGCAAAGTGGCAAACGAGTTGGAGCTACCAGCGGAGTTAGCTTCGGTGCATCCAATTTTTTATGTGTGTTTGCTGAAAAAGTGCATTAGTGATCTAGCTTTAGTTTCTTCAATATAACACATTAGGTTTATGGATAGCAGTACCTATGAGGAGGTTCTAGTTGAGTTCTTTGATCGCCAGGTTCGAAAGATGAGAAACAAGGAACTAGCTTCAGTAAAGGTTTTGTGGGAGGCCGAAGCAGATATGATGACTAAATACCTGCATCTTTTCCCTTTCAGCTCAGTTCCAGCATGAGGTACCAGTTTCCTCCTTAGTACTCTATCCAGTTTCATTTTGTGTTCAAGTCTCTCAGTTCCTTTATGTCATAACATGCATGTACGTTTCTGAATTTAGTTCAGTCATGTATCTCAGTTCCAAGTCAGTCACTCCATCAATTTATTAATCTATAGCTTTCAATTCTGGGATTGCAGCCCTTTCCCTATCTTTTCAGTTTATTTAGCCTCCACTCGAAAATGAATGTTCCCAAGGGGGAGATGTAGTAACACCTCAACACTTCCTAGCACTAGACTCGAGATATGGATTTGATCAGCAGAAAAATATGCAATTTTTCTCAGAATAGCTCGTCGTACAAGTCGTGGTTTCATTTCATAGATCGTAGGAGGAGTCATAGATTACATCTGCAGAGGCAGACCTTATACGATGGCTAATAGTATGATTCATGGGTCTCTATAACGAGTCATGGGCAAGTTCCCTGACATTTATCTGAGTGTTAGGCCTTGGCAGTAAGGAGTCATGGTACGATTCATTGTGTGGTGTGACGATTCGTGGCGAGCAATCATGATATGAAAGTGTAAAGGGTAGGTTCCGTAATCGCTAGTCATGTAATGACATTTTTTAGGAAAAAATGAGTCGTGGTGAGTACTCATTGTATAAGGATCAGAGATATGGAAAATTGAATTGGGATATGATGGATGGATACCACGAGTCGTGGTAGAAAGGTACGACTCATGGTACAGGTCGTGGTTATTGGCAGATAGTTTTTTTATTATGATTTTACAGGAATATTCTCATAACTTCCAAAGCTTCTAACCCCTAAGTGACATCAGTTTGGGCTTCTTAAAGAGTGTGTTATTGGGCTTAACATAGCCTAAGTCATTATTCTTTCAAAGCAATTGTAGACTGAAGATCCCCTCCCAAATCAAGCTAGAGTTCACCATCCTCTTAATCTCAATTTCTCTTAGGTTTCAGGGCATGTCAAGAGATGAATTTGGCCCATGTATGCAGGGTTATGAATAGGGGAAATCCTTCCATCCTCATTCTCTTTTCAAATAAATTCCATGATCTATACTTCTCAAGTTATTGAAAAATTCTGAGGTTTAACCCAATTCCATGCAATTATCCATCATATCTCTATGGGTCCAATTCTCACCTGTTCCATTTGATGCAATATGGTCATTAGGGATTATTTAACTCTCAAATTCCTCATGAATTGATGATTTTAAGCTTATGAAGATTTTGCCCTATTATGCATGATTTATCAATTCAAGTCTATGAGCCTATAATTTCTAGTAAGATGAACTATCAAGGCATGCGTGAATGTTTACGAATTCTTAAACTTATAATTCTATGATTTAAAATTTATGAAGCATTATTAAAGTATGTATGATTTCATTATTTGGGCAAGCCCATATAAGTTCATGTATATTTCACCATGATTTTTATCCAAGACTTACAAGATCTGTTTTACAGAGAAGTTTGGAGTCAAGACTCCTATGAGATAGATTTATGCTATGTTTCGAGAATATGATTATGAGAAATAAGTATTGTTTGGAAGTAGTGTCTAGCACCGAACAGGCTAGGGATTCTAAGGACCCAGGTCTCATAACTACGCTCAATCGTAGGTTAATATTGATATTTTGGACCTTTCAAGAGAGTTCCCCCCCCCCCCGGGGGCACACCATGATCATTCTTTGCCCTGGCAAGGCTTAGGATTACCTGCCTACTTGAGCGAGATAGTTGGGTCATCATATAAGCTCTATCATGATGGTGTCTGTTATGACAAAGCCTTCCATTGTTCCTCGTATTTTATCTTTCTCATATTCATGTCTTATAATGTTACACCCCAAAAACTTATTCATATTTTTATGATTATTTGATGTTTATATGTCATATTAAGGAAATTATGGGTTGTAGGTTGTCCATAGGTGAGGAGAAAAACATGTGCAAAGGGAAAAGCAAAGAGTATGTGAAGTTTATAAATAAGGGTAAACTTTAAATGGACATATCTCCAAATATATAATTATTCATAGGTCCTATAGCCTATCGAATGAAAGGTATTTGAGTCTAGTTTACTTTGAAAAAAACCGCTCGTCAATCGGAGTTCAGAGTAAAAAGTTATGTTCGTTTGAAGACAACACTGTCGGCTGAAAAAGCGCCCATGCGTGCAGGCGCCGAGACAGGCAGGCAGCAGGTGCGCGCGCGGGAGGGCATGCCGCATGGGCACCGCATGTGGGCGCCCAGCCCACCTATATGAAGTAATTTTGAGCTAAAAATCTCATTTCTACTCCGTTTCACCTCATTTTTTTTAAAATTCACAGAATTAAGATCTCTATCCAATGGTGACAACAAATACCACGTAAGAAATTGTATGGATAGGTCAAATTTCCTAATAGTCCAAGCTTGGAAAGGGTTTCTTATGTCGTGAGCTTCTAATCGTCGAGTTGCTACGTTTTTGGGAAGTAGGGAGGTGAAGTTCTACCTCCATATTAGTGAGAGTTGAGTACAAAAGGAGGTAGGTGTTTTTACTCTTTAAATTATCATGAATTAACAAGCTATCTTGGAAGTGAAGTTGGAACTTATGTGTTGCTTGGGTGTGTGTTGTTGCTTCAGTTTGGCAGCATGGTTGCTCATTTTTGGAACAGTATTTGGCTTAAGAGGAACTCCATATGGGCAGGGGTTATACACAAGTGAAAGGTAAGTGTTCTTACTTGGTTTATCCGCTCAAATTCCCAAGCTAAAGTAAGGAAATGAAATAAATTTAATATGTATTTTATGTGATATTTGACTGAGGTTTCTGCCTCTTTTGGGAGGTTGTTACAACTGTATAGATGCTGGAATTTATCCAAAAGATGGAGGGAATACACCACACCTTTGGGGAGCTAAGGTAAATAGGTTTGCTAAAAATTATATTATGATGTGGCTGTTTGGTTGTACGTTTTGGGACATGAATTGTGACTGGGAACATGGAATAAACATGTCCTCATTCCATGTAGTGTAAGTAAGGATGTTGAAGGTGTCGGAGTTTCTAGCAAACAGAAGAAATTGGCTAAAAAGACGCGATGAAGTGAGGTATGTAAAGGCGTCCCCATTCTTATTTTCCAAGCACGAAGTCTTGTTGTTTATCGGGCCAATGTTCCTATGTTTTGTGTTCCTATTGAGGCAGACATGATTCTTCCCAAATTATTGGAAATACTTCATAGAAAGCTTGAAGAGTTAAATATGCTTGAAGTGAACAAATATGATGTGAAAGGCGTATTGTTTACGATTTTTATTGTTGTAGTTGTAAAATCGAGTCTAAAGTCCCCTCATCGTGGGCGCCCTGAGATGGTCCTTAATATTATTTCATGCATGTGATATCAAATGTGTTCAAAATTCTATTTTCTATGTGAAATTGGTAAAAAGGCAACCAGACGACATGCGAACAAACTTAACGCTAGAAAACAGTTTCAAGCTAAATAAGGGTAAATGAGAACAACAAAATGAAACTGCCTTACAATAGTTATCCACCCTCTTATGAACATGCTCTAAGGTATATAAGTCAAGAGGAGATTCCTTGATTTCTTCCCTTTATCTAACTGACTAGTTAACGAGTTTTTGAACCGACCGATACGTTGAACTTGAAAGATAGAACTATAATGTGTAAATTATTGATATTTCTATGAACCCATATTTTTGGGCAGGTTATACACAATATTTTAATGTTAGAAGGTTATACGAAAATAAGTATATATTTACACTTATGGTTACGTTCAAGCTACACGCTCGGGCAACAAATTTTGTCTTTAGAATGTTGCCGTAAATTTACTATAACTCTTGTGCTATTTGAACCTCCTGAGAGTTGCCAAGGCATTAATTTAAATAAGTTATATAAATACATTATGTGGTAATGATATAATAAATATTAGGTGACGACATTCTATAAATCAGCTAGAGTAGAACATTTGTAAAATAGTAACTTAAGTTAAAGAGAAGCTATACCCCTAAACGTTTATGTTAAGTTATCGATTCTAAGTGTTGAAATTTTCTTCCATGACCGAAAAGGGTGATCTTATGAGCTTCTAAACCATTTATAATGATGTAAGCTTTCTTGAGCCCCTCGGTTAATTACGAAGTTGTTAAAGTCAATCCAACGACATCCAAATTATGGTTATAAGTCTTTATTTGCCTATAAGGCAACACTTGGAGAGTTGCTTATGAATTCTAAGGTTGAAAAAATCCAAATCACAAATTCTTAAGTAATGTCTTCCAGTCCCTAAGTTATGTTGAAGTGTGTTATGCTATGAAGTTTTCAAGAGATCATATTGCGAAAATCATGCTAATATCTCGATCAAGTATTTGAAGTTGCCTACCGATCTAAGAACTTAAGTCTTTACATGTCTTTACAGTAAGAAGTCTTAATGTATATGATTTTCATATTATAACATACAGTTGAATTCTTTCAGTTATATTCAAGTCATGCGTCTATATGTTTAGCTCTTGTTGAGTTATCATTTGAATTTGCTAAATTCAGCAGAGAGATTCTCTCATGTACCAATGTTCTTAATGTCTAAGTAAGTATAACAAGAAGCTATGAAAATGATCAATTAAGCTTAGAACTTATAATCCAAAGAAGTCACCTGGAGGTCACTCAGCTAACTAAATATGAGTTTATATGTTATACAGGAGTCTCATACATTGTATGTCTGTAATTCAGCTCTCAGCCCTACGTATATGTTAAGCGTTATGACAAGAAATCCAAGCTCCAAGTTATAAGTCCCACGTTTTCCTGCAAATAAGGAAAATGAATTGAGAACTGTATGTGGTCATCGATGTGATAAGTTTGGAAATGAAATTCCAATGTATAGTTGTCGATACATGTAAAGGAACCACCCTGTGGGAAGTCTACATATGAAGTTCCCAGATGTCAAAGGATTGTATAGAAATGGAAATCTATGTGCTTCTACTCAAGCAATACGTTAAATTGGTAAGACTATCTATAGGACATTGCTTGTAAGCCTACTAAAATTCTTATGTTGGCTAAACCTCCTGAAGGTCCGTTGAGTCACTAATTTGACATGTTTGTATATAATTTGATAGATTTACATGATATATGTGCATATTTGCTAATTTTACGTGGTATATGTGCTCACTTGCATTTATATGTTACGAAATAGACCTATTGCTGCCACATATTAAGCATTTGTCATTTCAATGCTACATATGTCAAATTAACTCAGTATAAGCTTTATCCATTCCATTCATGATTATGATTGAAAATATTTTTATTTTTATCCCGGTATGGCACACCGGCTGGAGATGTGTTATTTTATCCCGGTATGGCGCACTAGCTGGATACTTTTTTATTTTTACCTCAGTGTGATACACCGGCTGGAGATATTTTATTTCACCCCGGTATGGAACACCGGCTGGAGATATTTTTATTTTTACCCCGGTATGGTACACTGGCTGAAGATATTTTTATTTTTACCCCGGTATGGTACACTGGCTGGATATATTTTATTTTACCCTGGTATTATACACCAGATGGAGGCATTTTTATATGGTTTTTCTGGTCGGTTGGCTGCCAACATTACAGTTATAGTTTTTCTTGTGCATTAATTGGTTGCATTTGCACTTCAATATTGACTTATTGTCAGGTTTTAGTTTCCAGGATTCCAAGTTGTTACTATTCCTTATATCTGGCTTAGTTATCATTGCTATCTTACATGTTTACAATTTTCTGCCCTACATACCAATACATTTCATTCGTACTGATGTCCCTTCGCTTGGGGACCTGTGTTCGTGCCGTACGTGCAAGTAGAGGTCGAGATTGCCAGTTGTAGTAGCAGTTCGTGAGATTAGTGGATGTGTTGGTATGGTCCTTTCTTCCTAGAGCTAAGACTGGTTTTTTTTCAATTAGAGTTTTGAGATGCAGTTATGGGTAGGTCGGAGCCTTGTTCTGACCATCAGTTAGTTTACTCTTTCAAGGCTTTGTGGACTTAGTGTGTACAATGGTGTTCAATTTGTGTCCTTGTCGGCTTTTTGTGTTTAGTTGAGCATACTCATAGCCTTGTTTGCATTTCATTTGTTTACCCTATATTGTTGAGATATTATGGGTCCAGTTTGTGCTCTAGTTGATTGTGAAAGGTGGCCTAGATGGCCTAAGTGTATAGTTACAAATGCCATATAGCCATCTTCCTAGTTAGTTAGGTATGGGGAGCCAGTCGCTCCCTCCCCCCAGTTATGGGGAGTGACATATAATATGTTTTATTAGCGTGTTTGGATCATTGATCAGTTTATGAGTTTCCATATATGATTTCAAGTACGGTACACTACATGATTTAAATATCTATACCTTGGTTCATTATGCTGAGCTTATGATGTCCTTACTCCTATGTTCTATCTTGTTTTATATTCATGATTTTATACTATAATTTTACTGGAATGATTTACTTTCTCTATATACTAAATACATTCAAAGTACTGACAGCATACTCTATGCTATCTCATCTCATGATATAGGTTTGGGCGATCAGTCTCAGCCTCATCGTTAACCCCATTCCCATATCATACTATCTTAGTTCCCTTCTAGGTGAGTCCTCATCTTCCAAGGACATTTATCAGTTTATTCCTTATATCTATAACTTCTAATTTCTGACTTAGCATTCTAGTTCGGGGTGTTGTCTCATCAGCTCGTCTTATGTTTAGAAGCTTTCAGACAATTATGTGGTAGATGATCAGTGTTCTTGACTTTTGTTCTTTCTCATGTTTTTTTATCTTATATATATGCCACACTTTCGCTTATGTTATACTTATATATTTCTTTCCACTTTAGACACACCCTTATTCATGCTATATATGTACCATGGGTTAGGTTGGAGTCATTCGTGGTTCTTAGGTACCGTGTCGTGGTCTAGGTCCTCGCTTAGGTCGTGACAGATTCAAGTATGGTAACTTAAGTGATTACTACTTTCAAACCTTGGGTCATTATACTTTAGCTTATGATGAATAACTTATATTTGTGACTATGATGTGATTATGATTTCAGCATCTACCCTATTCTCATGTTTTTGTTTAGCCTTTATGTACGACCTTGTTGTATTGTCTTACGAGCATGTTTTTACTTTTTGTACATACATAGTACATTCAAAGTACTGACCACATACTCTATGTTATATCATCTCATGATATAGGTTTGGATGATCAGTCACAGTCTCGATGTTAGCTCGCTCTCGCTTCAGTCCAATACCTTCCCAGTTTTGGTAAGTCCTCATGATCCAAGGATGGCAGTTTTGGTTCATGTCTCTTTCTCTTATGTCTTTTAGTTTTAGACTTAGCATGCTAGTTGGGGGTTTTGTCCCATCAACTCAACATATGAGTAAAGGCTTTTCAACAGCTACTTATAGATGGTCCAGCGTTGTTGACTTATTATCTATGCTTACGCTTTATGATATCAACACTTTCACCTAAATTGTGTTCATGTTTTATTTCTACTTAGTTATGCTTATAATCACGCTATGTATGTACATGGGTTAGCTTGGAGCTATTCGTGGTTCTGGGTCCCATGTCTCAGTCTTGGGTCCATGATCGGGTCGTGACAAACTTGGTATTAGATCATTAGGCTTAACTGTGTCCTAGGGTGTCCGAAAGACACTTTAAGTAGAGTCTTTTCCATAGGTCTGAAGTGTGACACACTTATGGGGAAGACGCTACAAGACATTCTAGGAAAACTTTCCTTCTTTCATGATTCTTTCTCGGGCTATGAAGTTCAATTCTCTATCCTTCTAATTCATGCTATGCGCGTTTGCAGAAATATGCCTCCTGGCTAAGTCAATGTAATAGGAAATGGAAACAGTAATGGCCATGGGAATGTTAATGGAGATAGGCATCAACCAACCTCAGCAGCTCTAGCCGATCCTTTTGCAGGAGCAGGTTACTCATGCTGATTTTTGGGCTGCTTTTTAGATATTGCCCCAGGCTATGACCGCCTAGGTCAACTAGCATGCGGTTGCTCATGTGAATCCAAGTAGGAATGTGGTGGTAGCTAGAGTGCGAGACTTCATAAGGATGAACCCACCTGAATTTCATGGGTCAAAAGGAGACGAGGATCTAAAGGAGTTTATTAAGGAGGTTTAGAAGATTACCAAGATTATGGGCTACAAGATAGGAGAGTGCAGACTTGGCCACCTATCAACTGAATGGAGTTGTTTATATATGGTTCTAATAGTGGAAAAAGGGTCGTGGAGCTAGTGAAGTCCCTATTGACTGGGATGAGTTTTTTATAGTTTTTTTTGGACCGATCCTTTCCATGATACTTGAAAGAAGCAAAGGCAACACAGTTCGCTAACCTGAAGAAAAATGACATGATTGTTCAGGAGTATGTCCTAATGTTTACCTAGTTTTCCAAGCATACACCGAAGATGGTTGCTGATCCGATGGCAAATATGAGAAAGTTTGTGAATGGGATTGCAGATTCATTGGTCAAGGAGTGCATGATCGCCATGCTGATTAGTGATATACATATCTCCCGACAGATGATATATTCCCAGCAAATAGAGGCGGAATAGATGAAGGAGTGGGAGAGAGAGGCCAAGAGGGCCAGGACGGGGAGCTATAGGTACTCTCATCAAAAATTGAGTGGTGGACATCACCCTCAGTCCCATCTGCGGTCGTCAGCCCCAATTCCATCATCATCCAGCGTTCTATCCAGACCTCTAGGTGATTAGAGGGGAAGAGCATCAACATTTAAGGGTCATAGGGCATGATAGGGGAGCGCACTTTCCTAGATTGCAGAAAATGTGGTAAAAACCAACCAGGAGAGTGCTTGATTGTCTCAGATGTTTGCTTCAGATGTGGAAAGCCTAGGCACATGCACAGGAATTATCCTTTAGCTAGACAGGGTGACAGCAGGAGTCGTGCCCCAGCAACCACTTAAGTAGCTCCAGAAGCTTGCAAATCTCAGTAGGGCGCCTCTTTTATTGCAGCTGGCGAACAACACCAAAACAAGGTCACTGGTATGTTACGAGTTATCCATATTGATGTTTATACAATGTTAGACCCTATGCCACATTATCCTTCATGACTCCATTTATTGCAATTAGATTTGGTGTTAGTATTGAAATCCTTCCTGAACCCTTCTCAGACTCTACTCCTATCAGTGAGTTAGTTTTAGGTCGATGGGTGTACAAAAATTGCCCTATCACAATTCTTCAAAAGGTAGCCTCACCTAGTGGAATTAGATATGACCAGTTTTAATGATATCATCTATATGGATTGGTTGTATGTATGCTATGCTTAAGTTAATTATAGAACCCGGTCAGTAGAGTTTTATTTCGGGTGAACCATTCCTAGAGCGAAAGGGTAGTTCAACTGTGCTTGTAGATCACTTTCTTTCCTACCCTAAGGCCAGGCAGATAATCTCCATAGGTTGTATATACCATCTAATTTGTTTCAAGGATTCTACATCCTAGACCCCAACTCTTCAGTTAGTTCCGATTTTATATGACTATCTGGAGGTGTCTCTAGATTATCTTCCAGGAGTCCTTCCCAAATGAGAGATTGACTTTGGTGTTGACCTTTTCCCCGATGCGCATCCCATTCCCATTCCTCCTTATAAAATGGCTCCAACTAAGCTAATGTAGTTGAAGAGTAGTTGAAAGATCTCTTAGATAATGGTTAACCATGCCTAGTAAATCCCAATGTGGTGCTACACTCCTTTTTGTACGGAAGAAGGATGGTTCTCTCAGAATGCATATTAAATATCATTAGTTACACAAACTCATGATCAAGAATAAGTATCCCCTCCCTAGGATTGATGTCTTGTTCGATCGGATTCAAGATGCTAGGTGCTTTTCAAAGATAGACCTACGATCCAGGTATCATCAGCTCAGAGTTAGGGAGAGTGACATAACAAAGACAACTTTTAGGACACTATATTCTCACTAAGAGTTTGTAGTTATGTATTCCAGATGGACGAATGCTCCTGCAGCTTTTATGGATTTGATGAACAGGGTATTCAAGCAGTATTTGGATATGTTCATTATTGTCTTCATAGATGATATATTCATATACTCTAAAGTTGAGGAGGAGCATGCTGCACATTTGAGGATTGTATTTTGGACTCTTAATAAAAATCAGTTGTTTGCTAAATTTAGCAACTGTGAGTTTTGGTTGAATTTAGTGGCATTTCTGGGTCACGTGGTGTCTAATGAGGGTGTGTAGGTAGACTCCTAGAAGATTGAGTCGGTGAAGAACTATCCTTAACCTATTAGCCCTACCCATATTAGAAGCTTTTGGGGTTTAGTTGGATACTACATGAGGTTCATAGAGGGGTTTTCATCCATTGTAGCACCTTTAACTAAGTTGACCTAGAAGAAGGTCGAGTTTCAGTGGTCTAATGCTTATGAGAAGAGTTTTTAAGAGTTAAAGACTCGACTAACTTCGACCCAGTATTGGCCCTACTGTTTGACACGGATGGCTTCGTTGTGCATTGTGATGCCTCTAAATTGGCCTTGGTTGTGTGTTAATGTAGAATGGCATGGTCATTGATTATTTCTCAATATAGCTTAAGACTCATGAATGGAATTACCCAACACATGTCCTAGAGTTGGCGGTGGTGGTGTTTGCTTAGAATATTTAGAGGCGCTATATGTACGGGTGCTTGTGGATGTGTTCACAAACTCCAAGAGTCTTCATAGTGAGTTTATTTAGAAGGATTTGAATTTGTGGCAAACGAGATGGCTAGAACTTCTCAAGGATTATGACACGAGTATTCTTTATCATCCCGGCAAGGCCAATGTAGTGGCAGATGCTCTTAGTAGGCTATCGGTAGAGTGTGTGTCCCATGTTTGGGATGGGAAGAAGGAGTTGGTGAAGTATGTCCATCGGCATTCTTGCTCAGGAGTCCGCCTTATAGATTCAAAGTATGGTGGTCTTATTATTCAGAATGATTCGGAATCTTCATCGGTGACAAAGGGTAAACCAAGGCAAGATGAGGATCATAACTTAGTGAAGTTGAAGGAAGCTGTCTAGAATCAGAAAGTGGAGGTCTTCTCCCAAGGGGGAGATGGTGTACTCCGATATCAGGGTTGATTGTGTGTTTCGATTGTGGATGACCTAAGAGGGCAGATTTTGAGGGAGGCTCATAGCTCTCAGTACTCTACCAATCTAGGTTCCACCAAGATGTACTGTGATCTACGAGAAGTGTACTAGTTGAATGGTATAAGAAGGACATAGTGGAATTTGTGGCTAAGTATCTGAATTTCTAATAGATAAAGGTTTAACATCAGAGATCTAGAGGTATGATTTAGGTCATCAACATTGCTACTTGGAAGTGGGAAGAGATCAAGACGGACTTCATTAAAGGGTTGCCTCGTACACGCTGTCTGTATGAATCTATATGGGTGGTCATTGATAGGTTAACCAAATCAACACATTTCTTATCGGTCAAAACTATAGATTCGGCTAAGGATTGTGCTAAATTGTACATTCGGGAGTTAGTTCTGTTCCATGGGGTTCCATTATCTATAATCGTGGATAGGGGTATGCAGTTCACCTCTTAGTTCTAGAGAACGTTTCGGAGGGGCCTTGGTACTCAGGTAAAGCATAGCACAACTTTTCACCCGCAGATAGAAGGTCAGGCTGAGCACACCATTCAGACTTCTGAGGATATCTTGAGAGCGTGTGTGATTGATTTCAAGGGTATTTTGGTTGATCACTTTCCACTCATCGAGTTTGCCTATAACAATAGTTATTACTCCAATATTTAGATGTCTACATTTAAAGCTCTTTATGGTTGGAGATGTAGATCACCTATTAGGTTGTTTGAGGAAGGTGAGGCAATGTTGATAGGGCCAGAATAATTTCATGAGGCTATGAAGAAGGTGAAACTTTTTAGGGAAAGGCTGAAAGCAGCTCATACTCGTCAGAAATATTATGCAGATGTTAGGAGGAGGGAGCTTGAGTTTGAGGTCGATGAATGGGTATTTTTGAAGGTGTCTTCTATGAAGGGAGATATGAGGTTTGGTAGGAAAGTGAAGTTGGTATACCATTAAAACCCAAAGATTAGACCGGGGTATAAAATGGAGAAAAACTGGAAATTCTGCACCAGGTCACAGAGCGAGTCATTTTGGGACCCATGGGGAAGACCACGAGTCGTGACGTGACTCCTGGTGAGGTACTAGAAATGAGTTGAAATTTTTTTGATGGGGTAACCACGGGCATGACCACGAGTCATGGTCATACCCCATGATTCATTGGGTGAATCGTGGTCAGCAGGTAACTATTGATTTGAGGTTTTAGGTAGTGGAGATAACGAGTGGTGACCATGAGTCATGGTCACCGATAATTATTTGTATGATGGACCGTTATGAGTTCCAGGTGAAACCTCGACAGTGTACCCATTGATCGATGTAATGGCCCGTTGTTGGAGGCAATAACTCGTTAGGTCCCTCGTGGAGACTGACGAGAAGTTATTTTCTATGAAGTTATTAAGGGTATTCTCCTCATTCCTAAGCTCTAGGGTCCTATACTACGTATTTTTAAGCCCTTTTGAGGGTGTATTAAGATAGGTTAAGTCATTCTAGCCTATTCAAAAACCACGCATGCATGTTAGGGAGTTAGAGAGGAGATCAAGCTTTAGCCATTCAAATTCATCTCAAATTCGTCTTGGACAATCGTTGATGTGTAAGAATTAATCCTAATCAGGTATACAGGGTTATGAATGTGTGAATCCGATCAAACCCATGCCCAATCTCTCTCTAAAGCATGAAATTTCTATGATGATTCTATGGGGTTTAAACCAATGCATAAAATTCCTAATTCTCTATATGGGTATGATCTAAATGAGTTGTTATTATTTAATTATGAATTATGGGAAGGTTTTATGTTGTTTTCATTAAAATCACGTTTCAAGCTTTAGAAATTTTAAATGCCCATTTATGAAATGTTTATGAAAGTTGAGATTTATGATGAATGTTCATGTATGATGAGGTATTAATGATGAAAATCATATTTTTAAGATACCCATGTTTATAATCATATTTTCAAGTGAACTGAGTATTTTTCAAGCATGTTAAAGTATTGGGCAATGCCCACATGTTCAAGAATGATTTACGGTTTATGATATGGATTTCATGATTGATCGATTTATGATTTTAGCCAATTAATGGGCCCTTGATTCATGGCTAAATATCTATGTAAATGGGGATCCACGATGTTAATTTTTATTTGGCCATGAATCTCATGAATGATGTCTATGGTTTGCATACAAGCCTAAAGTGCATGTTTTTAGGAGCAGTGCCTACAACCGAGAGGCTCAACGTTAAAAGGACTATGCTGGTGCCTCATAACTATGTGACACCGTAGGTTCATATTGATACATTACAATGTTAATGGATCCCCTCTTTCGTGATATCACATAATGCATGTACCTTGCCAAGCAAGCCTGGGATGACTCTGCCCAGTTGAGTCAGATAGGTGGGGCATCATGTAAGGCTCTATCATGATGGTGTCGGTTATGACGAGTCCTCCCAATGTTTCTCATGATTTATGCATGGTTATGTTCATACGACTTTGGCTCAAATTATGTTTGATAAAATTTTCTCCTATAATATGATTATGACTGATTTACAAATGTTTTAAACCTTGAGACTTATGTTACATTATGATAATCATCATATGACCATATTGTCCTACTCTTATGAATTTTTATGCATTTTATCTATCCGCTTTACTTACCTTGTATACTCGGCACATTCCATATACTGACTGCATACTCTATGATGTATCATTTCATGATACAAGCTCCAATCTTCAGACCAAACACTATCATTAGCTCATTCCAGGAGTTAGCATCCAGCTTATTGGTGAGTCCTCATCCCTCGAGGACTAGTTGATTTCTCTTTCCTTGTTATGTTATGATTATGCTTCCGCTATGTTATCATGTTGAGTATTCTGCTTTGCTGGATTGAGATAGATGTATGTTCATGCCATGGGTCGACTTGGAGTCTCCCGGGGCTCCTTGTCCCGTGTTGGGATTCGGGTCTATGTTCGAGTCATGACAAACGTGGTATTAGAGAATTAGCTTTTGAAGTGTCCCAAGGTGTCTGAAAGCTGCATGAATTAGAGTCTTTTTTCATGGGTGTGAAGCGTGCCACATTTATGATGAAGAGGCTATGAGACGTTCAGGAAATGTTCCCTTCTTTCATGATACTTGTCGTGCAATGAAATGTCCCTCCATCCTTCAGACTCGTGTTATTCGTGATATGGCTCCCCACAGAGTTAACGGTTGGAGGAATTGGAATTGAAACAACCACGAGGATGGAAACGGATATGGGCATCAACGAGCCCCACAAATCCAGGAGCACCATGCATTGGAGTCGGTTGCCCATGCTGAATTCCATGTAGCTATTCAGAGGCTAGCGCAGGCCTGGAGCGCTAAGGTCAACCAGAAGACAGTGGCACATATTCCATAGAATGGAAATATAGCGGTAGCTCGAGTCATAGGTTTCTTGAGGATTAACCGTCTAGAGTTTCTTGGTGCCACGGTGGACAAGGATCCACATGAGTTTATTGATTAGATTGTGAAAACCTCCTAGGTCATGGGGGTCAATGGAGTTAAGTGTGCTAAGTTAGCCTCAGATTAGTTGAAAGGGGTTGCACACATATGGTTTTGACAGCGGAAGGATAGTAGGGCCGCTGGAGCCGGCCCTATCCCTTGGGAAGTGTTCCATGTTGCTTTCCTAGATAGGTTCTTCCCTCGTGAGATTAGGGAGTTGAAGGCAGGCGAGTTCATGAATCTGAAGCAGGGGAAGATGATGGTTTAGGAGTATGCCCTTGAGTTCACTCACTTATAAAAGTACGCTGTAGAGTTAGTTGTTGATCAAAGGGCACGAGTGAGCAGGTTTGTTCATGGGGTAGCGAACTAATTTGACAAAGATTGCAGCATCGCTATGCTCTACCAGGATATGGATTTCCCTCGGATAGTCTTGTATGCGCAGTAGATGGAGGCGATGCATACGAGGGAGTGAGAGGCCAAAAGGGGTAGGACAGACAGCTATGGGTTCACTTAGTAGAGATCTAGCGGTGGTCACCATCCTCAGATTCAGCAAAGGTCAATATCTTCAACACTATCATAAGCTAGTGTCCCAAATAGACCCAAGGGTGGTTAGAGGAGCAGGTCCTTAGGTAGGAGAGATCAGAGGGACATGCTGGTAGAGCACAACCTTCTAGCCTGCGGGAAGTGTGGAAAGAGTCACACCGGGGAGTGCTTGCTTGGGTCGGATATCTATTATGGGTGCTCTAGATGCATCCACATACACCGAGTGTGGCCATTTGCTAGATAGGATAATGATAGAGGCCATGAAAAAACTACCAAGTCAGCAGTAGCTCCAGCACGTTCAGCTCCGCAGGGGGCATGCACTAGTGGGGGTGGCGGGCAGTGCCAAAACAGATTCTATACCCTCCCTTCGCGTCAGGAGTAGGAGACTTCACCGGATGTGGTTACTGGTATGTTACGAGTGTTTCACCTTGATGTTTATGCTTTGTTAGATCTAGGGGCTACCTTATCTTTTGTGAAAGCTTATATTGCTAGTTGCTTTGGGGTTAGTCCCGAAATTCCGTTAGAACCATTCTTAGTTTCTACTCTCATTGGCGATTCAGTTGTAGCTACGTGGGTGTATAGAAGTTGCCTGATCACAGTACGGCAGAAACTCCCCTCCACAGACCTAGTAGAGTTAGCCATTTTTGACTTAGATATTATTCTCGACATGGATTTGTGTTATGTATGTTATGCTTCTGAATTGTAGAACCCGTGTGGTGGAGTTCCACTTTTTGGGTGAGTCAGTCTTAGTGTGGAAGGGTAGTTCAGCCGTGCCTGTAGGTTATTTTATTTCCTATCTTAAGGCCAGGAAGATAATTTGGAGTGGTATTTGAGTATCCAGAAATGTTCCCTGATGAGTTACCAGTTATTCCTCCCGAGACGGAAATCAATTTTTGTATTGACCTTCTTCCCGACACACAACCCATACCTATTCCTCCCTACAAAATGGCCTCAGCCGAGCTAAAAGATTTGAAGGAGCAGTTGAAGGATCTTTTGGATAAGGGTTTCATCTAACAAAGCAAATCCACATGGGGTGCACCAGTTCTCTTTGTCCAAAAGAAGGATGACTCCCTTTGTATGTGTATTGATTATCGATAATTGAACAAGGTCACCATCAATAACAGGTATCCCCTACCTAGGATCGACAACTTTTTTTATCATCTTCAGGGTGCCAAGTGTTTTTCGAAGATAGATCTCAGATTTGGGTACTATCACAGGGGTACCCAATTTGTCTCTCATTTTTGGAGGTCATTTCAAAAAGGACTTGATGCTCAGGTAAAGCTCAGCACAACATTTCACTCGCAAATGGACGGTCAAGTGAAGCGGACAATTCAGACTCTCGAAGACATGCTGATAGCATGTATGATGGACTTCAAAGTTATTTGGGATGATCATTTGCCTCTTATCGAGTTTGCATACAATAAAAGCTATCATTGTAGTATTCAGATGGCCTCGTTTTAGGCTCTCTATGGGCGGAGATGTAGATCACCTATTGATTGGTTAAAAGTTGGGGAAATTGTAGTGATAGGACCAGATTCGGTCCATGAGGCTATGGAGAAGGTACAACTCATACGGGACACGTTGAAAACATCTCAAAGTTGCCAAAAGTCCTATGCCGATGTAGGAAGGAGAGAACTCTAGTTCGAAGTGGATGATTGGGTGTTTCTAAAGGTGTTTCCCGTGGGAGTGATGCAGTTTGAGAATAAAGGAAAACTCAGACCTCGTTATGTTGGCCCCTACCGTATTGTGAAACGGGGGGACAAGGTGGCATATGAAGTGGAGTTGCCCTCAGAATAAGCTTCCCTGCATCCTATTTTCCATGTATCGATCTTAAAGAAGTGTTTGGGTGACCCAACTTTAGTTGTTCCAGTTGATAGTGTTGGTGTGAAAGACAACCTGAGTTATGAGGAGGTTCCGGTAGAAATACTAGATCATTAGGTTTGAAGGCTGAGGAACAAGGAAGTAGCTTTATTCAAAGTTTTATGGAGGAGTCAGCAGGTTGAGAGAGCTACATGGAAAGCCAAAGAAGACATGATGGCTATATACCCACATTTATTCTCTACCAGCTCAGATCCAGCTTGAGGTGTCAGTTTTGCCTCAGTACTCTATTTAATTTTCATGTTCAGTTCATGTGCCCCAATTTCTTTCATGTGTACAGATGCATATATGATTCATGAATTCAATTGAGCCTTGTAGTTTAATTCGTATTCATCTTGTCAATTATCAGTTTTTTTGATTAGTATTTTTGTATGACGATTGCAGTTCTCTACTTTTCTGTATGATATTGAGGATGAATTTTTTCAAGGAGGACACATTGTTATACCTCGAAAGCCCAAAGATCAGACCGGAGGTTGAACAGATAAAAACTAAAAATTCTAATCCAGGTTATAGAAAGAGTCATTCTATGACCCATGGGGAAGACCATGAGTCATGAGGTGACTCATGGTGAGGTACTGGACTTGAGTTGAGAAATTGTTGATGGGGTCACCACGAACATGACCACGAGTCGTGGTCAGACTCCACGATTCGTTGGGTGAATCACAGTCAGCAGGTAACTAATGATCTAAGGTTTGAGGCAGTGGAGATAACAAGTGGTTACTATAAGTCGTGGTCACCAGTAACAATTTGTATGATTGCCCATTATGAGTTCCAGGTGAAACCTCGACCGTGTACCCAATGATTGATGTAATGACCCGTGGTTGGAGGCAACAACTTGTTAGGCCCTTCGTGGGGACTGAGGAGCAGTTATTTTTTGCGAAGTTATTAAGGGTATCTTATCATTCCTATGCTCTAGGATCCTATACTACATTGTTTTAAGCCTTTTTCAGGGTGTATTAAGATAGGTTAAGTCATTCTAGCCTATTAAAAACCCATGCATGCATGTTAGGAAGTTAGAGAGGAGATCAAGCTTAAGCCATTCCAATTCATCTCGAATTCCTCTTGGACAATCAAGGAAGTGTAAGAATCAGCCATAATCAGGTATGTATGGTTATGAATGTGTGAATCCGTTCACACCCATGCCCAATCTCTCTCTAAATCATGAAATTCCTTTGATGATTCTACGGGGTTTGAACCCAATGCATGAAATTCCTAATTCTCTACATGGGTATGATCTAAATGAGTTTATATTATTGAAATATGAATTATGGGCAAGTTTCACGCCGTTTTCATTAAAATCATATTTCAAGCTTTATAAATTTAAAATGCCCATTTATGAGATATTTCTGAAATTTGAGATTTATGATGAATGTTCATGTATAATGAGGTATCAATAATGAAAAGCATTTTTTCAAATTACACATGTTTATAATCATGTTTTCAAGTGAATTGAGTATTTTTCAATCATGTTAAAGTATTGGGCAATGCCCACATGTTCAAGAATGTATTACGATTTATGATATGGATTTCATGATTTATCAATTTATGATGTTGGCCGATTAATGGGCCTTTGGTTCATGGCTAAACATGTATGTAAATGGGGATCAATGATGTTAATGTTTATTTGGCCATGAATCTCAGGAATGATGTTTATGATTTACGTATGAGCCTAAAGTGTATGTTTTTTGGAGCAGTGTCTAGCACCGAGTGGCCCGATATTCAAAGGACTACACTGGTGTCTCATAACTATGTGCCACCATAGGTTCATGTTGATACATTACAATATTAATGGATCCCCTCTTTCGTGATATCACATAATGCACGTCCCTTGCTTGGCAAGCCAAGGAAGACTCTGCCCACTTGAGTGAGATAGTTGGGGCATCTTGTAAGGCTCTACCAAGGTGGTGTCTTTTATGACGTGACCTCCCATTGTTCTTCATGATTTATGCATTGTTATGTTCATATGGTTTTGGCTCAAGTTATGTTTAATGAAGTTTTCTCCTATTATTATGATTATGACGGATTTATGAATGTTTTGAAAACTTTGAGCCTTATGTTAAATCATGAGATTCATGGTACAAGCATGTTGTCCTACTCTTATGAACTTTTATGCATTTTAACTTTCCGCTTTACTTACCTTGCATATTCGGTACATTCCACGTACTGATTGCATATTCTATGTTGTATCGTTTCATGATACAGGCTCTAATATTTAGACCTAGCGCTGTCATTAGCTTGTTCCTGGAGCTAGCATCCAGCTCATTGGTGAGTCCTCATCCCCTAAGGACCAGTTGATATTGGTTATCCCATTCTGTTCAGTTTCTAGACTTGTCTGGTTAGTTGGGGGTATTTCCATAAATCCATCATATATGTTAGAGGCTTTCAGACTATGCGTAGTATTAAGCCATCATGTATGAAGTGTGTTTCTCTTTCCATGTTATGTTATGATTATGCTTCCGCGATGTTATCATGTTGAGTATTCTGCTTTGCTAGATTGAGATAGATGTATGTTCATGCCATGGGTCGACTTGGAGTCTCTTGAGGATCCTTGTCTTGTGTTACAATCTGGGTCTACGTTCGGGTCGTGACAGAAGCTTATCCCCCAATATGTTGGTCCTTATAGGATTCTAAGGCGAGTTGGCAAGGTGACTTTTAAGTTGGAGCTACTAGCGGACTTAACTTCGATTCATCTAGTTTTCGATATGTTCTTGTTGAAAAAGTGCATCGAGGATCCAGCCTTAGTTGTCCCTACGAATGACAATGGTTTTAAGGGTTTCCTTACCAATGAGGAGGTTCCTACTGAGATCATTGGTCATTAGGTTCGAAAGTTGAGGAATAAGGAGGTACGTGGTCAAACAAGTAATAAAGTGGCTAAGTAGCCAAGTATCGATCCAAGGAGGCTGCTCTAGATATGCAAAACTGCCTAGTTTACTATATCTCTATTCTATTTCTAACTATGTTAACAACAATCCAACCAAGATTTGAGTGAGTTTTGTTTCTAAACTAATTATCTACTAAAATTAATAACTACTATTTACGTTGAGTTTAGACAATGGATATGCACATGCCAAGGTTAAGAACGAGTAATGAACTTGATAATCATGATAATTTGGTCATCTTCTTCTTCATATTGCTAGCCAAGAACGTTTGCCTAGAAATTAAAACTTCCGTATTTAATTTCACTTTAGATTCATAAACCATTCGTCTACATTTCTGTGATCAAATGCAATTTATGACCTAAGACTACAATTCCGGTTCCTAAATTGACTAATACGGATTTCAAGTATATTTCTATCAAGAAAGCACATCAAAACCCAATTTTCCCAAATCAAGTTAAGAACAATACCCTATTAATTCACAACTTTCCAATTTCATGCTCTCTCGAGTGAAATTGGACTTTTTAGATATACATTATTGGTGGCCAATCAAGAATGTAATAAGCACAAGAATTAATAGAACAACATGCAAGAAGAATAAGAAACCATATCAATTATTACCAACATTCATTACACAAGTTCAAAACCTCAGCAAGAAAGGAATTAGCCACTCATTCTTGGATTAATCATCCTAGAATGAGTGTGAATCATGCATACAATTGAAGGAAAGAAGAAGGGAAGAGAAGAAAACACTTATCTTTTCTATTCTTCAACTGCCACAAAACCACGTTCCTGCTTCCACTTCTGAACTCAGGCTAAAAAAACTAAAACTAAAAAAAACTCTTTTAAAAATAACCTAAGTGTGCTATTTATACTAGTGGGAAATTTTTCCCGGAATAACAAGCAACGTGTCACGGAGGCCTACGCGGAGCACTGCCTCCATGACACGGCGTGGACGCGGACCCTCTCTGGAAATTGCATGGTCCGGATAATTAGCCTCAACGTGGCACGGAGGCCATCGCGGGGGCCTGTCTCCGTGCCACGGAGCTGTCGCGAGGCCTCACTGGAATCTGCCAATTAATTTCCTCTCCAGGCAGTGTGCTACCGCGATGGCAGCGTGGCACGGCACCATCGCGGAGCCAGTGTAAAATATGCCATCCGAGGTCTTTTCCACGCTCGCATCCAAGTCCAACTCCGACATAGTTCCAACACGCATTTGAGCTCTTAAAAATCACATTATCCTGCAAAACAAATGCTAATCATGTTGGTTAGTATAAATTCGCATTTTATTACCAAATACATGATAGTATATACACATTGCACAACAAACAAGGTAAAAATGATACGTTTGAGTATCACTTGGGCATATAAATCTGTCCAAGATCACTTACCCCACACTTAAATCCTTGTTCGTTCTCGAACAACACATACACAAATCATGCACATCACATCTCAACCTTTGTCACTATGGTGCAACCATTTACGTTACGGTCATACCGAGTATTTGATTTTTGCAAATCATCAAGAAAACATGCTTGGTCGTACAAGACAATGACCTTAATACATCGAGGCTTCCTAGACTTTTAAGAATTGATTCTTGATATCGGCAAACTCATGCAAATCAACTAATCAAGAAATCCGACACGAAAATCAATCTTTCATCAAGCATGTACCCTCACAACTCGAGAGAAACTTCCCCTTTTATGCTCGTGCAGCACACAAACATGCAAGTAGGGGCATATAAAAATTGATTTCACTCTCTCTCCCAAAAGAATTCACATGCATCATGTCATGACCCATAGGCTTTCCCTTAGTGTATTACTCCACTAATATAAAGAAATGCAGTGTAGGATCAAATAGGACTTTTAATGGGTTGTAACTGGGCTATGGATCTAGTATATATATATTGGATTAGCCAATAATAGTCGCTAGCATCCTTAAGCGCCTTTTCAACTCATTCCCATCGACTCATGGACATTGTTCCTCTCTTTTCTCTTTTTCTCCCATTCATGCTGGTTTACTTTCATACAGCCCATTTCATCAGGCACACTTGACCCCAAACGGAAGGTTTTCATGTACCCTCAATTTCATTTAATTACAACTAGTGCCTCTTCAACATCATCTTTTCTTTCCTCACTTCGCTTTTCTTTTCTTTTCACTCTTTTCACTCTTTAACACTTTGGGAAACAATTTTCTGTTCTTTTTAAGCGCTTAAGAGCTTCTTATAGACTTTAAGGCTAATGAAAAGAAGGAATAAAGCTTAGTTCATACAATTCTGGACAAAAGAAAGAAATCGGCTAAAGGCTCAACGGGCTGACTAGGGTATACAACATATAAAAAGGTAGAATTTGACAAGAAAAAAATGGAAACTAACGGTTAAAACAAAGAAATGCCTACATCCTTTCCGACACTACACCTCCTTCATTTCGCTTTGTATACACGCCAGGCAAGTTCTAGACAATTCATAATGACATGGAATAGCAAAACCTCACTCACACTTCATGCACATGCTCGAATCAAGATGCATTCACAGACTCTTTAATTAGTCAATTACATGAATTCAAGATTAAGCCTCAATCATAATGAACCAAATTCTATAGCCTAGGTAAATCAACATATTTACACAATTACATGCTTTCAAACGAATCACTTTCACATTTCGAACATCAATTACACATGCAACAAAATTTTAGCAACCATAAGCAACTACAGTTTATTGATGCAATCCACCAAAGAAACTAAAAACAAAACATCTACTCCTATCGACTACATTTCCCTTAAGACGGTCATCATCCATCCATCATAGGGAATGGTCACTAACTATGACATCGGTTCAATGGGACTATTCTCGGTAAAAGAACCGAAAACAAACTCCGAGAAACCCAAAAATAAAACTTCACAATTTTTGCAACACATCGATCATTTCGATGAAAAAAAATATTTACAAAATATGTTGATAAGTGCAACATCTTTTCGCAAAAATTTTGAAAAATATCGATCATATCGATAGAGAAAAAAAATATTTACAAAATTTACAAAATATTTACAAAGGCAACCATAACTTTTTTTAAAAACACACATCATTAGCCACAAACAAATATATATACACATCATTCACAAATCAGTTCACAACAACAGGGAAAGCACAGACATACATAAACGTCAAGGAAGAATATACAGCAGATTTAGAGCCTATGACCCAGCACCTAACTACTCCCCACCCCACACTTAAATCGAACACTGTCCCCAGTGTTCACAAAAATACAAAGCACAAAATTTTGGGTGGTGAAACTCCCTGCTCAGTCGAAATATTCGACTTCCTCATCCGGTGCTGCGGCCTCGTCGCCCATATCTGAATCAGCTCCCTCGCCGTCATCGGACTCCACATCAGAGTCCTCACGACGTGTCTCCTCATCAGTCGGCTTCAGTTGGCTCCACAAAGGCTGGACCCACCTTGCATAAAGCTCTGGCGTTCTCGCCAAAAAGGTAGTCAAGCTCCAGCTGCCATAATTCATCCTCGGTGGCTCGTCTCCCACCTATCCGTAGCTGCAGCATCTGCATACCGAACATACGGGCCATATACTGGTCGTCACGAGCATGTCGCTCGCCCAGAGTCAGCACAGGTCCGTGTGTGGTGTCGGGGGCCTTGGTCTTTGTCACATCAAGGGCCCTCCGCTCCAACTGCGGAATGTAATCCAAGGCTTCTTCCTCAACGTCAAGGCCTCGGAGGAAGGTGGTGATGAGTCTGCCAAACTCGTATCTGTGGCCCTGGTGTAGTCTGGCTCTCTTCATGGCGGATATTATAACCGCCCCCACATTAATCTCAAGCCCTTTTATAAGGGCATACCCCAGGCAGACACGGTCCCGGGTCACGTCTGTCATATGTACTCCCGGGATCAAACACGAACATACAATTTTTAGCCAGATTATGGCCTCCCTGTTCATCTGCGAATAAGGCAGAGTCTGGTGGTAACCCCTCTCTTTGTGTCTACTCCATCGGGCTGTGGATCGAGCCCCACACAACGTACGTCTGATGTTGGCGTACGGTGGGGTGATGTTGAACTGGCGGAGAACGTGGGCGTCTGTGTCCCGCGCTCCAACGATGGCATTCAGCTGCTGGGGTTCCAGAGTGTCAATCTGCCCTCTGATTTTAATAGTGTGGCTTCTGATGGCAGGGTTCCAGTTGGCATAAAATTCCCGGACCATGTGAAGGTTGCACTCCTTGGGCTCCTGAAAAATAAAGCTGAGCCCAGCTGCCTCAATCCTCTGTACAATGCGAGGGAACTCCTATGCGAGTGGTTCCCTTGCAATATATTCCTCCGGGAAGTACTTGTTCTCCTTATGCTTTGCGTACCACTTCTTCCCTTCATCGGTAACCCATCGTGTCCCGTATCGGCGGTGTTGACCGCGTGGAACAGCAGGTGCAGCTGGGACAGCAGTGCCCAGTCTCATTCTCTTTCTGCCGGTGCCTGAGGCTGAAGCACCCTTGCCTTTATCTTGTCGGCTGGCCATTGTACCTGTCAATTTACACAGACAAGCACAATGTTAAGCTAAAAACTTGTTAGCTTTGGCTAAGGTCGGGTTAAACAAAATTTACCCCACACTTAGTCTTTAACAATATTTACAACATGTTAGCAAGGATAGCTCTATTTACACCCTAAACACAATCACTATAAACATATTGCTTAGTGCGTTCACAAAAATTCGACAGCATAACGGCTAGCGAACTACTCAGACTTCATACAGCTAACCCAATCCTACTATCGACAGCTATTCACCCATAGCACTTAGCAACGATAACGACAACAAAATAGAAACAACAATACAAACATTTTATATACACTAATCTAAGCAATTCAACCAATTCACATATTACGCAATGTCCCACAAAAATTCGAGAATTAGTCGTCTTTCACCAATTATACAATATTTACCACGACTTATCTCAAATAATAAACACACCCCGGCATCAATTTCGTCAAACTATCAAGTTACCCAAGTTAAAATTCAACAACCCCAAGCCCTAGAACTCAATTCGACAATCAACAATGAATTATTCAATCAATCGATAAGTTCACACGTCAACTACAACAATCCGAACACAATCAATCGCAAAATAATTCACGTCATGTTTAATTTCTACCTAGGGTGATATATCTCACCTCACATGCTCAAAATCGACAAAAATCGCCAAAAATTTGAGATAGACGATGAAAACATACCTTGGAATTGAAGAATCGATAAAGACTTGACGTTTTCCTTGCCTCTTAACGTGGCACGGAGCTTGGGGGTAGGGGAATGGGTGTTTGGTTGCGGAGGGTAGAGGGAATGGGGAAAAATGGGCGAAAATCGGGGGTTTATTTAAAAGAAACACGCGGGTCACCCGGAAACCCGGTGTGACCCGGCACTGGTATAAGGCCAACGTGTCACGGAGGGTAACGCGGAGGCCCTCCTCCGTGACATGGAGCCAACGCGTTGGCTTATTGGAATTTTAAAAAATTCCAGATTTGCCTTCAACGTGTCACGGAGGCCAACGCGGAGCATTGCCTCCGTGATACGGCGCCAACGCGCCAGTGCTCTGTTTCACTATCAAATTTTATTTTTAATACCTCGCCTCGTTTTCTCGATTCCAAGTATTTTTCCTCCGGTATACCTGAAAATCACCTCACTAAACAAAAATTGGTTAAATGACTAGATTCCCTACTAAAAAAAACAAAAATAAAAATTACTAATTAAAATGCACATCTAAACCTAGTCAAGAAAAAGAAAAGAAAATAAAATAAAAGAAAAACTTTACACTAAGGAAAAAGAAAGAAAAATATTTTTCATGGGTTGCCTCCCGTGCAGCGCCTGGTTTAACGTCGCGGCTCGACAGCCTTTATGCTCAATTTTCTACTAGGGAGATGGACGATTTGTCCCGATCATGGTCATCTCCCCAGTAGTTCTCAACCTTGTCTGGTGGCCTACCTAGTAACTCTCGGGAATCACTCAATCCATTTGCATTCCCATGATCAATCACGTTGATCACCGAGAGTTCCTTATAGACAGTCGGGAGCTTAGGTGCCTTGTACACGTCGAACACCTCAACCTTGTCGTGTGCTCGCATCGTGAGTTGACCCGCAGCTACATCGATCAATGCCTTTCCGGTTGCCAAAAATGGTCGTCCCAAAATAAATGGGACTTCTGCCTCTGGCTCAAAATCCAGAACTATGAAATCTACCGGAAAAATGAGGGAGCCTACCTGCACTAGCACATCCTCAACTATGCCATCCGGCTTAGCTAAAGACCTGTCTGCTAGCTGCAAGATCACTGTTGTAGGTCTAGGACTCCCTAGCCCTAACTTTCTGAATACCGAAGATGGCATCAGATTTATACTTGCCCCCAAGTCGCATAACCCACGAGCTCGGATACTTTGCCCAATCGTCATCTGAATAGTAAAACTTCCAGGATCCTTCAGTTTAGTGGGCAACCTGTTCTGAATAAGGGATGTGCATTCCTCCGTTAAAGCCACCGTGGCATACTCGGTCAAGCGACTTTTGTTGGCCACGATGTCTTTGATATACTTTGCATATTTTGGCACACCCTGCAAGACATCAACAAGAGGTAAGTTAACATGTACCTGTTTAAGTACCTCCATGAATTTTTGGAAACACGCCTCCTCCTTGTGTTTCTTAAGTCGTTGAGGGAACGGGGGTGGAGGCCTTGTTGGTTCAGCTTCTTTGGTCTTCCCCGTATCTGAGGTTTGTTCTCCCTCAACATATGCTACTCCTGACTTCTGAGGCGGTCTTTCCGGTTCCACCTCCTTTAATTGTAAACCACTCCTCGTGGTCACTGCATTTACCTGCTTAGGATTGGGATCCGTGTCGCTAGGTAGTCCTCCCCTTGGTCTAGTATTTTGGGCACTAGCAAATTGCCCAAACTGATATTCAAGAGCCTTGGTTGCCAATTGATTGTTCTTTACTTCGGCCGCCAGTTTGACATAGTCAGCCTACAATTGTGCCTGGTTGGCAATCATGGTCTTGAACATTTCCTCAATAGTCGGTGATGGTGGTGGAGGAGGGACATTGTGATTTCTAAACTGATTTTGATAGCCTTGTTGCCCTCCTTGGTTTCTGTGCATACCCTTCCCTAAACCTTGACCTTGTTGATTGTTGCTACCCCACGAAAAATTTGGATGATTCCACCAATTCGAGTTGTAGCCACCACCAAACTGCTGTTGATTCCTCTGTGCATTGCCCACAAAGTTGACAGAATCAGGATTTGCACCACAGCATTCGGCTGAATGCTCACTACTACCACACACTTCACACCACATCTGTTGGACTGAATTGACTGAGGCTGACGGCTGGTTCAAATTCATATTGCTGAAGTGAGTGTTTAACTGATTTTGCAAAGCAGCTATCTGAGCAGCGATATCTGTGAATACATCCACTTCAATCACTCCCGCTGCTTTCCTTGCTCCACCTCTTGAAGAATCTGCATTCCATTCCGCATTGCCTTGTGAAATTTAGTTGAGCAAAGTGTACAGCTCCTCATAAGTCTTCTCCAGCGCTTGCCCTCCAGCTGCTGAGGCTAACAAAATTTTAGTGTGGGGTTCCAAACCCTCAATAAAACTGTGGACCAACACCTCATTTGACTGATGATGATGAGGACAGTCCCGCAACATGGACTTGAATCTTTCCCAGGCTTGATAAAGATTTTCTCCTTCCCTCTGTTTAAAACTTAGAATCTGACTTCTAAGTTTAGCTGTTTTACCTGAAGGGAAAAATCTGATCAAGAACTTCTTTGCAAGATCATCCCACGTTGATATAGAGTTGGGTGGTTCAGCTTTTAACCACCTCTTGGCTTCACCAAGTAAGGAAAATGGAAATAAGGTGAGCGGAACATAATCAGGTGACACTCCAGCGGGGATGTAAGTGTCACTTATCTCCAAAAAGTTATGGAGATGTTGTTGCAGATCTTCGTGAGGGAGACCGGTAAACTGCCCGCTAGTGTGCAAAAGTTGCACCATATTTTGCTTTAACTCAAATCTCCCCCCAGGCTCTGGTTTGCGGATGCTGGAATGTACATTATTAGCGTGTGGGATTGCCACCTCGCGAACCGGCCTGGCTGCTACTTCCTCGGGCACTAACACTGCCCGCACAACTGGTGGATTGGGTTGCTCCATTATAGACTGCTTCAGCAACTGCAACTTCTTCCAAAGAGCTTCTCTACGTTGACTGTACAATTCACGTTCTGGCTCTAAGTAAGATTCCACTAGCTCCTTGTCCCTTGCCAGTGTTCACAGAAATAAAAATCTGCAAAATACAGGCTAAGACCAAGTTGTTAACACTTAAGAAAATAAAAATACAAATACAGTAAATTTACACTAAACAAAATTTTACAAATCGCCTAGCCTCCCCGGCAACGGTGCCAAAAACTTGCTCGCTCTCTGCTGCTAGGTATATATTATACACCGACACGCAAGTGTACGTGGTCAAACAAGTAATAAAGTGGCTAAGTAGCCAAGTATCGATCCAAGGAGGCTGCTCTAGATATGCAAAACTGCCTAGTTTACTATATCTCTATTCTATTTCTAACTATGTTAACAACAATCCAACCAAGATTTGAGTGAGTTTTGTTTCTAAACTAATTATCTACTAAAATTAATAACTACTATTTACGTTGAGTTTAGACAATGGATATGCACATGCCAAGGTTAAGAACGAGTAATGAACTTGATAATCATGATAATTTGGTCATCTTCTTCTTCATATTGCTAGCCAAGAACGTTTGCCTAGAAATTAAAACTTCCGTATTTAATTTCACTTTAGATTCATAAACCATTCGTCTACATTTCTGTGATCAAATGCAATTTATGACAAAACACTACAATTCCGGTTCCTAAATTGACTAATACGGCTTTCAAGTATATTTCTATCAAGAAAGCACATCAAAACCCAATTTTCCCAAATCAAGTTAAGAACAATACCCTATTAATTCACAACTTTCCAATTTCATGCTCTCTCGAGTGAAATTGGACTTTTTAGATATACATTAATGGTGGCCAATCAAGAATGTAATAAGCACAAGAATTAATAGAACAACATGCAAGAAGAAGAAGAAACCATATCAATTATTACCAACATTCATTACACAAGTTCAAAACCTCAGCAAGAAAGGAATTAGCCACTCATTCTTGGATTAATCATCCTAGAATGAGTGTGAATCATGCATACAATTGAAGGAAAGAAGAAGGGAAGAGAAGAAAACTCTTATCTTTTCTATTCTTCAACTGCCACAAAACAACGTTCCTGCTTCCACTTCTGAACTCAGGCTAAAAAAACTAAAACAAAAAAAAACTCTTTTAAAAATAACCTAAGTGTGCTATTTATACTAGTGGGAAATTTTTCCCGGAATAACAAGCAACGTGTCACGGAGGCCAACGCAGAGCACTGCCTCCGTAACACGGCGTGGACGCGGACCCTCTCTGGAAATTGCATGGTCCGGATAATTAGCCTCAACGTGGCACGGAGGCCATCGCGGGGGCCTGTCTCCGTGCCACGGAGCTGTCGCGAGGCCTCACTGGAATCTGCCAATTAATTTCCTCTCCAGGCAGTGTGCTACCGCGATGGCAGCGTGGCATGGCACCATCGCGGAGCCAGTGTAAAATATGCCATCCGAGGTCTTTTCCACGCGCATCCAAGTCCAACTCCGACATAGTTCCAACACGTATTTTAGCTCTTAAAAATCACATTATCCTGCAAAACAAATGCTAATCATGTTGGTTAGTATAAATTCGCATTTTATTACCAAATACATGATAGTATATACACATTGCACAACAAACAAGGTAAAAATGATACGTTTGAGTATCATTTGGGCATATAAATCTGCCCAAGATCAGTAACCTCAGTGAAGGTTTAGTGGCAACATCAAAGCCGAAGCAGATATGATGGATAGATATCCATATCTTTTCTCTCCCATCTCATTTCCAGCATGTGGTACTATTTTCTTCTTTATTAATATATTTAGTTTTTCGTGAAATTCATGTCCCTCAGATCCTTTTATGACTTACCATGCATGTATGATTCATGAATTATGTTCATCCATGAGTTTCATGTTTGGGTTTGCAATTTTTAGGATTGCATGTCTTAGCTATTAAATTTTTGGGATTTTAGTTCTTTCAAAATCATTTTAGCTTAGTTAGCCTACATTCGTGGATGAAGGTTCCCAGGGGGAGATAATGTGACGTCCCAAAGGTTCCTAAGACTAGACCCAAGGGTTGGAAGTGGTTCATGTAGAGAAGCTGGAGAATCACCTCAGAATGAGTCTTAGAATGTGTCATAGGTGCACGGTACGATCCGTACTAGGATTTGTAAAGAGAGGTCTGGAGAGTTCAACAAATTCTAAGTGAGAAGTCACGACTCGTACCAGGTTAGTGTGAGTCGTACCAAGGGACCGTGGTGTGGATTCAGAGAGTTTGGTAGGAAGTGGCCAAGAAGGCACGACTCGATTCTATGAGCCGTACAGAGGTGGTATGAATAGTACCTAGGGGGCGTAGATTAGCGACTCAAAGGATTGACCAAAGAGGGATTTGTGACCACGGGACTCAGGACAATTTATACGTCTTTGGTATGATTCGTGGTATGGATAATACCACTGGATGGGCAATTATTAAGTGCAATCTTTCAAGGGTATTTCTAGAACTTCCTAAGCCTTTAACTCCTATGTGACGTTGTTATGGGATTCTTAAAGTTTGTATTAAGGGGTTTTGATTAGCCTAAGGACTCATTCTTCCAAAACACCGCAAGTTGAAGGTTTTCTCTCTCAAGTCAAGTTAGGGTTCATCATCTCTTCCATCTCAATTTCTCGTGTCTTAGAGAGAAGCTAAGGGATCTTCAACACAGGTATGTAGGGTTATGAATGGGGGAAATTTGTCCACCCTCATGCCCATTTCATCCCTATCTCATGATTTTAAGTCTCCAAGCATGATCTATTGCAATTCTACAGTTAGACCCAATTCTCATGAAATCTCCTATGTTCTCCTCTGAATTCAAGTTTCTTATGATTAAATTCATAATTTTTGATTATGATTATTTATTTCCTATTATAAACTCTCATGGGTCTATATTTTCAAGTTTATGGCGAAATTTCCCAATTATGCATGATTTTATTAATATCAAGCTTATGAGCCCATGATTTAAGTTATGATGAATTATCAAAGTATGCATGAACATTGAAGAATTCTTATACTTACGTTTTCTGGTTTTAAGTTATGAAGTCTTATTCATCATATGTAATTTCATGACAATCAAGTTTATGTATCATGGCCAACTCAATCGTATTATTCTCATAACTATTTCACATATGTCAAAATATGATTATGATTTCATGATTTAGATAAGACTATGCAAGACTGAATATGTTTTGACGATGATGATTATGAGCCATGTGAATGTTTTTGGGAGTAATGACAAGAATCGAGTAGGCTAAGGGTTTAAGAAAACCCTACGTCTCCGAAGTACATGTCACCATAGGTATTTATTTCATGTTCAAACACTACAGGAATTCACGACTGATATCACGCCTTAATCATTCCTTGCATCGTGTAAGCTTTGCCCACTTGAGTGAGATTGTTGGAGCATCACATAAGCTCTATCATGATTTCATGACTCGAGTCTACACCCTGGATGCAACACGGTACATGGCACAACAAGTGACCCCAAGCTAACCCATGGCTTAACATCACACTAGTATATTGAATTAAATAGATGCAGAAGTTGTGTAAACATAACTAGATAATACTTTTCAAAAGAAAAGAATACATGTCTGATAAAATACTAAAAAAACTGTGTCTGTTCTGGACAGAGTGGTACTGTACTATACTGTGGGAGAGACAACAATCGATATATAACTACGTGAGTTAGATGTGGAGTCCAATGTATACGCCCCATCGGATGAGGCCCACTATACCTTGCCAGGGTATAGAAGATGAACTAGGTGATCACTGAATGATGCCCATTAAGGCTAAAACCTACTGTGGGAATGTAGTTTAGGAACCTAGGTGCGTTGAACCTCGGCCCGCTTAATGCTATGTCCTACTCTCACTGGAAATTTCTAACTCTGACTGCTAGGCTGATAACTCGAATCTAATTTCCGAAGACTTAAGTAAGCAATACTTATCTTGATGTAACACGAGAGTCTGAAGAACCTGATAACTGAAACTAAGGGTTCTAAGACTAGCCAGAGCAGCTTTAGCTGAAAGAGTCGTAACCATCTCAAGAACAATCTTACAACTGATAACTGAGACTATGGCGTTTTACTGAACACCTCAAGAGACTGATATAGTGAAATTGATCAGCTGACATTTTTGTATGATAATGAAATGGCTAAGTACTAAATGGAACTGAACAATCAATAAATAAACTTTGATCATATAACTTTACTATTCTGGTGATTACAAGAACTATTCGAATCAAGAAACATTTGTGTCTGGACAATTATGCAAGACTCTTTCAAATCAAATTTACAGATTAGGGATAAAAAACATACTTCATTGAAAGAGATATCAACAAATTCTAGCCAGCAATAACCTTTAAGAATCACGAGAATTATAACAAGAAGAAAATTCAAGATCTAATTAACAGACAACACTAACTTCGACCCTAAGAGGGATAAAACTAATAAAGTTTTTATAAGGGTTTTAAGGCATAAGAGAAGAGCATTTCCCTTGTTAAAATCCCACATACCTGGAGTAGAATTCCTTGGAAGAACCCTTCCGAATCTGTTAAGGAATTTGCAAGCCCTAGCTTTGCTCTAAGAGAATCGTCTGAATTTACTTGTGAATTTCCTAACTGGTTTTGGAAAGAATGAGAGATAGGGTCGACAATGTAATAGCCCAGACCGCCGCTTGTAGAAATTGTCCGCTTTGGGGCTCACCCCCTCACGGTTTTAAAACGCATCTACAAGGGAGAGGTATCCAAGCACTTATAAAGTACTCTTCGTTCTCCTCCCCAACCGATGTGGGATTTGCCTAAGGCAAGCCTCACATTCAACACCCTTGGGACTCAGCGTCCTTGCTGAGGTTTGCCCCACCACTGGCCCGACACCGGCTCTGATACCAACTGTAACAGCCCAGACCACCGCTTGTAGAAATTGTCCGCTTTGGGGCTCGCCCCTCACGGTTTTAAAACGCGTCTACAAGGGAGAGGTATCCAAACACTTAAAAAGCACTCTTTGTTCTCCTCCCCAACTGATGTGGGATTTGCCAAAGGCAAGCCTCACGCTCACCCCCCATGGGACTCAGCGCCCTCGCTGAGGTTTGCCCCACCAACGGCCCAGCACCGGCTCTGATACCAACTGTAACAGCCCAGACCGCCGCTTGTAGAAATTGTCCGCTTTGGGGCTCACCCCCTCACATTTTTAAAATGCGTCTACAAGAGAGAGGTATCCAAGCACTTATAAAGTACTCTTCGTTCTCCTCCCCAACCGATGTGGGATTTGCCTAAGGCAAGCCTCACACTCACCCCCCCATAGGACTCAGCGTTCTCGTTGAGGTTTGCCCCACAACCGGCCCGGCACCGTCTCTGATAACTACTATGACAGCCCAGACCGCCGCTTGTAGAAATTGTCCGCTTTGGGGCTCACCTCCTTACGGTTTTAAAACGTGTCTACAAGGGAGAGGTATCCAAGCACTTATAAAGTACTCTTCGTTCTCCTCCCCAACTGATGTTGGATTTGCCTAAGGCGAGCCACACACTCACCCCCCCTCGGGACTCAGCACCCTCGCTGAGGTTTGCCCCAACACTGGCCCGGCACCGGCTCTGATACCAACTGTAATAGCCATAGACCGCCGCTTGTAGAAATTGTCCGCTTTTGGCCTCACCCCCTCACGGTGTTTAAAATGCGTCTACAAGGGAGAGGTATCCAAGCACTTATAAAGCACTCTTCGTTCCCCTCCCCAACCGATGTGGGATTTTCCTAAGGCAAGCCTCACACTCACCCCCCCTTGGGACTCAGCGTCCTCACTGAGGTTTGCCCCACCACCTACCCGGCACCGGCTCTGATACCAACTATAACAGCCCAAACCGCCGCTTGTAGAAATTGTCCACTTTGGGGCTCACCCCCTCATGGTTTTAAAACGCGTCTACAAGGGAGTGGTATCCAAGCACTTATAAAGCACTCTTCGTTGTCCTCCCCAACAGATGTGGGATTTGACTAAGGCAAGCGTCACACTCACCCTCCCTTGGGAATCAGCGTCCTCGCTAAGGTTAGCCCCACCACCAGCCCGGCACCAGCTCTGATACCAACTGTAACAGCCCAGACAGCCGCTTGTAGAAATTGTCCGCTTTGGGGCTCACCCCCTCACGGTTTTAAAACGCGTCTTCAAGGGAGAGGTACCCAAGCACTTATAAAGCACTCTTCATTCTCCTCCCCAACTGATGTGGGATTTGCCTAATGCAAGCCTCACGCTCACCCCTCCCCCTCAGGACTCAGCACCCTCGCTGAGGTTTTCCCCACCACCGGCCCGGCACCGGCTCTGATACCAACTGTAACAGCCCTAGACCGCCGCTTGTAGAAATTGTCCGCTTTGGGGCTCACCCCCTCATGGTTTTTAAAACGCGTCTACAAGGGAGAGGTACCCAAGAACTTATAAAGCACTCTTCATTCTCCTGCCCAACCGATGTGGGATTTGCCTAAGGCAAGTCTCACACTACTATAACAGCCCAGACGGCCGCTTGTAGAAATTGTCTGCTTTGGGGCTCACCCCCTCACGGTTTTAAAACGCGTCTACAAGGGAGAGGTATCCAAGCACTTATAAAGCACTCTTCGTTCTCCTCCCCAACCGATATGGGATTTGCCTATGGCAAGCCTCACACTAACCCCCCTCGGGACTCGGTGCCCTTGCGGATGTTTGCCCCACCACCGTCCCGGCACCGGCTCTGTTACCAACTGTAACAACAACTATAACAGCCCTAGACCGCCTTAGGCAAATCCCACATCGGTTGGGGAGGAGAACGAAGAGTGCTTTCTAAGTGCTTGGATACCTCTCCCTTGTAGACGCGTTTTAAAAACCATGAGGGGGTGAGCCCCAAAGCGGACAATTTCTACAAGCGGCGGTCTAGGGCTGTTACAGTTGGTATCAGAGCCGGTGCCGGGCCGGTGGTGGGGAAAACCTCAGCGAGGGTGCTGAGTCCTGAGGGGGAGGGGTGAGCGTGAGGCTTGCATTAGGCAAATCCCACATCAGTTGGGGAGGAGAATGAAGAGTGCTTTATAAGTGCTTGGGTACCTCTCCCTTGAAGACGCGTTTTAAAACCGTGAGGGGGTGAGCCCCAAAGCGGACAATTTCTACAAGCGGCTGTCTGGGCTGTTACAGTTGGTATCAGAGCTGGTGCCGGGCTGGTGGTGGGGCTAACCTTAGCGAGGACGCTGATTCCCAAGGGAGGGTGAGTGTGACGCTTGCCTTAGTCAAATCCCACATCTGTTGGGGAGGACAACGAAGAGTGCTTTATAAGTGCTTGGATACCACTCCCTTGTAGACGCGTTTTAAAACCATGAGGGGGTGAGCCCCAAAGTGGACAATTTCTACAAGTGGCCGTTTGGGCTGTTATAGTAGTGTGAGACTTGCCTTAGCCAAATCCCACATCGGTTGGTGAGGAGAACGAAGAGTGCTTTATATGTTCATGGATACCTCTCCCTTGTAGACGCGTTTTAAAACCGTGAGGGGGTGAGCCCCAAAGCGGACAATTTCTACAAGCGGCGGTCTGGGCTGTTATAGTTGGTATTAGAGCTGGTGCCGGGCCGGTGGTGGGGCTAACCTCAGTGAGGACGCTGATTCCCAAGGGGGGGTGAGTGTGACGCTTGCCTTAGTCAAATCCCACATCTGTTGGGGAAGAGAACGAAGAGTGCTTTATAAGTGCTTGGATACCTCTCCCTTGTAGACGTGTTTTAAAACCGTGAGGGGGTGAGCCCCAAAGTGGACAATTTCTACAAGCGGTCGTCTGGGCTGTTATAGTAGTGTGAGACTTGCCTTAGCCAAATCCCACATCGGTTTGCGAGGAGAAGAAAGAGTGCTTTATAAGTTCATGGATACATCTCCCTTGTAGACGCGTTTTAAAAACCGTGACGGGGTGAGCCCCAAAGCGGACAATTTCTACAAGCGGCGGTCTAGGGCTGTTACAGTTGGTATCAGAGCCGGTGTCGGGCCGGTGGTGGGGAAAACCTCAACGAGGGCGCTGAGTCCCGAGGGGGGGGGTGAGCGTGAGGCTTGCATTAGGCAAATCCCACATCGGTTGGGGAGGAGAACGAAGAGTGCTTTATAAGTGCTTGGGTACCTCTCCCTTGAAGACGCGTTTTAAGACCTTGAGGGGGTGAGCCCCAAAGCGGACAATTTCTACAAGCGGCGGTCTGGGCTGTTACAGTTGGTATTAGAGCCGGTGCCGGGCCAGTGGTGGGTCAAACCTCAGCGAGGACGCTGAGTCCCAAGGGGGGGTGAGTGTGACGCTTGCCTTAGGAAATTCCCACATCGGTTGGGGAGAAGAACGAAGAGTGCTTTCTAAGTGCTTGGATACCTCTCCCTTGTAGACATGTTTTAAAAATCGTGAGGGGGTGAGCCCCAAAGCGGACGATTTCTACAAGCGGCGGTCTAGGGCTATCACTGTTGGTATCAGAGCCGGTGCCGGGCCGGTGGTGGGGCAAACCTCAGCGAGGACGCTGAGTCCCAAGGGGGGGTGAGTGTGAGGCTTTCCTTAGGCAAATCCCACATCGGTTGGGGAGGAGAACGAAGAGTACTTTCTAAGTGCTTGGATACCTCTCCCTTGTAGACGCATTTTAAAACAATGAGGGGGTGAGCCCCAAAGTGGACAATTTCTACAAGCGGCAGTCTAGGGATGTTACAGTTGCTGTTACAGTTGGTATCAGAGCCGTTGCCGGGCGGGTGGTGGGGCAAACCTCAGCGAGGGGGCTTAGTCCCGAGGGGGGGATGAGTGTGAGGCTTGCCTTAGGCAAATCCCACATCAGTTGGGGAGGAGAACGAAGAGTGCTTTATAAGTGCTTGGATACCTCTCCCTTGTAGACGCGTTTTAAAATCTTGAGGGGGTGAGCCCCAAAGCGGATAATTTCTACAAGCGGCAGTCTGGGCTGTCACAGTAGTGTGAGGCTTGCCTTAAGTAAATCCCACATCGGTTGGGGAGGAGAACGAAGAGTTCTTTATAAGTTCTTGGATACCTCTTCCTTGATGACACGTTTTAAAACCGTGAGGGGGTGAACCCCAAAGCGGACAATTTCTACCAGCACGGTCTGGGCTGTTAATGTTGGTATCAGAGCCAGTGTCGGGCTGGTGGTGGGGCAAACCTCAGCGAGGACGCTGAGTCCCAGGGGGGTGAGTGTGAGTCTTGCCTTAGGAAAATCCCACATCGGTTGGGGAGGAGAACGAAGAGTGCTTTATAATTGCTTGGATACTTGTCCCTTGTAGACGCGTTTTAAAAACCGTGAGGGGGTTAGCCCCAAAGCGGACAATTTCTATAAGCGTTGGTCTAGGGCTGTTACAGTTGCTGTTATAGTTGGTATCAGAGCTGGTGCCGGGCCGGAGGTGGGGCAAACCTCAGTGAGGGCGCTGAGTCCCGAGGGGGGGTTAGTGTGAGGCTTGCCTTAGGCAAATCCCATATCGGTTGGGGAGGAGAACGAAGAGTTCTTTATAAGTTCTTGGATACCTCTCCCTTATATACGCGTTTTAAAAACCAGGAGGGGGTAAGCCCCAAAGCGGACAATTTCTACAAGCGGCGGTCTAGGGCTGTTACAGTTGGTATCAGAGCCGGTGCCGGGCCGGTGGTTGGGCAAACCTTAGCGAGGGTGCTGAGTCCTGAGGGGGGGTGAGTGTGAGGCTTGCCTTAGGCAAATCCCACATCAGTTGGGGAGGAAAACGAAGAGTGCTTTATAAGTGTTTGGATACCTCTCCCTTGTAGACGCGTTTTAAAAACCGTGAGGGGGTGAGCCCCAAAGCGGACAATTTCTACAAGCGGTGGTCTGGGCTGTAACAGTTGGTATTAGAGCCGGTGCCGGGCCGGTGGTGGGTCAAACCTCAACGAGGACGCTGAGTCCCAAGGGGGGGTAAGTGTGACGCTTGCTTGAGGCAAATCCCACATCGGTTGGGGAGGAGAACGAAGAGTGCTTTACAAGTGCTTGGATACCTCTCCCTTGTAGACGCGTTTTAAAAATCGTGAGGGGGTGAGCCCCAAAGCGAACAATTTCTACAAGTGGCGGTCTAGGGCTGTCACTATTGGTATCAGAGCCGGTGCCGGGCCGGTGGTGGGGCAAACCTCAGCGAGGACGCTGAGTCCCAAGGGGGGGTGAGTGTGAGGCTTTCCTTAGGCAAATCCCACATCGGTTGGGGAGGAGAACGAAGAGTACTTTCTAAGTGCTTGGATACCTCTCCCTTGTAGACGCGTTTTAAAACAATGAGGGGGTGAGCCCCAAAGTGGATAATTTCTACAAGCGGCAGTCTAGGGCTGTTACCATTGCTGTTACAGTTGGTATCAGACCCGCTGCCGGGCCGGTGGTGGGGCAAACCTCAGCGAGGGGGCTGAGTCCCGAGGGGGGGTGAGTGTGAGGCTTGCCTTAGGCAAATCCCACATCGGATGGGGAGGAGAACGAAGAGTGCTTTATAAGTGCTTGGATACCTCTCCCTTGTAGATGCGTTTTAAAATCGTGAGGGGGTGAGCCCCAAAGCAGACAATTTCTACAAGCGGCGGTCTGGGCTGTCACAGTAGTGTGAGGCTTGCCTTAAGCAAATCGCACATCGGTTGGGGAGGAGAACGAAGAGTTCTTTATAAGTACTTATATACCTCTTCCTTGATGACACGTTTTAAAACCGTGAGGGGGTGAGCCACAAAGCGGACAATTTCTACAAGCAGCGGTCTGGGCTGTTAAAGTTGGTATCAGAGCCGGTGCCGGGCCGGTGGTGGGGCAAACCTCAGCAAGGACGCTGAGTCCCAGGGGGGTGAGTGTGAGTCTTCCCTTAGGAAAATCCCATATTAGTTGGGGAGGAGAACGAAGAGAGCTTTATAAATGCTTGGATACTTGTCCCTTGTAGATGCGTTTTAAAAACCGTGAGGGGGTGAGCCCCAAAGCGGACAATTTCTATAAGCGGCGGTCTAGGGCTGTTACAGTTGCTATTACAGTTGGTATCAGAGCTGGTGCCGGGCCGGAGTTGGGGCAAACCTCAGCGAGGGCGGTGAGTCCCAAGGGGGGAGAGTGTGAGGCTTGCCTTAGGCAAATCCCACATCGGTTGGGGAGGAGAACGAAGAGTGCTTTATAAGTTCTTGGATACGTCTCCCGTGTAGACGCATTTTAAAAACCATGAGGTGGTGAGCCCCAAAGCGGACAATTTCTACAAGCGGCGGTCTAGGGCTGTTACAGTTGGTATCTGAGCCGGTGCCGGGCCAGTGGTTGGACAAACCTCAGCGAGGGCGCTGACTCCCGAGGGGGGGTGAGTGTGAGGCTTGCCTTAGGCAAATCCCACATCGGTTGGGGAGGAGAACGAAGAGTGCTTTATAAGTGTTTGGATACCTCTCCCTTGTAGATGCGTTTTAAATACCGTGAGGGGGTGAGCCCCAAAGCGAACAATTTCTACAAGCGGCGGTCTGGGCTGTTATAGTTTGTATTAGAGTCGGTGTCGGGCCAGTGGTGGGGCAAACCTCAGCGAGGACGCTGAGTCCCAAGGGGGGGTGAGAGTGAGGCTTGCCTTAGGCAAATCCCACATCGGTTGGGGAGGAGAACGAAGAGTGCTTTACAAGTGCTTGGATACCTCTCCCTTGTAGATGCATTTTAAAACCCGTGAGGGGGTGGGCCCCAAAGCGGACAATTTCTACAAGCGACGGTCTAGGGCTGTTACAGTTGGTATCAGAGCCAGTGCCGGGCCGGTGGTGGGACAAACCTCAGCGAGGACACTGAGTCCCAAGAGGGGGTGAGTGTGAGGCTTGCCTTAGGCAAATCCCACATCGGTTGGAGGAGGAGGAAGAGTACTTTATAAGTGCTTGGATAGCTCTCCCTTGTAGACGCGTTTTAAAATCGTGAGGGGGTGAGCCCCAAAGCAGACAACTTCTACAAGCGGCAGTCTAGGCGTTGTAGACTGTTCCTCTGATATCCCTCCTAAATAATACTAATAAGATGTTGTTTACGAGTTAAGATTTTAGGGTTTTATAAAATTTCCCCTAAAATATTTAATGAAATTTTTGCCAGTCAGTTGGTATGACTTAATCTATGAGTGGTACAATGATTCCACGATTCATACCACCGCTGGTGGTTATCAACCCTACTTCAATCTAGCACTTTAAACTTTTCCATGGATGCCTAGTATGACTCATATCAATATCCTATGACTCATAGGATTATCCATATCTCAGTCCTGAGTATTTCTCTGACCCCTCTCATGACCTATCCTAGGGATCGTACTGTTGTACCATGAGTCGTATCCTGACCTGTGGTTAGCTTGAATATTCTTGGACACAACTCTGAGTTATTCCATGAATGGCAAGTACGATTCACACCAAGGTGGCATGATTTGTGACATGGATTCATAGTTTCTCCAACCTCATTCACTGAGTATCTCCATTCTCTAGTTATGAGTCTAGGTACGATCCGTACCTCGATTGCACCAGTTGTATTGTGACTTATACTGAGATCTTTTTCCCAAATTTCTGAAAAATAAATTTTAAATCTCAAGGCTAGTCTTAGGAAGTTCTGGGGTATTACCATATCTCCCCCTTGGGCATATTCGTCCTCGAATGTAGGCTAGACAAACTAAAAAACTGGGAAATAAGCTAAAATCCCAAACTGAAAACTATTAGCTAATTTCTGAAGGAGTGACTTATTCCGAACTGATATAAGCATACTAACTGAGGTGATGCAACTAGGGTGCATAATTTAAATCTGAATAAAGATTATTAGTACGGATCATAAGAGAGTATTGAGGAGGAATTTAGTACATGATGCTGGAGCTGAATTGGAAGGGAACAAATGAGGGCATTTAGCTATCATGTCTGCTTCTGCTTCGCATTTAGCTCCCTCAACTAGATGGTTCCTCCACAAAGCCTTTACTGAAGCGACCTCCTTGTTTTTCAGCTTAAGAACTTGACGGTCTAGGACTTGAAATGGAACTTATTCATAAGACAGGCTTTCCATTACACCAACACTTTCTAGAGGCACTATTGATGCACTTCTTTAGCAATGACACATGAAAGACTGGGTGCACTGATGCTAACTCTACAGGTAATTCTAACTCATAAGCCACCTTGCCAATGTATCTCAAGTTTATGCAAGGTCCAATATATCTTGGATTGAGTTTTCCTTTCTTTCCAAAATTCATCACCCCTTTCATAGGTGAAATATTCAGATAAACCCAATCGTGCACATTGAACTCTAGCTCTCTTCTCCTCATATCTGCATACTATTTCTGTCGGCTATGAGTTGTTTTCAACTTTTCTCTGATAAGCTGAACCTTTTGCATAGCCTCATGAACTGAGTCTAGTCCTAACTTCGAACCATCATATAGGATATCTACACCTCCTACCATACAATGCCTCAAACAGGACCATTTGGATGCTAGAGTGGTAGTTGTTTGTCACGACCTGGAGATAGTCTCGGATCGATACATGGGACAAGAAACCCCGAGAGGCTCCAAGTCGACCCATGGCATGAACATACATCTAACTCAATCATAATTAAGTGGACGGTCATCACAAATATCATAGCAAAAGTCTAAACTAAACATCACATCTGATTATATGCACAAATCTAAAACAAAATACAACTATGTCCGAAGAAGCCTCTAACACTGATGAGTTGATCGAACAAGACCCAAATAACTTTCTAAAATCATAAACTGAAGATACCACAGACAACTGATATGAAGGACCCTTGTAAGATGAGGACTCACCGATTGAGCCTGAGGAAAGCTAACTCCGGGAATCTGACTAGCGATGAGACTGAGCCTAGATGTCGGAACCTATATCAAGAAATGATACAATATAGAGTATGCGGTCAGTACATGGAATGTACCGAGTATGCAAGGTAAGTAAAACCGCGAAGTAAGTAAAATCATTAAACATATATAAAACATAATCAAGACAAAATCCTGAGAGTAGGGATTCCATGCTATTTTCTGAAACCATGATCTGAACATAACTAAAGATCATAGCTGAATTGAGTGACCCAAAGCTGAAAACTTATAATCATAAGTAAGACCAAACACAGGGCCAAACCTACTGAAAACATAATATTATGACTAATATACATGCATAATTAAAATCATGAGGAACAATGGGAGACTCGTCATATTACCGACATTACCACAATAGAGCTTATGTCGTCCTGACTATCGTTGTCAAGTGGGTAGTCTAGCATAATCCTTAGCTGAATCGGTTGTCTTAGCTGGTAGGAAATATGCTAACTTAGTTATCTAGTCTACAACCGCCCAAATGAAATCATGTTGTTGGCGAGTATGAGGTAAACTTTTGATGAAGTCCATATTCACTTCCTCCCACTTCCAAGTAGGAATACTAATATCCTGAGTCATACCCCCAGGTCTCTAATGTTCAACCTTAACTTGTTGGTAGTTCGAAAAATTAGCTAAAAATTATGCAATTTCCTTCTTCATGCCATTCCACCAATAGATTTTTCGTAGGTCACGATAAATCTTAGTGGAACTCGGATGAATAGAATACCTGGAGCTATGTCCTTCTGCCATTATTCGCTATTTTAAGTCGTCTGCTTCTAGAACACACAATCTGCCTTGCTATCAAAGCACACTATCTCCCCTTTTGGAGAAAGCTGTTCTTGGGAAGAATTGCATGCCCAAGTATTACTCAAATGCTTCGTTTTGACTTATTTATCTATTGTTATGTGTACATTCTCATGTGAATTTTAGTTAAATGTGAATTTATACAAACCAACATGATTAGTGTTGTTTTGCAGGTAAAAGGAAATTTTGGAAGCTAATATACATGTTGGTGAAGATCGGGAATGAACTTGGAAACAAGGAGTGGAAAATGACAAGGGAGAGCAGCAAAAATAGGGGCTCCACGATGGAGCCGTGTCACGCTGCCATCGCAGAGGCATTCTGCCTCAGATGAAATAATTTTGGCAATTTCCAGTGGAGGTTCGCGTTACCTCCGTGACACGGAGGCAGTCCCCGAGATGCACTTCGTGTCACGTTGAGTACAATTACCTGGAACATCAAGTTCCAGTGAAGGTGAGCGATAGCACCATGGCACGGAGGCAAGGCTCCACGATGCAAGTTGTGCCACGTTGAGGTGCAATTGCTGGGGAGCTGACTTCCAGTGAGGGTCCGCGATACACTTGATGCCACGTTGCTTGTTATTCCAGGAAAAATTCTCAAGAGTATAAATAGCACACTTAGGTTTTATTTTAAACATTCTGACTTGGTTAAGCAAGAATGTGGGTCACAGGCAGTTGAGAGGATGAAAATTCTAGGGTTCCTCTCTATCTCTTTCTCTTTTATCTCAATTGTTTGTGTGAATTCTACTTATTTGATAATGTTTAATCCAAAAATGAGTGGCTAAGTTCACTTCTTGCTGAGGTTGAGAACAATTGTAGTGGAATGTAATTGTTGTTCATTTCAGTTTTCATCTTTTCTTCAATGGTTGTTCTATCAATTCTTGTTTTTACTGCATAAATGTTTTGATCTAGAAATCCAATTTTGATTTTGAAAAGGAAAGAAATTGGAAAGATGTGAATTGGTAGGATATGATCTCTTCTTAGTTTAGAAAATTGAGAATTGATTTACATTCAGAATAGAAATATATCTGAAAGTCTTATTAGTCAATTAAGGAATCGATATTGTATGGCTAGAGCATGAAATTCTTTTATCACATAAATGTAGATTAAGGTTTCATGATTCTTAATTGGATAGGAGTCGAAAGATCTAATCCATAGGCAATAATTCTTGACTAGTAACCGAAGAAAAGATTAGCTGAGTTGAATCGATAAATTACTTCCCTGCATGTTTGTTTTAGCCTCAGCTTGCTCATTACTATTACTCAGACTCAAATTATAATTTTAAATTAGATTTTTATTACCTAGCAAACTTAACTCTCAAAATAGTTTTTAATTGGTTGTATGCATTCATAAAGACATAGTTCACTGACGCTTAAGTTAATTAGTAACATAGTTCAGTCCCCATGGGATCGATACTTGGCTTTACATAAGCCACTTTACTACTTGTTCGACCACGTTCCCTTGCGTGTAGTCACTACAGCATCGAACAAGTTTTTGGCGCCGTTGCCGGGGACTGGCAATTGGTAAATTTATTTTCTTAGTGTTACTTTACAAATTCTATATAAGTGCTGACAACTTGATCTTAGCCTTGCTCTTGCAGATATTGAATTCTTCTGAACGCTGCCAGAGATAAGGAGTTGGTGGATTCATATATAGAGCCGGAAAGACAATTTCATCGTCAAACAAGGGAAGCTCAAGAGAAGAAGCTAGAGTTGCTAAGACAGGCAATTCTGGAGCAACAACAGAATCCACCACTTGTGAGGGCAGTTTTAGTGCCCGAGGAAATGGCAGCAAGGCCGGTTCGCGAAGTGGAAATCCCAAATGCTAAAAATGTTACATCTAGCATTTGCAGACCAGAGCCAGGTGGGAGGTTTGAGCTTAAACAGAACATGGTGCAATTGTTGCACACCAGCGGGCAATTCACAGGTCTCCCTCATGAAGATCCACAACAACATCTCCAAAACTCTTTGGAGATAAGTGACACTTACATTCCTATCGGAGTATCATCCAACTACGTGAGGCTTACATTATTCCCATTTTCATTATTGGGAGAAGCAGAGAGGTGGTTGAAAGCTGAACCACCTAACTCTATCACCACGAGGGATGATCTTGCAAGAAAGTTTTTGATACGATTCTTTTCATCCGGGAAAACAGCAATACATAGAAGTCAAATTCTAAGTTTTAAACAGAGAGAGGGTGAGAATCTGTATTAAGCTTGGGAAAGGTTCAAATAGATGTTAAGGGAGTGTCCTCACCATCACCAGTCCAATGATGTGTTGGTGCATACTTTCATTGAGGGTTTGGAACCACATACAAAAATTTTGCTATACTCAGCAGCAGGGGGACAGGCACTAGAAAAGACTTATGAGGAGCTTTATACTTTGTTCAATCGTATTTCACAGGGAAATCCAGAATGGAATGCGGAATCATCACGAGGAGGAAAAAGGAAAGCGGCAGGAGTCTTTGAGGTGGATGGTTTTACAGCTATCGTTGCACAGATAGTTGCGTTGCAAAATCAACTCAACACCCACTTCAGCAGTATGAGCTTGAATCAAGCACAAGCCCCAGTCAATATAGTGCAACAGGTATGGTGTGAAGTATGTGGGAGTAATGAACACTCAGCTGAGTGTTGTGGTGCAAATCCAGATTCAGTAAACTTTGTTGGGAACGTCCAGAGAAATAATAACCAACAGTATGGCAACAATTACGACTCGAATTGGAGGAATCATCCGAATTTCTCTTGGGGTAGTAATAGCCATCAAGGGCAAAGTTCGAATCAGGGTGTGTAGAGAAATCAAGGGGGGAATCAGAATTTTTAGGCGCAATACAGAGGAAACAATGCACCTCCTCCACCACCCAACCACATTGAGGACATGTTTAAAACAATCATAGCTAACCAAGCACAAATGCAGGCTGATTATGTGAAATTAGCGGCAGACATAAAAAATCAGAAGTTAGCTATAAAGGCATTGGAGTACCAGTTGGGACAACTAGCTGGAGCTCAAAACACCAGGCCTAGAGGAGGACTACCAAGTGACACTAACCCAAATCCCAAGCAGGTTAATGTAGTGACCACAAGGAGTGGATTACAACTCAAGGAGGCGGAACCAGAAAGACCACCTCAGCAATCAGGAGCAGTGGAAAAAGATGGGGAATATGATGACGAGAGGGGTAAGGAGAAGGAAGCCGAAGCAGAAAGACCACCACCCCCGTTCCCTCAAAGATTAAAGAAGCACAAGGAGGAAGCTTGCTTTAAAAAGTTCATGAAGGTGCTGAAACAGGTACACATTAATTTACCTTTTGTTGATGTTTTGCAAGGAGTGCCGAAATATGCAAAGTATATCAAGGACATCGTAGCAAACAAAAGCAGATTGACGGAGTATGCTATGGTGGCGCTTACTGAGGAGTGCACTTCTCGGATACAGAACAGGTTGCCAACAAAGCTCAAGGATCCTGGGAGCTTTACCATTCAGATCACAATCGGGCAAAGTATCCGAGCTCGCGGACTATATGATTTGGGAGCGAGCATAAACTTGATACCGACATCGCTGTTCAAGAAGATGGGGCTGGGCAGTCCTAGACCAACTACAGTGATCTTGCAGTTAGCAGACCGTTCTTTAATCAGACCAGATGGCATTGTGGAGGACGTGCTAGTGCAAGTGGGCTCCCTTATTTTCCCGATAGATTTTATTTTATTGGATTTTGAGCTGGATGCGGAAGTCCTATTTATTTTGGGACGTCCTTTCTTGGAAACTGGGAGAGCGTTGATTGATGTAGCTACAGGGCAACTAACCATGCGAGCGCATGATAAAGTGGAGGTGTTTGATGTGTATGAGGCCATGAAGCTTATGGCCATCTATGAGGAGCTATCAGCAATCAATGTGCTAAACAAGGAAGCAATTCTTCAGATTATTGATTCTCAAGATCCATTGGAGAGAGCTTTGATGAGCTCCGATCATTTCGGAGATAGGGATACTTATGAGATGGTGCAAATATTGAACGAACCAAAATGGTTTCTAAGGAAGCAAGACTTTTAGCCATTGATGAGGTCCTTGGAACCATTGCCAAAACCATCTATTGAGGAAACACCAAAATTGGAGTTGAAGACATTGCCTCCACATTTGAAATATGTATTTTTGGGGGAAGATGACACCTTGCCAGTCATCATCTCTGCAGAACTGATTGAGGCATAGGTAAAGGACGCATTGGTGGTTCTCAAGAGGCGGAAGAAAGCAATGGGCTGGCAAATGTCAGACATTAGGGGAATCAACCCAGCCTTTTGCACACACAAAATTTTTATGGAGGAAGGAGCAAAGCTAACTGTACAACATCATTAGAGGCTAAATCCGGTGATGAAGGATGTGGTTAGGAAGGAAGTGATCAAGTGGCTTGATGCAGGTGTGGTCTACCCATTTGAGACAGTGAATGGGTCAGTCTCGTTCAATGTGTCCCAAAGAAAGGAGGGATGACCGTGGTCACCAACGAGAAGAATGAGCTGATCCCTACACGCACAGTCACAGGCTGGCGAATTTTCATGGACTATAGAAAGCTCAATCTAGCCACGAGAAAATATCATTATCTTATCCCATTTATTGATAAGATATTGGACAGGTTGGCAGGTCAGATATTCTGGCTATAACCAAGTAGCCATAGCATCAGAGGACCAGGAGAAGACCACTTTCACATGTCCTTATGGGACATATGCTTTCAGGCGGATGCCATTTGGTCTATGCAATGCACTTGCCACATTCCAGAGATGCATGATAGCTATCTTTCACAATATGGTGGAAGATTTCGTCGAGGTATTTATGGATGATTTTTCTATTTTCGGTAATTCATTTGCTACATGTTTGCAGAATCTTGACAGGGTGCTAGCTCGTTGTGAAGACTCCAACCTTGTACTCAATTGGGAGAAATGTCATTTTTTAGTCAAGGAGGGTATCTTCCTTGGCAATAAGGTGTCTTGCAAGGGGTCTGAAGTCGATCGTGCGAAGATCGAAGTGATTGAAAAGCTACCACTACCTGTGTCAGTGAAGGGTGTTCGCAATTTTCTCGGACATGTAGGGTTCTACAGATGGTTCATCAAGAACTTCTCTAAAATTTCTAGACCAATATATAGGTTGGTAGAAAAAGAGGCGAAGTTCGAGTTTGATGAGGATTGTGTTAAAGCATTCGAGGAGTTGAAACAAAAGTTGATAGAAGCACCTGTTCTCATTTCTCCGAATTGGGAGAAACCATTTGAATTAATGTGTGATGCAAGCGATGTGGCTGTAGGAGACGTATTGGGGCAGCAGAGGAATAAAATTTTTCATTCCATTCATTATGCAAGCAAAGCACTTGACGTAGCCCAAGCCAATTATACAGTCACTGAAAAAGAGATGCTAGCATTGATGTTCGCTTTTGATAAACTCAGGTCCTACTTGGTGGGTTCTAAACTAGTGGTGTATACCGATCATGCAGCAATTCAGTATCTGTTTAACAAGAAGGATGCAAAGCCCTGGCTGATTAGATGGATCTTGTTGTTACAAGAGTTTGACCTAGAGATTTGGGACAGAAAGGGGAGCAAGAATCAAGTGGCAGATCACCTATCGCGACTGGAAAGTCGGTTGCATGTGAAGGAAGGTGACAACATCAAGGAAGAGTTCCCGGATGAGCAGCTCTTGGCAATAAGGGAAGCTAAAATCCCTTGGTATGCAAACATTGTGAATTTGCTGGTAAGTGGAGTTTATCCACTGGAGGCTACGACTCAACAAAGAAAGAAGTTGAGACATGATTGCAGGTATTACGTTTGGGATGATCCGTACTTGTTTAAGCAGGGACCGGATCAGGTGATGAGACGATGTATTCCAGAGAGCCAGATTGCAGAAGTATTGAGGAGTTGTCACTCATCATTGTATGGAGGGCACCAAGGAGGCGAGCAGAAAGCGCACAAGGTGCTACAGTCAGGTTTCTTTTGGCATACACTGTTCATAGACTCTATGGCATATGTAAAAATGTGTAGTAGATGTCAAAGAACAGGCACAATTGGTAGAAGGTCGGAGATGCCACTGCAACAGATATTAGAAGTGGAGATCTTTGATATATGGGGAATAGATTTCATGGGCCCGTTCCCACCGTCAATTGGTAATTGTTACATCTTGGTAGCCGTTGATTATGTATCCAAGTGGGTCGATGCAATAGCTTGCCCCAGGAATGACAACAAGGTGGTAACAAAATTTGTGAAAAAGCACATTTCCACCAGGTTCGGCACACCCCAAGCCATTATCAGTGATGGAAGGGCTTATTTTGTAAATGCAAATTTCAAGAATTTTCTAGCTAAGTGTGGGGTGCGCCACAAGGTAGCAACAACATATCATCCCCAAACTAGTGGGCAAGTGGAGGTGTCGAACAGAGAAATCAAGCAGATTCTACAGAAGATAGTGAATGCACAACGGATTGATTGGTCAAGTAAACTCGACGATGCGTTGTGGGCTTATAGAACTGCGTACAAGACAACCATTGGGACTTCTCCGTACAAATTGGTCTATGGAAAGGCATGTCATCTGCCTGTGGAGCTAGAACATCAAGCTTTTTGGGCCGTGAGAAAGTTGAACATGGACCCGGAGCTAGCAGGGAAGAAGATGCTGATGCAACTCCGTAAACTTGATGAGTTTCGATGGCATGCTTATGAAAGTGCCAAATGCTACAAGGAGAAAACGAAGAAGTGGCACGATAGGCATATGGTGCTTCAGATCTTTTAGCCGAGGCAGAATGTGTTGCTATTTAATTCGAGACTGAAGCTTTTTCCAGGCAAATTGCGGTCCAAATGGTCAGGGCCATTTGAAGTGGTGAGAATGACCCCACACGGGGCAGTGGAGTTGTGGCAAGAAGATAGAAGTGCCACATTTTTGTTAAATGGGAAAGATGTAAGCATTATTGGGGTGAGGACGTTATTCGAGAGAAGACGTCCATCACTCAAGAGGATGATTGAGCAATGAATGACGTCGAGCCGCGATGGTAAATCAGGCACTGTACGGGAGGCAACCTGTGAATGTGTTGTAATAGATGAGTAGAACTATTTGAAAAAATAAAAAAAATTAATAAAAAGAGAAAAACAAAGAAAAAGAAAAATATAAATTTTTTCGTTGAAACCTATGAATTCTAACCAATTTCTTTTGTTGAAATGATTTTCAGGTGTAACGGAGGGCAAAAAAATGCAAAGAAACGCAAAGGAAAAAATCGAGGTGAGAATACAAATTGGCACATAATAGTGAGCCTGCGCGATAGCTCTGTGTCACGGAGGAGGTGCTTCGCGTTACCCTCCATGACACGTTGACGCTTGTTCCTAATTTTTTAAAAATCCATAACACTGGCGAGATGGCTCCGTGTCATGGAGGGGGTGCTCCACATTACCCTCCGTGACACGTTGAGGGTTATTTCGCGTCGGGTCACACCGGGTCACCGGGTAACCCGCGCGAAAAATACCTTTTAAAACCCAAAATCCCCTAATTTCTTCCTATTTTTTCACTTCCTCCACGACCCAAACCCCAAAGCCCCTTCTCCTTCAACGTGACAGAGACCTAGGCATCAATTTTCTTCAAGTTTTCTTCAATTTCATCAAATTAAAGGTATGTTCTTGAACTCTACCTCATTTTTGCTCAAATTTTTTATTATTGAATATGTTTGGTGATTGAACCTTGCCCTAAGTGAGAATTAAGCTTGAATTCACTTGAGTTATGAATGAATGACGTTCATAGTATCGTTGTGAATATATGAACTCGATGATTGCATGTTTTATTGAATTCTGGCGAAATTGATAGCTAGGGTTGAAAACTTAATAGGAAGAAGACTAAATTCTTTGAAATGTTGAAAAAAATTGGGTTGTGCATGTTGGGTGAAGCAAAATATAGTGTAATTGATGTTGAATATGCTAAGTAGACAAAGGATTTTCGGGAGAATGAAATTGGAGAATTGCATAGGTTGTTGAAAAAATACGCTAAGTGCTATGATGATGTAATGGAATCGACGGTGATATTTTTATTCATTGTACGAAGTCTGAGTAGTACATAGTAATTGTTCCATCGACTTATATGAATGCACTAAGCATGTTGAATGTTAAGAATTGGAAAAGCATGAATGTCTTGTCGAATTGTTGGGATTGTGGCTTAAAACTAAATATGGGGTGACCCAATTAAACCCAACCTTAGTTGAAGCTAATTATGACTTGAATAACATTGGGACTGTCTATTTGAATGTACAGGAATAATGTCAGGGCAACAAGACAAGGGAAAGGGCGCATCCACATCGGGATCCAATAGAAAAAGGGTGAGATTGGGAACAACAATTCTAGCAGCACCAGCGGTTCCGCGAGGCCAACGCTGACAATACGAAACCCGATGGGTGACTGATGAGGGGAAGAAGTGGTATGAGAAACACAAAGAAACCAAATACTTCCCAGAGGAGCAGATAGCACGAGAGCTGCTGGCACATGAATTCCCTCGGATTGTACACCGAATTGACACTGCTGGACTGAACTTCATCTTCGAAGAGCCTAGGGAGTGCAATATCCATCTTATCTGGGAGTTCTATGCCAACTGGAACTCGACCCTACGCAGTCACACCATAAAAATCAGGGGGCAGGTTGTCACTTTTGAGCCCTATCATTTGAATGCAATCCTGGGGCCGCGGGACACAGATGCTCATGTCCTTAGGCAGCTGAACATCACTCCACCCTATGCAGAGATCATACGCACCCTATGTGGAGCCCGATCGACAGCAAGGTGGAGTAGAAACAAGGAGAGGGGCTACCATCAGACATTGCCCTACTCTCAGATGAACCGGGAGGCCCGGATTTGGATGAATATTGTCTATTCCTGCCTGATCCCGGGGGAGCACATGACAGATGTCACCCGGGATAGAGTGTTCTTAGTGTATGCCCTGATGAAGGGACTGGAGATCAATATTGGGGCGGTAATCATCTCCGCCATAAAGAGAGCCCAACTGCGTCAGGGGAATAGATACGAGTTCGGTGGTTTGCTTACCACGTTCCTGAGGGGTCATGATATTGAGGAGGAGGCCCTTGATTACATCCCACAAATCAACAGGTGTGCCTTAGATGTCACTAAAACCAAGGCACCTGACACTACTTATTGGCCGGTGCTCACACTAGCCGAGCGACATGCTCGGGATGACCAGTATATGGCCCACATGTACGGGATACAGATGCTGCAGTTGCGCATATGCGGGAGGCCGGCAACAGAGGATGAGCTTTGGCAGCTCGAGTTGGATTACCCATTCGGCATGAATTCCCGGGCTCCATGCAGAGTGGGGCCTGCATTTATGGAGCCCGTAGATGATGATGTCCCCACCGATAAGGAGACACGCCGGGAGGACTCAGATGTTGAGTCAGATGAGGACGGCGGGGGCGATTCGGATATGGGAGACGAAGCAATGACACCTGATGAAGAAGTTGAATACTTCGATTGATCAGGGAGTTTCACCAGCCAAACTTTGTGATATGTGAAATTATGTGAACACTGGGGATAGTGTTTGGTTTAAGTGTGGGGTGGGAGTAGTTAGGTGCCTGCTGCTTTGTTTATGTTTTGTTTTTTTGTTGTTGTTGTGTCTGTGCAAAATGTGACCTTGTGACTCTATGTTGTGTGTTCTTTAATTAAGTTGGTGTTGAAATGAATGTTGAGCTGCTGTGTGTTGTGTTGAGCTACTGTTGGTTGTGTTGTGTAAATATATTTCAAATTATATTTTTATCTTTTTCTATAAAATTTTTTCTAATTTTTTATGTTTGGTTTCTCGTCCTTTGTTTTTGGTGCTTTTACCAAGAATAGTCCCATTGAATCGAAGTCGTAGATAGTGACCGTTCCCTATGATGGATGGATGACGACCATCTTAAGGGAAATGTAGTCGATAGGAGTAGTTTTTTTCTTTCTTTTCTTTCTTTTGTGTGTTTCCCAAACGTGTCACTACTTCATGGTTCGGCGTTCTTGCTACGTGTTGTACATGATATTAAGATGCAAAGGTGATTTGTATGAAAGCATCAAATGTGTAAAAATGTTTAGATACCTAGGCCATAGAGTTTGATTTGTTGGGATCGAGGCTTAATAGTGAATTCTTGTAATTAGCTGATTGAAAAGTCTGTGAATATGTCTTGAGTTGAGCATGTGCAATGAGTGTGAGGTGAGGTTTTGATTATTCCATGCTATTGTGAAGTGTCTAGAACTTGCCTGGTGTGTGTACTAAACGAAATGAAGGATGTGTATTGTAGGAAAGGATGTAGGCATTTCTTTGATTAAACTGAAAGTTTCTCCAGTATCACACCTACCTTGAATGTGCATCCTAGTTAGCCCCATTGAGCCTTTAGCCTTTTTTTTTCTTTTCTTTGAAGAGGTACAAACCAAGCTTAATCCCTTCTTTTCATTAGCCGTTAATTTGATCCAAAACTCTTAAGCGCTCAAGGAAAACAATTTTCCCATAGTGTAAAGGAGTGAGAATTGTGAAACGGAAGGAAAAGAGGAAGTTGTGAAAGTTAAAGAAAGGTCAAAGGTGAACTTGCTAAAATTAAATAAAATAAAGATGTATAACTAATATTTGCTAGTAAGTCGAGTGTGCTTAAAGAAATGGGAACAAAAATAAAGAAAACATTTAAAGAATGAGAGGATGAAGGAAGAAACAATGCCCATATTGATGGTGGGATGTATTGAAAAGCACTTAAGGAAGCTAGTTGCTATTATTTGTTAGCCCTGTATTTACTAGTTCCTTAGCTTACATTACAAGCCGTCAAGTCCTACGTGATCTTACATTACGCATCCTTATATTAGTGGAGTAATACACTAGAGGCAAGCCTATGGTTCATGACATGATGCATGTGAATTCTTTGGGAGAGAGAGCGAAATCATATTCATATACCCCTACATGTAGTGCTTTGGAAATCATATGATGGCAAATGGGGTAATTTTCTTGTGTTGTGAGGGCACATGCTTGACGAGAGATTAAATTTCATGTCGGATGTCTTGATCAGTTCATTTGCACGAGTTTGCCAAGATTGAAAATTGATTCTTGAGCTTAGGAGATCTTAATGTGATGTACTTTATTGTATTGATGAGACCATGCATGTTTTCTTGATGATTTGCTATATTAAATAATCGGTATAGCTGTAGCTTGAACTGTCGAGCCAAAGTAGTAATGCGTGGGGGTCAATTCAATGAGATGTGAGAGTATTGTTCGAGGATGAACAAGGTTTTAAGTGTGGGGTAAGTGATCTTGGGCAGAATTGCATGCCCAAGTGATACTCAAATGCTTCGTTTTGACTTTTTTATCTATCGTTATGTGTACATTCTCATGTGATTTTTAGTTAAATGTGAATTTATACTAACCAACATGATTAGTGTTGTTTTTCAGGTAAAAGGAGATTTTGGAAGCTAATATACAAGTTGGTGAAGATCAGGAATGAACATGGAAATGAGGAGTGGAAAATGACAAGGGAGAGCAGCAAAAATAGGGGCCCCGCAATGGAGCCGTGTCATGCTGCCATCGCAGAGGAATTCTGCCTCGGATCAAATAATTTTGGCAATTTCCAGTGGAGGTTCGCGTTACCTCCGTGACACGGAGGCAGTGCTCCGCGATGCACTCCGTGTCACGTTGAGTACAATTACCTGGAACATCAAGTTCCAGTGAAGGTGCGGTGATAGCATCGTGGCACGGAGGCAAGGCTCCGTGATGCAAGCCATGCCACGTTGAGGTGCAATTGCTTGGGAGCCGACTTCCAGTGAGGGTCCACGATACCCCCGTGGCACGGAGGGAGTGCTCCGCGATACACTCCGTGCCACGTTGCTTGTTATTCCGGAAAAAATTCTCATGAGTATAAAAAGCACACTAAGATTTTATTTTAAACATTCTGACTTGGTTGACCAAGAACGTGGGTTAAAGGCAGTTGAGAGGACGAAAATTCTAGGGTCCTTCTCTATCTCTTTCTCTTTTATCTCAATTGTTTGTATGAATTCTACTTATTTGACAATGTTTAATCCACAAATGAGTGGCCAAATTCACTTCTTGCTGAGGTTGAGAACAATTGTAGTGGAATGTAATTGTTGTTCATTTCAGTTTTCATCTTTTCTTCAATGGTTCTTCTATCAATTCTTGTTTTTACTGCATTAATGTTTGGCCAATGTTAATGTATATCTAGAAATCCAATTTTGATGTTGAAAAGGAATCAAATTGGAAGTATGTGAATTGGTAGGATATGATCTCTTCTTAGTTTAGAAAATTGAGAATTGATTTACATTCAGAATAGAAATATATGTGAAAGTCTTATTAGTCAATTAAGGAATTGGTATTGTATGGCTAGAGCATGAAATTCTTCTATCACAGAAATGTAGATTAGGTGTCATGATTCTTAATTGGATAGGAGTCGAAAGATCCAATCCATAGGCAATAATTCCTGAGTAGCAACCGAAGAAAAGATTAGCTGAGTTGAATCGATAAATTACTTCTCTGCATGTTTGTTTTAACCTCAGCTTGCTCATTACTATTGTTTAGCCTCAAATTATAATTTTAACTTAGATTTTTATTACTTAGCAAACTTAACTCTCAAAATATTGTTTAATTGGTTGTCTGCATTCATAAAGACATAGTTCACTGACGCTTAAGTTAATTAGTACGTAGTTCAGTCCCTATGGGATCAATACTTGGCTTTACATAAGCTACTTTACTACTTGTTCGACCACGTGCACTTGCGTGTAGTCACTACAGCATCGAACAAAAGCCTCCACCTCCTTTCTTTGAATTACTTCCTTTAATTTGAGTAAGATGGGGTCTTCATCCTGCTTTGACTTAACCTCTACCACCAGCTAGGATTCTGACCAACACTGAACTACAACTCCACCCTCAGCTGAATCAACTAACTACACTCCCAATCGTGCTAATTTGTGGATATCCTTTGCCAGCTTTTTTCTACCCTTTTCAATATGAGCAATGCATCCCATAGACTTCCTGCTAAAGGCATCAGAGTTGTAGTGAGTAGAGTTGTAGTGAGTAGAGTCTTCCACTCTTGAAAACTCTTCTTACCAACATCTGATCACTGAAAGTTCACCTTTTTTCTGAGTCAGTTTGGTAAAAGGGGATGAAGTGGTAGAAAACTCTTCTGTAAACCTTCTGTAATAACCAGTTAAACCTAAGAACATTCTAATATCTAATGGGAAAGTGGGTCTCTGCGAATCTTTTATCGCTGCTATCTTTTGAGGTTCTACCTTAATACCCTCACTTGAGACCACGTAACTGAGGAAAGCCACTGACTTTAACTAGAATTCACACTTATTATATTTATCAAACAACTGATAGTCTCTAAGAGTCTGCAACAGTATTTACAGGTAGTTAGCATGATCCTCCTCATCCCAGGAGTATACCAAGATGTCATATATGAATACAATGGTGAACGTGTCTATGTAAAGCCTGAATACCCTGTTCATCAGATCCATAAATGCTTCTGGAGCATTGGTTAGTCCAAAAGACATAACCATGAATTCGTATTGACCATATCGAGTTCTTAGAGCTGTTTTTGGAATGTCAAATTCTTTGACCTAGAGCTGGGGATATCCTTGTCTGTGATCTATCGTGGAAAGACAACTAAATCCCTGAAGCTGATCAACAAGTCGTCAATCCTGAGCAGTGGATACCTGTTCTTGACTATAACTTTGTTATGTTGATGGTAGTCGATGCACATTCTAAGCGTACCATCTTTCTTTTGTATGAACAACACTGGAGCATGATGAGTTGGTAATTCACTTACTCATTAGGTTCTAAAACTTGAGTTTTTGCTTAGTTCTTGAGTTGATTATATGGATTTTATTCCCTTATTGATTTTTCTCTGTGCAGATGACTAAATGTGAAGAAAACACAAAAATTGGAGCAAAAAGAAGGGAGTGATAGTAAATCGGTGATCTATAGGTGAAAATTGACGAAACACCGACCAAAGGCCGAACATCTCTATCATTGAGGAATAATGCCACTAGCAGTTCGCGAATTGCCAGCAGCGATTCGCTAGTCCAGTCATCAAAAGATACCCAAAAGATTTGGAAAATATCTTGAAGATCTTGCGGTTGACATATTGGCATTGGTAAAACGCTAGGTGAACTGCCAATGTTCACTAGAAGTGAGTAAGGACTCGGAAAAGATACCCGGCGGTTCACGAATTGGAACTGGCGAACCGCCGATGTCTCCATCGATTCCATAATAGTACTCAGGGGTATGATCATCCAATCACGGGAAAAGAGATAAAAAGTGTCTTACATTTCAAGATATAAATAGAAGAAAAAAGTACTTTGTTTGGGGGGAGATGCAAAAAGAGAGATAGAAATAAAGATATTGAGAGAGGAAAAGCATATATCACATCATTGTTTCCCTTTTTAGCTGGAGAACATTCTTTTAGTTGAAGTGGGGAGATTTTAATTGGAAAATTTATAGAAAGTACTCTGCTCTATTTCATGTTTGTACTAGTATGTTTAAGCTATTGTTGGAAATTATCTTGTGAAGTTGATTTTTCTACTCTTGCAATTAAATTCAATGAAGCTATTGATGAATGTGTTTCTCAATTTATTAATCATGAATAGATAAATCATTAACTAGAGGTGTGTGATGATAAATACTTAATAAGATTGGGTACTGCTAGAGTCATCTTCATATTGTTAGTGTAAATCTGTTAGATTCTCTTCAATCTGTAAAGGAAAATCCATTGATTATGATATGAGTCTTTTTATTCTTGCTTGCTTGTTTCTTATAAAAGAATAATTAAGTATTGGAAGATAATTTAATAGTGGGTATGGATAAGAGATTGTGAAATTGGGCTACAAATAGCTGAAATTGCATTCTCATTCCTTATTAGAAGCTAATAGCTAGAAATTAGTGTAGTTGTTAATCCAAATCAAATTGTTGAGCTAAATTGTGACTAGAGGTTTGACAAAACTCTAGTGAGGTAATTAGAAGTCTGAAAAGCTTTAATTACCCACTTTCCGAGATATTTACCCTTGTTGAACTCGTAAGATGACCTGGCATGTCCCGATCTAGCTAGTATTTCATCTACATCGCACCTCTAGTCTTTCACATCCTTGTTAACAAGTTAGCTGATCTTGTTGTTTCAATTCATTAAATCACCCAATACAATTCACTGCAAATTTCAACCCCCCCCCCAATTTTATTTGTTTTTATGTTATTTCTACGTGGTGCAAGCTAATGTCAATTTCTCACCCGACACTTGTAACTATCATTCCCTAGTCTTCCTGGGATTTGACCCCGACACTCATCAAGTTATGGGTTTTGATACTTCGGCCATGTATATTCCTTCACATCCCACCTTGGGGGGTATGATGGGCACCTGGTGCCTGCTAGACTCTGGGCTACTAAAAGGTCCAGCCTGAGCACATCTGGTGCTTTGGCTGACTCTGGCTCTATTTCAAGAAATGAATAGGCTATATAGCGGCTGTAAATACAGCCCCCGGCCGATTAGGCCTATAGCCACCTGCAATGCACAACAGCTAACAAGAACAATGACACTATAATCCGAAGCAACTGCTACTCACATTTGTGACCGACAAGGTCACTAACTATAACCAGAAGAAGGCCCCACGCGGCCAACATCAACAACTAAACACATATATACATGCACGGCCCCACACGGCTGGCTCCACCACCACAGGGAAACATCAGACTGCAAGCCTCTAGGGAGTAATAATAGAATGGTCGGGACAAGGCCCCGACCTACCCAAACTGTAGTCAAAAAGGAAATAGGAACAACCTCCGACTATCTAGCTCCAGAGGATAGGAGCTGATAACTCTGCTGACTGGATCACGAGGGATCAACTCCTCATCTATGTGTACCTGCAGGCAAGCAATGCAGCGCCTCCACGGGCGTCAGTACCACAGGTATTGAGCATGTAAAGCAAACTGAAATATACAACTGAAATGGGTAACAACAATAACATGACATATAAGCAGGAAGTAGCTGAGTCTATCTGGTTGAGGATAATTGGGGAGAGGTTACCTATTCTGTAACTAAACTGGGCGTACCTAACGGCGTGTCGTCTTACTGCCTATCAGTATCTAATAGCACATATAGATATACATATAAATACACACAATACCTGACCGACCCCCATAAGCCGGAAGGTGCCAACCAACAGAACAATCTATTTACCCCTACCCGGGTCTAAACCAACCAAAAATAAGTCACTCCACTCATATGATAACTGTGAGCTCCTCCTACCGGCCCCCTTGGGTACGTAGCTCAGGCCTTGGCCTCTAACAATGAACTGTGTCTGAGTCCGAAGACTCCTGCCTCTGGGTGCAAGCGCACAACGGGGTAACATGCTGTTGTATTTGTGATTGAAACTGCCCCTGGGTGTAAACACGCGACAGGGTAATTTTATAAAAATCTGTATCTGAAACTGCCCCCGGCCACAAGCGCACACAGAGTAGTCTGCCCCTATAAACAGGGTAATTTGGACCGTACTATTATGGTGGTCAGCCATCATTGTCCTTTAGGCGGACGGCATCGCTTAGCTGGGGGCTGTATCTTAATCTGGTATCGACACAGCTATAACCCAGGGGCGGCGGGGATGCTAAAGGATACCCACATGCCATAACAAGTCTCAACATGCAAAACACATACACAGCAAGCATGCTCAAATGAGAAATACTAATCATATTCTCTTCTTTTATTTCAAGGCCAGTCCATATTAAACAACTGATGCTATATTCTGTGTTACACTGTTTCTGATTGCTGGGCTAACTGCTACCTGGACTTTACCTATTTATCTGATTATTGTTATCCGTGATCTGAAGCTATATCAGTTTCTAGAGCCATATCTGTTTCTGGGGTTATATCGGTGTCTGGAGCTATTTCTATATCTGAATACTGATCTAATTATATCTGAATGTAACTCAATAACATAGAACATGTCATCTATAACTAGATATAGCTCAATAATGTAAAATGTGCCATCTATTATCGGATACAGTCTCAACAAATGTAATACATACTATCTATAATCTTGCTAATTCATTATACTGCTTTTATAACTTCCATTCTGGGCATTACGTAAGAACATGCTGAGCCACTAGCGGATACCACATTACTATATAAAATCATCTGACTATCCATTATTCTGATTATTGCATGATATGTGATGATATACTAGCATGCTTGCTGGAAATTATACTAAAATCGTTCTTGTACGCTGGGTATCTGTTAATAGCCTTTATTCTATTTATTTTCTAGACTATACTTCCTGGCTTGCCGAAAGAATTGCTCTACATACTTGGTTTCTGAGTACCCGACTGACCGATGTGATTTCCGTCGGTACTTCTGCTGTTTCTCCCAACTACATTCATATACATATCAATTAGAACTACATACATTAATATCTAGGAGAAATTATCACTTTTGATATATATTTATCCCAAACTTCGACCTTTCGAAAAACGGTCGAAAACGCGTTATTTCTCAATAGCCCAGAAGGGATAAATGCTCACTGCAAAGCTAGGAACACATTGGCACTAATTTAAAGCAATTCTATTTACTTTACCTCGGTAGCACGATGTTTCGTCGGCCAAATTTCACGAAACCAACTCCGTAGGATTTCTCTCTGCAGCTTTATACCTCGGTATCTAAGCCGGAACGGAGTTTAGACCGCGTTTCGTAGCGTAATCGGCAAGAAATATTAGTAAATAGTCGTGGGTTTCCCCTTCCATATCATATTCCCCTGTTTCTCTAGAAATTATTGATATATATACGAAAAAGCCGACTTTCCCTTTTTTTTTCTTTTTTTTTGTCTTCTAAATCCCTTAACAAACATGTCATTAGGCTATTTACTCATTTAAAATTTACGGGGTGTAACATTATTCTTTGCATGAAGGATATATTTTGGAAGTTATCACAAATGGCACTGTTGCCGGAGACTAGTCCTTGATATTCTCGTGTTGATTGTTAAGTTTAAATAGTTTTGCAATCGTAACTACTTGATGTGAGTTTGTTGTGTTGTTAAGATCTCATAACCACATGACTCATCTCTCCCAAGAAGGGGATAGCTTAGTGGAGGGTAACATGGAACTCGAGGAAGATAATCCGGTGATGTCGGAAGTTGCGAGAGCCATTAGCCTACCACCAATGGTAGGAAATGTAGTATTTCATGTCACAAGCACAATGCAACACTTGTTGAAAATTAAGGGGCTCTTTGGCAGGAAACCAAGCGAAGATGCAAATCAACATTTGAGAAACTTCTTGGAAATATACCATCCCTTCAATATAACTTATATCAGTCAAGAGTCAATCGGGTTGAGACTCTTTCCTTTTTAACTAATGGGGGAGGCAACAATGTGGCTAGAGGAATTCCCTGTGTGATGTATTACTTCATGGAAGTAGTTAACCGAAGCCTTTTTGGACTACTTTTTCCTCCATCAAAGATGCTTTAGCTGAGGGATGATATTAAAAATTTCAGGCAAGAACCGGGAGATCCCTTTCACGAGGCATGATTAAGGTTTAAAAAGAAGGTTTCTCTTTGCCCAAATCATGGATTGTTGGATGGAGTGCTTCTCCAAAGCTTCTATAGAGCCCTTTATAGAATCAACAAGTCCGTGGCCAACAACCTTGCGGGTGGTTATATTATGTATCAAACATATGGGTTGGCCAAAGCCCTTCTAGTAAGAATGACAAAGACCAATAGGGCTTGGTACATGAGAGAAACAAATGTATCCACCCTTGACATCAACTCAAGTGCATTTCTGGCGGAGTTGCCAAAAAGGGAAAAAGAGTGGGATTAGAATCTTGCCAAGATGATGACACAATTAGAATTGATGACAAAGAACATGATGGGAGAAGGTCCCAAGGTGGTAAATACTGTGGGAATGCAGGGTCCCTTACAATATGGGGGAGAGTCATTGTTCGGTCTGTTTGTTATATGGGTTTATAACTACACGCAAGTGCACGTGGTCGAACAAGTAGTAAAGTGGCTTAAGTAAGCCAAGTATCGATCCCACAGGGACTAGGATGAAGTGCAATCTGCTCAAGTGTACTATATTTCAATTCTAAAAATGCAGACAACAGTGTAACCAGGAGTTTGATATTTTTGATTGCTAATAATTATGCTAAGTCTAAAACAATTATCTAATGTGAGTCTGAACTATGAATGTGAGCATGCTGAGGTTAAACGAACATGTAATGAAATTAATTGTCGATATAATTTGGTTAGCCTTTTCCTCCGGTTGCTAGTCAAGAATTATTGCCAAGGGATTAAAACTCTCGTATTTAACCCCACTTAAGAATCATGAACCATCCACCTACATTTCTGTGATTAAATGCAATTCATGTTCTAGCGATACAAAACCGATTCCTAAATTGACTAATACGACTTTCAGGTATATTTATATCTTGAAGGTAAATCGATTCTCAATTTTCCCAAACTAAGAAAGGATCATATCCTATTAATTCACAACTTTCCAATTTCTTGCTCTCTCGAGTGAAACCGGACTTTTTGGATATACATTAAAGTAGGCCACACATTAATGCAATAAGAACAAGAATTAATAGAACAACCATGGAAGAAAAGATGACAAACCAAAGAATCAATGATCACATTTCATTACAATTGTTCTTACCCTCAGCAAGAAGATGAATTAGCCACTCATTTGTGGATTAAACATTGTTAAATGAGTGTTAAACATACAAGCAATTGAATACATGAAGAAGGAAAGAGAGAAAAACCCTAATAATTTTGTCCCCTCAACTGCCTGTAACCCACGTTCTTGCTCCACCAATTTAGAATATTGAAAAATGAACCTAAGTGTTCTATTTATACTAGTCGGAATTTTTCCCGGAATGACAAGCAACGTGTCACGGAGTGCATCGCGGAGCACTGCCTCCTTGACATGCTACTGACGCAGACCCTCACTGGAAACTGGGAGTCCAGGAAATAAGGCCCAACGTGGCACGGCGTGCAACGCGGAGCCAGGCCACCGTGCCACGGACCCATCGCGAACCCTCTCTGGAAATTGGGCGAAAATTCCCTATCCAGGCAGAAGGCCTCCGCAATGGCAGCGTGACACGGCTCCATCGCGGAGCCCCTTTATTTTGTGCTTTCCAATGCCTTGTCACTTGCTCACATCCGAGTCCAACCCCTATCTCTTCCAACATGCATTTTAGCTTCGCAAAATCACATTTTACCTGCAAAACAATGCTAATCATGTTGGTTAGTATAAATTCACATTTTATTACCAATTACATGAGAATGTATAAACATTGATAGATAAACAAGGCTAAAATGACACCTTTGAGTATCACTTGGGCATATAAATTTGCCTAAGATCAGTCATCACCGCCAAGATATGATGAAGAATGCCAATACATCGACAACCAAATTTGAGGCCTTGACATGGTTTCCATGGAGAAAACTAAGGCCTAAAGTGCCCAAGGGATGACAACGAAGGTTAGAGAAATCATGAGCCACGGGGATAGCCTGAAAGGAATGAAAGGTGGGGTAATAGAGAGCCAAACCAAGAGGGTGATTGCTATTACCGGAGTTCGAACCCACATTTTCCCCCTCCAAAGGTTGGGAATCCCCACAATCAGTCGAGCGTGAGTGATACGGCTAACTCAAAAATTAAACAAATGGTATCAAGAGTTCTGAAGAAGGTTGAGTCGACCGAGAGCGGGGTGAAAGAATGAAGAGGGAAAGTGTATAACCTTTCCCAAACAGTGAGTTCACATTCCGCCTCCATCAAGAATTTGAAGGCCCAAATGAATCACTTCTCAGCTCAAATGAACCCCCAGATGAAGGGAACACTACTTAGTGACACAATGCCTAATCCCAATAAAGATTGTCAATACATGGCTATTGTCACTAGGAGTGGCAAAGTTATTGGAGATGCCCCAGTGAATCCTAGTGAGGTTGATAACCCAAAGTTAACTTACGAAGATGAAGTTGACAAGAAGCAAATGACCCCAAGGACTGAGGAAAAGATTGATGAGGAAGGAGACAGAAAGAATGATGAAATCCTCTCACATGCTGATAATGATGAGGCGGGCATGAAGGCCCCAATTGATGATAAGGTTGAATCAAGAATCTCACCTCCTTATCCACAACGGCTGGCCAAGAAAAAGAAGGACGACCAGTTCAAAAAGTTTGTTGACATGTTTAGCGAATTGTCCATAAATATACCGTTAGTGGATGCTCTACTGCAAATTCCCGGCTATGCAAACTTTATGATAGAATTGTTTAAGAAGAAAAAGGTGGTTGATACAGGTAATAGGGAGAAAACACACCATTGTAGTGCGGTAATGATGAGTAATCTTGCCCCCAAAGGGAGGACGCAAGAGCTTTCACAATCCCATGTACAATTTGGATATGTGTGTTTAAAAAAGCTCTATGTGATCTGGCGCCAGCATAGATTTGATGCCGCTGCTCATTTTCAAGAAATTGGGACTCATGAGCACAAAGCCGACATCAATGAGGCTGCTCATGGCAGATAGATAAATAAAAACACCAGAGGTGTTAGAAGATGTGTTGTTGAGAGTGGAAAAGTTTATTCTACTGACTGATTTTGTTAATTTGGATTGTGAATGAATGTAAAGGTTCTCATTATTCTGCGAAGACCGCTATACCATGAGTCGTACCCCAACTCGTGGTTAGCCTGGATGTTGTTGGCCATAACTCTGAGTTATTCCACAACTGGTCAATATGATCCGTGCCAAGGTGACATAATTCGTGGCATAGAGTCACGGTTTCTTCAACCTCATCCATTGAGTTTCTCCATTCTCTAGTTACGAGTCTAGGTACATTTCGTACAACGATTTCACGAGTCGTACTATGACTCATATGGAGATCTTTTTCCCAAATTTCTGTAGAATCAAATTTAAATCTCAAGGCTAGTCTTAGGAAGTTCTGGGTGTTACAAATGATTGTTTCGTTTATAACAAGTCTCCCATTGTTCCTCATGTTTTAAGTGAATTAAGTTGATGACTTATGGAACTATGTTTTATAGAGTATCTGACCCATTGACTAGTTTATGAGCTTTTAATTATGATTTCAAGTATGGTAACTTATGTGATTACTACAATTAAACTTGGGGTCATTATACTTCAACTTATGATGAATAACTTATGTTTATGACTATTATGCGATTATGATTTAAGCGTACGCCATATTCTCATGTTTTAGTTTAGCCTTTACTTATGACCTTTTTTCTTGTCTTACAAGCATGTTTTAACTTTCCCTACATACTAAGTACATTTAAAATACCGATTGCATACTCTATTCTATATCTTCTCATGATATAGGTTCGGGTGATCATCTCAGTCCTGGATTTAGGTCGCTCCTACATCAGTCCAGTATCATCCAAGTTTTTGTGAGTCCTCAGGATCCAAGGATGGCAGTTTTGGTTCATGTCTCTTTCTCTTATGTCTTTTAGTTTCAAACATAGCAAGCTAATTCGAGGTGTTGTCTCATCAGTTCATCGTATGACTAGAGGCTTTTAGATAGTTATGTATTGATGGACCGACATTGTTGACTTATTGTATATGCTTTATAATATGCAGATTCCCGCCTATGTTGTGTTGATGTTGTATTTTCTCTTAGCTATGCTTATAATCATGTTATATATGTATCATGGGTTAGCTTGGAGCAATTCATGGTTTTGGATCCTATGTCTCGATCTGGAGTCCATGCTCAAGTCATGACGGGCTTTGAGGGAATCTATTAGATAAGCATAACTATGTGAAATTAAATGAACAAATGATACTTCCATCTTATGACCTCTATAGTCAACTGTTAGAAAACTATGCTCATTCATATATCCACTATCTTCTTCTTGCTTCAATAGTGCAAGTGCTTCCTTGGGCATCATATTGGGTCAATGTATTCTTTATAAGAAGGAGCTTTGTATTGCTCTAGTTGACTTTCTTAGATTTCTAAAAAGGGTATCATAACTTACATAAATATTCATCATATCACTTCTCAAAATATTGTCACCATCGACCAATTATGACTATATAATAATTTCTCTATATTATCTTCTACCCTTCATATAAGTCATACTCTAACTAGGAATCCTTTTATATGAACATATTTAGTGTATGTTATTCAACTAACATTCTACTATGCTTCAAGTGAGATGGCTTCTCTTTTGTAAGCAATTAACTGGTAGTCCTTCTACCTCTGGAGAAACTCTTATTGATCTTAGCTTATGTTTATCCCCTCACATTTGTTGACCCTAACCTTAGGTCGCATACTCATCCTCTTTAACCCCAACATCAATCAAGGTAGAGAACATATATATATTATAACAAAGTCCCTAAGACTATACCCTAGATTTGTATTATGAATCAACAAAAAAACTAAAACTTTCCCTCAATAAAATTCTCAATATGACTTGTGATAAGGTGGTATGACTCGTACCAAGACTAGTGAGAGAGAGTTCAGCGAAATGGTCCTAATCTGACTTTCAAACCATGGATACATCCCACAAATCATATCAAGATAGTACAGATGGTACTAGGGAGTTGTGGTAAGAGGTTCAAAGAATGAGGAATATGGATTGGGAGGTACAAGCAGCATTTAACGAATCATAGGATCATTGTACAGTTTGTACCTTCTATCAGTGAGTTGATATATTGTAATGTCTCGAACTATCGGACTAAATTTGAAACTATTCTAGGTATGTGGATATACCCAAAATCAATAAATTTTATGAAAACTAAGCTTTAAGATAAATTCTTAAATGTGAGAAGTGCATTGGATACAAATTATGTTCATAAGGAACCTCTAGCATAATGTTGAGTTGAGAGCTTTTCTACCGATTGAGTTTTCATAAGTTCTTATAAGAGTTAACTTTAAACGATTATACTCCAACTTTACAATGTATTTTTTGGGTGATCTATCACACCAAATTGAAGCCCTTTGAGTCTTCTTTCCAACACATTTAACCTTGTATTAATCAGTGTTCGGATTAAAATGTTATGCAATTTAGTGAAACATTATTAGGTTTGACAGACAGACAAGCCCAGACACCACAAGTCATGGTACGACTCATGGTACCAAGGGTCCATCGTAAGATTTTCTACAACCTATTGAGTCACCCAGAAGCCACGAATTGCATACCACGACCCGTGGTATGTCACCAAGAGTCGTGGTACGACCCATGAGGACTGGCAGGGCAGTTTTTCAACTCGATTTCATAAGAGCATCCTAGTAATTTTCTATTCTTTTAACTCCAAAACTAGATCATTTTTTATTTCCTTAAGGGCCCATTAGAGGGGTTTTCCTAGTCTAATCCCTTATTCTTCTCATAATCACCTTATAGTTCCTTTCTTCTCTTTCTCTCAAGGCTCAAGAACACCTACGGTTAATTTCCAAGAGCTTCAAGCTTCAAGTGCTAGTAGGGATTTCACCAAGCCATATATGTGGGACTTCAATGAGGGTTTTCATTCACCCTTCTGTCCCAAATATTTACGCAAACCCAAGTAAATTCAGTTCTCTAGAAACCATGTCTTAGGGTTTCCCTTCTATGTATGATTTCTCTCATGTCTTCCATGTCTTTCAAGGTTCTTGATTAATAGTATATCATGTTCATGATTTCACTCTCAATTGCCTGATGGATCCCTATGATTTTATATAAGCATGATTTTTAAGACTCAACCATGATTTAGCACAGGTTTCGAGAATACTGCTCATTTGGAATATGTGATTTTACCACGATTTCAATATATATTTTTTACATTATAATTTCAGTCTATGATTTTCATAAATTAAATATGATCAGCATGCTTATGATTCTTTAAACTCCCAAACCTCTTGCAAGTTAGAAAGTAGCCCTGACTAGTCTTGGAAAATCAGTTTTGAGCTCTCAGTATTAGCATGGTCATGGTCCTTTAGCCACTCAAGATCCTTGTTAGATAAAGTGGTTGCGACTAGTCTTAGGACATCAACTTTAGATTATCAGTTTACATGTATCCTTATGTTTAATTGGGAGTAGAACTTAGCACCAAGTTAGCCCGGGTTCCAGCACACCCATGTCTCAGAACTACGTGCCATCGTAGGATAAGGGATTCTCAATAGAAGAGAATCTTTCCCTTAGCCTTAAGAATATGGGATCCTCGCTAGTAAGAGTGTCTTCCTCGCCTTAATGGGCCCATGTAGCGGTCATCATTAGTTGAGATTGTCTGCTTGATCTTGTGAGTTGTATCACGCCAATCATGGTTCTTACCCTTGGAAAGCTATGAACACCCTCCTAACTAGGGTTACTGGCCGAGCCCGTGAGGCTCACATTGGAGTTTATCGGTTAATAGGCTCTCCTACAATATAGTTTCAATTTCAGTTAAAGTTATAGCTTGAGTTTTCCGTGCATGTATATGGCTCTTAAAATTAGTTTTACTCAGATTTTCGTTAACTATTTTCCGACTAGCATGTCTTAGTATTTATTCATCTCAGATAGGGTTATTGTACTTTACCTTATCTTATGCATTCAGCTATGTATTTAGTATAGTCTTTCCCAGATTTCTAGCATGTTTTAAACTTCACTGCATATCCCATAAACTCAATACATTTCAAGTACTGACTGCATACTTTGTGTGCTATATTATTTCATGATATGGATCTAGGTATTTCTCAGCCCCCCGATTATACATGTTACAGACTCTACCAGCTAGCTATTGTGAGTCCTCATCTTCCGAGGATGGGAGTTATGTTTCTTTATTTTAGTATTATTTTAGTTTCAGATATTGGAGTTAGTTGGAGACTTGTCCCAGTAGTTTATCAGATTAGTAGAGGCTTTCAGACAGGTGTTGTGGTTTTAGCTTATGACTCAGTATTTTTAACAAACTATATACTTACGCAGAATGACCAGTTATTTTTCAGTTAGCTTCCACTCAGAAATGCTTATAATTTATTGTTATGTTAGAATTATGCTATGCCATAGGTTAGCCTGGGGTCACATGTGACTCTAGGCGTCGTGTCATGTCTAGGGTGTAGACTCGGGTTGTGACATATACTTATATATTTCTATAAAACAATTAAAATGCTTATCCCTGAACAAGTTATTTGTAAAAGGACTCACATAGATCATTGGCTATTCAGGTAATCAAGTGCATCTAATTTATGGAATAATATATATATTCATCTAGGATAATGTCCGGTAAGGCATGTGGGCTCTATCGACCCAGGGGTATCTTTGGTTAGCACTTTTTGACACATATATTCAACAATCCAAGATACTATAACATCTTCAAGTATCAAGGATTTGGCTAAAGTATTTCCATTCTGACATATATATAACCATGAATGTTTTGAGAACGTCATGGAAGGAGTGATAATTGTCCTCCTTAGGACTAGGTCTTATAAGAATTGGAGGAATTATACGGAAGGCCTTCCATACTTAGAAGTCTAGTATATTCTCCTGGAAAGCTATATAAGGAGGTGTCATTTCTCGTATCCTTAAATTGAAAACCTTTAACTATGCAATCATATGAGTAATCCCCCTTTATGTCCTGCTCAGATAGACCAGGGGCTGACATAAGTCCAGCTATAACTATAGAGGGAACATGAATATCTACAGGCCTTTTTCCTGTATACAACTATTGATCTATAAGATCAAACTCATCATAGCTAAAAATTGGCTCGAAATCGAGGAAAAAACCAATGGGAAACATCGATTTTTTAAGAAAATTGACGCCAAACCGATAAACAACCCATCATCGATTTGGCCTGGGTTGATTCAAACAAACCAATATATAGGCTCGATTAAACCCGAGGGACATTTGTCTATTTAGTTTACTATTAATTTTAATACTGAAGATTAAATAAAAAGAGACTAATGAAAAATCTCATTTTAGTTATTTTACATTATTTTTTCAAAATATTTTAAACTAAATAATTATAAATAAAATATTAAAAAAATCTAACTCTATATTTTTATTTTTTTAATATAAAGAACAAACCAGTGCAAAGGGTCGGCTTATTAAAGAACAAACATTCAGATAGGGTCGATTTCTAGTTTTGATGTTTGTTCTTCTTGCCAAATATTGACGGATTAATGGACATTGTCCATCGACTTTCTGCAAAAAAACTAGATTTAGATACTTGCAATTTCTGTATACCACCTACCAAATAAATGGCAACTCAGTATACGACTAAACTCCAACAACAAATGTTATCAAATTAATTACGAAAGTTCTATAATGCAAAAAAAAACTAAATACCAATCAAAACATCATTTTCAATCAAAAGATCTATCAAAAATCTCTACAAAGTCTACCAATATTGAAATCCAAAATATCAGATTATTTTAAAAAGTTGCACGTTTAATAATATTAGACCAAAACTAAGGTGTTTACTCAATACAGTTCTCACCATCATCATAATGATCATCAAAATCTTCGTCATTTGAGTTAGGAAGAGAATGGGACATACCATGCACACCACTTGTTATCAGGTTATTGACTTGTGCATTAACTGATTCGACTATCTCACACATGCTCTTATTTTTACCAAGTCATCTTGCTTTGGCCCTTGCTAACTCCTATGAAAGATGTTCAATCAGCTGCAACATAGTAGAAATCTAAACACCATCAATTGCCTCGGCATTACGTGAAGTTCCAATGCCTTCCATTCTTGATTGGATGCATTGAATGGTGTTCTTTAAGACTAGAGGTAGAATCTCCCCTTTTATATCCCCTTGATATTTTTAGATCAAAACTCTATTACAACATCCTATTGCGGCTAGGCTGGCTTACCTTAGTTATTTGCTTGGGGAGTTGGATGTACACATGAAACTGCTATTGCTACTATGTTGCATATTTAAAAACAAATGTTAATATATATATATAATCATTTCTAATTTTTTAGAAACATATATATGCTTGGTCAACTCTCGGCTTGACCTATTGTAATACCCCAAAGTCCCTAAGACCAAAACCCGAGGGTTGAAGCAAAAAAAATAGGACAATTTGCACCAGGTCACAGAACAACTCATCAGGTAACCTGTTAAGTCACTTGACGGGTAGTTCAGTGACACTTTAAATGTGCAGTATTGCAGAAAAAGAGAAAGGAGTTACAGCGGTAACAGGACAAGGAATTACACGTTGTAGTACCCAACGAGTCGTTGAGTTGCTCATTGGGTGGTGTAGAGTTAGAATCAAGAGGATTTTCAGAGAGGCTGGATGGATGGGATGATTAGTTGTCATGTCACCCTACTAGTCATGGAATGACTCGTTATATGTGTAGAGTTGATGAAAGGATCAATTTTCTAGTGATGATGACAAGTGCATGCAACGAGTCATTATACCACCTAACGAACCATCAAGTCCTTCTTTGGTAGGGAAGTTCAGATTGAGGGGAAAGTTGGCAGTGGAAACAAATGAAGATCACGAGTCAATAGGTTTTCGTGATTTCTAAGCTTCTAACTCTCTAATGACGTCATTTTAACCCCTGAAAAGAGTGTTTTAAAGGGGTTTAACCTACTCTAAGACATAAGACTCCCATGCGTGCAATGTTTTAAGAACCCTTTTCAAGATCAGGCTTGAAATACCTCAAATTTTTTTCAGTTCTCTTGGGCTTTTAAGGATAATTAGAGAATCAGTCTACATAGGTATGTAGGGCTATGAATGAGAATTTTCTTTCACTCTCATGCCCAAATTACTCTTCAAGTTCATGAATTCAACTTCTAATTCAAGTATATGGTTTTATAGGATTTTAACCAAATTTTATGAAATTCTCTATGACATGTTCATAGGTCTAATTTTCTCATGTTCTAAAGCATATTTTAAGTATAATGGGTAGATTTTATATAAAAAATGATTATAAATTTATGATTTCCGGTTATTAGAAATTATGCCCTATTATGCAAGTTTTATGAAAAGTCAAGCTTATGATTCATGATTTCATGTATGGTGAGATATCTAGCACGAATGTATATTGAAAAATTTTCCATGTGTGAATCCATGATTTTGACTTACCAAGTCAATTTGAAGTATGCATGATTTTAAGGCTTGGGCAAGCCCGCACAAGTTAAGTTTGTTTTCATGATTTAGCCAAGGCTAATAAGATCGGCTTATCGTATGTTTTGGAGTCAAGACTGCCAATGCAACTTACGATATGTCTTAGAGTCAAGACTCCTCATGTTTAGATTTTTGACTATGAATGTAATTATGATTTCATCTTCATTGAAAAACGATGGGAGCACTATGCATGTTTTTTGGAGTAGCGTCTAGCACTGAGTAGACTTAGGGTGCCAAGGTTCCCCCATTTCAAAACTACGTGCCAGCCTAGATATATATATAGTTTGGGACCTATTGAGAGAGTTTTCCCCTGCCCCAAGGGGCCTCAGCTTGATATCGATATCATGATATCGTCCTTAGTCCTGGCAAGGTTTTGGACGGCTCTGGCCACTTGAGTGTATTAATTAGCGCATCACTTAAGCTCTATTGTGATGGTATCGGCTATGATGAGTCAATCATTGTTCCTCATAATTTCAGTTATTCATATTCATGACTAGTGATATTATGTTTTACAACAGATTGGACCCAATAATCCGTTTATGAGCTTTTACTTACGATTTCAGCGATGAAAAGTCATATGATTTCTATTTTTAAATATTGGGTCACTATGTTCTGTTATGATAATTAGCTTATGACTATGTATGTCTCAGATTCTATTTTTTGCATACAATCCTTACTATCATGATCAATGGTTTATATTTATATGCATGATTTCAATTAATATTTACTAAGTATGTTCTACTTACCTCACATACTCAGTACATTCAAAGTACTGACTGCATACTGTATGCTATGTTATTTCATGATATAGGTTCTAGTGATCCAATTTAGTCTTTTCGATAGCTCGCTTCCCTAATCAGCTAAGTCAGGCAATGCCTTGCGTGAGCCCTCATTGTTCGAGGGCATCTATCATTTCAGTTTGGTGTTTTTTTTTTATGACTTGGAGATTGTTGGGGGCTTGTCCCAGTATCTCATCAATTAGTAAAGGCTTTTCATACATAGATTATGATTTTTATCTTGAGTTGCATCAATGTGATGTTATAATTCAAATTGCGTTATGTTATTCAGACTTCCGCTTGTTCATGTTTAGGTTATTAGTTTTCACTTTAATATACGATCTTTAGTATCTATGTTCAATCAATAGGTCGACTTTGAGCTACTCATGATTCTAGATCTTGTGTGTCGATCTACGGTCCCAGCTCGGGTCATGACACCCATTAATCTAGATCCAACTCATTCTTCTTCTTCTTTACTCTTACTCGAAAGAGCGCATGTTGAGTCGACTCATGCCCTAGTTTTTGGCCTACAAATAAAATTTAATCAAATTAATCAATTATATATATATATATACACACAAAATATTTTAAAAAGTAATAAATACGTACCATAGCATATCTGTCGTCCTTTGGCTCCTTGCACCCTAGTGTGCAATTATCCTCCTTTCTTGGATTTCCTACATTTCTTTGTCTACTCACACTTAGCCAAAAACTCTGGGTTTTCCCATATTCTTGAAGACCCTCCCATATGATATGTTGGGATTTTGTGACACATCTTGACTTATTTTCATGGAGTTTTGCATTTCTTGAGTACTCATTTAAGTCAAAAGTAACTCTATTTTGCAAAGTTTTAGGAACCTAATCAGCTGTTAAAAGGAGGCATGAAAGTCACTGAATTCTAGAAGAGATAGAACATGAGATGCACAATATTTCAATAGAAGGTCCATACAATAAAAGGTTTTGTGATATCCTCAGAATTCAAATACCACACTCAGGTGATATACAACCAACAGTACTGCCAACCAGAAGACAGATCAAGTTCATGGAAAATGATGATGCAGTTGAAGGAGCAAACTACGGACCATCTTTTAAAAGGATGTTCTATTAATCAAAAGATGGACAAGGCTAGATAGAACCCTAAATCAAGTGATGGTTCAATAAGTGCACCATCTTTTCAAAAGATGATCTCTCTTTGAACAATTGGGAACCTATGAATTTTAATGGAATTGGGGTTTTAGAGAATTAGTATAAATAGTCTTTTTCATAGAGGGAGAAAGTTAGATTGTTTTTAGCTTGGACAGATAGTTTTTATCTAGTTTTCCATTTTTATTTCATAGCTTTGTAATTGAAGTTGAAGATAAAGTTCTTCATCAAGTTTTCTTCTCTCATAATTGATTTGTGAGTAAGAATGTCTAATTACATGTTTTTTTCTTCTTCTTCTTCTTCTTCTTCTTCTTCTTCTTCTTCTTCTTCTTCTTTTGCTATGGGTAACTAAAAGCAGATCTAGGGTTGTGAACCCAATGGATTTGTGAACCCTAATAATCTCAATTAGGTGAAATTGATTATAGACTTGAGAATATTTGATTAATTCTGGGGTTTGTAAAGTGTTAATGGTGATGAAATTCATTCAATCCTTCCCAATTGCATTTATTGTTCTTGATAGAGCCAATTTAGCTTAGGGTAGTCTCAATCAATAATAACCAAGGGCTTTAACCCTTGTGCAATAGATTCACCTAGACGTAGGAGGAGTTCAATTTGCATAATGCAATCGGGTAGCTGGAGTTCTCTTCAATTTGATAAAATTGATATAGATTGACACTATTGGAATTGTTGAAAGACACCCATTGGTTGCCTAAGTTGATTGCTTGCATATTCACCATATTCCCATTCTCAATTATTCTTTTTGAGTGATTTAGGGGGATCAACCCAAATTTACGGACCCTTCCTTAGTTTTTCTCAACAATGATTTACTCCTTAAGCATGTACATCTTTATGTATAGTTATGATCTCTTTACACTAACTTGAATAGAATCTCAACTCACAAATCATATTTGAAATTGCTTGATAGATTTGGCTTTAAAAAATCCCTATGGATACAATCTCTACTCTAAACTTGCTTATATTATATAAATAGCGTATGCACACTCTAGTTGTGGTGGATCGAGGGAGATATCGATTAATTTGGCGTCGTTGCCAAGGATCTTCATGTAGGTCCAATCAAGAGTATCATGGATTTAGCACAAGGAAAAATGGAAAACGTTTTTGTTGTGGTCAATGATGAAGTTTACTATGCAAGTGGAATTATGCCACTAAGTGTAAATGCTACTTCATTCAAGATAGAGGAAGCATCTACACTATGCTCAAAGCTAGAGGCCAATTTCATAACTCCATAGATAATGATCCTCATCTGCACGTCAAGAATTTTTTTGAGGGTTGCAACCTCTATAAATAGAACAAAGTATTTATTGATGCCATTCAACTAAGAATTTTCAGTACTCCTTGGCTGGAGAGGCTCAAGAGTGGTTGCATCGATTGCTTCTCTACTTTTTTCACACTTGGAAAGAGCTTGTAAATGTATTCCTAAAGAAGTAGTTCCTACCAAGAAAAACAATAGAACAATGGGAAAATATTTTATACTTCAGACAACATCCGGGGGAGCAACTCTTTGAAGTGTGGTAGCGCTTCAAGCAATATGTACTGAGGGCACCAACCCATGGGTTCCCCAAGCACATATTTATTGGAAAATTCTACACCGAGTTGGATCCGTTGACTCAGTACGTGGCCAATAATGCAGCTTAGGGTTTCTTCATGGACAAAACCTAAAATTAGATTGCAATCATTCTTGAATTACAAAGCATAACTAAGCATGGAATGGTGAAGAGTAAAGTGGACGGCTTAATGTGGGTTCTCCTTTATTATCTTTCTTGATGAAAGAGAACCAAGATTATGATTAGTTGATGGCTGCTATGGCCACCAACACAGCCTTACTACTCAAGATTTTGATCGAGTCTGAAGTCAAGAAAGTGCATGCTATAGAAGAAGCTTTAAAGGGTTCTCAACATGGGCATGGATGTCCCCTCCTCCATATTAATACCAATTGTACCAAGAGCCTCCTCCTATACATGTAGAAGATGCTATCCATGTTAACAACATTTTCGAAAGTTACAAAATCCACAATACCCACAACAACATCTAGCCCATCTGCCTTTCCTATACCAAGGATAATGGTGAGCTCAACTACAAGGTCAACGACAATACTATGTGTGAAATGATATGGTAGCCCGAATTGGTGGTGGAACAATAATGAAAATTTTGCAAACAACTGTTCGAATCCCTATGTTCCACTTAGGGGCGCTTCTTCAAGTTCCCAAAACTTAAGGGAAGGACCTTCTCAAGAGCGAGATGGTTCCAAGATTGAAGGAATGTTTGAGAAAGTGCTCGCCAACCAAGAAAGGTCCTATTCATATTTTAAAAGATTGACAAAAATTGTTTGCTCCTAATCACCATCTATTAATAAATTGGAGCAACAAGTGAGAGATCTTCAAAAGAAACCCCCTAAGAATAAGGGGCATCTCCCTAATGACACTGTGACCAACCTAAAAGGGAGCATTGATACCTTTGATGATCAATGTATGACTATTTTTACTAGAAGCGGAAAAATTATGCAATCCATGATTATTGATGTTTATGATGGTATTACTGGCAAAGGTGGTGGGAATGAGTATGCGGGTGATGATAAGTGCAATGGGTTAATGAAGCTATAGGTTGATGCGGTTATTGATTAAAGATTGAAGAAGTCACAAGTTGATGCATTGATTGATGATGCTATATTTAATTCCCAGAGGAAAGGGAAGGTGTCACGACCCCAGTTGGGACCCCGGATCAAGACATGGGATCTAGAACCACGAATAGCTCCAAGCTAACCCATGGCATGGATAGAAACTCAAGAACATAAAATAAAGAAGAACTCTAGATTACTCGTTCTAGCCTTGAGAGGTTTTTGATCTTGAATTTAGAGGTTTAGGAGTAGAATTAGAGTTCTATGGTGATTATCTCCCTTAAACCACTCCTTTCCAAGCTTAAAACGGCGTAGTTTAGGACTTACGATCTTTAAAATTACAAAAATACCCTTACTGATTCTTTTGGAAAAAGGTCATTGCCAGGTACGACAACTCATCCAATGGATCATCCTACCATACCATAGCCCGTTGTATCCACCTGTAACTAGCTAGCCCTTTTGCCCGCAGTTCTCAAATCTACAAACAATGATTAGATAGGACGGGTTGTTACTTCCAACAATGACATGTCATTTCCTCTCATCATCACAACTGACAGCTTACATAGCTTCTGGAATCTCCCCAATGGACCCAAACCACGGGTCATATCTCATGACGATGTGTCATTTAACCTTTTTGTTATTACTGTACGAAACTTATAATTTCTCATCTTCTTTCCATGGGTACAAACCACGACTCATTATTTCCTACAATGGGTTGTACCACAACTCGTACTATCTGGCCTAGACACAGTAAAAAAATACAACAGCTCCTAACCACGGCCCGTTATAAGGACCTATGAGTCGTATTGTGACTCATCATCTTAGCCCTTCTTTCGCAGATATGGACCACGACTCCCAACCACGATCCATTACTCTAGACCATGACTCGTACAATGAGTCATTTTGAGAAAATCCTTTTCACACTTTTTCTGTTGAGCATATTTCTAATGTTGAATCTAGTCTAAGGAACTTTTGGGGTGTTACATTATCTCCATCTTGATAACATTCATCCTCGAATGAAGGTTAAGCATACTGAAAAGTTGGAGAAGGAAATGTGATCACAAAACTAAATAATTAAAGTTGGAAACTGACGGAGTGACTGACTCCGGACCAAAATACACGACTAAATTAAATTCGTGAATCATACATGCATGCAAAAACATAAAAGGAACTTAGAGACATGAGCTTGACCTGAAACTAAATAGATTACTAAGGAGGAAACTGATACCTCATGGTGGAGTTGAGCCGGTAGGGAAAAGATAGCGGGTATCTAACCATCATTTCTTCTTTGGCTTCCCATGTAGCTCCCGCAACAAGCTGATTTCTCCAAAACATCTTCACTAAAGCAACATTCTTGTTCCTCAACTTATGAACCTGAAGATCAATTATCTCAATTGGAACCTCCTCATGCATACGGTTATCCTTCACTTCAATGTTCTCTACTAGAACAACTAAATATGGATCTCCGATGCATTTCTTCACCAATGACATGAAACACCGAATGCACTAATGCTTATTCTGCAGGTAGCTCAAACTCATAGGCCACTTTACTAACTCGCCTCAAAATCCTGTAAGGCCTAACCTATCAGGGACTAAAATTTTCTTTCTTTCTGAACCTCATCACTCCCTTCATGGGAAACACCTTCAGAAATACCCAATGTCATCGGTGAACTCAAAATCTCTCCTTCTAACATCCGCATTGGATTTCTGTTGACTCTGAGCACTTTTTAGCCTCTCTATAATAAGATGAACCTTCTCTATAGCCTCATGAACTTAATCTGGCCCTATCAACATAGCCTCACCTACTTCAAACCATCTAATAGGTGATCTACACCTCTATCCATAAAGAGCCTCAAACGGAGCTATTTGTATGCTGGAGTGGTAATTTTATTGTAGTCGAACTCAATGAGAGGCAAATGATCATCCCAACTACCCTTGAAATCAATAACAAATGCTCTTTTTTTATTGTAGTCGAACTCGATGAGAGGCAAGTGATCATCCCAATTACCCTTGAAATCAATAACAAATGCTCTCAGCATATCCTCAAGAGTCTGAATGGTCCACTTGGCCTAACCATCTGTCTGCCAGTGAAAAGTTGTGCTATGTTTTACTTGAGTACCAAGGCCTTTGTGAAACAACCCCCAAACCTGAGAGGTAAAGTATGTACCCCTATCTAAGATGATAGACAATGGAACTCCATGCAACCGAACTAACTCTTGAATATACAATCTATCATAGTCCTCAGCAGAATCCATAGCTTAGACTTGTTACACCTCAAAAAACTTTTGATGATTATTTGATGTTTGTATGCTAGATTAAGGGATGTACGGGTTTTATATTGGTCATAGATGACAAGGAAAAAGTATACGAATGGAAACGCAAAGAGTATGTGTAGTTCATAAGTAAGGGTAAACTTTAAATGATCACATTTCCTGATATATAATGAATTAGAAGCACACGACCTATCAAATTAAAGGTATTTGAGTCTATTTTTAAGAACATCAAATCGCTTGTCAATCGGTATTCGAAGTAAAACATATTTTACTATGGCACAATTGGACAATGACGTGGCCACCGCCCGAAAAACGGTCATCTCCAAACACCTTTATATTTTAAGTTTTGTGTTGTGAGATCATTTTCAACTTTTTCTAATTTGAGGTGCTTGATTAACCTTAAATCCTCTCTTTTCCAGTATCAAAACCTAAGAAAAAAAGATGAATCCCTCAAGGAAGAACCATCAAAAACTGAAGAAAAAGTTCATGGAAGTGAAGGCAACATTATGGTGAAGTTGTTGCTGCCTTGTAGCTTTGTTTTTGCAGTGTTGTTGTTGCGTGTTTTGGACTATTTTGAGCTGAAGTTATACTCCATCTTAGTAGTAATTTTTCATAAAAAATTGTAAATAATTTCCCTCTTTTTAAAATCTCTAATAAGTCTATGAAATTTTTGAAGGAAAACTAGAAGAAATTATGGTTTGTATGTTGACTTGTTCTAGTTGTTGTGCTGTTATGTTGCTACATTTTGGGAAGAAAGATTTATGCATTATTGGAGAGTGATTTGGAGAAAAATACTCCTCTTATATCCAAGGATAATCTTAAGCAAAGGGTAAGTATTTCTAATTGTTAAACTTTCCTAAAACTCCTAGCTAAAGCTAGAAGTTGGAGGATATGTTGGGCTGCCATTGTTGGTATGTTGTTGTTTAAGTTCTGCTCATTTTTGAAGGTTGGAACAACTGTGTTTTGCTGATAATATATTGTATATTTGTGGGAGTTGTTCATGAGAAAAATGAGGTAATTTCCTACTTCTATTTTCCCTCAAAGTTGTAGAAACAAGTTGAAGTAAGAAATGCTTAATATTGCCTTATTTGTTTGTGTTGTGATAAATTGGCTTGAAAACGCCTTGTCACTTGGTTATAAACACAAGTAATTTAAGGGGGATAATTGCTGATTGTTGAAAGAAAGAAATGACATAAGAAAGCTCGCCGAGAAAAGGTATGTATGATGCCCTGTCCATCATTCTTTAAGCACGATTCATGCATTGTTGAATGAGTCAGCAACCTCTTTACAAATATTGAGGCAGTATGTTAAGCTTCATTTATTATATAAAGTTTCATGTTTTATTGAGGCTAAATATTAAGATTATGCCTAGTGTAAATGTGGTATTTAAATTGTGATATCATATTGATTGTTGTCGTAGTTTTACATCGAGTTGGAGACCCCTCAGCGTAGGCAATGTTAGCTGGTCCTTTACATTATGACATATATGTTATATTGATCACATGTGTGCTTTTGGTCACCATGTGAAAGTAGAAATTAAAGCTAAGACGACAACATGAGAATAATATACGCTTAAAGTGAATGTTGAGTTTCTAAGAGTAAATGAGGGTGCCGATGCAGAAATTCTCAAACATGGTAACCTATCTTTCTGTATATATTTTTTTGAGTGATTAGAGTCTAAAATAGATTCCAAAACTCCTAATCCTTAAGCTATTGGTAAGTTACTGGGTTAGCAAGCTTTAGTTAAGCAACGATGACACTAAGTATCTATAATTGAGTTTAAGTACTCCAAGTCAAGTTCAAGTTAAGTTAAGCTTTATAAGTTGAACCTAAATATTCATATGGAATACATGTATTCCAAAACTAGGTTTAAGTATCCATAGATTGTTCCAAGAACCCATAAGTAAGGTCCGGTTTCATGTTCCTCAAGTCTCATGTTCATGTTAATCTTTCAAGTAAAGTTATGTTTTATGGCCCCTTTTTATCAGTTGCTAGGGTTATGCTGTTTAGTTGGTCCTCCAAGTTGGACCCGTTATCTTAGTCAGTTACTTTACATTGTTCAGTTGGTCCTCCGAGTTGGACTCGTGACGTGAGTCAGATATATAATGCATTATTCAGCTTTTGGTCTCATTATCAGTTTGATCATTTGAATGATTTGCATTTTTTACCACACGCCCGCTCTGGTACTAGTATCAGATGGCTGATTGTGCGATGCTACGAGAGTGATGCAGCACACCCTCTCTGGTCTAAGTATCATATGGTTTGAATGTGTGAGGAAATATGTATGAAAATTTTCGTCCAAGTATCAGCTCAATTGTATAAAGTTCTAATCTAAGTATCAGAAAACTCTTAATGATCTGGACCAAGTATCAGGCAACCATACTTAAATCCTGGTCCAACTTTTAGGTAGCCATCGAGCCGATTCTCATAAACTTCTGTCCTAGTAGCGGAAGTATTGGGATATGAGTCAGTTATGTTATGTTATGTTCATACACAAAGTCTGCATACAGGGTAGTCAATATAGAGTTACAGATTATCTCTCTACCCAATCTTTTAAGTTATGTTTAGTAGCTATTTGCCATTTCTTACATTGACAGGTTCCAGAGTGTCAGGTTATTGCTATCTCCCTTCTCTGGTTCAGTTTATCTTTGGCATTATTTTTTTACAACTTTCAGTCTTACATACCAGTGCATTTCTTTGTATTAATGTCCCTTCACTTAGGGACATTGCAATCGTGCTGCAGGTAAAGGTAGGAGCCCAGACCTACCGGTTTAGTAGGAGCTCAGATCCAGTGTATAGTTGTTGTTCTCCCCTCTTTTAGGAACCTATGTTTGGGTGGATCATTTTTAGTTTTATTGTACAGATGGATCGATCGGGGCCCTGCCCTGTGCATTCAGTATTGTTTTACTCTTTTAGAGGCTGTTGTGTAATAATTGTATAGTTGTTCAGTTCTAGTGTGTTTTTTGGCCTAGCTGGCCTTCCGTAGTTTCATTTTAGATATTAATGTGGCCTTTTTAGCATTCTATCATATCATTTTTGTTGATACTTGGTTGGTACATTTCTATGTATAATTAACTAAGACAGGTAGCCGAGATGGCCTAAGGGTTGCAGTTCAGATGCTATATAGCCGGTTCCTCGATCTCTTCAGAATCGAGTGCCAGTCACACCCTACCCCGGTTATACGACCTGACAGACTTGGTATCCGAGCGAAGTCGTGTCCCAGAGAGTCCACAAAGCCATGTCTAGTAGAGGCTTCCTTATGGGTATGTTGTGCACCATACTTATAATTAGGAGGGGCTAGAAGATATTTAGGAGTTGTTTCATTTCCTTTATTAATAGTTCGTGCTATAGATCAATGTCATAATTATTTTGATATCTGAGTCATGTTATTGTTTTAGAGTATACTTGTGATGTGGAGGATGACTACTCGATTGATTGGTACAGCCATAGGAGTGGGTACCAGTCGCCCAACAGTGGATAAGGAGGACAAAGCTCAGAGCGAGTCCCCTACCCCAGGTATTAAAGTTCCCCCTGCCCCACCAAGAGCAGTGGCAGATAAACCTCCATCTCCTCCAGCACCAGCTGTACCTGAGGTTGATAGAGTGGCAGACCCTCTCGCGCCTGTGGCACCTCCGGTTGCTTCGGAAGGACCGGGTCTTGAGGGAGGTACTAGTTGATGGCTTGTATTGCTTCTGGATAGGAGTGAAGATTAGAGGCAATGGAGGGACCTAGAGGTCAGGCAGCTAAGAGTTCTAAAGCCCGCGAGTTCTTGAGTTTGAGCCCTCTAGTATTTATCAGATCAAACCCGAGTGATGATCCTCAGGACTTCATTGATCAGATCTACAGAGTGTTGAAGGTCATGCAGGCGACAGGGACAAATGGGGTAGAGTTGGCTGCATTTAGACTACGGGATGTGGCTATTTTATGGTATGAGGCTTGGGCTCGATCCAAAGGAGCTGATGCATAACCAGCTGAGTGGGAGGAGTTCTCTTATGTCTTTATGCGCTAGTATCTACCCCGAGAGCTTCAACAAGACCGAGCAGAGCAGTTTTTGCACTTGGAGCAGGATAGTATGAGTGTATAGGAGTATTGCCTTTAGTTTAATTCCTTTTCCCGGTATGCTCCACTCCTGGTTCAGACGATGGAGGATAGAGGTCATCAGTTCGTGTTAGGGCTAAGGCTTTATATAGCTAATGATTGCTTGGGGGTGTCTACTCAAGAGCACATGGATATTGCAAGGATCTTCCTTAGAGGACCCAGGATTTGTCTCACTCGTTTCATGATACTCATAGGGGACAGGAGAAGAGGAAAAGGGATAGAACTGCGAGGTCTTATAAAGATTCTAGAGGAGACTCTGGGGTTCAGTCGCCCAGACAGCTAGCTCAACTTATAGAATGTTCTCCACCTCAGTTCTGAGGGCCGAGGAGAGACCAAACTTTAGCTCCATCCGGTTCCCAACATTAGGAGAGACCTCTAGTACCCACCTTTGCTTAGTGCGGTAAGAAACATCCAGGGGAGTGCAGGTGGTATCGCATTTCCAAAATGTTCAGCAACAACATCATCACCCTAAATTCAGCCTCCCAGGCACAGTTCTCAGCTTGTAGCAGGTCATGATAAGGGCAAGAGGGGAGAATCTTTTGGTTCAGGGACAGTGAAGAATCACTTTTATGGTCTAGGTGGTCGGTAGGACCAAGAGTCATCTCCTGATGTTTTCATAGGTACTTTGATTATATTCTCTTGTGCTATTAATGGCTTGATTGATCTAGGTTATATTTTTTCATATGGTACCCCTTTGATAGCGAGTCAATTTGAGATAGCTCCTGAATTGTTTGTTAAGCCGTTTGTGGTATCAAAGCTTATTGGGGAATCTGTGTTAGCCAAAAGAGTGTATCATGGTTGTACGGATCAAGTATGTGATAGGTCAACATTAGCTGATCTAGTTAAACATGAGATGGTTGATTTTTATGATATTATAGGCATGGATTTGTTAGCGGCATGTTATGCTAGTGTTTATTATCGAGCAAAGATTGTTAGATTCCAATTTCCGGACGAGCCAGTTCTTGAATGGAAGGGCAATGCCGCTATGACTAAAGGTAAGTTTATTTCATACCTTAAGGCCCTAAATATGGTATCCAAATGTTGTATTTCTCACTTAGTCTGAGTCAAGGACTTGGCTAGCGAGCAGACGACTTTCCAGTCAGTCCTAGTGGAAAATGAGTTTCCAGAAGTCTTCCCCGAGGAATTACCTGGAGTTCCTCCTTAGAGGGAGATATAATTTTCCATTGATCTACTTCTAAGTAGTCAACCCATATCGATCCCTCCTTACAGAATGGATCCAGCAGAGCTAAGGGAATTGAAGAAGCAGTTGATAGATCTACTCGAGAAGGAATTTATTCGACCTAATGTATCGCCTTGGGGTGCACCAGTTCTCTTTATGCAAAAGAAAGATGGGTCGTTAAGAATGTGTATTGACTATAGGCAGCGTAATAAAGTTACAATTAAGAACAAGTACCTACTTCCCAAGATTGATGACTTGTTTGATCAGTTACAGGGTAAATGCTTCTCAAAGATTGATTTGAGATCCGGGTACCATCAGCTATGGGTTAGGGAAGTTGATTCCTTAAGACTGCCTTCAAAACCAGATATGACCATTATGAGTTCTTAGTGATGTTATTTGGGCTTACCAATGCCCAGATGCTTTTATGAATTCGATGAATAAGGTGTTTAGGCCCTTCCTTGATGTATTCGTGATTGTTTTTTTTTATGACATCCTGATTTATTCACGATCAGAGGATAAGCTTGAAGATCACCTGAGAGTTGTGTTATAGACTCTCTAGGAGCACAAGTTGTACTCTAAATTTTCTAAGTGTGAATTTTGGCTACCTTTGTGGCTTTCAGTGGTCATGTAATTACAACTGAAGGTATTAGAGTAGATAGTCAAAAAATAGGGGCAGTGAAGAGTTGGCCCAAACCCTTGAATCCTATAGAGGTTCATAGTTTTGTAGGGAAGGCAGGTTACTATCATAGATTTGTAGAAGGTTTTTTCTACTATCTCCACACTATTGAAAATGTTTAATTATAAAGCAGTTAAGTTCCAATTGTCAAAGGCTTGCGAGCGCAGTTTTCAGGAGTTGAAGGATAGGTTAACCTCAGCACCTGTCTTGACTTTGAAATAAGGTGCAGAGGGTTTTGTGGTTTATTGTGATGCCTCTAGGATCGTCTTAGTTTATGTTTTGATGCAACACGACAGAGTCATTACCTAGCAGAATTGCCATACCTATGATCTAGAGTTGGTAGCGGCGTTGTTCGCGTTGAAGATCTGGTGTCACTACCTTTATGTGGTAAATGTTTATATTTTTAAGAATCATAAGAGCCTTTAGTACCTATTCCAGCAGAAGGATTTGAATTTACATCAGAGAAGGTGGTTTGAATTGCGAAAAGATCATGTTTGTTAGCATTTTGTACCATCCTAGATAAGATAACATTGTGGTTGATGCCTTAAGCCCCAAGTCCATGGGAAGCTTGAGTGATATAGGAGCTCACAAAGTTGAAAATGTGAAGACCATACAACAGCTAGGCTAATCTGTAGATTCGAATGCTAGATAATAAAGATGGAGGTGTAGTAGTTCAGAGCACTGCCGAACCCTCACTAGTGTCGGAAGTCAAGCAACGACAATATGAGGATCCAGAATTGGTAGTTCTAAGAGATAGCATTCCATAGCAAAAGCAGGCCTTGTTTGAGTGTAGGCCGGATTGAGTTCTCAAATACCAGACTCGTTTATGTATGCCGAATGTGCACAAGCTAAGAGATAAAATCATCAGTGAAGCTCATCACTATCGGCATTCAACATATCTAGGTGTCACGAAGATGTATTATGACCTGAAGCAACTGTACAGGTGGAATGGTACGAAAAAGGACATCAAAGGTTTTGTGATTAAGTGTCCTAATTACTAGAAGGTGAAGGTCGAGCACCAGAGACCTAGAGGATTGACTCAGAATATGGAGATCCCATCCTAGAAATGGGAAGTGATTATAATGAATTTTTGTACTGGGTTGCCGCAGACAAGAAGGAAGTGTGACTATCTGGATAATAGTAGATAGATCGACTAAATTAGCTCACTTTCTGTCAGTCAGGACGACTTATGCTGCAGAGGATTATGCCAGGTTGTATATCCGTGAGATAGTTCGCCTACATGGCATTCCTTTATCCATTATTTCAAACAAAGGCACTTAGTTCACAACAAACTTCTGGAAGTCTTTCCTGAAAGGCCAGGGGACTCAAATAAATCTTAGAACTGCATTTCATCCCCAAAAAAATGGATAAGCTGAACGCACCATCCAGACACTTGAAAATATGTTGCGTGCCTGTACCCTAGACTTTGGATGAAGCTACGATGATCATATTCCCGTGATAGATTTGCCTATAATAATATTTATTTGTCAAGCGTTTAGATGGCTCCGTATGATGCTTTGTATAGGAGAAAGTCTAGATTGTCAATTGGATAGTTTGAAATTAGCGAGGCAGAACTATTGGAGCCAGATCTAGTACAACAGGTTGTGGATAAGGTAAAGCTTATCAGAGATAGGTTTTAGACAGATCAGAATAGACATAAATCTTATGTCGATATACGTCATTGAGCATTGGAATTCACTATTAATGATTGGGTCTTCTTGAAGGTGTCACCTTTGAAAGGCATCGTGCGATTTGGCCAAAAGAGTAAGCTAAGCCCTAGATATGTTTGACCCTATAGAGTTACCCGCAGGATAGGTAAAGTAGTTTATGAGCTGGAATTACCACTAGAGTTTGCAGCAGTTCATCCTGTATTTCATGTGTCAATGTTGTGGTAGTGTATAGGAGATCTGACTAGTATTATGCCTATTTATTATGTCTAGATTTCTGAGGAGATCACCTATACAGAGGTCCTAGTTGCTATCCTTGATCGGCATGTCAAGAAGCTTCGAACTGAGGAAGTCTCCTCAGTCAAGGCATTGTGACCAAGTAATAATGTCGAGAAAGTAACTTGGGAGGCTAAAGTGGAAATGAAGAAGACATATCCTCACCTATTCACGATGACGACGTGATATTAAGGTATGTGTTTGACACCTAAGTTATGAAGTATCTATTTTGAAGTATGTTCAGTGAAATTAATTTCCATTCGGGGATGAATGTTCCTGGGGGAAGGGCTATCACAACCCAAACGTACACTCAGATCGTAGACACGGGACGAGGAGCCCCGAGAGACCCCAAGTCAACCCATGGCATGAGAATAAATCTAATTCAATCACATGAAAGGAAGACTTAACATAGAGAACATAATCATATCATAACATAAGGGAAAGAACAGTACGATACTTATAAAATACGGCAGAATACAACTCTTAGTCTGATAAGCCTCTAAACATGACAGGTAGATTGATGGGACAACTCCCCAACTAATCCAACGTACAGAAACTGAAAGAAATGACATAGAATGTGATCATGTAGCCCTCGAAACATGAGAACTCACCAATTACGCTGATGGAAAGACTGAGACTAGCTACTGGTGGGGATGAGCCTGAGAACCGGGACTTGTATCATGAAATGATACAACATAGAAAGTATGCATTCAGTACGTGGAATGTACCGAGTACGCAAGGTAAGTAAAAAGGACCTTTAAAACATATATGAGATTTAAATCAATTATAAGAGTAGGACATCATTCTCAAATTGTAAACAATATAGTATAATATAGAGCTCAAGGTTTTCAAAACATCTATAATGCCAACATAATCATAATTATAAGATGAGAGCTTTAATTAGCATGACATGAGTTAAAATCAATAAGCATACATTGAATAGGTCATGAGGAACAGTGGGAGATTCTCTTAACTGACAATACCTCATGTGAGCACACATGAATCCCCACTTGTGACCCTAGTCAGGAGGGTGTTCGTACATTGCCAAGGGTAGGAACCGTGAAGGGAGTGATCACACATGAAAAGGGCCTTTTGGGCCAGGGAAAAACATGAAAGGAGTCCCAACTTACCTACAGTGGAATGTAGTTCATGAGATCCGGTGCTTAAACGTGAGCCCCGAACCTACTCGGTGTTCGATACTACTCCTAAAATGTATACATAGTGCTCATAGTATATCATGCATGAGTTCATGGATAGTTAAATCATGATAATTAGAACCATGCATGTAGATACGTAAATTAGCCATGAGTTAAGACCCGTGAGTTGGCCAAAATATTATTCATGCTTAATATAATAAGTACATACTTGTAAATCATGCATATAGCTTGGATTCCATAAGATCATAATAGATAACATAAGTGGATTCACAATTTAAAACATAAATCATGTTAAGCTTGTAAAAACATTAACGGATAAATGGATCATAAATCGATTCATCATGGGGTATGCATAACAAAGCTTAATTGATTAAAAATTCAAAATTAGCAATATTAATATCAATTTAGAACTCAAAAGATGATAAAAATCAGTAGATAATAAAAAGGTTTCTAAATCACAAGATCCATAATTAAATCATTAAATTTTATACAAATCAAGCACAAAAACCCCATGAGATTTTAAATAAATTTTGAATAAATAATAGAGTAGGAGCATGGGTGTGGAAGAATTCACCCATTGAGGACGTTACATACCTGGGATTATCAAATTTTTACACTTCTTTAAATCCAAAGAATGAATTTGGAAGGATTGAGAAGGAACACCTTGAATCACCTCCTAATCTCCTCTCTATACTCTTGCATGCATGAATGAGGGTTTAGTAAGGTTTATTTTCTTTAAAAAACACAGCTTTCTTAAGCCAAAACGACGTAGTTTAGGGCCTTATATGGTTAAAAAGTCGAAAATACCCTTAATGAAGCTACCCTAAAAATTGGCTGGATGGAACCTACGGGTGGAACCAATGGGTCGTGGAAACAACCAACGACATGGGTCATATCCTTCCTTGAACGGACATCTGAAAACTCACCCCCGGAATCAATCAACGGACGAACAGGATGACCCCTTCCAAACAAGGATCCATTGTATCGCCCGTTACTTGCTCACTACAGAAGTTGAATCCACTTACAACGAGCCTCACCACGACTCTTCGTTCTTCCAATGAGTCATGGTCTCGACCCGTCACTTACATTGGAAATTCATGCACCCTAACCACGACTGGCAACAATGACCCATTGCAACACACAACGAGTCGTTGGAAGTCCCGTTGCATGACACCTGTTGAACCCCAACCTTCTCCAACGCCTACATTAAATGGCTCGTTGTAATGAACAAGGAGTCGTGCTATCGTCTGTTGTTTACATTGCCACCCAGCTTACCCTATATGATGACTGTTTACAATGACTCATGGTTAGCTACCATGACTCGTCCCTTGGCTCGTCCTAAGAAAATTTTCCCAAAATTCTGCAGTTTTCAACTTTTCACTTCTGGGTCGACTCCTATGCACTTTCGAGGTATTATAGGGGCGGGGGATAATATTATACCCCAAAATATTTTTGATTATTATTTGATATTTTTATGCTAGATTAATGTAATTACGGGTTGTATATTGGTCGTAGATGACCAGGGAAATGTGTCCAAATGGAAAAGCGAAGAGTATGTGAAGTTCATAAGGATCAAATTCAAAGTTCATATGTATGCTATCAGATAACATATAACACGAGCATCAGTTACAATATAATACCAAGCATGTCAAAAGTGAACACCAATCAGTGAACATCATTAATCAAGCACTTTCGGACTCTCTCTCGGCTGCACACAGTTAGCGGAGCTCAATCCATCTTGGAGAACCAAATAGCAATCCTAGGAAGACTCAAACATGTCAGACCACTCTCAAATCATGTCTCAACTCGACACTACGGAGGAAATCGTTCTCAACCCCATAGGTCATTTCTCTCCTTGGGCTCAACCTGTCATCCAAAAACACTCTCATGCGTCAGGTATCCACAAGCCACAAGGTACCTTGGGCTCGACCCCTAGCCGGAACAACTCTCGTGCATTGGGTATCCACAAGCCACAAGGCCGCAAACACAGCACACACACGATCTACAACAATAATAATAAATGATCAAACAGCCCAAAAGCCCCTCTACTCACCACTAACATCAAGAGACACATCCAAACTAACCCAAGTGTCACCATAGTCATCACGTGCCATCGACACGGCCGACACGGCCGACACGACCGCCGAATCAAATATAACAACAGATCATCCCAAACATAGACCTTAACCACTCTAAACCATCATTCACTTGTCAACATAATCAGTTAATATTATTCACTCAAACAACCCACAACTTACTACAGGAACCACACGCCTCACATACGACCTCTTGACATGAGCCTAATAATTTTCCATGTCTACGATTCTTTGCACTCAAGCGCGAGCCACCAACCAAAACAACACCTTAAAATCACCATTATCACCATATAAACAGAAGAACAAAAGATCAATAATAGCAAAATACAAGCCATCACAAATATCCAATACACACGTCAATACGGATGATAACGACTATGGAATTCATGCCAACAAAGGGAGGGACAAGCCTAACATACCTTAGCTTCAAGCCTATATGAACTTGATCCTTCAACACCATGAACCTGCTGCATAAAGGCAGTACAAAATTCTACTAAAATGCACCCAACACAACTCAACAGCAGGACAAGACAAACGAAGCTTACTCGATAAGATTCATAGGAATTCGACGGTAGATACTCCAACCCAATAACCCACCAGCGTTACCACACCTATAAACAACCTTAAAAACTAAGGAGAAAAAAATCAAGAAGGCTTACCAACAGCTCCACCACGAAACAGCCACCAAAAGCCCAGAAATGACACCAAACCACGGACTACACACGATTCCGGACTTCCCGGTACAAAAATGATATATTGAACCATTACTTCTAGCCCCAAGACCCAAAGGAAATGATGGAAAGAACTTGAGAGAGGTTTCACACGAAATATTTGCTGGAAAATGAATTTTCAATGACCAACAACCGACCAAAGGGGATTAAATAATCCTCCACTGCCTTAAGGCCTTGTGAGCTGCCTGCTTGCGCGGTCTTGCAAAAACGCGAATATCTCACTACTCTAAAGTCGGATTGTTAAAATGGTTTGATGCACTGGAAACTAGACTCATAGATATTTAATTTGATATGTAGAAAGCCCAATAACTATTTATATATTGGGAAAAAATCTTCGAGACATTTGACCTAAGTTTTAAAGAATCTCAAGAAGGAAATCTTGCGGTCACTTTTTCCGAATTTTGTTCTACAACTTGATCGACGTCCAATCTTAAATATGACCATAGATTGATTTAGATAACTCATAATACTTCCTTTTTAGCCTATTTAGTAATCTTAGTCCTACCTCAAAAGCATGATTTTATCGCTCAAATTATCCGGGGTGTTACAGTCACAGGACGAGTCGTCCAATGACCTGCCAAGAACACCACAAGTCGTTAAGTGACTCGTGGAAAGGGGTTTGGCCATTTTTGGAAATTTCAAGTATGGGGTGCCGATAGATGTGACCATGAGTCGTGCTCAACCCCATGATCCGTTAGGTCACCTATGGTTAATGATGGTTGAAGGAAGAAGGGAAGCAGGCAGCATTGGTGATAGGTCATCACCACGACTCATCGGGTTAACCACAAGTAGTGGTGTCCCCCGTGGTGAATCCCTAAAGAAATGTGATGGTGCAGGTAACGACTGGTGACCATGAGTCATGGTCTATGGCACGAGTCGTCTAGTCCCTCTTGGGGACTAGTAGTGTGTTTTTCCTTGTGAATTTAATAAGAACTTTCCTGTAATTTCTAAGTTCCTAAGGACTAAACTACATTATTTTAAGATTAGAATAGAGTGTATTAAGAAGGTTAAGTCATGTACTAGAAACTAGACTCATAGATCTTTAATTTGATAGGTAGCACACCCCATAACTCTTTATATATTGGGAGAAAAGCTTCAAGATATTTGACCTAAATTTAAGAGAATTTCAAGAAGGAAATTCTACGATAAGTTTTTCCGAATTTTGTTCTACAACCTATTCGCCATCCAATCATAAATATGACCATAGAGTGATTCAAATAACTCATAATACTTCCTTCTTATCCTATTTAGTACTCTTAGTCCTACCTCGAAAGAACGATTTTATCACTCAAATTATCAGGGGTGTTACATCCTTCCCCCTTAGAAACATTTGTCCTCGAATGTTGGACAATACGCACGACTCTAACTCACGAACTGACACAACATGACATCACACGACATAGCTTCACATGAAAAGCCTACCATAAACAACTCAAAATAGTAAAACCTTGCACCATACAAAGGCGCAACACAACTATAACCATAAAAAAATTAAGAATCTTACCTGCTGCTATGTTTAGCCAATGGCAAGGCTATACTTCATCATGTTATAGGCATCCTTGCAAAAGTCTACAAACGTGAGTATAGACCTGACTCCTGTGACATCTGATTTTTCGGATGATTTCGATCCAGAAAGAACGGTAACAATTCTAAATGTTCGGTCGCCTCATGTTTGTAAGTACACTGTGAAGCAATGCACACATAAACAAGACTCTACTAGACACGACTCATAGACTCCTTAGGATGAACTAATCTGATAACAAGTTTTTCACACCCCAAAACCCGAGAGGCGTGAATGGCACGTGGTTCCACCCCTGATATGAGCATATCCAATGCCAAAATATTAAAAAAAGGCCAAAACCGATGAGGTTCAACAACACAACAACTATAAAATAAAATAAGATGATAGACTATAATGGAAGCTAGCTCACTTGACCAACCAAAATAACTAAATACCATATAGCGTCAAGGACATACAAAAGAAAACAACTATACAACATTGCCTACCTGGCCCATAAGAACATACTAAAATCACAGCAGTGTCTATGAGCCAATATGAATACAGTAGTAATCAAATGATCGGTACAGGGCCTCGAACTACCCTTAACTCAAATATCTGGCGACTCCGAAAGACCTGGAGCGCTCCAACTCAGCTGGAACTCCACTCAGCACCCAAGAACTCAATCTAAAATCCCACCATCACCTACATGCATGAATCAAGCGCCCTGACTAGGACTTCAGTAAAATAGTGTACCGAGCATGAAAGACAAAAATAACTGGAAGACATAGATTAGAGATCAACAGATATGCCAGATATCACAGAAGGAGACTCGACATAAGTAAACACATAAAATCTACTTGGCCCCCATAAGCCTGGAAAGTACAAACAAACATACAAATAAAACCTACCTGGCCCCCATAAGCCCGACAAGTCTAAAAGTAAACAATAACACAGAGACACCTAGCCAATATAGCTCACCTGTCATCGCCTCTACACCACTCAACGGCCTCCAGCTAACACCATCCAATATCTAGCATCCACTTCTATTAGATAACCTATAACACGAGCAATAATTACAATATAATGCCAAGCATATCAAAAGTAAACACCAGTTAGTGAACATCATCAATCAAGCACTGTCGGACTCTCTATCGGCTGTGCACAGTTAGCGGAGCTCAATCCATCTGGGAGAACGAAATCGCGATCCCAGGAAGGCTTAGACATGTCGGACCACTATCGAATTATGTCTCAACTCGACACTACGGAGGACATCATTCTCAACCTCGTATGTCATTTCACTCCTTGGGCTCAATCCTTCAGCCGGAAACACTCTCGTGCATCGGGTATCCACAAGCCATAAGGTACCTTGGGCTGGACCCCTAGCCAGAACAACTCTCGCGCATCGAATATCCACAAGCCACGAGGCCTCAAACATAGCACACACACAATCAACAACAATAATAATACATGATCAAATGGCCCACAAGCCACTCTACTCACCACTAACATCATGGGACAAGAACAAACCAGCCCAAGTGTCACCATGGTCGTCACGTGCCATCAACATGGCCAAAATGACCGCCGAATCAAATATAACAACAGATCGTTGCAACCATCGACCTTAACCACTCTAAACCCTCATTCACTTTTAAGCACAATCACCTAATATTATTCATTCAAACAGCCCACAACTTGCTACAAGAACAACACGCCTCAAATAAGCCTCTAGACACGAGCAAAATAATTTGCCATGTCTACGATTCTTTGCACTCAAGCCTGAGCCACCGACCAAACCAGCACCTTAAACACACCATTATCACCAAATAAACAGCAGAAAAAGTCTTCAATAATACCAAAACACAAGTTGTCACAAACAGCCAACATACACGTCAACACGGACGACAACGGCTATGGAATTCATGCCGACAGAGGGATGGAAAATCCTAACATACCTAGGCTTCAAGCCTAGCCGAACTTTAGTCTTCAACACCATGATCCTACTTCATAATGTCTATCCAAAATTCTACTAAACCGCAGCCAACACAACTCAACAACAAGACAAAACAAATGAAGCTTACCCGATAAGATTCATAGGAATTTGACGGTAGAAACTGTGAGACAATAACCTATCAGCGTTAACATACCTATAAACAACCTTAAAAACTACGGAGAAAAAAAGAAAGAAGTCGTACCAACATCTTCACCACGAAACAGCCACCAACAACCCTAGAAAGACACCAAACCACGGACTACACACGATTCCCGACTTCCCAATGCAAAAATCATGTTGAACCATGGCTTCTAGCCCCAAAACCTATAGGAAACCATGGAAAGAACTTGAGAGAGGTTTCATATGAAATATATGCTGGAAATTGAATTTTTGATGACCAACAACTGACCAAAGGGGATCAAATATTTCTCCACCGCCTTAAGACCTTGTGAGCAGCCTGCTTGTGCGGTCTCGTAAAAATGCGAATATCTCTCTACTCTGAATTCGGTTGACAAATGGCTTGATGAACTAGAAACTAGGCTCATAGATACTTAATTTTATAGGTAGTACAACCCATAATGCTTTATATATTGTGAGAAATGCTTCGAGACATTTGACCTCAATTTCAAAGAATCTCTAGAAAGAAATTTTGCAATCACTTTTTCCGAATTTTGTTCTACAACTTGATCGACGTCCAATCTTAAATATGGTCATAGAGTGATTCAAATAACTCATAATACTTTCTTCTTAGCCTATTTAGTACTCTTAGTCCTACCTCAATAGCACAATTTTATCGCTCAAGTTATCTGGGGTGTTATAGTCACAGGACGAGTCGTCTAATGACCTATCAAGAACACCACAAGTCCTTAAGTGACTCGTGGAAAGGGGTTTGTCCATTTTTGGAAATTTCAAGTTTGGGGTTCCCACAGGTGTGACCATGAGTCGTGCTCAACCCCACGATCCGTTAGGTCACCCATGGTCAATGATGGTTGAAGGAAGAAGGGAAGCAGGTAGTGTTGGTGATAGGTCGTCACCACGACTCATCGGGTTAACCACAAGTCCGGGTGTCCCCCGTGGTGACTCCCTAAATAAATGTGATGGTGCAGGTAATGACTGGTGACCATGAGTCGTGGTACAGGGCACGGGTCGTCTAGTCCCTCGTGGGGACTAGTAGTATGTTTTTCCTTGTGAATTTAATAAGAACTTTCCTGTAATTTCTAAGTTCCTAAGGACTAAACTACATTATTTTAATATTAGAATATAGTGTTTTAAGAAGGTTAAGTCATTCTAAGCCTATGATAATTCATGCATGCAAGTAAGAGGGTTGAGAGGTGATCAAGTGTAGTTTCTTCAAAGTTCTTCCTCAATTCTCTTTGGGAAATCAAGGAAGCTGCGAAATCAAAAATCTTTAGGTATGTAAGGCTATGAATGGGTGCAATAGTTCATACCCATGCCCAATTCCCTCTCAATTCATGATGTTTTAATTAGTGAATCTATAGGGTTTTACCCAATGAGTAAATGTCCTACGTATTTATCATGGGTATGACCTAAGCATGTTTTAAATGTTGAATTATAATTAATGGGTATATTTTAAAATGTTTTAAATTATGAATTATATTTTGAAGTTTCCTAAAGTATGATGCCCATCCATGAAGGCTCATGAAAGTTGACATCCATGAGATATTTGTTCAAATATGATGACATGATTATGAAGAAAGTATGATTTCGAAATACCCATGTTTATGTTCATGATTTCAAAGAGAATCAATTTCATTTCAAGCATGTCAAGTATTGGGCAAGACCATATTATCAAGTATGTTTTATGAATTCATGTTAATTAGTTTACCACATGGTTTTTGAGTCTATACTCCCAATTATGTTCAACTTGTGGTATGGTTTGATCCAAGGTTCCTCATGTTATCATTTTCGATTTATGTATTTATGTTATGAGTCAGCTTCATCACTAGACGGTGGTCAGCTTCGTTTAAAAATAATAGCGAGCATGTGCATGTTCTTAGAAGTAGTGTCTAGCACCGAGTAGGCTAAGGGTTAGTCAACCCTATGCCTCAGAACTACGTGCCAATGTAGTTATGTTCAGATCATTTGGGACCTCCCTTGTAAGCTTTCCCTGTCCCCATGGGACCTTCAGCTTCATATCGATATCAAGGCAGCGTCCTTAGCTGTGCCAAAGATTTAGACGGCTCTACCTACTTGAATGTGATAGTCAGGAAAGCGTAAGCTCTATCGTAGTAATGTCGGTTATATGACAGGTCTCCCACTATTCCTCATGATTTCAGTTATGCATGTACATAAGCCATGATATTATGTTTTCAACAGGTTTTACCTAGTGTTCAGTTTTACTTAATGATTATCAGTTTTTAGCTTTAGGTCATTCGATTAAGTTATGATGTTCATTTACATTCAGGTCATGATTTCAACAAATAACATGCAAGCCCTACTCCCAAAATCATATGTTGATTATGCTTTATTATATGCATCATTTATGATTTTACATACTTAGCGGTTTTACTTACCTTGCACACTAAGTACATTCCACGTACTGACCACATACTCTATGTTGTATTATTTTATGATACATGCTCCGATATCTAGATCACGCTGCTTGCCAGATTCCCAGCCTTAGTACTTCCCGATCGGAGTTGGTGACTCCTCATCTTTCTGGGGCCTTTCTTTTCATATATGTTCAGTATTTTCAGTTTTCAGACTATATTGAGTTAGTTGGGGTCTTGTCCCATCAAGTCCTCAGTATTAGAGACTTTTCGGACATAGTTTGTATTCAGCTTTAAACTTATTTATGTAATAAGATGTTATGTTCTATTTACACTTCTACTATATTAGTTATATTGTTCTTCCACATTAATGTGATGGAGTTAGATGATATGTTCATGCCATGGGTCAACTTGGAGCCTCTCGGGGTTCTTTGCCCCGTGTCTTGATCTTGTCCTATGTTCCGGTCATGACAAACTTGATATCAGCGCATTAGGTTTTAAAGTGTCCTAGGGTGTCCGAAAGACGCGTTTAGTAGAGTCTTTTTCATGGGTGTGAAGTGCGCCACACTTATGACGAAGAGGCTACGAGACGCTTAGGAAATGCTCCCTTCTTTCATGATCTAAGTAGTGCGGTGAAGTGTCACTCTATCCTTCTAACTCATTCTATACGCATTTGTAGAATAATGCCTCTCCGCAGAGTTAATGGAAGGAGAAACGGAAATAGGAATAGCCATGATAATGGCAATAGAGACGGGCACTAGCAGTCCCCACCAGCCCCACAAGGAGCATATACCTGAGCCAGTTTCCCATGTGGAGTTCAGGGCAGCCATTTAGATGTTAGCCCAAGCCTTAACTACCCAGGTGAATCAGCAGGCAGTAGCGCCTGTCCCTCAGAACGGGAATGCGGCGGCAATAAGAGTTGGGGATTTTCTGAGGATGAACCCTCCCAAGTTCATTCGGTTGAAGGTGGACTAGGATCCACATGTGTTTATTGAGGAGGTCTTGAAGATCACCCAGATTATGGGGGTGACTGGGGAGGAGTCCGTCGATTTAGCCTCGTACCAGTTGAAGGGGGTTGTGCACATTTGGTCCAACCAATTGAAGGATAGTAGGGTAGTTAGAGCAGGCTCTATCAGTTGGGATGAGTTTCATACCGCCCTTTCTGGATTGGTGTTTCCCTCGGGAGATGAGGGTATCAACGTGGCCAAGTTTGTGAATTTAAATACATGGAGGATGAATGTTCAGGATTATGCCCTGGAGTTCGCTCGTCTGTCCATGTATGCACCTAAAATGGTGGTTGATCAGAGTGCCCTGAGTGAGCAGGTTTATGCATGGGATATCAGATTACTTGGTCAGGGATTGCCGAACCGTGATGCTCCTTCAAGACATTGACTTTGCTCGGATAGTCCTATACGCCCAGCGGATGGAGGCCATGCAGATGAGTGAGCCGGAGAGAGAGGCCAAGAGGGTCAGGACTGATAGTTTCGAATTCTCCCAGAAGAGACCTAGTGGGCACCATCAGTAGTCCCACCAGAGATGTTCCGCTCTAGCGCCTTCGGCAATGAGTGTGCCATCCAAGTCCAGGCACGATCAGAGGGAACGAGCATCAGGCTCAAGAGGTCAGAGTAGCTGATGCATAGAGACCATCCCTGCTGAGCGTAGAAGATGTGGTCGAAGACATATGGATCAGTGTTTAGCAGGTTCAGGTGCTTGTTTCGGGTTTGGGATGCCCGGACATATGCTTAGAGATTGCCCAGCTACTAGAATGGGTCATGATAGGGGCCGAGGCCTGACATCCAGTTCAACAGCTCCACCAGCATGCCCAGCTCAGTAGGGAATCTACTAGTGCAGGTGGTGGACAACGCCAAAATAGATTTTATGCCCTAGCATCTCGTCAGGAGAAGGAGGTCTCCCCAGATGTAGTTAGTGATATGTTACGAATATTCCATATTTCTGTATATGCATTATTAGATCCATGGGATACTTGATCTTTTGTCATTCCCTATGTTGCTAGTAGTTTTAGAGTCAGTCCCAAAATCTTATCACAACCCTTCTCAGTCTCTACTGCAGTTGGTGATTCAGTTATAGCTAGACGGGTGTATAGAAATTGCCCTGTCATAGTTCTTCAGAATGTCACCTCAGCAGATATAGTAAAGTTAGCCATGACCAATTTTGATGTTATATTTGACATGGATTTTTTATATGCATGTTATGTCTCAGTCAATTGTAGAACCCATGCATTAGAGTTCAGATTTCTAGGTTAACTAGTCTTTGAGTGGAAGGGTAGTTCAACTGTGCTTGTAGGTCATTTCATTTCCTACCTCAAGGATAGAAAGATGATTTCTATGGGTTGTATGTACCATCTAGTTCAGGTTAAGGGTGCTACATCCGAGGCCCCGATTATAAATTCTGTTCCAGTAGTATGTAAGTATCCAACAGTGTTCCCACATGATCTACGAGAATTCCTCCCGAGCGGGAGATTGATTTCGATATTGACCTTCTTACAAATATGCAGCCTATATCTATTCCTCCTTACAGAATGGCTCCAGCTAAGCTAAAGGAGTTGAAGTAGCAGTTGAAAGACATTTTAGACAAGGGTTTCATCAGACCGAGCAAATCCCTGTAGGGTGCACTAGTTCTCTTTGTTCGAAAGAAGGATGGTTCCCTTCGGATGTGTATTGATTATCGACAATTGAACAAAGTTACCATCAAGAATAGGTATCTTCTTCCCGGGATAGATGATTTGTTAGACCAACTTAAGGGTGCTAAGTGTTTTTCAAAGATAGACCTCAGATCCGGTTATCATCAGCTTAGAGTTTCGGAGAGTGACATCCCGAAGATAGCCTTCAAGACTCGATATGGTCACTATGAGTTTAAAGTTATGTCTTTTGGACTAACGAATGCTCATGCAGCTTTTATGGATTTGATGAATAGGTTGTTCAAGCCATACTTGGAAATGTTCGTGATTGTGTTCATAGTTGACATCCTTATATACACTCGGAGCGAGGAGGAGAATACCGCTCACTTTAGGGTGGTGCTAAAGACTTTGAAGGACCGTCAGTTGTATGCTAAATTCAGCAAGTGTGAGTTTTGGCTGAACTCAGTGGAATTTTTAGGTAATGTGGTCTCAAGTAAGGGTGTCCAGGTGGACTCTCAAAATATAGAAGCGGTGCAGAATTGGCCTAGACCAGTCAGCCCCTTAGATATCAGAAGTTTCTTAGGTTTAGCTTGTTACTATCGAAGGTTTATTGAAGGGTTTTCATCCATTGCAGCACTGTTGACTAGATTTACCTAGAAGAAGGTGAAGTTTCAATGGTCAGAGGCCTGTGATAAGAGCTTCCAAGAGTTGAAGACTTGACTCACTGCAGCACTGGGGTCAACCCTACCAGAGAGTACTAATGGGTTTGTGGTATATTGTGATGCTTCGAGGATCGACCTTGGTTTTGTATTGATGCATCATGGTAAGTTTATAGCATATGCTTCTAGGAAGTTGAAGGTTTATGAAAAGAATTATCCGACTCATGATCTTGAATTGGTGGAAGTAATATTTGCCTTGAAGATTTGGACACTACTTGTATGGGGTGAATGTAAAAATGTTTACGGACCACAAGAGCCTACAATATGTTTTTACCTAGAAGGATCTAAATCTACGTCAAAGGAGGTGGTTGGAGCTACTCAAGGATTATGATATGAGTATCCTTTAGCATAAAAGCAAGGCTAATGTTGTAGCAGACGCTCTTATTAGGCTTTCTATGGAGAGTTTGTCCTACGTAGATGAAGGGAAGAAGGAGCTAGTGAAGGATGTGCATCGTCTTGCATGGTTGGGAGTTCATTTTGTTGACTCGACCGATAGTGGTGTTATTCTGCAGAATGGGTCAGAATCATCCTTGGTGACTGATGTAAAAGCTAGACAAGATGAGGATCCTATTTTGGTAAAGTTAAAGGAAATTTTTCTGAATAAGAAGGTGGAAGTCTTCTCCAAAGGGGAGCTGGTGTACTCCGATATCAGGGTCATTTATGTGTACCGGATGTTGATGATTAGAGAGATCGGATATTTCAAAAGGCTCATGGTTCCAGATACTCTAAACATCCAGGTGACACCAAGATTTACCGTGACTTAAGGAAGTCTCTTGGGCGAATGGCATGTAGAAGGACATAGATGAGTTTGTGGCTGTGTCTGAATTGTCAGCAAGTGAATGTTGAGCACCAGAGACCAGGAGGTGTGCTTCAAGACATCAGTATTCCTACTGTGAAGTGGAGAAGATCAATATGGACTTCATCACAGGTTTTCCTCGTATGACTCCATTTGGGTGGTTATGGACAGATTGACCAAAGTAACTCATTTCCTAAGGGTCAAAATTGTCTATTCATCAGAGGATTATGCTAAGTTGTGCATTTAGAGCTAGTTCGGTTTCATGGAGTTCCTTTGTCCATCATAACAGATAGAGGTACTCAGTTTACCTCCCAGTTTTGTAGATCGTGTCTAAAGGGACTTGGTACTTAGGTCAAGTTTAGCATTGCATTTCACCTGCAAATAGCTGGCTAGGCCGAGCAGACTATTCAGACTCTTGAGGATATTCTAAGAGCGTGTGTGATTGATTTCAAGGGTAGTTGGGATGATCATTTACCTCTCAATGAATTTTCATATAACAACAACTACCATTCTAGCGTTCAGATGGCTCTGTTTGAGGCTCTCTATGGGCGGAGATATAGATCGCCTATTGGTTGGTTTGAATTCAGTGAAGCTACGATGATAGGACCAACTTTAGTCATGAGGCCATGGAGAAAGTTCAGCTTATAAAAGATAAACTGAAAATAGCTCAGAGTCGCCGAAATTCCTATGCAGATATGAGGAGGAGAGAACTTGAGTTGGAAGTTAATGATTGAGGGTTTCTAAAGGTATCTCCCTTGAAGGGATTGATGAGATTCGGAAAGAAAGGGAAACTCAGTCCCCATTATTTTTGACCGTATCGAATTGTGAAATGGGTTGTCAAGGTAACATTTGAGTTGGAATTGCCCTCAGAATTAGCTTCAGTGCATCCAGTTTTCCATGTATGTCTATTAAAGAAGTGCCTGGGTGACCCGGCTCTAGTTGTTCCGATAGAGAGTGTAGGTGTAGAGGACAACCTTAGTTATGAAGAGGTTCCGCTAAAAAATACTGGATCATCAGGTTCGTAAGCTAAGAAACAAAGAAGTAGCTTCAATTAAAGCTTTATAGAGAAATTAACATGTTGAGGGAGCTACAAGGGAAGTCGAAGCAGATATAATGGCTTAATACCCACATCTATTCCCTTCGACTCAGTTTCAGATTGAGGTATCAGTTTCCTCGTTAGTATTCTATTCAGTTTCATGTTCAGCCCATGTACCCTAGTTTTTTTCATTTAAATGGATGTATGTGTGATTTAAAAATTCAGTTCAGTCATGAAATTTTTAGCATGTATGTTCAGTATTTGTAATGCCCCGGAAACTCAAAGACTAGATTCGAGACTTAAATCAGAAAATCAAGAAAATTTGCAGAAAATAACTCAGGACGACCCTCCTGAGGAGTCATTATGAGACCTAACGACTCGTTAGGTCGGTCGTGGGAAGGAGGAATTGGAATTGTGAAGTGGGAAGTGTTCGGCTGTCTACTCTGGGGTATTTACTACACGCAAGTGCACGTGGTCGAACAAGTAGTAAAGTGACTTAAGTAAGCCAAGTATCGATCCCACAGGGACTGGGATAAGGTAAAAACTACTCAAGTGCTACTATACTTTAACTCTAAAAATGAAGACAATAGTGTGAAGAAGAGTTTGATATATTTTGATTTCTAATTGTATGCTAAGTCTAAAACGAATATCTATTGTGAGTCTGAACTATGAATGTGAGCATGCTGAGGCTAAATGAACATGTATAGAAACTAATTATCGATATAATATTTGGTTAATCTTTCCTCCGGTTGCTAGTCAAGAATTATTGCCAATGGATTAAAACTCTCATATTTAACCCAACTTAAGAATCATGAACCGTCCACCTACATTTCTGTGATTAAACGAAATTCATGTTCTAGCCATACAAAACCGACTCCTTAATTGACTAATACGACTTTCAGGTATATTTCTATCCTGAACGTAAATCAATTCTCAATTTTCCCAAACTAAGAAGAGATCATATCCTATTGATTCACAACTTTTCAATTTCTTGCTCTCTCGAGTGAAACCGGACTTTTTAGATGTACATTAACGTTGGCCACACATCAATGTAGTAAGAACAAGAATCAATAGAACAACCATGGAAGAAAAGATGAAAAACCCAATTGATCAATAACTACATTTCAATACAATTGTTCTTAACCTCAGCAAGAAGAGGAATTAGCCACTCATTTGTGGATTAAACATCGTTAAATGAGTGTTAAACATACAAGCAACTGAATTAAAGAAGAAGGAGATAGAGAAAAACCTTGACAATTTCGTCCCCTCAACTGCCTGTAATCCACGTTCTTGCTCCACTATGTCAGAATCATTAAAAATGAACCTAAGTGTTCTATTTATACTAGTGGGAATTTTTCCCGGAATAACAAGCAACGTGTCACGGAGTGCATCGCGGAGCACTGCCTCCATGACACGCCACTGACGCGGACCCTTACTGGAAATTGATAGTCCAGGTAACGAGGCCCAACGTGGCACGGCGTGTAACGCGGGGCTAGGCCAACGTGCCACGGCCCCAACGCGCACCCTCACTGGATTTTGGCCAAAAATTCCTGTCCAGGCAGAAGGCATCCGCGATGGCAGCGTGACACGGCTCCATCGCGGAGCCCCTTTAATTTGTGCCTTCAAACGCTTGTGCACTTGCTAACATCCGAGTCCAACCCCAATCTCTCCCAACACGCATTTTAGCTTCCCAAAATTATATTTCACCTGCAAAAACAACGCTAATCATGTTGGTTAGTACAAATTCACATTTTATTATCAATCACATGAGAATGTATAAACATTGATAGATAAACAAGGCTAAAATGACACCTTTGAGTATCACTTGGGCATATAAATTTGCCCAACATCACTTACCCCACACTTAAATCCTTGTTCGTCCCCGAACAATAATCTTACACCTCATGCAATTGACACCCCAACCTGGCTACTTTGGTTCGACAATTCAAGCTACGGTTATACCGATTATTTAAAACAGAAAATCATCAAGAAAACATGCATGGTCCTATCAATGCAATGACCTTCAACACATCAAGACCTCACAGACTTAAGAGTCGACTCTCGATATTGGAAACCTCATGCAAATCAGCTGATCAAGATATCCGACACGAAATTTAATCTCTCATCAAGCATGTGCCCTAACAACACAAGAGAATTTTCCCCTTTTTCATCACATGAACTCAAACGATTACATGCAGGGGCATATAGAAACAATTTCGCTCTTTCTCCCAAAAGAATTCACATGCCTCATGCCACGAACCATAGGGTTGCCTTTTGTGTAGTACTCCACTAATATAAGGAAGTGTGATGTAAGATCACGTAGGACTTTAACGGGTTGTAATGTAAGCTACGAAACTAGTAAATACTGGGCTAGCCAATAATAGCCACTAGCATCCTTAAGCACTTTTGCAATACATCCCATCAAGCTCATGGGCAGTGTTTCTTACTTTATTCTACCATTGTTGAAGTCTGTCTTTGTTTTGACCCATCTCATTAAGCACACTTGACTCAATCACGAAGATTATTCATACATCTTCATTATATTTTATTTATCTCAAGTGCACCTTCAACCTTTTCTTTCCTTTCATCACTCTGCTTTTCTTTTCTTTTCACCATTCTCAATCTTTGACACTTTGGGAAAATTATTACCTCTTCTTAAGCGCTAAAGAGTTTTGGATCAAATTTACGTCTAATGAAAAGAAAGGGTTAAGCTCAGTTTACACATTTTTGACAAAAGAAAAAATAATAGGCTAAAGGCTCAACGAGCTAACTAGGGTGTACAATCAAGGTGGGTACAATAATGAAAATGAGAAACTTTCGGTTGAAAACAAAGAAATGCCTACATCCTTTCCTACAATACACATCCTTCATTTCATTTCGTACACACACCAGGAAAGTTCTAGACATTTCATAATTGTATGGAATAAACAAAACCTCACCCCATATCTATTGCACATGCTCAATTCAAGACATATTCACAGACTCTTCAATCATCTAATTACAAGAATTCAAAACTAAGCCTCAATCACACTGAATCGGCTCTATGGCCTAGGTATCTCAACATATTTACACAGTTGCATGCTTTTGAATCACCTTTGCATTTCAAATATCATGTACAACACCCAACCCGAATTCCACAACCGTAAAGTAACTACAGGTTATGGGATGCAACCCACAAAAGAAAACACCTAAAAAATAAATGAAAATAAAAAAATCTACTCCTAACGACTACATTTCCCTTAAGACGGTCGTCATCCATCCATCATAGGGAAAGGTCACTAACTAAGACTTCGGTTCAATGGGATCAATCTCGGTAAAAGAACCGAAAACAAACGCCGAGAAACCCAAGAATTAAAAAGATTTTTTATAAAAAATATCGATCATTTCGATAAAACAAAAATATGTACAAAATCAGCTAGCAACATTCAACAACACACCACAGCTTCACATTTAATTACAATATAGAACAAAAACATCACAATCCCAGCGTCACAAAACACAGAAATTTTTTTTTTTTTTTACAGACACAACAATAGAATAGAAACATAAACAACAACACAACCAGCACCTAACTACTCCCACCCCACACTTACATAGAACACTGTCCCCAGTGTTCACAAAAATTAACATAGCACAAAAATTGGGTGGTGGAACTCCCTGATCAATCAAAATACTCCACTTCTTCATCAGGTGCTGCTACCTCGTCTCCTATGTCTGAATCGCCCCCATCGTCATCATCGGACTCCACATCGAAGTCCTCACGATGTGTCTCCTCATCCGTGGGGACATCATCATCCGTGGGCTCTACAAAAGCTAGCCCCACTCGGCATAGAGCCCTGACATTTTTGCCAAAAGGGTAGTCTAGCTCGAGCTGCCGTAGCTCCTTTTCTGTCGCCGGCCTCCCGCCTATTCGCAGCTGGAGCATCTGCATCCCGTACATGCGAGCCATGTACTGATCATCCTGAGCATGTCGCTCGGCTAGTGTAAGAACTGGCCCATGGGTGGTGTCGGGTGCCTTAGTTTTGGTGACATCTAAGGCCCGCCGCTCCATCTACGGGATGTAGTCAAGGGCCTCTTCCTCAATATCTAGGCCCCTAAGGAATGTGGTGAGTAGTCCACCAAATCCGTATCTGTGCCCTTGATGCAAATGGGCTCTCTTCATGGTGGAGATAATCACCGCCCCCACATTAATCTCTAGCCCTTTCATCAGGGCATACACCAAGCATACACGATCCTGGGTTACATCCGTCATATGCACCCCCGGGATTAGGCAGGAACAAACAATTTTCAGCCATATCTTGGCCTCCCTGTTCATCTGTGAGTAAGGCAAGGTCTGATGGTAGCCCCTCTCCTTATGTCTGCTCCACCGAGCTATTGATCGGGTTCCACACAAAGTGCGTCGGATGTCCGCATATGGTGGAGTGATATTAAGCTATCGAAGCACATGGGCGTGTGTGTCCCACGCCCCTAGGATAGCATTGAGGTGGTGGGGCTCAAAAGTGACTATTTGCCCTTTTATTTTGATGGTGTGACTTCTGAGAGTCGGGTTCCAGTTGGCGTAGAATTCCCGAATCAAGTGCAAGTTGCATTCCTTGGGATCTTCAAAAATGAAGTTCATCCCAGCTGCCTCGATCCTCTGGACGATCCTGGGGAACTCTTGTGCCAACGGTTCCCTTGTTATGTGTTCCTCGGGGAAGTACTTGCTCTCCTTGTGCTTTGCGTACCACTTCTTCCCCTGCTCTGTCACCCACCTGGTTCCGTATTGACGGCATTGGCCGCGTCGAACCGCTGGTGCTGCTGGGACTGCTGTGCCCAGTCTGATTCTTTTTCTTCCAGCGCCAGATGTTGATGCGCCTTTTCCCTTGTCCTGCCTACTTGCCATTGTTCCTTGAATTCGAAGAGATGACGAAACATGATGAAATTACGGGCCTAAGTCCATGTCACGTTGAGGGGGAAGGGGTTTTTGGGAGGTTGGTCGCAGAGAGTATGAAAAATGAGGAAAAATGAGGTGGGATCGGGGTTAAAAAGTGGGAATTTCGTGCGGGTCACCCGGCGACCCAGTGTGACCCGTCGCGATATACACCTCAACGTGTCACGGAGGGTAACGCGGAGCATGCCCTCTGTGACGCGGAGCATGCCCTCTGTGACACGGAGCCATCGCGTAGGTGTTCTGGAATTTGTAAAAATTCTAGAATTACCTTCAATGTGTCACGGAGGGTAACGTGGAGGTCCTCCTCCGTGACACGGAGCCATCGCCCTGGCTCACTGTTTTTCCACTTTCTATTATTTTTCGTACCTTGGATTTTCCTTTGTGATTCCTTGCATATTTGCCCTCCGTTCAAACTGAAATTCATCTTACTACAAGAAATTGGTTAGAATTATAGGATTCACTCAAAATAAAAATAAGAATAAAAATAAAAACTAACAATTTTGTTGTTAATCAAAAGAAAGAAAAAGAAAAAGAAATCTATTCACATTTTATAAAGAAAAAAATTTCATGGGTTGCCTCCCGTGCAGCGCCTGGTTTACCGTCGCGGCTTGACGTCATTCAGCTCAATCATCTTCTAGGGTGACAGACGTTTTCTCTCGACCACCGTCCTCACCCCAGTAGTGCTTACCTCGCTCCGGTGGTTTTCCCATTAACTCTCGTGATTAAACTATCTGAGCATCATCAGCTCGATCAATCACGTTGATCACCAAGAGTTCCTCGTACACAGTCGGGAGCTTGGTGGCCTTGTACACATCAAACACTTCCACCTTGTCGTGTGCTCGCATGGTTAGATGCCCTGCAGCTACATCAATTAGCGCTTTCCCAGTTGCCAAGAAGGGACGTCCCACAATAAATGGGACTTCCGCGTCTGGCTCAAAATCCAGCACAACAAAATCTACCGGGAAGATAAGGGAGCCCACTTGCACCAGCACATCCTCCACAATGCCATCAGGTGTGGCTAAGGACCGATCCGCTAGTTGCAAGATCACTGTTGTTGGTCTAGGACTCCCTAGACCCAACTTCTAAAATACTGATGACGGCATCAAATTAATGCTCGCTCCCAAATCACATAATCCGTGAGCTCGGATACTCTGCCCAATTGTAATTTGTATAGTAAAGCTCCCAGGATCTTTGAGCTTTGTGGGCAGTCGATTCTGTATCCGGGAAGTGCACTCCTCCATGAGATCTACCGTGGCATACTCAGTCAACCGACTTTTGTTTGCCATGATGTCCTTAATGTACTTTGCATACTTCGGCACTCCCTGCAAACCATCAACAAGAGGTAAGTTAATATATACCTGTTTCAGCACCTCCATGAATTTCTTGAAACACGCCTCCTCCTTGTGTTTCTTTAATCTTTGAGGGAACGGGGGTGGTGGTCTTTCTGATTCAGCTTCCTTTTTCTTCCCGCTCTCATCACTTTGCTCCCTCTCAACTTCTACTGCTCCCGATTGTTGAGGTGGTTTTTCTGGTTCCACCTCTTTATGCTGCAAACCACTCCATGTGGTCACCCATTCACCTGCTTGGGGGTGGGATCTGTGTCACTTGGAAGTCCTCCTCTAGGCCTAGTGTTTTGGGCTCCAGCAAACTGCCCAAATTGATATTCAAGTGCCTTGGTAGCTAATTGGTTGTTCTTCACCTCGGCTGCCAATTTCACATAGTCAGCCTGCAATTGAGCTTGGTTAGCTATCATTGTCTTGAACATCTCCTCAATGATGGGTGATGGTGGGGGAGGAGGTGCATTGTTGTTTCTATATTGTGCTTGATAGTTCTGCTTCCCTCCTTGATTCCTCTGCGCCCACTGACTCGAACTTTGCCCTTGATGGTTGTTGCTACCCCAAGAGAAATTCGGGTGATTCCTCCAGTTGGAATTATAACTGTTGCCATACTGTTGATGGTTGTTTCTCTGTACATTTCACACAAAGTTCACCGAGTTAGGATTTTCTCCACAACACTCAGTTGAGTGCTCACTACTCCCGCACACTTCACACCAAATTTACTGCACTACATTCACTGGGGCTTGAGTCTGGTTCATTGTCATATTGTTGAAGTGGGTGTTGAGTTGATTCTTTAAAGAAGCTATTTGTGCAGCAATATCTGTAAAACCATCCACTTCTAGAACTCCTACTGCTTTCATTGTTCCACCTCTTGACGAATCAGCATTCCACTCCGGATTTCCTTGCGAAATATGATTTAACAAGGTATACAGCTCCTTATAAGTTTTCTCCAATGCTTGTCCCCCAGCTGCTGAGTCTAGCAAGATTTTTGTGTGGGGTTCCAAACCCTCTATAAAAGTGTGCACCAGCACATCATTTGATTGATGATGATGTGGACAATCCCACAACATGGACTTGAATCTCTCCCAAGCCTGATATAGATTATCCCCCTCTCTCTGTTTGAAACTTAGAATTTGACTTATAAGTCTTGCTGTTTTACTGGATGGAAAAAATCATATCAAGAATTTCCTTGAAAGATCATCCCACGTAGTAATAGAATTTGGTGGCTCAGCTGTCAACCACCTCTTGGCTTCTCCCAATAGTGAAAATGGGAACAATGTAAGCTTGACATAATCTGATGACACTCCAGCGGAGATGTAAGTGTCACTTATCTCCAAAAAATTTTGGAGATGCTGCTGTGGATCCTCATGAGGGAGCCCTGTGAACTGCCCACTGGTGTGCAGCAATTGCACCATGTTTTTTTTGAGCTTGAATCTCCCTCCTGGCTCAGGTTTGCGGATGCTAGATGTGACATTGTTAGCATGTGGGATTGCCACCTCGCGAACCAGCCTAGCTACCATCTCCTCAGGCACTAACATTGCCCTTACTACTGGTGGATTCTGTTGTTGCTCCATGATTGTTTGTCTGAGCAACTGCAGCTTTTTCTCTAGAGCTTCTCTCCGCTGACGATGAAATTGTCTTTCAGGCTTAAAATATGAGTCCACCAGCTCCTTGCCTCTTGCTAATGTTCAACAGAGATTATATCTAAGAAATACAGGCTAAGACCAAGTTGTCAACACTTAAGAAAAATTCACCAATTGCCAGTCCCGGCAACGGCGCCAAAAACTTGTTTGGCTGTCTACTCTGGGGTATTTACTACACGAAAGTGCGCGTGGTTGAACAAGTAGTAAAGTGACTTAAGTAAGCCAAGTTTCGATCCCACAGGGACTGGGATAAGGTAAAAACTACTCAAGTGTTACTATACTTTAACTCTAAAAATGAAGACAACAGTGTGAAGAAGAGTTTGATATATTTTGATTTCTAATTGTATGCTAAGTCTAAAACGAATATCTAATGTGAGTCTGAACTATGAATGTGAGCATGCTGAGGCTAAATGAACATGTATAGAAACTAATTATCGATACAATATTTGGTTCATCTTTCCTTCGGTTGCTAGTCAAGAATTATTGCCAATGGATTAAAACTCTCGTATTTAACCCAACCTAAGAATCATGAACCGTCCACCTACAGTTCTGTGATTAAATGAAATTCATGTTCTAGCCATACAAAACCTATTCCTTAATTGACTAATACGACTTTCAGGTATATTTCTATCCTGAAGGTAAATCAATTCTCAATTTTCCCAAACTAAGAAGAGATCATATCCTATTGATTCACAACTTTCCAATTTCTTGCTCTCTCGAGTGAAACCGGACTTTTTAGATGTACATTAACGTTGGCCACACATCAATGCAGTAAGAACAAGATTCAATAGAACAACCATGGAAGAAAAGATGAAAAACCCAATTGATCAATAACTACATTTCAATACAATTATTCTTAACCTCAGCAAGAAGAGGAATTAGCCACTCATTTGTGGATTAAACATCGTTAAATGAGTGTTAAACATACAAGCAATTGAATTATAGAAGAAGGAGATAGAGAAAAACCCTGACAATGTCGTACCCTCAACTGCTTGTAACCCACGTTCTTGCTCCACCAAATCAGAATCATTAAAAATGAACCTAAGTGTTCTATTTATACTAGTGGGAATTTTTCTCGGAATAACAAGCAACGTGTCACGGAGTGCATTGCGGAGCATTGTCTCCGTGAAATGCCACTGAAGTGGACCCTTACTGGAAATTGATAGTCCAGGTAACAAGGCCCAACGTGGCACAGCATGTAACGCGGGGCTAGGCCAACGTGCCACGGCCCCAACGCGCACCCTCACTGGATTTTGGCCAAAAATTCCTATCCAGGCAGAAGGCATCCGCGATGGCAGCGTGACACAGCTCCATCGTGGAGCCCCTTTAATTTGTGCCTTCAAACGCTTGTACACTTGCTAACATCCGAGTCCAACCCCAATCTCTCCCAACACGCATTTTAGCTTCCCAAAATTATATTTCACCTGCAAAACAATGCTAATCATGTTGATTAGTACAAATTCACATTTTATCATCAATCACTTGAGAATGTATAAACATTGATAGATAAACAAGGCTAAAATGACACCTTTGAGTATCACTTGGGCATATAAATTTGCCCAAGATCAGGAAGAAGTGTACTTGACGTATGGTGACCACAGGTCGTGGTCACCTGTAACGACTCGCCATGTTCCCCGTTATAAGTTATAGTCAGTTTTTAGGCAGTGTACATAACGAGTGTCATCACAAGTTGTCATCAATGGCAATGGCTCGTTAGGTGACTAGTGGTCAAGCCTAGTATAGAACTATAGAAGTGAGGCAGTAAGGTCCACGACTGGTGACCACGAGTCATGGTCAGTGACCATTACTCGTTAGGTCCCTCGTTGTGACCTACAGGGGAATCCGGGCAGTGTACTCAACGGGTGTGACCACGAGTCGTGGTCAGTCACCACGACTCGTTAGGTCACCCATTAGGGTCACCTAACAGTCTTTCCCAGTGATTATCTAAGGGCTATTTAGTAATTTTCTATTCTCCTAAGCTTTAAACCACGTCGTTTTGGATGAAAAATCAGACTTATTAGAAGTTTTGGACGGTTCCTTCCCTCATTCCCATGTTTTTCTTAGAAAAGTATCGAAAATTCTCTCAAGAAACTCTCAAGCAGGATTAGGGTTTTCCTCCATTGCAGAAGTCCAAGCTTACTCCTTCAAGAAACTTCAACTCGGGTATGTGGGAATTCAACAAGGGAATTGTCTTCCCTTATGTCCCCCAAAAATCTTCCCATAATTTCCTTATCAGTTTTAGCCTCGACCTTTCCAATATGGACGAATTTCATGCTATTTTTCGTTAATTTTGGGTGGAATAATATCCGTGCTGATTTTCCACATTATCTTTATCAGTTCCTTATTGAATTGTCAGTGTTCGTGCAAAAGTGAATTTAAGCCCTAACTCTCGAGTAATGATTTTTGCTTATTAAATTCCATCTAGTGAATCAAGAATGTTTTGGGCTGAATTTCCTAGTAATTCCTATTATATATATATATATATATGTTGAGCAAATATTCCATTCAGGAGAATGATTTTACACTTGTAAGAAGAAACCCCTTTAAATTCTTGAAATTTTGCTATATTATGGAATTCTCGAGTTGTTGTAATGAGTTGAATTCTCTATTAGCTGCTTAATAGTTCCGATTATTTAGAACATAGAACCTCTTCAAAACTATTCAGGACTTGTCAATTGATGACTTTGACTTTAGTCTTAGTCCGAGGTGTCAGTGCTGCCTCCCAGTTATCGGAATCAGACTCAAATTATAGTTATTTTGTCCATTCGGCGGTCATGACATTCTAGTTATATAGCTATGACCAGCCCCAGGACCCCAGTTCAGTTATAGTTTGTTCTTAGACGGTTACTATGCTTCTAGATAAGCAACTCTAACTAGTCTAGAACCCAGTTTAAGAATCTGGTCCGATAAGACTCTCAGGGTACTTTCAGTTATATGTCCCTGACTAGTCTTGGGCCCTAGTTTCGTGTTATCAGCATAGCCATTCAGTATAGGTCTCCAATGGGAGTAGGACATAGCACCGAGCTGGCCGAGGTTCCAGTGCACCCAGGTTCCTAGAACTATGTTGCTATGTAGGTTATTGTATTACTTGGCCTGATTGGCCCAGAAGTTTGTGATAACCTAGTTCATGCCTTCATACCCTGGCAAGGTATATTGGTTCCTACAGGTGGGGTCTATACATCAACTCCACGTCTAGCTAACGTGGTTAAATGTCTGTTATTGACTCTCCCACTAGTCAGTTCAGTTCAGTCACAATTACTTTCAGTTCAGTTTAGATCAGCTTAGTGTGGTTTCTCAAACTCAGAATTTCAGACTCACGTCTTTGACCATCAGACAGGGTCATCTTGACCATTTTAGTTTAATTAAGTAGTTCAGTTCATCTTATCTGTTGGTCAGTGCATGTCATTTTAGTTCTGGCTTTATATTCAGATATGGTTTCTCCCACTTACTCAATACATTAAAAGTACTTTTGCATATTTTTATGTTGTATCATTTCATGATACAGCTGCAGGTTCCCAAACTCAGCATAGTTAGCCGCTGTGATTCAGATCCTCCTCTGCTACAGCCGAAGTGTGGGTCCTCATCATTCGAGAGCCTTGTAGTATTTTCTTTCAATTGAGTTATTATTTTCAGTTAGACTTAGAGTTAGTTGGGGGCTTGTCCCAGCAACTCATCAGTTAGAAGGCTTTCAGACTGTAGATCTTCAGATTTCATGTTTTATGTTTTATCTTAAATTTCATAGAAACGGTTTTATGTTATTATTTCAAAATTCTGTTGTGCATGTTTTACTTAGAATACCATTGTATGATAGACCAGGGGTTGACTTAAGGTTTCTTCTGACTACAAGTAGCGTGTTACGTCCATGGCATAGTCTCGAGGTGTGACAAACTTCATATTAGAGCAGTAGGTTTAGAGTATCCTCGACACAATCTGAAATCCACATCGAGTAGAGTCCTTTTCATGGATGTGAAGCGCGCCACACTTATGACTAGGAGGCTATAAGATGTTATTAGGAAAACTCCCTTTTGTTCATACTCTTTATCGTGCATTAAAGTTCAATCCCAGAAATGTCCTTCTAATTCATTCTCTGTTGTGTTTCAGTGAACCATGCATCCCAGACGCGGTAATCGAAGAAGGGCCAGTAATATCATCAGACCAGCTCCACCAGCCACGACAGCTCCTCAGGATGATTCGGTGTCTACCGCCGATTTCAGGGTGGCCATTCAACTGCTGGCCCAAACAGTCACCATCCAGGTGAACCAGTACGTGGTACCGATGAACACCAATGGGTCCACAGTGGCTGCGAGAGTGTGGGACTTCACCCATATGAACCTTCCATCTTTTCAGGGATCCATAGTGGGGGAGAATTCCCAAGAGTTCATGGATTAGATAAGGAAGATTGCCTGCATTATGGGTGTCAGCTCCTCGGAGAGTGCTGATCTGGCTGCCTACCAGTTCAAAGGAGTATCTTAGGTCTGGCATGACCAGTGGAAAGTAGGGCGGCCAGAAAGAGCAGAACCAGTGGAGTGGGAAGAATTCCTCACCGCTTTCTTGGAATAGTTTTCCCTTGGGAGTTAAGGGAGGCAAAGATGGTGGAGTTTATGAATTTTCTATAGGGCAATAGGACCATGGATGAGTATTCTCTGGATATTACTAGCTTGTCTAAGTACGCTCTGTAGATGGTTACCGAGCCAAGGGCTCACATGTTGAAGTTTGTGAACGGGGTGTCAAATTTGGTCCTCAAGGAATGTAGGAAAGAGATGTTGATTAAAGATATGGACCTATCCAGCTTTATTGTTTATGCCCAGTAGATTGAGGCTGAAAAGATGAAGGACATGGAGCAAAATAACAAACGGGCAAGGATTGGCCAGTCAGATTCCGGCCATTGGAGGTCTAGAGGTAGTAGCCGCCGACAGCAGTAGTGGCAACAATAGTAGAGAACCCCAACACCATGTTCAGGCAGCACCCCAACCATTCGGTCCCGCTAGAATCATAGGGGTGGGTTATCTGGCACCCAGTCTCAAGCTCACAGCACCGGGATCAAGTATCCAGCTTGTCCCAAATATGGTAGTAATCACCCAGAAGAATGCGTTCAGGGACAAGAGGGTTGTTTTGGGTGTGGACAGCTTGGACATAGGCTTAA